>OX411798.1:0-2400000 GCA_948252455.1 Acleris cristana | reverse complement strand
GAAGCGCGTAGACGCTCTACAGCGCAATAACCATATTTCTACCACCTAACGCCTCGACTTCATAGGAACGTTGCTTGTACGGTAAAAAAAACAATTGACATTGTTTTTCTGATAAAAATATGCCTGTAGAGGTTTGTGTCAACACATCGTATTTTTTTATTATTATTTTATCCTGAGAAAAAAATACTATTAGTGTTTGCTACGCCCGCTTTGGACTAGAGTGGTCGGAATGACGCCATTTTGTTTGTAATCGCGTTTTGTTAATAGGAACTTAATAATATACAAAAATATTTTTTTAAGTTCCTATTGTAAATTATATTTTTTTTTTGTTTCCATACTCAAACGACCCTATTACTAATACTTTGTTCATCCGTCCTAACTTTAAATTTCTGAACATTTTAAACCTAAATTGTTAACAGTTTTATTTTCCAGTATGTGTTTAAACAAATTACCCAACAAATAACAAAAAACTGGTCAAGTGCGAGTCGGTTTACGGTCCCCTTCCCTACGGAACCCTGAACACAGTAGATCCGTGATTTCGGAGTGTCATCACCGAACTAAAGCGCTCTGGAAAAACGTCATAAACTTTATCTGCCATAACGTCATAACTCATAACCTCATAACCTTTTATAACCGCAACACGTGGCATTTATGGAATATACGTTAACATTACTAGCTCTTGCCCGTGACTCCGTCCGCGTCTTTATCGATATTCCGGGATAACAAACCAGTAATTGCTGGTGGTTTAAGATAATTATGTATAACTAGAGGACGCCCGCGACTTCGTACGCGTAGAATTAGTTTCCCGCTACTCCCCGCATTTCTTCCCGTTGGGGGTCGATTTTCGGAAAATCCTTTCTTAGTGCTCACTTACATCATGAAAGGAACCCCTGTACCAAATTTCAAGTTTCTAGGTACAGTAGTTTCGGCTGTGCGTTGATATGTCAGTCAGTCAGTTTTGCCTTTTATATATATAGATATAGCTTAGAAGTTTCCAATATTCCTAACAGAATTTTGTTTGGTTTGCATTTGACGTTACTAAATAATCCGCAAAATTAAATGTATGAAAACCACCGTTTTCATAAAATTCTACATATAAAACGCCAATTTCAAAGACCTAATAATAACTGTAATACCGACCTACCTATCTATACAGCTAGCGCCTTAGGTATTTACTAGTTACGCTATAGATTAATAATTAATTACCAACTACCATTGATAAGCCGGGTGGAATAATCAGGCCGGTCAGTCAGTCAGCCCGTCAGTCTGGCCGTCGGTCGACTTCTAGCAACGCTCGGGCCGAGTGCATAGCTGTGTAGCGGACAAGAATGGAGTGGAGACGGCTTTTAAATGTCGTGGTTAAAATTATTTTATTAATTTTTTTTTTTTGGGTTGTCGCCTGAAGGGCCAAAGACTAAAGTTCTTGCTTTTGTTAGCAGGATATTGAAATTTACATTTAAAAGGGGCAGAGATGAAAATCCCTTCCGGAGACCTCGGAATGGAGGGCCCAGGTACTGCCGGGCTCGCACCGGCTAAAAACACCAATGCCCCTTATTGTGAATGAAGTTAAAATATTATTATATATAAGACTAATACTCGTAATTTATACTTACACCCGTATTCACAAACAATACTTAAGCGATCCTTCGCTGAGTATACGCACTGCGTTTAATACAGCTTTGTGATTGGTCCATTTTGACTGACCTTTTGTTTATGACACGATTTGAACCCCCTGTGCGTTCGTGAGCACTGTGAGACCTCATAGTGACGTTTGTGAATACGGGTGTTAGTTTCTTGCGGCGTTTCTTCTCAGCAGTGGTCTCTTGGGAAGCGCTGCTGGTATATTTTTGACGAATAAAAATGTCCTTGCGGCCTACTTACTGAATAAATGTTTTTATCTCTTTTATCTTAATTTGTTTTATATTTTTTACACGCTGTCATTTAACTATGTATCTACCTATGTATTTAAGTATGTATTTCTCTATATAAGTATGTTTATCGTTGTCTAGGACTCATAGTACAAGAATAGAGCTTAGTTTGCGACTAGGTCGATTTGTCTGAAATTATCCACGCCACTGGTATTTATTTTTGTTGATGATATTTATTTAAAGATACTCGCAGCATTTCCTCGTTGAATGGCTAAACTTATTATTTCTTTTGTTTATTTATTTATTTAAATTGCTTTTAAAGTATGACTAACACTCCGCTCCAATCATGGAAGTAAATTTGTAATCCCAATGGCAATGCAATATTATGATGTCTAAGAGCTGATCTGATGATGGAGTTGGCAGGTGGCAACAGCATCTCCGTTGTACGTACTTAAACCCACCGAATTGGGGTTTGTTAATTTGGTCCCGATAAGCACTTAATAAGTGTACAAAAAAGGTACCTACAGTCGGAAACGAAAGCTTGTCTAAAATGGTTTTTTTTCGCAGAAACTTATTTGTGCGGAGTGCAATAAAGTGTATTTGAGCAAGCGCAAGCCTCGACATGTATCTAACCGTGCCAAGATTTTTATCTTGCCCCCAACCTAATAATGAAAGAAAATTACTATCCCATTTCTTAACAAATAAAAAATAAAATATTTAATGTCTACTCCATTCCTTTTTGCGCCCATTTCATCATCCCTAAGGGTCTGTTTAAGTGTTGGAGCGGGACGAAACGCCTCCACGTAACGGGTGCGAACGGGACAACAGATGAATACGAGGGTGCGAATTATAATAGGAATGGCTGAAATTCGATATCGGATTCTATCCGACGGAGGAGAAGGTATGCTGTATTTAATAATAGAATATTATACAATAGAAAAGCTTTATTTCTTTATTTTTATTCTTTGTTCAGGCATTATCGCGGCCACCATTTTATTATTTCAGCCACCGTCGAGCAGCAGGGGTATAATTCTCTCAAGAAGCAAAGGTGAGCGAATGAACGAGTGAAGTCCAAACGGCGAGTTTAAGTAGTCCCGTCAAAGTGAACAAAACACATTTTAGGGCGTGGATTTTCAATTTGGCAGCATGTCGTCTCGAACGTATAAGGCTGCCTAATTGAGAATGCACTCGCTAATATGTGTTTTGTTCGCTCGGACGGGACTTCTTAAACTCGCCGCTTGGAATTCACTCCTGCGTTCGCTCACCTTTGCTTTTCAGAGTATAACACCCCAGTGTTCGCATTGTCGTGATCCGGGTGTTATGATTACAACGTCAAAGGCGATATGCTTTTTACCCAGTAGAATAATAGTACATTACTTAACAAGGGCTGTAAAAGAAAGAAAGCCCGAAATCGCAGGTATTTGAGACCCGAGCCGTAGGCGAGGGTTGTAAATATGCGATAGAGGGCTTTCTTTTTTACTGCCCGTGATGAGTACACAATTTTACGTCTTCACCTGGCCACAATGCGAGTTTTACCGTGCGCGCAGCGTGCGATAAAACTCACATTATGGCCAGGTGTTACGTAAAAATAATTAACCTTCTTTGGGCAGTTAGGTAAATAGGTCGACAGATCTTTGGTCGGCACGCTCACCACAAAGGATTTAAATTTCACCTTGCGGCGGGGCTCCAACCTCTCGCCCTTAGGGCTCCAGTCTTAACTCTTAACTCGTATAATGAGAAACCCGGCAAGCAATTGGTTAAAAGAGGCGCTCACTTTAATGTATGCATTACTTACTCGTAAAGTCGCCGTCAATAGAATTTGCTAACTATGTAAACAAATTAGTACTGTTAGACACATAACCTCAAATATTCACCAAGCGTGTTTTTATTAAAAATGACGTATCATGAATAGTTATTTCATCTTATACTTAATATGAAAATAATGATTTAGTGTATAAATCGTTGCAACACCTCACTTGATCTTTAAAATTACGTGATTATCGAGTAATCATGGTGAATTGGTTCGTTTGGTTTTGTTTACATAGTTAGCAAATTCTATTGACGGCGACTTTAGTTGACCGAGCGAGAGCGAAGCGTCTCCGCTTCAGCTTGTGCTAAAATGGTTATTTCTCAACAGATTCTCGTGAAATTTTGTGAGCAGGGGCCCTAATATCACGTGACAAAGTTTGGATAAGGCATCCGTCACCTTCTGACACGTAAATAAGTACGAGAGTGACGGATGCTTTATCTACATTTGACACGCGATATAGACGCAGCCATGCTAGGCCTGCTGGTTCGATAATTATATAGAATTTTTTGGTCGATTCTGTTTTTCGAAATTTTTCAAAATGGCGGAGATATGGGGGGGTTTTTGCGATACAAACTTATTTGCGGTGTTGGAAAACTGACCGCGCCCTATGTCGATGTATGGGGATAACAGTTTTCCATCGTCAAAGTTAAGTTTGTCGCGAGGTTAAAGAGCCACTAATTTTAGTTAATTTAGACCTTGTTCAGTCGAGTTCAATATGTGTACACTGTCTATTTAATGTCATGTTTAAACTGCCATATATGAATTGTCACAACGATTAAAGTGACAAGGTACTAAAGTGTACACATAGGTATTTATGAACTCGACTGTACAGGGTATAGAAGAATTCGTGCTAAAGGTATTAACTACAATGTAGGTAGAATAGGGAAAATTCATAACTTTTATTCACAGCTTCAATAAAAGCTGATTCATGTAAAAACCAGTTGATAAAAATCATTTTTTGAATATCAATAAAAATAACCCAGATATAAGACAACAATGATTTGTTCCTATCACTTTATAGCAAAACAGGATCTCTCTGTCTAATCGCTGTCTAAAATTAGCAACAAAAAAACAAAAAACCGCCTTCAAAAACGCAAAAAATAACTTCTACTACTAGGTAAATACTTAGCAGTAGGTACCTATCCTATTAGGTTAGTCTAACTGAAGTCGGCTTTTTGTTGAAAATATTGTGGTCGCCGACTTCAGTTAGACTAACCTAATAGGATAGGTACCTACTGCTAAGTACCTAGTAGTAGAAGTAATTTTTTGCGTTTTTGAAGGCGGTTTTTTGTTTTTTAAAACATTTATTTTATTTTACACTTTTTAGTGATCATAATAAGCTTATGTAGTCCCACTTCTTAGTTGATATATGAAACTTTAAGACATTTCAAGCTCGCCGCAAGCAACGCCGCGGGAAAATCATAGTCATTTTAAAACAATTAAATGTGCTTCGTTGTAGTCGCTCAACTATCTTAATCGAGATATCTTATCGCCACCCTTGAAATCGGTACCGTTGAGGAGTTCCGGTGGCCATCTGTGGTCTTCATCATCAGTTCCGCTTCACCAAGTGACACTTTCTGAATGCAAATGCTACACTTGTTACTAAAAATACTAAAATCGCTATATGTTTGCATACAATATTTGAGGAGTTCCCTCAATTCCTCACTGATCCCTTCATCAGATTCAGATTTGCTGACAATGGGACCACCTCGGAAGTATACTCTATCAAACCAAAAAAGAATTTTTAAAATCGGTCCACAATTGACGGAGTAATCGGTGAACATACATAAAAAAAAAAAAAAAAATACATACAGTGGAACGTATAACCTCCTCCTTTTTTGAAGTCGGTTAAAAATGCTTGTATCATCCGTATTTCTCGGCCGATTTTAATTTAAATTTCACTTTTGCGATCTCTTTTACGGTATTTTCATATTTTGTTGAGAAATGCGATTTAAAAATTCCATGCGTATATTCCCTATTTCACGAGTAACGCTTGTGATAGTAAATCATAGATCTAACCGCATTTTGCAGAGCTTCGACAACTAACGAATGACAATTGGTTTAATATGACTTTTGTCACGCGTTGCTAGGTGACGGGAAAACTTTCCCGCGTCCATCCGGGGTTCTATAACATTTAACGGCCGAAACCTATATTCAAACCGCGGACAGATAAGGCTTACTTCGGGTTAAAATTTGACATTTGCCCATACAAAATGTGTCAAATTTTAATCCGAAGTATCTATCCGCGGTTTGAATATTGGGTTCGGCCATAAATGACTAAGTTATACTGGGGGATATCTTGAAGGTGATACAAAGTTAATGTTTTCGATCGGTACACATTCGTTGCTTAAATACAGAAGCGACACAAATCAAAATGTGTCTTTGTTGCATTTAAATTCGGAATGTTATTTACTTTAAGTTTTAATTCAAATTATATTTATTTTTGATTTGTGGCGCTTTTGTATTTAAGCAGCGAATTATTGGCTCACATAAAAAATTGAGTTCCCGACCCGTGGTCCAACTGCTTCGTCCAAATGCCCAATATTAATATCATAAATATGAGGTAGTTTAGGTTATCTTAGCTCTTCAGCTTGCCCGGAGGGCCAAACCACCCAGAAATAGGAGCTCCGCGACAGCGGAGCTCCGTCGAGCCCGTTAATTTGATATTCAAATAGAAATGTATTGTTATTCATAATCATCGCAAATCATAAAGTGTTTTTTACTGAAATGGTTTTTGTTTCAGGGTTTTTATAAAACAAACCTAACCTAACCTAAACTCATTTACCAGCTAATAGACATTTCAAAAATCCTGAAGCAAAAAGAGTTCAGTAAAAACCAGGGAATATGTATGTGTTTTTTTACAGCTTCAATAAACGCTGATTTATCGTCACTAAACAAGCGTTAAATTTAATTAACGTCTCTGAGTGCGGCAGATATTCTATTGCTAGGTTTAGAAAAGAATGTGACAGCAGCTACTTTAATCATGCATTAAATTTAATTGACGTCTCGGAGTGCCGCAGTAAAAACATCTAAAAACTAAACTTTCACGCAAGTCCGACTCGCACTTAGCCAGATTTTATTCCATCAGCGTGGTGTGGTCGTGTTTATCGATGTGGATAAAGCATCTGTCACTTTCTGACCAGTATGTAAGTGCGAGAGTGACGGATACTTTATCCACCGCGATAAAGGCGACCATAATACGGGCCCAGGAAGCTAATAACAAAAACCACTTGTAATCGATATACTTTCTTCAAAATGTCCATTCCATCTCTCATTTCCGCATCCGGAACGTGCGCACAAAAAAGGTTCCGCCCGAGAATAGAACCAGTAAGCCGTTTATAGAAAATTCCATTCAGTTTCATTTAGCCTCTTCATTTCATAGAAATTTGACCCCTACTTTATAATTCTAACTCCAATCCTAAAGTCACAAAATTATTTACAATTCTACAAAAATTAACCTTATTGCAATCATATACAACTCAAAACACAATACTGAAAATTGTCATTTAAGCCTATTTAATACTAGATCGTTGATATAGAAATACCATCTTCAAACGAAACTTGACCTTATTTGGTAAAGATAGAAATTAATTTCGAATGTGCGGTAGAAAATGTCAAGCATTCTTCAACAGTATATAAGAAGTTTTCTGAATTGTGCTTTGTGAGTATAAGATAAGGTTGAAAGTAGATTGTTAGTTGGTTTTATTAATTCAACTGTGAACAGGGAGACCATGCTATTTTAAAACAAAGGAAAGTTCTCAACGTTGAAAGAAATGAACTCAACTAAAGTCGCCGTCAATAGAACTTGCGAACTATGTAAACAAAACCAAACGAACCAATTCACCATGATTACTCGATAATCACGTACTTTTAAAGATCAAGTGAGGTCTTTGCAACGATTTATACACTAAATCATTATTTTCATATTAAGTTCAAGATGAAATAACTATTCATTATACGTTATTTTTATTAAAAACACGCTTGGTGAATATTTGAGGTTATGTGTCAAACAGTACTAATTTGTTTACATAGTTAGCAAATTCTATTGACGGCGGCTTTAATATTTACTATAGGTACGGTCGGCCAAGGAAGTGGTCTACCAGTTTTGACAAAAGTTTCAGTGAGATCTAATTATCGCTAAGGTTGACACTTGTCACTGTCATAATATCTGTTGTATCATGACCCGGGGGGCTATTGTCTAACGCACTCGCAATCGCAACCGGCTTCAAAGTGGAGCAATTGTTTTCATTTTGTATGCAGACAAGCCTTCGATTTACAAAATGAAAACGATCGTGATTGCGAGTGCGTTGGACAATAAGCCCTCTGACATAGAAGTTTTTACGGCCAAAACGTCAATTAACTAGGGAGTTCCTTCCGATATTTTTATCGATAACTGTTTCAAATACTTAATTCAAAGTGACATTTCATAGTAGATATAGGTACCTATTAAGTTCACCGGATAGAATAAAAATTTACTAAAATGCTGATCACTACCATCGATGTTATTGAATTGTCACTCGTCACCTTATGAGACAGGTCTGTAAATAAAGAGGCAGCGTGGCGGCCCTACAGCAAAGCAGCTGAGTTAAATATGCGCCGCACGCGTCGCACGCTCCGCACGCATGCCGCGCGCGCTGTTGCCTGCCGATCGCCCGATCACAATTATTCTGTGCCCTTACCATGAGTTACAATTACCGTACTCGATAGACAGTCGAATGCTCTGTCCCTCGCACTTTATAAGAATACTGCGAGGTTGCGAGGGACAGAGCATTCGACTCGCCAGAACTCATGGTAAGGGTACAGACAGAGGGCTTATTGTCTAGCGCACTCGCAATCACAATCGTTTTCATTTTGAAAATCGAAGGCTTGTTTTCATTTTATATGCAGATAAGCCTTCGATTTTCAAAATGAAAACGATCGTGATTGCAAGTGCGTTAGACAATAAGCCCTCTGGTCTGTAAATAAAGGGGCAGCGTGGCGGTCCTACAGCAACGTAGCTGCGTTAAATATGCGTCGCACGCTCCGCACGCATGCCGCGCGCGCTGTTGCCTGCCGATCGCCCGATCACAATTGTTCTGTACCCTTACCATGAATTAAGCTAAGGCTCTACTTTGAAATCCGTAATTCGAACTTCGTCTATTGCTACCCCTTTTGCTCTCGACGAGTCACTAATTCCCAAGAAAGTGACGGGGCGATCCGAAGTTCGAATGAATGATTTCAAAGTAGAGCCCCTGGGCATTCAGGGATGCGTCGTTTTTTTCGGCGACAGACGGAGTGTATACAACTGGATGGGCGTAATATTTTGGCGCCACACCGCGCCTCAACGGAGCGACATCACGGAGCAGACTGATTAGAAAATGGCAGCCGGATAATGCATCCACGACGACGCCATTTGGCTTGGTGCGAAGGTGTGGCGTGTTTAAACGTTGAACTTCGGCATTCACGATAGTTCCGTTCGGATTGCGCGTTGGCGCGTCGCGCTGGCTTTCCGTCCGTTTGGAAATCCAACGGACAGCGCACAGAACAGAAAAAACAGTAGAAGTGTCAAGTGGGCGTGTAACGTGTGGCATAGTTATGCGGAGTTCCGCATAACCTACCATACTTTTGCCGCGATCGTTTATTTCGATTTTTCGATATTTTGATATTTCTAAAATAAGAAATAAATCCAGAAGCATGCCTTGTGCTATTTTGGAGTGTAAAAACGATAGCCGCACCAAAAACATTTTCCATGGAGGCGCGTTGTTTTTATGATAGTTTGAGTATAATTGGCGACAACAGGTCTGATACTAAGCGAAGCTCATGCCACTTCCACTGTTTTTTCTATTCCGTGGGACAGCGCCAAGTAGGTACTTTTAAACGCTACAGTTTTGACATTTACGGAACGATTTTGGCGCGGCGCTGCTCTATTCGGCTTGTTGGACTGGTCGTGAATGCCCAACATGCAGAATACTGCGAGGTTGCGAGAGACAGAGCATTCGACTCGCTTGCGAGTGCGTTAATTGTGAATCATGGTAAGGGTGCTGCCCTCCTAAACCAATTGGCAGTATCTCTGATTAAACCCCTGAAGCAATATCAATCTTATTACTAATAGAGCAAGATTAAAAGTGCTTTGATTATTGAATTTGACATACTGCTTATTGGCTAAGGACGGCAGTATTATAGGACTAGCTCAAGCTCGCGGCTTCTCTAGCGCAATTTATTTTTACAAGCTTTTATTTAACTTGCCTTGTAATTTAATTATTATTTATTAATGACGACGCGCTGGCCTAGTTGGTAGTGACCCTGCCTACGAAGCTAGCGGTCCTGGGTTCAAATCCCGGTAAGGGCAGATATTTGTGTGATGAGCGCGAATATTTGTTTCTGAGTCATGGATGTTTTCTATGTATTTAAGTATATATTTATCTATATAAGTATGTTTATCGTTGTCTAGTACCCATAGTACAAGCCTAGAGCTTAGTTTGGGACTAGATCAATTGGTGTGACATTGTCCCTGATGTTTATTATTTATTTATTTATTATTTAATTATACGTCGCGTTAGCCTAGTTGGTAGTGACCTTGCCGACAAAACTAGCGGGCCGTAGCATGGCTGCGTTTATCGCGTGACAAAGTTTAGATAAGGCATCCGTCACCTTTTGACACGTAAATAAGAACGACAGTGACGGATGCTTTATCCACATTTGACACGCGATATAGACGCAACCATACTAGGCCTGAGTTCGAGTTTCGTCTACCTATATCGCGCGTCAAAAGTGAATGCATGAATGAATGAATGAATGAATGATATTTATTTTCCAAAGTAAGTCACAGTATACATTGCATGTTATGACAAAATTCAAGAAATTACATTTGGAATCGTTAAAAATATACCTAAATTAAATTATAATATTATCAAAAATAAAAATAAGAAGTCAGGATAACAATAATTACAATAACAATACAGAACTAAGGAGTTATCACCGTTAAGGATCGTCTTAAAAATAGCATGCAAAAAATTTGCAAACAACAATATAAGTCAAAATCAGAAATAATAAAAACTACAATGCATATTAAATATCTAATTTTAAATTAAGGTCCTTAAACCCCTTTACTGAGTATAATGGATTTTGTAATAAAAGGTTTTTCAGCCGGCGTCCAAATGTTTCGTCGGATGGTTCGTTTTTGAGTTCGGAGGGTAGACGTTCGTAAAATGTGGGCCCAATTACGCGTGGATAAAGCATCCGTCGAACTTGACAGAAGCGCGTGGAGCTAACCCCATGTGCTTCTGTTTAGTCCACCAGAGTAAATCTCTTTAACCGAACAATTGTCCTCGCGTGTGATATCCATGGATTTGTTTGTCTAATAAGTCCATGGCGATTGTCTAAAACTCGATACTGGTGAAATACCTACACCTAGTTAAAAAAAGGAGTGAAAGCCATTAATAAAGATTTAAAAAAAAAGCATCCGTCACTCTCGTACTTATTTACGTGTCATAAGGTGATGATGCCTTATCCAAATTTGTCACGCGATAAACGCAGCCATGTTAGGGCCCCTGGTCATGACATGAGACTACCTGGCAAGCTGGTAAACACAGATAAGTTAATATATAGGTGACTGCACTGCGCCTCTATTTTCGGCGGTAAAATTCAAATCGTATTTGACCAGAGGGCCCTGCCAAGATGCACTACGCTAACTAGCGTTTCTATTCGTTTCGTGTTTAAACCAATCGCGTCACTGGTAGATCACGTGACTTTTCGTATCACGCCATCTACCAGTGACGCGATTGGTTTAAACACAAAACGAATAGAAACGTTAGTAAGCGTAGTGCATCTTGGCAGGGCCCTCTGGTAAGGTATTGTTTTTAACTTGGCCGCCATTACTGTCAAGTAAATAAGAGCTATCAATATGATAACGAGCCTCTATACAGCGTGTGGATTCCATACGATCTTAAATTTTAACATACGATAGATTTAAGCAGTATTAAGACTTACAGTAATAAATTTTAACAAATACTCTCAATAATTAAGCGTAATGATTTTTTTTAAGTTGCCGTTGTCGTGTTATGGTATTTAACACGTCGTCAAATAAGAGCTATCCTCTTTCAAACTTGTGTACTTATAAAAAAACAATAAAAAGGGCTTAATCTCCAGTAACTTAGTTTGATCGCGGCCGTAACATTCGTACCTTTCAAAGTGTCAAACTGGTCCGTCTATTTATGGATTATAAGTAGGCATAGCTGGGTGTCGAGCTAGTGCTATAAAGAAGGGTCTGACCCAGAAGCGTAATGGAGCAGTGAAGATATCTGGGCATAGAGCAAGTCGGCAGAGGGGACACTGCTTTTAAAAAGATTTTGTGCCTCTGTGAGGCTTACTCCTCTTAAGAGCGCATATACAGCGAAGCGCAGCGCAGACATTTTTTCACTGCCAAAGTATTATCATCTTTGGACATGTTGAAATAAGATCGAAATTAATTAACACCAGTGGCCCGTTTCACGAAGCTACAAGTTACAAATTGCAAGCGGAACTCTTTTTCTAGCAAAAGGAGTTAAAAAGAGTCTTCCGCTTGTAATTTGTAACTTGTTGCTTCGTGAAACGGGCCCCTGAAATTATCTGGAATGCATCCATTCACAACCGCGCCCGCATTTTTTTTAGAAGGATTTGGGCCGAGGTTCTAGGTAATAAAAGCCATATTGTTTTAGACCTACATGCATACATAAACTCATGCCTTCATTTCCAGGGTGGGGTAGGCAGAGCTAAAGAATTACCAACTCAAAAAAAATGATAATTCTGTACTTAACCACATTTTGCACAATTAGGTTTTAAACCTGTTATTGTATTTATTGTCAACGTCTTGATAGCTATTATTTACAGTAATGGCGGCCGAGTTAAAAAAAATACCATAACACGTCAAAGACTACGGTTTTTCCCGCCTAGAATAAAGGGCCTGTCTGTGATCAATAATCTATGGTCGCGGGGCTGAGCTCACGTCCGCTCGGCGGCTTACATGCCTCTGCCATCTTGGATATCGCTAATACGGGAGACGTGCCGGGGTCACATGGCCCTTTGTTCTCTAGTCAGCCGATAAAAGACGGAACCATAGACATAAATGTTTTTAAAAAAGTCGGCTAAGTGTGAGTTGGGCTCTGTGCCACCGTACAATATTAAATAAGTAGTAAGGTGGGGTAAATGCGTCTACGGGGAGAGTGCGTGAACCAACAATATCTCCTAAAAAATATATGGTTCGTCGCACTCATCTCGTTGACGCTCTTTCCCCAAGCTTTCTTGACTCTTGTTCCTGATCTAAGTTCCTGGGGCCTGTTTTATAAAGCTACAAATTACAATTTACAGGTTACAAGTTTCCATTTGACACAACCTCGACCAATGACGACCAGCCATTTAAGCAGAGTTGCCAGTTTAGACCTGTAAAATTGTAACTTGTAGCTTTATAAAACGTGCCCCAGTCATTTGAGTAGTGTTGCCAGTTTAGACCTGTAAAATTGTAACTTGTAGCTTTATAAAACGTGCCCCAGTCATTTGAGTAGTGTTGCCAGTTTAGACCTGTAAAATTGTAACTTGTAGCTTTATAAAACGTGCCCCTGGTCCTTTCTACTTTTCATACTTATACTAGCGGCCCGCCAGCGCAGTGGCTTCGCCCCATTGCAAATTTCCTACTCTCCCAGTTGTTTTTTTTTAATTCTGCGCTATTTTCTTTTTTTTTTAATGTAAGAACCTTCTATAAAGTATTAGAAAACATTTAAAAAAAAAGAATGAAATCGGAAAACCTGTTCTCAAGTTATAGCGTGACCAGAAGAAATAGGGACCGTTCGCTTTTATATATAGATTACAAAAAAATATTTCTTTAGTTATGTATTTAATTACAGTTATACTTGTATATACTCCTCTATTTATCCTACTCCATGTACTTATAGTATATACTTATATACGTTTTCGGTAACAAAAAAGGAAGTTTCCATACAAATTTTATGAGATGGCATAGTTTCATGAGATCTATTTTTTTTTAATTTGGAGTTGAGTCTCAGTGGCCAAAATTTGAAAATATATTTATCTTATCTTACTTAATATGAATCACAAACCCAAAATCAACAGGCGGATAACTTTTCGCCGTGTAAAACTTCTTCGTCGGCATGTAAGCCTCCCGCTCGAGAGGCAGTTTCCTCGAGGAAATTGGAATTTATTAATTTTACTCCTCAAGTACGCGTAGAATATCTCCATTATCACGCAGTATTTCATTATGGACGCCTTTTGTATACAAAACGATTCCTGCCAATAACAATTCTCTATAAAAAGTTGTATACTTCTGACTAAGAAATTTTTAGGTCCATTGTAATAGAAGCTTCATTTAGGCGTGAAAGCGTAACAAACAGACAGAGTAACAACATTTATAATATTAGTAAGATTATGTATTTATATTTATTTATTTATTTATTGCATTTTGTACAAAATAAACTTATTAATCTAAGTATAACTAGGGTATTGCAACGCGTTATTTAAACAACATAACATTTCTGTTATAAAATAACTAATATAAACTAACTAATATGTATAGTATAGTACAGTCAGCCTTATAAGAAGCTGCACACTTTTGTACCTTGTCGCTTTAACGCCTTTGACAGATTAGTGCAGCAGTTCAAACATGACGTTAAAGTGACAAAACACTAAAGTGTACAGCTTCTTATAAGGCCGACCGTACCTACTCTATATAATACTAATATTATAAATCTTATATATTTGTATTTTTTATTTTTTTATGTATTATATGAAATTAAGTTATATTCTCATCACAGGGAAAAATAAACTATAAATTTGTGTTTTAAAAATGCTTTCTATTGCATATAAAATCGAAAGGACATGAAAATAATCCCATACACCTTATTAGTAAAAGGTGGCTGCAGCGTTGAGGGTGGGCGGGGGTCACCTTAAAATTCCGGTTTTTTTTCGAATATTCATTTGTCCAAATTTTTTTTTTTCCGAAAGCTTTGGTACGTAGTTATTTAAGATTAAATGTAAAATTTAATTGCTATACGTAGGTAGGTTAGGTTTCATTTATAAGCGATACCAAAGAGTCCTCTATCAAAACATTGCATTCGGAATTATGAAAATTGGGAATTTTGATCAATTCGGAATTATGTAGTTTACCCCTAATGATGTTGATCTTAGTACTCATGCAAAGTAGAGGTTGAAAATAGTACATTATTGCCTAGGCGCGGAAAGTAGGGGATTGCCTGAGGTGGTCAGCATGCCGAGCCTTGGCGAAGCCTGTTACAATCCGAGCTAGACAATCCCGGCTTCCGCCGAGGCATAAATAATGCTTTCCTCAAACAATGCGAAGAAATGATAGAAAAACAATATTAAAATAAATTATAAATATTTGTAATTTATTTTAATATTATGTAAATAGATTTCGACAAATAAGAGTTTGAGTTTTTTATTGAAAATTACGATCGCCGACGACCCCCGCCCGCCCTCAACGCTGCAGCCACCTTTTACTAATAAGGTGTATGGGATTATTTTCATGTCCTTTCGATTTTATATGCAATAGAAAGCATTTTTAAATAAAATATCTCAGCGAACAGTATAGGTTTCATACATTTATTTCACTCCTAGAAAGAAAACGAGGCTCTTACCGTCGTTTTTCAAAAGAAAAGTGATCCTTTCCGAGCACGTTTGTAAAAATAAATTATCTACCTTGAAAACGTACTAAATTAAACAATAATGAACTATTTTAAATTATCAGTTTCCCTTCTCGTAATCGAAATTTATCAACGCCTAATCAATAGATATACCGATATCGGAGATACCACGAACTGTAATATTTCAGTGGTATCGTGCATAGAGGACTTTGAAATTGTGTTTTTTGGTGATTTTTTTTTAATATATAAGTACAAGTGCAATTTAATTATATTTTAATTGTGGTAGGTTCATTATTTGTGAGGTTTTTAACTTTAAACGCAAAAAGTAGGTGATATAAGATATAAGTTAACGTGTCGCACTGCTAGATCAAAATAGTAGTAAGTAACTCAAAATACAACTTTATTTAATTTATTCAGTGATAATACAATACAAATTAAAAATTACGAACTAAAACTATGGCAAATTAAAAGATAAATTAAACCAAAAATTATAACTAATCTAAATTAGTACAACGAAATTAAAACTAAAAAGAGAGGGCCCCCGTGGAAAAGTACCACAGATGCTGGCAGAATTTCCTCGTTGTATAGCCATGCTAATTCGTTGCCCGAGGAAGCTGCCAGCTCTGTGGTCCCCGGTTGTTTCTATCAGCCTTTTCGAAATGTCCTTAAAAAGGCTGATAGCACCGGGTCCCCACGGACCAAGGGTCTCGACGCCGAATGGAACGAAGTTATATTCTGCGCCGAGACCCTTGTACTTATTCTTTTTCATAGTTTCGGCCTGTATTTTAAAATCAACTTTAATACAACATCTATGAACTTAAAACAAAACTATCAAGGATTTTGAGTTGATACTGTTTTGATCTAGCGGTGCGGTGTATATCTGTGCGTCTGTGGCATTTAGCTCCTAAACGGATGAACCGATTCAAACGCGGTTTTTTTTAATAGAGGGCTGGTTTTAGTTTAAAGGTTCTTAGCTAGATTTCATAAAAATCGGTCGGGCCATTCAAGAGATATTAGCTTTGAAAGTAGGGTCGCCATTGTATCAGGGGACAATTTCACACATATTGACCTAGTCCCAAACGAGTGTATATCATAGTTTCGACTACGTACTCTCGAAATATCATGCTATCGAAAGTTCGTTGGCTCGACTGTCACTGGATCGAATATTCGCTGGGTCGAAAAGCGTAGAAACAATAAATCGTCAAATCGAAATTGAGATTTCGATTGTCATCCCATAGAAAATCTCAGACACGAATGTTAATTGGCTCGACTGTTACTGGATCGAATATTCGCTGGGTACGAAAAGCGTAGAAACGATAAATCATCAAATCGAAATTGAGGTTTAATAACCATAACCATATAATTCTAGATTACGTTTTGTCGATTGTACATATTTCGGCCACAAGTATTTCGATCCAGCGAATATTCATTACAATAACAGTCGATCCAATGAATTTTCGATACACCACTGATTGAAACTATACAATTCTAGATTAAGTTTTGTCGATTGTACATGTTTCGGCCACAAGTATTTCGATCTAGCGAATATTCATTACAATAACAGTCGAGCCAACGAACATTCGATAGCATAATATTCCGAGAGTACGTAGTCGAAACTATGATATACACTCGTCCCGAACTAAGCTCTAGGCTTGTACTATGGGTACTAGTCAGCGACAAACGTACTTACTTATATAGAGAAATACATACTTAAATACATAGAGAACATCCAAGACTCAGGGACAAATACTCCCGCTTATCAGTTATCACACAAGTATTTACCGGGAATCGAACCTGGGACCGCTAGCTTCGTAGGCAGGGTCACTAGTCACTACCAACTAGGCTAACGCGTCGTCAAACAAGCAATCGGGCCATTCTACTTTTCGTGGTACAAAAGTTTTTACCCACTTTCTCACTAAACTATTTTTATTTCAAAAAACGGTAAAGTGCAGCATTTTCTAACTTTAAACTCGAAAAGAGAAGAATTAGCCTTATTCATAAAAAGTTATTTGTAATAACTATAAAGTGAGTAACGCAGTGGATGTCGATGTCCCCGCCTTTTCTATGGAAATGGTGCAATTTAACACTGAGTTACCATGATTCTTCAACAAGAATTGAGTAATTTGAGAGTTGTTTTTTTGGAAACCATTAAACTTAAACATTCTAAGTTTATGTTATTTATTTACAAGCGGACTATAACAAAATATGTACACTGAAAAGTAGAATGGTCTAATCAATCTCTCATTTAACAGTTACTTCATTTACTTATAGGTGTGGCTAAATCGGTAAAGAAAATAAATGCATTGAATAATCATAATATAATCAATAATCAGGCCTATAAGCCTAGATTATTTATTTCTTTTCGATTCATACACTTGGAACTTGACTCTTGGAGGTTTTCTATGTTCATTTATGTATTTATTTATTTCTAGAAAATTCAACAGTTACAACATATAAAACTAGAATAGGAAACACAAAACAATTTAAAGGATT
Source organism: Acleris cristana (assembly GCA_948252455.1). Lineage (NCBI taxonomy): Eukaryota > Metazoa > Arthropoda > Insecta > Lepidoptera > Tortricidae > Acleris > Acleris cristana. The sequence continues at coordinate 2,382,202 of OX411798.1, read as the reverse complement.
TGTGGTGAGTGGTAAATGTTAATACAGACTTTTAAAGTTGTTTGCATTTTTTTCCAAATACAAAAATTTTACATCTTCATTTTATCTTTAAATCAGGAATTTTTCAGATTTTTAAACTTTGGAGATAAGAGGGGGAGGGGAGTCAATTCACTTTCATTTTTCGAACCCGCCCATTCTAGATCCCTTTTCACATATTTAGAAAAATAATTTCATATGTTTTTACTTTTTACTAAAAACATATGCGGGCAAGCAAGTTAAACAACTATGCCAAATTCCAAGTTGATAGCTTCTGTAGTTTCACACAGACTGCTGTGACATACAGACAGACAGACACCGAAGTCTCACCATAAGGGTTCCTTTTTTACCATTTTGGTACGGAACCCTGATTAACGTGACCGAGGTAGTTTTTTTTTTTTTACTTTATTGCCGTTACTAATAAACATGGAGGAACCATGGAGTAGCAAAGCCATGTTTTGACTTTTGTCCTTACCTGTCGTTGTAACATTTGAACTAGGGAATGCAATTTAACCGGTTATTAACCGTTTTTGTACGAAAATAACCGGTTAAAACCGGTTATTTGCATTCCTTAATTTGAAATCGACGGATAACGACAAAGCATGGCTTAGCTACTCCATCACTCCACGTTTATAAGTAAGGGCATAAAACTCATTTCCGGCCACAGAGGCGGTTAATCATTTTTAACTTTTCACTGTCGATATAGATTATACATTTTAGCCGTTAGCCGATAGCGAAGCATAAATAATAGGTAATGGTAATAAAACACTTGTGATAGCTACGACAAAGTCGGTCTTAATCCCAGTTGTCGCCAGATAACCAACATAAAAACATAACAAACAATTTCAATAACTACGAATATCAAATCGATAAAAACGGCTGATATAATGGCCACCTATTCTAAGAGACCACTACACTAAACCTAGATCGATAGACTACAGAGGGCCCTGCCAAGATGCATTGCGCTAACTAACGTTTCTATTCGTTTCATTTTTAAACCAATCGCGTTACTGATAGGTCACGTGACTTTTCGTATCACGTCATTTACCAGTGACGCGATTGGTTTAAAAACGAATCGAATAGAAACGCTAGTTAGCGCAATGCATCTTGGCAGGGCCCTCTGAACAGAAAAAAAACAGTAGAAGTGTCAAGTGGGCGTGTAACGTGTGGCATAGTTATGCGGAGTTCCGCATAACCTACCATACATTTGCCGCGATCGCTTATTTCAATATTTCGATATATCGATATTTCTAAAATAGGAAATAAATCCAGAAGCATGCCTTATTGTGCTATTTTGGGGTGTAAAAACGATAGCCGCACCAAAAACATTTTCCATGGTGGCGTGTTGTTTTTATGATAGTGTGAGTATTGGCGACAACAGGTCTGATACTAAGCGAAGCTCATGCCACTTCCACTGTACTGCTGGTAAACATCTTAGCCTATTTGCACAAATAGGCTAAGATGTTTACCAGCGTATTAGTGACAGGTTGCAAGCCCTTATAAGCCTACAGGGCCTCTATTCAACACGGTAAAAACGATATCGTTTATGATCTGTTATCGTATTGTCACCGTTTTGATAGCTCTTATTTACTTGACAGTAATGGCGTCTGACGTCATAACTCATAACAATACCATTACAGGTTAACTACAATATTGTGTTTACCGTCGGGAATAGAGGCGCAAGTTATTTAACTACTCGTTCATACATTGCCAACTTTTGACCTATAACAACAATATATAGTTGAATTTGTTTGTCAAATAGATTAGCAATATATCAATAATGAGTGGTGATAGTGATTGATAAGGAATGCAGTTATCTTCGTTATCATGACTTAATGGATATTGGACACAGTCGGCTATTGAAATTCTTGCTAGCCGGAGAAACGTAAGTATATCTTTAATACATTTTTTTAACACACTTGGGCGAAAAAGGTCCTTTATGTCACCGTTTTTAGGGTCATAATGAAGCATTTAAAACACTTGTACTAGTTATTTTGCATTACGGCTCGTATCGTACCCAAAGGGTGCTAAAGGGACCCAATACTAAGGCTTAGCTGTTCGTCCGTCTGTCACAGAGCTGTTTCTTTTGAAACGTAATTTTCACAGTGCATATTAGGTACTATGGCCGTTAAAACAACAAATGATAAAAAAAGGTGGTCTCAAACAAGAAACGTTGGAAACCTTCGTGTGCAAAGCAACTCGCACTTAACCGGTTTTATTTTCATAACTTTTTTTTTATCGTAGCAAAGAGTTTCGATGTCATGAAATACAGTGACTTTTTTAAGTTGAAATATCTATAATATGTATATAACAATGAACCCCTATTTCTCCTGGTCATAAGGTTTGTATGATAGACAATAATATAAAAATCCACCGGGAAAGTCAGAAATTTGCAGCGGGGCGAAGCCGCTCGCGGGCCACTAGTAATTAATAAATAATTATTCCATTTTAAAACGTAATAAAAAATCCTAGTCCATGTTAAGTAAACAGTAAAAGCACAATAAGACAATAAAAATTTAATCTAGTTTTTTTCGCAAGTGTGTTGAAAAACGTGATTGTTGGCCATTACACTTTCGGCTCCAATCCTTGACTGTAATGATCAACTTATCACACTTGTATCATAATGATGTGTTTTGACGACGCGCTGGCCTAGTTGGTAGTGACCCTGCCTTCGAAGCTAGCGGTCCTGGGTTCAAATCCCGGTAAGGGCAGATATTTGTGTGATGAGCTCAAATGTTTGTTCCTGAGTCATGGATGTTTTCTATGTATATAGATATATATTTCTCTATGTAAGTATTTATATCGTTGTCTAGTACCCATAGTACAAGCCTAGAGCTTAGTTTGGGACTAGGTCAATTGGTGTGACATTGTCCTCTGTTTTTTTTTTTAATGTACCTACCATTATTACATCATCTGTTGTTCTGTTGGTAGCGACCCTGCCTGCGAAGCTAGCGGTCCCGGGTTCGATTCCCGGTAAGGGCAAAATATTTGTGTGACGAGCACAAGTATTTGATTCTGCCAAACATTTGTCAGGGCTCTACTTTGAAATCAGTAATTCGAACTTCGAATCGCCCCGTCACTTTCTTGCGAATTAGTGACGCGTCGGGAGCAAAAGGGATAGCAATAGACGAAGTTCGAATTACGGATTTCAAAGTAGAGCCTCAGTTCTCGATAATCTTTAATGTCAGCAAAGGTTTTTTACTCAAGATTTTTTAAAGTAATTGACCATTGCTATTCCCTCGGGAAATCTCCAATTTTTCGAGATATAAAGTAGCCTATGTGCTATTCTAGACTGTAATCTATCTTTGTGCCAAATTTTATCCAAAACCGTTCAGCCGTTCTGGCGTAATTTTTGCATTTATAATAGTAGTTTGATTTGACCTCCATGTTCATACCTCTTCTTCTACAAAAGGGACGTTTTTACAAGCTTTTATTTAAATTGCAATGTATGTATGTATGTATGTTAGGGTCAAATCTTGTAAGTTACATTTGACCCACTTCCCGTCAACGGAATGGGCTGAAATTTGGTCCACATACGTAAACCCGATGACAATGCAATATTAGGGTATCTAAGAGCTGATCTGATGATGGAGTCGGAAGGTGGCGACAGGATCTCCGCTATACTTGACGTAGACCTACCGTGTTGGGACTCATTAGTTCGGTCTTATTAAGCAGATAAAGATTTAGCAAAAAACAGTTTAGTCGGCAACAGAAGCTTGTCCCAAAAATGATTTTTTTGACAGAAACTTATTTAACTGCCGCACTTAAAGACGTCAATTAAATTTAATGCTTGATTAAAGTAGCTGCTGTCACTTTACTATAGCAATAGAAGACAACACGTCACTAAACAAGCGTTAAATTTAATTGACGTCTCTGAGTACCTACGGCAGTAAGAGATATTTGCGAGTGGAACTTTTTTTAAGCGACGTATTTGCCCCGACAGTATTGTGGTATAATTTATAAATTATACATTACAGGAAAAACATGTCTGAAAAACACAGCCTGAAAATAGAAATCCTGAATCCGACTGACATAGAAGCAGAAGTACCAAGAACGCAAATCCTGCGATCACCACTCACCCACGATGATGAAAAACCACCGCAATCTCAACACAACAAAGCTGAAATTCCAATGGACGCACCACATGAAAACGTAAGTGAAGAAAAACTGATCTTAAAACAAGGCGATACGGTTGAAACTTACTCGCCCGTGATCACAGTGAAAACTGTAGAATCGAACTTTGGTAAAGACGGATTAAAGTTTCAAAGAGTGACGGTGACGGAAGATGTTTCCGTGAATTACCAACACCTGTTCAAGAAAGAGACGAAGGCAGGGAAGACGGTTGTTACTCAGATGCAACGTTTTGATTATAAATATTGAGTAATATTAAAGTTGGAAACGGGAGATGATTGTTTAATTTTAATTTAACAAAAAGATTGAGGCCTCTCTTGAGGAATTTTAAGAATACAATTTTCTAGGACAGCAATTTATCGATGTATTTTTGTTTTAGCCTTCTAACAAAGTCCCTGAGCATGTCCAAAAAAATTAGAGCTAGCCAAGAAAGATTTTCTCGTAGTTGAAATAAAATGAATAGGTATAATTATGATATTAGTTATATCAACGAAAGAACAAGTCCTTTAGTGATTCAACTAACATATTATTTAACGCACATCTTGGCTAGGTAACGTCTTGTTAGGCTTGTATCGAATCACAATTTTGTTAGAAGCGACCAAATTCTTTTCAGTGTAGGTTATGAACGAAAGTGCCCAAGTCTGTCTCCTTCTTCCTCCTTTTCCACCACAACAAACTTAGTTTTGGTCTTTACAGACAAACAACGAAATGATCCTATAAAGGTTTCTTTTCTGTCTGAGCTACGGAACCAAAAGCCGTTGCAATGTTCATTTTATTTCGATGACACTTTTTTTTTAACTCTCCTTGGGTAAAGACCAAATCAAAAAAGTATACCTGGGTCATACGCAGATTTAGGTTAGCGTCTTTCCTGTGGACATACCCAAAGTTAACGTTTTGCAGGCCTAATTTTCTGACTTAACCCATATCCGCATAAACTGCGTCAGGTCTGCTTTAGTCCTATCAGATAAAAACATAACTTATATGCACACAAGCCTTTAACTATTGACCACAGGAGACACAACTTTTGTTTTTTCGAGTGCGTATGACCCACCTCGCATTTTAAAATCCATCAAGTCCTGCAGTCAGCAGGAGGTCACAAAAACCTTGGATTCATACATACATACATGCATACAAATAGAAGGTAAGCAAATACCTGTATGAGGAATTCGGTAAATGTAGGAGTTAGGGTAACCAAAGCCTATATTTCGGAAAAGGGCAATTCAAAGCTGTACAAAATAAAATAAATGTTATAAATAACATTTATCCGCATTCTAATTAGGTAATAAATAACTTCTTTTATAATGGTAGGTCGGACAAACTGAAGTCGGCGTCCCACAATATTATTAACCAAAAGCCTACTTCAGTTGGACTGACCTAGCTACCATTTTTTGTTTTTTAAAACATTTGTTACTTATCTTAATATGCTGCCACACTTCTCAATTAATTAGAAACTAAGAAGAAGTGTCTTGAAGAAGTTATAGAGCATTTCAAGCTCGCCGCAAGCAACGCCGCGGGAAAGTCACTGTCAGTATTTGAACCATTTAAATGTGCTTCGTCATAGTCGCTCAACTATCTTAATCGAGATATGTTATCGCTACTCTTGAAATAGATATCGTTGAGGAGTTCCGGTAGCCATTTGTGGTCTTAATAATCATTGCAGTTACACTTCACCAAATGATGCTTTCTGAATGCAAATGCTGGACTTGTTACTGAAAATACTAAAATCAAATAAACTACTGTTAAACATACACATACATAAACTCACGCCTTCATTCCCACAGTGGGGTAGGCAGAGCCACAAACTCACCAAAAACTCCAAAAACTTGTTGATAATTCTGTGACCACATTTTGCACAACCAGGCTAAGATGTTATCCAGTGTATTAGTGACAGGTTGCAAACCCATCGCCTAACAGCACTACACAGCCTTTAGTCCCTTAGTCGTCTCTTACGACATCCACGGGAAGACATGGAGTGGCAACATTCTAAACCCGGCACCACACGGCGACTACTGTTAAAATGAAGTATTTATCATTATTTAACAAAAATATGTGCCTCAAAGAATTAATTTGTAAATGTAAATATTTAACTTATTTTTAAATTATCAAATTATCATGATTCTAAATGTTCATGATTGTCTAAACACCCGTCCAATGCATTCACGCTGATATGCAGATGCAGGTTGATATCTACCTATCTACTGGAGAGAACTTCAGTTTTAGATAACACGAACTCTAAAGTCTGTTCCTATTCGGACTGCCAATGACAATAACAAGTATACCTAACTGTAATTGTCTTTAGATAGAGGATGAAATAGCGATGAGAATAACGTTACCTCTAATTAGTTTATTAAAAAGTTGGGGTACGGGTATTTGGGGGGCACAATTTATAGGGTATACGACGTAACTCAAAAACAGTTGAACTATGAGTGAGTAACTTAACGGAAAAAGTGGCCACCTCGCCACCACTCGGACAGTAGAGTCAAGTTGCCTTGCCTGTGATTCCAAATAGAAAAACTTTCCATTTTTTCACTCCACTGTCCTTGCCACTGTACTTGCCACTGACCTTGACCAATGTAAATCGGGCTTTAAGTAATCGGGGAATCAGTTTGACATCAGATTCTGATGTTTCTGATGATGATGACCTTTTCTTTTCAGGACGTAACGTCAATGAACGGCATGAGAGCCCTGTTGAACCCAGTGTTCGTCGGAGAATCGGCCAGGCCTGCGGAACGATTCTGGATTCCACCGCAGGAAGATATGAAGGATTCTGAAGGTAAGGGACATTATAATACAATACATAATGATGCGTTTAGACCATCCCTAAAAAAATCTTTAGAACGCTATATCATCGTTTTGTATGGTAAAATGACGTAATTGCTGTGTTTTTTTTGTGATAATACAGGACAAAAAGTGTGTGTTGTGTATTGTTGGCCATTTCACAAGAATAGACACTAAAAAATACAAAAAAAAATCCCTGCAAATCTAGCGGGATAGTATCTCATCATCATAAACTCACGCCTTCATTCCCAGAGTGGGGTAGGCAGAGCCACAGACTCACCAATAACTCCATAAACTTGTTGATAAATCTGTGACCACATTTGGTACAACCAGGCTAAGATAATATCTAGTGATTAGTGACAGGTTGCAAACCCATCGCCTAACAGCACTACACAGCCTTTAGTCCCTTAGTCGTCTCTTACGACATCCACGGGAAGACATGGAGTGGCAACATTCTAAACCCGGCACCACACGGTTATATACTTCCATGTTCCAGATAATACGTTCCCAGAAGAAAAAAAGGTTAAGACCAGGATCCCAGTGTCCAGATTCAAACCCGCTGTAACTAAGGTTCTGAAAGAGAGAAAAAAATCTGAAGAAGTCAACGAGCCAAACAAAAGAGAAGTAAGTATGTTTCAAACACTCGTCTAGGGGTGTCCCTCGGATTCCCTAACAACGTTTATCCTAACATATCGTTTGTCCGAATTTTCATTTGCCCTAAAGTTACGCCCACACCGGTGCTTAAATTACGGTGACGGTACGGAATCGCAGTGACGCGTCCTATCAGCACCGTTTTTGACGCACGCTCCCCACACCGCTGCTTAAAAAACGGTGTCGTTGCTTAAACAAACGACGGGGTCATAGTAACAACATGGCGCCGTTTTTGACGTACCGCAATATACGCACCGTTAAGCATTGGTGTGGAGGGCATGCGTCAAAAACGGTACGGATACGACGCGTCACTGCGATTCCGTACCGTCACCGTTTTTTAAGCATTGGTGTGTGGAGCTTGCGTCAAAAACGGTGCTGATACGACGCGTCACTGCGATTCCGTACCGTCATCGTTTTTTAAGCATTGGTGTGTGGAGCTTGCGTCAAAAACGGTGCTGATACGACGCGTCACTGCGATTCCGTACCGTCATCGTATTTTAAGCACCGGTGTGGTCGTAGCTAACTGGTTTTCAGATGAGTCAGGCCACTTTTTAAGTTTTCCAATTATATCTGCGGTTCCGTTAGGTTAGGGTTGTATTATAACAATACTAAAAAGTTTTAAAATTTAAGCGGAATTTTAGGTTAAACGAAAATTCGGACAAACGATGCATTAGGACAAATGACGATTCCTAGAGCCTAGAGTTTAGTTTGGGACAAGGTCAATTTGAGTAAGATTGTCCCCTGACATTTATACTGTTAGAAATCCTGCGTTGCTACATACCATATTCGTCTATCTTGTCCTGCAATATAGACAAGACAATGCTAAAGTTAGTGATTTTCGAAAACTGACAAAATGTATAAGATAGGATAGTGATGGTGACGTAAACTGACAATCTATCGCGTTGGCCTCTTATGTCAAAAACATTTTGTCAGTTTATAGCTTTTTAAGAATCTTGACACTCAAAAGTGTTTCTTACATTTTCAGGCACCAGAAAAACCTCCTCGCAGATCTTCTATACCTAAGCTAAGTGACAGAATTCTCGCTGCACGAAAAAGTGCTTTCAAATCAGAGGCAAACGACCAAGCAACGGTTACAAACAAACCTGAAGAACCAGTAAAAATAACGATTGAAAATCAAAAACCTATCGAAAAGAAATCTGCTAAATCCGACCGAATACCTGTCTTAAGAAGAAATTTGAACAGAACTAGAGATAATCATAGCAAAACAAATGATTATCAAATAACTAGAGTAAATTCAAATGAAGGTCAAGATGCTCAAAAACTAAATGATGAACCCGTCGCAAATGAAAATGAGCAATTAGATGACGAGTTTGACAAATTGTATGAAGAAATAGGTGACATGGAAGCAGGAAGCATTCCCATTGAAATTTTGGAGACAAGAGTCAAAGATCCTGTGAAACTTGACGTTAAATTTGAGGAGATTGTCCACCAATATGACGATGATAATATTGAACGAGTTAAATTAGAACCGAAGGATAAAGCGAAATATCGTAAAATACCGTTGCTTAAGCGAAGAAGTGAACAAGAGATTAAAATACCTAAGCAACATGTAAGACGATCGTCACTCAAAACTAGCAACAGTGAAAATATAACTACAAAACAAGATGATGAAGAAATTAAAAACAACAAAGACTGCACCAAAACTGAAACAATTGATAAAACAGACGATTCAGATGATTTTATAGCAGAAAATATTGAAAGAGATCTAACCATTGAAATAAACAATAATGATTATACTGATGCCTATTTAGCTCAATCACAGTCACCTATAGAAATACCAGTGAACAACGTAATAGCAACACCGGATGTTGAACTAGTAAAAGTAGGTTTATCAAACTTTGGCAATTTAAAACAAAACTTTGGAAACCCTGTTGATGCTAATGTAACACCTGAACCAGAAACTGTCAGAGTGTCTGTTCTAGAGCCACCTATTCAAATAAATGATATATCAAGTGAAATTAATAAAGATATTAAACCCGAAGAAGTGAAATATATTGAATACACTGTCGAAGAGCCAATTTCAATAAATGATACGCAATATATTGAAAGTATGTATGTGGTAGATAAGCCGGAAGTCGCAGATATTGATGCAACAACTATAGATAATGATGTTTATATTGTACAAAAAACAGAAGAAAATAATCAGTATGACCCTACCGCAGTAGAAACTAATTTGGAAACGCCTATACAAATTAATTTAGGCCATAAAGATATTATAGATCCTGAAAACAATACAGAATCTAAACGTATTCAGCTATTAACAAATACAAATGATGTTGAAAATAGAACTGAGTCTAGATATGATAACAAGCCATTAGTTGAAGAAACGTTTGACAAAAATGTAAAAGAAGAAGACGTACCAACTAGAGGTAAAGTCAGTAGGATACTAAAACGATTGACTTCAAAAGAAAATACAAACAATGAAAGAATACAAAACATTAAAAATAGTGAGCACGTAGTATTAAATAAAAATGATGTTACTTTCAAAGGAAATGACAGCAAAATAATAAATAGAATAGCTCGTCACGAAATTGATGATAAGGCTAAAAAAGAACAACATATTTTACCTAAGAAGAAGTCTGTATTGTCGAAAATTGCGATGTTTGAGGTACGTTTAACTAACAACTAACAACATATTCACATTAAAAATGATGTCTTTGATGGTGGTTGAATATTTTCGCTCTAGCTTTTCGTTCAGTGTGGCTGTCATCTTCCCTGTACTGTGCTTTTTTATTCTCTCTTCTCTCTTTTTTTCTCCCTATCTTCGTCAACCTGTTGCCACCCAATGCTACGGGTAGTTCTCTCATACACACAAATCCGCAATGGCTTCGTCTTTAACAAATTTCGCGTCAACAAATGGTTGCAATATTATTAAAAAAGCACAAAATAGATTTTACAAAACAAATGATCAACTAATTATGTTAAAACTTCTCAATTTTCAGCAGGGAGCACCAGAACCTGTGGCCCCATGGAAACCAACGCATGCGTATGCAAAACCACAAAGAACGATAAGTGACGAAATAAGGCATTCACCTAAAATCGTGGAAGAAGTTCTAAAACCGAGCATTAGAAAACAACCTGAGTCACCTTACCAGGTGATTAACATTGATATTATTCAGCCAGTTGAAATAATTACTAAAAACGAAGAACAAATATCAGTGGTTGAAAATCTTGAAGAAGAAATAATAGTTTTTGACAACCTTGATAAATTTGAGGTTGAGGAACCATTGTCAGTCGAAAATGAACCTGTCTCACTTCTAGTTACAAAAGATAGTGAATTAACTTCGACTAATGATGATGGTGTCTGTCATAAACATGAAAAATCGGAAGAATCAATCAAAAACGAGTTTAATCTTGAAAATACAGATAGTAATAACAAAAGACAGGAAAGAGATTTTAAAAAGAGACATGACGTACATTATATACCAGTAAAACAAAAAATACATAGACTCACATCCCACGAAGACTTTAATATCAGGAGGGCTAAATCAACAGCAGAGCTGGATCTAGGCGATGCAGTAAAAGGCAAAGTAAAACATATGATTGTTAGGATGAGCTCCATGGATCTACTCGACGACCATACCGAGCAACAGAGAGAGGTGATCAACGTAAAAGAGAGACCGAGAAAGAGGTCTGTGTCGGATAAGATCGCTTTGTTTGAGGTAAGTTGTCCCATGATCATGACAACGACATCGTCAAAATATTAAATTGGGAACTCATAAATTTATTTTATCTACATCCATATCATAATTTCAATATAATATGTTCAGAAGCGATAAGCAGATGCCCTACATTATGTTACCTGTATGTGTGGTTGCACTGTAATGTTAACATTAAAGTATAACATGTTAATAAAGTATCGGTTATCGCTGTAGTTGAATCTTAATGTTCACTTTACAGTATAAGTGACCTGCACTTTAATGTGAACATTAAGATGCAGGTACATTAAGATGCAGGGTAACGACGGATACAGGTTTCTCACATATTGTAGAACACTTATGATATGTATGTAGATAAAGTTATGTATGCGACTGTACGCATAATTAGGCATTAAAACACTCGTGTGATCTTATTATGAAACTCGCCTTACGGCTCGTTTCATAAAACCACACTCGTGTATAATGCCTCTCATTATGCACCAGTCACATAAATAACTATTTAAACTGTGGCAAGAACACGTTCATTACTATGATTAATGAGCATGTCATCGTCATTAATGTCATCATCATATAGCCGAAAGACGTCCACTGCTGGACAGGCCTTCCCCAAGGATCTCCACGACGGCCGGTTTTGTGCTACTCGCATCTATCGGCTTCCTGCTATCTTCACCAGATCGTCGGTCCACCTTTTGGAAGGCCTGCCAACACTGAGCATGTGGTAGCACCAAAAATTGGAAAAATAAATAAAACGCTCGTCTAGTCTTGAAAATAACTATTATCTACATCCATATCATAATTTCAATATAATATGTTCAAGCGATAAGCAAATGCCCTACATTATGTTACCTGTATCTGTGGTTGTACTGTAATGTTAACATTAAAATATTACATGTAATTAAAGTATCGGTTATCGCTGTAGTTGCATCTTAATGTTCACTTTACAGTATCGGTGACCCACACTTTAATGTGAACATTAAGATGCAGGGTAACGACGGATACAGGTTTCTCACATAGGTACTCGTATTGTAGAAAACTTAAGATATGTATGTAGATAAAGTTATGTATGCGACTGTACGCATAATTAGGCATTAAAACACTCGTGTGATCTTATTATGAAACTCGCCTTACGGCTCGTTTCATAAAACCACACTCGTGTACAATGCCTCTCATTATGCACCAGTCACATAAATAACTATTTTCAACTCGACCATAAACGAGGCATGTTCTAAGTTTAATGTGTTTGTCTGTGTATCTGGCTCAAGCCGTTTCTGAGGAGTTTTGTTACAAACACTGTGACACGAGAATTTTATATATTAGATTAAAGAGATAGTGTCAATAAATTGGAAGAGTTTCTTCAATAGATAAAAAAATTACTTATGACCACTAATTGATCTAAACATTAAAACAAATTAATAAACGAGCGTGAAAAAATACTTTTTAATTTAGTCTATTTGTATCCTTACTCTGAACTGGACCATAGACATTTTTGTTTAATTTTCCAATAATCTTGACATCAACTCTGCCATAAACAAGAAAAAAATATTGCACTACCCGCTATTTAAATAAGAAGCAACTCAGTGACTTCCAAGTGCTTGGTAAATATCGTTGTAAAATAACCGAAAATGAAGTTTTATGTGTTCTTGTGCTATATTTTATTTGTAAGTAGACATTAGTTACTAGTAAACTAATAAATCAAAGTAATTTGTTTTTTATGTGACTTACAATAAGTACATATTTAAAAACAAGTACGTACCACCGCACTCGGAGACATGTTAGATTTAGAGATTTAAATCGCGCAGCTATAAAAAGAAACCATACAAATTTAGCTCCGGGCTATAACTTTTTCTCACCCATTTCTCACCCCCTAAATCACGTCCGATTTTCACGATTTTTGTATTTATTATACCTTTAAGTGGTACTATAGGTGTATATCTTGCGATCACAATACACTCGAATTAGTTGCCAAATTTATCCAAATGTTGACGACCACTGTCCATGGAGTGTAGCAAAGGGGTAGCTTTAGCTTGGTAAATGAATGCTTAAAAGCAGAAAGTTTGACTTTGTTTGGACTAGTTAGGAGATAAACATACTAAAAGTCCTCACCCCTCGGAGGTGAGTCCTAGGGGGGGGGGCACAAGAAAGGTCCCGTTAGTCCAAACAAAGTTCCGAAATCAAACTTGCTGCTTTCAACTTTCCCATCCAAAATCCACATAAATAAGTGATCATTTATGTACCTTGTCGCTTTCAATCGTTTCACAATTTTGTATAACATTTCAAACACGACGTTAAAGTGACAAGGTACATAATTGATCACTTATTTATGCTGTTGACTGTACTTACCTACGAGTATTCAAGAATCTCTTCTTAACTCTCTTCTTTTTTTCTAGAAAAAGCTAGTCCCCGTCAAAATGGACACAGACATGGAAACAGCTCGAGCTATAAACATAAATGAAAAACCATCCGTCCACAATATCAACTCTGTGGCAACGGAAACTGTTCCCATATTGGAAGAAGAAGTCAATGCCAAAATACTGGAGCTCAGCGGAGCCAAGATGGCGTATGGCAGTGTTGCCAACATGACGTATATGGAGCTGAGGGATGGGAATAAAATGCCGGTTTTGGCACTTGGAACGGCGCTGGTAAGAAAATAAATGCAAATAGAAATTTATTACCTGTGGCCCGTTTTACGAAGCTACAAGTTACAAATTACAAGCGGAGCTCTCTGCGGGCCTCTGAAGGCTTAATAATTTCATGTGTTACTATGAGCCATTGCGGAGTGCCTATGGCCACCGTCCGTTTCCATCATTATACCACACACACACACACAAACGCACGCACGCACGCACACACACACACACACACACACACACGCACGCACGCACGCACGCACACACACGCACACGCACGCACGCACGCACGCACACACACACACACGCACACGCACACGCACACGCACTTGCACACGCACACGCGCACACACACACACACATACCTCTTTATGCGTTGCGGGTTAAAAAGACCGCGGACATCTATCCTTAGTGTACTTGCCCTTAGCCCTTATTGAAAACTAGTTAGTACTTTTTGCCCTTTGTTTTTTTTTAAGCTGAACCCTCTGCTTGCGAAGCACATCGTCATGGCGGCCATAGACCTGGGATACCGTGCCATAGACACAGCGTTCATCTATGGCACCGAGAAGGCAGTGGGGGAGGGGATTCGCGCCAAAATTCAGGACGGAACTGTCAAACGGTGAGTCAATATGTCTTTTCAGGGTTTCGTTGTCAACAAGTAACCCTTACAGTTTCGCCAAGTCCATCTGTCCTTCTGTCCGTCTGTCCGCGATTTTACTCAAATACTCTTGTTACTTCGTAGATGTAATTAATTTGGTATAGTTATACAAGGTGACAGGTAACTCGACCTACTCCTTGAATTTTTTTTCTTAGTTAACTAAGGTCTAATGTCACTGGTATTCAAGTTTTTTTTTAAATATTTTTAAAAAAAAATCGTTCTTTGTTCTAAAACCGTGAATTGTGACAGGAAATTCTTCACTCTGAGAACTAGAAATGCAATTTTCTAATAGCCGATGAATGAGCAAATGCTTTTGACAAAAATGCTTGGCAGAAATTCCAAATTAACCTGAGAAATAAAAAAAATATCTAATAGTAATATTCTTAATGTTTTTTTGTAAAAATCGGTTCAATCGAAGGATATTACTCCAAACAAAAATCCGACGCTTGGCATAAAAATCACCCAAGTAACTTTCTCAATTCATAAACTTTTCATAAAGTTGAAATTGTTGTCCACTTTAGTACATATTTTAAATATTAACCTTATTAAACGAGCAGAAGGTGCGATGTACCAACAAGTTTTTAGAGTTGTAGGTCATTCTGTAGCTCTGCTTACCCCACTCTGGGATTACAGGCGTGAAGGTATTTATGTATGTATAATCATACGCCACGTTGTCCAATAGTTTTTTACTAATATAAATTTGTCGTGTTTGCAGTGAAGACCTGTTCATCATGTCAAAGCTGTGGAGTACGTTCCACGCCCCCGAGCTGGTGGAGGAGGCGTGTCGCGCCTCGCTGCGAGCCATGGGCCTTGAATACTTCGACCTGTTCATGATTCACAACCCCATGTCTTTGAAGGTAGAATCAGCGACTCATCATCATCATCATCATGTCAGCCCGTTAGGGCGCATAACGTCCCACTCGCAGAATGTCCCTTTGTCCCTTTCGCGAAATGTCCCTTTCTTAAATGTCCCTTACGCAAAATGACCCTTCTGCAAAAGGTCCCGTTCGCAAAACGTCCCTTCACATAAATAAAGTCCTATTCGCAAAACGTCCCTTTCGCAAAATGACCCGTTCGCAAAACGTCCCTTTCGCAAAAAGACCCGTTCGCAAAACGTTCCTTCCCATGGGACTCCTAGTCTCTACTTAAACAAGCTTTTTCCAGACGGGACATTTTGCGAATGGGTCATTTCGCAAACGGGACGTTTTGCGATAGGGGCGTTATGCAATAGGGACGTTTTGCGAAAGCGGTGGGACATTTTAAGAAAGGGACGTTTTGCGAATGGGGTATTTTACATAAGGGACCATTTGCAGAAAAGACGTTTTACGAATGGGACGTAATTTTGCTGGAGGGACGTTTAGCGAGTGGGACGTTATGCGCCCTAACCTGTCAGCCGAAAGACGTCCACTGCTGGACATAGGCCTCCCCCAAGGCGGAGAGCCTCAGACTAAATAAATAAATTAGCGACCCGGTAGAGATAAAATGATTTATTTTGTTACTTTATTACAACTACGTTACCGTTGAGAAAAGGTAACGCAAGTTCCTGGTTTGTTACCAGTTTAGAAATTATGCATATTTCTGTTTTGTAGCCAGTTTTATCATGATTTATAATATGTTTATATGAATTTATATAGAGCGCTGACTAATGCATGCGAACTGGAATTATACCTTAACAACAACACGCCACCATGGAAAATGTTTTTGGTGCGGCTATCGTTTTTACATTCCAAAATAGCACAATAATAAGGCATGCTTCTGGATTTATTACCTATTTTAGAAATATCAAAATATCGAAATATTGAAATAAGTGATCGCGGCAAAAGTATGGTAGGTTATGCGGAACTCCGCATAACTATGCCACACGTTACACGCCCACTTGACACTTCTACTGTTTTTTCTGTTCTGTGTTTAAAATCATTGCCATAAGCAATATAAAAAGAAAAGACTGCTGAGTTTCTTGCGGCGTTTCTTCTCAGCAGTGGTCTCCTCCTAGAAAGCGCTGGTAGATCTTAGATGTGTAAAAGTGCCCGTGTCGCCTACTTATTGAATTTACTTTTTAGTAGGCAACGCAGTAAATTGCAAAGTATCAAAATAATGCGGTATTTTTGATCCTTGGATATTTTAATGTATATTGTCTACGGACACGGTTTCTGTAGGAGAATGTATCGAAACTTTTTATGTGGTTGTTTTGCACCGTCATAGGTGTATAATTTTTATTTATTTTTAATATTTACTATGAGTTCTTGTGGAAATTCTGAGTTTTGACACATTTTCCTGCTCAACTAGTTCAACTACGCATGATATATTATTTAGGTACATATTTTTTAGTTACATTCATTGTTTTATATAATGCTAGGTTAAGTTTTTTAATTCTATAAAATCATATCAAAAGCAATGTTTAAAAAACGACTGACTGCAGTGGTCTCGAGCGAAGCGCTGGTAGATTTTTGACGTGTAAAATTGCCCGTGCGGCCTACTTACTGAATAAACATCATTTATCCTTTATCTTTTTTATCTTTATCAGTGTATTTTGTGTATCATCCGACACATTATTTAAACAGGAAGGCGCTGATCCAATTCCAAAGATCGCAGGGGTGCTGCAGTACTCCAGGCACGACTACCTGGACGCCTGGTTCGCGATGGAGGAGCTGGTGACCCTGGGGCTGGTGAGGAGCGTCGGGGTCAGCAACTTCAACTCGGTGCAGGTGGCGAGGGTGGTCGAGAAGGGCAGGGTCAAACCTGTCGTCGACCAGGTCAGTAGAGACATGAGCGGCCTTTACACGTAAAGTTCGGACCGCGGGAAACGCTACGCGCCGTTCCAATCTTCGTTCCAAACCGTACATTTTTTACTATTTTACTATTACAGTTGCATTTACACGTACGGGTCGGAACGAAGATTGGAACGGCGCGTGGCGTTTCCCGCGGTCCGAACTTTACGTGTGCAGGCCGCTATTGTGCAGCCACTACGCTACATGTTATATTAGTTTTTTGTCCGAAATTGACTTACCATATACAGGGGTGTCCCAGAAACCGACGTCAACCCGCCTAGGGCTGATAGAGCAGCTAAAAAGCCCTCGATTGCCCTATGTATGTTCAGCGATTTTTACTGGTTGCGCAAATATTTATCATTTTAATCTGAATTTTTATACTCTCGTAATTTTCCCTTGTTCATGTCACCAAAAATCATTAATTTCAGTGTAGTTTCATTAAAAGTTTTTCAGTGGCATCTTACATAATTAGAATTCGCCCGTTTTTTAGGGTTCCGTACCCAAAGGATAAAAACGGGGCACTATTACTAAGACTCCACTGTCCGTCTGTGTGTCACCAAGCTGTAACTCATGAACCGTGATAGCTAGACAGTTGAAATTTACACAGATGATGTATTTCTGTTGCCGCTATAACAACAATAATAAAAACAGAATAAAACAAATGTTTAAGCGGGCTCCCATGCAACAAACGTATTTTTTTTGCCGTTTTTTTGGTCAATATTTATAACGGCAACTGGTATAGTGTCTAATGTTCAATAGATACCCTTCGTGCGCGAGTCCGACTCGCACTTGGCCGGTTTTTTCATGTTTCATACTCTGAAAGTAGGAAACAACCTAACTATTTGATTGGATTTGATGGCTTTATTTTATTTTAAGCCAGGAATTTCTCTAGACCATTTATCTTTAGGTCAAGTAATAGATTAGGACATACAAGTTTAGCAGCCATAATACTAGGGTTAATGAAAATTATTACAAACAGGGACTTTGAATCTATCGTCAAGGTAACAAAGTTCAATTACGTTTGTTCGATAATGCCATTTTCAGTTTATGAACATAGGCAAATAAGCCTTATTTCCATCGCAACACATTTCAAATTAAATTGCCTCGATTAGGTAATTACATTGAAATTAAATGAAATAGTTTTATTCCGGAAAACAGATTCCATAAAAAGCACAAAAATAAAATACAATAATGGCACAATTTAAACAGAACTAAGAAACTATAATCTAAAGAAACTATACCACTATAGGGTGAAGGTACCGAGTTCGAACCCCCGCGGTCACCATGTACCAATGAGTTTTTCTAACTTAAGTGCATTACCCGACGCTCTTAAGGTGAAGGAAAAACATCGTGAGGAAACCTGCACATTCGAACAGCTGAGTGTGTAAGAGGGTAATTGCACAAAAGATCCTAAAGGGTCGAAGTGTATCCGAAAGGGCCCATCTGTAAGATAAGATAAGAAGACGGCACCAATGTTGGACACTTTTAGCTGACGGCACCAATAATGGACACTTAACTCTTAAATCAAAGATCATAAGGTTATAAATTGATATCAAATAAAATGAATAACCCTTATCTTCTGTACCATAAGAATCAAGTGTCCATTATTGGTCCTTGTTCATTACTGGTGCCATCACCCTATAGGCGTTAGGCTAAAACATTATATTGCAAACAGGGCCTTACGATAATAATAGTACATTGTTGCAGAGGATAGAAAGTACGCGATTTTTGGACGAGTCATATACTGGTACGAGTCCATAAATTGCACTTTCTACCGAGGCAGACATAGTGCTTTTCACAACTACTGAGAGGAAATAAAATAAAAAATCATATTCAAAACTCAATAGTATTAGTCAATTGTCGTCGGTTTTTCAAAGGTACTATAGAAGCTGTATCACCGCCAATTTTACCATAGATAGCTTTTTTAAAATCTGGATCCCTGTTCTCGTGGCACTCGAGATTAATAAACTAACATTCGAGATGAAGATGTCAACACCATATAAAATTGTATTTGTTTCGCCATATCTCCCATGTAATTTCATCTCTAGTGGTTCGACATTAGGGGCCAAGTATGAATTACATTTAAAAAAAAAGCAGTGACATTGTTTTTAGTCTGTGTATCTTTTAGCAAAAATACACCTAATATTTTACGACACATAATGGTGTCTGATTGGTCGATTTCAATTTTTCATTTTAAGGAGGTGACACAAAAATTGATTGATTGATTTGCATTGGTTCTTAAAGTTGGACAACAATGTTCTCGACCAATCAGCAAACACGCCGTAAAAAACATTCTTGGTGTGTCCTTATAAGTGACGTTTTGTGACCCCAAACAAGACCATCTATGGCCATATTTCCGAGCAGTGTTGTGAAAAATCAATTTACAGGTGGAATGCCATCCCTACTTGACCCAGCAGCCTCTCTCTGACTATTGCGAAGCTCGCGGCGTGGCCCTCAGCTGCTTCGGAGTGCTGGGGTCCAAGGGGACCCCGGCGCAGCTCAAGAGCTCCCAGGAGGCCGCCATCGACGACCCCATGGTGCAGGTCATGGCTGCGGGACTGGGGATCAGCCCTGCGCAGCTGTTGATCAGGTAATGTGTTAATTTACCTAAGTCTGCACCGATACACACAGATCCATTTTCTTTTTAGGAGTAAAATAAATGTATGATAACCCATTATTTTATTCAAAAATACTCTTTAGTGCATATAAAATCGAGAAAAATCCCATACACCTAACTTTTGGGTGGTGCACCACCAAAGTGGTGGTGAGTCGGGCGAAACCGTACTTTAAAAAAAAAAATATTTCTAAATTTGTCGACAGTTTTTTACAAATACTTATAATTATGTTTTCTCCCACATGCTTGGAAATGTTAACCTTACTGTCGTAAAATCAGCCCGCGAAGTTCTGAGTTCCAGGTCCAGGCAAAATTAAAAAAATAAGATATTTTTTACCAGCGGCAGCGGCCGCGAAAATGTATACAAATTTCATTACGTACCTGGTGTTTTACTTTTTAAAACCATGTTTGGACTAGGATAACTATCTCCAAACAGCCAATGACTCGCGCAATCAAAACTTTTCCTTGTATATTTTACTTTTTAAATGTCATAGACTAAAAAGTTTAACATTTTCAAACAGCGTTTACCGCTCGTATTTAAGTGTATAAAATAGTTTGACGTTTTTTTTATAGAAATTGTGTTCATAAACAAAATAAATTGCGGAAATAACATTAACGCGTAATAAATATTATAATTTTAACCATATTTTATTCAAATTGAATTTATTACGTTTAAATGAGTTTTTTTTTTATTTAATGCTTTGTTTCAGTACTTTTAATCGTACGTATTCCTGTTCTTTTTTTTCAAGGAAATTTTGGGACTGTGTTTAATATTTTAACAATTTGTGTTATATTTTCTCGCATTGTTGGAGAAAAGCACTATACAAGCCTCGACCGGGAAGGGCGGTTGCTGGACTCGTATATAGCGCGGCCTCGACTGCGTCTCGGCCACGCTAACTCTACTCGTCCCGCAATGGCCTATTTCCCGGTCTGTGCAGTGTACTAATTCGTATCATCTCCTCGGATTGTTTGAGAAAAAGCATTATTATATGCCTCGGCAGAAACGGGGACCGCCTATCTCTGATTTGGCTCGGCCTGCCAACCACCTCGTCAGGCAACTCCCTACTTTCCGGGCCTAGGCGATAATGTAGTATTATTCCAGATACCAACTGAAGTGTGGCCACAACGTGGTGGTGAAGGGCTCGTCAGCCGCGCACCTGCGGGACAACCTGCGCGCGCCGCGCGCCCCGCTCGACGACGTGCACGTGGCAGCCCTGCACGCCTTGAACAAGAACAGGCGGGCGTTCGCGTTCAAGGGGTAAGCTGTGGTTCATATGGTTTGTGGCGACCGCCCCAAGAAGAGATGGAGTGATGAGTTGGGATCATATAACAAGAACTGGAGGGAAATCGCTTAAGATCGGATATAGTGGGAGGGGGAGAGAGGCCTTTGCCCAGCAGTGGGACATTATGGGCTCATAATAATAATAATAATAATAATAATGACTTAAAGTGGGCGCAGACATAACCGCCTCAGCTGAAAATGAGACATTGAAAAGTGAGCTCTGATTTGTGTTAATACGATACATTTTTTAAAGTGAAAACAATAGCCGGGCACAGGCCTGGCGTCGTAAAAATGTATCGTACTAACATAAATTAAAGCTCACTTTTCAATGTCTCATTTTGAGCTGATCCATTGCCGAGCACTGTCTACGATAATTAACTCTAATAATTAATATAATCTTTTTTTAGTTCTAATAATTTTCTTTGCTTTCAGAATGGGCGATACACACAAGAACTACCCTTTTAACATTCTCTACTAAAAGTTTAACTTGACGGCGGAAATTACACAAATAAGTGCAAAAACCATATTGAATAGCAGTTATAAAATAGATATGACTTCTATATATCTCTCGAATGTGAACTTGGCAGTAATAAGGTGAAAAATAAATCGATATACATTGCAGCACCGACAAGCGCCTACGTCATCTGGCTCCATATAAACTACGCAATGTACATCGAATTGTCACGTCATTTTTTAACTTTTGTATTATAGGAGCCATAAAACAGCCTCTGTGTTTCTACACAAGATGTATAACGCTACTAGATATATATAAACGAGTTTCGAAAACTGTCAAAATGAATGGAATTGAAAATAGAGGCCCTACTCTGAAAATCGAAGATACGTTAACTCCATCTCTTTCTCTCGACTTGGTCTCGAATGACGAATGACAGAGATGGAGCTAATGTAAATTCGAACGTCGATTTTCAAAGGAGGTTAGGGGTTTGTTTCAAAAGCATACTACTTTTTTGAATATTTTTTGTTAGTTATTAACTGAGAAAATAAATAAACTAATTTCTGCAAATGGCTAAAGAGCAACGCCACATGGTCCTTTCTACGTCACGGCTAGTGCTACGTAACGCGGTTACAACCGAAATGACGTCACTCCGACCACTAGTCCAAAGCGGACGTAGTAAACACTGATATTAAAAATTTTCGGTACAATAAAAACTAAAAAAATAGTATGCTTTTGAGACAAACGCTCTGTACTTAAGCATGATTTTTTACCAAAATGTAATTTAATTATGTCGATAAAGAGTACTTAATTGGCTGACTGTACTTAATTTTCCATTGACAATTTTCTAGTTTTCTATAAGTAGATATAGTTTCCAACCCATGGGTCCAGTACTTAATTTTCTACATTAGCGGGACGCCGTGGATTGAAAAAAATTAGCATATAATTATTATGATTAGTGTGATTTTTTTAATGGATTTCATCCATTTTTTATACTTTTGACATGTTATTTTAATCTTTTTATTTTGTAATGTGTGTTAATGTTATAAAGAATACATTTTTTGTATTCTTTGTCTTGTATTTGTGACATTAATGAATAATTTTAATATTTTTTATAATAATGTGTGATCAGATATTTGCCATTTAATTAAGTTTAAAATAAATGAGCTTTATAATATAAAAATCGTTTTATTTATAAAATATTATTAGCTTAACACTACTTACATGATTTTATTAATAAAACATAACCTTTAATACAAATAGGGAATAATATTCATGACTTTTTCGCAGCTTCAATAACAGCAGATTCATGTAACAAACAGTTGAGAAAAATAATTTTTTTGAGTAGCTATAAAAATAACCAAGATAATAAGCCAACAAATTGTTCCTATCTCTTACTAGCAAAACAGAATTTAACATGGAGTTTATATGGCCGACGTGTTACATGACGTCACAGAGCATATCGGATCTCTGTCTAATCGCTAATTAGCAGTTTTAAATGCTTGTATCATCCGTATTTCTTGGCCGATTTTAATTTCATTTTTAGTGATCTCTTTTACGGTATTTTCATATTTCGTTGAAAAATGCGATATAAAAAATCCATGCATATTCCTTATTTAAAAAAACAACACGTCAATGGCTTCATCTGTTTAGGTACTACAAAGGGACGTATCCAGTTTTGGTCCTTATTACAATGCTATCGACTGTACAGTCAACAGCATAAGTGATCATTTATGTACCTTGTCACTTTAACGTCGTGTTTGAAATGTTATAAGGTGGTGTCTTGTAATTGCAACTATCTGGTTATTGCAACTGACTTAAATAACTTCCTCTAGGATCAGTGTTTTGAACAACGACAGGCGAGATATTTTATTTTCTTGTATAGAAGAACAACATCTCGCCTGACGTTGTTCAAAACAGAGATTCTATAGGGAGTTATTTAAGTCAGTTACAATAATAATAATAATAATAATAAAAATATTTTATTGGAATCAAAAGAGCACCTCCACCAACTTAATTAACTTAAACATAAGAAACCTAACATAACATAACATAAGCATTGGTGGTGCTGCACCCTGACGCCAAAAGGGGTCCACTCAGCATGTGTTGCGGCACAGGTGCTGCAACCAGATAGTTGCAAATTACAAGACTCCACCTTACAAAATTGTGAAACGATTGAAAGCGACAAGGTACATAAATGATCACTTATTTATGCTGTTGACCTGTACTTAACAAAATGTAAAAAAAAAACGTGTGAAGGCAAAATCCTATTTTTTAGAGTTCCGAGGGTTCCATCGGTAGGGGAGTGAAACTTGTGCAGATTTTTTTCACTTTATCAATGCAATACAAAAACCAATAAGATCAGTATTGAATCCATTATTTCTTCCAGGGAATTAGGTGGAAATATGTTACTTGTTTGAAAATACTTGTGTTGATGGTTTGAATGTAGACGGCAATTTACCTGAAAAATAATTATAGTGATGTTAGGAAGGACCTTGTCATGGGTCGTATTGATCGTGTACTTTAACCCTCCATGGTGGCGTGTTGTTTTTATGATAGTGTGAGTATTGGCGACTACAGGTCTGATACTAAGCGAAGCTCATGCCACTTCCACTGTTTTTTCTATTCCGTGTTTCAGCCCATGCCATTAACAAGAAAATTAACTTTCAATATTTGAACTAAACTGACATACATAAATTCACGCCTTCGTTCCCAGACTGGGGTAGCCAGAGCTACAGAATAGTACATTACTTAACAAGGGCTGTAAAAGAAAGAAAGCCCGAAATCGCAGGTATTTGAGACCCGAGCCGTAGGCGAGGGTCGTAAATATGCGATAGAGGGCTTTCTTTTTTACTGCCCGTGATGAGTACACAATTTTACGTCTTCACCTGGCCACAATGCGAGTTTTACCGTGCGCGCAGCGTGCGACTCACATTATGGCCAGGTGTTACGTAAATACCAAAAACTCTATCGGGTGTACCAGAAAGTATAAGCACGAGTTCTACATGAAATAAAATGTTGCAATTTAAATATTTACACATTTTTTTTGAAAACATTCAACTTATTATCTAATGATATGATGTACAATTTTTTTAACACCATTAATGGTATGCCAAAGACCGGACCTTGGACCTGACACTAGACATACGTTTCAGCACAGAACTGTTCCCCACGACTTTGGAGGCTTTCAACCAATTTCTTTTAAAGGTCTCAATGGAATCCACTGTCTTAGTATTTTTCCAAAGATATGCTTTGGTAAGTGCCCAAAAAGTTTCAATAGGCCTGGCTTCTGAGCAGTTCGGAGGATTCATATCCTTAGGCACGTATTCGACTCTGTTGTTTTTATACCAAGCTAACGTGGTCTTCGACTAGTGCACGGATGCCAAATCCGGCCAACATAGAACAGGTCCATCAGGCTTGCGGATCATAGGCAGTAGGCGACGATTTAAGCACTCGGTGATGTAAGTATCGACCTGCATTGTTTGCGTAGTGACAAATGGCTTAGATAACTTGCCGAACTCACAAATACTTTTTTACTAAACTTTTTAGTGTAAATGGATTTTTTGGCATCACTGAAATCCTGGCTCTCTTGTACGGTATAAAATGAATCACTTGATAGCATTTTGTAATCAAAATTTATGCATGTCTCATCGTCCATAATAATACATGCTGATTTTCGGCACAAGAGATTGTCGTAAAACTTTCGAGCTCTTGGTTTCACGCATGCGGTCTGCTTATCACTTCGTTTTGGTTTCTTCTATTTTTTGTATGTTTTAAGACCAATTTGTGCTTTGGCTCGGTGGACATTACTTGCCGATGTTCGTAGTTTTTTGGCCACATCCCTGACAGACAGGTCTGGGTTTCTTCTAAACGCATGAGCGATTTTCCGGTCCAAGTTTCGGTTACAGTTCCAGTTTAACGGCCTCTTTTCAGTGCATCATAAAAGGGAAATTCCTCACCTTACTTCCGAGTAGCTGTACGTACGGCTCCGATGCTGACACCTACCGTTTTTGCCAACTCTTTAAGAGTTATGTTAGGAATCGTACACCATTTGTGCACGATCACTTTACGTTTTTCTGGATAAATGCCTCGTATTTTGCGTATTTTGCAGAAATAAACACCAAATAATAACAAAATATGTTGGTAACCATTGAAACAGAAAAACTACATTCAAACTTTTTTAAATCATTATTATGAAAAAAATAGTAGCACTGCAAATCTGTGCTTATACTTTCTGGTACACCCGATATGTAACTTGTTGATTACACATTTTGCACAATTAGGCTAAGGGCCGAGTTCACCAACAATTAAACGGACGGTTAGCAGTTTAATGGTTGTCAAATGTATTGACTAACAGCTGATTAAGACTTAACCGTCTGTTAAATTGGTTGGTGAACTCGGCCCTAAGATTACCAGTGAATTAGTGACAGGTTGCAAGCCCATCGCCTAACAGTACTACAAGCGTTTATTCCCTTAATCGCCTCTTACGACATCCACGGGAAGATATGGAGTGGCACTAGTCTAAGCCGGCAACCACACTGGTAATTTAATAAAATGCTAGTAAAATTGTTAGCACAAGTATCTAGCAGACTTAAAGAGGCACCAGCTTAAATACTGGAACCTTATTTAATTTACTGGTTTTGTTTGAAGTGATGACTTTTTTACGGAGGGTAAACCATTTCGTTACGTAACGCGCGATTAATGACAGACTGTCTGGCTTCCCTTTCTCTCACGCATACGGCAGCGGTAGTACTAATTTTTAAACAATTTTTTAAATACAAAATACTGCAGGTCGGATTTGAACCGCGGCACCTTAGCGTCATAGACTTACCTCTCAGCCGCTAGGCAAATCTTAAATTACAAGGTATGGACGAAAATGGTAAACGGTATTTGGCCTTACCTGCTGACGTCACCGTGCGTTTCTAAGCATAAATACTGTTGACAGTGAGCATATAACCTTAAACTATCACCGTTTTTGAAAGTGATTAGTTTAAGTTATCACTTCTGTCGGGCGTCCCGAGACGCAAACTTTTTTTTTTACAGTTACAAGTGCAGTTAGTGTAAGTGCGTTAGTGAAACTTACGTGGACTGATCCTGGTGGGTATATTCTTCACGACTTTCTTAAAAACGGGTAAACTTTTCAACGGTATCTTCGTCTTCTTCTCCACAGCTTTGGTGATCCCCACATTCCTCCCAGCCAACTTATCAACAACAGACATTTTTATATTTTTTATGTTCTTCATCATTGGTATTTTCGTCTTCAGTTTTTCTGCGATTTTCACTTGATTTTCTAATTGTTTTTGAAAACGATTTACTGTCTGGCCTATTATATTGACTGGTTTCTTTTGAAGTGCTTTCGGATCAGCATTTGGAAGTTTTGCAACAGCTTTAGCATTATTTTGGTTGCTTGAAACTTTTATTAAATTAGTTTTAGTCTTAGCAACTTCGAAAGTTTCGTTAAGATTTACTTTTTTCTGTATCGAGTCTTTCTTATTGATGTTTTTATTATTTTCTTGAATGTTAACTTTAGTATTAGTGTTTTTTTCTACAACGGTACCAACAGTAGATTTTTTATTTTTATCATTTATGAAATTACTCTTTCCTTCTGTGTTTCTTTTAGACATTCCATTTTCTTTATCACTTTTCTTTAAATTATCTTCTACTTTCTTTGCATTAGACGATTTTTCTTCCCAAACTTTATTATTGCCATGTGTCTTTTCGTCTTTATTAATTTTACTTTTCTTGCTGACTGCCCCATCTAGAGATACTTTAACTCTCTCCTTACTAGGTGGTTTACTTTCAACTTTTGCAGACTCATTTTTGCTCTCGGCTAATCTATCTACTTTTTGTTTAGACTTCTGGTTATTGTCTTTGCCTGGTACTTTTTCTTGATCTGTTTTCTTACTAACCGGATGTTTGACAGTTGCTTCTGTTGTACTATTCTTTGACTGAACTTCTTCTTTACCAGTGTCTTTTGCTTTGTCTGCAACTTCACTAACTTTACCTACATTTTCAGCTTTCTTGGTTGTTTTATTTGCAGTTTTAGTAGACACTTTTTCTTTATCCTTTTCTTTTATTTTATCCTCAACTGTGTTTTTATTTATGTTTTTAGAAGTAACTTGAACTTCATTATTTTTGTCTTTGATATTCTTGTTGTTAACGTTACTTACACCCTCTTTTACTAGTTTACTATTTTTGTTAACCAAATTTTCCATTTTATTTTTGCTCTTAGTTTCAGCATCTTTATGATCAATTTTTTTGGCAACTGCTTTCTTATTTAAGTTTTTTGAACTGTCACTTTCCTTTACAGCTTTTGTTGAAGCAACTTTTTTCACATGATTGGTTTCTTTAGCCTTATTGTTTAAAATATCAACATTAGTTTTCGGCTCTTTATCTTTCGGATCGACAATAGCTTTACTGTCTTTTTTCTTGATGCCGGTTGTACTACCGTTTTCGATTTCTTTATTTTTTGAATCGGCATCATTTTTTGTATTTACTTTATTAGTTATTTTCAAATTGGCGCTGCTTTTTAGAGTTTTTGAACGAGTATCGCCCACTTCTTCACATAACTCATCTTCTTTGTTCGGCAAATCAGAATAAGCATTATCGTCTTTCTTGCCATCATTATTTTTTTTACCATCAGTTTCATCAGTACCTTTATTTTTGGATTTTTTAGTGTTATCATCATCATTTTTTTCAGAGACTTTTTTACTCTTAACTTTTGAACTAGGTGGTTTTTCAACGTAATTTTTCGGATTAACGTGAGGCATACTACTGGAATTGCTATTGCTATCCATTACATTTTTAGAACTTTTATCCCCACTTTTACTTTTAGGATTTCCATCTTTGTCATCTGTTCTCACCTTCTTAGCATTACTGATAGCATCACTATCTGTTGCTCTTTTAACGCCCTTACGACTATCATCTGTATTGTTTTTGTCATTAGGCTTATTTTTCGATACATCATTACTGTTTTTACCCACATCTGTATCATTAGGTTTACTTTTCTTCGACATATCCATGTGATCACTACTAACTTCATCGTTAGGTCTTTTTTTCGTCACATTTGCTACCTTTTTAGCTTTTTTCGGTATCGTTTTAGGAGGCGCCATGTTTGTTTTGCGGTCTTGCGCTTTATTCTCTTTTCCCTTCGGCTGTTTTTTGGGTGACACTTGATGGCTCGGAGGTATTTCCGGTTCTTGATCTATTGTTGTACGACGTTCGTGAAGACGACCTGCAATATTAAAATAAGTTATTTAAAATAGGTTTTATATTTAAAACTTAACCTCAATTTTGATGACTAAATCCATAGTAATGTAATGTAATGTGAAAGTAACTATCGTCTGTTTGTCTGTCTGTTGGTTCCACTTTCACAGCTAAACCGCTGAACAGATTTCAATTAAATTTGCTACTTTTTATCCCGGAGAATAAGACAGTTCCCGGAATAGAGATAAATGTGAAAGTAATTCTGTTTACTTGTTACATTTTCACAACTAAACTGATGAACCGATTTACATGAAATTTGGTTTGGAGGTAGTTTAAACTCAAAGCCTGGAGGACATAGGGTACCGTAAAATTCCGGAAAACCACTTATCAGCTGACCTATACGCTCTCTTGCCTTCTCTTTCCCATAACACTTATCTTAAGACTCACCAGCGGTGTCAGGATCGGACTCGAAGCTCTCCTGCAGGTCTCTAGCCGGCCCCTGCGCCTCCAGGCACGTGTCGAAGATCTGGGCGAGCACCTCCGTGCGCTCCGACGTCTCTAGCGACGGGTCCTTGAACTGCTTGTAGAGCCGCCCGATAGTGTGGATGTAGTCTTTCGCTGGAAATAATAATTTCCTTATTCATAATCGTACTATAAACCTATTTTAGTTAAAGTGTGCTTTGACGTTTTCTGCCATATGCAAATGTCACAATGATAAAGACGAAGCATGTTTTAAGTATGTTTTAGCTATTTTAATATTTACATAGTATAAAACGAAACCGACAGCATAAATAAGTGATGATTTATGTACCTTGTCGCTTTCAATCGTTTCCCAATTTTGTATAACATTTCAAACACGACGTTAAAGTGACAAGGCACATAAATGATCACTTATTTATGCTGTTGACTGTACGTGCATGAAGAGATTGATGAATGTAGAGTAAGCGAAAGTTGTATGTTTGGACCGGTGCACCTGGCGCTCCATAGTCTCTGCCTACCCCATTGGGAGACAGGCGTTAAGGTATGTATGTATGTATAAAACAAAGTTGCTTCCCGCCGTCTGTCCCTCTGTACGTACGTTATGCCATATACCCTATTAATTGTGTATTCATTTGTACAACAAAAAGACTCGGCACAGTCTTAATACTTAAAAGACGGGTGGACGCACGGAATAGAAAAAACAGTGGAAGTGGCATGAGCTTCGCTTAGTATCAGACCTGTTGTCGCCAATACTCAAACTATCATAAAAACAACACGCCACCATGGAAAATGTTTTTGATGCGGCTATCGTTTATACATTCAAAAAATAGCACAATATGGCATGCTTCTGGATTTATTTCCTATTTTAGAAATATCGAAATATTGAAATATCGAAAGAAGCGATCGCGGCAAAATTATGATAGGTTATGCGGAGCTCCGCATAACCGTGCCACACGTTACACGCCCACTTGATATTTCTACTGTTTTTTCTATTCTGTGGGTGGACCATATTTTTCGAGTGTTAGTGTATTTTGTAACAGTTTATAAAGACTCAAACAGTGCCCATACGCATATACTCCACTTCGAACTTCATCCGGTGGCAGAACGGCACGATGGGCGACCACATATTGTCCAATGTCCACTCCACAGTCAACAGATCCAGGAATTTAACGCGGTAGCCGCCTTCAGGCTGAGAAAAGAATTAACAAAATAAAACAGGCGAACACTTGAATAAATAAGTAATTTTTAAAATAAAAATAAACTTTTATTTTAGTAACACATCAGGGGACTTTACAAAAATTGAATTTCCAAACTAGTGTTTAATGTAGGTAACTAACAATAAAAAAAAAATACATCTCTCCCAGTACCAACCTCAAATAGGATATTTGCCTAATTTTTTATTAGTATTTAAATTGAAGCTTTTTTACCTTCCGAATAGCCTAGTATAAATAGTTTTTAATATCTTTAAAAATACAAAAGATATAAATGTTTAAAACTTGCTTTTACACGAGGCAAATACAGTAATATGACGTCATATTACTCAACCGCCATATGAATTACACGCAAAACATCGTTTTGTGAAAAAGAAATAGGCAAAAAACTTTAAAAGGCTATAACTTTTTTATTTTATTACTAATTTGAAATTTGATTTTGAATTATTTTATCATACCTACTACGTATATTGATATATTATCCAAATTAATATATGAAATTTAATATCAGGCAAATACCCTATTGTTTCTGTTTGGCCCATTGGTTGAGTGGTAAAAAATGCCTTAAGTATAACTCCGCCATTACCGACTTTGTGTATTGTGTAATAAAATTTTAATAAATAAATTAGTAAAACTAGCTTTCTTTAAAAATACCGCCACAAACAGCTACAAAAATTAAATTAATAAAGAAATAAATATCAGTGGACAATATTATATTTATTTCAGCTGATCTAGTCCCAAACTAAGCTTTAGGCTTGTACTATGGGTACTAGACAACGATAAACATGCTTATATAGAGAAATACATACTTAGGGCCTGTTTCACAATCGACAAGTAAATTTATGTGTCAGTTAAAGTTAGCTCTCTCCTTGTCTATGTTCAAGTGTAAGAAAAGGAAATGGGTTAAACTTATGTGTCAGATATGCTTTACTTGACGATTGTGAAACAGGCCCTAAAATATACAGAAAACATCCAATACACAATACTATGATCACAGAACAGAAAAAACAGTAGAAGTGTTGGGTGGGCGTGTAACGTGTGGCATAGTTATGCGGAGTTCCGCGCAACCTACCATACTTTTGCCGCGATCGCTTTTTTAGATATTTCGATATTTCTAAAATAGGAAATAAATCCAGATCATGCCTTATTGTGCTATTTTGGAGTGTAAACACGATAGCCGCACCAAAAACATTTTCCATGGTGGCGTGTTGATTTTATGATAGTGTGAGTATTGGCGACAACAGGTCTGATACTAAGCGAAGCTCATGCCACTTCCACTATTTTTTCTATTCCCTGACTATGATAGATGTTAGGGTTTAATAGAACAGATGTTTATATCGATGTAAACTGACCATGGCTTCCATCCTCAGTTTCTCGGCGTATTTCTCCGCTAGCTCGAGCAGGGTGGACCGACGCGAGCGAAACGCGGACGCGTAGCTCTGCAAAACCTTTAAGCAACAAAAACTTGCTATAGGTAGTTCCACGAGAGTTGAGGTGAATGATTACACACACAGCTACATGAAGTACTGATTGCAAAAAAGGGAATGAATGAAATGAATGAGTGAATGTAAATATAAATAAAAACATTTAAATATAGGTATATAGGTAAAAAAGCAGTAAAAATGCTTTTATAAAACTATTGTCATTTGGTATCTGATTTGTTAAGATTGATTACTAGTTTATCGTTTTCAGATCATCAATCTTAGGTTCCATTCACAAGTATCTTTCTTCTTTTTCTTAGGTTTTTCTGAAAATATTTTGAAACGTCTCTTTGTCAAGTGCTTCAATTTCGTCGTCTAATTTTCTCATGACGCTATTAAATGTGAACTCAGTATTACTGGCTGCCACTCTTGCTCTATGATTCCCCAACAAAATTCTAGTGGATTGAGTTCAGGCAGGATGGTATGGTGGCAGACGTAGGTACTGAGGGGTCTACCTTATTTCCTATAAAATCAAACGTCAATAAATTAGATGCTATAACTTAATTTCCTATAAAATCACTTGCTTATATCATTAACTAGAGGACGCCCGCGACTTCGTATGCGTAGAATTAGTTTCCCGATACTTCCCCCCCATTTCTTACCGTTGGGGGTTGATTTTCGGAAAATCCTTTCTTAGTGCTCACTTACATCATGAAAGGAACCCATGTACCAAATTTCAAGTTTCTAGGTACAGTAGTTTCGGCTGTGCGTTGATATGTCAGTCAGTCAGTTTTGCCTTTTATATATATAGATTTGCTACTACTATAATTTTAAAATGTCTGTTCATCATGCACAACATTTAAAATCTATATAATTGTGTTTTATAATATTTATTTCCTGTAACCTTTATTTTACAGCAGTTAAAAAAATTACTTCATAGTGGCCTCCACGACCTCCATCCTCCTGGCCTGGACCGAAGTCCATTGGGATGAAGTTGGAAGTGGTATATATGTCAACCGACTAAAGAAACTTCGTTAGCGCGATGTAGAACACTTTAGTTCCGCTGTCTGACGCTGGTGGCGCTGGCGAGTTGGTTGATGTTGCCGTTAGATGTCGCTAGGTCGCCAGTGTTCACGCTCACATGTGGATGCATGTTTCAGTCAGCATAGTTACCTGCAGGGCGAGGTTGGGCCGACGCTGTTTGGGCAGCACGCTCCCTTCGAGCTCCTGGCGGTGCGCCGGCTTCGTCAGCGTCACCAAGAGGCTACGGAACCGCGTCGGGGCGAACTTGCGCCGCTGCAAAACAAGATTTATATATGGTAGGGTTCCGTCCACATATTATGGTGATGGAACCCTACGTGTGCGAGTTGAGACTCGCACTAAACTGGACTTTTTTATTTTTTTACTGGGAAAAATAAAGGATAAAAATACAAATATGCCTAATATTTAAATACATTATTTAGTTTGCCTATTTATTTCCATACACTACACTTACACAATCAGCTTTTAAAACAATGCGAGCGCACTCGACAGGGCAGCAAGTTTTTACATTTTCTTAAGATGTTGTTTATCGTCGCACGCAAACTCGGGATCCACTGAAAATCAGCGTTGCAGCACCTGTGCCGCAACACATGCTGAGTGGACCCCTTTTGGCGTCAGGGTGCAGCACCACCAATGCTTATGTTATGTTATGTTAGGTTTCTTATGTTTAAGTTAATTAAGTTGGTGGAGGTGCTCTTTTGATTCCAATAAAATATTTTTATTATTATTATTATTATAATACCTACCATGAGCCAAAACAGTTTCCACTTATAAAAAAATCGAATTGCTCAGAGAAAACTGAATTGAACTAAAGAATAGTCAAGCAATTTTATTAAAAGTATAATCAATTGACACAATCAACAATGACATTTATACCTACATTTTGATTATGAAGAGGCAAAAACAAAAAAGACAAACAACACAACTTTCAAACACATACATACAGTCGCGAACTTTTATTTGGGACCCACCTTAGTTCCATAGTCAATCTGACATTCTACAACAATAAGGTTGAGTTTCCTAAAAGTTACAAATGACTTGACATCTCTAAAGACATTGACGACTTCAAGCATATTTTTCTTGAAATGGGTCACAAATTAATGTTCGTGATAGTACATGTATACAGTTCGTTTATTTAAATAGTGTATTGCAACCCTTTGAAGTCGCCTCTGTGCGTGCCGCGGCTGCTTCTTTGTACCAATTGTAGCAGCACATGAAAGCACGCAAACTATTTGAACGAACGAACTATATGCTTGCGCATGTGAGATTAGCTAAGTGTTACCTAATTCAACTTTTTCTTTAACTGCACAGACAAATTTGATCTAGTCAGACGTATACTACACAAGTCGATATTTATACAGAATATCTGTTTCAACAGCAAATAGTCAAAAAATTAATATCCAGCAGTAAGATAAAAATAAGATGGTTTGTAACTTACAGGTTTGTGTGCATAGAACGTAATGGTAAAAGACACCAGGTCAATCTTGCACTCCGCAGCCACTTCCAACCACGTCCCCTCCTCAAGCACCGGCCGCCTGGAATGACAGGGTGAAACGTTATCACATAACATAACATACATACCTTCACGCCTGTCTCCCAATGGGGTAGGCAGAGATTATGGAACGCCAGGTTGCACCGGTGAAATGGTATCACTGTCACAGTATAAAGAAAGAAGATTGTGTGAAAGGTGCAACAAAACAGAAGACCTAATACATTTTTTGATGGAATGTGACCAGAATGAGTCTCAGGGAATACCTGAGGCACCTGAACTTATATAATGGTGCAGTGAACACAGTGCTGACACACCCGTTGTCTAGAGATGCTATTTTGATTTACAAATTTGTAAAGCACTCCTTTATTGCCAGCGATTCTCGCTCTGTAGGGAGTGCCCCATAATTATTATTTTTCTAGATAGAGTCTCCTCATGAGGCTGACATAGTCACGTATGTGTACTAAAGCCTGTATAAAATATTAGATTAAAAAAAAAGATACCATTTCTAAATAAATGGATACTCCATTTGCCTTTTGTATGTAATCTTATTGTTCCTTATATTTTTACCTGACTTCAGGTGGAGTGACCATAATGTTGACTTCAGACTGCATAATGGTCAACATGGCTAGCTCCAAAGTCATGCTGGCGCGGTTGCTGAGGCTCGCCTCCTGCTGCTTCAGCTCGTACCCTGATGGTCCAGCATTGAGGGTATACGGATTTGCTTCATCATCAGAACTGAAAATACCATACATAGTACTGTAAAATAACTTTTTGCCACTCAGGGTGAGTGCCCAGGGCTCCGTGATTGATCTGGCCTGTGATAGATCCACTTAAACGGGTTAATCAACTTATTAATGTAGTATAATTTTGAAGGATATAAATACTCCAAACGTATTTTTTTCTAGCAATTACAAGCCCATGGCATTGGATTGATCATGTGCTGCGGCGGTCTGATAACCACATCTCCAAACAAGTCTTGTTTTGGCATACTCGGGGGAAAAGAAGACCAGGGCGCCCCCGTAACACCTGGAGGCGCTCAGTTGAAAAAGAGGCCACTTCCGTTGGACAGAGTTGGAATGAATTAGAACTACTTGCTCAAGATCGAGCAAAATGGAATTCCCTTCTACGAGTCCCTAACTATATCCCCGCTGAGGGATAAATGGATTTCATCATCATCACAAGCCTATGCTTATGGGCTTTATTCGAAGCGTGTTACATACCACCCTTCTAAGCCCATAGGCAATATCTCAGATAATACTGCTGTAGCAACATCAACCTCATTGTCATTACTCACAGAATTTGAGATACTGCTTTTTGATTTAGGAGGGCAGCATAAGTATTATAACCATTTTTATACGAAACTATCCCTGCTGATCGTTTTGTCTTATGATCTTGTTACTAGCGGCACCCCTTTACATGTATTACTAGGTACTTAAATGTTTAGTGTACAAAATTTAATATTATCTTCTACATAAAATACTAGATATTTACCTCTCGACATCTTCAAACGAATTATGTTTTGTTTTGTGTAAAGCTTCCTCGATACGCCTTTCGTAATACGCTATATCCGCTAACAGCTTCTCTTTGTGTGCTAAGGACACAGTTTTCTTTCCTTTTCCAATCATTTTTAATCACTTTTAACCCCAACCCGCGTTGTAATTTGATAAAAAGCAACACGCACGCGATTCAAAAAAATTGGTCAATTCAAAATAACAGTAGCAACAGACAGATCTGGTTCGTTTTTTTTAATTTGTTGACAGTAGTGTTGCACTTTGTACTTCATTATTATCGGTTATTAACAACTTGGCCACGGCCAAGTTTTACGACGGCATTAATTTTTCCTGGTTAAATGCATCAAAATCATTAATTAGATCAATTTTAGTAATTATTTCTTAGCATTGGTAAATAAATAAAGTTATAAATACAGTTTCAACTTAATCCCCTAAATGATTTTGGATGAAAAGGTGCCATATAAACAGTGACTGGAACACGCCCACATTTTTTTTAATATGTCAATTGTCAATCTACGGCACGGATACAATCGCAATTTTCTAATGTTAAAAAATAATTAATAGATAGACTATTTTCAATTACAATCATGTTATGTGCAATTATTGCTTTACCAGCAACCAAAATGCATTCAATTTGCATCCCAGCTGCCTAGTGTTCAAACAACAAGATTCTAATAAGAATTCGTTGGATTAGTTTTAATGGTCTACGTATGATATAATAAAACATTTTATAGTAAACATGCGTTTGTAGACAGTAGAGTTCATAGTTCAAGTGTTGTGGCATTTAGAGACCGTTTAACAGAACATTAGTTGTTTATACAACAAGTTATTGGTGATAATCGGCAGAGCAACGCTCGCAGAGGAAGTTAAAATAATGGGGCAAAGCGGGAGTGCGATACCAGGTAAGTGCCTCTAATGTGTCCTAATTTCAAATTCAAATATGTGTTCGTTGGTTTAAAAAAGAATTGTGAGCGCTTCCGTTTCATAACCTTTAATTTTTAGGAATGTTCACTATTACTAATAATAAGTTTCACGTGCCTTGATAGTGTCTATTATCTCGTATAAGTATAATTATTTGTTGTTCTATTGATCTAGGTACGTCCTTGATCGATAGGAAGTGGAATAATTATATCTATTGTATGTTTAACACTGCTAGTAAACTGACTTGTAAACAAAAATGAATCTTGTTGGTGATTAGCATAAGTACAAGATTTTACTTAAATGTAGCCAAATGTGATCTAAAAGTTTATGTATCTCTAGTTAGCCTATTATTTGTCATAATTTTGCTCATCCTGTTACATATTAGGTTAGAATAATTGAATCTTGATTAAATAAATAAAAATCATGTTACAGTCTCATACAAATTGCCCTACTCCTGAACTAACTCTACTCTACTCTGGGCTTTTACAGTCAACAGCATAAATAAGTGATCATTTATGTACCTTGTC
Source organism: Acleris cristana (assembly GCA_948252455.1). Taxonomy (NCBI): domain Eukaryota; kingdom Metazoa; phylum Arthropoda; class Insecta; order Lepidoptera; family Tortricidae; genus Acleris; species Acleris cristana. The sequence continues at coordinate 2,344,737 of OX411798.1, read as the reverse complement.
ACTTTAACGTTGTTTGAAATGTTATACAAAATTGTGAAACGGTTGAAAGCGACAAGGTACATAAATGATCACTTATTTATGCTGTTGACTGTACTATGGGGAATAGACAACCATAAACATACTTATATCCTCATTCTATGAAAAACTTACTTAAATACATAGAAAACACCCAAGACACTCAAGACACTGAAGATTTCAATAAAAGTCCGGACTTTTTAGTCAGGCGGACATGTCTAACCCTACTCAGGAACAAATACAAATATTTGCCATTACTGGGAACTGAAACAGGGACCACTAGCTTCATAGGCAGGGTCATTACCAACAGTACCAAGGTACCAACTAGTCTAAACGTGTCACCATTATATACCGAGATCCCACACTAATTTTGCTAGATTAATCTTGTATTCAAAATCACATGTGATCTCGCAATATTTGCAAGATCGAATATAGCACCCAATTAGTCACATTCAAGAGGAACAAAAGGAAAAATACCTGTATTTGTTGATAAGTGACAAGGTAAACAAGACTGCCACAGAAGCAATTGATATGTTGTTTTTTTTAAAGTGATACATAGTAGTAGTTTAAGTTTTAGTTATAATTCCTGGTTGGAGACTGAAAACCAGCAGTGTTGCTGAGTCTTATGTCCATTTTTCCGCACTTATCTTGGTAAATAAAAATTTCATTTATTATTATTATTTTATTTATTATTATAAATTTAAAAAAGCAAAATATCGATTGCACAAAATATGTAAGTGATATAAATTTCAATTTCATTCATAGCAATGCCTCATTTTCTCAAACTTGATGATTTCACAATTTTGCGTAGTAAAAGATTAAAATTATACAAATATTTAGTCATTCTTATGACTGAAATGAATCAACATTCAATTAAAAAGAAACTGGAATACACTGGCGATACTTTGAAATCCTAAAAAATGTTTAAAAAAAATCTAAAAATGTTTAAAAAAATTTAACCCCCTATTCTAGACCCCTTTTCCCCCCTTTTCCCCTTTTTATATAAAATTAATTTCATTTTTTTTTACCAATAACAGATGCGGTCAAGCAAATTTTACAACTATGTCAAATTTCAAGTTGTGGTCAATAGTTTAAGGCTTGTGCACACAAGCCTTAAACAAATTACAATCGGAAGTCTCTTTCTAACTCCTTTTGCTAATAAGAGACTTCCGCTTGTAGTTTGTAACTTGTAGCTTCGTGAAACAGGCCTCAGGTGGCATGTGTAGTCGTTTGCCTTCTCCTTGAAATAGAAAAATACCGGACAAGGCGAGTCGGATTCGCCCACCGAGGGTTCCGCACATGACACGGTTAACTCAATTTAAAATTGGAACCGCCGTTCCTTGCATAAAAACCCTGTTTTTTATTTGTGAATTAGTTAAAAATCTATAGTTTTCAGATTTTTCCCCATACTTGTTTGTAGTATAAGACGGTATTACTTGCCACATATTGGGAAACGTTAACGGAAAATCCCCTTTAAATTTTGATTCCCTTGAGAGTGTCGATATATACGTTTTATGCGGCATAAACGTCCTTAATCTTTTTATACGTTAACTTAGAAGTTTGATTTTTTCACAGCTTCAAGGGACTGTAGACTTGAGTTATATACATTATATTGTTTTAATTTCAACTCGATACCTCCACGCGTTCCCGAAATAAAGGGTCTTGACAGACAAACAGACGGACGGACGGACGTTCAACAAAATGATCCTATAAGGGTTCCGTTTTATCCTTTTGAGGTACGGAACCCTAAAAACAATCATTTTAAATGCTCCCTAAATAACAGCCAGTGGTTTTGTTAAACAATAAATTATAGTCGACAAGCCTTCCAAATTCAAATTTTTACGAACATTCAAACAAAGAACTTCCAAATTTAACTTCAACCGTATGCTTTTAAGTTATGGTTGTTTTTGAAATTCGATTGGCATTTATTTTTAAAATTGCAAACTTGGTTTTGCCGTTCCTGAAAGCGTTATTAGTCAATGTTCGTAAAGACTTTAGTATGAATTGCTAAGTTTCAAGTATTTCGACACGCGCATATTTAACTTTGTCGCCGTAACAGCTGACTTGTCAGCTGAGAACGCTACCTGTTATTTTTTTATCTGGATGCACGTGTTTTGAGCCATTGTCCAGTTGTGCAAAATGTACATTACGGCTTTAGTAAGATTTCAACTTTATTGCTATATCTATAAAGTACTTTTTAGGATATAACTTTACTTTTATTATTTTTAAAATTCAACTGCGCGTACTTGATATTGGACTAAAGGTAACGTGTTTAAGGTTTATATTTGAATGATTCCCGTTGAACAATTAGGGTGTTGCACAATGGCTTATGCAAAGTTGGTATGGTGGTACCTGTGTTTTTTTCTGTCAAAATCAGCTGATCCCGAGCACCGATCATATGATTTCTCACGATCCCTTCAAACTTTCTTAGAGAGTAACTGAATTGAAGAAGGAAATGAAAAAATGTACCTTTTTTTTTAATGTCACGTGTCCCTGTACCTTTAGCTTGAAAGTACTGTCTTTCAAAGAAAAAAAATGTATTTGTTAGAAACCTGTTTTACCCCCACAGGTAATAGAAGGGGGTGAAATTGAGGTTTCGTCTCTTTGTATTTTGTTAATGTTGGAGTTAACAGCGTCTCAAAAACCTTTTCATCGTCATGTTTTTAGGGTTCCGTAGTCAAACTAGGGACCAGGACATCTGTCTAACTCAGAGACTCTTGCACCTACTCATCATCATCATCATCAGCCTATATGAGTCCACTGCTGGACATAGGCCAAACATAATGAGCGCCATAGCGCCCTGTCTTCAGCTTGCCGCATCCAGCATCTGCCTGGGTAGTGATTCTGTCAAAAGCAAAGGTGAGCGAACGCAGGAGTGATGTACAAGCGGCGAGTTTAAGTAGTCCCCTCAAAGCGAACAAAACACATTTCAGCGCGTGTATTCAATTTGGCAGCATGGCTTCTCGAACGTATAAGGCTGCCTAATTGAGAATGCACGCGCTAATATGTGTTTTGCTCGCTCTGACGGGACTACTTAAACTCGCCGCTTAGACTTCACTCCTGCATTCGCTCACCTTTGCGTTTGAGAGAATCAATACCCTGCAGTCTTTCGCAGATCGTCATCGTTGTTAGTTGTTGGTACGGTCAGCCTTATAAGAAGCTGCACACTTTTGTACCTTGTCACTTTAATGTCATGTTTGAACTGCTGCACTAATCTGTCAAAGGCGTTCAAGCGACAAGGTACAAAAGTGTGCAGCTTCTTATAAGGCTGACTGTACCTACTACAAAGCAGTGACTAAAGTCTAAACACCCTCATCTGAATGATTGTGAAATTGGAACCGCTTGACGAACTAGATGATTTCAAGGAGAATTGACTTATGCATTTAAGTTACACCGAAAAAGAAGTAAAATAAGCTCTTGAATAAAAAACACGTATCTCCCATGCGTGTAAAACAAAGGATTTTTTTACATTACAACATCGAGTGAGGTATCATTGATAGCTTTTAGAAAAACATTATGTACATATTATTTTCAATTTTTATATTTTGTCGTTTGGTAAATTTTGAACTCGTTTAAGTGTTATTTTCGATATAGGTAGAAAACTTAAGTAAATGTCACCTTGCATGTGTCATAGTTGTGTACAAAACTAATACGGAATTTACGTCAAATTTCATATACCTATAGAACTAGAAGACGCCCGCGACTTCGTACGCATATAATTATTTTCCCGCTACTCCCCCCTTTTCTTCCCGTTGGGGGTCGATTTTCGGAAAATCCTTTCTTAGTGCTCACTAACATCATGAAAGGAACCTCTGTACCAAATTTCAAGTTTCTAGGTACAGTAGTTTCGGTTGTGCGTTGATATATAAGTCAGTCAGTTTTGCCTTTTATATATATACAGGGTTATTGGTAAGTCGACCTATTCCTGTTAGGAGGTGATAGGGGTGACTATTTGCAATAATTTTGACCCTTATATGCATTATGCAAAAGTGAACCATTTTTGAGTTATCGCGTCTTTTAGTTTTTTGTTAAATTAGTCAGAAATTCAACTTGAAAAATTTATTACAAAAAAAGTATCAATTTAAATCTTATTTTTTTTTCTGATTTAGAAAAACGATTAAACACTGGTTATTTCTCAATATTAAAACCATAATTATCGGTCCAAATTTAAAAAAGCGAGACGTAAAACGAAATCTTTTCAATATTTTTTTGCGATCGCTTTCCACTAAAATGCCTTAAAAACAAAAAAAACGTCATGAAACTTGACTTGCAGATTATTTTAAAAACTTACCTGTTTTCTTAGCTCTCCAAAAATGCATAACAACAAGGAACTTATTTAAAAAAAAACTGAAAAAACATCATCACAAAGTTAGCGGGCGGAAACTAAAGTCAGAAATGCAACTTCAAAAATTTACTTAAACGAAAAAAAATACCAAATTTAAATCAACTTTATTTATTTGCTTTTGTAAAAGATGAAATTGTTGTTCTTATGCAATATTAAAAAATTATTATCTGTAAGTAACCGTTTGAGAATGCGAGGCAGAAAACTAAAAAATACATGTTTTTTTATCAAACTCCAACATAAATTACACGAAAACAGAAAAAATTACCAATACATTTGGCGTGCAGATTACACATAAAACATTGACGTTTTTCCAGCTTTCTAACGAGCTATTAAAACTAATATGAATTTTGTTAAAATTGCTTGAAAAAATTGATCACAAAGGAAGCAACAAGGAAGTCACGTCCGAACATAACTTAAAATTAACTTAATAAATTTATCAAAAATAACTGTTATACTCGTAAACACAAATAACAACAATAACTTATGTAAAAAGTAACAAAATTAAAACTAAAAATCAATTTAGTTTTAAATTCTACGATGTTTTATTTTATTTAGATAAAAATACTCGTTCATAAATGTTCTTTACTTGCTGCACTGGCTGACTACGAAATTAGTAAACACTTCCATTTTCAAATTATAAAAAAGTTAAATATTTGAAAATGGAACTCCTTACTATGACAATCTTATTAAGTTCGATGCACTTCGTTTACTCAAAAATTGGCGGCAAATTTTTATTTGTTTTTGTTTATTTTGTTATTGTTTTATTAAAAAGAAATTCTATCGAGTTTAATTGGACTTTTCTACCCTATTGTTCAACGGGAATCATTCAAATATAAACCTTAACTCGTTAAGTTATGTCCAATATCAACTACGAGAATAAGATGGTAAAGACTGATCAAATATGATCGAAGTCCTTAAGAGTGTAAATTATTTAAAAAACAACGTAGGTGTAAAATAATTTTCAAAAAGTTCGTAATTGTCGGGCTACACACACTCATGCATAAGCAAGCCTCAAGTGATCTGATCCATCTATAGCATTGTATGCACTGCCAAAAAAAAGCAATTGTACCGCTCCGTCAACAGCTGACAGTCAGCTGTGGGGAAAAAAATGGCGTCTTTTGATAATGGGGGTCTCAGAGGTAGGTATAGCAGGATCCAATCAGTATAGTGTGCGGATCAAGGAATAATAGACTCTTGGTCAACGGTATAAGTGTTTTCACGAGCGCCATAACAGTTGTGTCCTGGTAAGTTATTTGTAACTAGCTGTTGCTCGCGACTCCGTCCGTACAGAAGAATAAAACATAGCCTATGTTACTCGGGCGGGGATAATGTAGCATTCTAATGGTGAAATGGTGAAAGAATTTTAAATCGGTCCAGTAGTTTTGAGTTTATTTGTTACAAAAATACAAATCTTTTCTCTTTATAATATTTACTAGCTTCTGCCTGCCACTTCGTTACGAATCGTTCATTTTTCCGGAATAAAAAGTAGCTTATGGTGAAAGAATTTTTCAAATCGGTCCAATAGCTTTTGAGTTTATTCGTTACAAAAATACAAATCTTTCCACTTTATAAGTAACTAGAGGAAGCCCGCGAACTCGTACGCGTAGAATTAGTTTCCCGCTACTCCCCCCATTTCTTCCCGTTGGGGGTCGATTTTCGGAAAATCCATTTAGTACTCACTTAAATAATAAAAGGAACCCCTGTACCAAATTTCAAGTTTCTAGCTACAGTAGTTTCGGCTGTGCGTTGATATATAGTCAGTCAGGTTTGCCTTTTATATATATAATATAGATATTATCTAGTGTAGATTTGTTTGTTATTGACGTTCTAAAGTACTGTACTTACTTGCTTGCGAATCGCAAGTTGCGATAGAGTTTGATGTCTATACAGGGTGTTAGGCAGAACGTTGGACAAACTTCAGGGACTAACTACCTATGTAAACTTTGACAAAAAACTTTGAAAGCTAAATAGCCGGAACAGCTGTTTTTTTTTCGCGATTTAGATGTTGGTCCCATAATAAAAGTTGATGACTCTTCAATCAATTGTGTAGGTAGGTACTTTCCAGCCCAAGCAACGATGCAACCTATAGTTTATTATCAATTAATATGCATCCGTGAATTATTCTAAAGTATCAAATTCATTCCGCTATTAGATTCCATAAAAAAAATGCAACTGTTCCCAAATGGCATTTTACGCAAAAACTGAAAAAAAAAACAAAAACGCAATATGGCAAACGCATATTTATGAAAAAAAAACGCTCCTCATATGCAAAAGGACACACGTGTACTTTGTTTCCCCGGCGCTTACGCCGTTTTGAATCGCGATGTATCCTGTGCTCTCATTGGTGGAGACGCCACGCGCCGCGCGCGTGCGGGCCAGATGTTCGAAATTTGAAGTTTACTTTTTTATTCAGAAGGCTTTGACCGTCCTTGTTGCGGCCCGGTGAAATTTATTTTTAGCTTGGCAATTGTGTGCTTATAAACTTTTATTGTTTGAGACCTATTTAGGGTTCCGTAGTCAAATAGGAACCCTTATAGTTTCGCCATGTCCGGCTGTCGAAACTCTAATCTTGGTACCTACTACAAAACTGTAATTTGGCATAGTTATACATTTAAATTACCTACGCCGACAAAGTTGTAATTTTTTTTTTTGAAAACAAGTTTTTTTTTTGTAACACTAGCTTTTGCCCGCGACTCCGTCCGCGTAGAAGTCGTTTATCGCTGCTCCCTCGGGATCTGTCTAATTTTCCGGGATAAAAAGTAGCCTATGTCCTTCCCCGGGACTCAAGCTATCTCCATACCAAATTTCATCTAAATCGGTTCAGCGGCTTCAGCGTGAAGAGGTAACAGACAGACAGACAGACACACTTTCACATTTATAATATTATAGTATGGATCGAGTGAGATAATTGTGTAGCGCTTAAAAAATAATAATGTATCTACATGTTTTCACCAATTTTTAGTACAGTTTTCCTAAGCATACAAAATATTGAATTCGAAAAGTGACATTTTAAAAATATCTTAATTGAAAGTACATAAAACTAATAAGTAGACTTGATTGGTTCTTGAGATACAGACATACAGGCGGCGCCAAATAACTTTAAATATTAAAATTAGTTTTATTTTAAATAGTTTTTTGTGTTTGTTGTACCTAACTGCTTCGGAACCCTACACTGAGCATGGTCCGACATGATCTTGCCCTGTTTTTAAGGTCATAATATCGGATATAAAACACAATTTGATTGGTTACCTTGGTTATGTTTGCCAAATTGTATCGTTTCCCGTTTCATTTGCCAACCCGCTTTGTTTCCTGTAACCGTAAATATTTCAGGATCTTAAAAACTAATCTTAACACGGTTCTACACGATGATGGTACTGATATAAATCCCAAAATATTAGGTCCTTACATATGAAATTGGCGTTTTATATGGAGAATTTTATGAAAACGGTGGTTTTCATAAATTTAATTTTGCGGATTATTTAGTAACGTCAAATGCAAACCAAACAAAATTCTGTCAGGAATATTGGACACATCTAAGCTATATTATACATATCTTAATTACTTAAAAATAGTTAGCTTCATAAAACTCTGCGTAATTGAAACACTTGAACTCACAGCACATGAAAAGAGTTGAGTTCACACTTTAATTTTAAACACTAAGTAAGAAATTGAACCATATTATTTGTATCTAAAACCTTTGTAACATACTGTATTAATGAAATTTAAAAATAATTTGGAAGTTAAAATTGAAATGAATAAATTCCGTGCGAAATAAAACACGTATAAAAATAACGCCTATTTCATAGGTAAGGACCCAATATTTACAGTTACAGAAAAAAAATGGGTTGGCAAATTAAACGGTTTGGAAATGACATATTTCAGTCAAACGGCAGGCTCTCTTATTTAGTCATTGTATTAGTTTTCTTACTTTTCCCTAGTAACAATAAACAAAGGCAGAACATTCCAAACAGGTCAACTGACATCTGTCCCATCCCGTATACCGGGTCCATGTTAAGGTCAGGACAGGTCCTGTCAGGTGCTCAAGATGGGGCTGATATCGGTTTAACTGTCGCTTATACTCAGCCTTAATGAAAGAGCAACCCTAAAGTAGCTAAGCCATGCTTTGTCCTTATTTGTCTTTCACCCGTATTCACAAACAATACTTAAGGGATCCTTCACTGAGTAAACGCACTGCGTTCAACACAGCTTTGTGATTTGGTCCTTTTTGACCGACCTTTTGTTTATGAGACGCTTTGAACCACCCTGTGCGTTCGTGAGCACTGTGAGACCTCATAGTGACGTTTGTGAATACGGGTGTTTGCGTCGTTCAAAGATACAGCTCTTAAAAGTTTGGTCGGACGGACGGACAGCGTAGAGATATTAATTAGGGTCCCGTGGAACTCCTTCCGGGTACGTATCCCTAAAAACGTGCCCTGCCTAGCCGTGCAACGGTACATTATAAAAATATAACAGTGGCCAATATGTCCCCGGTTATCCCACCTTGTGGGCAGTTGTGGGCGACATATGTTCTCCAATTAAAAACCTAACCTTAACCCTGCAAAGCTGTCTCGTCACCTTTCGCGATACCATTACAATACAACGCCCTTTATTTGAACTTTCCAGAGGCTACAATTATAAAAAAACACACCTTTCTAATACCCTACGCACATGCCATCGCAAAAAATGTTGCACGCCACTGGATTAGGATGACGGAGACGTTTTCACTTTGTCCTGGTTGGGATAAAGTCGAGAATGTAATAACAAGGTTGTTAAGTTTCATAGGTTCGTAACATTTTATTTTCACTGCCAAGAAAGTTAAATGCCGATTTAAATGTGAAAACAATGGGCTTATTGTCTAACGCACTCGCAATCACGATCGTTTTCATTTTGAAAATCGAAGGCTTGTATGCATACCAAATGAAAACAATTGCTCCACTTTGAAGCCGGTTGCGATTGCGAGTGCGTTAGACAATAAACAATAAGCCCTCTGGCCGCAACTCTTAAACTACTTCAATCGCGGAAGATACAGGGGTCCTAGAGAATAGGGTATAAATCGACTTATAGAGAGTTAACTAGACTTATACCCTTTTTCACTTAAACCTCAATAGACCTTGTCTCTAGGACCCCTTGGGGTGATTTGGATATCCCTTCATGAGGTGCTACGATTCTGGAGTTCCGCTTGACACTGCGCGGCAAGCACAAGTTGCCCGCGACTTGGTTGTCGCTCGGATCTCCCTTTCTATCTGGTCAGTAACGATCGAGACGCACTGAGCGACAAGCGAAGCTAGCCGTGTTGGTTTTAAGGACACCCATTAAATTAATAATTTCAACTTCAAGAACTGGTTGAAAATTGAAAATGTTCAACCCCCCTGATCAGCTCCGAAAGTAGAAACCGCCGTTATTTTCGAGGTCTTTACTTTCAGGCAAAAAAAATTAAAGAAAAACATGCCAATTTCCTCGGAAATTGCATGATTAAGGAATTCCCTCTCAATTAATTTCAACGCTACTCGACCATAAGTTCAGCTTTTTTCCCTCCCAGCTTCCAGCCTCACAAATGCCAAATGCCAATTGACAGATGCGCGTGCGCACCTTGCACTGCGCGTGTCGTTGGGACATCTGCAGGGTTCAAGGACCTTGTGTTAAAAAAGTTTGATAAGGTTGTCTAGGATTTTGGTGATGGCTGCAGTAATTTTGGAACGGAGTGGATAAATCAAAATTCAGGAGTTTTTTCTTAACGGCGCGAAGTTAAACGAGCACACCAGGGGCCTGTTTTATAAAGCTACAAATTACAATTTACAGGTTACAAGTTTCCATTTCACACAATCTCGACCAATGACGACCAGCCATTTGAACAGTGTTGCTAGTTTAGACCGGTAAAATTGTAACTTGTAGCTTTATATTTAACGTGCCCCTGATGGTAAGTGGTGGGAAGGGAACACCTTAAAATTCGGAATTGTATTTTTCCCAATTTTCATTTGTCCGAATTTTCATTTTTCCGAAAACTATGTGACGAGCTATTTTAGATTAAATGCATGAGTTAATTGCTAAATGTAGGTTAGGTTTTGTTTTATTTATACGCGATAACGAAAAATAAAGCCTTCGATCAAAACATTTCATTCGGAATTATATCCTCCTAAGGCCCAAGGTACCCATAGTACTTATTAACTTTCTCATTCAGACCCAGCTCCTTCGACAGTTGTGTAGTCATAGCGTACCACGGTCCTACCAGTAGGACTTAATAGAAAACCCGCCAATAGCGTACCACGGTCCTACCAGTAGGACTTAATAGAAAACCCACCAATAGCGTACCACGGTCCTACCAGTAGGACTTAATAGAAAACCCGCCAATAGCGTACCACGGTCCTACCAGTAGGACTTAATAGAAAACCCACCAATAGCGTACCACGGTCCTACCAGTAGGACTTAATAGAAAACCCACCAATTGCGTACCACGGTCCTACCAGTAGGACTTAATAGAAAACCCACCAATTGCGTACCACGATCCTACCAGTAGGACTTAATAGAAAACTCGCCATCTTGTGTTCTAAGTACTTGGGTCTGAATGACTATAAAACAATAGTACTACTGGTAGGATTACGGGCCGTAGTGACTACATGCTGAATTTATCGTTGGGTTAAGAAAATTCGGAATTTTGATTAATTCGGAATTATGACTTCTGAATTATATGTACCTGACCGGTAAGGGTATCTGAGACACATTGACATTTTCATTGTCAAGACTATAATCTCACGACTGCAATCCCAAGACGCCAAATGCGTTGCCGACCCTGAGGACTAAGATGGGATACCTCAATGCTACAAATCTAGCTGTAGGATGTGGTGTTTAATAAAAAGTTATTGTAGGGTATTGTATGGTACTAGAGGACGCCCGCGACTTCGTACGGGTAGAATTAGTTTCCCGCTACTCCCTCCATTTCTTCCCGTTGGGGGTCGATTTTCGGAAAATCCTTTCTTAGTACTCACTTACATCATGAAAGGAACCCTTGTACCAAATTTCAAGTTTCTAGGTACAGTAGTTTCGGCTGTGCGTTGATATATAAGTCAGTCAGTTTTGCCTTTTATATAGATAGATAGATTTAAATATAAATTACCCAACTGCCTACGCACACTGCCGTGACACTTGCTTGCAGTGGCAATTCCAACACAAGGAACGGTATGGAACAAAGCACCATTCATACAAGTACATACAAGTCAAAAGGGTCACTCAAGTTGTCTTTTCAAGTTTGTAAGGCGTTTAAGTTTAAAGAAAGTGGTCCGTGTTACCATTTTTTTTCATTCAGTGGTAACACCGTGGCCATCTTTCTCTCCCGATTTTACCCGTATTTACGTAAAAATTTTGATCTTATTTGAATAACTTATATTGTGCTTGTGTTTGGACGAGTTAAACCTTAGTTGGTATTTGGTAGGGAATGCAAGTTTACCGGTTATTAACCGTTTTTGTATGAAAATAACCGGTTAAAACCGGTTATAACCGGTTATTTGCATTCCCTAGTATTTGGTAGTGAACGAAGCTATCGGTCCTTGGTTCGATCCCCGATATGGGCAAATATTTGTGTGCTGCGCGCAAGTATTTGTTCCTGAGTCTTGGAGGTGTCCTATGTATTTCTCTATATAAGTAGGTATGTTTATCGTTGCCTATTTAGTATCCATAGTACAACCCCAGAGCTTTGTTTGGGACTAGGTCGTGTTTGAAATGTCCCTTGTTTGTTTATTTATTAACAAGTAATCAAGTAATCAAGTTATATTCTTTACATAGTATAAAACAAAGTCGCTTCCCGCCGTCTGTCCCTCTGTATGCTTAGATCTTTCAAACTACGCAAACGATTTTAATGCGGTTTTCAGCAATAGATAGAGTGACTCAAGAGTAGGGAATGCAATTTAACCGGTTATTAACCGTTTTTGTATGAAAATAACCGGTTAAAACCGGTTATAACCGGTTATTTGCATTCCCTACTCAAGAGGAAGCTTTTTATGTATAATAAATTCTGGATTTTTTACGCGTGTTACAGAAAACTCTCATAAACCGAAGCGAATCGGGGCGGGTTCCTAGTATAGTAAAATTTAGTTTCACATACATCTTGCAAGGCGGGTAAAAACTTGACAATCGTACAAGCCCACTTTACAGAGTGATATCTTCAAACTGACTCCCCGGATATAATTGACCTTTTAAACCACTTAATTGAACCATTAAAGTAATTAATGAACCAAGGGAGATTAAGTTAAATTAACGTCATGTTAACGGACTCGTTAATAGCACCACAGAGCAGGAACACCTCAAAAAATCTGTTTTTAGGGTTCCGTACCTCAAAAGGGAAAAACGGCTGTGAAAAAACCAATCTTCTAGTTTTACGTAAAAAAAAGATACGGCTGTTTATGTCGCAAAAAACGTGTATTTCGACACTCGAGGGAATCAAAATAGGGTATTTCCCATTGACCTAGAACTATGAAATTTGGCAAGTAACACCGTCTTTTACTACAAGTATAGGAAAAAATCTAAAATCTGTACATTTTTAGTTAAGTCACAAAAAAAAACAGGGTTTTATGCAAGGAACGGCGGCGGTGCAAATTTTAAATTGAGTTGACCATGTCATATGCGGAACCCTCGGTGGGCGAGTCCGACTCGGCTGGTCCGGTGTTATTTTCGAATTTGAATTTTCCCGAATTTGAATTTTTCCGAAAGCTATGTTGCCTATGTTATGCTGGAGCAGTTTTAGATTGAATGCATATCTTAACTGATATAAGCCGCCGGGTCATAATATGGTACTGAATCTCATTATAACCCGCTGGTTAGCCGATGGCTATAATGACTTACTTTAGGCGAGGTTTGCATGATATATAATGGGGCAATTTCGAGCATGCGGTGTGAAAATACATTTAAATCTCTTCCGAGACTTGACAGGCAAGGCCTAATGATGTGCAAGTTGCGGAAAGTTTCCAAAAAGTTGGAAAAGTTCTAAGAAACTTCCGGAAACTTTCACTAGAAATATAGGAAATTTAAATAAATCCCTACGCACAATTGTGAGAAGTTTCCGAAATTTTCCTACATGAAATGTTCCGCAATTTTGGAAAATTTCAATTGGCACATCAGTATGCAAGGCACGGCCAAGGCAAGAAATATTTCTTGGGTATCCTAGATTTTTTGAAAATCGACCCCCAACGCGAAGAAAAATTCATGGTCGGTTTTCTATAGTAAAAGTTACACTACAATAAAATGTCATTTAAGAAGTCGAGTTTCCCGTTATGACCTTAGTCCTTCAGGTGCTAAATGCTTGGCCAAAAAAAAGAGGATGCCTAAGAACGAGATCATACTTAGTCACTTACCTAGTTACTAGGTTTGGACAAACTTACCTTTACCTGTGACCAATTCTAAAAGTTCGTACTATCTCATATAAACAGTGCAATTGCTAGCAGCAACAGTAAATTTGTAATTTCCCAACGGGAGTGTACATCTGCTTTTACACGCTGTAACATTGAAAGGTCTTGGAACGTTTTAATTTGAGTGTACTTACGTCGTTTCGTGTTTGTATAACCAACACGCTACAGTTCCAATTTCGAAAGGCGGTTAAACTATCAAACTGTGTTTGAGTTTTGATCTTATGTTTGTTGTTTTTGAGTTGAAAGTGTTTCTGTAGTGTACCAGTTGCAAGCTTTTTCGAAGCGTCGACCATTGTTATTGGGCTGCGCGCGCAGCGATCCCCTGAACGTTCAGTTGGAGCGAGCGTCACTCCGCCGGTAGGGTTCGAGGAAAGCGGACGTCGCCGCGTAACCGCGTCGCGATCGTTGGACATCGTTCCATTTTCAAAATACGGACGTGTTCTTTTGTTTTTTTTGAGAAGTTTTGATACTTGTGACGTGTCCAGTGACTTATGTTTTGTTAGTTTCGGATAAATATGATGGGTGTTAGTTGTATGAGCGTGAGGCAGGCCAGGGGCATTTGCCACTGCCCAGCTTGCCCTAGGGCTTCGCATGTGCCTCCGCCGACCCTGGTGCTGCCCCCGATGGCTATGGAGCCCGAGATTACCCCCGTAAAGGATAAGAAGGGGGGGAAGATGAAGGTGCTGAAAAAGATTAAGAAAAAAATTGGTTTAGGTGAGTTTTTATTGTTTTTTCATGCAAGTGACTAAGAAAATTTTAATGACTTTAAAATTTCTTACAAGGCTTCGTAATCTATATAAAATAATTATAGGTAGTTTCATCCTGTTACTTGAGTGGTTATTATTCCTAGTTTGTTTCAACCAATTTGACTTTATTTTAAGTTAGTAATTTATTTTTATTACATACACACCTGTTTTCTTGGTTTTTTAAGCATTTAAATATTTTTATTTCGCCTAGAACCTAATTTCCTTTGAAGATAAAAAATAAATACCGTTAGACGCTCAAATAATGTTCGGTGCCATGAACATAGGGTCGTTTTCCCCTTACGGGGGGACGAAAATATTAATAATAGTAGAATAATTCCTGTATACGTATTACTGAGGGATGGTTAAATAGTTATGTCACAGTAGCAACAGTTTTTTGTTTTTATACAATTACTTTTATTATTACGACAATTATTACTTATGATGAGTGTGATGACATCGAGAAACAAAACAAAGTTAAGTCGGTACATAAAAAAAATAGCGTCATTCAATTTTATGACAGCTCGCAACGGTCAAAACCTTTTAACTCAACTACCTTCATTATCTAATTGCAAATATCAAAATGTCTCCGCGCGGCACGCGCCCAAACGTTCATGGAACATAAGATAATTAGTGAAACAATTAAGAATATCGGTATCAATGGCTCTCTCTATGGACATTAAATGTAAGTGAATCAGCCAATTGTATCAGTTAAGTTTTTAATTGCACTTATAATTCCATATTTAAATTTGCCGTTGACAGTGGCGCTGTCGTCGCACATTTCAAGTAAAGTTGTACGCGGACGCGTTAGTTCCAAATTTCGCCGCTGTATTCGATATTTTTTTGTAAGCACTGGCCATCTGCCAGTTTTTTTCTTAATTAGGTTCTTTTCAGCCGGCTGTTATACACCTTGCGTTTTGAGCTATTATTTTGAATATGGAATTCTGTTAAGTATTTCGATCACGTCACGCTAATTGGCAACAATGGTCTTTTTATCGTAACTTAAGTACGAGTAAACCATAAATAACATTGAAAAATATATGAAGCATGTGGGTTTAGTAGACCTCTTAAACGTCAAGTGACTGCAATGTCACGCATCTACGTATCTAATGACTAAGGTCAAATACAGACATATTTGTTTTGAATTGTAGGTACCTTTATTAGATAGGGCCTGAGTCGCTTGCGTTGGTTAATTGCTCCATATAAATTTATACTAATCCTGCCGTCAACATGAAAATCATACTTGATTAAAAATTAGTTCTGATTTTTTGTTTCTTGGCTGAACCACTATTTCAGAACGCACCGTCTCCATAATTTAAATTTTAAACGAAGTGTTCCGCGCAGATGTCTCCGTTTTTTTCTCACCGGCCAGTATCAAACAGCTGCCTTATCCTTATCTGTTTCTTTAAAATTGCCAGCGGGAAAAATATGGAGGTTGTTGATCTTTGCTATCTTGGTAGATTTTAGATTGGTTCGCTGTACTATCAGACCAATGGAACCCTGACCCACCATAGAACGGTGTCACAGTGACATTATAAAACAATTTGTTTGACACTTCTTATAACTTGAATCATAACGTCTCTGTGACACAGTTCTATGGTGGGTCAAGGTTCCAATGTTCTGATAGTACCTATAGCACCCGAGAAGTATAAGGTAGCATCTCACGTTGAAGATAATTTTAAAGACTACTTGTAATGTTAGGAGTGTTTTTCTTGTGTTTGATTGATATTTAAGTCAAGAGTTGTCGTTTGGAATAAACTATTAAAATTCAACCAATGACCGTAATCCAGGACCATGTTGGAAACAATAAAACTTTTTCACCATAATTGTTCACCACAATTAAAAGTCGACTTGAACATTGCAACCCCGAACAATGCCCCAAACATCTGGCAAAAGGCAATAACCAAGTAAACTACATCTGGCTGCAAAACGTTTCCTTAGCCCGAACCATAGACTAAAGACTTCCGGCTTTCTGTTCCGTTTGAAAATGGAACATCTGGCGTTCTTGTAATTTGAATTTGACTTTGTTTTCATGGTTTTGTTCTAACAGATGCTCTAAGTTTAAATTTGAAAGACAATGACAGTGTTACAAAAGGTTGAATAGGCATATCATTTTCTGTTACCTACCATTATTTGGTTTAGGATGAGTCACTTCCATCACGTACTATGCTATGTGTGTCACACCATTGTATGTATGCAAGTATGTATGACTAGATGAATGCAACCGACATTACATAATTAAGACGACCATATGTCAAATTTGTTTTTAATTCTTCGAGACATAAAAAAACCTAACCAACATGCGTTTTGGATCTATGTATATGGTACCCAAGGGTTTGTCTGTCTGTTGCTTCGTTGCTCAAAAATCTGACTTTAAAAAAAATTAAATGTAAGTTAATCGGGATGGTTATTCTTATTAGCTAGGTTTCTGAAAATTGGTTCAGCGGTAGAGATATCAGCTCTGAAAAGGGTGCCACTGTATCGGAGATTTTTATTTAACTACATATATCATCGTCATCATCATCATCATCATCATCAGCCTATATTAGTCCACTGCTGGACACAGGCCCCTCCCATGGCACGCCAACGAGCACGATTCGTGGGCACTCTCACCCAGCTCTTGCCAGCCACCTTGCGAAGATCGTCGCTCCACCTAGTCTGAGGGCGTCCTACACTACGTTTTCCGATTCGCGGTGTCCACTCAAGAATACGATAGTTCCAGCGATTATCGGTTCTGCGGCACAAATGACCGGCCCACTGCCACTTCAAGCTGCTTATTCGATGGGCTACGTCGATAACTTTAGTTCTCTGTCGGATCACCTCATTCCGGATCCGATCCCACATACATACATACATACATACATACATACATACATTAAATCACGCCTGTTTCCCCATCAGACGGGTAAGCAGAGACCACTTCTTTCCACCTGCTACGATCCTAACATAGTACATTACTTAACAAGGGCTGTAAAAGAAAGAAAGCCCGAAATCGCAGGTATTTGAGACCCGAGCCGTAGGCGAGGGTCGTAAATATGCGATAGAGGGCTTTCTTTTTTACTGCCCGTGATGAGTACACAATTTTACGTCTTCACCTGGCCACAATGCGAGTTTTACCGTGCACGCAGCGTGCGATAAAACTCACATTATGGCCAGGTGTGACGTAAAATATCTTTCGCTTCTTCCACATTATCGAATCATGCACGTCGGTTTCGGGTACTTAAGATTCGGCCCTTTTCTACTATTTCTCCGGTTTTTATCAATTTATTTGAATTAATTATGTAAAAGAAGCGTGCTAGCGTGATCGACGCGTCGTGCGCGGGCGCAATGTCTATGGTATCGTGACGCGGCGCCGTGTAATAAGTCCTTATTGTCTGTGGTCTGACCGTGGTCGTGTTCACGTCTTTAAATTGGATACGTTTGAAGCATGTTGGAAATATATGAAATATATTTGTTAAATGTGCGTTTATCTGTTTATTTATTTTTTCCTTTCCTTGTATATCTCTCGTAAGATTTTTGGCATGTTTTCCTCCTGATCTAAGCATGTTACTCGTATTTGATATTTAATTTAATTTAATATTTATCATCATCATCATAAACTCACGCCTTCATTCCCAGAGTGGGGTAGAGCCACAGACTCACCAACAACTCCAAAAACTTGTTAATAATTCTGTGACCACATTTTGCACAACCAGGCTAAGATGTTATCCAGTGTATTAGTGACAGGTTGCAAACCCATCGCCTAACAGCACTACACAGCCTTTAGTCCCTTAGTCGTCTCTTACGACATCCACGGGAAGACATGGAGTGGCAACAATCTAAACCCGGCACCACACGGCGACATAATATTTATAGCGTTATATAATTGTAGACTAAGTAGTACCATTGTAATATGAAATATGTTTAAAAATGACTGACTGCTCAGTTTCTTGCGGCGTTTCTTCTCAGCAGTGGTCTCCTCTTGGGAAGCGCTGGTAGGTTGACGTGTAAAAGTGCCCGTGCGGCCTACTTACTAAATAAATGTTTTGAATATCTCTTTTATCTTATCTTTTTATCTTTTATCTTAAAATCGGCCAAGAAATACGGATGATACAAGCATTTTAAACTGCTAATTAGACAGAGAGATCCAATATGCACTGGACGTGATGTAACAGGTCGGCCATATAAACTCCATGTTAAATTATGTTTTTGCTAGATAGGAACAAATCTTAGTTGTTTTATATTTTGGTTATGTTTATTTCAACTGTTTGTTACATGAATCAGCTGTTATTGAAGCTGTAAAAAAAAGTTATGGATCCGTATTATTCGTAGATCACAGTATTTATTGTACGTCTAACCTTCGCTTTAGGAAATGGGTCCCAATATTAGGTACCTAGCCTTCTTTATGTCTCGTGTTTGGACGGCAACGCTCAGCTGTCCAACAGCTGACTCTTGTACAAATGCCTTTTTAGTTAGGGTTGCCAACACGTCCATATTGCGTTTTTTTTTAATATTTAATGTATGCGTATATGTTTACGTAATGAAACGCATTTTGCTTAAATTATTTAGTAGATATTGTAACATTATGTTAATGAATGTACACGTGATGGTACTTGTTATAAAAAAAAATCACAATTTTACACAAACTTAATTCTACTCCTAATTATTCTAAGCTTATAATTTATACATAAAAGTATGATAAAAGGTAACTACTAATTAGTTTTCGTTTTAATAACTAAACCCCTTGAATTCATAAGAATGAGCTCCACGACGAGTAATTAGTGACTCAACGCGTCTATCTAATGGTTAAGTGATTAGTTTCACAAAATCCATTGTCATTATTATCAGTAGGTAATGCCCCGTTTCCTATAAAAACACTATCCTAAATACCTTTAATGAGCTATGACGTCATTAATGTGATATCACTTATAGTTTTTAGGTTTTTACCTGATTAGAACAAATGATCGTTGTTTTAGTAGCATATTCGCAGAAACGAAGTAAAAATAATGAAATGGAATACAAAGGTATCTTCTATAAGTAATTAATAACAAGGAGAATATTTAGACAATTAATTTTCAGTAATATATTCGTTATTAAAGGAAAAATGTGCGAATTTTACCGGTACTCTTATACTCTACTCTAGGAAAATTATAGGTAAATGCTTAAAATAAAGTGTATTAAGTATAGTGTATGTTTTTATGGCTTATTCGTGTTTGAATTTCGAACATTGTATTTTTTTTTATTCTTGAGCTTTTTAGGTGTTATTTGGCGTTAGATTTTGTTACCTCAATAAGAAATATTCATAACAATATTTCTCAATTTAAACCTAAAGAATAATAAAAACTCACCATTCTAATTTAGTGACAACCCTGAGCAAGCGCACGCGATCCCGTTGCAACAGCTGACGTTTGAAAACGAGCGAGAAAGAGACGTCTCTACACAAAAACTACGCGTTAGAATAAGATGGAAGAGATAATGAATGAGCCAAGATCACGATGTGACAAAAAAAAGTTGTTTCTTTACATACTGTTACTCTCTTTATGAAGAGCATATTTAAATTACCTATTAGACACAAAGAAGGAAGTTGTTTGAAAAAAAAAATGTTATTTAATTACCAATTTTATTTTGTAAATTTTTGGTAAAATAAAATAATACAATACAAAAAATCATAACAAAATACTTTTGAGCCTTTCTAAGGGCCAACGCCTAATTTATGACACTTTTTAGTTTCTTTTTTTGACATAGTTGCTGGCAATCTGTGTTTAACTAGAGGACGCCCGCGACTTCGTTCGCGTAGAATTAGTTTCCCGCTACTCCCCCCATTTCTTCCCGTTGGGGGTCGATTTTCGGAAAATCCTTTCTTAGTGCTCACTTACATCATGAAAGGAACCCCTGTACCAAATTTCAAGTTTCTAGGTACAGTAGTTTCGGCTGTGCGTTGATATGTCAGTCAGTCAGTTTAGCCTTTTATATATATAGATATAGATTTCAAGTTGATAGCTTCAGTTGCTCAGAAAAACTGATGTGACATACAGACAGGCAGAGAAAATCATAATAAGGGGTTCCTTTTTACCATTTTGGTAGGGAACCCTATGAAATTACACTATATTCTCGCTTTGAATTCAGTTTCAATACGTGTAAAAGCCATATCTTATACTAAAGAAGAACCTTTACTAGGGTCTCAATAAATTCGATACATCGACTAATTTACGATACCGAAATAGTCCAAGCAGCTGCTGTTGAAAAAAACGCGAAAAATTCTGACTCGTATCCAACACAAAATAAGTCTCACATTCACTTTGAAAGTTTAAGCAAAAGGTGTAAAATTTACTACCGAAGTTTCGTTACATTCTCTACTTTATTCTTGTGGAGCAGGTTTCAATTTCGTTTATGCGATTTAATGATTAAAGGTGTAAGGTACCAGCTGATGGTTTTTTCTTGCCTGCCAGCATCTTGCTAAGTTTTTTTCGCCCAGTTCATGGCCAAGAGCGTCGATATTGGGTCGTTGTTGTTCGGAATTAAGGACGACTGGCAGTTAAGAAACGCCAGTTGTTATAGGTGATTTTCTTTGAAATTTTATGTATTGCGGTTTTGTTGAAATTGCGCAACGGATATTTTGCTGTTCTCCGAACGTGTTTGAATGGACGATCGTTTTTCATTTTATGAATCGCGTGACGTAACTGGCATAATAAAAACAGCTGTCGCCTTTTCGAATTAAAAATCCACGGTCTGTATACATACACCGACCTTCGAAAAACGAAGCAACGAAATTCCAAATTTGAAAATTTCTTACCGGCCAGGCCTGCGTTTCGGACGCGTACAAATCAACGCTAATGATCGTGGGAACGGCGCGTGGAATGGAATTCTAAAGACGCGCGTGATTCCAAATTCAAACTTGAGTAATGTTGCCATGATTTAATTAGAAATAACTGAAATAAGATACTGCTATGGTAGTGTTTAGCATGTTTATGGTAAAGACAGTACCTACTTATTTTAATATTCTTTTTATAATTCTCACGCTAGGTTTCATTAGGTACTACGTAGGTTCTATCCATAACATGTTTAAATGCAAACAGGAGAAATATCTTATTATCTATTAAATTGTCACAAATCCTCACTGGAACAAGGAACACGGGTGCAAGATATAGACTCCAATTATTAAAAAAAACATTAAAAAATAATCCTAAACCTCACGTTTTACCTTCATGTAGCATTACGATTAATAAATATATGCCTTGTGAAGCTTATATAAGTCAATAGCTTTGTAATTTATGTTCTCTGTGCTCTCAGCGCCGGGTCGCGGGGTCGTGGGAGAGGCGCGCACGCATCGTTACCGTTTTGGTGTTGCCAGTGTAATAAATAATACCTAAATAATTGTAACAGGCAACTCGGTAGTTTGCCGTTTTAGGTTGTCTGTGGTGTAACCTCAAAAAAGGGCGATCTGAGGCGCTACTTTGAAATTCGAAGTTACGTTAGGTCCATCCCTGTCACTCGTCATTCGACACTAAATCGAGAGAAAGAGATGGAGCTAGAGTAACTTCGAACTTCGATTTTCAAAGTAGTGCCTCTGGTTTTGTAGATATATATTTACCCGAAATCTGTCCGTTTGTATGAAATTCTACAATAGTAAAACAACGGTGCGCGTGAGATAATATGTCTATGAAAAGAACATTGTAAGTACAGTCATGTACAGTGCAGGAATCAAATGCATTTCTAGGCAACTACGGAACTTGACGTAGCTTTTTAAGTCACACCCTAAAAAGTTTCTAAGGAGTTGATTGATTAACGTCACTCCGACATAGTTCCATATTTGCCCAGAAATCTATTTGTTTCATTTAGACTCGACCTCAGTTAATTCGATGCTAAGAGCTTAAATCGTTGCCGTAGACACGGCCCGCCGCGAAATCCTTACCGCGCACAGGTCCATAAGGGGTTTGCTTGCCTTTGTCTGCTCTTTCTTGTTCACTGAACCAAAAAATATTCAAAAGCATGTAGAAATGCAAACTTATCTCTTTCTAACCTTTTGGATATGATAGGTATCAAGTATAGTCAAAAGACTCAAAAGCACTAATATCTAGGCCATCGCGCCAAATGTATTATTAGTGGCATAGGGGCGTGTTTGTATTTTAGTCGTATATTTTAACTGTACAGAGAGGTATATGAGTAATAGTCATGGGGATATGACAGAAAGGAATTTTATAAAAAAAAACCGCGTTAAGTTAAAGATAAAGAACTGGGTTAAGTTTATTAACCCTATCTAATCTGTGGTATCACAAATCAACAGAATGCTTCCCACGCCTCGTAACTAGCTAATCACGGTTCTGTATACAAGTAAAGAAAAGGGTTAGAAATTGTTGTATGGGTCTCTTTCTAGCTCGCTTTTAAGTCTCATCAGACTCTCGCGCAGCGATGATTATTGTTGACTATCTGTTACCCCCTACAACGAATGGAAGTAGTTTATCGCTATAGGTGTTCCCTTGGACTCTTATTTTCAGGGATTTAAAGTATCCTAGTTCCTTTCTTGCGGGCCTATAGTGTCGTTTTTATCGGTGTGGATAAGCGTGGATAAAACAACCGTCACTTTCGGACCAGTAGGTAAGTGCGAGAGACAGATGCTTTATCCACCGCGAGTGAATATTTGATGAGAGTCGGTCAGCGTTGCTGTATTTATGCGGGTTTAATGCTTACCGCTTATCTGTCAACATTCTTCCATTCTGTGTACAAATATTAATAACGCTAGTGAAGGGTGTTAGTCTCTTTAAAACGGCGGTCGGTCGAACGAACGAGCGAAAGCGCAGCGGCGAGTTTAAGTAGTCCCGTCCGAGCGAACAAAACACATTTTAGCGCGTGCATTCTCAATTAGGCAGCCTTATACGTTCGAGAAGCCATGCTGCCAAATTGAATACACGCGCTGAAATGTGTTTGGTTCGCTCTGACGGGACTACTTAAACTCGCCGCTTGGACATCACTCCTGCGTTCGCTCACCTTTGCTTTTGAAAGAATCACTACCCTGTAGGTACGTTTGTGCGAGAGACGGATGCTTTATTGCCGCTTGGACATTCACTCGTTCGTCCGTCCGTTCGTCGTTGTTGAGAGAATCACACCCCTGCCTCGTTCTCACTGATTTAAATCGCTTATAATAGTAATTAACAATGTAGATTCATTTAGTGAAATAATTTGAATTGGTTCAGTTGTTCCATCTCTAACGGTCACACTCAGTCAGTTAATGTCGAGTAGTTCCATGGTAACTATTTTTAACCCCCGACGCAAAAAAGAGGGGTGTTATAAGTTTGACGTGTAAGTGTGTGTGTGTGTGTGTGTGTGTGTGTCTGTCTGTGGCACCGTAGCTCTTAAACGGATGAACCGATTTGGATGCGGTTTTTTTTATTTGAAAGCAGGTTTTCTAACGTCAGTGTCGGGGGTTTTCCAACTTTTTGTTGGTTAGGTTATTCTACACGAGTTTAAATAACCTAACCAACAAAAAGTTGGAAAACCCCCGACATTGACATTTCAAAGTTCAATACTTCAAAAACGGCTGAACCGATTTCGATATAAAATGTCTAAGAACCACCGCTAGAAAACCTGCTTTCAAATAAAAAAAACCGCATCCAATTCGGTTCATCCGTTTAAGAGCTACGGTGCCACAGACAGACACACACACACACACAACACTTACACGTCAAACTTATAACACCCCTCTTTTTTGCGTCGGGGGTTAAAAAAGGAACGCGTTGATTGTCTCTAAAAAGTCTGTGGCTACGGCGGTATGTACTAAAAGCATAGAAGTTGTTACTAAAACCTTTTTTCTAACAAAGCGAAACCGTCTCGCTCTTGGCCTTTTTTCAACGCCGACGAATATAATCCGATTAATTTTGATCACGATCGTTGGCTTCTAATGATCTAACATGACGTAGCCATTCAACGAATTGCGTACTTACGCCTCTCATTTTAGAGACTTTTTAAACTTGTTCTTTCCTATAACGCCTTTAAGATAAGAATAAACGATGTAGGATGATGACATGGTTTGAATGAAGGTTTTCACTTTTAAACGTTCGGTTCGAAGGACCATAATATGTTGCCAGAGTAAAAAAATGTTCGAATATTAGATGTAACTTACCCCGGAACTAAGTAAAGGTGTTTTTAGACAATAACGTTTGAAATTGTACTTATCCACTAAAAATTAAATACAAAAAAGATTATCACCTGCTAAAAACTGTGAAAACTACCAAAATCGGAAACGCATCTGGCTACCAGATGCTTCAAATTTCGAACAACCCTTTAAAATCGGAACTTCAAAAATCGATCTTCTCCGAAACGCGTGGGAATGTAGCTGGCACTCTGCAAAGTTATTTTTACCGTCGGTCTTATTGAATTGCAACCTTATTAAGTAGCTATAAGGTATGGTATAGGCAAGGCGGGTGTTCATAATTTTTTTGGTGTTAACGGACACATTGTGCGTTGCCAATTCTTTATTTGAATAATTTGAGAGTTTTGCTTCCGGAAATCGTTGGTGCTTATAATTTTGTCACCTGTCATTCTGGTAAGGCAGGTTGTGCGAAAAGGTTTAATGTTTCTATACAGCCAGTATAGTCAAGTACAAAGTAAGTAAGGGTCTTTTACACTCTTATCGCATGGACCTGTAATTTTACGTCGTTAGATGTAGGGGAGACCCTAAAAACTTGTGAAAATGGTTACTTGCATCTAGTTTCAAAATCTCTGTAGTGACAATAGGTAGTTTATTTTTGAAACGTGACGTTTTTTTTACCATATTA
This sequence comes from Acleris cristana, assembly GCA_948252455.1. Classification (NCBI taxonomy): domain Eukaryota; kingdom Metazoa; phylum Arthropoda; class Insecta; order Lepidoptera; family Tortricidae; genus Acleris; species Acleris cristana. The sequence goes on along the minus strand of OX411798.1, from coordinate 2,319,488 downwards.
AGTACATAATAAAACTTAAGCTTAGCTAAATTAAATGTGCGAGCAGATAGTAGACACTCCTTTCGCTAACTCTCATTATCAAAAATAACACTGTCCATCAACAAACGTTCTAATTTCAAACTGGGGCTCTACTTTGAAATCAGTAATTCGAACTTCGGATCGCCCCATCACTTTCTTACGAATTAGTGACGCGTCGAGAGCAAAAGGGATAGCAATCGACGAAGTTCGAATTACGGATTTCAAAGTAGAGCCTCTGAATCGTTCGATAACTCCCGATTGTCTATGCCATATCGAACTGCTGTAGCATCGACCGAGTCGAGCCGAGTGACAACGAAAGGTGAGGTTCCCACGGACCGTGAGAGCGTTGCGACACCGCGCCAGTGTTACCAGTTAATGAGTCCGATCTAGGATTTATGTAGCATCTTTGATTGAAACGGTTATAATATAATGTTGCTAGTGATATGAATTATTTTTTAATTATAACGAGATTAAGGGCCTATTTCACAATCTCCAGAGAAATGTTTGCCAATGTTATCGCTTTCGTTGTCTTTGTCATATGAAAGAAAAGGACCAAGCTATAATTTGTCTGTCAGATGGTGTTATCTGGAGATCGTGATGGCCCTATGAAAAGGTCACTTTCAAATTAATACTAATGAGGTTTTCTACAAATGTAAAAAACCCCATATTACTCATAGCATAGCCAAGTCTTAATTTATCTTTCGAATGAGCGAGACAAAAAAGCAAAAACATATCCGTTAAACAGTTTTCCGGTCCATCAAAACGTAAACAAACAACGCTGTTTTTTTAAATTTGAATCTTGGTATCGCACGATAAAGCTTACTTTTACTTGTAACTCAATGTAATTAACATTTTTTATAATTCATGGAGTTTCCCAACACGTAAATGAAGCTTTAACGGTTTTAAGATTAATAACGATTAAAAAGTTTTCGTGTCAAAAGACCGTATATAAAAGTCAAGTCAAAAATGTAATCAAAGATTAATCATTAAAAAACACTGGCTGAATAAAACTTCCCACGCCTTGCAACTTAAAAAAACCTTACAGCAGAAATCGAGTGCAATTCAACGCAAACTTATTAAAGACACTCCTTGCTTGCATTTAATACGATGTTGAATGGTTGACAGTATCATAACTATCTGCATCACTAAATTTGTCGTAGTAAAATTATTCCTTTTGGCGTCAAGTAAAAATAGTCACCGCGCATCTCCCACGGATGCATCGATAAAAAAAACACTGTAACCGCTTTTAAAAAGTAAAAACAAAATGGCGTACACGAGGTGAATTAATAAAAGACAATTACGTGGGAAACGGGATGTGGACCGTTACTCGAAGGGCTGGTCTGCCATTTTGTGTTTAAAAATAGATAATTGCACGTCTAAAAGTTGCCATGTTTAATGCTAAGAAAAAATACTGGCTGACAATAAAGCCACAAGAACTGGCCGAAAATAATGATACGAATAAACATTTTTGAGTGGCACTTGATGTTGACTCGTAAAAGTGTTTACCCTATTTTAGGGGTAAAATTAAAGTTTTTTTTTATCAATATATAGGTACGTATATAAGGTACTTGTTTGTAAACATCTCCTTATACGCACTAGGTTACACCGGCTCCCGCATCGATGCAAGAATAAAAATAAAATCAAGCGTGAGAACAGTTTCGATCCACGCAACCATTCCATAGTACCACGGCAATAGAGTTTAGATTGGACCTAAATAAACATGCATGGCCTTGTGTACATATAATGAATGTTTCTTTTTAGAACAAGTTGCAGCAATACTGAATTGTCTGTGGTAATCGAGGACAACCTTTTTGAAGTTTTAATGTTTTACTTTGCTTCTGTAGTTGCTTGAGGTAAATGTTTGTGTTTGTTCAATAGTTTGTTTTTATGACACGCTATGTATCCAGTTTAACCCAGTTCATTATAAAAATGGGTCACGTGACTTAGCCATACCACTTCTATAAAGAGAATCATTGAAAAAAGTTATCGATAGTAAGTTTCTTATGGAAAGAGAACTCGTTCTCTCTGACTCGCGGTTCCCACGCCGTCGACAACATGGATAAAGACAGATTAATTTCAACCGGCCAGCATCATCGCTTTTAATGAAGCGGTCACGTTTTATTCTTTTAAATTTGGAACAATTGAATTTGGAACGGAATGTAAATTAATAGTTGATTAGAGAATCTAAGCATATTTAGGGCCTCCACAATCACCGGACCTGTCCTCTTCTCTCATATGACAAAAAAGTGAAAGCGATTACTGAATTCAATAGACACATAATGGAGCATTTGAAAAATCCCCTAATGGGTTAAAAAAACCCAAAAGAAATTAATTAAGTACACTTAAGCGATATTATTCGATGATGTAACTTCCAATCGCAAATCAGAAGTGGGATCTAATCTAACATACCATCTCGCTTTTTTTTTTTAACATCCCTCTTATCTTGGATAGAGCAGAATAAGTCCAAATACGCAATTGAGCTCAAATTGTGCATTTAACGTTACAAAATCAAGGTCCGTACATTTTTTTTTTATTCTGTGGTTCAATTTGTGTATCAAGATAAACTTGAATGGCTGACCACACAGGAAGGGCCGGCGGATGTGATATCGGTGAAACCTAAAGGCTATAAAAAATGTGGAAAACATAGTTGTTAATGAGCGCCTTGTTGGAAACAAATTTCTAATGTATAAAGAACTTGATACTCAAGTAGTATAACTATTAAGTAGATAAAAAAACCGTTATAATGGCGGTGGCGACTTTCAGAGCTGATATCTCTTAAACGGCTCAACCGATTTTCATGAAACCTAGCTAAGAATCATCCCGATTATACTAGCTTTCTATTAAAACAAACCACATCGGAATCGGTCCATCCGTTTGCGAGCTACGATGCTACATACAGACACGCACCCTCTTTTATTTTCGGAGGTATTGGCGACAACAGGTCTGATACTAAGCGGAGCTCATTCCACTTCCACTGTTTTTTCTATTCCATATGTAAAGTAAATAAAAGAGCCCTCATGTAGACCACCTACATTTCTTTTTTCGTTTTTGTAAAACTCCTAAACCACGCAACGAATTTCGATGCCGTTTTCACCATCAGTGGCCCGTTTCACGAAGCTACAAGTTTCAAATTACAAGCGGAACTCTCTTTCTAGCAAAAGGAGTTAGAAAGAGACTTCCGCTTGTAATTTATAAATTGTAGCTTCGTGAAACGGGCCTCAGTTAGATACATTTTCACGAAAGGTTTTTATGTATAATAAATTCTAGTTTATCTACGTGTGTTACAGAAAACTCGCATAAGAATCGAAGCGAGGGCGGTCGCTAGTTTACTAAACAAATGTTTTGAATTTGATCTTGTTGCTTTCTTCACGTAAAAACGGCAGTTTCAGTCAAAAATTATGAATTTCAAGAGAATATAATTTAAATACATTAATATCCAGACGAATTAGTCATCGAAATGTTGAAGAAAATTTCCGCTTCGTCCAAAGGTTCAAGGATTCCAGGATATTGCCGAAAGCTTTGTTTGACCAACACATGCCCTCCCTTTATCGTTTCTTTGTAGGTTTACAACTTTGTATTCAGGACATCCGATTGATCTTCCTTTGTTTACTGAATGCATCAGTTTACGAGTTTGCATTGACCTAATGAGAGCTTCCTTGTTAAGTTTTTTGGGTCATATATGTCTGTTACGTTTGCGTTATTAATACTTGAGTTTTTTCGTTTCCGCCAGTCCCAATTAAGTCCACCATCATCATTATTGCGTATGTCACTTGTCCTGCATGTATCAAACGTAAATGTTCAGGTGTTTTAGCCAGTGTAAGTTTATGCAGCTCCTCTATGCCACCGGGAACAGCGAAGTGTGCAATCGTTTATCACTTGGATAAGGTAGGTTGAGTGCATGCCCCCGGCACTCGCTTCAAGACGCGTCAAAGTCTTTCCGCCATCTCTTTGGTCTTCCTCTGCTCCAGTGGTCATCTAGCGGGGTCCAATCATTGACTTTGGCACACCGTTCCGAAGGCATTCGGCAGACGTGTCGTAAGCAGTCCCACTTGAGCTTAGCGGTCTGCCAATCTGCAATAGGTACCAGTTTTGGAACGCATTTCGGTAAATCTAAAGTTATATAGGCGTGAGTGTATGCTTGTATGCCCTTCATTCCCAGAGTGGGGTAGGCAGAGCTACAGAATGACCAGCAACTCTAAAAACTTGTTGTTCTGTAACCACATTTTGCACAAACAGGCTGAGATGTTTACCAGCGTATTAGTGACAGGTTGCAAGCCCATCGCCTAACAGTACTACAAGCCTTTATTCCCTTAGTCGCCTCTTACGATTTCCACGGCTAGACATAAAGTGACACTATTCTAAGCAGGCAACCACACGGCATCAAAGTCATATAACAAGTTAATTATTTTATAATTAATATCCATGATATTATTTAGTGAGTAGATCCTTTTTAAGCCGTGGGAATACACTGTTTTAAATCTCCGACGGAAAAACAAAGGAGTTTAATAATGTTTTAATATTAACGCGTGTATATGTCTGTCTGTAGTATCACGCCATTTTTTTATTCAAAGCAGAGTAGCAAATGATCCAACTTGCCGTTGAAAAGTGAAATGAACTCCGCGAGCGTGCATCTTGCAGTTGTTTAGAGGCAAATTACAATAACAACAAACAGACATGCACAAGTCAAGCTGATATCAACTTTGCCTTCATACACATACGTAGAATCCGTGTGAAATGTAACACAAATATTAAAAAACATTATAATTTAGCAAATATGTGTGTTATTGCTATAGAGATAAGGATGTGTAGACGTGAAGTGGCCAGCGGAGCGTGATGAACTAAAAAGCCATGGCGCGTGACATTCAGCCACGCACCTGACGCTAAGAAATGGGGAGATTATTATTTTGAACTGGCAACATAGACGCTCACGGCAACTTTTATGCAATTTTCTGGACTTGCCTATGGACATCACAATTAAGGGTCAAATTCAGATTGCCCCTGTGGCAGGGGCGTGAGTAGACTTTCTATAAGAAAAAACGCGGCTTAGGATTCCATACGGGACATATAGAAGATCGTCCATTCGGTTGGCACCTACGATTCGAAGTAGTTTAGCGGCCTGCACGGTCACGAGAGTTAATTTGTGACCCATTTCAAGAAAAATATGCTTGAAGTCGTCAATGTCATTAGAGATGTCAAGTCATTTGTAACTTTTAAGAAACTCAACCTTATTGTTGTAGAATGTCAGATTGACTTTGGACCTAAGGTGGGTCCCAAATAAAATCTCGTGACTGTACACGTAAAGTTCGGACCGCGGGAAACGCCACGCGCCGTTCCAATTTTCGTTCCGAACCGTACGTGTAAATGCAACTGTAATAGTAAAATAGTAAAAAATGTACGGTTCGGAACGAAGATTGGAACGGCGGCGCGTGGCGTTTCCCGCGGTCCGAACTTTACGTGTAAAGGCCGCTTTTGCAAAGGCACTGTGTCCCATTCATCTATTAATAGCACACTTTCCCCCAATTTGGCAACCCCAACCCCAATCCCGAAATAATTTAATTAGGCACAAAATTAGTTACAATATTTACAGAACTGTCACCGCTAATAGTTAGCACGTGACTGTACTATTATTGGACTAGGCAGATGTTATTTGTTCGTATATATATTTTATTTGACGACGCGCTGGCCTAGTTGGTAGTGACCCTGCCTACGAAGCTAGCGGTCCTGGGTTCAAATCCCTGTAAGGGCAGATATTTGTGTGATGAGCGCGAATATTTGTTTCTGAGTCATGGATGTTTTCTATGTATTTAAGTATATATTTATCTATATAAGTATGTTTATCGTTGTCTAGTACCCATAGTACAAGCCTAGAGCTTAGTTTGGGACTAGGTCAATTGGTGTGACATTGTCCCCTGTTTAAAAAAAATATATATATGTATTGAATAGATAAATATCCCAGATAATGGCAACTCCTTTGAAAGCTGACATCTCTCATTGGTAGAAATACATTGACGAGTTGGTTTTCACGTTTGAGGCGAGAGCTATTGTAACGACGTAATGTACTTCTACTGGCATGCCTTTGCTGGAACAATGTAACCTAACCTAACCTAACCTAACCTTACCGATTGCTATCTTAGTACTAGCTTTATTTTCTTTTAAAAAGACTCGTCCAAATCGTTCAACTGTTTTTGGGAGCGGTGCCATAGACCGACTCATACAGGGTGGAAATAACTAAATGAAAAGAAAGCTTTAACAACCCGACTGCATTTTTTGTTATTGTTATTAAACCCGTTTATTTAATGCTACTATATTCGTATATATTTGAGATACATTAAGACCTTTCAACATAAATAATTGACATTTTGCCATTGTTGTTATTTCAATTTTAACAGCTTAGGTATCCTATATCACCCGGGATGGTGCAAGGCTAACGATACCACACACATTTAAATCGGCTCAGGCGTTTAGAAGTTATGGTGGAATAAAGAATCGTAAGATATATACATACATGAACCCTGAAAACATTACACTCCTTTTTTTGGGCAGTCGTGTAAAAACGAACGCCACATGGACGGCGGCAACTACATTAAATATTGGAAATAGCTAATTCTACGCAAAGGAGACTTACTTTTATTTTTAATATCATTAAATACTGCGTTTATGAATTTTTGGAACTTCGTCTGCCTTAACCGGGAATCCAACTCATCGAATAAGTATGACGAGATAATTAAGAAGGGTTTTTACGGTCTTTATTTCATTTAAAGGTGTATTTGTTGTAGATATAAATGATCACTATCAATGACTTTTTCAATCTGTATCATAAAACACGACTTTATTGTTTTGTCATAGTCGACCCGTTCGATTCCCGGTTAAGGAAGAGGGTTTTTTTTAAAATCCAATAATGCAGTAGGTTTTGTTTTTAAAAATTAAAGTCTCCTTTGCATAGAATTTGCTATTTCCAATATTTAAGATAGTTCCCTTTCGCTCTTTCCACACTGTATATACTCAGATATATAGATATGTTAAACTAACAGAACATAAAAGATTGTATTATATTTGAATTTTTTTTTCGTTTCTAATTTCTACTTGAATTCAATTTTATGTACGTCTTTACATTAGTATAAAACAAAATCGCTTTCCGCCGTCTATACTCTGTACGCTTAGATCTTTCAAACTACGCAACCGATTTTAATGCGGTTTTCATCAATAGATAAAGTGATTCAAGAGGAAGCTTTTTCTGTACTATAAGCAATAAACTGAAGCGAAGCAAGCGCGGATCACTAGTGTTATAATAAGGCAGCCATCTGCTATCTTCTTTGTGATCAAACGCACCTTGCGGCTCATTATCTTTCCACCTGTCTTAATGTAGCATTAAAACATGATTATGTATATCAAATGTCAAGGATATACACTTTCTATATAATTGCGAAAGTATCAAGTTTTTTTTGTCACCTTTTCACGACCAAACGACTGAACTTCTTAATGATAATGTGGTAAGGCCCTCCTTAAACCTAGTCCCAAACTAACACCCGTATTCACAAACGTCACTATGAGGTCTCACAGTGCTCACGAACGCACAGGGTGGTTCAAATCGTCTGACAAACAAAAGGTCGGTCTAAAAGGACCAATACAAAGCTGTATTGAACGCAGTGCGGTTACTTAGTGAAGGATCCCTTAAGTATTGTTTGTGAATACGGGGGTAAGCTCTAGGCTTTTATAGTGCAGGAAATATGATTTGGCCGTCTGTTATCAACTTTGCGATATTTTATTGCGTTAAGACTTACAGGACAATGTGACTCAAGTATCAAAACCTTTCAATCCACTGCGCTGTTTGAAGAACGAGGGCAGTTTCACGATTACCTTTTGTTTCATATTAACAAAAGGGTCTTAGTGCCGCACTCAGAGACGTCAATTAAATTTAATGCTTGTTAAGTGATGTGTTGTCTTATTCTATTGCTGTAGCAAAGAAAGTGACAGCAGCAACTTTAATCAAGCGTTAAATATAATTGACGTCTCTGAGTACGGCAGTTAGTGAACATTACAGACAGCCAATTCATATTCTCCCCACCCAGGAGACGTCACCATGGCAACGAGCTACAACAAAAAGTTGATTGACCCAAAAACTAAATTCAGTTTCTGCAAAGGAGTTTTTCATGAACGATCTCGATATTTTGTTTGCCATCTGCCCGTCACCGTCAATCAACCGAAACATGTCTAACGGTGCAATAACAAAACGCGGTTCCTAGAAACGCAGCGCACGGCAAATGTCACGATTTGCGTCATAGCGTCTTCCTGGTGCAATCCCTACTAATGATAGACTAGTGACGTCAAAACCGATCTAGATCGAGAATAAACTATTGTTGTGCCCGAGCTAAATGTAGAACTAAACGCAATTATGCAACGGTGTTGCTGCTATTAAAAAAACGTTTCGTTGTGTTGTAATTTATTTTAGAAAAATAAAGTGTGCGTCTCGGGACGCCCGACAGAAGTGATAACTTAAACTAATCACTTTCAAAAACGGTGATAGTTTTAGGTTATATGCTCACTGTCAACAGTATTTATGCTTAGAAACGCACGGTGACGTCAGCAGGTAAGATCAAATACCTTTTACCATTTTCGTCCATACCTTGTAACTTAAGATTTGCCTAGCGGTTGAGAGGTAAGTTTATGACGCTAAAGTGCCGCGGTTCAAATCCGATTCCTGCCTCTTTTTGTATTTTAAAAATTGTTTAAAAATTAGTACTACCGCTGCCGTATGCGTGAGAGAAAAATCTGTCATTAATCGCGCGTTACGTAACGAAATGGTTTACCCTCAGTAAAGAGGTTATCACTTGAAAAAAATGTGTTTTAATAATTGAAACTAATTAATTAGTAACAAGCAACGACAGCTAACACCGAAATAATCTTCTATAGGTATAAATAAAAATCAATTTCTAGGTTCTAGCGATTCGGCAGTTTTTTTGCGTTCGTAAATTGTTAGGACAAGGTTTGTATGAAAGAAAAATCATCCGGGCCATGCCGGGTACAAACAGCTAGTGACATACAAAAATAAAACAGGAAGCAACGTTTGAACTTGAAAAAATACAAGCGTCAGTCTTTTCCTGTTTATAGAACAACTTTTAACGGTCGAATAATTTTAAAACAAACCAACGATCACCCTCGTGTAATTAAAAAGTACTATCAGATTTCCTTTTTCGAAAAAGGAACGGCAGGATGCGCAGACGCAGCGGCGCGCATCTCCCCGGAATCTCGGGCCGTGATTGGTCGAGCGGCGACCAATGAGGCTCGAGTAACGTTGCGTAGGATTTATTCTAAAGTTATGTAACAATGTTATGTGTATGAAGTAACTACAAAGATTTAAAGTTGTCCATGTCTTTAAAAGTGCGTTTTAACCACAGTTTAATTTTATTTTGATTTTATTTTTATAAACTTTTTCCCTGCGACTTTGTCCGCGCTATCCATATCCCGGGACCTTTAATTTTCTTTGTAAAAGGCAGTTAACACACACACACACACACACACTCTTAATTTTAATTGTAATACCTAGTATTAGTGTGATGACTAGAACACCAATATTTACATTATATCTAATCCACTTTACCAGAATTAACCCAAATTTAAAAAAAGTTCATCTCGCAAAAGTACTAGGTTCTCATAAAACTAAAGAGCCTCCCCCGTGCGTACCCAAACAATAGGCGTTTCATTATCGCAATCCCCTTGAGATATTCGGCACATCAACGCAGCTGTAGTGTAAGAATGTAGGGACACAGCCCCTTTATATCCACCCCTCGTTTTTGTTAATGCCTTTTGTATTATGAAGTCCTAGTATGCTTGCTTTGAACAATTTCATAAGCTGCTTTTAAAAAGTCAGTTTTGAGACAAGCACTTAATTTTTTTGCACGGTATCGGGATCAAACTAACGAATCCAAACTCAATCCGACTTCATCATCAGATCACCTCATAGATACCATAATTGCATTCCCTTTGGGTATACGCATTTCAAAGGAGAATGGGCAAATCAGCCTGTAATAACGACCAACTATATGTCACCGGTTAGGTTATTTCAAGTACTAACTAACTTCAAAAGCAAAGGTGAGCGAACGCAGGAGTGATGTCCAAGCGGCGAGTTAGACATCGGTTACACGCTCAGTATTTCATCAGTCTGGCGTCAGTTCAATCATGATCGAGGGGGACGCAGCTATTATGTTAATATAGCTGCGTCCCTTTCGAGCACGGACTGAACTGACGCCAAACTGATCGTGTAACCCTTGTCTTAGTAGTCCCGTCAAAGCGAACAAAACACATTTCAGCGCGTGTATTCAATGTGGCAGCATGGCTTCTCGAACGTATAAGGCTGCCTAATTGAGAATGCACGCGCTAATGTGTTTTGCTCGCTCTGACGGGACTACTTAAAGTCGCCGCTTGGACTTCACTCCTGCATTCGCTCACCTTTGCTTTTCAGAGAATCACTACCCTGGGGTCAATACATATCTACTCATCCTCCTTTCAGTCAATTACTATAACGAGAAAAGATTCAAGAACTTGTAAGATTTGAATCGAAATGACAGACAAATGAAAGCTCATAAATATAGTAACACCATCATTGTGTTGTAACCGGAATGGCGTCAGTTGAATATCACGTCATACATAATTGTCCGTGTGGATACATATTTACTAAACAAACATTCTGCCGTTAAATATCTGACTGACGACGTCACCATTGAATTGGAAGTAACGTGGGTTATCTAACAAAGTTTAGTCAAGCGGTTTCATATTTTAGTCCACGGAATAGAAAAAACAGTGGAAGTGGCATGAGCTTCGCTTAGTATCAGACCTGTTGTCGCCAATACCTACTTAAACTATCATAAAAACAACACGCCACTATGGATAATGTTTTTGGTGCGGCTATCGTTTTTACACTCCAAAATAGCACAATAAGGCATGCTTCGGGATTTATTTCCTATTTTAGAAATATCGAAATAAGCGATCGCGGCAAAAGTATGGTACCTAGGTTATGCGGAACTCCGCATAACTATGCCACACGTTACACGCCCACTTGACACTTCTACTGTTTTTTCTGTTCTGTGTTTTAGTCTATTCTTTTTCTAATTTTACACCAAGCCACGTGCTTATTATCTTATAGCGTTTACAATATAAATATAAACATTGTTTAGGTAAACACATTGTAATATGAATATTATAAAGTTGAACGGGTCAGTGAACTTAATATACCATCTATTTTAGTAATTTACAGAAAAATGTAAAGAGAGGAATATTTAACTATTAATCTATTGATTTACCTTGATATTCGACACTTTAACGATAAATGATCTCATGGTCCTTAAAGCCGGATATCGCTGATGCTCATGGTCCTTCGAGCCGGATGCACTTAGCACGCCGCTTGCTGAGCTAACCACACTTAACAATATTGGATTTCTTTGTTAATGTGTTTTGCATCGATAATCAATGAACTAAGTAGTGGTATAGTAAACATGGTTTTGCGTATGTTTTATATGTCAATTTTATTCTGAATCATTGAGGTTTTCGTGTTAATGGTATCAAATATTAATATGTCATGACTTGAATATATGTATTTACTTACTCACAACAAAAATAAAAAATACTTTTGTGGTTTCACTGACCCAGTAAGGAAAATTAAAGATGGCCCCTTTACCCTTGAGGGCTGAGGGACGCTCCCCCAAGGCTAGATTCGATTTACTTTTAATGGGCCCAGATGTTGGGTAGTTTCACGCTTGGTTTGGGGTAGAATTAGGTTTCGCGGTCTCCAGTGGTTGAAATTTTAATGCATTCGGTGGCATAACTTTAATTTCTATTAAAGATCAAGTCGGTGAAAGACATCTCCGCGCCCTAAAAAAATGAGTTTTTTTTCTTACGCAGTCCTTCGTAAAGTTTATATTAGAATGATCTATATAAAAGCTTATGACACTTTCTATTTTATGACCATATAAGAGCGCGTTTGCATTAGAATTTACTGGATTCGAATGTACACACAATTTTAAAGTTTAAAGTTTGTAAGCTACGTCAGTACCTAACAGTATAATATTAGCATTACCAGACTTTATGGCATAATAATTAAGACAAGGTAAAAAGTGAATTGAATTACCTGGCATTACGCTGCATGACCATGATCTACAGTTAATATTTTTTCTAAGCCAGCAACACTGGCCGGTCATTGCCCGTTCGCAGCCGTGACGAACAAAGAGATCGTTCTTTTTTCGAAATCACAATTAAATTAAAACGTTAGTAACGCTTTGTAATGGAGCGAGACGTTTCAAATTTAGAACGTGGCCAATAGATTTTGTAGCACATAGTTTTGCCGAAAATGGAACTAATCTCCTTGAACCGTAAACGTGTTAAATCTATTCGAATGTCATTCGCGGTTTGAACTTTATCGCTTCGTTGTTTAAGTTCAAAACACAGGTTAGATGGACGTGGATCTGAGTTAGGAATAAGTTTGTATTTTTTTACTGTTATTCCTATTAGTTGTAGCAAATTTTATAAATAATTCGATGAAATTGATAGAAAGGTGAACTAACAAGACGTTGTAATCTGTATTGTAAACAACGGGATTGTAATTACTTTAGTACAAAACATTCAGTAGAGTAAAGAATCTGCGGGGATAAGACGGTGAAATTACTAGCATAGGCATTACATCTTAGTCCAGCGGTTGGCAGCGTATTTGCAACTAGAGGACGCCCTCGACTTCGTACGCGTAGAATTAGTTTCCCGCTACTCCCCCCATTTCTTCCCGATGGGGGTCGTTTTTCGGAAAATCCTTTCTTAGTGCTCACTTACATCATGAAAGGAACCCCTGTACCAAATTTCAAGTTTCTAGGTACAGTAGTTTCGGCTGTGCGTTGATATATAAGACAGTCAGGTTTGCCTTTTATACATATATATGTATAGATAAGGAGTGGGTATTAGATCCCCTGACAATCAGATGGCCTCAGTACTCGTTTGCAATCTCCAATGCATAAAAAATTATCAGATACTTATTAACATTTACGTCAACCTTCACAAAATCAACTAACATTCCTAATAAATTGAAACGACAACTCTGCGTGTGTCATGCATGGTCACTGTAAATAAATAAACCCCGCGTCGAATCCCCGTGGGCAAAGCCATGTGCGCAACAGTTGTGTAGGAATTAGACTCCCCCGCAGCACCCGAATTAAATCGCATTTATAAACTTGGGGGAGTCGAAATCTTCGGTTGTGCAATAGTGATGTTTTGCCCCTTCGAGATATATTTGACACACCTTTGTCCGCATTGTCCGCATTGCAGCTACATCCCTGGGATAAAAAGAAACTAGGCATGTCACTTAGGATTAGCAGATGGCAACACTGGCCATCGAAAGCGCGCGAAATGAACGAAAGTATTTGCTTTGTGTTTTTGAATTTCGAACGTCAAGCACGCACTTGGCACTTTAGATGATAATAGTACAACTAGTGACACTGGCCACCGAAAGCGCGGGAAACCGTCAAAATGGCCGCCCCGTTTTATAAAAATCTCGTGTTACGGTGACTTCCTATGGTTCGAGCTATTAGGCAGCGCACGTGTGCATTCAACGAGGGTGTTCCAGTCGGCTGGCGGTGCTGTATTGTTATGAGGGCAACTACTTGTTGATACTCTTAGGGTGGAATAAGATAGAATCGTTCCACATTAGCAACACTCGTTTCGCTTCAGTTTTTATTTCTCTAACACTCGCACATTAACCAAGAAACCATTAAAAGGGCAGTGAAAACCGCATTAAAAATCCGTTGCGCAATTAAGCAACCAACAGATATACAGACGCGGTTTAAATTTATACCATTTACCTCGGCAATTACCTCGACAGTTATCAAAATTGTGTATAAAAATTCATCTTATCCCTGAGTGCGGAGATGGTATAAGACGACAAAATCAAGCTACATATCATGACAAAATGTATACATATACATACCGATACATAAACCGGCTATGCGATTGTATTATGGGGTGTATAAGCATAAAAAATTGGTGACAATGATCCTGCGAAAGATTCAACGCAAGGCCAAATATTTGTGTTTAGAGCGCAAGTATTTGTTCTCTAGACATGGAATGAATCTATCGTAATTTAGTACCCATGGTATAAGCCCTCAGCTTAGTTTGGGACTGAATTTGTGTGAGATTGTCCCATGCTATTTATTTATTAATTATATGCTTTAAAACAATACACGTCACACGCCACACTGTCGCTCCAAGATAATGAACAGAACTGAATATGAGGGTGTACTTGTCAAGTGCCAGGTGGTCCGGTGTTGCCACAAAAAATAAAGAGGGCGGGAGCCATTTTGAATTTGGGGGATCGCGTATCCGGCGGAAGCTAAGATCGAAGTTGGTTCTCAATTTTAGAGTTTTGGGGGATGAAATCGGAAATAAGGTGCGAGAATCGGAAGTCAAAAAAAGCCGTGCAAAATGCGATTATGTTACTATGTACGAACAATAAAATTGAACAGTCTCATGGGAATTGAGGTCGCGAGTAACTCATTCATTTGATTAAACTCAACCTTATTGTTGTAGAATGTCAGATTGACTTTGGACCTAAGTTACCCAAAAAGTTCTTGACTGTACAGTACCTACCTTAAATGAGGCGAGGAAACGCTTGTATGCAGTTTCTCTTTCTCTCTCACCCAGATTAGTTACTTGAACTGGATTCACTCTTTCATCTATTAGGCTCATTTTCTCTTGGTGTGACATAAACAATGATTATGTTACTATGTACGAACAATTGAACAGTCTCATCTCAACTCAACCTTATGTTGTAGAATGTCAGATTGAATTTGGACCTAAGTTACCCAAAAAGTTCTTGACTGTACAGTACCTACCTTAAATGAGGCGAGGAAACGCTTGTATGCAGTTTCTCTTTCTGTCACCCAGGTTAGTTACTTGAACTGGATTCACTCTTTCATCTATTAGGCTCATTTTCTCTTGGTGTGACATAAACAATGATGCGGTTTTAGAATTAAAGTCTTGAGAAAGCAAATGTCTATGGGTCACAGGTCCATCAGATGGCCTGTGTGCGTTGCCATGCCAACAACTCCATTACATTTAAAAAATGGCGTCCAAACTCTAGTTACCACTAAACTAAGCCAACCGGTTTGTTAATTGTATGTTATCACAATTTCACAGTTTAGAATGTTTACCTGAGTCAAATAGACTGTTTGACACCGTTTTTGCGCTTGTATGAAGACATCTTTAAGTATATTTATTTGTTTTTATCTATTTGTTTATAATGTCTAGGACGAATAATACAAACCTAAATTACATCGATTTGTGTGAGATTTTCTCCCGTCTTTTTTGATATGGCCAAAATGAAGAATGTCAGTAGGTACGCCAAATCGCTTGAAACTTTGTAAGAGTAAAGCTTATAAATAAACAAACATACTACTTTTTGTTTCATTCAAATAGACCCAGTAGTTTTGATTCTACGAACGTATGAAATTACGGTAAAAAATATTAAAGGGTGCGGGCGCCATCTTACTGGAGTGACGTCATGGTTTGGTTGCGGTACGGCCCCTTATATGATTGAGTAAGTTTACAGGGCTATATTTTTTTAACCGTTATAAGTAACCAGTTGAAATTTTCACAGATTACGTGTTATTATAAACTCTATTGTTTAAAATTACAAAATGAACAATAAATCAAATCCTAAGAGGGGTCCCCATACAAGAAACATGACAAATAACCAGTTTTTTTAGCATTTTTATACGGATTATATTTTTATAATGGCTTATTATTTTGATGCTATTTTAAGCTTAAATTGCAGTCGAACTTTCATAGTTTACGACTAAATAACAATCTCAAGTAAAACTGCTAAAAATATTTGACCAAACTGATTTTATCAACACGATGTTTTAAGCGGTCACTCATCCTGTTTTAGAATACGCTTGTAAGTAGGTAGTTGCTTAACTTTGGAAGCCGAAGTACGGGTTGTATTTGTATTAGCTTTTTATTTCGGTGTCACACAATAATCTAAACTCCATACTTACGACCAAACAGTAATCTGTAGTAAAACAACAAACAACAAAATCTTACACGATGTTTAAGCGGTGTTTACTTAACTTTGGTGATAGCCCTTTCTTTACAAATGTCGTAATGCCTCGTCACACCTCCGCGGAACCGTAAATAACCCAGGTTCGGCAGCTGAAGCGGCCGAAACTATGAAAAAGAATAAGTACAAGGGTCTCGGCGCAGAATATAACTTCGTTCCATTCGGCGTCGAGACCCTTGGTCCGTGGGGACCCGGTGCTATCAGCCTTTTTAAGGACATTTCAAAAAGGCTGATAGAAACAACCGGAGACCACAGAGCTGGCAGCTTCCTCGGGCAACGAATCAGCATTGCTATACAAAGAGGAAATTCTGCCAGCATCTGTGGTACTTTGCCACGGGGGCCCTCTCTTTTTTAGCTTTTATTTAGTTTTAATTTCATTGTACTTTTTAGTTTAGTTATAATTTTTGTTTTAATTTATCTTTTAATTTGCCATAGTTTTAATTTTTAATTTTTAACGTAATTTGTAATGTAATTGTTTTAATCAATGTAGAATTCATATCGCTAGGTACCGTATAAAATAATGAACTATAAAACATGAGTTTTTGATTGACCTAGGTAGTAGTTCTGATATTTTGTGTACTTATTCATTTCATCGATTTAAAATTTCGCGGGCGGGCGCTGCCAAGTGGCTCACTCGCCATAAGTTAGGTACCTAGACCGCCTCTCTCTCTCTCTCTCTCTCTCTCTCTCTCTCTCTCTCTCTCGCTAGTTGTTGGTATTAGCGGCCGCTGTAGCAAGTAGGTAGTTTTTGAACTGTTTTTGAGCATTATTACTGTTATTTCGTGTATGCAAGATAGCTTAGATAGCGTGCGTGTGTGTGTGTGTGTGTGTGTGTGTGTGTGTGTGTGTGTGTGTGTGCGTGCGTGCGTCCGTCCGTGCGTGCGTGCGTGCGTGCGTGCGTCCGTCCGTCCGTCCGTGCGTGCGTGCGTGCGTGCGTGCGTGCGTGCGTGCGTGCGTGCGTGCGTGCGTGCGTGCGTGCGTGCGTGCGTGCGTGCGTGCGTGCGTGCGTGTGTGTGTGTGTGTGTGTGTGTGTGTGTGTGTGTGACGTGTGTCCGTCTATCCGCAGCCTAGCTCAGAGACTCTTAGTACCTACTAGAAACGTGTAATTTGGCATGAATATACATATTAGTCACGCCAACATAGTTAAATAAAAGTAAAATCATGTTTTTTTTTTTACGTAACGTGGGGAAGTTTTTTTTTCTCGTCTACCCCATAGTGTGGGGTGTCGTTGTATAGGTCTTTCCAAAATATTGCGGATTTGTGAAAACAATATTTCAATTAAGGTATCCGTTTATGAAAAGCTTTAAAGCGCAAATTTTTGTTAGAGTCAAGTGTCGTCGTCCCCTCCCCACTACAGCCAAAACTACAAATAAAAAATATGAAAAATATCTTCAAAGGAAAACTATCACGACTAAGTAGACTTCATTGGCTCTTGAGTTAAACGGTTTAAATGTTTATACCTGCCGAAAACTTATTTGCGGTGTTGGTAAACTGACCGCGACCTATATCGATGTATGGGGATAACAGTTTTCCAACGGCAAAGTTAAGTTTGTCGCGAGGTCTAATTTGTTTGTAGTAACGGCTTCGGAACCCTACACTGAGCATGGTTCGACAGGCTGTTGCCCGGTTTTTTGCATTAATGTTTTGGTATTTTTATGTAGAATACGGTGAACCCTAAATTAAAAGTGCTTGATTATTATTCTATTTTTATTTAACCAACTTATTCGACAAACATTACAAACAGAAAAGCCGGTCAGCAACGGACAGGTAGTTTAGTTAAACAGGTTAAACTGTATGTAAAACAAAACACTGGATAACCATAACTATCATGTCACATCAAAACGAATTCGTAAAAAATTACGACTTCCAAAGTTAAGCAACTACGAGCGTAGTCTAAAACAGGATGGGTGACCGCTTAAAACATCGTGTTGGTAAAATCAGCTTTGTCACCTATTTGTAGCAGTTTTACTTGAGATTTCTATTTAGTCGTAAAGTATGAAAATTAGACTAGAACTTAAGCTTAAAATCGCATCAAAATAAGAAGCCATTATTGAAATACAATCCATATAAAAAAGCAAAAAGAAATGGTTTTTTTCATGGTTTTTGTACGGGGACCCCTCTTGGGATTTGATTTATTGTTCATTTTAAAAAATTAATCGATAGAATCTATAATAACACGTATTCTGTGAAAATTTCAACTGTCTATTTATTACGGTTAAAAAGATAGAAGCCCTGTAAACTCACTCATTCATATAAGGGCGCGTACCGCAGCCAAACGATGACGTCATCATCCGTGAGCGCTAGCCGCCGGGTTTCGAGCGCCGCATACGAAGTTTAAAATTCAATATCTCGGAAACTATTAGACGTATCGAAATGATTTTTTTACAGCATTTTTTTGTTTTTAATGAAGAATACGATAAGCCAAAAATCTAAACTGGTTGACATTCTCTATTATACTCGAAAATATCTAAGCACCTAAACACCTAAAACATAGTAAATAAATGTCTGAGCCCTTATCTGAACCCTCGCTTCTGAAAACCACCATCGAAGACAGTCCATTGTAGTCACCCCTGCGTGCGCGTGCGCCCAAGATGGCGGCCACCTGCGCGGCAGATGCGCGCGCAGCTTGCGTAGCGATTATACCAAAGTTTCTAGTGACTTAGCTGCTTTAAGACTACGCCGAGCGTCCAGTGGCGCCCTCATTACTATTATTGTGTTTTCTAATAAACTATAGTATTGTCTTAAAATCGAAGAATGTTTTTTTTGTACTGGACATGGGGCAAAGCGCAATATTCCGTCGTAAACCCGGAATTCCGGGCTATCTGGCAACCCTAATCTTAACCGATTTAAACTTTATCAAACATTGGTCAACAGTATAGCAACTGTTATCGCTTTTAATCAGCCTGATAAGTTAACCCTGAACGTTGGATCCATTGGAAACCGTTTTTTTATAATTATTTACCCAACTGTGCTAATGTTATTTATTCAACAGACAGACATACAGATACACAAAACCCCTATGTTTACGTCTAATATAATATTCAGGCTCACCACACAAAAAAAAAATTTTTGCCTGGGGCCCGTTTCACGAAGTTACAAAATACAAATTACAAGCGGAACGCTCTTTCTAGCAAAAGGAGTTAGAAAGAGACTTCCGCTTGTAATTTGTAACTTGTAGCTTCGTAAAATGGGCCTCTGGGATTGAACTTAAAACCACAAGCTTCGTAGGTATGTAAGGTATGGCCACCACCAACTAGAAACCTCTAAGACTCTAAACACGCCACAGACCCTCAAAATTCAAAATTCAAATGTTTGTTCCAGCGCCCCGCACCTCATGCACCGGTGGCGCCCCCAACAACCTCCCCCCACTGGGCTTCCACAGCGTCCACGGCGAGAACATCCGGATATCACGCGATGGCTCCGTGGCCAGGAGGGTCGAGTCCTTCTGCAAGGGGGTGGCGTTCAGCGCTAGGCCAGTCCGGGTCAATGAGAAGGTTAGTGTCATCTGTACAAACTGTCTCTCTATCTTTCAAATTACTGTTTATACCACGGAATAGAAAAAACAGTGGAAGTGGCATGAGCTTCGCTTAGTATCAGACCTGTTGTCGCCAACTCAAACTATCATTAAAAGAACACCCCACCATGTAAAATGTTTTTGGTGCGGCTATCGTTTTAACACTCCAAAATAGCACAATAAGGCATGCTTCTGGATTTATTTCCTATTTTAAAAATATCGAAATAAGCGATCGCGGTAAAATTATGGTAGGTTATGCGGAACTCCGCATAACTATGCCACACGTTACACACCCACTTGACACTTTCTCCACGTTTTTTCTCTTATGTGGTTTATACTGTGATATAGTCCTTCAACCTTGTTGTACCTTTTTATTCTCTGAAACTAATATTCCAACAAGTTTCTACACGCAAAAGTTTTGTTATACAGTATACCATGTCGTGCCAAGAGAAAAAGCACTAGAATTAATGGTTCCAATTAATACTCAAATCATTGAGGATCTTGGGCTAGCTTAATGTGACACAACTCCGATAATGGTTTATATCCAAAACACTTGAGACAACCGCATTTAAGACAATCGCACTTGAGAATTTAGGAGCGGAAGTGACCCTTCTAACCAATTACAAGATATATTGTGAGACGCGCAAAATCATTGACCAGTTACCGCGAGCAATATCATTGGGATCCTTCAACTAATCAACCCTTACCTCTCTTCCAGGTCTGCATCCGCTTCGTGGAAATCTCCAACAGCTGGAGCGGTGTCATCCGCTTTGGGTTCACAACCCACGACCCCACGACCCTCTCCCACGCATTGCCTAAGTACGCGTGCCCTGACCTCACCAACAAACCTGGGAACTGGGCCAAGGCTTTAGGCGAAAGGTTCTGCGAGAAAGACAACATATTGTATTACTACGTGAACTCTGCAGGAGACGTCCACTTCGGTGTCAATGGTGAAGACAAGGGGCTGTTCTTCTCTGGTGTGGACACTCGCTCCCCACTATGGGCGCTGGTCGATGTGTACGGGAATTGTACCGCAGTTCAATTCGCTGATCCACGAGCTCCGAGCCAGATCAGACGGCCTAACCAAAGTCCAGTTGAAGAGGAACGTCTAATCAGCGGAATCCGAGCGTTATCAGTCGATGATCCGCTCCCGCAACTGAGATACCAAAGCCCACTAATACCGCTCAGCCTTCACAGGACTAAAGGCAGAAACGTCCAGTTTATAAACGACAGGGGAGTCGCTGCGAGGATCGAAGCGGAATTCTGCCAGGGTTACGTGTTCACCGCTCGTCCTATGCGACCGGGGCAAACCATCGTCGTTCAGATCCTGTCAACTGAGACAGCGTACGCCGGCAGCTTAGCTATTGGTCTGACCTCCTGTGATCCGGCGACTTTAAGACCTTGCGATTTGCCCGACGACGCTGAGCAGTTGCTAGACCGTCCCGAGTATTGGGTTGTGCGAAGGGACGCGGCTAGTGGGCTCCGCAGGGGCGACGAGCTCGCTGTTACCTTGACGCTGGACGGAGAGGTTAGAGTCAGCAGGAACGGGTCTAACCCTGTGACAGTGATGCATGTGGACCACACTTTGAGGCTATGGGCGTTTGTGGATATTTACGGTGCCACTCAGAAAGTGAGGATGCTCAGTTCTCAGACTGCTCAGACGCCTCCGCAGCAGCTCAGGGTGCTGGCTGGCTCAGCTCAGAACATCAATACGAGTGGGGGAACTGTTCTGGTGGTCAGCCTGCCGCCGCAGAATGGAGGGCAGAACGCTAATCAGCAGATGACGCTGGCTAGCGCACATTATATTGAGGTGAGTTTATTTTTTCATTCTGATATATACAGTGACTTGAGGAACAGGCCTTAGGTGTTTTTTCGTTTGTGATACGACATCACTTTATAGTTTTTAGGGTATGAGGTCCAAGAGTATTTGCAATTTCATGATTGGGTAAGCTAATGTCAATTATCATAATCAATATGAAACAAAATTACAAAAAAAAATGTGACCATTACACTAAACTTGTTCTGTCTAATTCAATATTAACGACTGGCTATTGCCCGGGACACCGTCTACGTAGAAATCATTTATCGCTATTTCCTCAAGAACTGTTCAATTTTAGTAACCAACATAAGGTCCTTTCCCGGAACTCAAGCTACCTTCATACCAAATTTTCTTTGACAACTGTTCAGTGGTTTAGTATTGAAAGCGTAACAAACATATAATATTAGTATATTCAACATAGATTCTTAACGTCTCCTAATCGAAGCTTAAGTAATTATTCCAAAACTAAATATCATATTTTTCTTTCCAGCCAATCCAGTCAAACCAACTGTGCCTATCCAGCCTTCCTCCAATGTCGCCGCCCTGCAACCCCCTGCCGCAGCCTTCGTACCAGCAGCCCAGAAGGAACGAGATGCAATGCTCCGCCAGCCAGAACAGCTGCAACGAGCAAGTCCAAATACCGAACGAGAGAAAGAGAGACGTGCCTTCCACAAGCCGAGCGCATCCCCACCAGCCTTTATACTCTGTGATCGGCGAGGGACAACTCACTGGCACAGAGTGCACTATCTGCTACGAGAATCCTATAGACAGCGTGTTGTATATGTGCGGGCATATGTGCATGTGTTATAATTGTGCTGTGCAACAGTGGAGGGGCAAGGGGGGCGGACAGTGTCCCCTA
Source organism: Acleris cristana (assembly GCA_948252455.1). NCBI lineage: Eukaryota > Metazoa > Arthropoda > Insecta > Lepidoptera > Tortricidae > Acleris > Acleris cristana. Next base: position 2,297,188 of record OX411798.1, on the reverse strand, counting down.
TGTAGGGCCCAGATTAAAGATGTAATTCGTACGTATAAGTCTTGATTCAATTTGTTTTCTAGAGCTAATGGCTTTTCGTTGGCCAGATACAATTTTGTCTGGAATTTTCGAAGTTTGAATTGCTTTGTAGGTGTTGCCAGGCTGAATAAGCCTTGTCAGGGAATATTGTATCTGAATTCCAGGTCATTAGCCGTTTAGTATTAAGAATCGGTATAGAATTTGCCAAATATGACACTGACATTATTTATTTTGACATTTCGCACATGACACTGCAAAGTTTTGTTTGCCGCACAGGTGATGTCGTTAATAAGTTGGCTTAAATAGTGTGTAAGGAAGCTATTTCTACATTCGGCCACCGGCAGACGTCTTTTTGTAGTTTTAGAATTACTACAGATAAGAAATCCAACCATGAAGTTTCGGAATAATGATAATATTGACAGCAGAAGACATTGCTGTTATTTACTATTTCTTAACAAGCAACAATAGTAGTTTACGTGACGGTTGCGTAATGACAGGCATTACAACATGAGTACGGTTTATGAAACGAGCCGCAAGGATCATAATAGATCACACGAGTGTTGTAATGCCAATTACGCAGAGTCGCGTACAATACTTTATCTACACACATATTATAAGTACTCTAAGATGGGTTTAGAAGCTGAAAGGCAAATGACCAGCATTACCTGTGGTAGTAGGTGACAGCGATGACAGCTGTAACGTAATTTCATTACGTTATCGAATATTGTAACGTAATGAGATCCAAATTTGGAACATCTTCCAAAGTTAACAGCTGTCATCGCTGTCACCTACTACCACAGGTAATGCTGGTCATTGCCTACGGGTTTTGAACGCATAATAGAGGACTTATGATATGTGTGTAGATAAATAAATTTACTGCTGTCAACATTATCAATTCGTCAGGATTAGGGAATGCAATGTAACCGGTTATTAACCGTTTTTGTATGAAAATAACCGGTTAAAACCGGTTATAACCGGTTATTTGCATTCCCTAGTCAGGATCGACTTCTTACCTGCCTAGTATGTACACTTTAACAAACGCGTAGAGTACTTTGACCTGACTTGACATTATTTAATAAGCACTTTACTTCGTCCACTAAAGACGTTTTTCATTACTCAGATGTTTTTTTTAAGCACGTATAATTGTTTGGACATTTTGTCGAAAATACTATTTATAATGGAAGACATAATAATATATAATATAATCTAAAATATGTAACTATTGGTACTATAAGTTGCGAAATTATTATTTTGATGTGAAAGAGCGGTTTTTTTTAGGTCACAGCTCGAAAAATCTTGCAGGAAACGTTAAAAAAGATTTTTTGATTCTATTACGCGAAACTGTTTTCGAAAGTGAGATCTTTTCGAGTTGTTTTTTTAGTAGGTATGTATTTATTGTTTTTCATATGACTATAAAAATGCATAATTAATTAGATTGCTTTTTTAAATATACTTTAAAGTCTTATGCACGCTCTGAGGCCCTACTTTGAAAATCGGAGTTCGAAGTTACGTTAGCTTGATCCCTTTCTCTCGATTTAGGCTCGAATGACGAGTGACAGAGATGGAGCTAACGCAACTTCAAACTTCGATTTTCAAAGTAGGTCCTCTGTTATCAATCACTTTTCTGGATTTAAAACCTATTTTAGGGGGTTTTTTGTGTAGTAGAGTACTAATGCTATTAAATTGATCAAATCATTTTGAACCATCCTAATTATTGATCTTGGCTGGTCATTTTATAAATATTAAGTAATATTTCTTCCATGTTGCAAGTACTCTCAACAAAAAAACCCATTTCATTTCGGTTTTAGTTCAGAAAAGTATCAAGGGCGCTATATATAATCTAATCTATGTATAACTGCGGTAGTGACTGCTAGGTGTTAAAATAGGCAATAATAGGGTTCCTAGATACGAACAATATCTTCTTACAGCGGGTTCTAAATTCAATCTATCTTTAAATATAGCCTGGTCGTCTTTGGGACAGAATTAGATTGAATTTTAGAAACTGCGGTAGAAGGGTACGCTGACACCGGAGCGCCATCTATCTTCTGTACATCTAAAACACTTCTGAATTTTCCTTGGTTACCTTTGGGTTGTAAGGATTCTTCAAAAATCTGCCCCGACGGGAAGAGATAGGGGTATAGTTCTACGCGTACAGTCAACCAATTTGATTCCTGGGCCACTATTGACTTTGTCAATGTGATGTTGTAAACCAAATCATAAGAAGTCTGTAACGTTTGGTTGTCAACGTCACTTTAACATAGTCCAAAGTGGCCTAGAAATCAAATTGGTTGACTGTACGTCTTTGGAGTTTTCTAGCAGCTTCTTGGTAAAGTGCGGACGCTGACGACGAATAATTTCGTACATCGACCTTTACTGTAGGGCGCCGTTTTACTTTAGGGAAAAAGGTTCACAATGAAGCTGCCGGTCAATGTCGCTGTGTGAGCGTAATGGCAATATCATTGTGCGCGAGTGACAAGGATAAGTAATGGTGAGGTCATTGTACTAAATTCTTCGTGTTCTGCGCCCGCGCTTTTAAAATTACAACACGGGCAAACGATTTTAAACTGTATATATATGTGTGAGAGGTCGCTCCGGTGTACGTATGGCTCGCTTATGGCTGCGAAACTACGTACGTCCATATCAAAAAGTGATAGTTGTAATGCATTTAATAATTTAAATCATATCGAACCTTTTTGTTATTTTTTCTACGTGTTACCAGTAAGAAGGAGTTCCTATGAAATGTTTAAAGGAATTCTCCTTGACGCTTGACGCTCTGACTTCGCGTTTAACGTGTTGTGTTGGTAAAGGTAGCGTGCGAAGTGTCATTTGAAGTGAAAAAGCGCCATAACAGAAAAAAGCTAAAAGTTGCCAGTAGATAAAAGTGCTACCGCGCAGTATTGCTAGTGCTAAAATTCTGGGGATAATTCGTTTAAACATTTCTCTAATAAACGACAATAGATATCCTAAGCTTTAAATTGATTCTTTATTCTGTCATTCCTTTCTTGCTCAACTTTTTTCATGTGGCTACATTGATTAACATATCTTGACTTTGACATATCCTTTTTTTTGTCTGTTTCAAAGGACCTAAAGTGAGAAGACTATTAATATCTATCTCTCTCACTTTTTTAACCTTGGCAGTATGAACTTTTGTAAATATACATTATTTGAATAATCATTCCTTTGTAAGTTTTTTTTAGATTACCATTACTTTTGTGTACACCAAACTATGCAGCCAGTTTTTGTCTATTTAATTGTACGTTTAATTTATTATTAATATTTTGTATCTGTGGGATTTTACGTTAATTAAGACTGAAGAATACTTTACTAATTTACTTAGCACCACAAATTTTAAGCGGCTTTTGTTAATGAAGATAAAACGATACATTTATTTTTAAAACTTCACATGTCATGTAAAGTTTGATTTGATAGCTGACAACTACGTTCATATTTCAGGTTATATTTTGTACTAACAGCTGTCACAATTTTGTGAGGTTCCGGTGTAGATTTAACCTTAACTCAATTTTATCATGTTATTTCTAGGTTATTAAATAAACTTGACACCTGTCAGAACGTTCTTAGTTTAAATTTACAGTAAAAAAGAAAATTTGTGGTGCTATGTATGCTGATAACTCACCATACCAAAACAGTGTGACCAGTTCAAACGATTGTTACATTAAATCACAATATAAAGCCAAATCTTTATATAAGTTTAAATTTAACGTGTAAATATTGGAATTAAGATGTTGGGATGTCGGTACATGTCTGACTGATCTTTTATTCCCATATGCATTTAAGTATACACAATTTCGAACCTAGTAACACTGGCAACACTCCAATGTTGCCAGCGTATAAAAACTTTCCTTCTTTTAGGGTAAATGTTTGACACTCCTTTTTTTAATTTTGCATTTGGACATGTACCACCATCATACGACCAAGAGTTATGTGATATGATTTTTTAAAAAGCGGTATTTTTGCTTGGTCCGTACGTCGTCTAGTCGTTATTTAATTTATTTTTAAACGGCATCCATGAGTATGTTGGAGTTAGATTAAGTTTTCGAATAAAATGGTTATTGAATATATGTTGTTTTGTTTACTATTTCCTTGCTTCTCTATGGCCCTAACGAAACCAGTCATCAAAAAAGGTTATAAATCATATAGAGTATACTATCTTTTTCACTCAAGAGTAGGTGTTGTGAAGCTGAACGTTTTCATACAAAATGGGCGTGATTTAATGTATGTATGTATGTAGTCATACAAATTGGATCAGACTCGGAGGGTTCTCAATCGGAGTCTGAGGAGTTTAACTTAGAAACAATCTGATGGAGTCATTGATGAACAATCTGTTACAGAAACTGTAAGGAAGGAAGAAGAGGAATACCTTGACTTGGACATTTTTAATTAAAATTCCTATGTTTATGGTTTATTAAAATATTAACTGTATTTCTACTACTTATTTTAGGTCTACCTCTACTTAAAATAGTGATTGATAAATACCAGTAGGATACAACAAGATTCATACTAATCGTGAAGGGCTAAAATGCTGAATTTATACAATGCCAGCACTGGCACCTTAATAACATTACATTGCCGCAATAATAACGTGACAGCGCTGGCACCGTCTAAATCCCTACTGTAATAAATGGCATTCTAATCTAATGTACCAACATATAGAATCACTAAATTATTACTTAAGAGTTCTTTCCATGTAATTCTACCACTATTTAATATTAATTCAAAAATAGCAAGTATCAACATAATTTTGATAGTAGGCTCTACTTTGAAAATTCGTTGTTCGAAGTTACTTTAACTCCATCCCTTTCTTACGATTTAGACTCGAATGACGAGTGACAGGGATGGAGCTAACGTAACTTCGAACTTCGATTTTCAAAGTAGAGCCTCAGGATTATTATGGGAACGACGGTGGCGCCTTCATTTATTTTCTACTCTTTTATGCCGCACTGCAGACAGCCGTATTTGGTAATTTCAAACACAATACTCAAAAGCAAGGTATAAAAATTAGTAATTATACATACAGGCGAACACAAAGACGCACTTTAGCAATAATGTGAGATACTAATTGGTATACCGTTTTTAGACTAATGTATGAGCATGATTCTTTACAAATTCATCATCAAAGTTTCCATTTCTACATTTTACCTCATTTAACTGCCTTATTTAACTGCGTTTTTCATAAATAGCAACTCATAAAGTCAGGCTCAGCCTAAACTATGAGTAATAAATAAAGTACCGTGGCATATCCTAATATATCGCGGAACTTACTCAAATAAAACTAAAATGAATCATCCTCAAAAAACATTGCGAAATCAAGTACAACATTTTTGTCATTTGCCACCCTCAATGTGTCAAACAATAGAAGCTATACTAGTCCAAATTAACTTCAAAATAGTTAAACTTTCAATGGAATCAACCTTAATATAGACTTTATTTTAATGGTATAGAGCTATTTACTGGTTGAAAATAATCGGGCCACAGAGTAAACTTAACGTCACTAGTGCCAACCTAATAATTTAAAACGTAGCGTCTGATTGAACGACCGAGCGATTTGTTATTATTATAACTGAGCATAACCTTTATTCTTGTTTCGCCTTATTTTATTCTAGAATCAGTGTAAATCGTGAAATTTTATCTGTTTTTAGCCGTTTTAAATGTTTAATTGTCTAATTGTGCCGTATTAAGCGAGAAAAGGTATGTGTTTCATTCAATATGAAAGATATTATCGGTAAGAGATAATTAGATCAAGTACTACGCGTAGTCGCGTAGCTTTTTAGTGGCATGTGCAGTTATTTCATGTGATCCTCATTGTTTCGCTCTTTTACAAATTAAAGCGCCATTTTGTCGCGTTCGAGTCATTTTAGGGTAATTCTGGTGTTATTTTGTTTCAATTAAACGTTAATGACGGTGATTTGTTTTTAATATTTAAATTTCGAACCGTAAGTAAAGGTTTATTTTGCCAGCCGAGTTTTTCTATGTGGACAGCCTGTGTATGTGAAGTGATGTAAAAACGGTTTTAGTATTTAATTACAACGTTTATATTATGTATCCATAGCACAGTTAATTTATTGCTTGAGTTATTGAACTCTGTGTAACCAATGACCCAAACATTTTTTTACAGTTAGTATACAATTTTATGTTAATTTTATTTCCTTGTTTGTCTATGCCATGTGGCATTTTTCTTTTTATTGACCATGAATACATAATTGGTCTAGAAATGCTGAATTCATATGACATGGTATTTTGTGCAGTGCAGATAACTATCCAGAATCCAGATGCATTGACAATTTATTTTGAATTATTATGACAAATGTGTGCTAAAATTTTACTTGCAAAATACAATAAAATGTATGATTTTGGATTTAGAATAAATTTTATTGTTCTTAACTATAGTTAGGGTAAAATATAATAATTCACATCACAAATACCAGCTAGTGGTGGTAGAATTATTGTCACTAATACAACTTTGCCAACAATAGTACAGTTTCCCTTAAATATACTTATTGAAACCAAGTAAAGTATAGTCGGTCTTAAATATATAACATTCCCAAGGCGTCAAAAATTTCTACACTCCCCTATGCCACTGCTAATGAGGTCTATCCTCGTAAGTCCTGTGGTTTCTTAATAGTGGTAGTCCTAACTACCGAATGTACTATACCAAGTACATATTAAGAATAGTGCTCTAGTCTATTAATTAGTGCTTTAGAGTTAAAAATATTTTATACAATAGTGTGTAGTCAGGTTTGAACTACTATCATTAATTTGTACTTGTACGTGTACATGGGGACTTACGAGGCTATGTATAGCGACATGCATTTGGAGCCATTACTATAGAGATATTAGTAGCTTTTGTTCGACTGTACTATTATTAGATTAGTAAATTGAGTGAAAAATATCATAATTTAAATTAATGATATGAGTTTAATGCCGTCTTTACCATAAGGGCAGACAATTATTGACCTTATTAAAAAGTAAGCTCAAGACTTGTTCATAGGTACTCGAGATATTACGGACTAAAAAAACAACCAAGATCTGCACTTATTTATATTATTTATGTTGATTTTTCATCGTTACAGATGTTTTGCGTCCAAGAAAAAGAAACCCACACAGACCCGTTTTCAAACGAGAAGGATCCTCTTAGCACAGCACAGTCCTCGAGCGATGACGAACCCCAGCCCAAGCGTCTCAAGACTTTCAGTCCATCTCTCAACCTAAAAGTATACCAAATACCAGCGTTCAACAAGGGCCTCAGCATATTCCCTACTCCAGATGTAAAACTGCCAAAATTTGTAAACAACCCGTTAAATTTAGCCAACCCATTAGCTTTGCCGAGCATACAAGCAGCTAACGTGGTCAAATCATTGCATAGTAGATACTCTCTACCGGCAAAGTTGAGTATAACGCCCGTACAGACTCCAAAGAGCTGTGATTCTGGCGGGGTCGTGAGATATAAGAAGAATGGAGAGGTTGCCAAGAAACGAGGGCCTCCTAAGGGATATAAGAGGAAACCGAAGGTGGATTTGTCACAGAGTTTGAACAATGGAGCGCTGTTGCAGGTAAAAAAATATTTATATATTTATTTCAAATTTTAACACTTCAATTGCCGTTTTATACATGTTGCGGTATTTATTTGCGTTAAATATTTAATGTCGTTAGTAAAATTCTGTTTTTTTAATGTCGGGCACTTACGACAATTTATTGCTATCACAGGGTCTGAATGTATTTTGTAATTTGCTCTTTGTATTTTAACTAAAACTTGCTAAAATACTGTATTTTGTGTTTTATATTTCAATTTAAAAAAAAGCCTTATATTTCTGGATTGAACATAGATTGAAACTTACAAACTAAATTTTATTTTAATTAGAATTGCACTCCAAAACCCTCTATGAGGTAAGGCCTCTTCCAGAGATTTCCTCCACTCCCTGTCATGGGCCCTCCAGAACCAGTTTTTTCCAGCCGTCTCAACAATTTCGTCAGCCCAACGTGCCAGAGTCCAACCTCTTTCTTTTCCCCAATTTCAATTACATTTAAAAAATATTTTGTTTAATTAGTAATAATAGTAATAAGCCTTTATTATTCCTTAAACATAGTTTGTACATGTTTGTTGTTAGTATTCAAGATTTATATTAAGGACCCCTGTTGGGTATAGGGAAGGGAATGCAATTTAACCGGTTATTAACCGTTTTTGTATGAAAATAACCGGTTAAAATGGGTTATAACCGGTTATTTGCATTCCCTAGTTAGGGCTCTCTATTTTTGTCACTGTTAGTCCAGTTTTCCCCGGCTATATTAGAGATATCGTCTGACCATCTTGCCTTGGGTCTTCCCACTTTTCTGACTCCTTGAGGTTTGTATTTAATTACACGCGAGAAAGTATTTTGTATTTAATTAAAGCGCAGCATGTATTGTGCCCAGCCCTGTAAATACATGAAGTATAACTATTGTAAATGACTATTACAGGCCCAGAATACAATTCTGACGAGTCTCCTGGCCGCTACTAACACAACACTGAGCGTCAGCCAGCCGCAGCAGCCAGCGCCCAAAGTGCCCAAGGCGCCCGTCGTGCCTCAGATCAAAGTGCCTGAAGGTAAGAATAGAATAGAAACATTTGAAAAAAAAACAGATGACTAAAACAAAAAAACATTTAACATGGCGTTTAAAAGGGCTCCTCTCAGCTTTGTGCCGCAGCAAGCCGCGGCGCTGGTTTTCAGAGGGTTCCGACTTAAAAAACTAACTTAAATATCTAAAACAAAACAAAATAAAAAGGGATGACGACACAAATATCAGCGACAATTGATAGTAAGTGATCATCCTTACTTGTAAACGTATTTTTTTTTGTGTGGCAACTCTAGAACAACGCAACCGTTTCCTGTTGTTACTACGTTATAAAAAATATATTAAAGTTAAATATACAATAAATAAAATTATAAGAAACAAGAAAAAAGTAACTAAATTATGTAATATTAAAACCTACCTGATTTAATTAATGAAATTACAAGGTTATATATCTGACGACGTTTGCCGCGGATTAAATTTTTGTAATAGAGATGAAATTTAAGAGTTCTTGGCGCCTGGCCCACAAGGCCCAAGAGTCTCAACTCCGAACAGCAATTTATAATCCAACTAGAGGACGCCCGCGACTTCGTACGCGTAGAATTAGTTTCCCGCTATCCCCCCCATTTCTTTCCGTTGGGGGTTTTCGTAAAATCCTTTCTTAGTGCTCACTTACATCATGAAAGGAACCCCTGTACCAAATTTCAAGTTTCTAGGTACAATAGTTTCGGCTGTGCGTTGATATGTCAGTCAGTCAGTTTTGCCTTTTATATATATAGATTACTGTTTTCCCAACACCGCTATCCTGTTTCTAGGTGTGGAACTGGTGGAGATGAATCTTGACCCCGAGGACTGGTTCCCTTCGGAGCCCTACAGGATGGTGTTCAGCAGAAAGAAGAACCCCAAGTGGAAGACCTTCCCGTATCGATGCGAACACTGCTTTAAGGTAAATATTAAGAGTAATCCAACAATGAAACAAAGATGGCCGATAAGTTGGCTCATGAGCAACCTTTGTTTCGAAATAGAGTTATTGTAAAAAAACCTAGGTATGGAAAAAACTTTGATTACATTCGATAGCACAATAGGGAATATTCACAAGATTTTTCCACAGCTTCAATATAAGCTGATTCATGTAACAAACTGTTGAGAAAAAGCATTTTTTGAATAGCTAAATATAAAAAAAAACAAGATGTAATCGAACAAAGATTTGTTCTTATCTCTTTCTAGCAAAACAGAAATTAATATAGAGTTTATATGGCCGACCTGTTACATGACTTTCAGTGCATCGGATCTCTCTGTCTAATTAGCAGTTTAAAATGCTTGTATCATTCGTATTTCTTGTCCGATTTTAATTTTAATTTCACTTTTAGTGATTTTTTTTACGGTATTTTTACATTTTGTTTAGAAATACGATTTAAAAAATCAATGCATATTCCCTATTGTTTGAAAACGTACCAAAGAAAAGATTTACAAAATACTTAAATTTGTACTCGTAGCTTGGTTGGTTATCAAAATCGATATTACAAAAAAAATGCATTATTCCAAAAACTATTATATCTATTTAACTTCTAACCAGGGGCAAGGTTTATAAAGCTACAAGTTACAAATCTACAGGTCTAAACTGGCAACACTTCTTAAATGGCTGGTCGTCATTGGTCGATGTTGTGTCAAATGGAAACTTGTAACCTGTAAATTGTAATTTGTAGCTTTATAAAACAGGCCCCAGCTATCTTGGTTTTCTAGCTAGTTATTATAAAATGGCCGATCATTATTTAAATCCCCCCCCCCCAGGGCTACCGCGTGGCGTCAACCCTGCTGACGCACGCGGCCGAGCGGCACGGCTGCGTGCCCGCGTCGCTCGGCATCCCGTGCCCCTGCTGCCCGCACGTGTCGCCGCGCCGCAAGCTGCACAAGAAGCATCTAGAGTCACACGAGGGCAGGAGGCACAGGATATTCTGCCTCTACTGCCTGCCACCTAGTAAGTGCTTGTGATGCTACACAGCGCGGAGTTAGGTGAGTCTCGGCATCCCGTGCCCCTGCTGCCCGCACGTGTCGCCGCGCCGCAAGCTGCACAAGAAGCATCTAGAGTCACACGAGGGCAGGAGGCACAGGATATTCTGCCTCTACTGCCTGCCACCTAGTAAGTGCTTGTGATGCTACACAGCGCGGAGTTAGGTGAGTCTCGGCATCCCGTGCCCCTGCTGCCCGCACGTGTCGCCGCGCCGCAAGCTGCACAAGAAGCATCTAGAGTCACACGAGGGCAGGAGGCACAGGATATTCTGCCTCTACTGCCTGCCACCTAGTAAGTGCTTGTGATGCTACACAGCGCGGAGTTAGGTGAGTCTCGGCATCCCGTGCCCCTGCTGCCCGCACGTGTCGCCGCGCCGCAAGCTGCACAAGAAGCATCTAGAGTCACACGAGGGCAGGAGGCACAGGATATTCTGCCTCTACTGCCTGCCACCTAGTAAGTGCTTGTGATGCTACACAGCGCGGAGTTAGGTGAGTCTCGGCATCCCGTGCCCCTGCTGCCCGCACGTGTCGCCGCGCCGCAAGCTGCACAAGAAGCATCTAGAGTCACACGAGGGCAGGAGGCACAGGATATTCTGCCTCTACTGCCTGCCACCTAGTAAGTGCTTGTGATGCTACACAGCGCGGAGTTAGGTGAGTCTCGGCATCCCGTGCCCCTGCTGCCCGCACGTGTCGCCGCGCCGCAAGCTGCACAAGAAGCATCTAGAGTCACACGAGGGCAGGAGGCACAGGATATTCTGCCTCTACTGCCTGCCACCTAGTAAGTGCTTGTGATGCTACACAGCGCGGAGTTAGGTGAGTCTCGGCATCCCGTGCCCCTGCTGCCCGCACGTGTCGCCGCGCCGCAAGCTGCACAAGAAGCATCTAGAGTCACACGAGGGCAGGAGGCACAGGATATTCTGCCTCTACTGCCTGCCACCTAGTAAGTGCTTGTGATGCTACACAGCGCGGAGTTAGGTGAGTCTCGGCATCCCGTGCCCCTGCTGCCCGCACGTGTCGCCGCGCCGCAAGCTGCACAAGAAGCATCTAGAGTCACACGAGGGCAGGAGGCACAGGATATTCTGCCTCTACTGCCTGCCACCTAGTAAGTGCTTGTGATGCTACACAGCGCGGAGTTAGGTGAGTCTCGGCATCCCGTGCCCCTGCTGCCCGCACGTGTCGCCGCGCCGCAAGCTGCACAAGAAGCATCTAGAGTCACACGAGGGCAGGAGGCACAGGATATTCTGCCTCTACTGCCTGCCACCTAGTAAGTGCTTGTGATGCTACACAGCGCGGAGTTAGGTGAGTCTCGGCATCCCGTGCCCCTGCTGCCCGCACGTGTCGCCGCGCCGCAAGCTGCACAAGAAGCATCTAGAGTCACACGAGGGCAGGAGGCACAGGATATTCTGCCTCTACTGCCTGCCACCTAGTAAGTGCTTGTGATGCTACACAGCGCGGAGTTAGGTGAGTCTCGGCATCCCGTGCCCCTGCTGCCCGCACGTGTCGCCGCGCCGCAAGCTGCACAAGAAGCATCTAGAGTCACACGAGGGCAGGAGGCACAGGATATTCTGCCTCTACTGCCTGCCACCTAGTAAGTGCTTTTGTTTTTGGGAGCTATGTAAATCTGAGTACCTCTGCAGCATCGGAACTGAGGAGGTTATATAACCTATGAAATTCATATTTCTGAGACCGTGTGGTGCCGGGTTTAGAATGTTGCCGCTCCATGTCTTCCCGTGGATGTCGTAAGAGACGACTAAGGGACTAAAGGCTGTGTAGTGCTGTTAGGCGATGGGTTTGCAACCTGTCACTAATACACTGGATAACATCTTAGCCTGGTTGTGCAAAATGTGATCACAGAATTATCAACAAGTATTTGGAGTTGTTGGTGAGTCTGTGGCTCTGCCTACCCCACTCTGGGAATGATGAAGGCGTGAGTTTATGTTGTTGTTGTTGAAATTCATATTTATACACTTTTTTATCATTACAGGAGACCCCTCGGAGCCCTATGTGAAAGAGTCAGAAAAATATCCATTCGACAAGTTTCCACAATATTGGTATGCATCCGAAGAGTCACTGCGTCTGCATAAAAAAAGAAAACATCCCTACTCCGGCATGTTGTATACCAACTGGTTCAGTACTTGGAATACAGATACAATGCCTAACAGCTAATAATATAAGGTATGTGGTAGAATTCAGTAGAATTTCACTGGCAACACTGACGATACTGAGTATGGTAGAATTTTTTATCTGTGATTTTTATCAAAATCCTTGTAGCATTGTAATTTTTTTAATGTTCTGTTCTGGTAAGTAGCATAATATTTTTATCACATTTTATTTATCTCAGTATTATGTTACAGCTGTTCACAAAGTAGTTTTAATTATTTAAATATACTTTAAGATTAGATGTCTGGCAGCTTTAGGTGTATTATTTTGAACTAGCAACTTTTCGGTTCACGAACGCGCGAACAAAATAATTTAATTATCATGTAATTTAGCTTAAGTAGGCAGCTATGGAATTAAGCCGGAATTCTACGTACGCTATGCACGCACGTACGTGAGTATCTTTACATAGTATAAAACCAAGTCTTTCTGTCTGTATATCTGTTAACTCCTTCAGTTAGATTTCACCATTAGTTAGATAAACTAAACTAATTTGGTTGAAAATTTTCAGTCCAGCGGCCCGTTTCACGAAGCTACAAGTTACAATTTTACAGGTGTAAACTGGCAACACTGCTCAAATGGCTGGTCGTCATTGGTCGAGGTTGTGTCAAATGGAAACTTGTAACCTGTAAATTGTAATTTGTAGCTTTATAAAACAGGCCACTGGTATTAAATACAATATTTCCGCTGTGATGTGCCTAGATAGCATACGAAAATGAACAAAAAATATTACTACTTTTTATAACAATATTTTTTATTTCATATTTTTTATTGGACATTTACATTATTTTGTATTGAGTTTTTTTTTGTTAATTTGTTTCTTTCCAAGAAATATTTTGTTGAAAAGGGAAACGTACGCACCTATTATTTCATAATATCTACATGATATTCAAAAATCGTAAAACTCGGACTTGATTCAGTGGGTAAGAACACGGAATAGAAAAAACAGTGGAAGTGGCATGAGCTTCGCTTAGTATCAGACCTGCTGTCGCCAATACTCAAACTATCATAAAAACAACACGCCACCATGGAAAACGTTTTTGGTGCGGCTATCGTTTTTACATTCCAAAATAGCACAATAAGGCATGCTTCTGGATTTATTTCCTATTTTATAAATATCGAAATATTGAAATATCGAAATAAGCGATCGCGGCAAAAGTTATGCGGAACTCCGCATAACTATGCCACACGTTACACGCCCACTTGACACTTCTACTGTTTTTTCTGTTCTGTGGGTAAGAAACATCGCATTTTGTATGGATTTTTTTTTACTTCTCAGTTCTCTTGGTGATTAGATTTGACATGTTCTTTCTGTGTACCCTTCAAATGATCCACGTGGCTGTGTGTAGCGTAACCGTAGAGGAACTCCAGCTTAACTGGTACCAGAGCTAGCGACGTAATCTTGTAATACTTACAGTAGAACACAATTTATATGGCGTGTCGTGAATTTTCGTTCGCGCAGACACGAACAACGATCCGATGATTTCCGAAAGCACGATTAAAACCCACGATCAGACTTGTACGTAATAGTTACGAGGTGCAAATTAAATTGCATCTATTTTTTCCATCTCACTCACGGCTGATTGAATGACACGCGCGCGAAACATGGCGTCACTAATAACCAATAATAGCACAGAATACAGACGCGCAACGCTCGGATCATGCTGATTGGTTCCCGCGCTTCGAAAATTCGTCATCTGCGCAGGTACATCGATAAGCCATATCAGTTGTGTTTTACTGTAGTACATAGTATAAAACAAAGTCGCTTCCCGCCGTCTGTCCCTCTCTGTACGCTTAGATCTTTCAAACTACGCAACGGATTTTAATACGGTTTTCATCAATAGATAGAGTGATTCAAGAGAAAGGTTTTTATGTATAATAAAAATATGATTTATAAACGGGTGTTACAGAAAACTTACATAAAGCGAAGCTAGGGCGGGTTGCTAGTGTCATACAGTAATAGGAAATAGGAATAAGTCCAGCCCCCTATTTCACTATTTTGACAATGACCCGTGACAGGTGACAATTCGGTATACATTGCAAAGTTAACACGGTGATACATCACTGGGTGTCATATAAGCTGCGCAATGTACACTAAAATGTCACCTGTCACCTGTCACTGTCAAAATGGTGAAATAGGGCGCAGAAGGAACAGTATCCATACCTGATTGAATACCACCAAAACTTAGTCGCTATAAGGACAAAAGTTACTTAAAAAACTGGTCAAGTGCGAGTTGGACTCGCACACGAAGGGTTCCGTACCAACGTGTCTAGAAAAAAAACGCCTAAAGTATTTTGTATGGGGGTGAATATTTGGGTATTTCAACCGCCGTCATTGTTGTCTGCAATATATTGACGAAAATAATGGTAACTACCAGCAACTTTTGATGTTAAAATCAACGGGGGTAGTATCCATTCAATTTAAAAGAACAAGGAATTTGTAAAGCTTATCTTGAATAATATGCGAAGACAATAGTGACGACGATTTTTAAATTTAACAGAAACGTCTGTATACGAAATTATAAACTACTAGAGGACGCCCGCGACTTCGTACGCGTAGAATTAGTTTCCCGCTACTCCCCCCATTTTTTCCCGTTGGGGGTCGATTTTCGGAAAATCCTTTCTTAGTGCTCACTTACATCATGAAAGGAACCCATGTACCAAATTTCAAGTTTCTAGGTACAGTAGTTTCGGCTGTGCGTTGATATGTCAGTCAGTCAGTTTAGCCTTTTATATATATAGATAGATAGATAGATTAAGTGGCCCATTGTATTCATGCTAATTTCAATGTAACTTGAAACATGAGTGTCGTTTGTTAATAAACAACGATAGATGGCGTCACCATTCCCTTCGAGTATGAAAAGTAAGCGATCACTAATTTCGTGGATCTTAAGTAGGGTCTTGGTGGCATAATTGGTAATGCGCCTGCATCGGCCCGGAGAGCCAGAGGAGATGTAGGTCCGAATCCTGCCTTAGACCGACGAATTTTTTTCGCTTTAATATAGTTTATAATGACGGCGGTTAAAACGCCGAATAATCACCCATGGGGTCCTCTAATTTTTGATGGTTCGTGGACAGACGGACGGGCGGACAGTTAAAAAGAGTCGTTGACGACATTTGGGTACGGAACCCTAAAATAAATTGAACGGAAAAGACGGAACCTGGTAGATTGTGTACTATGATAAAAAAAAACAAATATGTCATGAGCAGAGGCCGGAATTTTCGTAGCACTTTCGAGCTGTCATAGGGACTTCCCGTTTATCGACTTCCGATATACATATTTTGTCGATACATTATAGAACACAACATAAAGAAGATTAAAAGTAGAGGTAAACATCAGGCGGTCTTATAGCTAAAGAGCGATCTCTTTCAGATATAATAGGTAACTTTTGAGTAGAAAATGTGAAATAGAAGATTTTCAATGATAACAATCGATGGCAATTCTTGTTGGAATTCTTTCGAATAATGTTTAAAAGGCATACGAAATCCACAAATTATTTATAAGAAACAATAAAATATTATTATTTTATTGTTTCTTGTTTCCTATTTAAAATTTCCAAAAAGTTGGTATCCAAAGGTATCTCGAAGAGATCGCTCATTCGCGATAAGAATAATGCCTGAGGCCCGTTTCACGAAGCTACAAGTTCCAAATTACAAGCGGAAGTCTCTTTCTAACTCCTTTTGCCAGAAAGAGAGTTCCGCTTGTAATTTGTAACTTGTAGCTTCGTGAAACACGCCACTGTTGTTTACTTCTGCTCGTTATCATATTTTAAATATTGAATTCTGTATTTATCGATATACATATGTATATCGGAAGTCGATAGACGAGAAGGCCCTATAACAGCACAAAATTGCTTCGACAATTCCGGCTTCTGGTCATGAGGTACCAGCGTTGCACTGTTCATCCAGAAAGTCCTCACAAAATTAGTATAGAAAGGGCTTCCCTATTCGCCCGATATTTAAATGCAACTTGTCAGTGCATCTCTTTCACTGTAGACTAGTTAAAGAACTGCGTGATAAATTTAAGGTCAAATTGTATGAAAACCTTGATTTTCCTTTTGTTTGCTATAGAAAATTATTGACATAAAGGCGATGAAATACCTAACAATGTTCTCTAGTGTAGTTCAAGTAGTTTTAGAAGTTATGTGTATATTTTTTGAACGTATTGTATAAAATAAGAATTAAGTATTTGCCTTAGACTTTTAGAAATGTAGATTATTGGCACTTTTTGAACTGGGTTTTGGATAGTTTTGAATTTATTACGACTTTTTTATATTATTTTGTATTGAGTTGTGTTACTGACCTCATTCACACGATAAGAGGGGGGGGGGGGGATATAAAAAACCTCTATAGTTTAATTTTTCAAACATTATACCTAATCGCATTTCTTTCGTTCAATATTTGAAACCCTACGATCCATAGATAAATTTTGATTTAATAGTTGAGTACTTATAACTTCTTAATCCTGAATTAAAGATAATTAGATACTTATATTTTACGCGAAAAATAAAATGAAGTTGTCAAACGTTACAATTTTCATACCTCATTGCATAGATAATAAAGTTCCAACCATATTATCTTAAATACGGGACCCTCGGTGCGCGAGTCCAACTCGCACTTGACCGGTTTTTTTTTAAACCTAATACTATTACTATGCAGTAAGCCACTTTTGGTATTGCGACGATATATCGGGACTTTTTATCTATATTCTAAGCCGTATATATTCAAAACTATTTAATCCCTATTTAAAAACAAAGTAATAAAAAATGTGCCTTTAAAAATAATAAAATGACAATTTAATGTGGACATTCCTCAGGCTTATGATGATGCCTTCTAATAAACTTATGATTAAATGTAACCTCACATATTAACGAGTATTAGTAACCTTTACTATTTAATGTGTACAGTAATAATGTAAAAAAGTGTCAGGGTAATATTGGAAATCCCTTAAGTATTGTCATATATTATTCCCTAATACCATTGGTCATATTTTTGTAGTAACCTAAGGCTGCGGCTCCATTGAGGCGGAGATGAGCGGATTGGAGCGGAGCTGTGCCAATATTAACCAATAGAATCTAAACTAACGTGCACAAGGCGCGCTCCACGTGACCGCATGCGCCTTCTATTAGTTAATATTGGCACAGCTCCGCTCCGCTCCTCTCGTCTCCGCCTCAGTGTAGCTGCACCCTAACCCCCTTACTACTAAACGTTGAGTAACGATGGTATAGCTATACAATGTTTTGTCCTTATCTGTCTTTGTGACATTTGGATTTGACAGATAAGGACAAAACATTGTATGGCTATACCACCGTTACTCAACGTTTATTAGTAAGGGGGTAATTGTCTAAGATCCCGATTTATGTGGTGGACCTCTCACTCTTTCCAGCGAGCCTAGTATCGTTGCTTTTACCGCGTGACAAAATGTGGATAAAGCATCCGTCACTCTCGTACTTACATACAGGTCAGAAAGTGACAGATGCTTTATCCACATCGATAAACACGACCATAATATCCGCAGGTGAAATATATTTAAAAAAAAACATAATTATTAACGAACACGACCTATTTAATGATATAGGGTTGTAGGGTTCTTGTACTTTAAAAAAAAAGCCAGGAGCAAATTTTTGGCGACACACCCCTGGGTCTAGTTTGTTAAAAAGAAAATGGTTTATTTAAAAAAAATCGCGACCGCATGGATTGGAATCTCCTACTATAAAGGTTACGAGGTACCCTATTAGTTTAGATCCTTAACTAAATTTAAACAAAAAAAAATGTCATATAGATCGGCAGCCAATAGAAGCGGACTACAGATACGCTAAAACTTGTATAAACATTTTTGATTGGCTGTTGGACAGACATTTACACCCGTATTCACAAACGTCACTATGAGGTCTCACAGTGCTCACGAACGCACAGGGTGGTTCAAATCGTCTCATAAACAAAATCAGCCAAAAAGGACCAATCGGAAAAGCTGTATTGAACGCAGTGCGTTTACTCAGTGAAGGATCCCTTAGGTATTGTGAATATGAGTGTTAGTTAAGTATCTACACTACTCTAGTTGCCATTTTGCGATTCAAATTCCACAACAAAAAACAAATTGACATTATTATTCAATTCATATTACTAGCCATTACTGTCTAGTAAATAAGAGCTACAATAGGGTAAGGGCCGGTACAGACAGACTGCATTTGAACTGCAACCCAGCTGCAAAATGGCAGTTCGAGGACAGTTCTGATGCAGTTGATGTAACTGCATCAAAACTGCAAACCAACTGCGCAGGCCGCTTAGGTAGACTGCACGCCAACTGCAAGCGGACTGCGCAGTTGGTTTGCAGTTTTGATGCAGTTGCATCAGAACTGCCCTCGAACTGCCGGGTGCGCCAAAGTTCATATAAAATTGCAACTCCGATTATTGGAACTCCGAAAATGTTTCTCATAACATTTTACATCATAATGATCACTCCTTATACTCTTCATAAAAAATGTTTATACTAATGATCGGAACTCATACTCATCTGAACTTATAACGCCAATATTCATGGAACCGTACACTTTTCAGAATTTCTTAAATATCTTACGTGTAGACAAAATTAGGTTAGGTTAGGTTAGATTTATAACAATCCTCAAAAAGAAACAGTTTCTTAAAAAAATTCATTATGTGTTGCGATAAGTATGAGCAAAATTTTTCGAAGATATGAAGTATGAGCAAAATTTTTCGAAGAAATGATGAGTAATGGTTATTTGTATAAAAAATCTAAAGACCAATTTTATATGAGCCAATATGGACCCCGAACTGCCATTTTGCAGCTGGATTGCAGTTCAAATGCAGTCCGTCTGTACCGGCCCTAACATGTTACCATTAAGGTTTTACGTTTGGGCTGTTATTATCATATATTTAATCATGAATATTTAAGCCCCGATATTATAAAAACGCCTTAAATTATATATTTATGTGTATTTAGAGGTCTAAACCACGATAAAATAACCATCCATGGGCGTTTTACGTAATACATATTTTTCATGTATACATATTTTTGTGTACATATTTTTCATGTATACATATTTTTGTGTCGATATTTTTCATGTATACATATTTTTGTGTACATATTTTTCATGTATACATATTTTGTAACGGTATTGTTTGAATTAATACATGCATTTATTGAGTATTAAAATGATTACTTAAGTCTTTGCAGTGGAGACCAAAACCAAACAGTATTATGTGTAGCGACCATTTGTAGAGATATCTGTAGTTTTAAATAAGTTAAGTTATTTTAGCTGTCACATATACCCTTTATACAATGCAAACTTATTAGTTAGTTATGATTGTTTGTGAATGATATTAATTGCTTATTTTTATGGTCAAGTCAATATAGTTCAAGTATTTATACACAATTTATGTATGTATTAATGTATGTCGAGCAAATTGTAATTTTTCAGTTTTGGTACAATTTACTATGAAAAGAAAATACTTTAAATTGACAGACACGTCATATTGACCTTATCTCAATAGATTGATGAATCGATCGTCTTCGATCAATTCTACATCAATATTCCAAAGCCGATCAATGGTTGAAAGTTGATCGACGTAGATCGATGCATCGTAAGGTTGTATGATTGTAGCGTGCTTTTACATATTTGGCTGACTGTACATTTAAAAAAGTGTTTCATTTATTTGGTATTCGTCTAATAAATATCATAAAACTGAGAAACGCTACCAATATTAATTACGAAAGCGGCTTATTTTATTTAGGAGGGCTTTCGGTACCTATTTTCTTCGAGCCAATATACCTCAATTGTAAACCAGCCAGAGCCTTCATTTGACCCCTGTGAAATATTATGACGGTTGGGGGGGTATAATCCAGTAATTATTAACCCAGTATTTCTATAATATATTATAAGATCTCCTGTCAGCTCTTGGTAGCGAAATGTAAGCGCTTACATTGTAAATAAGGTTATTTTAATTTAGCTTTTAGAAATATAAGATTTGTAGACGTATTTTTTTGAATGTATATACATGTATTTAGAATGGGCCATTATTTTGTTTAATTGTCGCAAATTATTTTTTAAGATTTTAATAATATAGGGTGAACAATTTTTTTTTACAACACTTAGTGTCGTTTTTATTTGTATACATAACACTGACACTATTTAGGGTATAAAAAATGAGGAATGCAGTACTTTTGTAGTGGTATAGTCTATGTAACAATTGTTAAAAAGAACAATTTGAATAAACGTAAAAAATAACATTTTTTACTCAAAAGAAAAGGCAATTTTGTTTATTGCACTAGGTACAGTAATGTTTTTAAAACCTTAACCGTTTAAATGGTGTATTTTATACATGACCG
Source organism: Acleris cristana (assembly GCA_948252455.1). Classification (NCBI taxonomy): domain Eukaryota; kingdom Metazoa; phylum Arthropoda; class Insecta; order Lepidoptera; family Tortricidae; genus Acleris; species Acleris cristana. The sequence continues at coordinate 2,276,091 of OX411798.1, read as the reverse complement.
CGAAATCAATTTTTTTTAAATCAAGTGTTTGTAAAACTTCGCAACTTCAGTTGTCATTTATATCAATTAATTAAAATTCAAATGTCGTTATTCAATTAAATATCAGTAATAACTAATTGAATCATAATTATAAAAATTTATAACGAGATATGGAGGCCCATTTCGTGATTATCGAAGGTCCACATATAAAATCAGCTCCTTTCTTCTTTAACCATATCGTTTTGACCTGTTATTGTACTGTCAACGCTAAATAGCTCGTATTTACTTGATAGTAATGACGGTAGAGTAAAAAACAGTACAACATTTCAAGAGCAATACGGTTTTAACTAGCAGAATGGAGGGCCATAAAGTCGCCGTCAATAGAACTTGCAAAAGATGTAAACAAAACCAAACGAACCAATTCATCATGATTACTCGATAATCACGTACTTTTAAAGATCAAGTGAGGTCTTTGCAACGATTTATACACTAGATCATTATTTTCATATTAAGTTTAAGATGAAATAACTATTATTCATTATATGTTATTTTTAATAAAAACACGCTTGGTAAATATTTGAGGTTATGTGTCAAATAGTACTAATTTTGTTTACATAGTTCGCAAGTTCTATTGACGGTGACTTTAGATGTACATTGCCTAGATAAAAACCCAATGCAGTGATGTGAACATTTCTTATGAAAGTATTCAAGTTCTAAGTATAACTTCGTTAAAGGTTTTTGTAATATTAGCCGGGCCCTGTGTCATAGTATAAATAGAAAAGTAGCTCGTCTCCGACCCTTTAGGAGTTTCTGATACCTACTGCCGCTCGGTCGCTATGGCTACGGTTAAAACGCAGGCAACCAAACCGGCACGGTCCGTCCTGTTGTTGCTTGTTGTGGCTCGCGGCTAGGGTTACCATCCGTCCGGACTTTTACACTCTAGTCCGGCTCTTAATTTGTCCGGATTTTTGTTAATTAAGTAGAATACTAGTAATAAAACTACACATGAGTGATGTTACTCACGGAATAGAAAAAACAGTGGAAGTGGCATGAGCTTCGCTTAGTATTAGAACTGTTGTCGCCAATACTCAAACTAATAAAAACAACACGCCACCATGGAAAATATTTTTGGTCCGGCTATCGTTTTTACATTCCAAAATAGCATAATAAGGCATGCTTCTGGATTTATTTCCTATTTTAGAAATATCGAAATAAGCGATCGCGGCAAAAGTATGGTAGGTTGCGCGGAACTCCGCATAACTATGCCACACGTTACACGCCCACTTGACACTTCTACTTCTTCTTTTGATGTTACCATTTTGTGACTAAAAAGTCCGGACTATCGAAATGTGAGGCTTTATTGTCAGGATTTTTCAAATTCCTAAATGGTAACCCTACTCGCGTACGGTCGAAGCACGCACACATGCAAGCAATTTGATATACCTTTGTTTGAATACGAACTCTTATACTGTGCCTGTATTTGCTTGTTAGGTATGTAGCCGCCTTTAAAACTGTAGCTTTACTATAGCTGTGTAAAGTATACCTGTTGACATAAGCCTTGTTAATTTGTAAGACTACGCAATACTCTACATTATGGAACAAATGAATACATTTTTGTACAAGTAATTTTGTAAATAAACAGTATTTTAATATGACATTTCATTTTATTTACCTATTATACTCTTTTTTAGGTACGTACTTTATAAGCAGAGATCGGACAAGTTGGTGTCATTATTCGCAATAATGTGGACATGACTCCTAAAATTATATTAAATTAATTGATTACTTACCTGAAATTTAATTTTGATCCTTCGCAATACTTAAATAAGAGAAAATAGCAAATAAACTCTGAATACTATTGGCATGACAATGTTCCTATTAAACTCCTTAAGTTTGCTCTATTAACATCAGTTAACTGAAATTTATTTTAGATGTGAAATAGAATAAATTAACCCCGAAAAATAACGGTATTACTTAGTTCAATAAATCTACACAATAACTTGTATTTTTATTCATTATTTATTACTTACTGTCCTGCAAAGGATCAAAATTAAATTTCAGGTAAGATATAAATTAATTTAATTTAATTATATCTTTTTAGTCATTTTATTTTATTTATTTATTTTATTTATTTTATTCGGAAAACCAACGGCTTTTGATAACAATTTTAGGTTAATTACAATGTATAACTGCATAGCTAATTACAGGTTTTCACAGATAAATTCGAAATTAAACAGAAAATAGCACAAAGAAACAAAGAAAAGGAAACAGCAAAGAAATCAGTCACACTTTTCGTAAGGATTAGCCAAATTAATGTACGACGGGATGGGGAGCAAAGAAACTGGATGCCAAACGGTTTTTGACTGCAGAGGGTTTTAGTTGATATATATCCAGGGCCCGTATTATGGTCACCTTTATCGCGGTGGATAAACCATCCGTCTTTCTCGCACTTACATACTGGTCAGAAAGTGACAGATGTTTTGTCCACTTTTATACACATCGATAAACGTGACCATAATTGGCCCGCAGATCATTATTAGTTTGACATAGTTCATTCATGGACCTCACATCCCGACAAAAATACGAGTTATTTCGATATTTCGTTTTCGCTTGGGGCGGCGCTAAAGGTCGGTAATGGTTTCTTATAGGAGCTCTGGGAACCCGAAAGTTAATATTTCCAATTAGTTCAGTATTGTCAACAGCCCCTGACAAGATTTTTGTCAGGTAAACTATGTCATTGATTTTTCTTCTCAATTCGAGGGGAAGAAAATGGAATTTGATACATCTATCATAATAATTTAGATCATTAGATCTAGATTTAAACTGAATCCATACTTTCGCGAGTAATGACGCCAAATGGGCCGATCCCTATTTGTCACCGTACTGCATACTTTATTTAGTACCTTGTCGCTTTAACGCCTTTGACAGTTAGTGCAGCCGTTCAAACATCACGTTAAAGTGACAAAGCAATGGAGTGGAGTGGTTGCTCTTATGTATGACAGTCTATGGGGCAGGGACCGGAAAACCCGTTCCTTTGCTTAAGCAGTTCGAACGGCTTACCCGTTCATACGATAAGCCAATCGTTTCGGTAACCTCGTGACCGGCTTACCCAACGATTAGGTAGCCCTAATAAGCCGGGATACCCTAACCGTAACCCTTTGGTAACCGCTTACCGAATGTTGTTGGATTTGATATTTGTTTAGTTAAGCGGTTACCGTTCGGGTTAAGGTAACCCCTTCGCTCCCTTCCCGTACGTCTCATGCCACTGTGACCTTGAAGCGCGCGCGCCGCCAGAGATTAAGCGGTTGACTAATATTTCGTACATAGTTCGTCTAAGAACTAAAATTGCTTGAAGGTATTCAGTCAGTATTTCAAGCTGTAACCCATTCGGGGGTTTTTTGATACTGGTAAGCGGTAAGTCGAATTAACTCAATCGAATGGATTATCCGTTTAATCTGTAACCCGATGAAGCGTTTACCGAAATGCGAGGGTTTATAAAAATCAGCGCTATAAAAACCCTTTAAAAACCCCGGGTTACGGTAAGCGGGTCCGGTCCCTGCTATGGGGCCACAGTGCGCAGCTATTATTTCGATACGAAATTTTCTCACCAAGATGGATCAATATATAATGCCGCACGTTAAACCCCACCGTGACTCTATGCAAAAAACCGGACAAGTGCGAGTCGGACTCGTCCACCGAGGGTTCCGTACAACCACAAACAAATTTGTAGGTAGGTACTATCAGACCATTGGAACCTTGACCCACCATAGAACTGTGTCACAGAGACATTATGATTCAAGTCATAAGAAGTGTCAAACAAATTGTTTTATAATGTCACTGTGACACCGTTCTATGGTGGGTCAGGGTTCCATTGGGCTGATAGTACATAATATAAATAGTTCAGGAATCGAGGCTTAAGACCTTGTTTTTTTTGGGATTTAATTAAAAGTTTAGCCCACCGCCAAGCAGCAGTGTTCACATTGTTGTTCCGGCGTGGGGATAAAGGCAACAGGAGAAATTACTAGTATTAGAACAACTGAGAATAAGCTGAATCGTTGATAGCAAATTGCTACCTCCGCGGTGGGACAAGCGCCGGAAATAAAAAAATATACTCTATTTCTTATGTTTATTAAGCTTTACGAAGTGCGTCTTCGTGTGTTTCGCCATCTCGCTCGGTCGCGTCGTGGTGAAGCTACACGCGCGGCAGGTCTGCGGCACGCCGTGCGTGGCCACGTGTGACGCATGTGCCGCACGCGTGTGGCTCGTGAACTGGCATATGCTACACCTGGACAACGCAAATAAACAGATCTTAGGGGACAATTTCACACAAGGTGATGTTGACGAGTTGAATTGAGAAATACATAGAAAACATCCAAGTTATCTGCACACCGTATTTAATTGAAATCAGTTCAGCGGTTTCAGTGAAACCGTAAGCAAACATAGTTATTAGAGATGCGCCGAATATTCGTTTCGTATTCGGTATTCGGCGTATTCGGCATCTTTTTCACTATTTGTATTCGGCCGATTTATTCGGTTCGAGTATTTCTATTTTCTTGGCTACATGACACGGTATAGAACTAAAAGACCAAACTTCTTATGTAAGATTTAATGTTACTTTTATAATAATAAGCACCTTTATTTTTATTTGTAACTTAATCGTACGATGTTTTGAAGCAAAGTGACACCGCGGTGCGGTGGGTGAGCAGCGACACGGAGCGTACATGTTAGAACCTGTTTACGCGGCAAAACAATGAAATCGTAAACCGAATATTTCGGCCGAATATCCGGTTCGGTAAAGGTTAAACCGAATAGTATTCGGTATTCGGCTATTCGGTGAAACCACTATTCGGCGCATCTCTAATAGTTATCCTCGCTACACAGTCTCTGGCAATGGCTTGGTATATAAAATATATTAATCAGGGGACAATGTGACATGACACCGATTGACCTAGTTCCAAACTAAGCTCTAGGCTTTACTATCGGTACTAGACAACGATAAACATACTTATACCTATAATATAGAAATATATACTTAAATACATAGAAAACATCCAAGACTCGGGAACCAATATTCACGCTCATCACACACATATCTGCCCTTAACGGGATTTGAACCCAGGACTGCTAGCTTCATACGCAGGATCACTAGCAAATATGCGTCATAAAAAATTATAGTTTTAAGTTTTGATCGTAAAACATACCAAAACTTCATCAGAACTTTACCTGAATTTCTGAAAACATCTATGTCCTTCCTCGTAATGTTTAATCAGCTCTTTCAACGAGGCCACTCTGATCTCGCATTCGGTACACTTATAAGCCTTATCGTCCATATGCAACCTCATATGAATCTTCAAACTTGTCTTTTTCTTTGTAAAAAAACTACACTTAGTACATTTTTCATAATGTTGCGTTTGTGTTTTTATATTACATTTAGGGCATGGTACGTATTTTCCTGCTGGTTGCACGTTTTTTGGTTTAGGTTGTGTTTTTGGTTGTTCCTGGTGTTTCTTATTGTGCTCATCCATGATTTCTTTCTTGAGGGTAGCATAGCCACATTTGCTACAGTGATGCAGTACTTTGAGTTCTCGGATTTTAAAATTGCTAGGAAGATCTGACTTGGAGGCATCTTTTTGTTCTTTTAAACTGAAAGTGAATGTTATTTTTAACATGTGACTCGGAAGGACAAACTGTGTAGAGTGCTAGCTCATCAAGAAATGTTTTTATCGTAGTGATAGTCATATCCTTTACTGCATTTATGTTGTTACAATGGTGTTACAATTATTACATTAGTCCAACATAAACCCTATAAAGGTACTTTATTTTATTTTATTTTTGTAATTTACACATCTACTAAAGGGCTTTTGAAATTCCAGCAACCTTTGGGGAGGGAAAATGGCTGATTGAAAAATACCCAGCTTTTACTTTTGTTAATTTTGATTTACTGATTATACTCTCTCACTGACAGTGGTGAAATCACTTGGTGGACCGCCATTAATTTAAAGAAGAAGGGCTTTTTGGGCTGCAGCAAGAGCTCTGTGGACACAAATGGCCCCTAGCCATTGAAAACAAAAGACTTTAATGTGAAATAAAAATATCTACAAGTGCACCCAGACTATAGGGTTCCATCAGATCACACTATGTGACAAATCTTGTTATGCTAAATGTGGATAGTGGAAATCATGCGCTCGGGATGGGTCACATCACGACAGTATGTTACAGTCTTGTCGTAACACGACAAGTCCTTAACCAGTTTAAAATTTAAATATTTGATACATTCTCTATGTAGCCAATGACAATTTTTTACCTTGAGTAACCAAAAATGTTTTTGTATCAAGAGAATGGCGATATACCAACTTTAACCAGACCTCTATTAGAACTATGCTTTACAACAGTTTCTGGATGAACAAAAAATAACGAAAGTTATTTGGATACGTTGTAGTTGCAAATGCTGCAATTAGAGGTGCGAATACTGCGAATTTATAGGTACTGTACTACCAGTACTTTTGTCTTCGTTTTTCTTTAAACACGAATGACAAATACACAGCGAGTTGCGATTGAGATGTTAGCAATAGCCAGGCGAACGCTATAAGTTGGGAATGCTGTACTGGGTTGACAAAAACCTTGTTTCTAACGTAGAGAAATAACAACTATAATAAAATTCTTTACATATAAGTGTGGTCGGTCAAAGGATCGTATAGCTCCGTTTCAGTAGTTTCCACCTCCACTTCGATCTGGTCCGATGAAACCTCTTCTAACAAAAACACCTGGTTTTGAAACTCCATGATAATCTATTATTTTCTTCCTTTACTTTCGCGAGAATCGCGAGTTTGACACTTTTGTCATGCATGAGAGATTTCTCAGTTTTTTTTCTTGTGTTTTATCCCAGAGGGAAAGGCAAAGGACATTGATCCATACAGCCTAGGGATTTCTCAGATTCTCCATTTGACATAGGTACATTGTTAGTCTGTGGTCCAAGGAAGTAAACAAAAGTACTACGTATAAGGCCGGCCGCATACATTCGTTTTCCGTATACGGTTTCCGAATACGTTTTCCGCATTCGGACATCCGCGGCCGGCCGCATACATACGTTTTCCGAATACGGCCGGCCTAAGTCAGCGTCAAAACCTACTATACAGTAGGCGCTCTAAATCCACGCGCGAACGTGCCAATGCAATTCGCGACCGCGTGAAAGTTTGAATGTGGAGCCGATTGGCTTATTTTTCGCGAGTTGGTGCCTTGTTAACCACTTTTTGTCGGTTTTTGGCCCGCGTCAAAGAGCCTATAAACGCGCGAAAGCTGCGTGAATACAACAAGGCTCCACATTCGCGCGCAACTTTTTTAAAACAGCCCAATACCTCCAATACTGGACAAAATATTAAAAACATTGTTCTATTACGATGAATACTCGTCATCCACCATCTTCGTTTCCTCCATTTCTTTTTAATTTGTTTTTTTACTTTTAACGTAGACCTAATTACATCGTCGAGCGCGCGACCTATTGTGAACACAAATTGTCAACACTGCGAATGTGGAGCCAAGAAGAGTTCACGCCCAATTTGCTCCGAGATTTGCGCCGCGATTCACGCCCGCGAATCGCGTGCGAATGTAAAGCGCCCATAGGTGAAAAACTTAAGGTCGCCGTCAATAGAACTTGCGAACTATGTAAACAAATTAGTACTGTTTGACACATAACCTCAAATATTCATCAAGCGTGTTTTTATTAAAAATAACGTATAAGGAATAGTTATTTCATCTTAAACTTAATATAAATATAATGATTTAGTGTATAAATCGTTACAAAGACCTCACTTGATCCTTAAAAGTACGTGATTATCGAGTAATCATGGTGAATTGGTTCCTTTGGTTTTGTTTACATAGTTCGCAAGTTCTATTGACAGCGACTCTAGGTAAAATACATCTTGTTTGTAGTTGTAACACATCTGTATAGACCGTTCGAAATTCTATATTTGAAATTAGACGTAAATTCCATATTAGTTTTGTACAGACACAACTAGGTACAGTCAACCAATTTGAATTCTAGGCCACTATGGAACTATGTCATAGTGACGTAACGATACAAATCGTGGGAGACATCTTAAGAATTGAATTAAAACGTCACTTTGACATAGTTGCATAGTGGCCTATGAATCAAATTGATTGAGTGTACCTGCAAGAGGTCATTTAATTAAGTTTTTCATCTATATGTAGGAGATACGAACTTTAGTACCTTTTCGCTTTAATGTCTTCCCGTGGATGTCGTAAAGAGGCGACTAAGGGAATAAAGGCTTGTAGTACTGTTAGCCGATGGGCTTGCAACCTGTCACTAATACACTGGTAAACATCTTAGCCTGATTGTTCAAAATGTGGTTATCCGTAAGTTGTAGAGTTGTTGTTAATTCTGTAGCTCTGCCTACCCCACTCTGGGAACGAAGGCGTGAGTTTGTGTATGTATGTATGTGTCGCGTAAGCAATGTCAAACTAAGCGATAAAGTACAAAAATTATCCGCTACTTTTGACACTGACTGTACAATTAGAATGTGCAGGGACCCAATTCTCGTGACTTCGAGATGATTTTTCATGCGAGATCAACTGTCAACTGTATACATTTTTTCGACATATCTCGCATGAAAAATCATCTCGAAGTCACGAGAATTGGGTCCCAGTTACGTTAGCTCCATCCCTTTCTTTCGATTTAGTCTAGAGTGACGAGTGAGTGACAGGCATGGAGCTTCGTCCTACTTCTCCTTCTCGTTCCTACTCCTGCTACTCCTTCCCGTTCTCCTGTTACTCGTCATTCGAGACTTAAATCGAGAGAAAGAGGTGGAGGTGGTTACTTCAACTTCGATTTTCAAAGTAGAGTATAAAAACGGTTTCTCACTCTGCTAGGGTGACCAATTAACTGTATAGAAAATATCTTTATTTGTTTCTGCTTACATAATACATACATAAAGTGAATTGTAGTCTTTCTTATTTCACCAAACCTAATTAATGATGAGTTATCTTTATATAATTTGATAAAGCTAATAGGTGTGACAACTTCTTTTTTTCAAGAACTTCCCTACATCATATGAAAAAAAAACCAAGTGGGTATTTGATTTTTTTTGTTTCGGCTTCGCCCCCCCTTTTTGACCCCTCATCCGATCGATGTGAAATTTGGATATAAAATATGGTTACTGAATTATCAACAAGTTTTTAGAGTTCTTTGTAATTCTGTAGCTCTGCCCTCTCTGGGATTACAGGCGTGAAGGAATGTATGTATACAATGGAAAATATTATTTTAGTTATTAATAAAACAATCCATACATTAAAATTATTTATTAGACACTTCACTTAACTTTACAGTTATTAGTCTATTATTAAATAAAACTTACAACATCTAGAATTATTATTTTTCTCAGGCGACCTGTCCTGTCGGCCTCTAGCATAAAAAAAGCACAGTTAAAACTAGTCGTAGGTAGGTAGTGGCCTTTTCTTTTGCAAAAAAAGGCCTTCTTAGACATTCGAAATGGTCTAATTTGATCTTTTTTGCGGGATAAAGTACCAACTAAACATTGTTTAGCTGTCGGTTAAACAGGATGAGTAATAAAATAGATCAGGGGCTCTACTTTGAAATCAGTAATTCGAACTTCGGATCTCCCCGTCACTTTCTTGCGAATTAGTGACGCTTCGAGAGTAAAAGGGATAGCAATAGACGAAGTTCGAATTACGGATTTCAAAGTAGAGCCTCTGTATAGGAAATTCGGGAACAGTAAAGTCCCAGGGACCCAATTCTCGTGACTTCGAGATGATTTTTCATGCGATATGCACTGTCAACTGCGTACATTTTTTTGACATATCTCGCATGAAAAATCATCTCGAACTCACGAGAATTGGGTCCCAGATAGACGGGCGAGTAAGTACGCGTACTTAAAGCTTGACGACCTTTTTCACCCGTTCACAGTTTACCTTTAGAAGTTCGCGTACAGGTGACACACGGGCGAGTAAGGTCGCCGAGCCATAAGTATTATACGGCGTACTTAGGTACTCGCCCGTCTATCTGTGACTTAAGAGACTGCGTTTAAAAAGAACATAGGCAGAAACCCAGATTCGAACGAAGTAGTGATTCCCAAAAGCATACATAGTTTTATTGCTGTAATTGATAGTGGTAAGGAACCACGGAATAGAAAAAACAGTGGAAGTGGCATGAGCTTCGCTTAGTATCAGACCTGTTGTCGCCAATACTCACACTATCATAAAAACAACACGCCACCATGGAAAATGTTTTTGGTGCGGCTATCGTTTTTACATTCCAAAATAGCACAATAAGGCATGCTTCTGGATTTATTTCCTATTTTAGAAATATCGAAATAAGCGATCGCGGCAAAAGCATGGTAGGTTGCGCGGAACTCCGCAAAACCACGCCACACGTTACACGCCCACTTGACACTTCTACTGTTTTTTCTGTGCTGTGTAAGGAACGATTGGCGTCAGAGCTCTGTGCTCAAAATAAAGAACCTCCCAGACTACAGGGAGACCTTGGCAGCCGCGGCCGCCGCCAGCGCCGCAGCCTTCTTCTTGACGGCCAGCGCAGTGCGCTGCTTCGCCTGGATCTTCGCCTTCTGACTTTTCGACAGCTTACGCTTTTTATTGGCGTCGTTCGATGCTGTATGCAACAAATTAAAGATACATTACATGATAACGTTACATTTAGGCTGACACCACACCGGAGCTTAACGCTGCGTAAATTACGGTCCGTCAAAAACGGCGCCATGTAATTACTATGTGCGCTTTTTTTGGTTTACGCAACGACACCCTATTTTACGCGTCGGTGTGAACGCTCCTTAACAATGTATATTTGTAATTTGTAAATTGTAATTTGTAGCTTTATAAAACAGGCCACTGCTAGTAATATTTTGAATTTGCCGCCTTTTTTGTGTCCCCACTCGCTGGTCGGAATCTATGACCTATGTGAGTACGTACCTACGTTGACCGCGTGCCGGTTGGCCGCGGTGCGCGCGAGCTCGCCGAACGTGTTCGCGAGCGCGACGCCGAGCCGCGTGCAGTCGCCGCGCCCGGCCGAGTGCGCGCGCAGCGCCAACGCGGCCAGCCTGCAACCAAGATGTTAGCATAAGATAGTTAGAAATAAAATGTGCTATAGACAGAATCACGCCCAATCTTAGGCTCTACTTTGAAATCCGTAATTCGAACTTCGTCTATTGCTATCCCTTTTGCTCTCGACGCGTCACTAATTTGCAAGAAAGTGACGGAGCGATCCGTAGTTCGAATTACTGATTTCAAAGTAGAGCCCCTTATCTTCCCGGGGCCGCGGGGAAATAATCAGATGACTGTTGTACTTGTAATTACTCCAGTCTTGCTATATTTCTTGGAAAAATGTCACTGAGAGTCGGAACAAACCTCTCTAAAATCATGTCTCTAATGGGTTCAACTTTTACTGGCCTTTACTGGCTACTTTCTGTATGGCCGTAAGACCATACGAAGTTAATTGAACTGACCTGCCAGCGAGGTCCTGCTGCTCAGGGTCCAGGTCGCACGTGAGGGTCGAGGCATTCTTGGGCTTGTCCACCGGCATCTGTGATAGATACTGCGTCACATTAGACCGAGGACATCTTCTTTAAGTAGTAAAATGTCGCGTCTGCCTGTTTGGTTGAAAAAATTTTGTACCTAAACTAGGCAATGGATTTGGATGCGGTTTTAAATACTATTATTTAGAAAAAAGTCAGCTAGTTTAATGAGGATCGTCCTTAGCTAGGTTTTACGAAAATTGACTAGGCTTCAAGACTGCACAGAGCATCCAGCGCGGCGCCCTCATTACTATTATTTTGGTTAAAAAAAAAACAAACAACAACAACAAATTTGTACAAATGAATAAACAATCGTGTATTCAAATTAACGGAAAAAGGTGACCGCTTTTCTTCGTTGAGTTACTCACTCATAGTCAGGGCTTGAATACCGGTATTGTTTTCATACAAAAATACCGGTATTAAATTTCGGTATCTCGCTTATTATTGAATATTTTTGCTCTTCAATGAATTTATATAATAGAATAGTGTTATTACCTAAATTATAGTCGAAAATATCGAGGAAATAATGCAAATTAAGGAAGATATTTCAATTTTAATTAATACCGGTATTGAGCCCTGCTCATAGTTCAATTGTTATTGAGCTATGTCAGTTGCGAACTGTACCTTGTCGCTTTACAGTCACGAAAGCAATTCCGTACCTGAGAAGCATAACACTGCAAGTCCACTTTTTAAGATTTTTCGTTTTTTAATGTATCATACATAACTTTTTTAGCTCTATCGAACCATAACACTGTATTTGCAGAAGTCGTTACAGTTTCGGAGTTTCTTAAATGTATTTTGATGTAAGAACATTAGTCACTTCGAAGCATTTCAATGTAAGTGAAGTGTAATAATGTATGTATAAACTGCATTTTATCGTATGTCCAGAGTTACAGTGTTATGAATGATCAAAGTGTCATGTTATCAGGCATTTCAATGTAAGTCCGGACTTACAGTATTGTGCTCCATACATTAGCTAGGCGGAAGGGGTTGTAAATTACATACTTGAGAAGAATAACACTGCAAATGCCATTTCCGTAACTTTACAGGAGAATCGATTTTGTGTAAAAAATTCAGCGACAATGAGGAAGTTTTAAAATAAAACGGTCAGATTTAAATTACAAAGACTTTAATTAATCAAAAGTGTGGTTATTTGAGATTAATTGGGATTTGTTACATTCGGAAATCAATTTTTTTATCTAAAATATATTTACATTAAAAAATATATATGTGGGCACATACAAAGTTCTGCTTTTTAAAAGAAGAAAAAACAAAATTTCAGAGTTACTTACTTCGATAATATACCTTTAGTAAATAGAAAACAATATTTAAAATTGTATTATTTGTATTTAATTACAATGTACACTATAATAATTGTAAACGGAAACATAAATTTTGCTGTCATACATACAAGAGACTTATTTATTATTATATAAAAACAACATTTAGTAATATAATACATTTTCGAATATTGTTTTAGAGTTTCTAAGGGTATAATTATTGTGGTAACTCTAAAGATTTAATTTTTTGTTGAGAAGCAGAGCACTGTATGTGGGCTAGTTTTTTTCATTTTATTATAATAAGTATATCTTACATTAAGAAACTGATCTCAGAATATAAGAAATATAGATCTCAAATAGCAATCCTTTTGATTGATAAAAGTCTTTGTTATTTAAAGCTGACAAGTTTTAGTACAAACCTTACTAAATGTCGTGTATGCTGCATTTTGACACAAAATCGCTTCTCCTGTAAAATTACGAAAATGGCACTTGCAGTGTTATGCTTCTCAGGTACGGAATTAATGCGATAAAGTACAAAAGTGAGCAGCTATTTTTGACGCTGACTATACAATAACCATCCTTCAATTTCAAGACGATACTTTAGTTTATTAGAATAGTAATGAGGGCGCCACTGGACGCTCAACGCTGTCTTAAAAGATAGGTAGTTCTGAAAGTGCGGGTCACTATTATCGCGAGGGTTTTTCTCTATTTCATACTAGAGGACGGCCGCGACTTCGTACGCGTACAATAGTTTCCCGCTACTCCCCCCATTTCTTCCCGTTGGGGGTCGATTTTCGGGAAATCCTTTCTTAGTGCTCACTTACATCATGAAAGGAACCCCTGTACCAAATTTCAAGTTTCTAGGTACAGTAGTTTCGGCTGTGCGTTGATATATAAGTCAGTCAGGTTTGCCTTTTATATATATAGATAGATAGGGAAATATTATTTAAATAGTTGTTGTGCTTACCTTGTAACTCTGCGGGCACATTCCGAATAGATACCTCTCCAACGTCAGCTTCAACTCGTCGGCGAACATCAGGGCGGCGCCGCTGTTAACCTGTAATGTAATGCAGAAAAATTGTTCAATTATTGATTTATTTATTTACCCCCTTACTAATAAACGTTGAGTAAAGGTGGTATAGCTATACAATGTTTTGTCCTTATCTGTCAAATTCAAATGTCACAATGACAAATATTGTGAAAAAAAATCTCTTACGGTTCAAAAGATACAGCTCTTTATAGTTAATACAGATGGACGGACGGACGGACAGACAGACGGATAGCGTAGGCTTAGTAAGCAAGTAACGAAAGTAACTCTAACACCCGTATTCACAAACGTCACTATGAGGTCTCACAGTGCTCACGAATGCACAGGGTGGTTGAAATCGTCTCATAAACAAAAGGTCGGTCAAAAAGGACCAATCACAAAGCTGTATTGAACGCAGTGCGTTTACTCAGTGAAGGATCCCTTAAGGCCCAGCCACACCGCTTGCGTGACGTGCACGTGCGCGTTCGCTTTCCACTGCGTTGTATAGTGACATGTCGTAATGACAATTCATACTATACAACGCAGTGGAAAGCGAACGCGCATGTGCACTGCACGTCACGCAAGCGGTGTGGCTGGGCCTTTAAGTAATGTTTGTAGGGAATGCAATTTAACCGGTTATTCACCGTTTTTGTATGAAAATAACCGGTTAAAACCGGTTTAAACCGGTTATCTGCATTCCCTCATTGTTTGTGAATACGGGTGTAAAAATGATTTCAATACCTAAGTTTACTGGCGAACCCCCGGGGGGTTTGAGTACCCCACTTTGAGAAACCCTGCCAAACAACAAAGTATAAACAGTTCTTAATTTGAAATTTCGGAAATGTTGACTTTTTTTTTGGACCAAGGCCAACCAAGGTTATGCCAGTATGAATTCGGCCTGCATTATTTAATCTTGGCAATAAAACAAGGTTAATCTAGGGTTTTACTATCTTTCCAAGGTGTCATTCTATTTGTCGATCAGTACCTAATTGAAAATGCACGCCCTCGCCGTAAATAATTGGACCATCGAGTTGTAACGCGAGATGGTTTAGAAAATATTTGTGACAGTCATTCCCGCCAGCAAACTTATTTTTTTTAATTTATATTTCACGTGAAGCCTTGGCTTATGCTTAAATATTACAAATTCATAAGTTATTTTGATAATGTATTATATATTTTTGTCACTTCTCATGCTCTTAAAATGTTACTTTAGTCTCGGCACATCGGGACTAAAGCTCCTTATTAATCTCTAGGGACTAAAATATATTTTTTTTTTGAAACCCCTAAACAACCAATCACGGTGTTTGTGAATGGAGGATTATTGCGATTTTTATGTACCTATAGACAATTTCGGGCGTGGAAATAACAACTGTGCAAAAATATATAAAAAAAGATTTAATTTCGTGAAACACGATTAATGATTACGAATATGAATCTATTTAATTATATTATGGATTAATTCATTTATTATGCACGATCCAATTAGTTTTGAATAGTTATCAAGTTTGAATATGTTGGCTAAATATACAAGCATTTAAAGCGTTAGTTTACAAAAAAAAAACCGCGGAACAAATTTTAACACAAACAAAACACCTTTTTTTGCACTAGACCATAAAAGCCGTTTAAGTCCGCCTACACCCAACATAAACGTTCTTTATGAGCATGAGAGTGAAAAGTTATTTACGTTTACAAGAATATATTAAATACTGTGTGGCTGAAATAAACCTCAGCGAAGCAATTCTGCAACATAACAAAAACAAATTGCGCGGGAAACTTGACCTAAATGCAACTAGAATCTCGAAATTAGGTTATTAAATTATCTTAATTTGTCTCTAGATTTATAATAGAAATGTTACCAGTCTGTCGCTTTTGTATTTAAATCGTATTAGTTGTAAATAAGGGTGTTTTTACAAGCACCAAGTTTATACTTGTGATGTTTCATTCCAAAATGGTTGTTGTGTTATGCTGCGGCCACACATGCGACTAAAGACTATTTGTTTAGGTAAACTTTATAGCACAATAAAAAAGTACTAATAGCGGACTTAATATTTTTAAATATAACAGAAACATCTGCTTACGAAATTCTAAACTAGGTATATTAAAGCGAATAAACAACGATTGATGGCGTCACCATACCCCCCGAGTATGAAAAGCAAGCGATTACTAATTTCGTGGATCTTAAGTAGGGTTTTGGTGGCATAATTGGTAATGCGCCTACGTAAAAAAAAAATAGTCGCGATAAAAACTTCGCGTCGTTGTCCATTAAAATTCCGGCGAAGTATATCGAGCACAAATGATCTTAGACTAAAAGCAAATAGGTTTCTCAGAAAAGGTTCCATCGATTTTGATGAAAGATGCAGACTATGCAGAGTACCTAGGGTTTTTACGGTAAAAAAATCGAACCGTCAAGTTGTCATCTTGGAGAAAACTCGGCATCTCCACTTAATTCTCACCCCCTAAATCAAATCCGATTTCCAAGATTTTTGAATATGTTATTACGAAAAGCTAAGTTTGTACGTTTTTTTTCAGCAAATAATAAACAAAAAAAAGTGTGCTTTTGAGATAAACCTCTGTAAGTATGATTTTAACCAGAGGCCCGTTTCACAAGTTACAAATTACAAGCGCAAGTCTCCTTCTAACTCGTACTGCTAGAAAGAGAGTTCCGCTTGTAATTTGTAACTTGTAGTTTCGTGAAACGGGCCACAGAACACTTTAAAAAAAAATACTTTTGACAATTATGATTTGTTCTCCGAAATCAGATTTCTTACGATACGACAGGTAACCCTTTCCCGAAAACCCGCGGGTGTGGCCGCAGTATTAAAAAAACATTGACGCTAATAATTCGGCAACAGCGGTCTCGTCTAAATGTGAATATTAATTGGCTTCGCGCCAGCATCGAATCGAATATCAGAGCTGCAAATTTATCGAACTAGCTATATATATTTACTATCGCTATGCTATGTCAATAGAGAATATGCATGGATTTTTTAAATCGCATTTCTCAACAAAATATGAAAATACCGTAAAATCATCAAACGTGAAATTAAAATTAAAATCTAATTTAAAAAAAAATTAACTGCTAATTAGACAGTGATTATAGACGGAGAGATACGATATGTGACGTCATGTAACACGTCGGCCATATAAACTCCATGTTAAATTCCGTTTTACTAGAATCTCCCCCACCCACGGCCACGTTACGTGAAGGGGAAGTAAAAAAAAATAAAAATATTTTTCAAGATTTTATTTTACCCCTTTGTTGGCGTGACTAATATGCACCTCTATATGACTAATATGTATCAAGCCAAATAACAGTTTTCTAGAACTAGCTAGAGTCTCTGAGCTAGGCTGCGGACGGACGGACCGACAAGGCGAAACTATAAGGGTTCCTACGACTACGGAACCCTAAAAAATGGATTGCATATCTACCAATTTTTCCAATCTTTCGAACCTCGCGGGATTTCAGATTGTATTCCGGTTTAGGCGATAGCGCGTGAAGGTGGGACAAATAAGCACACAACCACACTACACATTTATAATATTCGGGTGCGCTTCAATCAGTATAAAAACATTTTGCATAATTTCATTTAACTAACCACGAAAAGCATGATGAACGTTTAGCATAAAAACCAATTGTATAATTTTAACTGGCATATATAGGATCGAATAACATAACACTCATTTAGCATAACTGTTATTTTCTTGTTATTATGCATTTTAAGTCAATTTCTTCTAACTAGGTTAGGTTAGGTTAGAACTGTGATCACATTAATAGTAATGAAAGCAGTTAGAAATATTTATTTTTCAATTTATAAACATTATAGTTTTTGAAAATATGCATTTCGTTTTATGCATCATGACTATTATATCGATGGTTTATTATGCAGATTGAAATTATGCAATTAGTGTTATGCAAAATGATCATTAGACCATTTGTTTTTATGCTAAACGTTACACACCCGTAATATTCATGTGATTAGTGTGATGTAAACGGTGATCGACCGAAATAACTCGAAACACAAACAAATAACACATACGTTCATCAAAACGCGGTTGCTATTAAAAGATTTGTACCTACTATTGCAATGGTAGCCGTAGCCTTCGTTTTAGGGTTTCGTACCCAAAGGGTAAAAACGGGACCCTTTTACTAAATACTCCACTGTCCGTCTGTCAGTCTGTCACCAGGCTGTATCCCATGAACCGTGATAGCTAGACAGTTGAAATTTTCAGAGATGATGTATTTCTGTTGCCGCTATAACGACAAATACTAAAAATAATAAAATAAATATTTAAGTGGGGCTCCCATACAACAAGCGTGATTGTTTTGCCGTTTTTTGCTCGAAGGTTATAATAATATAGTGTCTAATGTTGTGATAATGGTACGGAACCTTTCGTGCGCAAGTCCGACTCGTACTTGGCCGGTTTTTTGCGTCTTGGGGAGACCGCAGGATTATGTGTTATAAGGTAAAAATATATACCTTTGCTTTACATGTGTGGTGGGAGGTACCCGAATTTTCTTTTTTCTTTTGGTGGCACATGAAAACGTGACCAATTTTTAACACTTGTTTTGGTCAATATGTCAGTACTTTTTTGTAGGTTGTCGATATTAACCTGCTAAATATGACTGGTGGGAAATACGGCCTGAATAGTGTCACTCAGCTTTTTCTTCGATCTTTTTCGGACACACTCACCCGTATTCACAAACAATACTTAAGGGATCCTTCACTGAGTAAACGCACTGAGTTCAATACAGCTTTGTGATTGGTCCTTTTTGACCAACCTTTTGTTTATGAGACGATTTGAACCACCCTGTGCGTTCGTGAGCACTGTGAGACCTCATAGTGACGTTTGTGAATACGGGTGACTGTGTGTATTGAATATGGAGGGCGACCGCGATATCGTACCTACCTAGAAACTTGAAATTTGGTACAGGGGTTCCTTTCATGATGTAAGTGACCACTAAGAAAGGATTTTCCGAAAATCGACCTCCAACGGGAAAAAATGGGGGGAGTAGCGGGAAACTAATTCTACGCGTACGAAGTCGCGGGCGTCCTCTAGTTTTTAACCGACTTCAAAAAAGGAGGAGGTTATACGTTCCACTGTATGTTTTTTTTTTTTTTATATATGTTCACCGATTTCTCCGTCAATTGTGGACCGATTTTAAAAAATCTTTTTTGGTTTGATAGAGTATACTTCCGAGGTGGTCCCATTGTCAGCAAATCTGAATCTGATGAAGGGATCAGTGAGGAATTGAGGGAACTCCTCAAATATTGTATGCAAACATATAGCGATTTTAGTATTTTTAGTAACAAGTGTAGCATTTGCATTCAGAAAGTGTCACTTGGTGAAGCGGAACTGATGATGAAGACCACAGATGGCCACCGGAACTCCTCAACGGTACCGATTTCAAGGGTGGCGATAAGATATCTCGATTAAGATAGTTGAGCGACTACAACGAAGCACATTTAATTGTTTTAAAATGACTATGATTTTCCCGCGGCGTTGCTTGCGGCGAGCTTGAAATGTCTTAAAGTTTCATATATCAACTAAGAAGTGGGACTACATAAGCTTATTATGATCACTAAAAAGTGTAAAATAAAATAAATGTTTTAAAAAACAAAAAAACCGCCTTCAAAAACGCAAAAAATAACTTCTACTACTAGGTACTTAGTAGTAGGTACCTATCCTATTAGGTTAGTCTAACTGAAGTCGGCGACCACAATATTTTCAACAAAAAAAGCCGACTTCAGTTGGACTAACCTAATAGGATAGGTACCTACTACTAAGTACCTAGTAGTAGAAGTTATTTTTTGCGTTTTTGAAGGCGGTTTTTTTGTTTTTTATCATATAAATGACAAAATATGACACTAGATAACGCGTAGCAAACTAGGCCCACTGATCTGCTATTTTTTTATATCAAAAGTTGATAGTAGTTATCATTATTTTCGTCAATATATTGAAGACAACAATGACGGCGATTGAATTGAAACGCCCGAATATTCACTCAGTAGAATATAAACTTATCCGACATTGTGTGTGTGTTAGGGGAAAAGAAAACAGAAGCAAGCAGTTATCTCTCACAGTCCAGCCAAGCAAAACACTTTAATTGTAAAACACTAGAGCTAGATTACTCATAGTGTTGGATTCATGTAGAATTAGCCGAGAACTCGCCACGGCCGATCGCCGCGTGGACAGAAATGTTGTTTTTGGCAGCCGGGGTGGATTCGTTTATTAATCGGTCAGTCAGGCAGGTGGATTGACGTCAGTAAGTCAGTGCTTAGTGTGACCATGCTCAGTAGCTCGAGCACAAACATTTCAGAAAAAGAAACCGGGCATGAGCATGTCGGATCATGCTCAGTGTAGGGTTCCGAAGCAGTTACTACAAACACAAAAAACTATCTCAAAAAACAACATGTATGAACAATTTTACTATCTAAGGTTTAATGTTTTAGATGATTTTTAGTAGGTATAAATACTTAGTCGTGATAGTTTTTATTTTAATTCTTATGTGCTTTCATTTAGGATATTTTTCAGATTTTTAGCACTTGTAGTTTCGGGTGGTTTCGGCTATTGGGAGGGGGACGCGCAACTCTAGCGAACATTACACTTTTTTAGTTCAATATTTCATAAACGGTCTCCCAAATCTAAAAATGGATAATGATATGTACCTACATAGATAAAGATTTTTTAAAAGCTATCCAATGATACCTCACTCTATGTTATAATGTAATAGTAGTTTACGTGACGGTTGCGTAATGCCAATTACGCAGAGTCGCGTACAATACTTTATATACATACATATTATAAGTAGTCTAAGATGGGTTCAGAAGCCGAAAGGCAAATGACCAGCATTACCTGTGGTAGTAGGTGACAGCGATGACAGCTGTAACGTAATTTCGTTACGTTATCGAATATTGTAAGGTAATGAGATCCAAATTTGGAACATCTTCCAAAATAACAGCTGTCATCGCTGTCACCTACCACCACAGATAATGCTGGTCATTGCCTACGGGTTTTGAACGCATAATAGAGGACTTATGATATGTGTGTTGATAAAAAAACCTTCTCACCTCAGCAGCTCAAACAAGCACCTTTTGCTGCTTAAAAACAGTGAGCAAAATTCAATTTTGCTGCGAGCGTGAGGCAAAGTAGCTTTTTAATTATTTTTTTTAAATGCCGTGAACTGTGCTGGGTCTACTCACAACATTCGATAGAATTGAACTTCACTTTGTTCTGTCACTTTCACTTCGATACGAAAAAAGCGACGGATAGAAACAAGTTGATTATAAGTTCGATTTTCAAATTCCAACCTAGTAGGCCCTAAAAGAAACAAACAATAAAACGTTTGGATACACTTATAACCGTAAAATTGTAAAATCTGTTAAAAACTTAAAAGTTTTAAATGTGATTATTATATTTTTATAATCGAATTATATTTTTTATAATGAAATAAACAGAATATTTCATAAAAAAATACGCAGTTAATCATGTACCCATCTACATGATTTATCGTTTTAACAATCTTTAATTTTGTTACATAAACCGCGGGTGCAGTATCAGAACGCATCTTTAAAAAATAGCGGGATTATTTTTATTGCTTTTGTTTATAGTTACGCTATCTACTCTCGATACACGTTGAATATTGTAAAAGTACTTAATAATAAATAAACATGAGTGAGTCCAGTGACGAAGTCTGCTATTTAACACCGGAAGCATTAAAGCAGAGCGTGTAAAAAATGCAGAATTAAGTTTCCTGCCTGAAAAGTCTCGCGAAAAATATCTAAAAGCGTAAGTATGATATTTTTAAGCAATGGAGACTTGCAAAGGGTGCAAACACTGTACTGTTAGCGTACTTACTTCATTAAATTATCACAATCACAAACGGAACAACCGTCTACAATGTGGAGTATTTACGCAATGTTGAAAACCACAATAAAGACAAAAGTTGACGTGCACATTGAAGTTGAAACCTATCCCAAACTTATTGCATTTTTGGAGAGAATGTGTCGGTAGGGCACGAATTGCCATCTAAGGTTAAAAAGTTTTTTTATGAAGCTCCGGACTACAATTTTCTCGCTACAAACGTGTATTTATCCGTCATAAGTATAAAAATATATGTCTGTGCACACTAACCATTTGATTATGTTCTCGCTGCTGAGGTGAAAAGTTGTATGTGTCACACGAGACCAAAGTTATTTACATCTCGTGTCTTTGAATCCCTCGCTACGCTCACGATTCTAACCTAGAATCACTCGCTACGCTCGTGATTCTATTTATAGAATCCTTCGCTTACTCGGGATTCAAAAACA
This sequence comes from Acleris cristana, assembly GCA_948252455.1. Classification (NCBI taxonomy): domain Eukaryota; kingdom Metazoa; phylum Arthropoda; class Insecta; order Lepidoptera; family Tortricidae; genus Acleris; species Acleris cristana. The sequence goes on along the minus strand of OX411798.1, from coordinate 2,253,935 downwards.
ACACTCGCAGCAAAAACCAACTTTGCTCTCTTGTTGCACAAATAACTATTCCACCTTTTCACCAACACGTGGTTACACTAAGCTGCGCTTTACGTGTGTATCACATCCTAATGCATCGGAATAATTTACGTACGTCGATGCATAATAAAGTTCATGTACTCATGAATCAAGGAAATGACGCAATGTTCGGGCTGCATTATTAACTGTTGAAATCTGCCAAGTTCCAGGGAAATGAATGAATAGAACTATATAGTAGGAGATCCGAATAGGAGACGATCAAACGACGATTAACCTACAGCCTAAACCGATAACCTAGGGCACCTAGGGACCTGATATTTGAAAGGGAAAATTCCTTGGGTACTCTAGGGGTGCGCTAATAAGGATTTTTCGAAAATCGACCCCCAACGGGAAGATGGGAGACTAGCAGAAAACCAATTCTACGCGTAGGTACAGTAGTTTCGGCTGTACGTTGATACATCAGTCAGTCAGTTTAGCCTTTTATATATATAGATAAGAAAATATGACATTAACGTCACGCTTTAAGATGCTAAAAGGACTCAAGTCACACAAAATACACTTTTATTTAAAACCTTAAGCGTTTATACGTTAGAATATGGAATAGACATATTTGCCACTAACTAGCGTTTGACGTATTCTAGTGTTCTAGCATGCTAGTACTGGTGGTAGTATCCATTACAAGTAAAAGAACAATAATATTATTAATTTTGTCTTGAATAATATGCGAAGACAATAATGACGGCACGTTCCTTGAGGCTATAATATCCCTACCGTAACAGATAAAACTGTGATATATTTATGTGGGAACCTGCGAGGAAAGCGTTATTTGAAGTTCGCATAGTAAATGCCGACGCTTCCTCATACAACAACCTCACCTGGCAAAAAACAGCACAGAAACATAGCCGAGAGAAACATTTAAAATATGATCGAGCTGCTGAGGCCTTAGAGCATCCTTTACTCCTCTAGTCATCTCTTGTGATGGAGCCCTTGGGATTGAATATAACAGCTTTTAAAAAAAAACCGTGCCCGTGTGGTGCCTTGTCTTCCATTGGATGTCGTAAGAGACGACTAAGGGACTTAAGGCTGTGCAGTGCTGTTAGGCGATGGGTTTGCAACCTGTCACTAATACACTGGATAACATCTTAGCCTGGCTGTGCAAAATGTGGTGACAGAATTATCAACAAGTTTTTGGAGTTGTTGGTGAGTTTGTGCCTCTGCCTACCCCACTCTGGGAATGAAGGCGTGAGTTTATGTATGTATGTATGTAAAAAAAACCACCACGAAATGAAATGAAAAATAACAAAAATAATATTCACAAATAATCTATTGGCTTAAAGTAAAGGTGCAAATTTCAGTAACAAGAGCAGTTTCCATCAGGGTAAGGGGAACGAGAAGACACGTCAGAGCATTCGAATGCGAAGGTGGAGCCGGAATCAACTAATGATCGTTCCAATCTTATATTGATTTGCCGTAGCTACACATAATCATAAGTTCAGTAAAGAAATGTTTTATGTATTGTTTGAAGTAATAATAAATGTAATCTAATAAAACAATTCATGAATCATTATGATAATGGTCAAATGACTAGGTAGGCCTTTTGGGAGAGTTTGAAGTTAATATTTAGGATATTTCCGATTGTATTAAAACAAAATTATGTGATTTTATTCATTGGGTAACGTACTTTCGATATCAGTTTAAAGTTTTCTTATATCGGTTATATTTACGGAGGACTCAATAGTTTGGTCTTGATAACCAGATAAAGATTTTGCAAAAAAAACTACAGTCAGAAACAAAAGCTTGTCAAAAAATTAAATTTTTGACAGAAACTTATTACAGATTTAAATAACTATTCCCCTTTACAACTTTTGTGCATGACCACTATTTAAATAACTTTTTCCCCGATTTTTTTTACAAGAATTTTATTAAGAATGCGGATGTCTTTATGAAATCCATGAACGGGAAACAATAATTATTTCCGTAATTATGCTATTGTTAGGGCTATTAGGGTAAAATACATTTAGTGGCAATAAATTCATTTAACTGTCAACAATCTAGTGCCAACCTTGGCACCGTTTCAGACATGTACCTATCACTATAATTTAGGTGGCACATGAGAACTTGGCCTATCTTTTACACTTATGTTGCGGTAAAATATTATTTAAACAATTTTTTTAACCTCCTTATGCAAAGGACATTGACCTAATTGTTTACAAAAGACCAAGGTGACTCGACATTCCTAAAATATTGACCTTTATTTAAGATTGTATTCAATTTTGGCAAGACGTCTGGTGAAACATCAGTAAAAAGCACCACAGACTAAACATTTATCTGCAGTTCCAAGAAATGTTTGAAATCTATGAAATGTATAAAACTTTAATGCCGCATCCACATGCTGGTGTTTGCCACAAACACTGCGGGACGCAACTATACGTCAAAGAGAGCACGATGTATTTCCATCTCATTCTAACGTACAGATGTGTCCTGCAGTGTTGGTGGCAAACACCAAGCATGTGGATGCGGCTTTAAGAGGACTGTGAAACGCACAGAACAGAAAAAACAGTAGAAGTGTCAAGTGGGCGTGTAACGTGTGGCATAGTTATGTGGAGTTCCGCGCAACCTACCATAATTTTGCCGCGATCGCTTATTTCGATATTTCTAAAATAGGAAATAAATCCAGAAGCATACCTTATTGTGCTATTTTGGAGTGTAAAAACGATAGCCGCACCAAAAACATTACCCATGGTGGCGTGTTGTTTTTATGATAGTTTGAGTATTGGCGACAACAGGGGCTCTACTTTGAAATCAGTAATTCGAACTTCGGATCGCCCCGTCACTTTCTTACGAATTAGTGTCGCGTCGAGATCAAAAGGGATAGCAATAGACGAAGTTCAAATTACGGATTTCAAAGTAGAGCCTCTGATCTGATACTAAGCGAAGCTCATGCCACTTCCAAGTCCCTTATACAGGTATAGGCGTTATTAATCGCAATAATGCAGCTTATACATCACGAGTGAACTGTAATAATGCTTCAAGTACACCTGGGAACTAAATGTGTACTCTTAAATGGAGTAAAATGCTACTTGGGAACCGACACTTACACCCGCATTCACAAACGTCACTATGAGGTCTCACAGGGCTCACGAACGCACAGGGTAGTTCAAATCGTCTCATAAACAAAAGTTCATTTTCATTTTCATCTGTCCCATAAGCAATATCCAACCTTAAAGATGAAAATTTTAATAAATGATAGCGACTAAATAAAAGCAAAAATAGACATAATTATTCCACTTGTTTAGGGTAATCTCATTAAATTAAGAAGAAAACTTAAATGGTTTTCCATTTCATGCGAACGGTACACCCACTACATATGCAATTCCACGCTCTCGGTAATCTATATATATAAAAGGCTATGACTGACTGACACATCAACGCACAGCCGAAACTACTGTACCTAGAAACTTGAAATTTGGTACAGGGGTTCCTTTCATGATGTAAGTGAGCACTAAGAAAGGATTTTCCGAAAATCGACCCCCAACGGGAAAAAATGGGGGGAGTAGCGGGAAACTAATTCTACGCGTACGAAGTCGCGGGCGTCCTGTAGTTCATCTATATAATACTAATGAGGTACTGACAACAACGATTGACGCGCGAATGATTCCTTTGAATTTAGAACATTGGCCATTGTCGTCACAGATAAAAAAAACATAATCACCCGACTGACATTGGATTATTTTCGTTTTTACAACTCGTAAAAATATTTTGCGATAAATTTTCTTATATGACGTGGCGAGATGACATTTTAATGTTACATAGTGGGAATGGCGGAGGTGTGCTTGTTGGCTAGAATCCCGGTAGTACTTTTCGGTTGTCATATATTTACATGATGCTGCTAAACTTCCCTATTTCAGTTTTTATTATAAGCGGGATGTCCCAAGAAACCCAATTAGGATATGTAGCCAGGGGCCCAGAAACGAAAATGGTTCACTAAAACAAAAACAGATTTCTCAGATCCATAGGTTGTTAGTTACAAAAACACTTATAAAACTTAAAAACTACTTTAGTACAGTCGAGTTCATAAATATGTATACACTTTAGTACCTTGTCTATTTAATGTCATGTTTAAACTGCCATATATGAATTGCCACATCGATTAAAGTGACAAGGTACTAAAGTGTATACATATTTATGAACTGGACTGTACATTAATATTAAAAAAGTTACATAAACTATTTGACCACTAATTGACCTAGTCCCAAACGAAGCTCTAGGCTTTTACAGTCACCAGCAATAATATATTATCCAACATTGGGCGCAAAAATATCTGACACGTCTTTATTACTACCTAATTACCTATAGATATAAGAGCGTGTCAAATAGGTACTTTTGCGCCATTATTAAACACTCATATGGAAAAATAGATACTTGTTGGGATTTATTGAAAAAAGACATAAAATATTAAGACACGAAAAATGAAACAATTACTGAAAACTAAAATTAAATAAGACTACTTACCTAAATCTAAGACTAAAGATATAAAAATATACATACATACATACATTAAATCACGCCTGTTTCCCAGAGGGGTAGGCGAGACCACTTCTTTCCACCTGCTACGATCTTGACAAATCTCTTTCGCTTCTTCCACATTCATACATCGGGTCAGGCACGCACGTCGGTTTCGGGTACTTAAAATTCGGCCCTTTTCCAGTATTTCTCCGATTTGATTCGAAAAAGTACGCCTAGGGCGGCCCCTTCCGACCCTTCCACTCACTTTAGCTCTGTATATCTCTTTCTTCAATCTTCTTTCATCCATCCTTTCCAAATGACCGAACCATCGAAGCATGCCCTTTTCAATCTTAGTCACTATACATCTTCTTTTAGTCCACATTTCTCTCAAATTTTATAAAAATATACTTAAACATTAAATCTAAGAATGACCCCTATGGCATTGTACCAAAGATGCTGGCAGCATTTCCTCTTTTGAATGGCTAAACTAATTCGTTAGAAACTGCCAGCTCTTAGAGCGCTAGGAGCCTGGGGTACGGTCCCAGGCCCAGGGTCTCGACATCGAATGGAATAAAACAATTTTCAGGGCCGAGACCGATACTTATATTATACATATATATGTACATATACACTAGATGTCCGCGCCCGGCGCCACCCGGGTGTAATTTTTTTTCATACAAACCTTACCATCCTATTCTCAGACGTACTGAATATACACACACAATTTCATAAGAATCGGTCAAGCCGCGTCGGAAGAGTTTTGTTACAAACACTGACACACGAGAATTTTATAGATTAGATAGACAACACCAAAGACTGAGAAACAAATACTCGTACCATCACACAATTTTTGCCCTGACCGGGAATCGAACTCAGGACCGGTAGCTTCGTTGTCAGGGTCAGTTCCAACCTAGGATAAAGTCTGCGTCGTCTAAACTTACTTAAACTAAGTAAAACTATAAAGCCTGCCTATCAAATTTTTGACGTAAAAAAATACTGATATGTGGTAGTGTCCATAGAGAGAAATCGTAACTTTCCAGAGGCCCTATATTCTAACCCCCTTACTAATAAACGTTGAGTAACGGTGGCATAGCTATACAATGTTTTGTCCTTATCTGTCATTGTGACATTTGGATTTGACAGATAAGGACAAAACATTGTATAGCTATACCACCGTTACTCAACGTTTATTAGTAAGGGGGTAAGAGCCCACGACACTAAACCTAGTTCGATAAGACTACCAGTTGATATATACAGGGTGTAACAGGAGAAGTGGATCAAACGAAGCAGGTCGATAGAGAACGCCGTCGTACTAAAAGTACTAAATGTATGGGAGCGTTTAAACTTAATATTTTTAATATTACTACTAGGTACTTTTATTTAAAAAAGTTATTAATGTGTTTTTACTCATTCGGTAACGTACTTTCAGTAACGTAATTTTACAGTTTTGAACTGCCAACACTGCTCAACACTGTCATTGCCGAATGGAAACTTGTAAACTGTAAATCGTAATTTGTAGCTTTATAAAATAGGCCACTGTTATAATTTACGGATTAAATGCCTGCTTACCTAGTCGGTTCTTAAGTTCTGTCACAAAGGTTTATTACAAATTAAAAAATAAATAAAACAGTTTCATAAACCAAAACAAACAATCAATCCAAACTTTACTTTTTAAATAGCATAAAAAGAAGCGTAATTTGTGTTCTTAACTATTGCAATATTTTGATGTACGAGCTTTGAGCATTCCCATTCGGGGCAGAAAAGCGTAGGTCAAAACACGCACGACCACGATACTGATAACGGCCACAACTTTTGTAAGAGTTCCCGTATAGAGTCGAATTTTGCGCGACATATTGACCGGACTTTTATCTTTAAATTCTGATACAAATGGATTCGAATTAACTAAACATCCGCATATACACCGGTCAATCTTCATGTCTCATTAAATTGACCTTACGATTTCACATCAATTTGCAGAAATACGAAAACACCAAATTTCGTGCTTCATAAGCTGGTTTTTGAGTGTCGTTATAGTACATTGTGCATCAAGGGCGGTAAGAAGAGGATTGCTAACGAGAGACTATTAGAAGCCCGACGCCGAAGGCGAAAGGCTTTTAATGACTCGAGTTTGTAATCCCCTTACTGTCCGTGGGACACATAATGTTTTTTATCAAATTTGCGAGGACATAAAAAAGAAAAAAAAACAACAATCAAACAAATAGAGTCAGCCCACAATAACTTTGCACAAGATTTTAAACGGCAACCCATAAAATACCCGTATAATCTGTGTTCTTTCATGTCACTCAAACATGACATATTGGTATTACGTGAATATTTTGTCGAGGATTTTTTAACGATTCCTATTTTCAAAATGGATAAACCTATTAAAAGTGGAGTTCGAGAACTTATACTCAAGATGATAACTCATTTCCAAAATGTAAAAGAAGAAATGGAGTCCGTCCGTAAGCAAAAGGAGCAATGTTTACATAAAATTCTAAACTCTACGAGTAAATTCTTGATATTTTATTACTGCGTTCTGTGTTATTTTATATTAACCCCATGAATTAATATTCTTTTATGAAAAAATAACATATTAACGAAATGATTAGGCTAAGATGATGTTATTTTATTATAATACTAGCTTCTGCCCGCGACTTCGTCCGCCTAGATGTCGATTACAGTTATTCCCTCGGGATTTTTAAAATATTCTGGGATACAAAGTAACACACAAAAATTCTCGTTTATATTATTAGTAGGATTGTATTTTAACTTGTTCAATTTCTTTAAGGTGAAATTGTTTGAAGCTGTTCATACTACAACACGGACTTCAATCGCAAATTATGTACAGAGCATAAATAGAACTGGACAAATTGGACCTGCCGTATGTTATAAATGCGCAAAGTAATAATGACAGTGAGCAGTATGATGACAGTGAGGTTGAAACAGGAGAAGGGTTCGGAGAAGTTGAAGTTCAGGAAGAACAGTATGAAAAAGTGGAATTTTCAGACTCAGATATCTCATTTATTTATTGATTAAACATGTCAAAAAATCTTTTGCATTTTATTAAATAAAAACAAAGTATTTGGTTCAGGAATCAGGGACCGCTTTGGACTATGTTGAAGTGACACTGTAAATAAAATCATATGAAGTCTCTAACGTTTTGATTACTTACGTCATGACTAGGCCAAAGTGGCCTGCGAACCAAATTCTTTGACTGTACCTCATGCATGTAAGACCTCAACTTATAAAATTACCCGCTGACATACATGCATTTTTGCCTGCGACCTTGTCTGTGTAGAATTGGTTCATAGCGTTTCATTGGGAACTGCCAAATTATCCAGGATAAAAAGCAGCCTATGTCCTCTGGGACTCAAACTATCCCTATGCCAAAGTGCAGCAGTTTATGTAAGCGACAACCATACTTTCGAATTTATAAATAATATACTAGCTGTTGCCGCGACTCCGCCCGCGCAGGTAATCGTGAAATATTTTTTGAAATCGGTCCAGTAGTTTTTGAGTTTATCGTTACAAACATACAAAAATATAAATCTTTCCTCTTTATAATATTAGTGTAGAAGTAAGGATCCAGTATGCATATACATACTTCCATAGGAGTGTATATCATAGTTTCGACTACGTACTCTCGGAATATCATGCTATCGAATGTTCGTTGGCTCGACTGTTACCGTACATAATAATTAGAGCTATACTTGTAAGTATCAAAACGTGTTGTGTGACTAAAAATCAGTATTGCCATAAACAAACTTATGATTTCTACTATTGTCACCTCATTGCAGAGTTATTGTGGGATGATTCTAACCTCGACTCGCTAAAACAGTTTGTCAACTTTTTTGAATATAGTCTTCCACAGATAATGCTTAGAACTGCTTTAGTTTTTAAACTTGACAGGCCAGATTGTACAGATTTTCAAAATGAAATTTAATAAAATAATTTCAAATGACTTAAATAATGGTAAAATATAAATATAATGCAGATAAATGTACCGTATAAGTTTAATTATACAGTAAAATGGGTTTGTAGCCAAGTTTTGAATGTAGGAAATAAACGTTGGCTGATTTTACACCTCCTTAGTCTGAACTGATGTACGAGTGAATTCTATATTTCAAAACTAAACTCATAACTCCCTAGGGAGTTATAATAATCCATAACTCATAACATAACTCCCTAGGGAGTTATAAAAATCCATGACTCCCTCGGGAGCTAAACCGGCTATAACTGCTCTATACCTACGCCTGCGTGTTAACACCCTTTCCGAGCGTGATGAAAAGAAAATAATGCTGGTCTCTGAACAGACCCAAAGATAAAAAAAAAACTTTCCTGGTTAACAAAGACTGACCTCTAAAGCGTTTTCAAAAAGTTACATTTTCAGGAAACTCATGCGTATTTTAATACGTGCGGGCCGTGAATGTTAAAAGATCGTATCGGAAATTGCGGCAACTATGTGGAATGATGATTAGTTCCTAAAAATATACATTAACTAATATATATTGAAATTAAAAAATAAACAGTAGTTAGTTTTATTTGACTAAACCTTTGTGACAGAACTTAAACCCTTTATAAGTATTTGTTGAAAGATTTAGACAAATTGACAGAGAATCATCTTATGAGAATCTTTTTTTGAAAACTACGAGTTTCAAGATTCCTCGCACATGACCCGCGGCCGCGGCCCAACGCGCCCGACGATATGCACCACCATTTTTTAAGTGTATGGGATTTTTTAGGGTTCCGTAGTCAAACTAGGAACCCTTACAGTTTGGCCATGTCCGTTCATCCGTCCGTCGGTCCACAGCCTAGCTCAGAGACTCTTTACTAGTTTTATAGTCCCTTCTATGCATATGCAATAGTTTTTTTAATAACAAAACCAAACTTTATGTCAATACCTATGTTTAACGTTGCCTACTTAGTACAGTCGAGTTCATAAATGTGTACACTTTAGTAGGTACCTTGTCTATTTAATTTCATGTTGCCTAATGTCAAACTGCCATAAATGAATTGTCACCGCGATTAAAGCGACAAGGTACAAAAATATACATATATTTATGAACTCGACAGTACAAGCTTAGTGCTTGCAATTGGTTTGGGACTAGGTCAATTTATGTGTCATTGTTCCCTTTTTTGCATTACAGTACAAGTAAGCTTATTTAGTTACTAAATAACTACAACACCATGATTTAAAAAATAATATTAAATAATAAATAAGTACCTTAACCGGCTGCTTGACTTCCGGTAGAGACTCGCTGCTTTCCGCCGACTCCTTTGACATTCCTTCCGCACAAAACAATACCAATAAAATCAACGGCGGCATCAAACCCATTTTTAGCGCCATAATAAACAAAAAATATCACTTATTATTAAAACACTGAATTAATAATTATTTTATTCAGAAATAGAAATGACGCAAGAATGCGCGGCAAAATGCTATTCGCAATGGCGGCTTCCAGCGGACTGGAATTGCGTTCCGTATCACGCAGCGAAGCAGACTGCAAGACGCGAGTAAATTTAGATTTTATCGATGGGCGATGGCGTGCGTCAATAAACAGCTTTAAACTTTGATGTTTACAGAGATTTATGTGTCCGCGCGTAAATTATGACTAATACAATCGTTTTTGATGTAGTCTATCCTTTCTATTATCTATAATACATACCAGGGTCTCTAGGGTCTATATTGTTTGCCATAATTATCGCAAGACTTTTTTTTTTGATTTTAATAAATTGAAACAAACTTAGCTTTTTCCACATCTTAGATATTTTAAAAAACCGGTCAAGAGCGAGTCGGACTCCTACCTTATTAAATGGTGGGCAGTTTTTTTTTCAGAATAGGTATGTGTTATTACGGTGGATTTATTAAAAAAAAGTACATAAAAAACTGTTTATTCAGGTTTTTTTTTTGTCTCGTAATAAAGGTTAATAAACATACGAGGGTCAAATTTGGGTATGATTATAAATTATAATACAAAAGTTGAAGTAAAACAACAAATACTTAAAAATGGCCAAGTGTTAGGCTTGCACTGATTAAAATCGGAATATAATAATACCTAATGTGCGACGTTACGGAATCCTCGGTGCGCGAATCCGAGTCGCACTTGACCGGTTTTTTTTTAAGATCTGTGAATGCACTTAATTTTATTTCTAAGTATAAATAAATATATTTTTGTAGTTTAACGGGACTTAATCACGTAAATCAAGTGATTTTTTATTTACTACAAATATGTGTGAATATCACGAAAGGTTAAGACAATCTTTATATGCATATTATGTTCTCCTGGAGTAAATTGCTATTTTAAATATTTAGGGTACTTTTTCCCCAGGTACTGTTCTTTTTTCAACTCTGTATAATGTGATCCTGATATTAATTTTTACAGCTTAAAACTAATTTTCCAAAATTCTAAACTTGCCGCCTTTTGCTGTAGCTAACTTACTTACTATTTTTTTTGTATAAACTTGTTAATCAGTTAATTGTGTCACAAGAGAGCAAAATGACATATTTACGGCAAGGGCGTACATTGAATCCTGAGCGTAGTGAGGGAAATAATTTTGCTACCGCATGACACATACTGCTTTTCACATCATCTATGAGGAAAATAAAAGATATTCATCATCATCATTATCATCATCATCATCATCATCATCATCATCGTCATCATCATCATCATCATCATCATCATCATCATCATCATCATCATCATCATCATCATCATCATGCTAGTAAAATAGTATGCACGTAATCGATTATAAAAAAATGTAATCCATTATGTGCAAATAAAAAAAAATCTAGTCAAGTTTGCAACAAAAATATGTCCTTGAACAGAAAAGTGCCACTTTGATCCCTCCTAGCAGGCAAGAAAAGTCCCCTTTTCGAATAGGTGATGTGAAAAAACATTTTCATCCGCCTATTGACACCTGTGGCCCGTTTCACGAAGCAACAAGTTACAAATTACAAGCGGAACTCCCTTTCTAGCAAAAGGAGTTAGAAAGAGACTTCCGCTTGTAATTTGTAACTTGTAGCTTCGTGAAACGGGCCTCTGTTTGACTTCACCTGCCAATCTAAATCAAGAATTCCCCAAATACTCTCTTGCTTTTTACCCGAAAACAAACTAATAAAAAAGTGCAAAGTTGTCTATGCCGGTGGCCGAAAATGAAACTAAAAATGGCTGCGTACTAAATCGATTTAATGTTAGACGGCAGCGCTACTAAAAACGTTCGAGGTTACGTTTGTAAAGCTATTAAAATGTCAATGAAGTCCACCGGGCCATTAAATAATCGTTTGGAACGGTTTAAACGCGGACAGGGTAAATAAATCGCGGTCAGCGCGGAACGGAACGTAAACAGTTTGACAGCTCGGTTTGGCGGCGAAATAGATGTCATAAAAAACGATTGAAATCGATATTTTATGGTGGTCTTTGATGATCATGTGGTGTGTGGTATCTTGTTTACAGTTGGTTAGATGAAATGATTAATTTTAATGTGTTTACAAAATAGCGCACTAAAAATACACATAACTATACTCGAAACTCGAATTCAAGACCAAAATCCTAACCTCAACGGGCGCACATTCGCTGTGATTAGTAGGTATTTTTATCAATAAAACTTACCCTAATATTACTGATTACACGAGTTCTCATTCATGATTTTATTAAATAATGTTAATATAACTAAATAATCAAGATGGGAACTGTCAGATTTTGGTCTTGAATTCGAGTTTCGAGTATTATAAGTGTCGACACATATCAAAAGTGGCTAAATCCACTTTTCATTTTTTTTGAGTTGTTAATGCTATCGGATAAATAATAAATTGATCTTTATTATATATAACATAGAAAATCATATATCTTTGTAAATTTTGAATAAAACTAATTTAAAGTTCATGTAATTTTTCAAACTTGGATAAATCCATCTTGTCGTTCAAATCAAAACTAGTTAAATCCATTTGAACCAATCAGAAAGCGTAATTGTCCCAAGATGGCTGTCAGTTTACTTCGAATATCCAGTAGGTACTATTATTTCAAACATAGTTTAATCCATCACATGTTTTTTCAAACATGGCCAAATACGAGACAGGTAAATCAAACCTGGTTAAATCCAAATTTAAAATCCATTTTTTACGCAATATCCATCTTCTACAATCAAAATTTAATAGGCTTTTGATTTTTTAGGTAGGCCGTCATATTAAAATACTGTTCTCAGCATCCTAGTAATAAAATCAGGATCAGAAACGGTTTTTCACGATTATCTCAAAATAAAGTTCGATGGAGTTAGCCACGTTTGATATGTATCGACACAACTATAATATAGATAAAATCACTCGATGTAATGGCGACCTCTACACTCAGAAAGATGTCTTAAATGGCCCAATCGCTTTTATGAAACCTAGCTAAGAACTACCGCGATTAAATTATCTTTCTTTTCAGATTCAGATTCAGATTCAGATTCATTTATTGTCAAAAACTGTGTACATTAGGTCACATCATATAAAAGGTCCAACAGTTTGCCCATTTCGGGCGTACAATAACAAGTAAATATATTATATTAAACAGTCTTAAGCAGGTATACATCTAAAATATTCATTTAAATTGTAGAAACTTTTCATTGATAGCCATTTCTTGAGCTTTGTTTTAAATCTAATCCCATCAAGCGATTTAATATGTTCAGGCAAATGGTTAAATATTTTGATTCCAGATACATATGCGCTTTTATTAAGTATAAAGCTGGAGGGTCTAACTGTACATACATCGTATTTATATTGGGATCGGATATTGTTTTTAGAGTCGCTTTTTTTTATAAATATGTCATTTCGTTCTTTAACAAATAAGCAAATTTGTAGTATATAGATACACGACAGAGTTAGAATTTCGTAATCTTTAAAAATGTCTCTAAGGGATTGCATATTCCTGAGCTTGAATATAATTCGTATACATCTTTTTTGAAGAAGAAATGTGGATTCAAAGTTTACGGAATTTCCCCAATATATTATGCCGTACGTAAGTACGGGGTAAACATTTCCATAGTATGCCTTCATCACAACATCGACCGAAGCTATGTTAGTCAGTATGGATAGTGCATAGCAGGATTTGGCTAGTTTTTTATTTATCTTGTCTATGTGGGACTTCCAATTAAGGTTGCTATCAATTGTTACTCCTAAAAAGTTTGTACTATTCACTTGTTCAATTATTTTACTGTTTACAACAACATTCAAACTTTTTTGTATCTGCTTATAGTTAATAAATTGTACAATTTTAGTCTTATCTAGATTTACACTTAAATGTAACGTGGACAACCAATGAATTACAATTTCCAAAGTATTTTGTAACTCGTTAGCAATATCAGAGCCTTTTTCTTCAGAGACAAAAATAGTGGCATCATCAGCGAACATAACACACAGGTGGTTAATTATTAGGGGAAACTCATTAACATATACCAAAAACAAAAATGGCCCCAAGACACTGCCTTGAGGTACCCCTTGCAGATTTAAATTATATTTTGACTGTACTCTTGTAATTGTTTTTGTAGTCTTGTCGTAAGTGTCTAATATTGTTGCTTGAGTCCTATTTGCAAGATATGTCTCTATCAATTTCAAGGCCACTCCTCGAATCCCAACACGCTCTAGTTGTTCCAGTAAGATTTTGTGAGACACGCAGTCAAACGCCTTTGACATATCTATAAATAGTCCAATAGAAGGTTTTTTCTTATCCATGTCTGTCCAGATTTGCTGTAAAATTTTGAATATAGCTAATGTTGTGTTTTTCCCTTTTTTTAAAAAGAACCGTACCCGAATCGGTCTACCCCTTTGGAAACTACGATGCCACAGACAGACAAACATGCATAGATAAGTACACAACATAAAATATACACTAATATTTATAACGGGTACCTATTATTTAATCGAAACACTTTTCAACGAACGTATCATTACGCAGAATTTTCATTTCATCGAAAGCCATTTCTCGCCGCATGAGTTTTTTTATTTTTTATTTTGGCAATTCTTACCAAACCTAACCTACTTAATTAATGTTTAAGATATACTGAAAACATCTTGGTTTCAGCAGAAACTACCGTTCAACAAAATGAAATTCGATGAAATAATAAGTACAATCGATGAAGTGAAATTCGATAAAATGATGGGTTACCATTTATAACACATCTCTCTTTGTGTTAAAAATAGTAGTTCATGTGACTGGTGAATAATGCCTAATTATGTGTTTGTACAGTCGCATACATAACATGCATATCATAAGTTTTCTACAATATGTGAGAAATTGCCCTGTATCTTAATGTACTACGGGATTTTAATGATTTCGGATTAATGACTCTTCGGAATTTTATGTACAGTCAAGTTCATTAAACTGTCGCAGCGATTAAAGTGACAAGGTACTAAAGTGTACACATAATTATGAACTCGACTGTCGTATATTATACAATGATTGTAATGTTTTTTCAAAAAAATCTATGCGGGCAACAATGTTATACCTACAACTATGTCAAATATAAGTACTAAAAACTGTTGTGACATACACACAGACAGTTACCGAAGTCTCACCACTAGGGTTCCTTTATACCATTTTTGTACGGAACGCTAAAAACGCTGTCGTTTATTAGACACCACTTGAGAACTCAAGCGCACTAGACAATAAGACAGTTTTATACGCGGCGTGACGCTGCGCAGGCGCCGACGGAAATAGCGCAGCCATCAGACCGAGTACATACACAGATTTAAATCAATAAACATATCAAAATATAAGTAGGTAGAAGGATTTGAAAACGTGATTTTCCAATAACTTAATCTTTTCAAACTATATGTATATACAAACATACTTACATTAAATAACGCCCGTTTCACTGGGTAGACAGAGACCACTTTTTTCCACCTGCTACGATCCTGACAAATCTCTTTCGCTTCTTCCACATTCATACATCGAGTCATGCACGCACGTACGTCGCCTGGGGTACTTAAGATTCGACCCTTTTCCAGTATTTCTCCGAATTGATTCGAAAAAGTACGCCTAGGGCGGCCCCTACAGACCCTTCCACTTACTTTCGCTAACTATATATAATTTTAATTAAGGGCTTTCTCTCCGTTCATGGGGTTTTCCAATAAACTAAAGTATTGTCTTGAATGATGTTTTTATGTTGTACAAAAAAATAGGTACACAATTTATAGGGTACTAGCCAGTGCCCGCGACTTCGTCCGCGTGGAAATCGCAACAACATTGTGTCTAAAGCGTACCAGGGTTTCTTTAGGTACCCCTCGGTATATCATCATCACTTAATTAGCACTTGCAATCTAGCTAGCTATCAACTATTAGTTGAAGCGTTCACAACGACTCGTAAAGACGGAGAGTTAAGGATATTTCTACTACCGATATTTTATCAATGAAATTGAAAACCACTCTAAACACCATTTTATCAGTTTTCTAACGCTAAACGGGCGACATATAAACCCGTTGGCCTATTGCCTAACGCACTCGCAATCGACTTCAAAGCGGAACAATTGTAGCTTGTTCCATTTAGTCATACACTTAGTTCTACACGTATGACTAATAAGAAAAAAAATCCTCTTAGTTCTACATGAAAATGAGGTAGGTTTAGATTATGTTAGTTTTGCAGCAGGCCCGGAGGGCCAAACCACCCAGAAATAGGAGCTCCGCGTTAGTGGAGCTCCGTCGACACTGTCTGATTGATTTGAAATAAGAGTGTCAAGAAGTCATACATGGATGGAGAACTAAACGGTTTTTTTTTTCTTATTAGTCATACATGTAGAACTAAGTGTATGACTAGATGGAACAAGCGACAATTGTTTTCATTTTGTACAAGCCTTCGGTTTTAAAAATTAAAACGATTGCAAGTTCGTTACGCAATACCCTCCGATCACAGTGTAATATATGGTATCTGAGCATTTCTCTTTTTTTTTGCCACTATGAGTGGCAGGAGTAAAAATGGCAGGTAGGTAGAGAACATCAAACTATGCAATAACAATAATTAAATAATATTCTAATAAGTCCCAAAATATTTCTATGGACAGTTCCTTTTGTGTTACCGATATTCATACGTTTTAGGTAACACAAAAGGAACTTTCCATACAAATAATTTTGGACACATTAGAATACTATTGAATTATTGCATAGTTTGATGTTCTCTACCCACCTGCCATTTTTTTTTTAATTCTGGGGATGTCATTCATAGTGGCCAAAAAAAAGAGAAATGCTCATCTAAGAGCTGATCTGTTGATGGAGCCGGAAGGTGGCGACAGGATCTTCTATACTTAACGTAGTACTGACCGTGATGGGACTCATTAGTTTGGTCTTGAAAAGCAGATATGAAATTACTCAAAAAATATATGTACAGTCGGCATCAAACTCTCCCAAAAAAATTATCTCGGAAACTCATGATGATGGAGACGGAAGGCTCATAGGAGATTCCTTCGAGTTTGGACTCAATTGACTGGTATTTTGAGCGAGTTTATTGTCAGTTTTAGGGCCGGTACAAACGGACAGCATTAGAACTGCAACCCGACTGCAAAATGACAGAGTGCAGTTGACGTGCGTACGTTTGATGCAGTTACGTCAACCGCATCAGAACTGCATTCGAACTGCCATTCTGCAGTCCGTCTGTACCGGCCCTTAGAAGGTACATGCAAACAAATGTTAATAAAACTGAAATAAAAAAAACACTATTCAAAATACAGAATAAGCATGGATTTTTTAAATCGCATTGTCTACAAAGATAAAAATACCGTAATAGACATCACCAAAAGTGAAATTAAAATTAAAATCGGTCGAGAAATACGGATGATACAAGCATTTTAAACTGCTCATTAGACAGAGATCCGAAGTGCACCGGTGACGTCATTGTGCAGTTCGGCCATAATAAACTGCACGTAAAATTCTGTTTTGCTAGAAAGAGATAGGAACAAATCTTTGTTGTCTAATATCTTGGTTATTTTTATAGCTATTCAAAAATGTTTTTTCTCACCTGTTTATTACATAAATCAGCGTTTATTGAAGCTGTAAAAAAACATAAACATTCCCTATTGTCGGCATAATCGAAAAACTTACCTTCATCATCATCACCATTGACATAACCTTAATTATATTATTACTAGCGACCCGCCCCGTTTCACTCTGGTTTAAAATAAAATAAAACCACAAATTTCATTTCTATACGAAAGCTTTATTTATTAACAAAACATGTCTACACGTTAAAAAAACTGTACAAATTTATTAAAAAACATCGCATCTTAACAAGTCTACAACTAATAATAAATAACTAAACATACTAAATGACTAAAATAATCACTTTGTTGGGCGTATCAATGGAAATACCTTAAAATTCGGGTTATTCCCACCTGTTACCACCGACTTGTTACCACTGGTAACAGCTGGTAATTTTTTTCTCATCTTTTACCACTAATGTACTCGGTGGTAACAACTGGGAATATTTTTTCCATTTGTTACCACTAAAATATTTGATGATAACAACTGGGAAAAAAATCCCAGTAGTTAGTAGTAACAGTTGGGAATTTTTATTCAAAATAGTTACCACTGGTAAAAGATGAGAAAAAAAATCCCAGCTGTTACCAGTGGTAACAAATTGCTGGTAACAGATGGGAATAACCCTAAAATTCCGAAATTTTTTTCCGAATATTCATTTGTCCGATATTTTTTCCGAAAGCTATGTTATGCTGGAGCTATTTTAGAATAAATGCATAATTTAATTACTATTAAAGTAAAATAGCAAATTAGTAAAGGCTTCTATGTAGTTGTAGCACATCTGTGTAGACCGTTCGACATTCGATATTTGATAAATTGACGTAAATTTCATATTAGGGCGGATTCGACCAAAATGGAACAAGGTCTTATACCTAGATTAAACGCCGAATTTGTATGGACTAATCTCGGAGTAAGTCTTATTCCAGTTTGGTCGAATCGGCCCTTAGTTTAGCATACAACTACATGCAGGAGCTTTACTTTTTGTTACCTTTCGGTTATTTCATTCTGAAGCGATATCAAAAAATGAAGTCTTCTATCAAAACATTGCATTCGGAATTATGAAAATTCGAGATTTTGATCAATTCGGATCAATTATGTAGATCCCGTATCAATCAATCAAACAATTCATTTAATGTATGGTCACTATGTCCGAATTATGTTAAGCCATAGCGCGAGATCTCACCGGAAAAGTCACAACCTCATCTGTGAACTGTGGAACAATTTTGCCACCTGCTGCTGGATATAGTTTCCCTACTGTTAGACAGGAATGTAATGGAATCTTGCAGCACGGTCTCCTAGCCAGGGAAGCAGACAGTTACATTAGTCTTATGTTTGGTATAGGAATGAGTTCCGTAGGCCAAGATATATCGTTTATTGATATTTAATGACGCATAAAATCCACCTGTATTCACAAACAATACTTAAGGGATCCTTCGCTGAGTAAACGCACTGCATTCAATACAGTTTTGTGATTGGTCCTTTTTAACCGACCTTTTGTTTATGAGACGATTTGAACCACCCTGTGCGTTCGTGAGCACTGTGAGACCAAATAGTGACGTTCGTGAATACGGGTAATAGTTATTTCGTTGCTGCCATGACCGCTTACAAAAAGTTAAGTAGGATTTTATTACTCTAATTATTTTAATCACATTTCAGTGTTCGCACGGTTCACTTATGTTTCACTAAAGAATATGGCTAACTCAAATTTTCATTTTGCAAAAAGGTATTTTCGTCTAACCTAATCTAACCTATTCATAATAAAACAATTCCGTAAACAATTTGTCGGGTTACACTCTTAACAGGACAAGTTTAAACGAAATTCAATTTCAAACAAACGGCATGCACTACCGTTCGCACTACTTGACGGCGAGATCTCGTACTAGAAGAGTATTTCTTAAAATTTTGGTCAAAATCAGGGACATCACCAGATTTAATAAAAAATGCCTGGTAACTATGAAATAATGCAATTATATAGATCTCAAAATATTGCAAACCTACCAGACATTTTTTTTTAATCTGTAGAAATTCGTGGCATTGGCCAAAATTATTTTAAGTAAATGTTATGAGCGCTAGATTTTTTTTTAGCACACCGTCGCTCTAAAATCCCGATCCCCTACGGTTTCACTGTATATAGCCTGACCGGGAAAAATAAAAACCTCAAATTAAGGAAGACATGGCCATGTTTTTTTTTAGGCAAAATGCTTGTATCGATAGTATAGTCATCTATAATATTATTATAAATAGGTATTATTGTTTGTAAGTTTGTTTTTGTAGGAAGTAACCTCTAGAACTACCGGATCCGATTTGGAAAATTATTTCACTGATACAAAGCTACATTATTTCCAAGTGATACATTTTATTTCGGAAAATCGGAATCATTTTGGTAGAAGGTAGAGGTACTCATGGGTTGATATTAAATTTATATTACAATAAGCAGAAAAGTAAACTGCTGGATCGATATATTTATTTAGTAGCGATCCAATCGAATACAATTTTCAAATAACATATAGATTCGCCCGGTTTAAAAAAATATATACCTACATAGTATTAAGCTATGTACATCTGGAATAACATACCTTTCAAATGGGTGTCTCTCGGAATCCCTAGCAACGTTTGTCCTAACACATCGTTTGTCCGAATTTTCATTTGCCCTAAACTTATTTTTTAGATGAGTCAGGCAACTTTTTAAGTTTTACAATTATATCTGCGGTTCGGTTAGCTAGGGGTTGTATTACAACACTAAAAAGTTTTAAGATTTAAACGGAAATGGCTTTAGGATAAACGAAAATTCGGACAAACGATGCATTAGGACAAATGACGATTAGGGATTTCATAGAGGAACCCTTTAAAATAGTGAAAGATTTTTTCAAATAGGTGCACTTGTTCTGCAAATTACTCTCCATATACAAATTCACAAAATCCCTAAAATTGCTTATGACTTTCTATTGACTTATTGAAAGTATCTCCAAATACATTTGAGATACTATTCTATATTAACTTACTTGAAACGTCTAAAATGTTATTTCACCAACTATCATGATTAAAGTTTGTCAAACGACGCGTTTATAACCAATAGAGATAGCCAGGTTCCTATTTCACCAACCAGACAGTGACAGGTGACAGGTGACAATTCTGTATACATAGCAAAGTTAAAAAGGTCCTATATCAGTGGAATTCACATTGGCTGCGCGATGTACAGTCAAAAGCATAATTATATATACAGCTATCGCGTCAAATTCATGGACCTTGTTGTTAGTGAAATAGAGGCGTGTAGATATTGACATCTTGGGAACGAGTATATATTTATGACTCTTACGAAATGTCAATGTCAGCTGTGTCACTATCAAGATGGTGTAAAAGTAGAGTTTAGGATTTTTTGTAGACATTTGAAATTGAAAAGATTTATTTAAAAAAAATCAAACATTTGCCATCTTTATGAAATCGTATACAATTTATCGAAGACACTATCTTATTTAACTTAGAACATATTAGCGTATAGATAGACGAACAAATAGTACGAAATACTTGGAGAATCCATACCGCGCAAGATAAATGAATAAATGGATACAAACCCCCGATATAATGGTAACCTCTACTTTCAGAGCTGATATCTCTTAAACGGCCCAACCGATTTTGATGAAACCTAGCTAAGAACCACCGCAATTAAACTAGCTTTCTATAAAAAAAACTAATTCAAAATCGGTTCGTCCATTTGGAAGCTACAGACATAATTATACTGATTGCGTTAGAGCTTAATCTGGTTACGATAGCGTCGTGTTTGTATGTTTGTGCAATAATTTATTTTCTAACTAGGACGTATAACACTAGTTTTATGGAAAAACCCTGTCTAAGTTTTAGCTCGTCATTTTTTAATGAAAATTAATTACGCTGATGAAATAATTCCATAATCATCACTTTCTAAAGTATAAAGAAATTCCCAATGTTACGATTCCAACATTGTTCCAATTATGTTACTAAAAGTCCATTACTTTTCTCAGTAACAAAAAGGACGGTAACGAACCTTTTTTCGAGGACATATCGGGATTTTTATTATTCAAAAAGATGGCAAAAATGAAAAAATGTTACTATTTAAAACTCCCCAGTTCCGAATTCATTCAAGTCGGCCATCTTCGTTAAAAAGTCATGAGCATCTAAAAATATATTATTGCTATGCAACTCCCTCTATACCTCATTAGAGGTTAAAATCGATCGTAGTTCCGCCACCGGTCGAGAGATGGCGCTAGTGGTAAGCCTAATATGACGGATGTCATGTACCCTGCCGTTCCTCTCTAACCATAGAATAACTACAAGCTTAGAAACCGGACTATAAGACGAAGTTTACGTGGTGGTTAAGTGGCAGGACTGGGCAGGTTTTTCTTTTTAAACCGTCTTAGTCACAACCTCACAACGTCAAAATTGAATGGACTTATCGTGGCTTTGGGCCTTACTCCAACTCATTATGAATGCCATAAATGAAAAAGGTCAAACATACATCGTGTTCATTTTAAAGTCCGGTAAAGTTCGGCCATGACACGTCATAGAGAAAGCACGCTAGCGACATCTCTCGAACGTTGCCCGCACTAATAAACTTCAAGCACTTAATTTTTACTATAGTCGGGTCAACCTACGATGATCGCTGTGACAGCTCATATAAACAAGTATTACACTTGTTTCTTTGACTATTTATAAATACTTTGTTAAAAAACCTCGCGACAACAATCAGTAATTTAAATGATCACCTCTCAAACATAATAATAAGTAGTATTATCGTTTATGCGTTTTTTTAAGGAGTAATTCTAATACTAGACCAGTTTGTGGCGAAGAAAAGGCTATTTTTAATACAGTTGTTCACAAAGTGTTACTTTTTGTAGCTGTATATCGTGCGGAAAGTTGGTTTTTTCGCACTAATGTTTTTAACTTTTCCATTATTTTACCCTTAATTGTTCAAATTGCACTGTCATTTTTTTATTAGACTAAGAATTAAGTAAGCGAAAGTTGTATGATTAGACCGGTGCACCTGGCGTTTCATAGTCTCTGCCTACCCCATTGGGAGACAGGCGTGAAGGTATGTATGTATATTGTAATTAAGTAAAATTGTCTTTTTTAATGATTGTTTTTTTTTTGTTTCTTTGTAATTTTTTCGCAAATATATTAAAAACATCGTTTGATACACGTGCGGAACTGTTATTTCAACTCGTTTGACGTTAAGCGTCATATATAGGATGTAAGTCACATACGATATTATTTTTCATTATTAACGCAGCTGTTTACATAGATTTTATTAACCTTTTGAGCTTTTAGGTTAAAAAAGCAATATTTACATTATAGTTATAGGCCATTCCTAAATCAAGCAGCCATATTAGTTTTAATATAAAAAGCGTTTTTTTTTTAAATAATATAAATACGAGAATCAAACTAAGGCCACGATATAATTATACAATGAAGTACAGTGTATGAGCACTTAGTCTTTGGCGATCGGGTAAATTCGGACTCGCATAAGTATGAGGGAGAGAGGGAGACGCACAAACCCGAAGGTTAATTTGTGACCCATTTCAAGAAAAATATGCTTGAAGTCGTCAATGTCATTATATTAGAGATGTCAAGTCATTTGTAACTTATAGGAAACTCAACCTTATCGTTGTAGAATGTCAGATTGATTTTGGACTTAAGATGGATACCAAATTTAAGTTATTGACTGTACCGTCATGTCGCAAAATAATAATTATACTAAAAAAATCGTTAATTTTATAAGTGAAAAAAAAAACTGGGAGAATTTCAAACAAATTGATCTACTTATACCTTATACACGGAAACGAGTACTAGAAAATTGGGAAAGCATGTAATTGGTCAGCGATTTGGGCCACGCATATCGTATAGGATGGGTTCACATCGCGCTTAAAGTTTAAAAAAAATGAGTCTTTAATGAAATCCCTAATCGTCATTTGTCCTAATGCATCGTTTGTCCGAATTTTCGTTTATCCTAAAGCCATTTCCACATGACTTTTTTTTAGTGTTGTTATAATACAACCCTAATCTAACTTAACTTAGGTATTATTGGACTTAAAAAGTTACCTGTCCCAGCTGAAATCCGGTTTATGACAAACAATAATTCGAACTAGCGATGCGTTATGACAAACATTATTAGAGATTCCGAAGGACACTAAAAAAAGGGAAGGATTTCAAATGTAAATTTTACAAAGTCGACGGAGCTTCTATTTTTGGGCGCTTGGCCCTTCGGGCCTGCTGCAAAACTAACATAACCTAATCCCAGCTACGCGTCCTAATAATTCACAAATGGGTAAACAAGCGACTCGGAAAAAGCTAAAATATTATTAATTCGTGTAGTTAAAATTAAGAATGGGAAAAAATGCGAATGAAAAAAGGAGAAAAATAAATGAGTGTTGAAATTCATGATCAGAAAAATACGCTTCAAGAAAAAAACGTGAGAAAATGATACAGTCTGCGCCTCGTGTCTTCACGAGCACGCCTCGACGTTGCCGCGACGCCGCCTTTTTAGTACACTACTAAATACATTTTTTTTCAATTGGTACATGCCAAATGTCAACGTTTAAAACACCTATTTGTCTACCAAACCAATTCGGTTCATGGAGTATAAATTATAACTATGCTACACGCTCACAGCGCACCAGTTTCATATACACGTCTATAGTCACTGTACAGAAGTATCTCACTGTTCGAGTCCAAGTACTAATTTTTAGTACAGTTAGTTCATTCTCCTTTTAACCTCTTACTGAACTCCTCTTGCTGCATCTCGCGCCACTCTTTCTTTGCCTTCATTCGTTTTAGTTGACCGTCCCTGTAAAGAATAAGGTTTTTAAATAAATTGTTGATATGAAATAACATTATAACGCAAAATATTATAGTTATGAAGTAGTAGTTAGTTAGTCTTTTAGTTAGTTAATTAATTACTCAGTTAGATAGTCAGTCAGAAATCAGTCAGTAAGTTAGTCGATAAGTCAGTCAATTAATTAGTCAATTAGTAAGTCAGTTAGTAGGTCAGTTAGTAAGTCAGTTATTAGGTCAGTTAGTAAGTCAATTAGTTACTCAGTTAGTTAGTTAGTTAGTCAATTAGTTAATCAGTTAGTTAGTCAATTAATTACTCAATTAGTAACTCGGTTAGCCACTCAGTAAGTTAGTTAGGGCCGAGTTCACCAACCAATTTAACAGACGGTTAAGTTTTAATCAGCTGTTAGTCAATCTATTTGACAACCGTTAATCCGTTAACCGTCCGTTTAATTGTTGGTGAACTCGGCCCTTAGTCAGTTAGTCAATTAATTACTCAGTGAGTCACTCAGTTATTTAGTAACATAGTAAGTCAATTAGTTACTCAGTTACTTAGTTAGTCAGTCAGTCAGAAAGTTAATTAGTTACTAAGTTAGTTACTCAATTAGTTAGTTACTCAATTAGTTAGTTACTCAGTTAGTTAGTAATTCAGTCAGTAAGTCAATTAATTACTCAGTCAGTTAACCAGTTAGAAAGACATTTAGCGAGTCAGTCAATTAGTTAGTTAATTAACTGGCTAATTAGCCGGTTATATCAATGTAGAGGTGTTTAAAACTGACCACTGCAGGTCGACGAGCCCGCCGCGCGCGGCGATCTGCGCCTTGACGCGGTTGGCGAACGCGACGGCGTCCTCGGCGGCGGCGCGGCGCACGGGCGGCAGGTACCACACGTCGCACACGATCGCCCACGACGACATCATGTTCAGCAGGTAGTGCAGCATGCCGTAGCGCGAGCTGTTCCAGAACGCGTCACCGAACCGCGGGTCGTATCTGGCGGAACAACCCAACAATACAATACAATACAATACGAATACACTTATTTCTAACATGCTCGGAAAGAATCATAGACTTAATATATTACTTCGTATGGACTGGCCTCTAGTACAAAAAAACGGGCGATTAAATTGGTGCTAAATCTAAGAATCTAGCACCAAATCGTGACAGTGACGTTTCAACCTCGCACCAAGTCGTACGTACTAGTAAAAATCAAAAATGCCATGTTGCGTCATAAGCAAGTGCAATAATTGTACCTCAAAAGTATCGAAAACCAAGGATGGAGTTTCTTTTTTCCGGTAAGCATATTAAGTAATGTATTACTCGAGTTAAACCATTTTTTCAAGCAATCTTAATATTATTGTAATAAATACAGCTGTTGTTTGGTTACCCGGCCACGTTTAGTAGTTCTATGTAGTTTGACGTAGTTTATAAGCAATCTGATAGATGTCGCTACTGTTTCTTGGCCAAACATATGTGACATTTTTGTTCGGAAGACCCTATCTAGTTGTTTAAATCAATGGAAAGAATGGGTTTTCTTTTGAAAAGCGAAGACGGAAAGAGCCTCATTTTCTTCTTAGGAGTAAAATAAACGTATGTAAACACTTTGCTTATGATATTTTATTCAAAAACGCTTTCGGTTGCATATAAAATCGAAAGGAACATTCGGCTCGGCAACCACCTCGTCAGGCAATAAATACTTAAGACGTTTGTGAACCGACGCTTATCACCAAGCTGTCAAAAAACCCATACAAATTAAGCTTCAGACGATAAAGTATTTTAAATTAAAAATAAATATAAGTTGTTTGTCATAATACCGACAACAACATATTGAAACATTTTAAAAATCGGACTAGCTTTATGAAGAGAAATGTTACCGCATTTTGTATGTAGTTTTGTTAGCTTCACAATGATCTTAAATACATAGAAAGATACTATGGGGTAGGTGTTCAAATATAGATACTGTTTTATAATGCAAAAAAACGTGTAAGAGTAATTTTTGAATTAAAGCAAATATCATGTAGACCCTTTTTTAAGAAATATAATATTCTAACAGAATCAAGTCTGTATATCTTAGATGCATGTTTATTTGTGTACAAAAATGAGCATATGTTTAACCGCGCTAAATCAATGTATAAAAATTCTCCACGCTCGCAGTATAGCAATAAATTATTTATCCTAATATCAAAATTATCACTTATTGCTCAGAATAGTTATATTACGTGCATAAAAATCTATATATATAAATCTATATATATAAAAGGCAAAACTGACTGACTGACATATCAACGCACAGCCCAAACTACTGTACCTAGAAACTTGAAATTTGGTACAGGGGTTCCTTTCATGATGTAAGTGAGCACTAAGAATTTCCGAAAATCGACTCCCAACGGGAAGAAATGGGGGGAGTAGCGGGAAATTAATTCTACGCGTACGAAGTCGCGGGCGTCCTCTAGTATTTAATAAGCTACCTGACACAATAAAAGAACAAACCTTCGTAAAATTTAAACGAGCTCTGAAAAGATGGCTGGCAGAAAAGTGTTTTTATAATATACAGGAGTTTTTAGATTATAAGTAGATGCATAGATACTTCCTGATTTCCCATGCCATGTATGGTAGATTTTAGCGATACGAATATTATTTTTAAGATCTAATTGTACCTAAAATTATGTGAAATAAATCATTCCTTCATTTTTTTTATTTTTTTTATTTTATCATTCTTTCATTTGTATGGTTAGGGCGCATAACGTCCCACTCGCAGAATGTCCCTTCGTCCCTTTCGCGAAATGTCTCTTTCCTAAATGTCCCTTGCGCAAAATGACCCTTCTGCAAAAGGTCCCGTTCGCAAAACGTCCCTTCACATAAATAAAGTCCCGTTCGCAAAACGTCCCTTTCGCAAAATGACCCGTTCGCAAAACGTCCCTTTCGCAAAATGACCCGTTTGCAAAACGTCCCTTTCGCAAAATGACCCGTTCGCAAAACGTCCCTTTCGCAAAATGACCCGTTCGCAAAACGTTCCTTTCCATGAGAAGACTCTACTTAAACAAGATTTTTCCAGAAGGGACATTTTGCGAATGGGTCATTTCGCAGAAGGGACGTTTTGCGATAGGGGCGTTATGCAATAGGGACGTTTTGCGAAAGGGACGTAATTTTGCTGGAGGGACGTTTTGCGAGTGGGACGTTATGCGCCCTAACCATTTGTATTTGAAAACATCCAAGACATATCAAATACTCGCGCTCACACAAATACCCCGCCCATACTGAGATAATGTACTTACTTAATAGCGACCGGGTATATGAGCCCTCCGACCTCGAAGCTGCCCTTCTTGAACTGCATCACCGAGGTGTTGTTGATGCACGTGCCTTCCGGGAAGATCAGGATCGGCGGGTTATCGGGCACCGAGATATGCTCCTTAAGCCTGACAAGAAAAAAAAATGACTTACAAATTGACCTAGTCCCAAACTAAGCTCTAGGCTTGTACGGTCACGAGCGTTAATTTGGGACCCATTTCAAGAAAAATATGCTTGAAGTCGTCAATGTCATTAGAGATGTCAAGTCATTTGTAACTTTTAGGAAACTCAACCTTATTGTTGTAGAATGTCAGATTGACTTTGGACCTAAGGTGGGTACCAAATTAAATCTCGTGACTGTACTATGGGTACTAGACAACGATAAACATACTTATATAGAGAAATTTATACTTAAATATATAGAAAACATCCAAGACACAGAAAAAATACAAGCGCGCGTAACACAAATCAAATATTTTTTCTCAAAAATGTCCGGAAATGTTGACATTACTATCTACATATTGAGACGCGAAGTACATAGTATATTGACAGTTCTCAAATTAAAAAAAAACATTGCGTGCTCGGTACACAAGCCCGCAATGTTTCATACAAATTTCATAACTATCTAGTTCGTAACTTGAAAAGTGCCATGATAAAATGAGGACACAATTCTTATACATCCATATTTTATTCGAAACATAACTTTTTATCCGTGTCTGGAATAGCTTATGTTTTTTCAAAACAAAGCTTGCGTTTCTCCTTGTCTTAAACAAAAAGGCGGTAAAGAATGATGGTTTTTTATCACGTGAATTTTCTGTTTGTATGCTATTCAAAAAATGACTTCAAGCGATGAAGATTTTACTCCAACACAATTTTTTTGCGGTGTTCCCGACGCAACCTCAGCTCCCGGGCGGCAGTAGGTAACAGAAACTTCTAAAGCTGGGTCCACATTTGTATCATTTTGCCGATCACGATCACGCGTATCGTATCGAGCTCGCGTATCCTAAGTATGGACGCTCACTTTGGGCACACATTATCAGTACTATCGTCATGTGAAAAAATGCGTCCATACTAACCGTAGCGTAGCAGCGTATCGTATCATAACGCCGTATCATTAAGCGTGGACGCTATGCGTTCCCCTCTTGATGATCGGGGAAAAATCGCCTCGAGAGCAATCACGGCGTATCGCGTATCAAATCATAACTTCGTATCGTGATACAGTTTCAAAACACGTCCATACTTACCGATCTTGATACACGTATCCGATCGCGAGTGTGCGGGGTATATAATAAACGCGTATCAACATCGATCCCGAGCGATCAGATAGTTACGGCGCGCCGCATGATCGCGCTGTTTGTGCGTCCACACTAGCGATCTTGATACGCGTCGGTGCAACGCGACGGAGATACGATACGACGATGATACAAATGTGGACCCAGCTTTAAGGGCCGGAGACCTACTACTCTATTTGTACTTGTAAGCCTTACCTCCTGGCGACGGCGTGCCGGTCCTTGACCTCCGAGCGTTCGAACCAGATGTGCGGCGAGGCCCGCGCCAGCGCGCGCTGCAGGAGCCCTAGGAAGCCCCCGTGCCTCTGCCCAATCTACGAACAAACATAACTCAGTATCTGCATTCAATTGATATATTTAACCACCAACGTTGAGACGTTTCTAAGGGTGTTACCAGACCAATCGATCAATCGTCGATCGACGGCATCGGTCGATAGTAGAATTGATTAGTCGACGTCGATCGATAGTTCCTACCAGACCAGTCGATCAAAGTCGACCGGCAATCGATCGATTGGTTAGTCGAACGATATCCGTCGATCGATAGTTCCTACCAGACCAATCGATCGTCTTCGATCGACGTCAATCGATGCCGTCGATCGGCGATCGATCGATTGGTCCGGTAACACCCTAAGGATATCTCGTTTGTCGAAATGGCCATCCGTTTAGCTTTTAGGTAATAAAGAACCATACACAAATACATTAGGGTTTTTCACAATTATATGAAAAATATATATTATACAGGTTGAAAAAAACAAACGCCACATCGGCACCTATCTTAAATATTGGAAATAGCAAATTCTACGCAAAGACATTTTTATTTTTGAAAAAAATAAATTCGTCATTTATGGATTTTTGAATATTTTTCTGCCTTAACAGGGAGTCGCTCGTACTTATTCTATGGGTGAATCTGCAAAACATCAGCCCAAGCATACCTACAGTACCAGCTTCTTAATAGCGTTTGGTTGGTTAACGCTATCACGCTTGCACTCGCACCAGTCAGTATATTTGTCAATCGTGTCTCTTACTGCCCTGCAAACGGCAGTATTTCAGACAAAGCTTCTGTAGCAAGTGGAACCTTACTAAGATACTACCTTTTGGCTTATGAGGGCAGCATAGAAAAACGACTATAATACCAATTGCTATTGAGGCGCTGCTGGTGTATTGTAAGTTTCACTTTTAGTCCATGCATTATAATATTAATTAAAATTCAGTAGACTGAAAATAAAAAATATGACGATTCACATCCGTACGTTTTAAAACGCACGGCCTCTCTTCTACTGTATAAAACGGAATGACTGTGGAGTGGGGTGCACGCTCACTAGCCAGTAGCAGTTGTCGCAAACGAGTGACTGTAGAGTGGGGTGCACGCTCACCAGCGACTAGCAGTTGTCACACACGGGTGACTGTGGAGTGGGGTGCACGCTCACCAGCGAGTAGCAGTTGTCGCACATGAGCACGAGCGCGTCGATGGGGCTGGTGTGGTTGGCGACGGCGACGCCGGCGCGCGGCCGGTTGTGCGCGTCGTGGTAGGTGGCCACGGCGCTGATGCAGCGCGACAGGAAGTTGAAGCACGCGATGCTGAGCGCGTAGTTCACGCGCTGCTTCAGCGGCCCGTCCGGCAGCGTGCCCACGCACGCCGTGCACACCACTAGAAGCCACACCTAGCGGGAGCGTGACGTCAGGCGATGGATGGAGCGTTTTTGTTTCAGCGAGCAGCGTTAGATTACACCGCCTCTATTCAGATTTTACGCAGTGTCCTGCGTAAACGATTCTCAGCGACGCGATGCGAGGCGAAGCATGAGTTTTTCGCGCGAACTTTTTTACAATTTTTAACTATTAGGAACAGCCTTTGTAGGACAAAGAAATAAAAAATAACATTACCGGTTATTATCTTATTCAATTGTAAATGAAATAAAGTGGCTTAAAAAATTGGAACCACGAGTACTATCTTAATAAATGAATTGGGCGCGACGCGATCTGAAGCACGACAACAATACTGTCAAAAATCGCGTAGCTTCGTGTTCGCGCGCAGTTCGCTTCAGAAGGACACTGAGTTTGCCTATATCGCACTTCACTTAACAGTAAGAGCTACTATAGGGTTTACAATCGGATAGAGAGCGATGCAAGCGCTTTATCGCCGAAAAAAAGAAGTCTGACATGATGCTTTGTTTTTAAATATATTATAACAATATTTACCGAAACTGAGTAACTTTATGCCGAAATAAATACAAAGCATTGTCAAATTTCAAAACCGAAACCTCAATGAAATACAAACACAATGAAACATAAAGGCGGACGGCACAAGCCGGAGATAAACCCAAGAAAAAAATAGATACTACCATAGAGAAAGGCTGGTTGGCACTTAGTACTGCAACATCGATTAGACTGGTGTGGTTGGCAGCACATATCCCGCCTTTAGGCATGTTCTGTTTATCGCGGTAGTTAATGACCACAGATAAGCTCCGGATCAGTATCCTTATGGATATTATATAGGAGAGACCGCCAACGAGTCTTTGCAGTCTGCCGGCTGGCAACGAACTGGCTAGGGTCGTCGAAGTCAGCATGAACATGATCTGTGTTGCCAGGCTGTGTTAGTATACACTTATCTTCTTATTCATAAACGCAATAGTTCGTGTGCTTGAAGGGATATAAGTTAAGTCCACATCTCTATATGACTAGGTAGCAAATACGATCAGATCGTTTTGCAACTACATCTCGATTTGACTAGATCGCAAATACGACCAAATCGCTCATAAAGATCATAAAGTCCGAGTCGCTAAATCACCACATTGTTTTTTTTTTCATTTTATGTCTGTCTTGTAAATGTTGACGGAGCTCCGCATATGCGGGGCTCCTATTTCTGGGCAATTTCAAGTTACCTAGCGAACCTAACCTAGTAACGTACTGACAACTCTTTTTGAGCTGTTGGTGTTTATGGGCGGTGGCGATTGCTTCCCATCAGGTAACCTACTTGCTCGTTTGCCTCCCACACTTATATATAAAAAAACTATGTATTCAGATCGAGATATAGTCGCAAAGCGATCTGGGACCCAATTCTCGTGACTTCGAGATGATTTTGCATGTGAGATTAACTGTCAACTGCATACATTTTTTCGACATATCTCGCATGAAAAATCATCTCGAAGTCACGAGAATTGAGTCCCTGGTCGTATTTGCTACTTAGTCATATTATAACAAGATGTGGACCTAAAGCTTCTATCCTTGCTAGAAATATGCTGTCTTAATCTGTAATTTTGACATTTGAATTTGACAGAAAGAGACAAAGAATACTTTAACTAAACTAGGTTTATAGTGCGTTTATGAATGGAGTGTTACAATTTACGAGCGAAAATAACAGGATCACGCTGTTTTTCAATTATTGTGCCCGGTATTTTTGCTCAGATGAAAGGTTAAAATAGGATAGGAAAGTATATTACAGGGAAATTATTTAGTATGAAAAAATAGTCATTAGTCACTGTATGAAGAAAATAAACACTGCTATGTGAGTACAGAAACACGAAAGTATTAATAGTTCTATCGCTTTCACACTCTGGCATCTTTACATAGTATAAAACAAAGTCGCTTCCCACCGTCTTGTCCCTCTGTATGTACGCTTAGATCTTTCAAACCACGCAACGGATTTTAAATTAAATTTTAATAGATAGAGTGATTCAAGAGGAAGGTTTTTATGTATAATAAATTCTGGTTTATGTACGGGTGTTACAGAAAACACATAAACCGAAGCGAAGCGAGGGCGGGTCGTAACAAATATTGTGACAGAAGCCAGAGAGTGACAACAATAGAGACCCGAGAACTATTAATACTATAGGTTTACTGTACTGACGTATTAATGTCAGGTAACATTTCCTGACATGTATACGTGAGTAAATAGTAATGTTTATTTTATAAGTGAGATACAAAATAAATTAGGTTAAACTATAAATTAGTACATCAGAAAATTGTTAATGTACTTAACAAGAGGTCCTCCAGCAAAGTACACTCAATGAAGAAATCTCCCAACCGTCTTTTGTTCATACAAGTAGGTGGTTGTGTTGGTAGTACCACGGAATAGAAAAAACAGTGGAAGTGGCATGAGCTTCGCCTAGTATCAGACCTGTTGTCGCCAATACTCAAACTATCAAAAAAACAACACGCCACCACGGAAAATGTTTTTGGTGCGGCTATCGTTTTGACACTCCAAAATAACACAATAAGACATGCTTCTGGATTTATTTCCTATTTTAAAAATATCGAAATATCGAAATAAGCGATCGCGGCAAAAGTATGGTTGCAACTCCGCATAACCATGCCACACGTTACACGCCCACTTGACACTTCTACTGTTTTTTCTGTTCTGTGGGTAGTACAGTCGGGAACTTAAATTTGGGACCCACCTTAGGTCTCAAGTCAATCTGACATTCTAAAACAACAAGGTTGAGTTTCCTATAAGTTACAAATGATTTGGCGTCTCTAATGAATGACATTGACGACTTCAAGTCTATTTTTTTTCAAATGTGTCTCAAATTAACGGTCGGGACCAGGGGTCGTACTTTTGGTGCAGATGACGTCAAAATGACGAAATTTTAAACACAGGGTGCTCTGCTTTAATTTGGCAGGTTTTTAGGTATGCATTAAATGGTACAAATAAAAAAATTAAAAATAAGAAGCGGTAAAATGATTATAGTTAAATACAGCTTAATCGCAATCAAAATACGGACCACGGCAGCATCATAATATATATTTTTTTCACGTATCTTCTAAAAATGGCCAATTGAGACAATTTTCTTTTATGCATGTCAATGCCATAATTGTATTTATGACTATTCAATGTCAATAGATTACTTAACTCATTTTTACATGATTAAATGTTGGTTAATAATTACGATAAAACCATTTGGAATCATACTCTATGTAGCGTGACGTCATTTTTGCGTCAACGGCATGAAAAGTACGGGCCCTGATCGGGACCGTACATGGTTGCAAGCGCAAAATAGACTAGAGGACTAATCTACCTAAAGGTAGCGGTTCGCGCCGCGACAGAGACAAGCGACCGAGACATGAGACCGAGACCGGAGACACGAGACACTACTGGTCCGGGGCAGCGACCGTCTCGCTGTCTCCTCTCTCTGTCTCGCTCGCGAACTGTCGCTTATACATTGCCTAACGTCAAGTGACGGTCGCGGTCTTCGGTCGCGGTCTCCTGTCTCGGTCTCCTGTCTCTGTCGCGGCGCGAACCGCCACCTTAAGGATTAATTATGTTTTTATTATTAATACTCACTCCAATGACGAAAACCATGATCCTGAGCGGCAACAGGAAGAAGTAGCGGACGACGAAGCCCATCATCCAAATGATGGTGAGTCGCCACGTCAGGAACTCGTATTGCCTGAAAATAATACGTCACTCATCATTGGGTAAGTAAGAAAACATATAACAACATAAAAAAAATGTTGCGGATCCGTCTAATGCAAACACGGTATAGAAGCTTTAGGTCTTCATCTCGTTAGGACTATGTAGCAAATACGACTAGATCGCTTTGCGACTACATCTCGATCTGACTACATCGCTTTGTGCCTAAATCGCAATACAACCAGATCGCTTTGCGACTACATCTCAAAAGGCCGAGTTGCAAATTGACCACTTCGCTTGCTAGGTTAGGTTCGTTAGGTAACTTCAAATGCCCGAAGGGCAAATTGCCCAGGAATAGGAGCCCCGCCATGCGGGGCTCCATCGACATTGCTAACACAGACATAACATGAAAAAACAAAGTGGTAATTTAGCGACTCAGACCTATTGAGATGTAGTCGCAAAGCGATCTAGTCTTTTTGCGATCTAGGCACAAAGCGATGTAGTCAGACCGAGATGTAGTCGCAAAGCGATCTGGTCGTATTGCGATCTAGGCACAAAGCGATGTAGTCAGACCGAGATGTAGTCGCAAAGCGATCTGGTCGTATTGCGATCTAGGCACAAAGCGATGTAGTCAGACCGAGATGTAGTCGCAAAGCGATCTGGTCGTATTGCGATCTAGGCACAAAGCGATGTAGTCAGACCGAGATGTAGTCGCAAAGCGATCTGGTCGTATTTGCTACCTAGTCATATCGAGGTGTGGACGGAAAGCTTCTATCCCGCAAACACGACATTTTTGATGAGCGGTCAAAGATATCGTGTCCTTTGGTATGTGTTAATAAACCAGTTTTTTTTTTGATTGGCGTATTTTTTCGTATTTTTTTGTTTGTTTTACACATGAAATGCTTTGGGATTAAAAAACCGTTTATTTCATCTCAACAGACCTCATATGAGGCGAGATATTTTACTTAGTTCCGATAGGGTTCACAGCAATCATTGATTTACTTTAAAAAATCTTGAAAAAATGTTTTTTTCACAACAGTGCTCGGAAATATGGCCATAGATGGTCTTGTTTGGGGTCACAAAACGTCACTTATAAGGACAGACCAAGAATGTTTTTGTCGGCGTGTTTGCTGATTGGTCGAGAACATTGTTGTCCAACTTTAAGACCAATGAAAATCAATCAATAAATTTTTGTGTCATAGCTCCTTAAAAGAAAAATTGTAATCGAACAATCAGAACACACCATTTTGTGTCGTAAAACATTAGGTGTATTTTTGCTAAAAGATACACAGACTAAAAACTATGTCACTGCTTTTTTTTAAATGTAATTCAAACTTGGCCTCTAATCTCGAACCACTAGAGATGACATTACATGGGAAATATGGCGAAACAAATACAATTTTATATGGAGTTGACATCTTCATCTCGAATGTTAGTTTATTAATCTCGAATGCCACGGGAACAGGGGTCCAGATTTAAAAAAAAGTTATCTATGGTAAATACAGCTTCTATATTACCTTTGAAAAACCGACGCCAATTGACTAACACTATTGAGTTTTGAATATGAATTTTTATTTTATTTCCTCTCGGTAGTTGTGAAAAGCACTATGTCTGCCTCGGTAGAAAGTGCAATTTATGGACTCGTACACTAGAGGGCCTCAACTATGTTTCGGCCCTCTATATTACTCGTCCAAAAATCGCGTACTTTCTATCCTCTGCAACAATGTACTATTTTTAAAAAAAAAAATTATATCTGTAATTGCATCTAGTTTCATCCCTATCCGTTTGTGCACTTTACCAGGGACACACTGTATGTATGCTTTCCGTGTACCCTTCATAAATAGCTTCTCAATAGTAGTTCTTACCTGTTAGTTCTGGTCAGCAGGTTCCAGCTCCTCAACTCCTCGGCCTCAAAGACGGAGGTGACCTGGTCCTCGATGATCGACTCCATCCCGGCCTTGACCAGGTCCATGCAGTGGTGCAAGTGGAACTCGAGGTTGTTCTGAGAACAGTTATTATTATTATAGACTTATCGGGATATTTCTCAAGCTATTGTCACCACGGAACAGAAAAAACAGTGGAAGTGGCATGAGCTTCGCTTAGTATCAGACTTGTTGTCGCCAATACTTACACTATCAGAAAAACAACACGCCACCATGGAAAATGTTTTTGGTGCGGCTATTGTTTTTACATTCCAAAATAGCACAATAAGGCGTGCTTATGGATTTATTTACTATTTTAGAAATATCGAAATATTGAAAAATCGAAATAAGCGATCGCGGCAAAAGTATGGTAGGTTGCGCGGAACTCCGCATAACCGTGCCACACGTTACACGCCCACTTGACACTTCTACTGTTTTTTCTGTTCTGTGATTGTCACAGTGATGGTCATATAATTAGGAACGCTTGTGTTTTTCCCATAAAATTGCCTACAAATATGACTTTTCAATTATGACAACCAATCAAAAAGTTCTTATGATAGACAGAGAGATCCAATATGCACTGTGACGTCATGTAACTGGTCGGCCATATAGACTCCATGTTAAATTCCGTTTTGCTAAAGGAGATAGGAACAAATCTTTATTGGTTTATATCTTGGTTATTTTTATAGCTATTAAAAAAATGTTTTGTCTCAACATTTTGCATGAATCAGATTTTATTGGAGCCGTGAAAAAAGATAAAGATAAAGACATTTATTCAGTAAGTAGGCCGCACGGGCACTTTTACACGTCAAGAATCTACCAGCGCTTTCCAAGAGAAGACCACTGCTGAGAAGAAACGCCGCAAGAAACTCAGTCAGACTTTTTTTTTACGTATTTCTTATCACAATGGTACTACTTAGTCTAGCATTATATAAAGCTAATGCGAGAGAGATAGAAGGGGAAAAGGAAAAAAAAACACCTACTTATGTGTATATAAGACGGTGCAAGACGACCACATAAAAGTTTCGATATGTTTTCCTACATCAACGGTGTCCCCTAGACAAGATAAAGGTTTTACATTTGAACTAATTATTATTGACTAAGTTTCGAGTTTAGGCCATGCATTTTTGTCTGTTAGATAATCCTCGACCCTATAATACGCTTTATACATTAACCCTCTTACTAATAAAGGTTGAGTAACAGTGAGTGTCAAATTCAAATGTCACAATGACAGATAAGGACAAAACATTGTATAGCTATATCACTGTTACTCAACGTTTATTAGTAAGGGGGTAACGATTTTCATAAGTCACGAACATTCCCTATTCTCTCACCTCTCTCCCCCCCTCCCCCTTCCCGCTGTCCGGTTTCACCCCGTTGTGCATTCGCTCCTGGCTGGTGCTCCGCTTGTAGTTCAGCTCCGGAGACGGACCAAGGATCTCATCTCGCTCTATCACCGTCATCTTAGTGCCTGTGGGACAAGGATGGATGTTACGTGGGTGCATAACCAAATTATCATGGACTTTTGACATAATTTAGGCTTTTAGTTTGTAACTGTCGATGGACTTGTTTAAGACTTAGTAGTGACCGTAGTAGTGAAGCTAGCAGTTCTGCGGGATTGATTCTCGGTATTGCCAAATATTGGGCAAATGTTGCCAACGTCATCATGGATCCTGAGGTGGCAACATACCGGGCGCGAAACCTCCTACTTAGGGTTACCATATAGGAATTTGAAAAGTCAATCAAAACGGAGAAATACTGGAAAAGGGCTAAAAGGGCTAAGATTCGGCCCTTTACCCGAAACCGACGTGCATGCGTGGCT
This sequence comes from Acleris cristana, assembly GCA_948252455.1. Taxonomy (NCBI): domain Eukaryota; kingdom Metazoa; phylum Arthropoda; class Insecta; order Lepidoptera; family Tortricidae; genus Acleris; species Acleris cristana. The sequence goes on along the minus strand of OX411798.1, from coordinate 2,215,939 downwards.
CGATGTACAATGTGGAAGAAGCGAAAGAGATCTGTCAGGATCGTAGCAGGTGGAAAGAAGAGGAATCTGCCTACCCATCTGGGAAAAAGGCGTGATTAAATGTATTTAGAAAAAAAAATGTCGGTTCAACGGTTACACGTGTAAAAAAAAACAAATAATACAAATTATGTAAATGTACAAATTTATGTAAATCAGCTGTAACGAGACCTGAGTCGTTACAATCATACAATGTAGGATGTGGGCACTTTATTATTGCCTGGTAGCAACCGAGACAATGGCTTACGTAAGTAACAATGTCTGAAATGCAGGCGATCAACATTTACTGTAAAACTGTTTCGTGTAGCATGATTACGGAGTCTACAAGAGAATACTAAACCTGGGTTCCGTACTTGAACCGAAAACTGGTCAACATCTGGCCAACAACTTCAACATATAAAAAAGTGGAAATCGTACTTGATTTAATCTAAAATATATAAAAGGCAAACCTGACTGACTTATATATCAACGCACAGCCGAAACTACTGTACCTAGAAACTTGAAATTTGGTATAGGGGTTCCTTTCATGATGTAAGTGAGCACTAAGAAAGGATTTTCCGAAAATCGACCCCCAACGGAAAGAAATGGGGGGAGTAGCGGGAAACTAATTCTACGCGTACGAAGTCGCGGGCATCCACCAATAAATATCAGGGGGACAATGTCACACCAATTGACCTAGTCCCAAACTAAGGTCTAGGCTTGTACAATGGGTACTAGACAACGATATAAACACTTATACAGAGAAATATATACTTAAATAAATAGCGTCGCGCTGGCTTTCCGTCCATTTGGAAATCCAACTGACCGCGCCAAGTCCTTCTAAACGCTACAGTTTTGACATTCACGGATCGATTATGGCGCGACGCTGCTCTATTCGGCCTATTGGAGTGGTCGTGAATGCCCAGCTTAAGAAATATCAGCTCTGAAAGGGTTCACCATTATATCTGGAGTTTTTATCTATCTAACAGTTAATATACGTCTTGGGATTTCGTCCCTTTACTTTCGCCTCATTCCTCGTTCTTTTACCTCTTATCTGATCGAATATTTTGATAGGAAAGTAGTTTTTACAAACCTTGGAACATGAGTATTTTTTCTATTAACTATTCGATCAGATAACACGTTGACAAAGTAAACTTAAAGGTCTTCGCACATTATAACAACTCAACGGCGACTGGATTCTATGCCAAATATTGAAATTTAGCCCTATGTCATATTTTCCAGGTTTAATTTCAAAAAATGATATTAAAGCGTAGTGTAAGACGAGTGGTCTACGCGTCGTATACTAAGGTCAACTCCGACACGTTTGTCACGCGTTGACCACGTCGTCCCCGCGGCGACTATGCGCTTGCGACTGACGCGTGACAGGCAACCATTTGCGTTGTCCACAGGTTGACACCGCGGTATCCATTAGTGACCATTGGGTGGATCAACTGGTTGACTACTCATCGAAAGTAGAAATGTGAGTAGAGTTGCTGCCGCAGTGGCGTGGAGTTGATATAGTTTGCGAAGACCTTAAAGGGACGATCTGTACCGTAAAATGGGGTGAATAGGATTCGCGGGGTGAATAGAATTACAGCCTAAAACAAAGCATAACTTGTTACTAATAAGAACTAGTATTACATTGACAAGTCTTTTGGAAAATTACGTTAAAATCTCAGTCTTTTAATTAGTAGAATATGATTGGTTTTAGGCTGCAACTCTATTCACCCCGCGAATCCTATTCACCCCATTTTACGGTACCGTTGATTCCATTCTCCTTGAAGATGGCGGAGGGGGGCTTGTCGTCGGGCACGGGGGGCTCCTCGTCGTCGGAGCTGTCGTTCCTCTGCAGCTTCTTAGCCACCTCGATGTGCTGGCGGCCATACTGGGGAAAACAACAGTTCATCTTATTATGATACTAGCCGCTTATTATATCTATTCGTCTTAATTTAGTAGGGTTCACATGTCAGGCATTGAGCAATGAGCAACTGGCTTCAAGCCGTGTTGTACACAGAAGAAAAAGGTGTTACGCTTGACAGTTGGCTGTACGGGATCTATGTTTATTATATTATCTATGGGAGAACGGAATACTGTGACACGTGATGCTGTGACACCAACGTCACATTGATGACATTGACATGTTTACTTCGCAACGCCATTATATAATAGCAATTTATTCATTTTTATATTGATAATACTCGGTAATTTTCCGCCTTTATGTTGTCGATTCGGATCGACTAATTTTTTACGCTCTTCAATTTGATGTGCGTTTCGTTCCAGTCTACCGAAAAGCGGTACGAAATTATTAATATAGATAGATACATACATACAATCACGCCTCTTTCCCGTAAGGGTAAGCAGAGACCACTTCCTGTCACTCGCTACGATCCAGACAAACTCTCGCTTCCTCCACACTCATAAGTCTCTTCACACACGTGCGTCGGTTTAGTCTCCTGACCTGGCCCTTTCTTAATACGTCCCCGATCTGATCGTGGAACATTCGCCTTGGCCTTCCCCTTCCAAAATAATGATTTATTATGATATGAGTAAAACAATATGATGTTTATGATATGTGTGTGGTTGCCAGGTTAGAACAGTGCCACTCCATGTCTTCCCGTGGAAGTCGTAAGAGGCGACTAAGGGAATAAAGGCTTGTAGTACTGTTAGGCGATGGGCTTGCAACCTGTCACTAATACGCTAAACATATTTTGTTATGTAATGTAATACTCTTAAGTGCATCGGAGACGAGATATTTAAATATTTATACCTGGGCGTACTTTTAGTACCAAAACTTGACACTTAAATCTTTAATATACATAATATTTAGAGGTACTCTAAAGTTTAGAGGACCTTGGTTTAGAGTCTAAACCATTATAAAGGCAACTATTGGTGTCTTTCTCTAACATACGAGTAAGAGAGGGACGCCAATAATTGCCAGCCACATATTTCAGTGAAAATATGGCCCGTTTAGAATCCCCTTAAGAAAATCATCCGTGGCCGCGGAAAAACAATATGACAATAATGTTCATATTATTACCAATGCCCTTTGGCAAAGAAGCATAATATGTTATAGTTTTAGGTTATTATAGCATTTGACCTCTTTTTAGGGTTCCGTACCCAAAAGAGTAAAAATGGGACCCTATTACTAAGACTCCATTGTCCGTCTGTCTGTCACCAGGCTGTATCTCATGAACAGTGATAGCTAGATAGATGAAATTTTCATAGATGATGTATTTATGTTGCCGCTATAACAACAAATACCAAAAACAAAATAAAATAAATATTAAAATGGGGCTAACATACAATTTTTTTGCCATTTTTTGCTCGATATTAATAACGGCAACAATAGTGTCTAATATTGTATAGATAATGGTACGGAACCCTTCGTGCGCGAGTCCGACTCGCACTTGACCTGTTTTTATACTAACTCAAAACGGCCATTTTTAATGTTGATGTTGGAGCATTTTTTGTACATTTACCGCCTGTTTCACAATCGACAAGTAAAGCATATTTGACACATAAATTTAACCCTTTCTCTTTCTGACACTTGAAAATAGACAAGGAGAGAGCTAACTTTATATGGCAGGTAAATTTACTTGTCGATTGTGTGTGAAACAGGCCCTTAATAAAATATTATTTACACATTTTTTACAAACATTTATTTCAATTGACAAATACGAAAAGTGACAGTGTAGTTCTTTGTTTTTACATTGCCATATAAAAGTTAAACAAAGAGGTTGAACATTACTGCGGTTACTTTGTGTTCCTCTATTTTGTGCCAAAGTACATGAATGATAAGATATCATTATGGGGATTAAAGGTATCAATCGTAGATTGTAGGGTCAAATGCTGTCTGATAAACTACAGTTATCTTGGATTTACAATAAATACAGTAATAACTTCACTTATACATATGTAAAGAAATGGTTATAACATTTCTTTAATTTGAATTTTGCCGCGACTCGTTCTGTCAGAATAGCAGCACTATGTACTGTCTGTGAAGCAATCTGTCAGAACGATATAGCAGTGCTGTCAAATGTGCATAATTTTAGAGGTTATAAAAAGATAATATCGTGTATGAGACTAAACCTTATTAATGTGTTTAGATTATTGAAAATAGATGTATAAAGGAATTAACACTGTGAATAATAAACGTTAAATGTCGTTTCTTTGGTTACAGGTAAGTTTCCTTAGGTTCAGAGTGTTATGTTGTGTAGTATTGTCATAGAATATAACTCATTGAAATAAAACTTTGGTTACAGAGCAACACATCGTTTAATTCACTAACAATAACAAAAGTAATGTTATAAAACGACATTTCTGTTTATTGGAGTCGGTCAAAAATGGAGAAGTTACGTTTCGAATTTACGGTGTCGCCGGGAAGTGATGGCAAATCTAATGTATTGGCCATAACCTCAATAACAACGAGCGACGAGAAGGTATATGCTATACCAGAAACATTACAAGCTGCTGGTCTTCATAGAGAAATAATAAAAACATCGGCCTACAGTAAAGTGAAAAACAGTTTAACAAAAAGATACCAAACTCGAAGGGTTTGGATTACATTAACAGAAGAACTGAAAAAAACCTACATTGATGAAGATGGTAATTTGCAATTTGGAGATCAGTTTTTAGAAGAAAAAAACCTAGAGATAGCTGCGGGGAGTGAAAAAGGAATTAATTCATTAGAAAAGTTGTTTGAGAAATTATTGGAAAATACACAAGAATCAAAACAGCAAAACTTGAAATATATTGCAGAAAAGTTTGTAATTGAAAAGTTTACAAGTAAGAACCCAAATGCTAAACAATGGATTGATATTTTTGAAAAAGAGTGCTTACGCTTTGATGTCACGACAGACGAGAAAAAAATTGAATTACTCCGATTGTTTATGGACAAGAGCTGTGTGGATTGGTACAGTTCCATGATTATCAAATTGACTATTAACTCGGAGTGGTCAACATGGAAGAACAAATTTTGTGAGTCATTTGCAAACAAGGGATGGAGCCCGGTAACATATGCACTGTTGTTTAAATACAAAGATGGATCACTGTTGGATTATGCCATACGAAAAGAAAAACTGCTGTTGGATATGAGAAGATCCATTGATACAGGTACTTTGGTAGATCTCATAGCGGCTGGTTTGCCGGAATTCATTTTAAATAAAATTGATCGAGAAGCACTTAAAGATACAGTGGATTTGTTTAACGAAGTAAGCAAGTATGAACATAGTGTAAATAAAAAAAAAATATTCCACAAAAGAAAATTTGATGATGGAAGTTCAATAAGGAACAATGATAAAAATGAAGAAAAAAGTCCATGTAAAATTTGTGAGAAATTGAATAAAGGAAATCGGTTTCACCCAGAAGCTTTATGCTGGTTTAGATCAAACGAAGTAGATAAAATAAAGAAAAATTTCATTAAACATGTTAACAATTCTGTGATCGAAACGGAGTTGAATGAAACTGATCAAAAAAACGAGCAGTAACACCATTAATAAATGTCAAACTACTAGTAAACGAAGTGTTAGAAATAAACGGAGTTTATGATTCAGGCTCAAATGTTTCCCTTATTAATTCTAAATTATTGAAAATAAAAGGAAAAGGAAACAGTTTGAATGAAGCAGACTTAGTAACAATTAATGGTGTTCAAAAGACAAGCGGTTTGACAAATTTGAAAATAAAAATCTTAAACTTGGAAGAAAACGTGGATGTGTATATTATGGATGAACAAAACTTCAAGTATGATTTTTTAATAGGACTCGACCTAATACAAAAATTCAGTTTGATACAAAATGAAGACTTGAGAATAACCCAGAAACTACCCTTGAATTATGAAAGTACGAACAAAATGGAAAGAATTACTCCCAAAGATAAGAGGAATTCTAAAAGAGAGATTATAGATGAAAACAATATTAAAACTACAGATAACTATAAAATTAATTTCAATGAGCACATAAAAGAAGATGACTTTGAAATTAAAATAAACCATTTGGATGAACATAAACAATCTGAAATTAACAATTTAGTAAGCACATATGAATCAGTGTTTGCAAAAAACAAATATGATGTAGGCACTGTCAACGGATATGAAGCAAGAGTAGACCTGTTAGTAGATAAATACTGCAGTAAGAGACCTTACAGATGCACTTTAGAAGATAAAAAGGAGATAGAAGAGCAAATCGCAAAATTATTAGATAACAAGTTAATAGAAGAATCATACAGTCCATTTGCTGCACCAGTTACTTTAGCATTCAAAAAAGAAGAAAACAGAAAATCCAGACTATGTATAGATTTCAGAGATTTAAATAAAATAATAATACCACAAGCACAACCGTTTCCGCTAATTGAAGACTTAATGATGAAGACCAGAAATTGTCATTTTTTTTCAACATTAGACATTAACTCTGCATTTTGGTCTATACCATTGCGAATTGAAGACAGGAAAAAGACAGGATTTGTAAAACAGGAGGGACATTTTCAGTGGACTTGTCTACCTTTTGGACTTAAGACCTCACCAGCGATTTTTCAAAGAATTTTAAGTAATATACTCAGAAAGTATAAGCTTACTGATTTCGCCGTAAACTATATTGATGACATCCTCATATTTTCAAAAACTTTTGCCGAGCATATAAATCATCTCACGCAATTACTTGAAGCCATCAAGACAGAAGGTTTTAGGTTAAAATTTACGAAATGTACATTTGCCTCAGACTCGGTTAAATATCTAGGTCATATCATACAAAACAATTCAGTTAAACCAGTGAAGGACAACTTGATCTCTATAAAGAGTTTTCCGGTTCCAAGAACTCAAAAGAATATAAGACAATTCTTAGGAAAGATAAATTTTTATCATGAATATATACCTAAGAGTGCAATAATACTAGACCCATTACATAATTTATTGAGAAAAAATCAAAAATTCGTTTGGTCACAAGAGTGTCAAAAAGCATTCGACACCATAAAGAACCTGCTATGTTCTCAACCAGTACTGGAGATTTTTGACCAAACATTGCCTATAAATATTTACACTGATGCTTCTTTGGAAGGTGTTGGTGCTATTTTAAAACAAGTACAAACTGATGGAAAGGAAAAACCAGTAGCATACTTTTCAAAAAAACTTAACGAAGCACAGAAGAAGAAAAAAGCGATATATTTGGAATGTCTTGCTATAAAAGAAGCAGTCAAGTACTGGCAATACTGGTTAATAGGAAAATCATTCACGGTTTATTCAGATCATAAACCGCTAGAGAACATGAATTTGAAATCAAGAACTGACGAAGAACTGGGCGACTTGACATACTATCTGTCACAATATGAATTTAAAATAAAATATACACCTGGAAGACAAAATTTAGAAGCAGACTGCCTTAGTAGGAATCCCGTATTGGAACCAAATGAAAACACAGATGAGCAACTCAAAGTTGTGAACTTTATGAAACTGGACGATATTCTAACGGATCAGTATAAAAATGAAGAAATTAAAAAAAATAAAAGCAACTTTATTGAAAAAGACAATATTTACTTCAAGAGGGTTAAGAAAAAAGAGAAAATAATAATATCAGAAGAATTTAGCATACAACTTTTAAAAACAATACATAAGGACTTATGTCATATCGGAATTGGACAGATGCAGAAGACAATGAGCCCGCTATTTACAACCAAAAACTTGGCAAAAAATATAAAAATGATTTGTAGGACCTGTGAAATATGCATTAAAAACAAATCAAGGGGACACGACAAATTTGGCTTTATGTCACATCTAGGTCCGGCCACAAAGCCATTTGAAATAATGTCTATAGACACAATTGGAGGTTTCGGAGGTTCTAGATCAACAAAGAAATATCTGCATCTCTTAGTGGATCACTTTACTCGGTATGCATACATCTTAACATCTAAAACTCAGAGTGCAAATGATTTTGTAAAACTGATCATGAGCATAACAGATGTAGAGGACATTGGTATGGTTCTAACCGACCAATACCCAGGAATAAATTCGAAAGAATTTAAGAATTTTTTAAAGGACAAGCAGATACCTTTGATATTTACAGCAGTGAATGCTCCATTCTCAAATGGCCTAAATGAAAGGTTAAATCAAACATTGGTAAATAAGATTAGATGCAGGATAAATGAAGAAGAAAATAAAAAATCCTGGACAACCATAGCTCATGAGTGCGTTAAAAAATATAATGAAACTCGTCACTCAGTCACTGGGTTTTCACCTACCTACCTTTTACATGGTACAGAGGTCACAATTTTACCAACAGAATTAAGAAAAGAAAAGTCACATAGTGATTGGATTGCAGACAGGAAAATTGCCCTTGAAAATACCATGAAATCTCATGATTACAATAAAACAATGTTTGATAAAAACCGGAAGTACTATGAATTTAACGTAGGAGACAGGGTATATGTCGAAAATGGCAATAAGTTAAACAGGAAGAAGTTGGACGAACTAAGAATTGGACCATATAAGATTGTAGGAAAAGTTTCTAGTTCAATATACAGGATAGATACGAGCCACAGGAAAATTGAATCAAATCTTTTCCATATCACAAAATTGATACCAGTCTCTGCAATTGAATATCAAGAAGACGAAGGATAGAGTGGTGTTCACGAAAATTTATCTCATAATTTTCTTCCTTTGCGGGGGAGATGTAAAGAAATGGTTATAACATTTCTTTAATTTGAATTTTGCCGCGACTCGTTCTGTCAGAATAGCAGCACTATGTACTGTCTGTGAAGCAATCTGTCAGAACGATATAGCAGTGCTGTCAAATGTGCATAATTTTAGAGGTTATAAAAAGATAATATCGTGTATGAGACTAAACCTTATTAATGTGTTTAGATTATTGAAAATAGATGTATAAAGGAATTAACACTGTGAATAATAAACGTTAAATGTCGTTTCTTTGGTTACAGGTAAGTTTCCTTAGGTTCAGAGTGTTATGTTGTGTAGTATTGTCATAGAATATAACTCATTGAAATAAAACTTTGGTTACAGAGCAACACATCGTTTAATTCACTAACAATAACAAAAGTAATGTTATACATATACGAGTAAGTATTTAATTGTCAGATTTTCCCTATATTTGTAGTATAAGACGGTATTACTTGCCAAATTTCATAGTTCTGGGTCAACGGAAAATACCCTATAAATTTTGATTCCCTTGAGTGTCGAAATATACGTTTTTAGCGGCATAAACGGCCGTATCTTTTTTTTACGATAACTTAGAGAAGTTTGATTTTTTCACAGCTTCAAAGGACTGTAGACTTGAGTATATGGTTTAAATTTCAACTCGATACCTCCACGCGTTCCCGAGATAAAGGGTCTTGACAGACAGACAGACGGACAACAAAGTGATCCTATAAGGGTTCCGTTTTTTCCTTTGAGGTACGGAACCCTAAAAATATGTTTACTGCCCAACTAAGTGGGCACGGGAACAGCTAGTTCTATATAATCAAAACCGCTATAATATATCACAGTTCAAAAGATACAGCTCTAAGTAAGGACAGAAGGACGGAAGGAGAGGGTATAGTATATTAATAGGGTCCTGTTGGGCACCCTTCGGGTACGGCCAGCGGACTGTTTGTCTGTATTTCCCATAAAAATTAGATCCGGGGTTCTAAAAGTGATTATGTATTGATTGTCAGATAAGGCCCGTTCATCATTATAGGTACTTGCAAATCTACTCGTATGAAAACAATAAGTTTATTTTTTTATCTATCTGATAACAATGTATCCTCATAGAGACAGCTGTTACGCAACAGATAACCTGAAATAAATTTTACATTTCAGAAATAAAATGATACTAATGCCTGTTTCACACGAGGGCAGAACAGTGAGGCAGAGCAGTTAGCGTTGTAGAACCATCGATAGTTTTAATATCGATAATTAAATAAATAAATAAATATCAGGGGACAATGTCACACCAATTGACCTAGTCCCAAACTAAGCTCTAGGCTTGTACTATGGGTACTAGACAACGATAAACATACTTATATTGATAAATATATACTTAAATACAAAGAAAACATCCATGACTCAGAAACAAATATTCGAGCTCATCATACAAATATCTGCCCTTACCGGGATTTGAACCCAGGACCGCTAGCTTCGTAGGCAGGGTCACTACCAACTAGGCCAGCGCGTCGTCATGACCTCGAAAACTATTCAAGACATCCACAGTAACGCCATACGTCAATACTGTCGATATTATCAATAGTATTAAACGTTTAAAATATCGATACTATACTATTGACATATGGCGACACTATCGTTATTTTAAATACCAAACTCGACTTACTCCGAGAGTCTTATTCCAGTTTGGTCGAATGCAACCTAAGGGTTTAGCTTAGTACCTACAATAAATTATTTTCAAGAATTTGATATAAAAATTTAGTGCTGACGCGTTTATGCAAAGTTCTTATGGACTTTGTATGGACGCGTCAGCACGCCAAACATTTATTTATTTTTTCAAATCCTTGTAAAATTAAAGATTCGTTTTCAACAGAGATAAATTGTACATAAATTTAAACCTCAGTTCATTAGTTAACGATAAGTGTAATTAAAAACAAAATTGGTTAAAAACTTTTTGATTGCTAGTCAAAATTGAAATCATATTTGTAGGCAATTGTATGGGAAAAACGCAAGCGCCCCTAATAGGCTATTTGACAGGTTTCTGAAAACCATCTCAGATATTTTTTTGGTGTTTATTGAGTACTCCGAGAGTGGAAATTTTAAGTTCTTTCGTGTATTTCTTCTAAAAAAAGCAAATACAAATACAGTTTTAAAATATGCACCAATGAACGTAAGAACGACACGAATGACAGATGCAATATTTACAGACCTATGACGTCATCATAGATTCGCCGCCATTTTCAATAAAATGGCTACAGATGAAAAAAAAAACAATTTTTATCCCGGTTCTTTGGATTTTTTTTAAAACGCTTTTAAAACTCATAATTTATACGAATATACATAATTATTACTTTTTTTTCACACTGTCATATACTTAGCCTATTATGTGACCACCACAGTATATGTTAAACAGATAGATAAATCCGTAATATTATGTATATAAACAGCGAATAAGGTAAACAACTTGAGGTTAGTGAAGGTTAGCATGGCTCGTGTAAGTCTATCTACGGATAAAAGATGTTTATTCAGTAAGTAGGCCGCACTGGCACTTTTACACGTCAAAATAGATATTATTATGGATCTTCCCACATGTACCTAGTCGGACAATAACAGTTCTGTTACAAAGGTGGTGTCAAATTAAACTTGTTTGTTTTTTAAATTCAAAATGTATAATTAACAAGTTTAATTATGGTAAATTTTTAAAGAATCACAAGTTTTATGACACTTTCACTTTTTTAAAACGCTTAAGTTAGTCTTTGTTTACGGAACTTTTTTGTTTAATATTGTTAAGCCACTCATCTCTGTGTATGTTTAAAGACCAATATGTCACGGCACGGGACGCCAATAAAATGTCTCTTTTTTAATTTTTCCATTCACTTTTTATTTTAAGAACTAGAAACCTTCTTAAACCACAAAAATGGAACGAACAAGTTTACCAAATTAAAATAAATAAATCTGCGTGGTATCTGTGGCAACGTAGCCTCCAAACGTATGGATAGATTTGGTCGCGTTTTTTTTTAAAGAAAGCTACCTAGTTTATGGATGGTTCTTAGGGTGGTATTCCACCTATCCAATTCTTTGTCCAATGTGCATTTGATCAAAGAAATTGGATGACTACATAAAATTTTCTAGAAACGCCTACATTTGATCAAATGTTACGAATAACATTTAATTCAAAATAGCTACGTAAATAGTATAAAAACTTGGATTCAACCTATCCAATTCTTTGTCCAATGTGCATTTGATAAAAGAAATTGGATGACTTCATCAAATCAAATTTTCAAGAATCAGAATGATCAAATGTTACGAATGACATTTAATTCAAAATGGCTACGCAAATAGTATAAAAACTTGGACCAAGATATTGGATAAGTGGAATGGGCCTCCATCAAAGAAATTTGATCAAATATTGGATACAGAAATTGGACAAAGAATTGGATAGGTGGAATACCACCCTTAGCTAAGTTTTATGAAAATTGGTAAAGCCGTTGAATAGATATCAGCTGTCAAAGCGATCGCCATTATACTTACAGTCTGTTTGACAAGAACGTGACCGGCGTAAATCCTATTTTAATAATGTAACACTGAAAAAAAAAGTACTGGCTGAATAGAATAGACATCTACTAACAATGCTATATAAAAAAAATTAAAAAAAAATTGTCAGTTTCCCGCTAATAGCACATTTTCCAAAATGAGTGCTGCGTACGCTTCACGTTATGAGGCAGTGTTCCTTTGTACGCACCCGAAAGGACCCAAAATGACACGCGATAAGGCCGCTAAGTACATGAATGAATCGAAGGCGTTTGTAACTAAGTGGGTGAAGCGATATACAGAAACAAAAACCGTCGACGACTTACCAGAACGCGGGAAAACAAGAGTAACCTCTTCCGCGGAAGATAAACGGCTTCTGGATGTATTTTCAAAAAATCCACTATTATCATTACGTTCAGGGCGGGAAAAACTGAAGAAAAAACGTTTAGAGATGTCTATAGATACAATAAGGAGGCGTTTGATTGAAAATGGTTTGAAATATCGGAGTACGGTGAAGAAACCGCTCCTTACTGAAAAACATATAGAAAAAAAGGTTGTCATGGGCGAGTAAAAACAAAAACCGGAAATGGGACATAATTTTTTCCGATGAAGCTTCTTTTTGGGCAGCTAATTATTCGACTCGGGCTTGGTCTACGGCGGATAATAGAACAGTTGTTCGGACCGTGAAGCACCCAGTTAAGGTGCATGTTTGGGGATGCCTCTCAAAGCAGGGTTTTGGTCGTTTGCATTTGTTTACTGGTACTCTCGACGCCCAAAAATTGAACAAAATTTATGAAAAGGCATTATTGCCTTCTGCTAAAATGATGTTCCCAAGGCATGAATCTTCTTGGATCCTGCAGGAGGATAATGATCCTAAACATCGAAGTCGGCGTTGTACTGCGTGGAAGGCTGAAAATGGATTCGATGTTTTGGATTGGCCCTCACAATCACCCGATGCCAATCCAATAGAAAATGTCTGGGCTTGGATGAAGCTAAAATTACGAGGAAAACATATTGTTGGCGTTGCTGACCTAACTCGAGAACTGAAGTCCGTGTGGAGGTCTTTACATCGCAGTTACGCTGAAAATTTAGTAGAAAGAACGCCTCGAAGATGCCAAGCTATTGTAAAGAATTCGGGCAACTGGACTCCTTATTAGAAATAAAGCATGAATGTGTAATAAGTCAGCTGATTAATTGTAGTTTTTCGAGTAATAATCCTTTTTTTTTTTCTTAGACTTTTACCGGTCACGCTCTTATCGTACATAGTGTATTTTTATCTATTCACTAGTTATTAAATTTCGAACACAATAACTGTATCAGAGTTAATGCCCCGTTCATTGCACTGATAGCTGATAAGATTATACATTTGCATTGATAACGTAGGTAGCTACCTACAGTCTGCGCGTGAGTTTCGAGGAATCGGGGGTTGGGAAGACGGTTGTGCTCCGCGCCCGCCCATCGCTTCTACAGGTGTCCCAAAATTCAACGTTAACCCGCCTAGGGCTGATAGAGCAGCTAAAAAGCTATCGAATTAACCCCTATGTATGTTCAGCGATTTTTACTAGTTTCGGAGATATTGATCATTTTAATCGGAATTTTTGTAATTTTCCCTTATGTCCATTCTGTACATTACACTGTCTGTACATTCTGTTTTTTTATGATAATACCTATTCTTTGACTAAACAGGTATCGGAAATTCAGATAGATATTTACCTAAACTTTCGCGGCGGCGTTGTTGTTCAGTTGTATGGAGGCGGACTCAATCATATAATTCATTAATAAAATTCCCGGGATTTCTAAAAAACGCCTACACCTGCATAAATTAATAATTAAGTATTAATATTAACTATTTGAAGTTATTTTCAACGTTTAGATTTACCAAATGTTTTTTAATTTACCTGTAACTCATTCACCTACCGAATTTATGGGAGCAAAATACATGCAAAATTGTTATTATTAACGTTTTGTAGAATCCTAGAATCCCGAACATAATATTTTTAAGAAGCCGACGCCGTGTTCGCGTATCTTTTTCCGGGATTTTGCCAGCTTTAGGTAAATATCTATCCGAATTTCCGATCCCTAGAATGACTGATCTTTTTCATTTATATAATATTATGTATTCATACATATTTTTTTCATATTAGAATCCTGCTGAAGTACATTCTGTTTTTTTATGACAAAACCTATTATTTGGCTAATGTCAAACATTCCCACGCTCAAAACCCCGGAGTTTTCTAATAAAATAAAATTATATAAGTAGGTAACTTTAACTTAACGCCTCATGGTGTCAATAAGGCCAAATATTATGTTACGAGCATATTTATTCTTGTTTCACAAGTTTTTTGTACCAAGTTAACAATGGCATTGTGTTGAATTCTGTATCCATATTTAAACTTAATAGGTACCTACTTGCATAATAATATTACAAATTCAGAAGGAGTAAATGTTTGCATAAATAAAACAAAGTAGCTTCCCGTCGTCTGTCACTCTGTATGTACGCTTAGATCTTCCAAACTACGCAACGGATTTTAATGCGGTTTTCATCAATAGATAGAGTGATTCAAGGAAGGTTTTTATGTCTAATCAATTGGATATCAATTAAATTGTGTATTTACCTACTCTAAAATAGCTCTAAAACTTTCTTTCATACTATAAATAAATTATTTCGATATAAAGAATTTTCCAACGAGCCCCCCCATACTTCTCGCACGACGTGCGGCTGGATGGTACGAGCCCTGAGGCTCTACTTTGAAATCCGTAATTCGAACTTCATCTATTGTTATCCTTTTCGCTCTTGACGCGTAACTAATTCGCAAGAAAGTGACGGGGCGATCCGAAGTTCGAATTACGGATTTCAAAGTAGAGCCCCTGACGTACATCAATTCAATCGTGCATCGTGCGTGCTTGGTAATGCGTAGACTTGACGTCCGTCAATATCTTTTTAAATATTTTTTCTTGACCATGGGTGCTAGGTAATTTATTCGACGTCCGTCAAATCTTCGCAGTGTTGCCAGAACTCCTGTTTTTACAGGGGAGCTACTGGTTTTGGGTGTTTTTTTTTTTCAATGTAACAATATACATTGCGTTTGAAATTAGATAATTATAAACTAAAATAATAATAAAAATAAAATAAAATAAATAATTGCTACTTATTACTACATTAACTTCACATTTCAATAATACATTAAAAACAAAAATTACAGTGTCATTTCTTATCTTTCCAAATTGTTAATTTAATTAAATAGGTACCTACTTATCTATAAATTACAAAAATATTACTTATTGCTATTGTTATTCTGACAAAACTCCCCCACCGAGTAGAAACACTTCGTCAGCAAAAAAGCCCTCAGCTTATTTTTGAACAAGTTCAGGCTCGTAACTAACTTCAATTCAGAGGGTAACTTATTAAAGAGAGCAATGGACTGATAACCCGCAGAGTGCTTGACAACCTTGAGTTTTGAATTTATCATTTGTGGTAAATCCATTCTTCTAGTTGCCAGGCGCTTTTGTCTTTCTCCTGGCGTTTCAATACCGTTAAGGTGCTTGACTAAATCACCAAGAACCACCAGTATATACAAACTAGGGACCGTAAGGATCTCTAAATCCGAAAAATAAGTTTTACACGAGGTTGTCCGAGGTGTGTCTCATGCTCTACTGTTTTTCCAAAAAAATCTACTGGATTTTAGAATTTCGCTTGTGTAATTAAAAAATATATAATATGAATGTATCTCTGTACTAAATATGAATGTATCTCTTTTATATTTTATACTAGCTTTTGCCCGCGACTCCGTCCGCGTAGAAGTCGTTTATCGCTGCTCCCTCGGGATCTGTCTAATTTTCCGGGATAAAAAGTAGCCTATGTCCTTCCCCGGGACTCAAGCTATCTCCATACCAAATTTCATCTAAATCGGTTCAGCCGTTTAAGCGTGAAGAGGTAACAGACAGACAGACAGACACACTTTCACATTTATAATATTATTAGTAATAATTAGTATATATTAGTATTAGTATATTAGTATATTCGTATTTTAGTATATTAGTTTATTAGTACTTATATTAGTATGGAAGTATGGAAATATGGAAGTATGGATTATGAATTTTAGGTAGTTGTAACAGCTCTTTCATAGTAGAGGAAAAGGAATGAAGCAAAAAAAAAAATTCCATACATTGTGTGATGTAGTCAAAACGCAATAACTTTTTTGCACAAGTACCTACGGGGGACGGAATAATTCAAACATTATAATTCTGCGCGCGCGCTTATTTGTTTAGTCGTCACGGTTCAACGCTCTGACGCATCGACGTGCAACGAACAGGTTTTTTAAAGTGTCCTTATAAAAATCATGCTTATAGGTTTATCTCAAAAGCATACAATTTTCTTACTTTAATTTTCATTTTTAGGGTTCCGTACCAAAAAGGTAAAAAAAGAACCCCTATGGTGAGATTTCGTTGTTTGCTACACAATTATTTACCGCATAAAATTTGACGTAATAAAATTTTGCAATATAAAAATGGCGAAATACTGGAAAAGGGCCGAATTTTAAGTACCCGAAACTGACATGCGTGCATGACTCGATGTATTAATGTGGAAGAAGCGAAAGAGATTTGCCAAGATCGTAGCAGGTGGAAAGAAGTGGTCTCTGCCTACCCCTCTGGGAAACAGGCGTGATTTAATGTATGTATGTATGTAAAAATGTAGCGAAATAAAAAAATTACGAACTAAAATTATGCCAAGGATTGGTTTGCCAAATAAAACTTCGGCGAAAAGTTGGTTGCCAAATGAAATTTGACGAAACATAATTAGGCAAAAAGGCAGTACACCGAGGCCTATACTAGGTCGTTAAAGTGAATGGAGTATAGCGAGTAAAGTTAAGTTAGAGTATAGCGAGTGTCAAAATATGCGGCATACACTCAAGGCTCCGACAAACCAAACGCGTGGCAGCAGCAGCGCGTAGCGTCGCGTGGCGTCAGGGAGTTGTAAAACAACAAAACAAATGACACCCCGGCACACCGAGACGCGCGTCTCGCGCGCTGCAGACGCGCCGCAAACGCGCGTCTCGGTGTGCCGGGGTTCCATTTGTTTTGTTGTTTTACAACTCCCTGACGCCACGCGACGCTACGCGCTGCTGCTGACACACGTTTGGTGTGCCGAAGCCTTCAAACGGATGTATCTCTTGATTGCGTTTACTTGGAAGTTTGTTTGTTTATTTTGCAACACTATAGGAATGCTCTGAGTATTTGATATGAATTTCAACTTGATACCTCTACGCATTCCTGAGAAAAAGGGTTTTGACAGACAGATTGACGTACAATGAAGTGATCCTATTAAGTGTCCCTTTTTAGGGTTCAAAAGGAAAAAACGGAGCCCTTATAGGATTGGGAAACGGAACCCACTTTGTTGTCCGTCTGTCCGTCTGTCTGTTTGTCAAGACCCTTTATCTCGGGAACGCGTGGAGGTATCGAATTGAAATATAAACCATATACTCAAGTCTACAGTCCCTTGAAGCTGTAAAAAATTCAAGCTTCTAAGTTAACGTAAAAAAAGATACGGCCGTTTATGCCGCAAAAAACGTATATTTCGACACTCTCAAAGGAATCAAAATTTATAGGGTATTTTCCGTTGACCTAGAACTATGAAATTTGGCAAGTAATACCGTCTCATACTACAAATATAGGGAAAAATCTGAAAACCCAACATTTTTAATTAAATCACAAAAAAAACAGGGTCTTTATGCAAGGAACGGCGGCGGTGCAAATTTTGAATTAAGTTAACCGTGTCATGGGCGGAACCCTCGGTGTCCGAGTCCGAGTCGCCTTGACCGGTATTTTTTCCTTTTGAGGTACGGAATCCTTAAAAATAAATATTTCAAGTTGGGCGGAACGAAACCCTCGGTGCTCGAGCTCGACTCGCACTTGATTTATTATTTATTAATTTTATATATTATACTATCATTGGTCATGGAGACGAAGCCACAAGTAATTTCCGTTTTTCTAAAAAATAAAATGGCTACCAATTATTACATTTCTTCTAACATTAATATGCCCTAATATGGCTGCGTTTGTCGAGTGACAAAGTTTAGATAAGGCATCTGTCACCTTCTGACACGTAAATAAGCACGACAGTGACGGATGCTTTATCCACATTTGACACGCGATATAGAACGCAGCCATACAAGGCCCGCTGGTCAGAGATATACCTTTCCGTCAAAAATCACGTTATGATTAACACACTCAGATAAAGTAATTAATAAATACATTAAAACATCATTTGTATGTTAAAAGGCCACATATGTTAAAGTCTGTAGTGTTCCGCGATTTGGATCTCAATAACCATAACGCCTTCGTATCTGTTTTTTGGATGACTGCGCCGAGCAAACGTCGACCGTCCAGTGGCGCCCTCATCACTATTATTGTGTTTTCTAATTAACTAAAGAATTTCCTTGCAATCGGACGATGCTTTTTTGTAGGGCAAATAAAAACACAATTAATGGGATACGTAACAAACTTTGATAACAATTACCCTATGAGTAGTCAGCTTAACGGGAAAAGGTGGCCACTTTTTTCCGTTAAGTTGATAACTCAAAGGTCAAAATTGTTATTAAACTATGTGATATGTCCTATAAGTTGTGTTTTCATTTGTAGTACAAAAATGCACCGTCCGATTTCAAGAAAATACTTTATTTTATTAGAAAACACAATAATAGTGATGAGGGCGCCACTGTACATCCGGCGTACGCTCGGCGTAGTCTTAAACTTGATCATGTTTGCTTGAGACTGGCAAACGTGAAAACACGATTAGAATCAAAAACTCCGAGTTTTTTTTTCAAATATTTCATCTTCGGAACCTTAGGATATTTAACGATGATTTTAACGGTAAAAACTATATTGTCTATGACTTGTCGTATTGTCAACGATTTCATCATTGCGTTTGCCACTCGTCCTGCATGGATCAAACGTCGATGTCCAGGTGGGTTACGCTACTTACGCTTGTAAAGCTCACTTTCCCCAAATGTGCACTTTTTCTAAACGTGAAGTCCAGAAGGCTCACTTTCTTGGAATGTACGCTGTCTCTAAAAGTGCAATTCCCAATAGGTACAATACATTCTCAGAAGACATAGAAAGAAAGCAAGAAAGAAAGAAAAACATTTATTCGTGAGAATCAGACAAACAAAACAAAACAAAATACTGACAGACAAAATTACTGTTCTCACAATGGTTCCAACTCAACGTAACATAATTATCTCAGAATGTGCCCCAATTGGGAAAGTGGGCGTTTTGGAAAAGTGCACTTTTTGGAATAATGCACATTTCGATAAAGTGCCCCTGATGGGCAAAGTGTACCTTTTGGGAGTGTACATTTTGAGAAAGTGCAGTTTTTGAGAAAGTGCACATTTCGGAAAAGTGAGCTTTACAAGCCTAACCCGTCCAGGTGTTTCAGCCAGTGTGCTGCGGCAGGCGAAAATGTATGCAGAGGGGCTAGACAAGATGCATTACGCTAACTAGCGTTTCTATTAGTTTCGTTTGTAAACCAATCGCGTCACTGGTAGATCACGTGACTTTTCGTATCACGTCATCTACAAGTGACGCGATTGGTTTAAAAACATAACGAATAGAAACGCTAGCTAGCGTAATGCGCCTTGTCTAGCCCCTCCGGTCCTCTATGCCACCGGGAAAACAGCGAAGTGGGCAATCATTTACCACGTGAGAGAGGGTCTGATCAGGGGCTCCGTAATCGCATTGTGGTAACACTGGTGTTCACGCCTAACGTTCACATTTAATTTTAACTCTTATTTTTATGTTAATTAGAGTAATTTTGTATTGTATTCTGTCACACCAATCAAAAAGCTATAATTTCTCGATATATTCCAAACAACCAATTTATTTATTTATTTAAAGAACATATCTGACTAACAGCTTGATGCCAAAGCGTCAGAAACGGAATTATACAAACAAGTACTTAAAAATAAGCAACAAAAATTATTATATATACAACCTCGCATACGTCACACTCCCACTTCAAATACTCTGTACTTGCATCCATCCTCTCATAAGGGGCTTCTAAAAGGGCCATATTTTCACTGCAATATGTGGCCGGCAACTATTGGTGTCTTTCTCTAACATACGAGTAAGAGAGGGACACCAATAGTTGCCGGCCACATATTGCAGTGAAAATATGGCCCGTTTAGAAGCCCCTTTACAGAAACGTTGTACTTATGACCTTTCTTTGTAATTAAAATCAAAATGATAAAAAACCAAGTTTCAATCATCTCCTTGTTTCCATCCGGAACAACTGGTAACTCCTCAATCCCAACTTGTGTAGGTGATGGTTGGTTTTCCCGTGGTTAGATAGCATTGGCTGAGTTATAAATAATACCGTAACAGGCAGTGATTCTTTCAAAAGCAAAGGTGAGCGAATACAGGAGTGAATGTCCAAGCGGCGAGTTTAAGTAGTCCCGTCAAAGCGAATACACATTTCAGCGCGTATATTCAATTTGGCAGCATGGCTTCTCGAACTTAAAAGGCTGCCTAATTGAGAATGCACGCGCTAAAATGTGTTTTGCTCGCTCTGACGGTACTACTTAAACTCGCCGCTTTCGCGTTCGCTCACCTTTGCTTTTGAAAGAATCACTACCCAGGTCTGTTTTGTTTGACCAGATGTCGGCGAAACTTTTATTAGCTTATAACTATAAACATTAATTTTAAATGATAGCTAATTAGCCTTTAGGTTATCGGTTTAATTAATAATGTCATAGGTTATTGTATCACGTATTTAGCACGAATTTACCCAATCGCTGACCACCACGTGGCCTTTGCACTCCTGGTAAGATAAATTTCTCTGAAGCGATTTTAGAGGAGCTCCAAGCATAGTCTATTCCATTTTCTATTGCCGCTTAGGCGATTTGAGAGCGTTATAGCAACCGAGAGAAATTTTGTTTTTTTAGGGTTCCGCAGACAAACTATTTTTCTGTCATCCCGGCTCATAGACACTTCCGGAGATCCTAGAGCTGGTGCTTACCTCTCTCAAAGGATTGGGCTAGCTATCCAGAGAGGTAACGCAGCCAGTGTCATAGGGACCATGCCGCGAGCGGACCTGCTAGAGGGGGTGTTCTTTTTATAGTGGTGATTATTATTTACGTCTTTAATATTTGAGTAGCTTAGTTTTTATTTTAATTTAAATAAGTTTAGTTTTAACTTTTAATTGTATTATATTAAATGTGTTATTAAGAACCCTTATAGTTTCGCCATGTCCGTTTGTTCGCGGTCTAACTCAAAGGATAGTTAGATCGGTACCTCAAATTGATTAATTCCGCGTAGCAAACTTTCCAGTCGCATTTTTCCCCATTTTATTTTTTCTCCGATCGCATTGTTTCCCATTTTGAATTTTTAGCAATCGCATATTTTCCATTTGGGGTTTTCCCCACTAGCAAAATTTTTCAAGTGTAATTAAGTCGAAATAGGTAGATAGGTTTAGGTTATGTTAGTTTTGCAGAAGGCCCGAAGGGCCGTAGCACCCAGAAATAGGAGCTCCGTGGACACAGTGAAATTTATTTTGAATTGAGAAACTTACCTACAAGTGGGGAGAACCCTAAATGGAAAATATGCGATTGCTAAAAATTCAAAATGGTAAACAATGCGATTGGAGAAAAGATGTGGGGGACCATTTAGAAATGATTAAATTCGAAAAGTTTAATTTTCGATAGTTGCGTGTCCCCCCCCCATTTCAGTATACGTTTTCCCCCCCTTGTGAAGCGATTAGCGAGTGGAGCAATTTGCGCGTGATATAATACCTACATGACGTACGTCTACGGGGTTGCGGTAATTAAGCCTCTGCTGTGAAGTGGTGTATCTTTCTTAATCTGTGGTAACGTGTTCTTTTCATCTACAGCCTAAACTACAAATACAAAAAACCGGATAAGATGTCCGACCATGCTCAGTGTAGCGTTACTACAAACAAAAAACAATCTCGAACAACAACAAGTATGAACTAATTTTGTATTTAAAGTTATTTGGTGCTATTTTAGATGATTTTTTGTAGCTATAGATAGAGGCTTTAGCCGTCTGTATCTCAGGAACCAATCGTGTCCACTTAGTTGTGATAGTATTTCTTTTAAATTCGTTGTATGTGCTTTCATTTAAGATATTTTTCAGATTTTTTGGACATGGCGAAACTATAAGGGTTCCTATTTGACTACGGAACCCTAAAAATGTACAGGATGGTTAAGGGATTGTCCATTCGAAACAAAAAATATTCAGTCATCATATTTGCTGATGGTCCTGGGACTGGTTGCAAATATATTTAGACCTATATGAAAAAAAATTGCCTTCATCACAACTTTAAAAACATAAAGCAATAAATTAATATATGACAATGACTAATACGTATTTTGATATGCCTAAAAACAACTTTTTATCTAATTATATAATTATTCAGATAAACAATCATTTGATGTAAAAATATTCTTGAATACATTATACGCTGACAAATCAATCACTTTCTCAAAATAACAATAGATTTATTACTCATTTGAATTAATAAAAAATGAATAATATTTTAGATGAGTCTATTTACAAATTAAAAAACAAAGTTCTATGGCAGAAATCGATATTGAGATGACCTTGTCTAAATAGTCCTGCGTATGTAACAAATAAAATGATTTTTAAAATACTCCTTAATGACATGAGGGTGCATTTTGCTCCTTATTTAATTTGTTACTTTGACGGTATTGCATTGTCAACGATGATATGCCTCATCTGATTGAATATTTTGATAGGAAAGTAGTCTTTATAAACCTTGGAATGCGAGTGCTTTTTCTATCTATTTGATCAGATAAGAGGTTGAGAAAGTATAAGGGACGAAATGACACACATGGCAACATTTAATTTGTTACCCGACTGCGGCAAAACCCATAAGGAGGGTTATGGTTATATGGTTAGATTTAGGGGTCACAAAACCGGTTCTCACGTTATGTAAAAACCAGTTTTCCGGTTATATCCTCCTAAGACCCACCATACAACGAAATTTGTCAATGGAATATGAATCTACTGCGAATGAAATAAAGTCAATTTTCTTATTTGATCGCGAGTTTTACTTTACTTCCTTTACACTAGATCTTTATTTCAATAGCAGTATTTTGTACTATTTTTAGTACAAGAACCCTCAGGAGGTTAAAGGATTTAAAACAAAAAACTATCTTTTAATGTACACTTTATCATATAGCCATTGTTATTCTTAATAATCACATGAAATGGTTAAACCGGTTTTGTTTTCGGTAAAACCGGTTTTGTGACCCCTAGTTAGATTTATCTTAACTACTAGTGTCATAGGCTATATTAAAATGATTGGTAATCAAAATGGCGGATTTTTGGCGCCAAATTGCGCGGCGTGAAAACTAACATTATGTTGACGACATTATTCAAACAGCAGTTGGGTTTTCAACGCATGCTTTTTGTTAGACTTGTTATTTTATTAGATTTCAGACTTCACAGCAAAGAGTTTTAACCTTTCGTCTGTGTATGATAAGGATCCTAACTGTACCCGTCATCTGCGTATGATAAGGATCCTTACAGAAGTGATTTAATTGTTTTATTATATATTGACTTTACTGGCTTGAAGATAGGGTTCTAATTTTCTTGTAGAAAAATCGAAAAATTCAATCCACGCCCACCCCAGGATGATCATAGATCACTTGTAAATAGGAAGCCGAGTGAAGTCTAGCCTAATGTATCTCAACAAGGAGGGTGCCAGGCTCCCTCTGGAAAATATGTCTAGACACGCCAATGACTAATGGATGATTCTTTAAAGAATTGGGCGTATATTTTGATGCCGTTTTCGGATATTTGTTAGATGTCCAGTAAACTTAGATACCTAACCAGAAACGAAATCTGAATCTGCAGCCACTTCTACAAAAATGTGTCCCTAAAAATGAGGCGGTTGAAACGCTTGAGGAATCACCCTAATATTGAGTGCCTCTATGCTAGTAATTTCACTGCTTCTTCTCCCACACTGGTGCTAAACAATTCAAATACTGCTGCTTAGCACCACCACTTAATTAATATGAGAACTGCATGCAATATGTTTAATTCAAATTCATGTCAAAAACTTCCTGTTTTGCGTCTCCTTTTAGCAGCATTTTTAATAAATATTAAACAAATACAACAACTAGCATATTGTAGAGTAAAATTTATTGTTACCACTCAAGAACCTACAAGTTGTTGAAAATATAAGTATTGTGGTGCATAGATTAAATTTTTTTTTGTTTACCATAGTAATAATGGACGAACGTCGTATTAAAATACGATAATCGATAATCATTCATTTATGTTTTAAGCAGGTGCATTAGCCAAAATACTTTTGATGCTTTATAATCCCTACTTATTTCTTAACCCCGCTATAAATTATAAATAATGTCAGATAAACAAGTTAAAGGCGACGGCAATCATCGATCATTACGCCGAACTAGATAATTTAAACATTGGAATTTAAAGTCATGAGTCAGAACGGGCCAGGTGCGACCTAACCTTTCGCAACACCTAATACCATACCTAATTAAAAATTCGTGTAACAATCAGAACCGATTAAACTACGCATTAGATTACAATTTGAAAATAAAAACACACGTAATGATTTAACCGGACGTTAATTCCAGCGTCCTCGAAAAATTAAAAACGCACCGCAATATTTTCCTCATTTTTATAATGGCACAGGCACTTACCTCAAAAAGCTTGAGTAAAATGTTCACATAAAGCCTTCGCACGCCTAAAGATTTACCGATAGACGCCAAAAATATTATGCACAAAATTAAAAGAAGAATCGGCGTGTAAAGTATAGACACCGCAACCGACACAAACGACATGATTAACGCCATTTTGACGACTGATTGACTAAAATTCGACGTCATTCATTCGCCTGCTGGCTGTCAAAAGCTATCTGACGTCGTCAGTTTTAGACAAAAATAAATGATTATCTTAAAATTGAACTGTTACATTTATTCCAATATAGCTTTAAGTACTCGTTATTACGATCTAATATTCATTGTCGTTTTTTTTTACTTTGTTATAATGATAGTGAAATTAGCACCAGCGTAACTTAGAAAAAGAAAATCCATTGTCCATCTGACGGTTACTAAACGTCCAGAAACTATCTTCAACTGTGTTTAGTAGTATATACAAATTCAATAAAACCTTTTCACATGTAATTTTCCTTTTTATACATTAAATTGAAAGTAAATTAGAGAAAGATTTTTGTTGTGTGTGAGCATACTAAGTTAAATCCCTAATGCCAATTTATAGACGATATTTTTACTGTGGTATCACGGGTCACGGGCACGGCTTCTAAAACGACGTAAAGAGCAATCATTATATCGGGATTTTCGAAAAAATCCTATTAGGATTGTTAAAATCTGCACCCAGATATAATCACAAATCACCATGTCTGCTCTACCCTACGGACCCCCCGTGCGAGTATCTCCACTGATCAGGGTAATTATAAATTTCCGTAAAATATACAACCTTAATTATGTAACAGTGTTTTTAAACGAGATTTCCAAATATAAACTTGGAATTCTTTTTAATCGCTCTTGCAGACTTAATGGCTCTTATTTCGTGTCGTGTTCTCAAATAATCAGCCAGTATTACTACGTCGAAATAAATACCTATATTACTTACCTAGACCTAACCTCTTTGGTACCTAACTTCGATTTTCGACTATAAGTGCATACCTACCTTACTTTGCTACTAATTCAAACACTTTAAACCTAATAAATAACTTCATAATAAGGTTTCGACATTATTCGTTAATATTTTAAATTTAACACAGTGCATAGAACTTATGAACTCATATTTTGTTATGGGATTGAAAGACCTTCCACTGGACTAGACCTGTATATATAATAAAATTAATGAAGATATATGTAATTTGATCATGCATATCTGTGTAACTAGTTACTGTCAAAAAACTTTTTGCTTAGTAAAACTGTAGTTATTAACCACCAATCTCCTTGGAAGAAAAAAAACATAAATGGATTTAAAGTAGGTATTAGGCACATATAACTAGTGCTATGTTGCTCTTACATGTGTTTCTGTTTGTATTGTTGGTTATCTTGACTGTTTTTACTCTGCATGAAATAGAATATCAAAATAGACTTAAATATAAAAAAAACAAAAATAATATCACAGAAAATCTTTTAATATTGCCATCTTATACCAATTCCAGTTTGGTCGCTGGTCATTGTTAACCGTGGGCATTGCGTATGGAGCTTTCCACCAGAACAGGCTATCTAAGAGGGAAACCAAGCTGCGTGAGATTGAGGCCAAGGAGAAGCCTGCGAGGGACGCGAAGATTGCTGCGGAGAAGGCTATTGCATCAGCAGGTAAAGTCCATTCAACTTTAAGTCAAAACTTTCACCTCAAAATACTCTGCGATTAACTCGTAAAAAAACAATCATAAACTGTGGTCTCTAGTTACTTCAGTAGTGGTTTTAGGGTAAGGCACGGTTGGGCGATCGTCTAGGGCGCCAGAGAGAAAAGGGGCGCCTGCGGCCGGTTATTTCATCATATCCCTTGCCTTTTTTCATATGGGTTTGAATGGCAGAATGTGACCGCCGTAGATATCTGGCCCAGGGCACTGGTAGTGATCTTACCTCTCACTTAGCTGCAAGCTTCTGCAAGGCGATACTGATGCCAATTTGGCGCTATGGTATCCAACTTTGAGAAACAACATCCCACTCTAATGTCGAAATTATCCAAAAAGTTTGCAGATTTTGATGGACAACTTACAAATTTACGAACTGCCTTGCATGATTTGACCTAAACTGACAAAGGTTGCAAGTTACTAAAAAGCATGTAGTATCTTGTCTTATATTATCTTACAGATGGGCCCTTTTGAATACACTTCGACCCTTTAGGATCTTTTGTGCAATTACCCTCTTACACAATCAGCTGTTCGAATGTGCAGGTTTCCTCACGATGTTTTTCCTTCACCGTAAGAGCGTCGGGTAGAAAAACTCATTGGTACATGATGACCGCGGGGGTTCGAACTCGGTTCCTTACAATCACGAGTTGACCCCCTAAGCCACTAAGCCACCGATGCTCTCAAGCAGTAACTCATTCAATGACTAGGGAAAACCATTGCAGGAAAAAAAACCAATAGCTGTAACCCTTGGTAAACTTTTGAATTGGTTGGTAAACAAGGTCTACCAAAAAGCATGCTTCGAAAACTAGGGAATGCAGATAACCGGTTATAACCGGTTTTAACCGGTTATTTTCATACAACAATGGTTAATAACCGGTTAAATTGCATTCCCTATCGAAAACCCAACTGCTGTTTCAATAATGTCGTCAACGTAATGTTAGTTTTCATCCCGCGCAATTTGACGCCAAAATCCACCATTTCGATTTCCAATAATTTTATAGCCTGTGACACAGTGGACGAATCTAACCACGTAAAATTAATTAAAATCGGTTTAGCCCTTTAGTAGTTACGAGGGAACATACAGTCGGACATACGTTCCTTTTGGGCTTTGCCGCAGTCAGGTAAATAGTCTGTGACTGACTGTCTGTCGACAAAAAGCAACAAGTAGGTACGGAAAAGAAAGATACAGTTTCTGTTTTTTTTAAAGCGGTAAACACGTCTCGTTTTGTGAGGCTTCTCAAAGATGAAGACAGGAATTAGGACTTCATAGATTCATATTTCATACAAATAAGACGTAGTTGCAGAGCTCAGGTTCGGTTCCCACTTGACCGTTTTTTTTTGTTTCAGCTGAAATCAAGTCCCTTGAGGAGATGGTGAGCAAGAAGTAGATCAAGAACTAAACAGTTAAGTTACTCGCCCGTCATGGTGGCTTTTCCAGCATTGTAAAGTTATTTAATGAATTATAGGTAATTTGTAATGTATTCATTGTTTTATTTTATACATACTGCGTGGGGAAACCCATGATAAAATGAAGGTGGCTGATGGGTCTCATGAACCAAGTCTTAAAAAAACTGCTTTAAAAAAAAACGATGAAACCCGAAGTTAACATTTTGGGCTTACGGACTTTGTTCATGACTTTTTTAATTGGATATAGGGTAAAGTCACCAGTGGTGGCCAGAGACCAGTAGTTGACCTTATATGAGTGAGAAAAGTGGGAAATATATCTTTCATACTCTGCCCACTTATACAAAATATAGGCAGGCAGAGGCCGACTAAAGTCGCCGTCAATAGAATTTGCTAACTATGTAAACAAATTAGTACTGTTTGACACCTAACCTCAAATATTCACCAAGCGTGTTTTTATTAAAAATAACGTATAATGAGTAGTTATTTCATCTTAAACTTAATATGAAAATAATGATAAATCATTGCAAAGACCTCACTTGATCTTTAAAAGTACGTGATTATCGAGTAATCATGGTGAATCGGTTAGTTTGGTTTTGTTTACTTAGTTCGCAAATTCTATTCACGGCGACTTTATAGGTGTCTGGCTGCCCACTGGTGACTTTACCCTACTTAGCCTAAAAAGAGTAACGGGTGTTTTGCGCGGAAAACGGAAAATTCTCTCCTCTTGGTGTGTCCCAGTTGGTAGCAAGAAGTGACTTGGTGGGTTTTCAATGTTTTCATACAGATTGAGGTGTTTATGTTATGTTTTCAAAAACGTTACCGCATTTTAGCCATTTTACATGGACTTTTTCAGCTTCACAATTCTCAAAAAAAACAGAAAAAAACAACAAAACAAGTATAACAATTTTTATTACTCCCCGTAAACATAACAATTGCACTTACTCAAGAAAATCTTTCCAATTACAAACAACATGGCAACTAACAATCTAAAATTCGTCGTTTTCAAACGGATGATACTTGTGTCCCAGGGAACTGGAAAAAATAAAAAAATATTAAAGAAATATTTACCTATAAGGATAAACGATTTGGTATGGAGGATATCTCTGCTGTGAAAGTGTTACAAACAAGCAAATATTCGTAGGTATGGAATAACCGAACTAACGATGTATTTAGTTCGAATTTTGAAATATGACCATACTGAAGGTCAAAATCAGTGTCATGTATTATAATTTATAATAATTAGGAAATAGAGACGCCATGAATTCTAGAACCATATGCCACCAAAATCCTAAAGTTTATATAAAGCTACTATAGGACGCCCGCGACTTCGTACGCGTAGAATTAGTTTCCCGCTACTCCCCCCATGTCTTCCTGTTGGGGGTCGATTTTCGGAAAATCCTTTCTTAGTGCTCACTTACATCATGAAAGGAACCCCTGTACCAAATTTCAAGTTTCTAGTTACAGTAGTTTCGGCTGTGCGTTGATATATATGTCAGTCGGGTTTGCCTTTTATATATATAGATTGTCGAGGTTGAGAAAGTAAGTCAGTAACTCAGGTTTGCCTTTTATATAATACCACCATAGCTATACCACCGTTACTCAACGTTTATTAGTAAGGGGGTAGGAGTGCAACATTACGAGGTATTTACGTCAAAAGTAATAATCATTTGAAGGGTTGTGATGCCAGTTTGCTATCAATTTGTATAGGGCGTTTTTAACACTTAGGGCTGATTTTTCAATCTCCAGATACCTTCCAGTCCTTATCTTTCTTATGACAAAGAAAAGGACAGCGCTACAATTTATATAGATATATACTTACGCTGTCATGGGTACGAAGCGGCCGTTGACATCGAACGAGTCGATCAAAGCCATGTCCTCGCTGGACAGCTTGAAGTCCAGCACGTCGAAGTTGCTGGCGATGCGCGACTTGGTCACCGACTTGGGGATCACGATGACACCACGGTCGATCTGGTATCTACAATAATAAAAAAAAAAAAAAAAAAAATATGCCGTGTGGTGCCGGGTTTAGAATGTTGCCACTCCATGTCTTCCCGTGGATGTCGTAAGAGACGACTAAGGGACTAAAGGCTGTGTAGTGCTGTCAGGCGATGGGTTTGCAACCTGTCACTAATACACTGTATAACATCTTAGCCTGGTTGTGCAAACTGTGGTCACAGAATTATCAACAAGTTTTTGCAGTTGTTGGTGAGTCTGTGGCTCTGCCTACCCCACTCTGCGAATGAAGGCGTGAGTTTATGATGATGATGATGAATAAATAAATATCTGGGGACAATGTCACACCAATAGGGATAATCATGAATTTTTTAAATCAAATTTCTCAACAAAATATGAAAACACCGTAAAATAAATCACCCAAAGTGAAATTAAAATTAAAATCGGCCAAGAAATACGGATGACACAAGCATTTTAAACTACTAATTAGACAGTGATTAGACAGAGATCCGACATGCACTGTGACGTCATGTAACAGGTCGGCCATATAAACTCCATGTTAAATTCAGTTTTGCTAGAAAGAGAGGCCCAAATCGGGAACAGGAGTCGGGGGTCGCCGTGCTGCGCCCAGGGCTGGTCTGGCTCTCCCCTCCAATCATCTGTTCTACCAACCTGATCAGGATCTGTGCCGGAGTCTTGTCCAGCCGAGCCGCGTTGGCCTTCAGCTTGGGGTCCTCCAGGAGTTGGGGGTCGCCTTGCTGCACCCAAAACCGATCAGACTCTCCCCTCCAAGCATCTGTTCCACTGACCTGATCAGGATCTGTGCCGGAGTCTTGTCCAGCCGAGCCGCGATGGCCTTCAGCTTGGGGTCCTCCAGGAGTTGGGGGTCGCCGGGCTGTGCCCAGAGCCATTCCAGCTCTGCCCTCTAAGCACCTGTACTACCGACCTGATCAGGATCTGCGCCGGAGTCTTGTCCAGCCGAGCGGTGATGGCCTTCAGCTTGGGGTTCTCCAGGAGTTGGGGGTCGCCGGGCTGCGAGAGACATTCGAGCTCTCCCCTCTAAGCACCTGTTCCACCGACCTGATCAGGATCTGTGCCGGAGTCTTGTCCAGCCGAGCGGCGATGGCCTTCAGCTTGGGGTCCTCCAGTAGTTGGGGGTCACCGGGCTGCGCCCAGGGCCGGTCTGGCTCTCCCCTCCAAGCATCTGTTCCACTGACCTGATCAGGATCTGTGCCGGAGTCTTGTCCAGCCGAGCGGCGATGGCCTTCAGCTTGGGGTCCTCCAGGAGTTGGGGGTCGCCGGGCTGCGCCCAGGGCCGGTCTGGCTCTCCCCTCCAAGCATCTGTTCTACCGACCTGATCAGGATCTGTGCCGGAGTCTTGTCCAGCCGAGCCGCGATGGCCTTCAGCTTGGGGTCCTCCAGGAGTTAGGAGTCGCCGGGCTGCGCCCAGGGCCAGTCAGGCTCTCCCTTCCAAGCATCTGTTCCACTGACCTGATCAGGATCTGTGCCGGAGTCTTGTCCAGCCGAGCGGCGATGGCCTTCAGCTTGGGGTCCTCCAGGAGTTGGGGGTCACCGGGCTGCGCCCAGGGCGGGTCTGGCTCTTCCCTCCAAGCATCTGTTCTACCAACCTGATCAGGATATGTGCCGGAGTCTTGTCCAGCCGAGCCGCGATGGCCTGCAGCTTGGGGTCCTCCAGGAATTGGGGGTCGCCGGGCTGCGAGAGCCATTCGAGCTCTCCCCTCTAAGCACCTGTACTACGGACCTGATCAGGATCTGTGCCGGAGTCTTGTCCAGCCGAGCCGCGATGGCCTTCAGCTTCGGGTCCTCCAGGAGTTGGGGGTCACCGGGCTGCGCCCAGGGCCTGTCTGGCGAGCCGAGCGGCGAGTACGCCGTCAGCTTGATGCCGCGCGCCTCGCAGAACGCCTTCAGGCGCGACTGGTTCAGGTACGGGTGGCTCTCCACCTGGGGACAAAAAAATACTCTCATACATAACTTCTTCTTTTAGCTTGTATTCGTCCTCTATCTTTTACTTTATTAAATAGTATAAAACCAAGTCGTTTTCCTCGTCTGTCCGTTAACTCTTAAATCACGCAAGGGATTTTAATGTAGTTTTCACCTCCCCTTAGGTATTTTTTCCCGGAAGTTTGTTATGTATAACAAATTCTGGTTTATGTACGGGTTTTACAGAAAACTCACATAAACCGAAATGAAGCGAATAAATAAATAAGAACCCCTTGGATACAATGGCGACTCCTACTGTAAATGGTACAACTCGTGTGGGTGGTAACCAGCTGTGTATGGTCACCTGGTGTTTCCGGTTATCTGCTGCGGATGGTAACCTGGTGTTTACGATTATCTACTGTGGATGGTAACCTGGTGTTGTCAGTTATCTGCTGTGGATGGTAACCTAGGGTTCCCGGTTATCTGCTGTAGATGGTGACCTGGTGTTACCAGTTATCTACTGTGGATGGTAATCTGGTGTTGTCAGTTATCTGCTGTGGATGGTAACCAAGTGTTCCCGGTTATCTGCTGTGGATGGTAACCTGTTGTTGTCAGTTATCTACTGTGGATGGTACCCTGATCTTATCAGTTATCTGCTATGGATGGTAACGTAATGTTCCCGGTTTTCTGCCGTGGATGCCCTAGCTCACCTGGTTGACGACGGGCTTGACCGCGGCCACCTCCAGCACGCGCGCCACCTGCTTGCTGTTGAAGTTGCTGAGCCCGATGCTGCGCACCAGCCCCTCGGCCACGAGCGGCTCCAGCGCCTTCCACGTGTCCACGTAGTCAACCGGCGAGAACTGGATCTTTCCGGCGGCGTCAGCTGGGAACAGCTCGCCGTCTTCCTGAAATCGAGGATTTTCTTTGGTTTTCAAAGTAAGTGTACAAGAAATTAAGGAACGGTAATTAGTCGTGTGAGGAACGAAAATTAACTATACTGCCGTTAGGCAAATGGTGGTATCTCAGACATAGCTTCTTGTCCGGTAGTCGCACTCGCTTCAGAAGTTATTTCTGAGATACAACCATTTGCCTTACGGCAGTATGTTACTTGGGTGAGGATTGAATATTCTTCGTTTATTGAGTTTGAAACGATAGCCTGGTGCCGGCCATTTTTGATTTTTTTACATCTATTTAGTAATCAATAATTAAAGCTACCTGGCTACTTACTTAGTAAGTAAGTAAGTAGTTTATTTTGTGAAACACAGGTATACATAATAGTTCTTAGATTAATTTAAGCGACCTCTATGTTCTGCCTTGCGGCGTACAAAAACAACAATAAAAATTAACAAATTACTAAATGGTTCCATTATACATAGCTCATATTAAGTTCTTATATTAAACATGCATCAAACTGATTTAAAAGTACAAACCATTTACAATCAGACTTTGTCATTAAAAAATTCATTGTGCATTGTGCTCTGTGGACCAGTTTGCTTTTCAGGTTCTTTTTAAATATGTGAAGATCTTGACATTTAAGAGCATCTGGTAAAAAGTTATAGATTTTCGTTGCCATTCCCAATATACTTTTTTTTTTAAATACAGTTTTGCCAGGTACCACATTTATTTTATATTTATGCCGAATCGGTCTTCCGCTTGGGCAGGAGCTTTTAAGTGGAAATAGACCTGGATTCGATTTAACGAAGACTGACACTTCGAAGATGTATAGACTTGGTAAGGTCAATATGCCTAGTGTTTTAAAATGGGGTTTACATGATTCAGTTCGTTTAATATTGCACATTGCTCTTATACATTTCTTCTGCGCTTTAAAAACACTTTGGATCGAGTTTTGTACTGTATTACCCCAGAATACAATACCGTATCGTAAAATTGACTCCACATATCCGTAAGACAAGGGTTACACGATCAGTTTGGCGTCAGTTCAGTCCGTGCTCGAAAGGGACGCAGCTATATTAACATAATAGCTGCGTCCCCCTCGATCATGATTGAACTGACGCCAGACTGATGAAATACTGAGCGTGTAACCGATGTCTAATACGCTAGTAACGCTGTTTTTTGATCTGATATAGTTGAAACTCTTCGCAAGGCAAATACAAAGTTATTTACTCTAGTGGATAAAGAGTCAGAATGTGGTTTCCAGCTTATGTGTTTATCAATATTAATACCTAAGAATTTCGCGACATCAGTCTCTTCTATACATTGATCTTTATATCTTATGTCAAGATGTATAGCATTTAATTTAGATTGATGAAATTGCATTATCTTTGTCTTGTCAATATTAATTTTTAATTTATTTAGGTCTAGCCAGTCAATTATAGTTGTAAGAGTATTGTTTATGTCAGCTTCATAATTTTTAAGGTCATTTGATTGAATTAGAACGGTACTGTCATCTGCAAATAATATCATTGGATGGTGTATACATTTTGGCATATCATTAATATAAATTAAAAATAATAAGGGTCCCAAAATACTACCTTGAGGAACTCCGCGCATCAGTAGTCTTGGTTCTGAATAGTAAGACGTTTCCTGCATTGACTTACAGCAGATTCCCTTTATTTCCGTATATTGAGTTCTATTTTTTAAGTACGAGTCTATCAAATCAAGGCTATTTCCTCTAATACCACAACGTTCTAATTTATGTAGTAGTCTATTATGGTCGACACAGTCGAAAGCCTTCGACATGTCCATGTATATTGCTGAGATAGGAGTTCTTGTGTCTACACTCAAAGTAACTATTTTTATAACTGGTTTAATG
This sequence comes from Acleris cristana, assembly GCA_948252455.1. Lineage (NCBI taxonomy): Eukaryota > Metazoa > Arthropoda > Insecta > Lepidoptera > Tortricidae > Acleris > Acleris cristana. The sequence goes on along the minus strand of OX411798.1, from coordinate 2,181,274 downwards.
CATTGCGCATTGAAATGTCTCCTAACGGTGGTTTTCTAAAAAAAGTGTTCGCTGTCACGAAAATTATTAATACATTTATACAGGGTGTCCCAAAACTCAACGATAACCTGGTACCGGGCGGGAGGCCAAGTAGTACAGTCACCAGCCAACATTGAGCGCAAAAATAACTGACACGCTCTTATACCTCTAGTAATAAAGACGTGTTAGATATTTTTGCGGCCAAAGTTGGATAATATATTATTGCTGGTGAATGTACCAGTTCTGAAAAAAATAAGGAAAATTGTGATGTAGACGTTTTTTCTTATTTTTTCCAGAACTGGTATAACTTAATACTGGAAAAGGGCCGAATTTTAAGTACCCGAAACCGACGTGCGTGCATGATTCGATGTATAAATGTGGAAGAAGCGAAAGAGATTTGTCAAGATCGTAAAAAGATCGTAGTCGTCAAAATCGGCCACCGATTTTGTTAAATGTATTTTAAGTAGTTTTAATGATTAAATTGTTAATATTTGGGACTAAAACCGAAGATAAACACGCAAATGTTTAGTGTAAATGTTATTAAGGCCATAAGTGCTGTGAAGAAAGTATTATCACGAGTGCAAAATTTGACAAGTAACTGGGTCAACGACTTCGTGATTTGAAAAATATTTTAAAAAAGTACACCGTCTGCCGTGCTGATTGATCATCAACGAAACCAGGGGAGTATTGATATTCCATAATCTTATTATTACTTACCTCTGTGTTAAATTTTTAACGAAAATACTGTCCACCTAGCTAAGAAACTTAACAAAATTTAGTGACACTGACAGGAGAAAGGAATTTAGACGAGTCAGATTTTAGTACCTAGTAACTTAAATAGGTTGTGGCTTATTTAAAGCCTTAATTAAAGATTAAGTATATTAAAGTGTCATTAGTATTACAATAGTAAAATTATGGTAATAATTATTCAATCAAAATAAATATCTTTAAGAGATTATTGTGTGATATTAACACAGTGAGATTTTTAGACTTGAATTGACCTTAAATTATAATTAGGCTATTAGGTGTATATTTCTTGGGCACTGGTACTGTTCTTTGTCATTATGTTTCCAGCTACCAGCAAGCCTACTACCCGTCGGGACGTCCTTGTTGACAAACTCCGGAACACACAGTTAGAGCTGAAGACAGTTAAAGAGCTCAATGCACGGCTGCTGCAGGAGCGTGACGAGAGTGAAGAGGAGGTTCTGCGTGTTATAAACCATAACAAAACCCTCAAAAGTTCTCTCGCCAAGCTGGACTTGGATTTTGACCATATGCGAGAACAACGGGATCGCCTCCAGGCCAGCATGGACCAGTTCCAGCAGTGCCGGGAGACGCATGAAGAGGCGCTACGGCGGATTCGGGACCTGGAACAGCTTCTGGAGGAGCGACCAGTTAAACAAGACACTACTTGTGCCAGATGTGTTGCGGAGGAGTCGGCCTACAATGTAAGCTTGTTTGCGGAGCTCAATACTTCTGACTGTGAAGTTAACAAATGCTTAGAAACGGTAGACCTTACTAACTCTTTAGACCTTATTGATCCAAAACCTTCTAACATTACTGTGAGGGGATCAAACAAAATTAAAAAGTATTTAAGATTAAGTAGATTTATAAAAAAATCTAAAGTTCTACTCCGATGTAATAAAAGTTTTATGAAATTAGCACCTATTAGATATAGTAATGTAGCCTTACATAATGACCTATTAAATTGTCAACACGAACTAGAGTGTATTATGCATGATTTTGATGCCAATGCCAAACAACTTAAGGTATTGGAATTTGCTCTGCAAGATGTAACTAATAAGTATACATTGTCTTGCAAACAAATGGAGGAGTACATAGGCTTCATGAATAGCATCATCGATCTAGGTAATACCAACATGGACAAACTGGACTCGCTGGTAGGTAAATCGCGCGATAGCTACGGCGGCTCTCCCTGGCAAAACCGGAGGCAGAGCCTGCCGGCCTCGCCGTCACCGGCACCGGCGCCGCGCCGCGCCCGCCCCGCGCCCCCCGCGCCGGCCCGGGCCCCGGCCGCCGCGCCCCGCGCGCCCCGCCCGGCCCCCCCGGCGGCGCCGGGCGCGGGGCCGCCGCGAGCTCCGTCGGCAGCGGCTGCAGCGCAGCAAGGGGACCCTCCAAGCTGCGCGCCCGCGCCGCCCGGACCGCGCGCGCCTTGCGTGCCACCGACTGGGCGAGTCTCGCTCGGTACTTTGCCGAACCCGGTGCGCAGGACCGTCACATACACGGATGAGGTAGGTATCGGGTTCGGGTCTAAAATGGTAAAGTACCTCGGTCATAACGACGTAGTGAACAACTGTTTACCAGGAATGTCTATGGACCACCTGATCTCCCGAATCTCCGCCGACACATTCAGTCGTGAGACAACGTTAGTAGTGTTATTAGGAAATAGTTTGAGGTTTAGTAAATATGACTTATTTAATTTGTCTGAGGCCCTCACTGAAGTTAGCAAAGGTGATATAGGTAAAATAATTATTTGCGCTTGTCTGTTTTCCCACAGATTAACAAATAAATGTAATAGAAATATTGATTATTTTAACTCGATATTATATAAAATGTCATTATATAATTCAAAAATTTCATATTTCGATACGAATAAATTTGTAAAAAAGTTCGATTTGACGCATAACTATTGTTATTTACCACGTAGGTACTTAGATGAGTGTGCTAATTTGTTAGCATATAATATTTTAGACCCCGCTATGACTAGCATAGCGAGCGACTGTAGAACGGAGCCTGCGCTGAGTTTTATTAGCGCCGGCCCCGCGCTGGAGCTGCCGGTGGATTTAAACTGACAGCTTCGACAACGGCCGCGGCTGTCGTCGTTCGCGGCGGCAGTCGCGGCGGCCTCGTGCCTGCCCACAGGTCGACAAACATTAAAAATAAATTGTGTAATAATGTAATAAATATAATTCATCAGAATATTCAGGGATTTTCTAGTAAGGAACTAGAAATTAGTTTGTTTATTGATAGTGCTAATATACACGTTCTATGTGTTACTGAACATTGGCTTAAGGGTCATGAATGCATGTTTAATTTTAATAATCATGACATTGTTAGCATGTTTGCTAGACAATCTTGCAGTCGGGGCGGATCCCTGATTATGGTCAAACGAAACATTAAATGTAAGGAACGTAAAGATATTGTTGCGAAGTCAGTTGAACGTCATATTGAACTTGCGTGTGTTGAATTGGAACAATTTATTATTATTTGCGTATACAGACCCCCTACGGCGGATTACAAGCTTTTTGAGAGCATTTTGGAAAATGTTCTTAGTTGTGTTTTTAATACTAAAAAGTGTATTGTTGTATGTGGTGATTTTAATGTTAATCTGCTAGACGGATCACCCACGTCTATTAACTTACTGAGTGCTTTTAAATCTTTTAATTTAGTCAATCTGTTCTATGAGCCAACTAGAATTACAGCAACTAGTGCTACGTGTATTGATAATATATTTAGTAATTTTGACCCTATTCAGAAATCCGTAATCAATATCTTAAGTTCGGACCACTGCGGCCAGCAAGCTTCCTTTACGGGGAAGACTGATAAAGCGCCCCAAGAGTTTATATTTAGACAAATTACTGAAAATCGATTAGAATTATTTAATAACAAGGTCACTAACCAACTGAGTTATATGACGTGTACTGGGGAAGATCCGGATAGTTTATGTACTTCTTTATTTAATTGTATTATTAAGGAATTTGATGCCTGCTTTAGTCTGAAAAAGGTAAAAGCCAAGCAAGGTACGAAATTTTGTGATTGGGCTACACCGGAGATTCATAAAAAGAGGCACAAATTGTATGAGTTGTATGGTATAAGAGCTGTCGATCATAGGCCTGAGTTTCTAGAGTACGTCAAAAATTATTCTAAGGAATTCAAGCAGATTTGTGCTACCGCGAAGTCTGAGTATTATTCTAACAAAATTTGTAAATCTGACAACAAGATTAAAACCGTTTGGAACGTAATTAACACTGAAACTAGTAGAACTAGAATTAGAGACCCGCACTACAGCCTGCAAGTTGAAGATACTTTAGTAAATTCGGACCTTGATGTGGCAAAGAATTCGAGCGGTTTTTTACGAGCATACCTTTGGAGACTACTAAATCTTTACTATCATCTCCTGATAAGGCTGAAATATTGTTAAGATCTAATGTTAAGGAATGCACGAATGTGTTTAAATTTTATCATGTCACCTCTAAAGTTGTGATCAAAACGTTTAGGTCTCTTAATATCAAAAAGACTGAAGATCTTTGGGGCCTCTCTGTTACAGTACTTAATTCCATTTTAGAGGCAACTGCGCCTTACCTAGCTACTATGTTTAACAAGTGTGTCGATATTGGAGTATTTCCTGATCTGATGAAACATAGTAAGATCATACCCTTGTTTAAGTCAGGGGCAAAATCAGACCCCACAAATTTCAGACCGATTTCGATACTACCAGCACTAAGTAAAGTTTTTGAGAAATTAATTCTTAATCAAATATCCTCACACTTTAATCAACATAGGCTACTTCATAGCAGTCAATTTGGATTTACCAAGGGACGATCTACTACCGATGCCGGTTCCACTTTGGTAAAACATATCTTTGATGCCTGGGAAAAATCACTAGATGTAATTGGAGTGTTTTGTGATCTATCCAAGGCATTTGATTGTGTTGATCATATTACGTTAGTGCGGAAGTTAAGCTACTATGGCATAAAAAACGGTGCACTTGATCTTATTACATCTTACCTTGCTCACAGAACTCAGCGGGTAGACATTAACAGAACACAATCCTCTGGTTCATCTGTTGCTATGGGAGTGCCTCAAGGCTCTATTCTAGGCCCGTTCTTATTTTTAATCTATATTAACGATCTCCCGTATGTAGTACGCGATAAACATGAAATAGTCTTGTTTGCTGACGATACCTCTCTTATATTCAAAGCGGATAGGAAACAGAATAATTTTAATGACATCAATGTTGCGTTGTCTACAATTGTTGACTGGTTTACAGCCAACAACTTACTTTTAAATGCCAAAAAAACCAAGTGCATTAAATTTTCTCTGTCTAACGTGAAAAGTATGAATGCGGATAGAATACGACTGAAGGATGAGACACTGGACTTCGAACATAGAACAGTATTTTTAGGTGTCACTCTGGACTCGAAACTGCAATGGAGTGCGCATATATCCACACTTGCAGGTAAACTAAGTTCGGCGGCTTATGCGGTAAAGCGGATTCGACAACTGACTGACGTCGAGACGGCGAGACTTGTGTACTATAGTTATTTCCATAGTGTTATGAGCTACGGAATTTTGCTATGGGGAAAAGCGGCTGACATCCAAATCATCTTTGTACTACAGAAGCGGGCTGTACGTGCAATTTATCAATTAGGGTCTCGTGTTTCGCTGAGGGATAAATTTAAAGAAATCAATATTCTTACAGTCGCGTCTCAATATATCTTTGAGAATATCATGTATGTACGTAAACACATACATGAGTTTAGGCATAACCGCGACGTTCATAATTTAAATACTAGAAACAGGGATAAGCTCGCTATTCCAGGTCACCGTCTCCGTAAGGTAAGCACTTCGTTTGCGGGGAACTGTATACGTTTTTACAACAAGATACCATCTGATATCGTCAATATGCCTTTCAATAAATTTAAGTCTCACATCAAGCGCTGCTTGTTGGGTAGGGCATATTACACTGTAAATGACTTCATTAGTGACCAAGATGTCTTTAAGTAGTATCTACGATAGTTACAATATTTGTACCTTGATTAACATAGCCTTTAAGCAAACTGCGTATTCAAGCACTAAATTTTATGTTCACTGTCTGTATTATTATTTTTTTAACTTTACTAGTTCTTGTGTGTACAAGACGCTTTTAAATGAGAACACACTGTGATGTTTCTCGCCGGACAGCTGTTTCACACAATATTACCTTTATGTTGGTTGTCCGGCAGCATGAGCATGACATGCTCGCTTAAAGGTCTTTGCTTACGGCGGCGTCGTTGATCGGGTCGCCACCTTCCCGAACACATGGTTGAGGGAGGCGATGGCTGAGATACGCGTCATACTCGTGAACGGGTGCTGTTTGTGGGGTCCGGTCTGTTCACGTTTGCAAGGACTTTTTGTTAAATTAAGCATTCTACCTAGTTATGGCTTTTGACGTAGAGACCTCGTCGTGTTGTTCTCATAGTCTTTATTATTAGTTTAAGGTTTATTGACCTTACATTTGTAATAATTTTATTTTTGCTAGTTTTAAGAATTTATTGTTTATTACTTTATTACCTTATTATTACTTAATGTAACTTACTTTTAAGTATTATTTTGTTATTATTATTGAAAAAATGACCTTCTGCTGGAGTTTCTTGCGGCGCTTCTTCTCCGCAATGATGGTCTTGTCCGAAGCGCTGGTAGATTCACTCATGTTACCGACGTGTAAAAGAGCCCTCATGTGGCCTATTTACTGAATAAATATTTTGAATTTTGAATTTTGAATTTTGAGTAGCAGGTGGAAAGAAGTGGTCTCTGCCTACCCCTCTGGGAAACAGGCGTGATTTAATGTATGTATGTATGTGGTATAACTTGACCTCTCGCCCGGTACCAGGTTATCGTTGAATTTTGGGACACCCTTTATATATGTATTAATAATTTTCGTGACTGTGAACACTTTTTTAGAAAACCACCGTTAGGGGACAATTCAACGAGCGACGCATTAATCCACTCTCTAATTATTGTTTACTAAATAGATAATAAATAAATAAAATAAATGTCAAGAGACATGTTCCACCAATTGACAATAATAAATACTTAAATACATGGAAAACATCCAAGACTCTTTCTTCCGTCCCGTCTTTTGGATCCCTCGCTACGTCCTATTTTTCAATTTCAGGATCTGACCTTGTACCCCTGAGGCCAGTGGATGAGGTAGAGATCCAGGTACTTGAGGTTGAGGTTCTCGAGGGACTTCAGCAGCGCTCCCCGCACCAGGTCCGGCCGGTGGAACGTGTTCCACAGCTTGGATGTGATGAACAGGTCCTCTCTGGAAGGAGGCATTATCATCATCAATTTTATAAATTGTAACCCCCTTACTAATAAACGTTGAGTAACAGTGGTATAGCTATACAATGTTTTGTCCTTATCGGTCAAATCCAAATGTCAGATAAGGACAAAACATTGTATAGCTATACCACTGTTACTCAACGTTTATTAGCAGAGGCCGGAATTTTCGTGGCATTTTTGAGCTTTCATAGACTTCTCTTTTATCGATTTTCAATTAGGTACATATCGATATAAAAAACTTTAAAATAGAAACTTTACGTAAATCACATGTGGAAAAAATTATGATGATCATTTTTTTATATAAATAGCTTAAAAAAACATTTAACTTGTTAGCACTAACACAAATTTTGAGCATTAAATTGTAAAAGCTGCAACATGGCTTAGATGTTGGTAGCCGTATTTGGGAACTGGTTACTGATTAAATAATTAGTATATTGATTTCTGACTTCTGCAGTGGTTTACCTCTACTAATCGCTCGAAACCAGATGAATATAGCGAAAAAACAAAATGGTTTTAGCAGAAATCAAGAAGTTTTTGACACTGGTGCCCTTGGTAGCCACGGGGTACCAAAGATTTTGTTTGTATTTCTGTATTGTATTTTATCGATATATTATTATGTATAACGAAAGTCGATAAACGAGAGGTCACTAGCGTGAAAATTGCCACGAAATTTCCGGCCCCTATTTATTAGTAAGGGGGTAAATATTTATTTAGTTAATAAGGATATTGACTCATGTTGAACTTTAGGTACTATATAGTCTAGTAATATGGATTGAAAAACTGGAAATTATAATAACAATGAAAACAAACAAAAATATCAAGATTTAAGGTTGTTAGCAGAGATCGGCGGGTGAGCTCTTAAGTAGCTCTTAAGAGCCTCCGTAACATGCCTAATTTATATTTACGGAATTATCGCCTGGCTACACTTAACGATTACATGTATAACACTTCCAACTTCATCCCAATGGACTCGGTCCCCAGGCATAGCACTCGCCTGGAGACACATCTCTCTGTACCTCTTAACGACGCCTTCAGCGATCTTGGCAGTCAGCGCGGCCCCAACTTCCTTCTCATTGCCGTACACGAACGCGCAGTCAATGTGGCGGTAGCCGATGTCGATGGCGTCCTTCACCGCCTGCGTCACTTCGCCGGGCTTCGACTGGGAATTAAAATTATCATGATAAACTCGCTGTTAAGCCCACGGACCTAAAAACGGACGTAACCTTGTCTAATCATGAGTGAAGCATGAACAATGGCTGTCTGTGAATAGACACGCACACACGTAAACTGTCACTCGTGCTGGTGCTCGGTGCGTTGTCTTACCTAGTTATCTATGTGCGGGCGGTACAGGTCGACACACGTAAAAAGAGCTCCGAGCTAGTGGAGGGGATGTTTGCGCATGTTGTCTACTGACAAACCAATTGCGTGGCAGCTTTGGTCCGTAATTTGCTCACTGCGCAGGCAGGTCGCTCAGGGCTCTTTTTACGTGTGTCGACTTGTAAGTAGTGTATAATGAACAGGGGGGTTATATGACCTAACTATGCAGTTCAGTTTACGCTGAGAGAAAAGGACACAGCTATATAACTGCTATAGCTCTGTCCTTTACGCTCACCGTAAAATGAACTGCATAGCCATGTCATAATAACCCCCCTGGGATCGTAAAATGCGAGCAAAATCGATTGGAATGACGTACGACAACCATTTAGGGTTGGCGATAGTACTAAATTTATGATGTTAAATATTAGTTACTAAATTAATACAAACGAATTTGATTTAACTGATAAAATTGAACACAATCTGAAACTCAGTTTACTGGCTAGTATATTTTTTCATTATATTTACAATTTCAAAGCTAAAAAAAAACAGTTTTACAGTTGGGATAGTAAGTAATAATTTTCTCAAGTTCGATGGCGAGAAAATGCAAACATGACAAGTTAATAGGTACTAGTAAATCTGTAGACAATTTATTTATCAATTCTAATAAGTTTTAGTTTAACATTAAAGATAAACTATGAACACTGATAAGGGCAATTTAATACCATAATGATATGATAAAAAGCTCTTTTATAAGTATAAACACATTCCTTCATTTAATTGAATTTAATCGATTATATTATAAGTGAAAAGTGACAACCTTAGCACTTCAATGAATTTTGCTCGCATTTTACCGCTCAGGTTCACATTGTCCATATTCCCATTTCGTCCACATTCTCATCTCGGTTTCATTCCCAACTCGTCCCCATACCAATCCCAAATTGTCCACTTCCTAACTCGTCCATATTCCCAACTCGTCCTCATTCCCAACTCGTCCGCATTCCCGGTTAGCCCACATTCCCAACTCGTCCTCATTCCTAACTCGTCTGCAACCTAACTTAGGACTGTAGGGTTGTTCTATATCAATTCTATCACTTGGTTGTCAACTAGTTTTTGGGAATGTGAACGAAATGGGAATGTGGCCGAGATGGGAATGTGGACGAGATGGGAATGTGAACGAAATGGGAATGTGGACGAAATGGGTATGTGGACGAGATGGGAATGTGGACGAGATGGGAATGTGGCTGAGATGAGAATGTGGACGAGATGGGAATATGGACAAAGTGAATCTGAGCGCATTTTACGAACCCTGATAACGAACGAAAGTGCCGACCTTGCATGCTTCACGCCTTTTTAGTGCAACGTTACGTCCGTATTTTTTTAGGTCCGTGGTTAAACCACATATACTCATTGATACGGCAATTTCGCGTAACTAACAAATTAAATAAAATGCAAAATACACCTTACCAAGTAAGTCAGTAAAGTTCATTTTGCAACTTATTGAAGTTGTTAATTACGCGGTATTATAGTATCACCGAGAATATGATAAGGTCGATAGAGTTCCGCTATCTGGATCTCAATAACCACAACGCCTATGTGTCTGTTGTTTGGATATATTAAACTTAATCATATTTCCTTGAGACTGTTAAACGCGAAAATACGATTAGAAACAAAATCATAGATATTTTTATTTTTCAAACATGACACCATTTTAGGGTGTTACCAGACCAATCGATCGATCGCCGATCGACGGCATCGATTGACGTCGATCGAAGTCGATCTATTGGTCTGGTAGGAACTATCGATCGACGGATATCGTTCGATTGCCGGTCGACGTTGATCGACTGGTCTGATAGCTTTAATTGATGAAGGAACTATCGATCGACGTTGACTAATCCATTCTGCCATCGATCGACGATCGATCGATTGGTCTGGTAACACCCTTAGTTAGTTGTAGGTACCTTTGAAGGATCGTGAAACGCCGCTAAAATGGCGTAGCTGTCAAACACAATCCATACAAATTTAGCTCCGGTCGATAACGTTTCTCAACCCCTAAATCAAGTCCAATTTCCACAATTTTTGAATATGTTGTAATTGTTTTAAAGAACTAGGCAGGTCTGTATGTTTCTGTTCTTTGTTTTTTATATTTGTTTCAGTCTAACTAAATTCTTCTAAAATATTTACTTGGAAAGGAAAACGTACACATACTAGCTTTTGCCCGCGACTCCGTCCGCGTAGAAGTCGATTATCGCTGCGCCCTCGGGATCTGTCTAATTTTCCGGGATTAAAAGTAGCTTATGTCCTTCCCCGGGACTCAAGCTATCTCCATACCAAATTTCATCGAAATCGGTTCAGCGGTTTAAGCGTGAAGAGGTAACAGAAAGACAGACAGACACACTTTAAAAATCGTAAAAATCGGACTTGGTTTAAGGGGAAAGAAACGTTAACGATAGAAGAGATACGTTTGACCTTTCAATAACTAAGTGGCATTGTCAATGTTACGATATAACTATAAAGTGCTTCCCATACCTTTATCTACTTCGTACTTGACAACTTGATCGTATGGCTTTGAACTATCAGCTGTTATCAATAAATGTTCAAGTTTAGGTCATATTTCTCTTATCTATCGCTTCCATGTTTACATGCGAGTTATCTTGTGGGATAGGTTTTTATGAGTACGAGCATATGTAAATATTAATGGAATATTACTAGGCCTGTTAACTTGTTTAAAATGAATTGACGGTGTTACCATCCCGTAATAATAAATAGAAAACAAAACAAGACCACTGTTTTGATACTATTGTCAATATAAAGTTAAGAACATTAAAATGAATAAAATGTAATTGAATAATTATTTTTAATGAATTTCATGTATCCAGACACTTGCGCCATTAAGCAAGACGAAACTAATGATGTATAATTTATCAAAATCTACTAAATCTTAGAACATTGATAACCATGATCCTCAACAGTCTGTTTGTCAGTACTAGCCTCGGCCTGAACTCCGCCTTGGCTACGAGACGTTCCTAGTACAACCAAATTAATAAAAAAAGCACCGTATTACGACATTTTCCATAACTCGCTTCTTTTATTAAGAAAGAACTTATTAAATTATTAAACAAATCGGTATTAGGTACAGATTCTTCATTACTTGGGCTATTTGATTACAATTTTAAATTTTATCATAATTGTTACATGTTAATGTTGTTATCAAGATTTTATTTTATATCATTATATTTTTAGTTGGCTTATTATAAATGTTGTGCTATACCTGCAATTTACATCCATATCAGATTCTACTGTCATAATTTAATCTATTGTAATTTATTTTAATAGGAATTGCTACAAACCGAGCTAATAATATATACGTAAGCTAACAATATTTTCATAGATAAGATAACGCATTGAAGTGATATTTTAGCAAATCAAATGTTTCTTTATTTTATTGCGGATACTACACACATACATACATTAAATCACGCCTGTTTCCCAGAGGGGTAGGCAGAGACTACTTCTTTCCACCTGCTACGATCTTGACAGATCTCTTTCGCTTTTTCCACATTCATACATCGAGTCATGTACGCACGTCGGTTTCGGGTACTTAAAATTCGGCCCTTTTCCAGTATTTCTTTTTTTTCTTTTCTTGCGGATACTATTTGAGGTTAATACAACTCAGTACTAATGAGTAAACCGACTAAATACGACATTAACAAGGTATTATCAATTTACTTGGCTGAGAATAATCTAAAACATATAAATATTATCTAAGTAAAAAAGTCTACCTTCCATGTACCAATTCCCAGTATGGGACACTCAAATCCGTTGTTAAACGTAACTTTAGGAACTTTTGAAGCCATTTTCTTGATAAATATTATTCAATCAATAGGTGAGGTGCTCTCAAATCTAAGCAAGCTCGAATTTTTTACTTTTTAGTTTGGTTTGTTTGTTTGTCACTTCACTTGTGACTTTGACAGCCGGCCGGAACCGGTAGCAAGTCCGAAATATAAAGCAGTTTTTTTTTACATTACTTAGTTACCTATATCGAGTGAGGTATCATTGGTTCTTAGGGTTCCGCACCTAAAAGGTAAAAACTAAAATTAAGATGTATTTCTATTGCCGCTATAACAACAAATACTAAAAACAGAATAAAATAAATATTTAAAATACAATAAACATGATTTTTTGCCGTTTTTTGCAATGCTAATGTTGTATAGATAACGGAACGGAACCCTTCGTGCGCGAGTCGGACTCGCACTTGGCCGGTTTTGTATGTAGTGGGTAACGGCTTCAGAACCCTACACTGAGCATGGTCCACCATCCTGTGGCCCGGTTTTGTTCGTATTGCCTATCTACACATACATAGTAAAAATAGAAAAATATTTTTTACAGGTTAGGTTAGGTTAGGTTAGGCAAAAATATGTATGGAATTGTCCGCTTTGTTACCAAGAAACGTATTGGATTTTGATAACAAAACGGAACAATTCCATACATATTTTTGGGGACATATTGGGATACATTTTTTTCTAGTTCAGAATAATGATCCCAACCAACGTGCAATTTTTTTCCCAAATCTAAAGAAAAAGTCAAAGGTGTGCTATTTTTTTGAAACTCCCCCCTGCACTAAAAAAACTTACCTTCCACGTCCCCAAACCAAGCGCGGGAATAGTTTTCCCATTGTTGAATTTGACAACCGGAACCTTCGCCATCTTCTTGTTTGCCACTCAACTAGTCCGCAAGGCTACGGATCGCGAAGTGAAGTGGCGCTTATATTTGTTATTGATAACATTTAGATATTGTTATCGTTATGTAATTTTAAACGAGCCTTGTTTAGTAGTTTATTTTTATACAAGCTGTAGCCCACGACTACGTCTGTAGACGTTTATTTGTATTCCTTCGGGAATTGACAATTTATTTTGGGAAGAAAAGTATTCTATGTCATTTTCCGGGACTCAGGGGCACTACTTTGAAATTCGACGCTCGCAACGAAGCCCGCAACGCAGATCGATCGAACGACGAAGGTGAAGGCTACTATGAAGTAACTTCGAATTGTTCACTTACGTTTCGGAGCCATAGATCACCTTCGATCCTAGAGGAATTGAGCAACTTGAAGGGAAAGAACGAATGAATAAAAAGTATGGTTTACACTCATAGCACTTAAAAACCGGTAATCAGATTTTTGTCCTAAATCGCCGATTAACAATTTATATCTTACTTGTACAATAACAAACAAAGTACCAAGGATAGTTTAATAAAATAAAATCTCCAAATAACGCTTGTTTTTTAATATTTAAAAATATTCTGACGTATCATTAAGTGTAAAAAATAATCTATCTGTCATATCCATGTGTCAAGCAACGAAATTTTGTTTTGTAAGTTTTCTTTTTATATTTAAACTTAATTTCCAATAACATCCCAATATTATATTATAAAACAGTTAAACTCGAGTCAAGACTTGGTGGTTTTTAAATTTGTATTGTATCTATTGTTTAGTTAACTGATATATTTGTTGGTTCTCTTGCTTACTTACTTTAGTACTAGTTTACCGAAAGATTTGAATGAAAACATTGTACTTATGGATTGCAGCAACCATCATCTTCTTCCCCTGTTACCCACGAGCGATTTGAAATGCTGATCATGCTCGTGGTTTTGTCAGGAGCGTGTAAGGAGGAGTACGCTCCCGCACCCTGTGGGAGCAAATTACTGTTACGTTAAACAGTCTCGGTGGTGCGGTCCTGTCGCCAATGCAACGGCAGAAGGTAAAATATCACGACATAGTATTATTTTTTATTTTCGTGTGCCGATGCAGGTGCATTCTCAATAAAATAAAAACAATACAACATTGTCTCATTTCCAGGGTGATGATGCGATCCCAATCGCCAAAAGAGGTCATCGGGTAAAACTTGCCCTATAAGAATGGATGAGAAAGTGTCAGTTTCACTCTTGGACTGTGACCAATCATCCATACCCTAGGAACATTACAGCTCCTGTCATTTCAGCACCAATCATGTAAGCATAACCTTCTTATGACTTGGCAGAAGTGTATGGGGCTAGCCCTTGTGCTTCTGTTTAGTCCACCAGAATAAATACTCTTTAACCATACAATTGTCCATGTGTTTGATATCCATGGATTTGTTTTTAGGGTTCTGTACCCAAAGAGTAAAAACGGGACCCTATTTCTAACACTCCGCTGTCCATCTGTCCGTCTCTCAGTTGGTATCTCATGAACAATTATATTTAGACAGTTGAAATTTTCACAGATGATGTATTTATTTTGTGGCTATTGTTATAAATATTTAAGGGAGGCTCCTGTACAACAAACATGATAAGTTCATGGTAATTGTCTAAAACTTGATGTTGTTGAAACACATCTTGTTAAATTAAAAAAAAGCATCTGATTAAAATGTTATGTTAATGAAAGTATTGTTAACAAAGAAAAACAATGATTACAAATATTATTATTCTAATGTGGTAGCATAAAATTTCATTTAGTTACAGTATGTATTAGTATAAACTACTTGTAGAAATCGAAAGTGCCCATTATCTTTGCAAGGGGGTTTATATATAATTTTAGGTATTTCATGGATTAACTGACTGTTATTATGTGCTGTGTTTTTTCTAGGTAAATATATTGATCCCATTACATTTTTTATAATATTGTAATTATCTGTTCACATAAGGCACCAGTCGGTGGTGATCTTGGCTGCTCAAACAGGCCAGGCTGGATATGGAAGATTCCAAAATCACCAAGTTAACCATTTGCGCAGAACTAACAAAATCAAGAAAAGCGGTGCTCATTGACTCCAACACAAGGAAAATAAATTTAAAATCGAAAAATAATAAAAGTTATTTTATTACACATAACAAAAAATTTAATTACCCTCCTACATGGTACTGCTCATTTTTCAGTACTTGCTGAAAATTATTACAACTTCCTATTAGAATAGAATAGAATAGAAAACATTTATTTCACTTAATTATAAATTATTACAGTGTGTAAAAAGTAGTGCTGCGAAAATGGTATCCACTCAGCTATATGTCATACGACCTATCGGAGGTGCGACACGCTGGTTTTCTGTGGACCCACGGACTAAGACTACTGATTAAGTCTAGCATTACCTACTTGCAATCATGAGAGGTGCAGTGGTTACCTTCCACAAAAACAAAATTACAAATCCACCCTCTCTCTCTTGGCAATATAAGTATACAAGAATGGTCCTTTAATACAAATATAGAAGAAAACGTACGACATAAAAATATGAAAAAAAACTATAACAAATTGTATGAGGACTATTCCAATATTTTGTCTATAGTTAAGCCTGAAAAAGTACCTCACCGCCTGTTTCACAATCGACAAGTAAAGCATATTTGACAGATAAAATTAGCGCTCTCTTTCTGACACTTGAAAATAGACCAGGAGAGAACCAACTTTAAATGGCAGATAAATTTACTGGTCGATTGTGAAACAGGCCCTTAGTATAACATTATCCATTCCATACTTTCCATACTAATATTATAAATGTGAAAGTGTGTCTGTCTGACTGTCTGTCTGTTACCTCTTCACGCTTAAACCGCTGAACCGATTTAGATGAAATTTGGTATGGATCTCCATCAGCTTGAGTCCCGGGGAAGGACATAGGCTAGTTTTTATCCCGGAAAATTAGACAGATCCCGAGGGAGCAGCGATAAATGACTTCTACGCGGACGGAGTCGCGGGCAAAAGCTAGTTTATTTATTATTAGTATTTCATAACTAGCATTGTTTTTTGGGAGCATTATGATGGCCATGATTAGATTTCTCATCAATAAGTCAATAAATAACTGACTATCTCGTGCCTACACTGAACACCAATCAGGAATCAATCAATGAATCAGTGGAGATTGAAACAATTGAAATAATTTCTCTACATCCCTATCCAGGGTTAGGCTTATAAGGACTATATTGCAAAACGACTATGAAAACAAAAGACTTAGTTTCATAAGATCTTGGTTTGAGAAACCATGTCTCTCTTTGTTAAGTTCTTACTCAGCAAATATACCTAGCCACAGTTATAACCTCAGTGATATTTATATAAATTTTGATAGTATATTATCTAAATATCTCGGTATATACTTTGATGATCGACTAACATTAACTACGACCATGTAATATCCAGGTGTACATAGCTTTCTCAATTCTGACACATACATGTTTTAATATTAATCCCTAGTGCGAAGTATACTTGAATATGGAGCGTTTATTTGGTCCCACCATTACAAGGTTCATAGTGAACGCATAAAGCGAGTGCAAATAACTTTTATAAATGTTCTGTGCTATCTTCGACTTGGACGCAAATTCAGCTCATATGCTAGCCGACTAGAGCATTTTCAACTGCCGATATTAGCAGCACGTCGTAAATGCAGTGAGCTAATGTACCTGCATATCCTCCACTCACATATCGACTGTTCTTCCTTGCTAGCTTTACTTAACTTTACCACACGCTACAAAGCGTGAAACTTGACGCACAAAGTATTCCACCTACAAATACTTAAAAATAATACATCTTTTTACAATCCTATTATTAGAATGTGCCTAACTTAAAATGAAATCACAGCCAAGCATTTTTCTTTGGATATATTTAACTGTAAGCTTCTCACTTTCAAAAGAATTGTACAAACATTATTTATAAAGAACAATAACCAATTTTTGATTTGTATAACCTGATAGTAATTAAAACTTAAATATGAGTACTAATAAAATTAATGCCTTCTAACATTATTTAACTAACATGAATGTTTGTCTTACTGTGCACACATAGTTTAGAGTAATAGTCTAGACCTTAAAACTCTGTTTTTAGCATTATGTAACAAAGACTGTAACTTGTTTTGTGAGCCTTAAATAAATAAATAAATAAAATAAAACAACCTTGACGCTATGCCTAATTAGGCATTACTTACAACATAGACATTTTGCATCCTAGGGCATTGTACAAAAAAGGCGTTTAGTTGGTTGTTATCCAACTTGCTTACATAGTTGTTTTGCAATCTAGTCCTTACAAGCCTAACCCCCTCATCCAACAAAAGTATGGTTAATAAAAACACCAACAAGTACTCCGAAAATTGAAGTTCATCATTCATGTTGTCTTAGTGAATCATAAGCAGCAGTTTTAAAATAAAGTAAGTATAATTTTTGTCAAAGGATAAACATTTGAAAAATTCACTTAATATGGTCAGATGTCTCGGACGACATACTATTAATTATCTATTAATTAAAACTAAGATTTATCTATTTCGCACCCCCTGTGCGACGCCTCTGCGGTGGAGGAGACATGGACGTCGGTGACAGCACCAGGCTGCATGTTGCTCTAGCTCGTGACGTCGTCAGCTACAGCTCGCATGCAGATATTGTACAGCATACTGCATTCAATGGTGATCCTGCAGATCGTGCCAGCCATCTCGGGGGTAGTGCAGAATGCGTTCGGCCAAAAGGCATCTCCACTGCCCTGTGACAAATAAAATATATAATTAATTATAAATTCTGATTATGCTGTGACTTTGGACTCTTACGCTGCAACTCAAAACATTATTATGAATAATGAAAAATAATCATTTTGACTTAACTAGGTACAATGTATAGAAAAGTCATACAAACATAATATCTTTTAGGATGACATTATGATGAGTGCGAATGATAATGAGAAAAATATAATAGCCATAGTATGTACTTACCCAGTTTTAATAATGCTGCGCTTGTTTGGGGGAACCTCACATGGGGCAGAAAAAGGGCCTTGTAACATCACACAGGCAACAAGTCATCACCTCTTCACCCAGCATCATCTCTTCTAACCCTGCCCTGGTAATCTACAATACCATAAAATTTAAGGCAACTCCAATCTGTAATAAATCAAATGAAATAGTTTTATCTCTCCTGATTGATCTGCATATTTGAACAAAAAAAAGGTAGACAAACATGCATAGGTACATTACATCACGCCTGTTTCCCAGAGGGGTAGACATTATACCTCATTAATAACAACACCAAAAGTAAACATATTTTCTTAAAAATAAGCATCGCTAAAACACTTTAAATACGTACCTAAGGGTTTTTTTGATTGAATAGGTAGGGTTGATGCCTCGGCTATTAAGCTTGGCTAGTAATAGCCTCTAACACCACTCGATTTAATCTGAAAGTGTTGACAAATTCCCCAAAAAGCCTCGAGTGTCACCCGCCGCCAAACTCGTCATGTACGCGCATCACTTTGCGGAGTACTTCGTTGAGCAAAAAACGTGACATCGTTCAATCTAAAATATAAACTTAACTCGATTTAATAAAAAAAAGCTTAGGAAATAATATTTTACAGTAATAAAACCAAAAATCACTCACACTCACGCAATGAAAACAATGGATCGAAGGTCAAACGATAACACTTTAGTTAACGTGAGATTTGACGTTTCTCCCCGAAGAACTTTGTGTCAAAATCCGAAACCGCCGCCGAAGTTCGATTTTCATAGTAGGTCAATAGAAGCAACAAACGTCAAACGACGAACTTCGAATCCGAAGACGGGCCCCGAAGGTGTTCATAGTAGCAAACGGTGAAATCGAAGAACGGAACTTCGAACTTCGAATTTCAAAGTAGTGCCCCAGGGACTAAAGCTATTTTCATACCAAATGTCAGCGAAATTGGTTCACCGGTTTAGCCCTGAAAACGTATCAAACAAACAGACAAAGTTACTTCACGATGGTCGCAATTTTTGTCTGTTTATTTGCTTATTTGAGTAATAAATATATACTCACATAAAAGTACCTACATTTATTTAGAAACATGAATGTGGTTCAGGGGCTCTACTTTGAAATCAGTTATTCGAACTTCGGATCGCCCATCACTTTCTTGCAAATTAGTGACACGTCGAGAGCAAAAGGGATAGCAATAGACGAAGTTCGAATTACGGAGTTCAAAGTAGAGCCTCAGTGGTAAGGCCAAAGACACAGGCCAAAGAAGTCCAGTCGTTAATTTACGTTAACGTAATTAACGTTTCTTCACCTTCTGACCATGACAGATTAAAGAAGAAAAGACGCCTAGTTTTTGTTTCTTTTCCTCTTATCAATACGTAATCTATAAAGTAGAGACAAGTAGCTGCTGCCCTACTTTGAAAATCGAAGTTCGAAGTTACGTTAGCTCCATCCCTGTCACTCGTCATTCAAGACTAAATCGAGAGAAAGAGATGGAGCTAAAGTAACTTCGAACTTCGATTTTCAAAGTAGAGCTGGTGCAACGTTCATCTTATTGCACGGCTTCTATGCCTTTAGTCTTTATTCTGTGGTCTTTTCCCAGGGATTTGGCGTCGAGAGTCAGACAATTCTGAGGCTCTACTTTGAAATCCGTAATTCGAACTTCGTCTATTGCTATCCCCTTTGCTCTCGACGCGTCACTAATTCGCAAGAAAGTGACGAGGCGATCCGAAGTTCGAATTACTGATTTCAAAGTAGAGCCCCTGAGACAATTCTGATCGATGAATGAAGGTCTACTGACCGTTTTTAGGGTTCCGAAGTAAAACTAGGAACCCTTATAGTTTTGCCATGTCTGTCTGTCTGTATGTCACACTATTTTTTTCTCTGAATCTATCAAAGTTACGAAAATAATTCGTTTTTAATAATTGGTAATATAAAATTCAAGATTTTGATAATTTGGCCTCACATTTTTTCCAAAATACGATTATACTCATCAATAGATACTAAAATAATAATATAAAAAATATGTCAAGTAATTATTTAATACGATTTCTAGTTACCTAATAAATTAGACTAGGAAGGATATTTATTGAAAAACTACAAATTAATAACCTAATAAGACTAACAACACAATATTAAAAAATCGGGAAAGAGCATGTCTGAACATGCTCAGTGTAGGGTTCCGAAGTGGACGTGTTCTTGAGTAGAAACCGCGACTCGGCAAACGTAGTGTAGGACGCCCTCCGGCAAGATGGAGTGATGATTTTCGAAACGTTGCTGGCAGGTGTTGGATACGACAGGCCAAGGATAGGGTAAAATGGCGCACATTATTGTAG
Organism: Acleris cristana; assembly: GCA_948252455.1. Classification (NCBI taxonomy): domain Eukaryota; kingdom Metazoa; phylum Arthropoda; class Insecta; order Lepidoptera; family Tortricidae; genus Acleris; species Acleris cristana. Next base: position 2,160,833 of record OX411798.1, on the reverse strand, counting down.
GGGAGGCCTACGTCCAGCAGTGGATTGAGGCCGATGATGATGATGATGATGATGAGTAAACCATTAACCATTGTGTCTTCTAAAAGCTATCTATCCTGATTTCAAATCTAGATTTAATTTCACTGATAAACCGTTTGCAATTGTATCCCATATTCCCGGGTTCACCATTTTTTTGAACCTGGCAATATTATCATTGCCATTGTCTTTGTTATTCCCTCCTTCGTTGTCCACATTATCCCCTCCGTCGTTGCCATTTTCGACATTCTCAACAACCTCTTCGACATTGTCGGCATTATTCCCTTCATCTTTATCACCTTGCCAAAAGACGTCGATATTCTCTTCGTTAGCAACTCCACGTCCTTCGTCATCTTCGTTAACGCCACCATCTCCTTCATTGGCTCCGCCATCTCCTTTAATTACCTCACGATCTGCTTCACCGGGCTCGCCACCTGCTTCGTTTACCTCACCATCACCTTCATTAACTCCACCACCTTCATTTTCACCGCCGTCTCCATCCTTTACTCCACCATCTCCTCCAGCGGCATCGCCATCTCCTACATTTTCGCCACCGTCTCCTTCGTTTACCCCACCATCTTCATTGGCATTGCCATCATTTTCATTTACCTCACCATCTTCAGCGGCCCCGCCTTCTCCTTCATTTACTCCACGATCTCCTTCATCGGCCTCACCGTCTCCTTCATTTACCCCACCATCTCCTTCATTGCCGACATCTCCTTGGTTGGCTTCGCCATTTTCTTCGGCGCCAGGATCACCTTGCCTGGTTTCGTCATTTGGGTCGTTAAATATGGGTCCATAATCCAAGGGAGCTGCCAATGAACCGGGCACATGTGGCCTACCACGTTTTTTATTAACTTTTAACCTTTGTTGTATATGATCTAAAAAGTTTGGTGCCAGCTTGATCGTGACTAATGGCTGTCGCTTAGCGCTTTTGCCTATTTTGAAACGTTTACCTTTAGATATCCTTAAATTTTTATGGTTACGTATTATATGTTTTGGTTTATTTTTAAATTTCTTTTGTGTGTGTGTCCAAAATCCATCTTTAGTGGGCTTCTTTAATAACCTTGCACTTTTACGTTTGACTTTATTGTTGTTTTCGACTTTGCTGCGCCCTGTAAAATTTTATTTCAAAAGATTAACACCCGTGTTCACAAAAAATACTTAAGGGATCCTTCACTGAGTAAACACACTGCGTTCAATACAGCTTTGTGATTAGTCCGTTTTGACTGACCTTTTGTTTATGAGACGATTTGAACTACCCAAAAATATATATACAAAAATAGTACAAAAAAAAATCGTGGAGCTCTTAACTTAAAACTTAAAAAATGTGGCAAAGGATCGGACAACTGCTGAACCGATTTGGTTGAAATTTGGTATTAAATAGCTTGAACTCTTGTTGCCGTGTGGTTGCCGGCTTATAATAGTACTACCTACCACTCCATGTCTTCCCGTGGAAGTCGTAAGAGGCGACTAAGGGAATAATCATTACGAATTTTTAAACCTTTTTGTGTTTTTTTTACTATTTTTTTCAAGTAAGTAATCACATAAAATTACAAAAAATCAGATTTAAATGATCAATATCTCCGAAACTACCAAAAATCGCTGAACATACAGTCGAGTTCATAAATATGTATACACTTTAGTACCTTGTCACTTTAACCGCTGTGACAATTCATATATGTCAGTTTAAACATGACATTAAATAGACAAGGTACATACATACATTAAGTATATACATATTTTTGAACTCGACTGTACATAGGGGTTAAATCGATAGCTTTCTAGCTGCTCTAACAGCCCTAGGCGGGTTGACGTCGGTTTCTGGGACACCCTGTATTACCTGTATACATATAATGTTCCAAGGTCACCGACATAGCTCAGAGAGTTAGCATGCTGAAGTGGCAATGGGCAGGCCACATAGCTCGGAGAACTGATAACCGTTGGGGAAGAAAAGTTCTCGAGTGGCGGCCCCGCACCGGTGGACGGAGTGTTGGACGGCCTCCCACCCGGTGGTCTGACGACCTGGTTAGGATCGCGGGGAGCCGCTGGATGCAAGCGGCTCAAGACCGTGACTTGTGGCGCTCTTTGGGGGAGGCCTTTGTCCAGCAGTGGCCGCCCCCGGGCTGATGATGATGATGATGATGATATAATGTTATCGCTTAGTTCTTACCAATTATTCGTGGATGCCGTTTAACAGCTATTGTTGATCTACGGCGTAGTATATCATTTATTCCTTCTGTTGTGGATTCTGCAATTTACCATTATTATTAATATGAAATGACATCTAATGTTAAAAATACCCTCACAAAATACCTACCAGCGGAAAACGTATACGGAACACGTATGTATGTATGCGGCCGGCCTTAATAATGCAGTCGGGTTTTTAAAGCTTATTTTTGATTTAGTTATTATCTTCTTTGTAAGTGTAGTACAGCAGTATTTTAATCACTCGATTAGTAACCTGTGCCTTATTCCCCTTGGTGAATAAACTACTTAATTACGTTTCGTTGACGACTACATTGTGAGCATTGGAAATAAAATGGTTATAAATTGATAAACACTCACCTTCTAAATGTCTTCTTACTCTTTTTTTTATAACCCCAGCTGAAAAGGTCATACATGATCATAAATTGAATACTGGTCAAGTGTGAATCGGACTCGCCCACCGAGTGATCCGTACCGCCACACAATCCATAGTAATACATATTAATATTATAAATGTGAAAGTACTGTCTGTTCGTGACGCTGTCACGGGTACACATTTAATTTTTAGGAACTAAGTGTAACACGTAGTATTATTCTACTTCTCTATCTATATATATAAAAGGCAAACCTGACTGACTTATATATCAACCAACGCACAGCCGAAACTACTGTACCTAGAAACTTGAAATTTGGCACAGGGGTGCCTTTCATGATGTTAGTGAGCACTAAGAAAGGATTTTCCGAAAATCGACCCCCAACAGGAAGAAATGGGGGGAGTAGCGGGAAACTAATTCTACGCGTACGAAGTCGCGGGCGTCGTCTAGTAGGTAATATTATAAATGCGAAAGTTTGTGTGTGTGTGAGTGTGTGTGTGTTACTTTGTTACTCCTTCACGCTGCAATGGCTGGACCATGCTGGACGGATTTAGATGAAATTTGAAATGGAGATAACTTATACCCTGGATTAAAACATAGGCTACTTTTTATCCCGGAAAATTTCAAAGTTCCCGAGGGAATTCTCTTAATCGAAATCTAAGCGGACGAAGACGCGGGCAGAAGCTATTATCCACTAATCCTACTGCTTAATACGAAGTATCCTACTAATCACTATCCTACTAATATTATAAATGCGAAAGTTTGTGTGTGTGTGTTAGTTATTTCTTCACGCTGCAACGGCTGGACGCATTTGGATGAAATTTGGAATGGAGATAGCTAAATACCCTGGATTAACACTAGGCTACTTTTAATCCCGGATTTTTTTTAAGTTCCCTAATGAATTAGCATAAACGAAATTTACGCGGACGAAGTCGCGGGCAGAAGCTGGTAATAAATAAATTGTTAGTATAATTACCATTCTTCGAGAGCTGGTCACCCTGACAGAACTTCATTGGCACTAGAGCAGCCTCCACGCGGCCTGGCAACACACGACATCTATGCTAATATTATAAGTACCAATTTCACCAAACGATGTTTTTAATCAATGTTAATCGACTGTTAGTTTATACATTTTGTCAGCTGTTAACGCTCTAATCGTCTGTAAGTGGTTAACATCGTCCTCCTACAAATTTGGTCCGTAATTTGCTCACTGCGCAGGTACGTCGCTCAGGGCTCTTTTTACTTGTTTTGTTTTTAAATCGGCCGCCATTAATGTCAAGTAAATAAAAGCTATCCTAACGTTGACGATACGATAACAAGACAAAAGCAATATTGTTTTTCTGTGTTGAATACCGGGCTGCGCCGAGACTCCAGGCGGTTAAAAACTATATCAGGGGACAATGTCACACCAATTGACCTAGTCCCAAAGTAAGCTCTAGGCTTGTACCTACTATGGGTACTAGACAACGATATATGTATGTATGTATGTAAACACTTTATTGTACAAAATAAAAAAACAGAACAATACAATTAATATAAAAATAAGTACAAAGGCGAACTTATCCCTTATAAATACTTACATAGAGAAATATAAAATATAATCTATATATATATAAAAGGCAAATCTGACTGACTTATATATCAACGCACAGCCGAAACTACTGTAGCTAGAAACTTGAAATTTGGTACAGGGGTTCCTTTTATGATGTAAGTGAGCACTAAAAAAGGATTTTCCGAAAATCGACCCCCAACTGGAAGAAGTAGGGAGAGTAGCGGGAAGCTAATTCTACGCGTACGAAGTCGCGGGCGTCCTCTAGTACCTACTTAAATACAAAGAAAACATCCATGACTCAGGAACAAATATTAGCGCTCATCACACAAATATCTGCCCTTACCGGGTTTTGAACACAGGACCGCTAGCTTCGTAGGCAGAGTCACTACCAACTATGCCAGCGCGTCGTCAAACATAATTGACGTGTTATCGTATTGTCAACGTTTTCATAGCTCTTATTTACTTGACAATAATGGCAGCTGAGTTAAAAAAAATACCATAAGGGTCCGTTCACACAGACCCGTCTCCGAGAGGAGAGCAGATTTTTATCACGTTCGGAACAGAGTTTTGAGTCATTGTAAAAAGGGTTTTGCATGTGCACTTCTTTTGTCAAGAATCCAACTGTCAAGAATCCAAAGAGTCTGTGTGAACGAACCCTAACAGGGCAAAGACGATATGGTTTATACAGCCTAGAATAGAGGTCTAGATTAACTGTTAGTTTATTATGGTACCAGTGCCCTGGAAACCTATTTGTTTGACCGTACCTTGGCACTTCAAGAGCTGTAGTTGGCATTTATCCAAGGCGAAATGGTGGCTCACGGCGGCATTCCTCTGGTCCTTTATCTTCACGCAAAGTGGCTCGGCGTCTGTGCAGTGAGCCAGCGTGCCGCACTCGCGGGGCAACTCGCTCTCGAGCACAGGGCGTGCGTGTAAGCACTTGGAGACTAAATTATTATAATGAGTATCTTATCTTATCTTATCTTATAGATGGGCCCTTTCGGATACACTTCGACCCTTTAGGTAGAGGTGAGACATATATACTGGAATAGGTTTTTGCCTGGACGTCCAAATACGCGATCCCATCAGAGTGCGCCAACGCGTACCGAGTCTTTAAACGTATCGGGATTAGGACGCGAAAACAGCGCGGTGTATTTGGACTCGTTTCAGCGGGCGAAGAAAGATTATATAAAAAAACTAACTTTTTTCAATTCAAGAATTGTGAATGGATTATTTTAACCCAATTCAATGCGTGTGTGTGAACCATTTTTTGTAACCGCCATAATATTGACACAAAACATAATATTGGCTTATACTGAAACTTCTGTCAATTCGATACTGAGTCTTACTATTATAAGTTTTCGAGTTATTCTATGAAATATATATTAAATATGTACTCTCAAACTCTCAGTCACTAAAACCCTTAAAACTTAATTATTATTTTTTAATACTTAAAACTCGCAACACTTGCAACTCGGAAAGACTCAGATCAAATATTTTACTCATAAGCTGCGTACTTCTAAATACTCGTGGAACTAGTCTTTGGACCTAGTCTTTTTGTGGACGCGTACTCGGAGGACTCAGTACGTGATTTGCCTAGTACGTCTCACCTCTACCTTTAGGATCTTTTGTGCAATTACCCTCTTACACACTCAGCTGTTCGGCCTATTCCCAGTTGTCCACACCCCCTTTGTCCACATTGTGGACAACTGGGAAAAAAATTGCACCAAAGACTAGAACTTTTGTCAAGCAGCAGAAGCACTCCTTCACTGACTGCTTGACATCGCCGTCCACTATTATCATTAATGCGACATATTATACCATTGTAAAGTATACATATTTATCTTTAATTCCCGCCCTATTGCATTTCTGTACTCCCAGGGTATGGTTTTCATACTATGGTGGGCCATGACCTTTGGAGAATCTAACGCAAAAACCCGTTAAGTAATGTCACGTAACTAAAAAAATTGCGCAAAATGCATAGTATTTACTAGACTGCCGAGAAAGAGGGGAGTGTTTCCTACGCCTTCTAGTGGACACAATAAAACTCGCCTTTATAACACGAATATTTACCCATACGGGAACCGAACTGAAGCGCTAGCTTTGCAGGCATAGCTTGTGTGGCGACCTAGCGACATCTAACGGCATCAACCAACTCGCCAGCGCCACCAGCGTCAGACGGCGGAACTAAAGTGTTCTACATCGCGCTAACGAAGTTTCTCCAGTCAGTTGACATATATACGACTTCCAACTTCATCCCAATGGACTTCGGTCCCCAGGCATAACACCCGCCTGGAGAGAGCTCTCTCTATTGTCCTCTCTTTCTACATTGGTGACCCTCGACAATGGACAATTACGCAACCTGACGAACTTCAATAAGGGTGCGGCTCCACTGAGGCGGAGACGAGCGGAGCGGAGCGGTGCCAATTAACCAATAGAAGGCGCATGCGGTCACGTCAAACACGCCTTGTGCACGTTAGTTTAGCGATTCTATTGGTTAATATTGGCACAGCTCCGCTCCACTCCGCTTATCTCCGCCTCAGTGGAGCCGCACTCTAAACACGTGTGAAATTTCAAAACAGATAATGAGAAGTGAATAAAATCAAGACTTACAAAATATAATGCAAAGTAATCCCCTCATGTTAACATTTAATAGAAATAAATACGTGTATAGCTTAATCTGAGCGCACGAGCCGATTTGTTTTACAATATTCATTGTTTATAAACTTTAACGCTCGAATGAACTTTATAGACTTCGCTTAATTGTTTTTTGTGTAGTTGGCTAACGCTTTAAGCAAACAGTAGCTGAGACACAAACACCCGTATTCACAAACGTCACTATGAGGTCTCACAGTGCTCACGAACGCACAAATCGTCTCACAAAGAAAAGGTCGGTTAAAAAGGACCAATCACAAAGCTGTATTGAACGCAGTGCGTTTACTCAGTGAAGGACCCCTAAAGTATTGTTTGTGAATACGAGTGAGGCTAGTGGTAAGTACTTGTACGGTCACGCACTTTACTTGATGAACCATTATAGAACCTTGTCGCATAAAACCTTCGATTAATTCCAATGTAATTTCTATGTCGTCACTTGACGCTGTCATTATGACGAGGTTCTATGGAGGATCAACATTTAAAGTCCTTGGTGGTACTATTACTTATACTGTGGTGGTGGTAGGATCTGGTGCTGGATCCGTTCTGATTTCTACCACCAACTTATCTCTTGACTTGAGGGCCCTGCCAAGATGCACTACGCTAACTAGCGTTTCTATTCGTTTCGTGTTTAAACCAATCGCGTCACTGGTAGATGACGTTATTCGAAAAGTCACGTGATCTACCAGTGACGCGATTGGTTAAAACGAAACGAATAGAAACGCTAGTTAGCGTAGTGCATCTTGGCAGGGCCCTCAGGAGCGGCATTTCGAAAGCAAGGGTAGGTAGTTAATTCCGTTCCTCCGAGGCAGTGGCGGATTACCCACGTAGCAAGAGTAGCAAATGCTACGGGCTCCGCGCACCTACGTCTCCCTGACAGTGTTGCTACCTTAGTTTTAGTAATAGGGGCAGTTGAAGAAGCTAAAAAGGGCTAGATCGGGCTAGATGGAGCACTAATTACCAAGAAAAGACTTGCTGTAAAAAAAAGTCTAAAAAAACACCTTTACTAATGATTTCAACTGTGTATTTATGTTTTAGTTTGAATCACAACAACATTTTAATAGGTTCAAATATTAAAAATATTATTTAGTTATTTAACAAACTAAAATTAAACAAATTTAATCGGTTCCAACCGGTTATCGCAATGTTACCATGGCGCAAATTTCAGATTTTGAAGCAATATTTTTAAGAAAATGAAAAGGGCTAGATAGCCCTTTCTGGGCTAAATCATTAAATAACGAGTTCACCTACAGTAAAAAGTGATAGATCTAGCCCCAAAAGGGATAAGGTGGCAACACTGCTCCCTGATATATATTTCTACCCGGTTCTATTTTATTTAGCACCCTAAACTTAGGTATAACCTAAAACAAATCAAGGGCCTCTTTATACAATTTGCTAGGGGCCGAACCTCCGGCCGGTTTTTTTTTTTGACAAAACCGAAACTGTTTGGACACTACTTGACAGTAATGGCGGCCGAGTTAAAAACAAAACGAGACACGTCAATAGCAATACAGATTTACCGAGCAGAATGGAAACCGTGGTAGGATTAATAAAAGGCAACATTCGAGAAAAAATAATTTAATTGAAATACAAAAATGCTTTTATATTAAATACTATATTTCATGCTTATCACTAGACGTAAACTAAAAAAAGCAGCCAGACCAAGAAATATACATGACACACCATCTCGGATATTATTTTTCTACGATACTGAGCTGTAATAACTAATATTAACCGGTTTTCGGCCACTATCCGGTATCCCATAATTTTACTACGGATACCTGATACCGGATCACTGCCCGGCCGGATACTGGATAACGAAATATTCCGGCCAGATACCGGATAGCGCGACACGATCTGATCTCTTATTGCCTATCACACTCGCAATAGCAATCGTTTTCATTTTGACAGGTGAAGGCTTGTCTGCATACAAAATGAAAACAATTGTTTCACTTTGAATTCGATTGCGATTGCGAGTGCGTTAGGCAATAGCGACGCCGGTCGGACACCGGATAGCGCAAAATCCGGCCGGATACCAGATCACTGTCCGGCCGGATATCGGATAGCGAAATATTCCGGCCGGATACCGGATAGCAAGATACAATCCGGCCGGGTACCGGGTAGCGAGACAGTCCGGCCGGATACTGTAACTACCGTATTATGTCAACAACTTATGTTGGTGAAAACTCCAAATTTTCTCCTTTTTAAATGATAATTAAATTATTTGAATTTCTTGACGATCTCAATTAATCTAAATACATCTTGACATGACTTGGATACTCGCTTAGTCTTTTATTAAAACAACCATATATCAGTTATAGTCTGTGTCAATTTATATTGTGAAAAATGTAAACAAATTACAGTGCTACCATTTTCCTAATAGCGATCGGCAGTTTTTCTATGACACACGAGCGACAAATATACTGTCAGTTGCGAGTGCAAGCGAGATAGCAATAGCCAGCCGAAAGCCATTAAGAAGCTGGTATTACTGTTTGACACATAACCTCAAATATCCATCAAGCGTGTTTTTATTTAAAATAACTTATAAATTAAGAGTTATTTAATCTTAAACTTAATAAAGTGAGGTTTACACCAGCAATAAAAATTGTAGATGTTGATGTCTTAATGTAACTTCAGTTCTAGAGCAAGAAGCACAGTTTTGCTGTCTTATTCTCACTTAAATTTAGAGTAAGACAGCTCAACTTCTGATTTTTTTATTGTTAGTCTAAACCACGCTTAAAATTAATGGTCTACCCCCTTACTAATAAACGTTGAGTAACGGTGGTATAGTACAATGCTTTGTCCTTATCTGACGTTGTGACATTTGAATTTGACAGATAAGGACAAAACATTGTATAGCTATACCACCGTTACTCAACGTTTATTAGTAAGGGGGCTAGTGTATAAATCATTGCAGACTTCACTTGATCTTTAAAAGCACGTGATTATAGAGTAACAATGGTAAATAGGTTCGTTTGGTTTTGACATTTTTTCCAATTTCAAATGACACTAAAGTCCCAGATAGACGTGCGATTAAGTACGCGTACTTAGCTTATTCGCCGAATGAAAACTTTTAACCTGTCAATTGTAATTTGTAGCTTTATAAAAGAGGCCACAGATGATGTAACTTATCGCAAACAGTACTGCGGGGGGAAAGGGCTAGCCAAGAGGCAAAAAGCTAAGTTAGCGATTTTCGAAAATCGACAATGTATAGAATTGACGTAAGTTGACAGACCGCTCCACCGCTTACATCAACTTTTCGTCCCTTTACCCTATAAAGTTGCGACCACACCGGTGCTTAAAATACGGTGACGGTACGGAATCGCAGTGACGCGTCGTATCAGCACCGTTTTTGACGCAAGCTCCACACACCAATGCTTAACGGTGCGTATATTACGGTACGTCAAAAACGGCGCCATGTTGTTACTATGACCCCGTTTTTTGTTTAAGCAACGACACCGTTTTTAAAGCATTGGTGTGGGGAGCGTGCGTCAAAAACGGTGCTGATACGACGCGTCACTGCGATTCCGTACCGTCACAGTATTTTAAGCACCGGTGTGGGCGTAACTTTATCTGATCGAATATTTTGATACGAAAGTAGTCTATAAACCTTGGAACACGAGTGTTTTTTTCCATCTAACTATTCAATCAGATACGAGGTTAAGAAAGTGACGATTTCGAGTCAATAAAAAACAAAGTTCGCAAAGTTTGCACCTTGGCTAGCGTTAGAGTGATGGAACCAGTGTTGGACACTAACTCTTAATTCGAAGATTATAAAGTCCTAAATTGATTGATGCAAAAAAAAAATAACGCTTACATTATATAAAACAAAGTAGCTTCCCGCCGTCTGTCCCTCTGTATGTACAGTCACGAGATTTAATTTGGTACCCACCTTAGGTCCAAAGTCAATCTGACATTCTACAACAATAAGGTTGAGTTTCCTAAAACTTACAAATGACTTGACATCTCTAATGACATTGACGACATCAAGCATATTTTTCTTGAAATGGGTCTCAAATTAACGCTCGCGACCGTACGCTTAGATTTCAAACTACGCAACGGATTTTAATGCGGTTTCATCAATAGATAGAGTGATTCAAAAAGAAGGTTTTTATATAGAATAAATTCTAGTTTATGTACGGATGTTGAAGAAAACTCCAAAAACCAAAGCGAAGCGAGGGCGGGTCGCTAGTCATCTATAAAAATCAGAATCAAGTGTCCACCATTGGGCCTTGTACCTTCTACCTACTGGGTTCAATTTATGATGAAATAATAATCATCAAAATAAGATATTAAATCAGATTTATAAACACAACAGACAAACTATTGTTCCTTAATGATTACTTTCTTGATCTCCTTGCATTGTCCTCACTTGCCCTACTCAAAGATTGACTGGAAGAGATCCCACATGATATATTTTTTTATTTCTAAACAAGCTGGCGGCTTACACTCTGATTTTTCTAAAGGGGCTTCAAAACGGGCCATATTTTCACTGCAATATGTGGCCGGCAACTATTGGTGTCCCTCTCTTACTCGTATGTTAGAGAAGACACCAATAGTTGCCGGCCACATATTGCAGTGAAAATATGGCCCGTTTAGAATCCCGTTTAGATGGTGCTTGTGACAGCCGTATTTCGTAATTTCAGTCACTATACTCACAAGCGATGTGTTTAAAAATAGGTGATTAATTATTTAAATTCCTGAACGGCGTGGAAAGGTTCGCACCGATTATTTATGTAAAGTGAAAGAAATATGTGTAACTAGAGGACGCCCGCGACTTCGTACGCGTAGAATTAGTTTTCTTCCCGTTGGGGGTCGATTTTCAGAAAATCCTTTCTTAGTGCTCACTTACATCATGAAAGGAACCCCTGTACCAAATTTCAAGTTTCTAGGTACAGTAGTTTCGGCTGTGCGTTGATATGTCAGTCAGTCAGTTTAGCCTTTTATATATATAGATAGATAGATAGATAAGCGTTTATAAATGAGCTGTCACAGGCACCATCTTACAAAAATCTAATTGTAGGTGAGAGGTGGTCAACATCGCTCATATATTTTGCTCGTCTTTTTTTAACATTACAATAACGCTCAAATACAAGTTTCCTTTAGTGTGTAGATAAAGTATTGTACGCGACTCTGCGTAATTCGCAAGGCGAGTTTCATAATAGATCACACGAGTGTCGTAATGCCTGTCGTTACGCAACCGTCACATAAACTACTATTAACAAATCCAACAAATTGTTTCAAGTAACAAGCGTATGAAGCTGGTATTAGGTCCTTACCTATGAAATTGGCGTTTTATATGGAGAATTTTATGAAAACGGTGGTTTTCATACATTTAATTTTGCGGATTACTTAGTAACGTCAAATGCAAACCAAACAAAATTCTGTCAGGAATATTGGAAACTTCTAAACTATATTATACATATCTTAATTACTTAAAAATAGTTAGCTTCATAAAACTCTGCGTAATTGAAACACTTGAACTCACAGCACATGAAAAGAGAGTTCACACTTTCATTTTATACACTAAGTAAGAAATTGAACCATATTATTTGTATCTAAAACCTTTGTAACATACTGTATTAATGAAATTTAAAAATAATTTGGAAGTTAAAATTGAAATAAAACACGTAAAAATAACGTCAATTTCATAGGTAAGGACCCAATATTAAAAAAGAAATGCGACGCCAGCTGATCTCCTGTAACCCTACGGAGCCTACCCTGGGCCTCCTGGCAGCTAGAAGGTCTTCCGGTGCACGGCGCGGTGTCCCTCCTCGTCGAACTCGCGCTTGGCCACCCACATCTTGCGGAATGTGTCCAGGGAGGCCAGGATGGAACCTCCGATCCATGTAGAGTATAGACGCTCCTGCGGGGCTGATATCTGGAAAAAAAGTGTAGACTTGTAAAAGACAATTAATTATACATGGTGTATAGGGAATGCAAATATCCGGTAATAACCGCTTTTAACCGGTTATTTTCATACAAAAACGGTTATTAACCGGTTAAATTGCATTCCCTAATGGTGTAGCAAAAACCGTCGTCAACCCGCCTAGGGCTGATAGAGCAGTTAAAAAGCTATAGATTTGACCCCTATGTATGTTCAGCGATTTTTACTAGTTTCGGAGATATTGATCATTTTAATCTGATTTTTTGTAATTTTCCCTTATGTCCATGTTACGAAATATCATTAATTTCATGTTTTATTTCATAAGTTTTTCAGTGGTATCTTTACGAACCAGTGAAGTTTTTAAACCTGTTTGCCCGTTTTTTTTAGTATTTTTTTTAAATAATCACATAAAGTTGTTTTTTCCATACAAAGTGAAAAGCAAACACTGGGACACCTAGTACGTAGTAACGATTTACAGCAAGTAAATCTATATATATAAAAGGCAATGTCCCGGGTGACATATCAACGCCCAGCCCAAACCGATAAAGATAAAAAGTTGGAATTTTGACGGGTAGTTGGTTTTGTAATGGAGGCGTCGTTTAAGAAGGGATTTTTCGAAATTCAACCCCTAAAGGTATGAAAGGGGGTTGCAAAGTTTGTATGGGAAAAAACATTTTTATGGTCCAATTTACTTGAAACTTGGTAGAAATGCTCTTCAATGCAAATAATGAGACACGTATTTCAGCGATTACTAAAATTCAACCCCTAGAGGGATGAAAGGGGGTTGCAAAGTTTGTATGGGAAAATGTACTTTTATGGTCAAATTTACTTGAAACTCGGTAGAAATGCTCTTCAATGTAAATAATGACACACGTATTTCAGCGATTACTAAAATTCAACCCCTAGAAGGATGAAAGGGGGTTGCAAAGTGTGTATAAATAAAATATTTTTATGATCAAATTTACTTGAAACTTGGTAGGAATACTCCTAAATGCAAATAATGAGACACGTATTTCGGCGATTACTAAAATTCAACCCCTAGAGGGATGAAAGGAGGTTGCAAAGTGTTTACAGATAAAATATTTTTAAGATCAAATTTACTTGAAACTTAGTAGAAATACTCTCCAATGCAAATAATGAAACACGTATTTCAACCCCTAGAGGGTTTCTACCCCCGTTTTACCTCCTCAGAGGTAATTTTTCCTGAATCGAGCATTTCTACCAAATTTCAAGTTAATCAGAACATAAAAGTATTCGTTCGTAAGTACACTTTGCAACCCCCTTTCATCCCCCAAGGGTTTGAATTTTAGTTATCACGTGACTCATTGTTTTCATTGCAGAGCAAGCATTTCTATCAAGTTTAAAGTAAATTTAAGCATACCAAATATTTTTTCCTTAACAAACTTTGCAACCCCCTTTTATCCATAGGGGTTGAATTTTAGTAATCGCTGAAATACTTGTCTCATTATTTGCATTGAAGAGCATTTCTACCAAGTTTCAAGTTAATCAGAACATACAAGTATTCGTTCCTATAGAAACTTTGCAACCCCCTTTCATCCCCCAAGGGGTTAAATTTTAGTAATCGCTGAAATACGTATCTCATTATTTGCATTGAAGAGCGTTTCTACCAAGTTTCAAGTAAATTTGTCTATAAAAGTATTTTTTTCCATTCAAACTGCAACCCCCTTTCATTCCTCAGGGGTGTGACTTTTAGTAATCGCTGAAATACGCGTCTCATTATTTGCATTAAAGAGTATTTTTACCAAGTTTCAGTAAATTTGAGCATACCAAATATGTTTTCCTAAACAAACTTGGGTTGCAAAGTTTGTTTAGTAAAAAATATTTGGTATGCTTAAATTTACTTTTACAAATTAAAATTATGACTGAAGTTAGATACATGAAACTCGGTATCAACACCAATATAAATTAAATAATAACCATTTTTTAAAACAATCCCTTAACAGTGTGAAAAGAGGGTGAAAGTTTGAATAGGAGTTTGTTTTTTTGATTTGTTGATTGATTGATTGATTGAATCTTCAGTGTTTATAGTTAGTTAAGAGCAAATCCATTATCAATAAACAATAACTAAAGGGAAAAACTTGGGATCTAAGACTACTTACTGACTGTAAGGTTTGTATCGAAATTATGTAATATTCAAAGTTACATACCTGCAAAATATGAAAATGGGTATTAGACTACGATTACATACCTACAGAAAATTTTCAGCTTCGTTGTTTTTCGAAAATCTTCTGCTAAGTGGGTTAATTGTTTGTATAGAATATATGGCAAATTTATCTAGAATCGTATAAAAAAACTTAATGGTGAAAGAGAGGCAGTGAATTTATTTTACATTGTATGTCAATTTTGTTGTTTTAAAGGTTAGAGCCATAAAATTTAAGTTGTTTATGTGGACCGCTTGCTTAAAATTCACGCTCTAGACTTTTTTTTAAAAGCTTTTTAAGGTGATGTGAACTATAACTGTACCTACTTTTAACAGAAGTTCTGACTATCCGCAGACGAAGTCGCGGGCGGAAAGCTAGTAAATAAATAAAAGGAACAATGTCACACCAATTGACCTAGTCCCAAACTAAGCTCTAGGCTTGTATTATGAGTACTAGACAACGATATAAATACTTATATAGAGAAATATATACCTACTCAAATAGATAAAACACATCCATGACTAAGGAAAAAATATTCGCGTTCACCACACAAATACTGCAGAGTGCTGTCTTCGCCAACAAACTGCTTTGCAGTTTGGCGAAACTATTCATAATGTTTTTTCAATGTATATCCTTGGCATAATAAATGAAATGAAAAAATATCTGCCTTTACCGGGATTTGAACCCAGGACCGTTAGCTTCATAGGCAGGGCCACTATCAACTAAAGTCGCCGTCAATAGAATTTGCGAACTATGTAAACAAAACCAAACGAACCAATTCACCATGATTACTCGATAATCACGTACTTTTAAAGATCAAGTGACGACTTTGCAATGATTTATACACTAAATCATTATTTTCATATTAAGTTTAAGATGAAATAACTATTCATTGTACGTTATTTTTCATAAAACACGCTTGGTGAATATTTGAGGTTATGTGTCAAACAGTACTAATTTGTTTACATAGTTAGCAAATTCTATTGACGGCGACTTTAGGCTAGTGCGTCGTCAAAATTTTCACAGTGTCTAATACACTGTGAATTTTTTTTGTGACTGTAATGCTGTGTAAATATATTTTGAAATAAATAAATAAATAAATAAAATGAACAAATATTTACCCTAATCTTCATATCCTTGGGCGCGAGCCGCCGGATCTCGGCCAGCAGGCGGTCGCCGAAGCCCCGGAACAGCGTGGAGCCGCCGGACAGCACGATGTTCTGGTACAGCACCTTGCGCAGGTCCATGTCCGACTTCTGGATGGCGAACATGAGGACTTCGTGGAGACCTGGAATTGTCATCAATATTTTTAACGTTTCACGCGGCCCTGCGTATCCAACTTCTTGTCTGAGGCTATAGACAAGATGCATTAAAGGGCTTCTAAACGGGCCATATTTTCACTGCAATATGTGGCCGGCAACTATTGGTGTCCCTCTCTTACTCGTATGTTAGAGAAAGACACCAATAGTTGCCGGCCACATATTGCAGTGAAAATATGGCCCGTTTAGAAGCCCCTTTACGCTAACTAGCGCTTCTATTAGTTCCTTTTTTAAACCAATCGCGTCACTGGTAGATCACGTGACTTTTCGTATCACGTCATCTACCAAAACTAAATAAATAAATATCAGGGGACAATGTCACATCAATTGACCTAGTCCCAAACTAAGCTCTAGGCTTGTACTATGGGTACTAGACAACGATATAAATACTTATATACAGAAATATATAAGTACTTAAACACATAGAAAACATCCAAGACTCAGGAGCAAATATTCGCGCTCATCCCACAAATATCTGCCCTTACCGGGATTTGAACCCAGGACCGCGAGCTTCGCAGGCAGGGTCACTACCAACTAGGCCAGCGCGTCGTCAAACTGTACAATTACTATCAATACTGCAAATGTTTTTCGTTAACGGCAACACCTTTGTTTACATTTTTTTTGTGGGTATAAAAATCCGATCTTAATTAACTACGTACCTTCGCATTCTTCTCCGATGAGATCAGGCCGAAACAGTACTTCCGGCGCGCGGAACCTCGCTGGCCCGATCTGAAACAGGAATAAGCACGAATTTATTCAAATTACTTTATTTTCATAAGATTTAATACATTACAAATACTCTTTATTTATCATCAAAAAAAAAAACAGTACGTACATTTAAATTGTAGATGTACAACAGGTGGTTTTACCGTTAAATAGCGATCACTTCCAGACAACCATGGAGAAAGGACACAGATACATGGAAGGCGGAGTAAACTTATTGCTTTAGAACTCAAACTTAACAAATTAAAGTCTAAAACTCTAAAGAAACACTAACCCCGTTACTAATAAACGTTTACTAACGGTGGTTATCACTTCTTCGATAGCTCGTAGCACTAGTTATGGGATTTATTTTCCATGAACAAATAAATAATACTCGCACGTCAAGTTAGAGACACACACTTTAATAATGTACATCGGCAATATCGGCATCGCCTCTTTCTTATGCCATAGACAAAACATAGAGCGGGGCAGAGACCAATACACAATTTTTGACCCTCAGTACACTTTATAATACCAGTTGGTGACATAGGTCCTTATCTGTCATTGTCGGTTGGTCGGTCGGTCGGTCGGTCGGTCGGTCCGTCCGTCGGTTGGTCGGTCGACCGATCGTTCCATCGGTCGGTCGCTCAGTCAGCCTCACCTCCAGCTGCGTGCCGTCCGGCAGGGTGTACTGCGCGCGCTCCGTGTCCAGCGTCTCCTCCTTGAGCGGGTTGGGCGACAGGTAGCAGGCGCGCTCCTTGATGGCCTTCACTATCTCCAGCTCCGCTGAGGTCCTGAGGTTCACGCCTTCCTTGCGGAGCAGTAGTCTGTGGGAAAACGATTAAAACATTGTTTTTTCTACTCGGTAAAATTATAATATTATGTATCGTATTGATTTTTACTCGGCCGCTATTGCTGTCAAGTAAATAAGAGCTATCAACGTTGACAATGCAATTACTATCAAACGTGAAAACAAAGGTACCCGCGTGCGTCACTCACCGCGGGTACCGCGTGCGTCACTCACTGCGGGTACCGCGTGCGTCACTCATAGCAGGTACCGCGTGCGTCACTCACCGCAGGTACCGCGTGCGTTACTCACTGCAGGTACCGCGTGCGTCAATCACCGCGGGTACCGCGTGCGTCACTCACCGCGGGTACCGCGTGCGTCACTCATAGCAGGTACTGCGTGCGTCACTCATAGAAGGTACCGCGTGCGTCACTCACCGCAGGTACCGCGTTTGTCACTCATAGCAGGTACCGCGTGCGTCACTCATAGAAGGTACCGCGTGTGTCACTCACCGCAGGTACCGCGTGGCGTCCCGGCCCGCCACGTCCACGCGCATGATGCTGTGCGGCATCGCGAACCCCTCGTAGATGGGCACGGCGTGCGTCACTCCGTCGCCCGAGTCGAGCACGACGCCCGTCGTGCGGCCTGTTGCATATCTGTTGGTGATAGACATTTATCGTGTCAATATGACTGACAATAATGAGTACACACAACCAAAAAAATGGCAACAAAATGTTATATGTACACAAATGATAACTATTGTTGGGCCAAATGATACTATAAAAAATAACACCTAATTTCAAGTATTACCTAATTATTTTCAATGGTTATATTTAACATTATCCCTTCCCATATATCAATCGACAATACGGATGCATTAGTTACTTACAAACTAAGTACCGCCTGCATGCTCAAGAACAGAGCAGGCACGTTGAAGGTCTCGAAAAACACCTCTGCCGCCTTCTCTCTGTTGCGTCGCGGGTTCAGCGGCGCCTCGGTCAGAAGCACCGGGTGCTCTTCCGAGAATGTTGACAGCTGGTCCTGGAACAGAAGTTTGTAATATGTTATAAGTGTTTTTTTTTTATCTATTATAAAAACAGTAATACATGCATGCAAGTATCGTGCCATAAATGGTCCATCATAGCTCTCATGACACAATTTAATACTTTCAACAAATATTTAGCCATACCTTGCTATAGATATAGTTCCAAACGCGCTCCATGTCATTCCAGTCCGTAACAATTCCATGCTCCATAGGGTATTTGATGCTGAGAAGCCCCCTGTGCTCTTCCGCGCGAGGGCCAACAAACAACTCTCCCTCCAGGGCTCCCGCCATCACCCGGACATGCTTAGGCCGCCCGATGCTGGAATGGGAAATTGAACATTACGTAAATAAATAGATAAAAACCACTGAAATACTAACTGATAACTCTACGGATTATTAGATTTTCACTAACCTTTTGAAACATGTTACGTCAAATACAAAATTAGTCACTCTGATGCCAAATTTGTTGGCTATGCAAATTACAACTTAATTCATACGAAACAAAGGCTGTGGCCGATGGTGACGTCTGTGGCAAGACTTTCAGCTGTCCGCCAGAGCTAACTGTGGCATACGAAAGGTTAAGCGTAGTTGTCTACCAACCCTGTTAAACTAAGTTTGTATTAAGAACACTAGGACATTTGTGCCACAGATAGACACACAGATACAAAAATTAACTTATAACACCATCAATTTATATAGGGTGTTAAAAACTTCGTCTTATTTTCACCATGCAGGTCAATTTAAATTTTAGAAAAACAAAGCATGTAAACTTACTAATTGGGGAATCTGCATTTAGGTATCTGGTCGCCAGCGAAGCCCGCTTTAATGACACCGGAGCCCTGCAACAATCGGCGAGAGAATTACAACATTTTATGACAGAAAACACTTTAATACACATAAGGGCATGTCAACGTAGTAATATGACTCATTTTCGGGTATTATTTAAAATAGAGGTTTTAATATATTAATTCCAGTCACTGAACATTATTAATAACACATATGTATACAATACAGCTACATTTAAAATAAATTTTACATGGTTTAGATGTGAAATTGAAATAAGATGTTGGCGTAAAGTAACGGTTGAAAAAAAAAGTAAGTAGAATATTTACATTATCAATGACTACAGGCTGATTAACAATAACGTCATTTAACTCCATTTTATGTAATTATAACTAAAATACAATCTTATTTATCGATTTATTCCGTAAAAATAAAAATCTACATTCAGACAGCTTTCAATAGATGTTGGATGACATCAGAAATGAAATGTTGCTATACTAAAATACTCTACGAGCAGAGTATACGAGTAAAAGGGATGCGCAGAGGCCCTACTTTGAAAATTCAAGTTTGAAGTTACGTTAGCTCCATCCCTGTCACTCATCATTCGAAACACTAGACTCAAGAAAATAAGTGCTTTAAAGCTTAATATTTCATAAACGGATACCTGTGGCCCGTTTCACGAAGCTACAAGTTACAAATTACAAGCGGAACTCTCTTTCTAGCAAAAGCAGTTAGTAAGGGACTTCCGCTTGTAATTTGTAACTTGTAGCTTCGTGAAACGGGCCCCTGAATCGAAAAAATATTTGAACAAATCCGCAATATTTTTGAAAAACCTATCTAACGACACCCAGCACTATGGGGTAGACGAGGAAAAAAACATCGCCACATTACGTATAGGGGAGGGTATACTAAAAAAAGTTTTTTTCAAGATTTAATTTTACCAGTTTATTGGAGTGATATGTATATTTATGCCAAATTACAGCTTTCTAGTACTAAGAGTCTCTGAGCTGGGCTGCGGACGGACGGACGGACATGGCGAAACTATAAGGGTTCCTTGTTTGACTACGGAACCCTAAAAACGCTAACCTCCCCACATGTCATTCATGACATGACATTCACAGCACAGACTATAGAGATACTACGTATATGACATTTATTTTATATTTTGTTGTTTACCAGTGATATTTTTCAAACTAAATAAATATTTTAGTTAAATTTTAATCCAATTAATTCTACTTACTTATTCGATTCTGCAATATGATGATTTTGTGCGTCTTCCTCCTAAATCTGCTGTTTACAGCTGCTCAGGATTCCGGCTACTGTGATGCTGATATGAAAACTTGCACGTCAAATTCAGATGATCAAAAACTCATATTTTACGATGTAAATCCGCCGGAAGGTTTCAATTTACGACGCGACGTTTACATGAGATTCGCTATTATGATGGCTGAAGCACAGAAACAAGGAAAAAGGAAGAATTTTCGTTTAGTTTTGCCGCCGTGGAACGGACTGTACCACTGGAAAACGACGCGAACTCCAAAGCCTTGGGGCTTGTTTTTTGACTTAGAATCATTAAAATCTTATGCTCCAGTTATGGATCTGTACGAAGTTTTATTTAGCTCGCCAAAGTTAGTCATAGATAGGTTGTTTGTGCTTCAAAACTTTGAGGATGCTTTTGAAGGCGGAGTTTTTGAAGAAAAATGGGCGATAAGTGAAAATGATTGTTACTACGAAGGTTTCTGGGGCTACAGTAATGTGGAAGTTAAAGAAAAGATCTGTGTTAAATTCCAGGGTAAGATTTCTAAACTGTGGGAATTGGTGGCTCTGCACCCAGCCGACACTAGCATCATGTTCACACATGGCGAAATACCTTTACATGATTCTTACGGAACGAAAAGTTATTGGGACTGTCGGAAAAGCATGAAGTTTAATGAAGAACTTCATAAAGTAGCTAATAACTTTATTCTCAACCAACTCAAATGTAATATAACAAAATGCGAAACGTACTTAAGCATACATTGGAGGAGACAGGACTTCACATACGGGAGGAAAGATTCTGTGCCATCTGTAAAGGGTACAGCTCAGCAAATTGATGAAGCAGTAAAGAAAAATGAACTAAATGTTGAAAAAATCTTTATCGCTACAGATGCCTCACAATCTGAATATAATAAGTTAAAGAATGCGCTCGTAAATTTGAAATACAGAGTGTTGGTTTATGTTCCTAGTACGAACGATATTGAGGTGTATGGTGATGGTGGTGTGGCTATAATTGACCAAATCATTTGCTCCCATAGCTTGTTTTTTATTGGTACACATGAAAGTACATTTACTTTTAGGATACAGGAGGAGAGGGAAATTCTAGGGTTTAATAGTAACACAACATTCAACAGGTTTTGTCCGGATTCGGGGGCTTGTGAAAGACCCTCGAGATGGACTATAGTTCAGTAATATGTTACGTATCTTTTACAATTTCTCAACAGTAGCCCGTTTCATGAAGCTACAAGTTACAAATTACAAGCAGAACTCTCTTTCTAGCAAAAGGATGGAGGCATGGAGGCACGGAAGGAAACATCTGCTTGTAATTTGTTACTTGTAGCTTTGTGAAACGGGCCCCAGATATTTATTTATTTGGAAAAGAACATATACCTACATAAAACTTAATTAGTATGTTTATTTTGAAAGTGTTATTAAAAAAGTCGAACAACATTTTAATAATTAAATGTAATACAGCATGTGTTCATATTAAGTATATTGTTTACAAAAAGTTATAAGTTTGAGCATAAATCCTTGCCTAACTATAGTAATATGAGATAATGTGAGAGACTATAGTATTTAATATGAGAGTTTAACACCCGTATTCACAAACGTCACTATGAGGTCTCACAATGCTTACGAACGCACAGGGTGGTTCAAACCGTCTCATAAACAAAAGGTCGGTCAAGAAGGACTAATCACAAAGCTGTATTGATTGCAGTGCGTTTACTCAGTGAAGGATCCCTTAAGTATTGTTTGTGAATAGAGATGTATATCTGTAATCTACTGCACTCTGCCCTCTGGTCCATTCTTATTAGTTTTGTATAGTGTAAGTAATTTTAAGATCCTGTTAAGATTATTACCAGATGTGTCATAGAGTTGCAAGATCTTATTTTAAGGCTCATAAATATTTTTTTATTTTGGACTGTAACAAGATGAGGATACTGCTTTTTTACAGACAGTAGAACAAAGAAAATAGGTCACTGTAGTTAATTTTGTATGTACAGTTTAATATCTCAAACTGATGCAGTACAAATAAAATAAAAAGAAATGAGTTGTGGTAACATTTTTTAAACATGATTCTACTTTGTTACAAACGCAAGTGAGACTCACTCATAAGTGTTTTTTTTTAAAATCATACTATACATAATGTAACCTCGTTATAAATATTTTAGTAAATTTATTTGTAAGAATTGCTAACCAAAGATTGCTTTAACTGTATTGAACAATAATGTTACGTAATAATAAATTATTTTTACACAAATACTTGACTATTGTTTTAAGAGCCAATAAATCATAAATCATAATAAATTAATAACTCTTTTAATGAACTTTTTTAAAAGCGTTCTGATATTTTTTCATTGAAATTTACTAAGAAAAAAAATTAAAAAGATAAAGGCGTTTTCTGCGCACGCGCCTGCTATGGATTTAAAGTCTAGCTGAGACGTAGAAAAGCCCATGTTGAGTTTAAGCTCTCTAGACATTAGCAGAAGTTTTTTATTTTTAATTAGTATAAAAAAAATTGTTAAAAAAATTAGTATTTAGACAAATCAAGCTCTATAAACATGTTTTTTTTTCAGAACACTTGAGAAGTTCCTGTTATCAATTAGGTAGGTATTGGGCTGTTTTACCCGACTATGGCAAAGCAAAAAGGAGTTTTATGATTTTAGCAGTCCATGTATGTTCACAGATTATTAGGATGTCTGCTCATATGCCATTGATCGAAGGCCAGTGGCCCGTTTCACGAAGCTATACGGAACTCTCGTTTTGTAGCAAAAGGAGTTGGAGTGACAGGGTTGGAGCTAACGTAACTTCGAACTTCGATTTTCAACGTAGAATATTATATAGTACCTCTGAGGCCCTACTTTGAAAATCGACGTTCAAAGTTACGTTAGCTCCATGCCTGTCACTCGTCATTCGAGACTAAATCGAGAGAAAGAGATAGAGCTAACGTAACTTCGAAATTTGATTTTCAAAGTAGGGCCTCAGAGGCCGTGACAATGTGTGACAAATTTTAGTAGGTACCTATTCCTTATTAAGGCCGGCCGCATACATACGTTTTCCGCATTCGAAAAACGTATACGGAAAACGTATGTGTGCGGCCGGCCGCGGATGTCCGAATGCGGAAAACCTATTCGGAAACCGTATACGGAAAACGAATGTATGTGGCCGGCCTTAATTGATTTTTTTTTATTAAAGGATTACAACTATTATTAATTATTAAATATCGTACTAGGGCCATGACCACAGGGGCTCTACTTTGAAATCCGTAATTAGAACTTCGTCTATTGCTATCCCTTTTGCTCTCGACGCGTCACGAATTCGCAAGAAAGTGTCGGAGCGATCCGAAGTTCGAATTACTGATTTCAAAGTAGAGCCCCAGTAATTCGAACTTCGGATCGCCCTATCACTTTAATGTGCTTATAATCTGTGTTATCTGTGGCTATTATATAGAAAAAAAACACCGAAATTCGCAATAACAACAAATAACCGGGTCATTTTATTTGAATTATTTCTAATAAAAACCACAAATATGAACGAGTTAACAGATCTTACAGATTTCACTAATAATGGTAAGTTCTTTTATGTTTCTGGGTATTTGTATTGTAATAATAATATAAACAAAACATGTAACCTGTGATGTTTAATGTTTTTTTCAGCGAAATCTATTTGATTTCTTTTGAGAAACAATAAAATTGACACACAACTTTCTCTTGCTCTCTTTGAATATTAAATCAATGTTAAATCATTTGATTCTCGAAGAATTAGTGCAGTTGTCGTAATTGTTATCAGAATAGTGGTTGTGTATTTTGTTGTAGCTGTCCTGAGTGTTTTGCGCGTTGATGATGGGCAAGTAGCCTCCTCTGATCGGGGGGTGGTACTCCAGCCCCTGTATTAAACCTGTTCTAGTCCAGAGGAGTTGTCCATTAGGGACAAACCATAGCAAGCGCCCGAGTTGCGCGTTTCGGGCGCTGCGCAGTTAATTTTGTACGAAACTCGTGACTAGACATAGCAAGCGTCCGATCCGCGGACAAATTTAGTATAGTGTTTGATACGCAGCACCCGGAACGCGCGCCTAGGGCGCTTGCAATATTTGGTTTCTTATAGTATTATATTATATTAAATGGAAAGCAAGCATTAGCCTGCAATCAGTATTTTACAGTTCCCAAGTTCGCACTTGGTTCTAAACTTAAGTATGGTACTGCCCTTGCTGGTCCAAACAGTACATATCAGAGAATATAATAGAATCTGTTATTTATCCGTTGTCTATAGCCCATATGTAATTCGTTAGTTATTTAAAATAGGCTTTGACAATTTAATTTTATTTAATTTATACAACGAGTGCCGTGAAATAGCCACCAATGTTTGCAAAGTCTACCACAAAAACGACAGCCAAGAAAAAATAATCATGAAGACAAAATTTCATTCTTGATATTAAAAGGTTAAGTTAAGAATGGAAGTGTTTTACTTGATAAATATTTCTTGCTAGGTTCTGCCCATACTTATTCCATCAGGAAAAATAGCCTATGTGTTAATCTAGGGTATATGCTATCTCCATTTCAAATTTCTTCCAAATCTGTCCAGCCATTGCAGCGTGAAGGAGTAATAAACGCTTAATTATAGGTATCCAAAGGATAAAAAGTTTTGTTGTTATTTAAATTGCAGCAATTCATTTGCAATTATTTGCTCTGGGCTCTTTTATGGCCCCTCTACACGTTGGCGGATCATGGGCCAACGTAAGGGACGCATTTACACCTTAGAGTGAGCAACATGTTCTTGCATCTCACTCTTACGTATTGCTCGGTCCCTTACGTTGGCCCATGATCGCTAATATATAGAGGGGCTATTAGTATTATCATATAAATTAAGGAGATCACACTGGGTTACTATGTCTGAGTCTCACGGAAGTTTTATGTTTAAAGTATTATCATATTATTATAACATGAATAGTTACCAAAAAAATGGCATTAACCAACTTCTATGTGGATTGAGTCGCGGGCGACAGCTAGTATTGTAAATGGGTCAATCAACTTTTCTTTGCGCCTCGTTGCTATGGTGACGTCTCCTGGGTCACTCTTTAAAATCACGATTTTAAAGTATATAAATCCAGCAAACATCAGTTTTTTTGGCAATTACAAGCCCATTCTGTTATGGGTTTTCTTCCAAGCGCATTAGTAGTCTATATTATAACCATTTTTCTAAGAAACTCTATCACTGTTTTCTCCTGGCTTACGGGATAGAATAACAGCAACAAAAAGTTGATACACCCAAATACGGAAGTAACTCTGTCTGTCTTTACCTTTTTACGCTTAAACTGCTAAATCGATTTGGATAAAACTTGGTATGGAGATAGCTTGAGCCCCAAGGAAGGACATAAGATGATTCTAACCCGGACAATATGATAGTGATAAACTACTTTTACACGGACGGAGTCACGGGCTAAAGCTTGTATAATTATATATTAATTGAGTTTTTTTTTTGCAGATTCTTTTGATGATGCCTGGGTAACCCAAAATGTAATATTTTTTTACTTCAAATAAAATTTGTAACTATTTATGACACATTTAGCTTACTTGGTAGTGACCCTGCCTACGTAGCTAGCGGTCCTGGGTTCGATTCCCGGAATGGGCAAATATTTGTGTAATGAGCGCGATTATTTGTTCCTGAGTCTTGGAAGTTTTCTATGTATTAAAGTATATATTTCTGTATATAAGTATGTATATCGTTGTCTAGTACCCATAGTACAAGCCTAGAGCTTAGTTTGGGACTAGATCAATTGGTGTGACATTGTCCCCTGATATTTATATTTATTTATAACTGTACCTACTTCAATGAAGTACATACATAAACCTAATGAATTATATTTTAATTACATCTGTTGGTCGCGGGCCCATTTTGTCGCATAATCTTTTCTGTATTTTCCCCTAATCTATTTATTTATATATTGATATCATTATAGATTGCAGGCAGCAAAATGTAACTAATATTATTTATTATTTCTCTAGACATCGAGCGGAGACGTAACATCTACATCCGAAATTAAGAAGGCTTTAAGATTGCAACCGGCCATTGGTCAGAAGAGGGGCTACCCTGGGCAGAGATGTAAGTAATACACGTATCAATTACATACATACATACGTACATTAAATCACGCCTGTTTCCCAGAGGGGTAGGCAACTACTTCTTCCCACCTGCTACGATCTTGACAAATCTCTTTCGCTTCTTCCACATTCATACATCGAGTCATGCATGTTTCGGGTACTTATAATTCGGCCTTTTTCCAGTATTTCTCCGATTTAATTAAAAAAAAGTACGCCTTGGGCGGCCCCTTCCGACCCTTCCACTCACTTTCGCTCTGTATATCTCTTTCGTCAATCTTCTTTCATCCATCCCTTCCAAATGACCGAACCATCGAAGCATGCCCTTTTCAATCTTAGTCACTACATCTACGTATCAATTATATTAATAAATTAACTAATACCACTTCCACAACGTCGGAACAACCACCCAACTGAACGAAGGTCAAGGCAGGGCCCCGTCACTCCATACAACACGACGCGAGCTATGATAAAAACTACCCAAATCGCTATAGGGGTGTGTGTAATATTATTTGTAAGAGTTCATTCAATTTCTCCAGAGGCCCTACTTTGAAAATCGAAGTTCGAAGTTACGTTATCTACATCTCTTTCTTTCGATTTAGTCTCGAATGACGAGTGACCGAGATGATCACGTAACTTCGAACTTCGATTTTCAGAGTAGTGCCTCAGAATCCCATCATCAGATCCTGACTATAGTCTGTACTTTTAGGTATTTAAAAAAATGTAAACAAAAAACCCACGTGATATAGTTCGTCAGCCAATAGAAGTAGAGCACTGATACGTCAAAGTTCGATTAAACGGTTGTGATTGGCTGTTCAACAATGCCACGTGGTTTGGATTGTTTACATTTTTTTAAATACTTAAAAGTACAGACTATAGGTGACAATTAGGATTGTAAACTAGATCGATCTGATTGGTGGATTTGTTTGTTAAAATTTGATCCATTATTCATATCATTACTCATTAGTTTAGGTATGGGTATTTCTCCACTACTTGCAAAATCGCTTACCGTCCCTTTTTTGGAATAGTCTTTAGGTAAATAAATTTCAAATAAGAAGCTGTTCGTGTCAAATAAATAGCCATTTAAGTGTGTCTGATATTAAACCAAAAATAATGGTGCTTTTCCACCGGCGGCGCGAGAATTTTTATTTGTATTGAAAAACCGCGCGCGCGGGGGAAGTGGGTGTTTTAATACAAATAAAAATTCTCGCGCCGCCTCGTCTCGTCTCGCGCCGCCGGTGGAAAAGCACCTTAAGGCTGCTGGAAAAGCTGAAAACTCGTATACACCTTAATTTCGGCGTTCTAAAAGTTCGTAAGTTATTCAAGGTCAAGCTTATAAGCTGGGCATTCACGACCGCTCCAACAAGCCGAATAGAGCACTGCCGCGCCCACAGAACAGAAAAAACGGTAGAAGTGTCAAGTGGGCGTGTAACGTGTGGCATAGTTATGCGGGTTCCTCATAACCTACCATACATTTGCCGCGATCGCTTATTTCGATATTTCTATATCACGATATTTCTAAAATAGGAAATAAATCCAGAAGCATGCTTTAATGTGCGACAACAGGTCTGATACTAAGCGAAGCTCATGCCACTTCCACTGTTTTTTCTATTCCGTGGCCGCGCCAGTGAATGTCAACACTGTAGCGTTTAAAAGTAATTGGCGCGGTCCGTTGGATTTCCAAATGGACGGAAAGCCAGCGTGACGCGCCAATGCGCAATCCGAATGGAAATATCGTGAATGTCAAGATTCAACGTTGGAACACGCCACGCCTCCGCACCAAGCCAAATGGCTTCATCGTGAATGCGTTCTCTGGCTGCCATTTTCTAATCAGTCTGCTCCGTGATGTCGCACCGTTGAGGCGTGGCGTGGCGCGCCCGTGAATGTGGTCAAAATATTACGCCCAACCAGTTGCATACACTCCATCTGTCGCCGAGACAAACGGCGCGTCCGTGAAAGTCCAGCTTTAGAGGGCGGACTTTTGAGACAACTTTTAGAACGCCAAAATGAAGTTGTATATACCTAAGTTTCCAGCTTATTATCTCTCATTCAGTGGCGTAGCGTGGGGGGGGCTGGGGTGGCCATGGCCCCGGGCGGCAGATAAAAGGGGGCGGCATACGGAAAATATTATATTATTATAATATCGGGGAATATACATAAAAAAAAATCCGACGAATTGAGAACCTCCTGGTTTTTTTGAAGTCGGTTAAAAATAGGGGGCCGCGAATTTCTGGTCGGCCCCGGGCGGCTAAAACCCACGCTACGCCACTGCTCTCATTCCAAGGATGGCGGCCCCTTATTTCTCTTTATTTGACTGGGTTAACTCAGATCGCATATTTATCAACCAAATAACTACAATCTGTGGCATTCTAAATTTTACCGCCCTAGGTATGTAATGTACATCCTAAACTATTATAATATACTATTATTTGTAATCTTGTTCCCGAAAACGGCTGTAACGACATCGATGAATTTTGCAATACGGTTTACGGGGCGAACAATCGATCGAACTTGGCATCTTCGGGAAAATTCGTTTTCCACCCGAATGACGTTCGGTCTTTCAGGTACTTACTGGTAATAATACGTTGACAGATTAAATCTATATACGGAGGCGCTAGACAAGACTCATTACGCTAACCAACGTCTCTATTCGTTTCGTTTTTAAACCAATCGCGTCACGGGTAGATCACGTGATACCGTATCACGTGATCTACCAGTGACGCGATTGGTTTAAAAACGAAACGAATAGAAACGCTAGTTAGCGTTATGCATCTTGGCAGGGCCCTCGGTGGTTGTCACATAATTAGGGATGCTTTCGTTTTTCCCATACAATTGCCTACAAAACAATATAACTTTTCTAATTTTGACAACCGATCAAAAATTTCTTAACCACTTTTATTGTTAGTTACACTTATTGTTAAGTTACAAACTAAGGTTTAAATGTTTGTACAATTTATTTATGTTGAAAACGAATCTTTCATTTTATAAGGATTTGAAAAATTAAATGTTTGGCGTTCATACAAAGATGTAAAATTTTGTATTGATGCGTCAGCGCTAAGTATTTAAATCCCTACAAAATGTAAGTTCAGTTTTTAACAGTACTTACTGTACATCAATTTAAACGTTAGTTGAAAATCTAAATTAAATTGTAATTATAATTGGCCAAGAACGTTTTAAATAGTTGGTGGTCAAATTTGAAAAGTCATATTTGTAGGCAATCGTATCGGGAAAACGCAAGCGTCCATTTTAACTTTTTTCGTTCACTTGTAGACATAGCAAAGCGTATTTTTTTGAAATAAATCACTTATTATTATAGACCATTATAGAATAGAATAGAATAGAAAAACGTTTTTATTTGACAACATCAACGCAAGGGTACATATACAAAAAGAAAATATACAACAAGTATTAGAGTAAAAAATTACAATAGTATTTTTATAGATAACCTTTGATCGTATGCATTTGATTTTACATAAAAATAATCTGTGGTTTCGTTTTTGGGAACAGACTTTAGTATAGTCTGTGGGTTGTAATTTAATTAATAGCACTGTGGGTAGTTGTCGGTAGTCCCATACCTATGTACCTAACCTGTCACTCTTATTGTAACCGTTGGTTCCCAGTTTATAAGTGTTTAATAATCCCAGTTCTTTCTATAATTCTCTTTTCAATAGTGAACTGTTAAATTTAATGTCTATTTAACAAACTCACAATAGTTTTTGTTTATTTCGTTTTTAAGTGAAGTTTACGTTTCCATTGATCAAGGTGTGGCGATAGTGTTTGTTGTATTTGAATAATATAAGGTTGCAAGTGTATCTAAATATTACGTTCTATGTTTTATGCTAAATTTGGAATGTTAAACATGTATAAAACAAAGTTGCTTCCCGCCGTCTGTCCCTCTGTATGTACGCTTAGATCTTCCAAACTACGCAACAGATTTTAATGCGGTTTTCATCAATGGATAGAGTGATTCAAGGGGAAGGTTTTTATGTATAATAAATTCTGGATTATATACGAGTGTTACAGAAAACGCATTAAACCGAAGCGAAGCGAGTGCGTGTCAATAAATAATAAATATCAGGGGACAATCTCACAGCAATTGACCTAGTCCCAAACCAAGCTCTAGGCTTGTACTATGGGTACTAGACAACGATAAACATACTTATACTTATATAGAGAAATACATTCTTAAATACATAGAAAACATCCAATACTCAGGAAGAAACGCTCGCGCTCATCACACAATATTTGCCCTTACCGGGAAGCGAACCCGGGACCGCTAGCTTCGTAGGCTCGCCCACCAGTTTCATGGCCGGGATACACGAGGCTAGTTTTCGAAGCCCTAGCCGGAGATCCGTTGAACAAATTTCGACCTCATAATCAGATCAGCTCGTAACCACTGTATATGTATCACTAGCTTTTACGCGCGACTCCGTCCGCGTTCAAGCCTTTTATCGCTATTTCGGGAATTGACCATTTTTCCGGGGTCCTTATGTGCTATTTTAGACTAATCTATAACTGTGCCAAATTTCATCCAGATCCGTTCAGCCGTGAGTGAGTAACAATTTATGTAAACCCCATTAAAATCCGTTGCCTATTTTCATATATCTAAGCGTACAGTCGAGTTCATAAATATATGTTAACTTTAGTACCTTGTCACTTGAATCGCTGTGACAGTTCATATATCTATTACATCTATCTAATACCTTTAAACGAGCAATTCTTGCAGAATATATACAGCGTGTTCGGCAAAAGGTTGGACAAACTTCAGGGACTAACTCTGTAGGCGATACTCATCAACTTTTAATATGGGACCAAAATACAAATCGCGAAAAAAAAACAGTTGTTCTATACAAACTTTGAGAGCTAAACAGCCGAAATGTATGGAACAGTTTTTTAATTTCTGAAACGGCTGCAACGATTTTCATGAAATTTAGTATGCTGGGGGTTTCGGGGGCGATACATCGATCTAGCTAGGTTTCATTTTTAGAAAACTTATCAAAAAATATATATCATCTAGGTACGGGCAGTTTAAACATGACATTAAGTAGACAAGGTACTAAAGTGTATACATATTTATGAACTAGACTGAACATACAGAGGGACAGATGGCGGGAAGCGACTTTGTTTAATACTATGTAAAGATATTGTCAACATCTAGCAAACAGGTGTTAGTTTATCACGTCTGTCTGTCTGTGGCATCGTAACTTACAAACGGATGGACCAATTCGGACACGGTTTTACAAAAAATATAAAGCTATATTAACACTAATTGTATACAACTATATGCAAGAGGACATTTACTTAAGTTTTTCACCTATAACCGTTACAGTATACGACATGTTTTATAGCCTTTATAGCACTTGGCTTTGTTTAGGTTAATTGTTTTTCAACATTGTGAGTTTGTTATAACTGCCGTGATATCAAACTAGGCGGCTGCTACCAATGTAGTAGTCGAAACATGTGTGGCGTTATCTATGAAAAGGGACCTTATTGTCGATGGCGCTTACGCCGCACTGCGTCCCGCGACGTATTTATTAGGTCCTTACCTATGAAATTGGCGTTTTATATGGAGAATTTTATGAAAACGGTGGTTTTCATACATTTAATTTTGCGGATTATTTAGTAACGTCAAATGCAAACCAAACAAAATTCTGTCAGGAATATTGGACACTTCTAAGCTATATTATACATATCTTAATTACTTCAAAATAGTTAGCTTCATAAAACTCTGCGTAATTGAAACACTTGAAATCACAGCACATGAAAAGAGTTGAGTTCACACTTTAATTTTAAACACTAAGTAAGAAATTGAATCATATTATTTGTATCTAAAACCTTTGTAACATACTGTATGAATGAAATTTAAAAATAATTTGGAAGTTAAAATTGAAATGAATAAATTCCGTACGAAATAAAACACGTAGAAATAACGCCAATTTCATAGGTAAGGACCCAATATATCGGGGCATCGTTAATAATGCCCACTGTGTGGTGGTAGGTACAGTCAACCAATTTGATTTCTAGGCCGCTTTGGACTATGTTAAAGTCACGTTGACAACCAAACGTTACAGACTTCTTATGATTTGGTTTACAACGTCACATTGACAAAGTCAATAGTGGCCTAGGAATCAAATTGGTTGACTGTACCACTTTGGGAATCTATGCTCTATTAGTAACAACTTAAAGTTTAAAATGCTTATACTATTACTCTGCAGTTAGTTGTCTTTGGTGTTACGGCAGATAATAGGGGTTTTCTGGTTAAAGAAAAAACCAAATTAGTCCGTCAGTAAGATTGTCAAAAAATATTGAACACGTTTTTTTTGCTTTATCAAATCAATCAAAATTGACAAATATAACGCGCATCAATCGGAGTCGTGACGTCACAACGTGGTTGTAGACTGCGGCTCCACTGAGGCGGAGATGAGCGGAGTGCAGCGAAGCTGTGCCAATATTAACCAGTAGAATCTAAACTAACGTGCACAAGGCGCGCTCGACGTGACCGCATGCGCCTTCTATTGGTTAATATTGGCACAGCTCCGCCTCAGTGGAGCCGCACCCTAAACTGTGCTACCGCGTGACGTCACGCGAAACTTCAACGCACTTTATCTTCGTCGTTTTTTGTTCAATTGACAAAAGAAAAAATATGTGTTCAATATTTTTTTATAATGTAAATGAGGGACTAATTATATATTTTTGGACACTAGCCTGTGTGTGAATCATTGTCAACGTCTAGGGCCTGGGCAAATGTGCGAAGACGGCGATTCGAACAGGTTCCCGGACGAAGGTTCGTTTGATTTTCTTTATACTCTTACCCCCTCACTAATAAACGTTGAGTAACGGTGGTATAGCTATACAATGTTTTGTCCTTATCTGTCATTGTGACATTTGGATTTGACAGATAAGGACAAAACATTGTATAGCTATACGATCGTTACTCAACGTTTGTTAGTAAGTGGGTTAAGGTGCTTTTCCACCGGCGACGCGAGGCGATACGAGGCGGGACGAGAATTGAAATTTGAATTGAAAAATCGCGCAAACTACTAGCGCACGCGCGGTGGAAATGGATGTTTTAATACAAATAAAAATTCTCGCGCCACCTCGTCTCGTCTCGCGTCGCCGGTGGAAAAGCACCTTTATGCTGCGCCGCCACTGGGTCGGAATCGGCGCGTGCGCAGCGGATGGATTTGTTGTTTTTATTGGATTCTATGGCACAGCGTGCACTGGATAGTGGGGAATGCAATTTAACCGGTTATTAACCGTTTTTGTATGAAAATAACCATTTTAAACCGGTTATAACCGGTTATTCGCATTCTCTACTGGATAGGCATATCTGTATACTGGGTGGTCCAAATAGTGACGTCCATTTTTTTTTTATAGAATCCCCCATTTATGTAATGCGATTTTTGCTAGTTTCGGAGATATTGATGATTTTAATCGGATTTTTTGTAATTTTCCCTTGTCTCGAAAAATTATTAATTTCATGTTTATTTCATAAGTTTTTCAGTGGCATCTAACATAATTAGAATCATTACGAATTAGCGTTTGTTTTTAAACCTATTTGCATGTTTTTTTTTCAGTAAATTTTTTAAGTAGGTAATTTCCTCAAATTGTATTTTCATACAAAGTGAAAAGCACTAGGACACCTGTATATAGAAATCAATATTAGAAAAAAATCCCTCCGCTCCGTACGCTCCGATTCCAACCTAGTTTAAGCGCTGTTGTATCACTTGTTTTTTATCGCTGATTTGCTTTGGTCCAGCAAATGCATGCCAGTAGAAGTGCATTGACGAGTTGCTTTTCACGTTTGCGACGAGAGCTATTTAACGACGCAATGTACTTCTACATGGCCTCTATTCCCGGCGGTAAAAACGATATCGTATTTGACCTGTTACGGTATTGTTTTGACGTCAGTAGCCATTACTGTCAAAGAAATAAGAGCTATCAAAAAGTTGACAATACGATAACAGATTAAAGACGATATGGTTTTTAGCACATAGAATACCGACCTGGACCAATGTAAATCAGCCCATGTTTTTCTCTACGACTACCTAATCCCCCGACCTACCCAAAATCACGTGCATATTTTGGTACAAAATATCTTTGAAAAAAAAAACAGTATATCTAACGGCGGACGGATTATTTTACAGTTAGTTACAGGAATCGCGCGCTGTCCGAATTTTTGTTACATGTCTGCTTGAATTTTAATTTTTTTTAGCGTTGTTGTAACAACCATAACCTATCGCAGGTAATTTTAGAAAACTTAAAAAGTTGCCAGACAGCTAAAACCAGTTTATGACAAACAATAATGCTCGGTTACAATATTCAAGAAACGAATCGTTTTCTTTACGTCTCGTTAAAATTTGACACATTTTGTACGTAGCAAATGTCAAATTTTAACGAGACGTAAGGAAAACGATTCGTTTCTTGAATATTGGAACCGGGCATAATTCGGACAAACGATGCGTCAGTACAAACGGTATTGTTGTTCGGGATTCCGAGGGACACCCCATAAATACACGTGATATTTTCACTTCACCCTCCCCCCTGTGTTTCTTCCCCTACTTTTTTTTGAGCCTCATGTGTTATGTTCGGGCCCTTAATAGCCTTCTAAGGTGCGGTTCCACTGAGGCGATGAGTGGAGTGGAGCAGAGCTGTGCCAATATTAACCAATAGAATCTAAACTAACGTGCGCAAGGCGCGCTCGACGTGACCGCATGCGCCTTCTATTGGTTAATATTGGCACAGCTCCGCTCCGCCTTAGTGGAGCCTCAGTCTTAGAGCGACTTGGCATTGTTCAGCGTTTCAGTGGTGGATCTTGTAGGACCTTGTGCAGGCTTCGTCCGGGTCGCTACCACCATCTTATACTTTAACCTACCGCTCATGTTCACTTTGTCCATTTTCCCATCAAGCCCACATTCCCATTTCATTCATATTCCCATCGCGTTCACATTCCCATCTCGTCCACATTACCGTCTCGTCCACATTCCCATCTCGTACACATTCTTATATCGTCCACATTCCCATTTCGTTCACATTCCCATCTAGTGAAGAACCGAGTGATCGAATTGATATCTAACAGACCTACAGTCCTACGCTACGTTATGTTGCAGATGAGTTAGGGATGCGGACGAGTTTGGAATGAAGACGATTTTAATTGACGTCTCTGAGTGCGGCTATAAAACAAATAGTGGTATACTTTTACTTAAGCAATTCTATTGTGTAGATGGCGCTCCGCCGGCAAAAAGGACGGTGAACAGCATCCGGCTAGGTGCCGGGTACAAATGGAACCTACAGGTACTTGTACGCTCACACTGAAAATAAGTTTCTGTCAAATATTTCATTTTTGCTGACTGTACTTCTCATTATCTGGGGTGTTATTCCCTTAAAAACGGCGGTCGGTCGAACGAACGAGCGAAAGCGCAGCGGCGAGTTTAAGTAGTCCCGTCCGAGCGAACAAAACACATTTTAGCGCGTAAGTTTCTGAGTCTGGCTTAGTGCGTCTTTGACTTTTGTTCTTTGCCTTATTAGGGAATGGTTTATCGTATCTTTTCTTTTGTCTTTTTCGTTAATGTAAATGGAGTGTAAATGATGGTGTTGGCAGGCGCTGGCGCAGGCGGCGGCGGCGGTGGAGACGGGCGGCAAGTCGCCGGTGTCGGCGCTCAACGAGCTCGGCGTGCGCGTCGCGTACAGCGTGCTGCGGCAGGGCGGCCCCGCGCACTGCCCCAGCTTCACGGTCGCCGTGGCGGTGCGGACACTATTACATATCTATGCCAGTCAATAGGCTATTTGACAACATTGAAAACATGCATCAAATTGTCGTCATCCTATTAGATCAGGGGTCGGCAACCTTTTAGCAGCCAAGGGCCAAATAGTAGCTACAGAAATTGACGCGGGCCGCACGTGTTAATAATCTATGACTTTACAGACAAAAGGTACCACATTGCCGGTAGTCAATAAGGACTACGGACAAAAAAAAAAACTTACAAAAATAAATCTCTCGTCCTGCCCGACTATGAATATCTTCGTGGTTGGCGATATCTACAGCCGCAATTACGCATGCTAAGGATTTCAACTTTTGTGAGAATCTATTACAATTCTGAATACAACGACCTTTACAAAAAAAATGCCAGCAAGGCTCGCGGGCCGCAAGTAAGGGGCTTGCGGGCCGCATGCGGCCTTCGGGCCGCCTGTTGCCGACCGCTGTATTAGATAATAGCGTAAAACAACATATTTCACTTTATTTTAAACTAAATTAAGCATATTTTTTTGGAAATTACACGAAAAAAATTGTAATATGTGTTGAAATTTTATCTGTGGCAGAAACGCTATGCGATTGCTTTGTAGCTGTGGTTACTCGCAGGTGACGTCACACGCAAGTAACCACAGATCATAAGGGCATATCTCTTCAAATGATTTTTCATTGTTTACTTGCATATAACGTCACACTTGTCACATGGCCAGCGCCACGATAGAAACAGCGTTTTTGGCGCGGTTTCGGAAATTTAAACTTTTAAATGGATTTTTATTGATAATATAGTAGAATCTCACGGAAATATCGATGTAGTGTGCTTCTTATGTAATAAAGAATCATTTAATAAGGTTTTCTAAAATTAGTCAAATAGCCTATTATCTCGCTCAGGTTCACTTTGTCCATATTCCCATGTCGTAAACATTCTCATCTCGGCCACATTCCCAACTCGTCCACATACCAATCCCAAATTGTCCACTTCCTATCTCGTCCATATTCCCAGCTCGTCCTCATTCCCAACTCGTTCTCATTCCCAACTCGTCCTCATTCCCAACTCTTCCGCATTCCCGACTCGTCCGCATTCCTAACTAGTCTGCAACCTAACGTAGGACTGTAGGGATGTTCGATATAAATTCGATCACTTGGTTGTTCACTAGTTATTGGGAATGTGAACGAAATGGGAATGTGGACGAGATGTTAATGTGGATGAGATGGGAATGTGAACGCAATGGGAATGAGAACGAAATGGGAATGTAGACGAGATGGGAATGTAGACGAGATGGGAATGTGGACGAGATTGGAAAATGGACAAAGTGAACCTGAGCGAATTATCTATCTGTGATTTGAAAATAAATGCCATAAATGTTATAATAACTAGGGCCCGGAATTTTGGGGGCGGTTTTTGACTAGCTAGGGCGAGAACATCGCTGTTTATCGATAGTTTATTTATTTATGTCTTTATTAAATAAAACCTCAAATTTTCCGATGACACGCTCTTTTCAGCGGTCGATGATGAAAAAAGTTCGAAATATCGGAAAGTTGGTAGTGACCCTGCCTACGAAGCTAGCTAGGGCAGATATTTGTGTGACCGAGCGCGAATATTTGTTCCTGAGTCTTGGATGTTTTCTATGTATTTAAGTATTTGTTTCTCCATATAAGTATTTATATCGTTGTCTAGTACCCATAGTACAAGCCTAGAGCTTAGTTTGGGACTAGGTCAATTTGTGTGAGATCGTCCCTTGATATTTATTTATATTATTTTTTTTCTGTCTTATGCATAAAAGGGTAGTCATATCAAGCCACCTAACATAAGATAGTTATGTACATAGTCTATGTGTATGTAGGTTGCGGATATGACGTTCGAAGGCTGGGGTCACAGCAAGCGCGAGGCGCGCGTGTCGGCCGCTAGGGCGTGCCTCGCGGC
The DNA here is from genome assembly GCA_948252455.1 of Acleris cristana. Taxonomy (NCBI): domain Eukaryota; kingdom Metazoa; phylum Arthropoda; class Insecta; order Lepidoptera; family Tortricidae; genus Acleris; species Acleris cristana. The sequence continues at coordinate 2,122,326 of OX411798.1, read as the reverse complement.
TCTGCTCGCGAGGGCGGGCAGGGTGCTCCCGGCCGCCACGCCTCAGGATTTCACCAATGATGACCCGAAATACTCCCGTAAGTTTATTACCAATTAAAAATATGACTGCCGTCTTGGATTTTTTTAGCGTTTCGTAGCTTAGTACCTTGTTATAAAGTCGCCGTCTATAGAACTTGCGAACGATGTAAACAAATTAGTACTGTTTGACACATAACCTCAAATATACACCAAGCGTGTTTTAATTAAAAATAACGTATAATTAATAGTTATTTTATCTTAAACTTAATATGAAAATAATGATCTAGTGTATAAATTGCAAATTGCAAAGACCTCACTTGATCTTTAAAAGTACGTGATTATCGAGTAATCACGGTGAATTGGTTCGTTTGGTTTTGTTTAAATCTTTTGCAAGTTCTATTGACGGCGACTTTAATGACAGCGTCAAGTGACGAGATAGAAATTACAAAGGAATTTAACCGTTGGTTTTTTGCGACAAGGTTCATCAATTAAAGTCCGTGACCGTACCCAACTGGTGCAAGCAAGATCCTTTTACTAAGTCTCCGCTGTCCGTCTGTCCGGCAGTTGAGAGAAAACCAAGAGAAACAGGGTTTTTTTAAATCTTTATTTAGCCTTTAAAACTACTGGTTATAGTGCAATCGGCAACAAAAACCAAAATAAAATTATCACTAGTTAAATTATTTAAATTATTGTAAGATACCGTGTGGTGCCGGGTTTAGGTTGTTGCCACTCCATGTCTTCCCGTGGATGTCGTAAGAGACGACTAAGGGACTAAAGGCTGTGTAGTGCTGTTAGGCGATGGGTTTGCAACCTGTCACTAATGTAGTGGATAATCTTAGCCTGGTTGTGCAAAATGTGGTCACAGAATTATCAACAAGTTTTTGGAGTTGTTGGTGAGTCTGTGGCTCTGCCTACCCCACTCTGGGATTGAAGGCGTGAGTTTATGTTATGTGTTTATGTTATGTTAATTATTGTAAGTAATTTTGAAAACATAGTAGCTATTATTTTCTTAATGGTTTTCTCCATCGATCCACTGACCATTGAACCTCTTCTTCTAGCGTTAGATTTCCAGTGCCATGAAGAAGTGCAATCGAAGGCGGTGGAAGTCGAGATGACGTCTCCGGAGACCCCTGCAGGTAAGAAATGCAGTTTTGTGAATACACTCGCTTGGTGGGAGCATATTATTAGTATGTTATTGGGTTAGGGCGCATGACGTCCCACTCGTAGAATGTCCCTTTGTCCCTTTCGCGAAATGTCCCTTACGCAAAATGACCCTTCTGCAAAAGGTCCCGTTCGCAAAACGTCCCTTCATATAAATAAAGTCCCGTTCGCAAAACGTCCCTTTCGCAAAATGACCCGTTCGCAAAACTTCCCATGAGAAGACTCCTAGTCTCTACTTAAACAAGCTTCTTCCAGACGGGACATTTTGCGAATTGGTCATTTCGCAGACGGGACGTTTTGCGATAGGGGCGTTATGTAATAGGGACGTTTTGCGAAAGGGGTGGAACCTTTTAAGAAAGGGAAGTTTTGCGAATGGGGTATTTTACATAAGGGACCATTTGCAGGGAAGACGTTTTGCGAATGGCACGTATTTGCTGGAGGGACGTTTTGCGAGTGGGACGTTATGCGCCCTAACCGGTTATTGCCTAGGCCCGGAAAGTAGGAAATTGCGGGCGTTTATTTCGCCCTATACTGTGATAAATGCTTTTCATCTCACTTGCCTTCACTTCAATCCGCTGTACGATCAACATCCATTTTTGATTATACGCAATTTCGCTGTTTTTGCGGGTATTTTTACACCACGGAATAGAAAAAACAGTGGAAGTGGCATGAGCTTCGCTTAGTATCAAACCTGTTGTCGCCAATACTCAAACTATCATAAAAACAAACCGGCCACCATGGAAAATGTTTTTGGTGCGGCTATCGTTTTTACACTCCAAAATGGCACAATAAGGTATGCTTCTGGATTTATTTCCTATTTTAGAAATATCGAAATATCGAAATAAGCGATCGCGGCAAAAGTATGGTAGGTTATGCGGAACTCCACATAACCATGCCACACGTTACACGCCCACTTGACACTTCTACTGTTTTTTCTGTTCTGTGATTTACACCATATGTCAGCCAAAGTCATAACAGTTTGTATGTATGTATGTATGTTTGTTCGCGATTATCTCGCGTTTGGCTGAACCGATTTTGATGCGGATTTCAAAAAAATATTTGTTACTTTCTGGAGAAGTTTTTTTTTTATCTCAGTGGCGTCGCCGGCGGCGTCGGCCGGCACGGCGCTGTTCGGCGCGGCGGGCCCGGCGGCGCACAAGTCGCCGATCAACTCGCTGTACGAGTCGTGCCCCGGGCTCAGCTTCCAGTGCAGCTTCGGCGACGGCTCGCCGCTCGACCAGCCGCAAGGTACGCACTTCCCTGATATACTGCCCTGCTCAGACAATAGGGTTATCACAAAAAAAAACCCTAGTTATAATAACCCTAGTTAGGATATTTATGTTTTTAAAAATTGTTTATTTCAGTTTGACCTCCTGCCTATTTCTATTGTATATTTTTAACCATCTCTTCTTTGTAAGGTTGTCTGGAAGAGATCGCTATTTAGCGATAAGACCGCCTGTTGACTCACTATGTAGTCTTTTTATTTTTCCTGTATTTCTGTTACTTGGTGTATGTGGTGTTTCAATAAAGTGTTTTGTATTGTATTGTATTGTAATTGAAGACACTAATTTCGTGGTTTTTGCATTTAATTTTTTAAAGAAAACGACTTTATCACGTCACTTCAAAATTGGTTTGTTTGAGACATGCTTTAAAACGCTGGAGAGTTTCTTTAAAACGTTATTGTTTTTTTGCCTGGCGGCACTGTGCGTTTATGTCAGAACTCGTCAAATTTGTCAATTTCACCCACAGACTACGGGCGGAGGGTCCAAAATGGACTTATATTTTGATCATTCCTTTTTTTTAAGATGTTACATTGTCATCTTTATATAAAGGTAAAAATTGTCTTGATTTTAATAAGCGTTAAACTAAAACAGAAATAAGTAAGACAAATTTAGATATACAATATTGTATATTACTGCACTTCGGACTCATATTATTCATGCAGTACTATGGTTGATCTCAGATTAGATACAACTTACCAATCAAGATCGTGACGTCACTACATTAGAGGCCAAATAATGTCAAATGATACATTTAAAATAACTATTTAATACTAATTATGTAAAATATTCTGATAACAGAGAATGGTACTACAACCCTTTTTCTCGAAATGGTTTTTGAATCACCATACATTATAAAATAATGGGAAAACCCGATTGCGTTATCCCATAATTTTATAATAGTAGGGGAGCCCAAGAGGGGATTTCGGGATTTACTCGAGCGCGGCAGATTAACATAGGGGGGCATCCTTGTACCCTGTTGAGTACCTCCAGCAAATATGAGCACTTTATCCTGGAACGTGCGTCCAGGATAACCGATCAGCGTAGATAGTAAAAAAAAATCAATAGCTTGAAATACTCCAGCGCGTCAGATTAAGGTAAGGTAGGTTAATTACATGCCAAAAAGTCTATATTTCAATAATCTGACGATTTAAGCGTAACGCAAGGGGGTGGGAGGGTCACGAATTTCCCACCCCTCCCCTACTATAATGTATTGTTACTCAAATCCATTTCGAGAATAAGGGTTGTACTGCCATTCCCTGCTATCAGGTTATTTGACCTCAAAAGCTGGGTCCACATTTGTATCATTTTGCCGATCACGATCACGCGTATCGTATCGAGCTCGCGTATCCTAAGTATGGACGCTCACTTTGGGCACACCGTATCACTACAACCGTCGCGTGAAAAAATGCGTCCATACTAACCGTAGCGTAGCAGCGTATCGTATCATAACGCCGTATCATTAAGTGTGGACGCTATCTGTATCCCCTTTGATGATCGGGGAAAAACCGCCTCGAGAGCGATCACGGCGTATCGCGTATCAAATCATGACTTCGTATCGTGATACAGTATCAAAACACGTCCATACTTACCGATCTTGATACGCGTATCCGATCGCGAGTGTACGGGGTATATAATAAACGCGTGTCAACATCGATCCCGAGCGATCAGATACGGCGCGCCGCATGATCGCGCTGTTTGTGCGTCCACACTAGCGATCTTGATACGCGTCGATGCAACGCGACGGAGATACGATACGACGAAATGATAGAAATGTGGACCCAGCTTTATGTGACGTCACGATCTTGATTGGTAAGTTGTATCTAATCTGTGATCAACCATAGTACTGCATATGAGAGTCCAAAATGCAGTAATAGACTCTTGGTCCGTGGGGTCCTAGCGCTCGAAGGCGCTTCAAGGAAATTTCGAAGAGGCTCATTGACGTCACGGGTGACCGAAGAGCTGGCAGTTTCCTCGCTCAACGCATAAGTTTAACTGTCCAGCGAGGAAATGCTGCCAGCATTTTCGGGACGATGCCGCAGGGCCCTTTTTTAGATATAGCTTTTTAGTTGTAAAATATAATTAAGTTTATAGATTTTAAATTATTTGCAGCCCCGTTACAATTGAGCCACAGCATGCGATTCAAAGTCGTTTGCCAGATCAAGGATCAGAACTTCGAAGGGTACGGTAAGTACCTCAAACGCTTCAGTTAAAAAAAAACACATTAAAAAAAATGACAGATACACTCACCGGCAAAATTAGCGGAACGAAAAAAAAAGTGTAATTTATAACAAAAATATTTATTTTCCTGAAACAAAACCATCTGTTCATTGAGAAAGTCATTTAGTGCAAAGAAAGTACATTTTGTTGTTTTATCACGTAAAATCGTTAGGTTCAAAATGACACCTTTTTTTTCCGTTCCACTGAGATATGCCAGTGAGTATACAATATATAGGCGTTATGGGTATTGGGATCCAAATCGCGGAACACTACTTTATTATATGTGGTTTTTTAAACGGTTTTAGAAAAGAAAAAAACGGCCGCCCCGCGTTTTTTTTTTGTAAATTCTATCCCTCCCTAAAGAGAATGTAATAAATGAAAGTGGCTATGTATTTATTTACAATTTGAAATGGAATCATTCGTAACCGACAAGTAAGACCTTGTATTGCACCTCATTCTTTCTGTTCTTGCGAGGAATGTAAAAAACGGTCAGAGCCTACTGATTAAAAATTGGCAAATCTTTTCATTGGAAATTCGTAGCACTGACGCTAAACGTCGGCAAGTTGGTAGTGACCCTGCCCTAGAAGCTAGCGGGTAACTAACAGGTACTAACATACAAGGTACTATTTAGTAGATTTTATGCGGGCCTTGCCTGGTTAAGGGTTAAAACACGCTGCACGTTCCCCCCAGGGTCCAGCAAGAAGCTGGCGAAGCTGGCGGCGGCGCGCGCGGCGCTGGCCGTGCTGGAGGCGGGCCGCGCGCCCGCCGCCGCGCCCGCGCTGCCCGGCTGCCTGCCGCAGCCGCTCGCCGACCGCATCGGACAGTGAGCACACAAGCACGCACGCACACGCACACGCACACGCACACGCACGCACGCTTACACGCACGCACGCACGCACGCATGCACGCTCGTACGTACGCACGGACACGCGCACGCAAGCACGCACGCACGCACTCACGCACGCACGCATTTCCCCAATTGACACAAGCTTCCCCAATTGACAACAGGAACTTTATTAAAAGCTTGCACACAATTTTATTTATAAATTTCTACTAATGGCTATAAAGAGCTTAAGACTACGCCGAGCGTACGCCGGATGTACAGTGGCGCCCTCATGACTATTATTGTGTTTTCTAATAAAATAAAGTATTTTCTTGAAATTGGACGGTGCATTTTTGTACTACAAATGAAAACACAACTTATAGGACATATCACATAGTTTAATAACAATTCACCTTTGAGTTATCAACTTAACGGAAAAAAGTGGCCACCTTTTCCCGTTAAGCTGACTACTCATAAGGTAATTGTTATCAAAGTTTGTTACGTATCCCATAAATTTTGTTTAACTTGCGCTACAAAAAAGCATCGTCCGATTGCAAGGAAATTCTTTAGTTAATTAGAAAACACAATAATAGTGATGAGGGCGCCACTGGACGGTCGACGTTTGCTCCGCGCAGTCTTAAACGCCGCATGGTTTTTTCTACGTCACAACTAGTGGCTAGACTTAAAAAACATAACCCGGGGCTTTATTGTCTAACGCACTCGCAATCACGATCGTTTTCATTTTGAAAATCGAAGGCTTGTCTGCATACAAAATGAAAACAATTGGTCCACTTTGAAGCCGGTTGCGATTGCGAGTGCGTTAGACAATAGCCCCTCAGGTAACAAACGAAATTACTAATCCAAAGCGAGCGTGGAAAACACTGACAATATTCAATATATTTTTTCTCAGGCGCCTTTAAAAAAAAAGTATCGTGAATTATATTACTTTTTAGCAAAAGGAAGGTATACATTATACAAGCCACCTCCTACTGATGGTGGATGGGACCTAAGACCCATAGACATTTTTTTTTAGACCTCAACCTCAAGACTGCCCTAACTGCCGCACTCAGAGACGTCAATTAAATTTAATGCTTGATTAAAGTTGCTGCTGTCACTTTCATTGCTACAGCAATAGAATAAGACAATACGTCGCTAAACAAGCATTATATTTAATTGACGTATCTGAGTGCTGCAGTAAGACTGCAAATGCGTTGCCAACCCTGAGGACTAAGATGGAATGCCTCTATGCTAGTCATTACACCGGTTGTCTTATCCCCACACGGGAACACAACAATGCGAACACTACAAACTTTCAATATTTTTCACAGGTTAGTGAACGAGAAATTTCATGAATTAATGAAGGGGGACCTGGTTCACTCGAAAAGGAAAGTGTTGGCTGGTATCGTGATGACTATTGACGACAAATTGGAAGGGGCTAAGGTATGTCTTACTACTTATATTATAAGTTAATGATGACGCACTGGCCTAGTTGGTAGTGACCCTGCCTACGAAGCTAGCGGTCCTGGGTTCAAATCCCGGTAAGTCCAGATATTTGTGTGATGAGCGCGAATATTTGTTTCTAAGTCATGGATGTTTTCTATGTATTTAAGTATAATATTTCTCTATGTAAGTATTTATATCGTTGTCTAGTACCGATAGTACAAGCCTAGAGCTTAGATTGGGACTAAGTCAATTGATGTGACATTTTCCCCTGTTATATACATACACTAGAGGACGCCCGCGACTTCGTACGCGTAGAATTAGTTTCCCGCTACTCCCCTCATTTTTCCCGTTGGGGGTCGATTTTCGGAAAATCCTTTCTTAGTGCTCACTTACATCATGAAAGGAACCCCTGTACCAAATTTCAAGTTTCTAGGTACAGTCGTTTCGGCTGTGCGTTGATATGTCAGTCAGTCAGTTTTGCCTTTTATATATACAGGGTGTTCGGAAAAAGGTCTGACAAACTTCAGGGACTAACTCTGTAGGTCATTCTCATCAACTTTTATTATGGGACCAACATCCAAATCGCGAAAAAAAAAACAGCTGTTCCATACAAACTTTGAGAGCTAAAGAGCCGAAATGTATGGAACAGCTGTTTTTTTTTTTCGCGATTTGGATGTTGGTCCCATAATAAAAGTTGATGAGAATGACCTACAGAGTTAGTCCCTGAAGTTTGTCAGACCTTTTTCCGAACACATAGTATAGATTAATATGTTTTTAGGTGATTGCGGTGACCACGGGGACTAAATGCGTGTCCGGGGAGCACATGTCGGTCCGCGGACGCGCCGTCAACGACTGCCACGCAGAGGTAATTCACTTCGCCATTTAAATAGCGCGAGCCCAACTCGCACTTGACCGGTATACCGGGTGTACAATCCAAATGGGTCAGTATGGAGAAGTCGGAAACTATGAGAGATAGCGAGATCTGTTGTTAGGAACCATGACGTCGATTTTAGATTTAATAATAATTACATTCAAACTATCCTTATCTTATTGGTGGGTTTTTCTTTCAATTATTTAAACAAGATTCCATTAGTGTTGTGCTTCTTGCGACTTGGAGAATGATTGATTTTGACCAGGTTCGATTCCCGGTTATGTATGAGAGTTAATAAAAAAGTTTGAATGTAATTATTATTAAATCTAAAATCGACGTCATGGTTCCTAACAACAGATCTCGCTATCTCTCATAGTTTCCGACTTCTCCATACTGACCCATTTGGATTGTACACCCTGTATAGTCTTTGTTCTGGGCGGACAGCCTAGCCTTAGTAATGTGGAATTTCAATAGTGGCTGAGTGTTTGACCTTTTTTTTTTAATCACTTAATTTGCCCTAGGAATGCCATTTTTTCCTCCTATTTAGATTTAAAAATCATTGCTTTCCGAGCGGTTTGAAAAAGTATTTAATCGGTAGTTTATTTTTATTTAACTAACTAACAATATATAATATTAGAGGCCGTTTTTAACCTACTTCTAAATTTTGGATCGACTTAAAATTTTGCATGCTTATGCAATTCCGACGACAATCCAATAATGGGATTTGTTGGATGATTTTCCAAAACCCATTTTTTCTTTTGGCCTTTTTTTCCCGTACGCGATATTACCAGTCGCCTTTTTCCCAGCAGTTTGTTTTCACCGCCGTGTTCTCCCATTCCAAAAATCTAATTTGACCGAGTCGAAGGAGCTCCGCGATGCTGCAAAACTAATATAACCTTAAACTACCTACATCACGATGGAATTACTTTTGGGTAAAAGTGCGACTGGGAAAAAATAGAACGATAAAAATAGCGACAATAATAAAATCGAACGGGGAAAAAATAAATTGGGTAAAATTAACAATGGGTAAAAAATGCGAAATAAAATATCGTTTCACGGAAATAACGATCTCATGAAAAAATTCTAACGAACCGTGCTATTAAAAAGGTCATTTTTGAGAATCCCTTTTGTACAACAGGTCGCTGCTCGGCGCTGCTTACAAAGACATCTGTACGCGCAGCTTCTCATGTACGCGGAGGCAAAAGGTAAGTTCCTGATCTATACGTATAAACGTCTTCATCGGCTGACTAACTGGCAGACAGCCACCCCTAGCAATAAAATCTCTATATAGTATAATATAAAACAAAGGCGCTCCCTCCGATCTCTCTGTATGTACGCTTAGATTATTCTACGGGAACTACAGGTGGCCAACTTGGAGGTATACAACTTTTTTTGCCGCCATTTTGTTTTGGCGGTGAATAAGACAGTTGTTTCATGAAAATTACTTTGTGTAGATACGGCAAATTTGTTATAGATCGTTATACGACGGAACAACGTGTTTTAAATTATTAAAACGTTTCACTCAACCCAAGAAACATTAAAAAGACCGTTTCCCGGTCGATTAATTTCGAAAAACGATGACATTGATTGGCCCCCAAGATCGCCTGATTTAACAGCTTCTGACTTTTTTCTGTGGGGCTATCTAAAAGGACGTGTCTATGCTAACAGGCCAATGACTTCAGCAATTAAAACAAAATATTCGAGACACAGTCACTGAGATAACGCAGGAAATGTGTGAAAATGTGATGAAAAATGCAATGAAAAGGGTTCACATCTGCCATGCTGCTAGAGGTGGACATTTGTCTGACATTATTTTCCATGTTTAACTGCCGGCCCTCAATACTATATTTAACAAGGAATGGTTAATATTTTTTATATTTCATAGACGACGCGTTGGCCTAGTTGGTAGTGACCCTGCCTACGAAGCTAGTGGTCCTGGGTTCATCCCGGTAAGGGCAGATATTTGTGTGATGAGCGCGAATATTTGTTACTGAGTCATGGATGTTTTCTATGTATTTAAGTATATATTTATCTATAAAAGTATGTTTATCGTTGTTTAGTACCCATAGTACAAGCCTAGAGCTTAGTTTGGGACTAGGTCAATTGGTGTGACATTGTCCCCTGATATTTATTTATTATTTATTATTTATTTATAGAATAAAATTACAAAATTCAATTGTATACCTGTTATTTGGCCACCCTGTAGTTCAAAATTTGTTTGCAAATTGAAATGAAAATAAAATGATCGTTGTCAGATCCCACGGTGCCCATAGCCCATTCGGACCTGGAGCCGGTCCCGGGCGGCGGCTACCAGCTGAAGCCGGCCCGGCAGCTGCACCTGTACGTGAGCACCGCGCCCTGCGGCGACAGCCGCATCTTCAGCCCGCACGAGCAGCCGGGCCCGGCGCCCGACCGGCACCCCAACCGGTCAGTGACCCGCCCCGCAGCTAGAGAGGATCCTGCCAGGGCCGTCCATGCCACATGCAATTTTTATCTTATAAGACCTTATTTGTTTGTTATTTTATGTCATAGACTCGACTGATGTTGTCTTTCTGTCATCAGGTTGGCGCGTGGTCAGCTCAGGACCAAGATTGAGTCTGGAGAGGGCACTATCCCTGTCAAGAACTGCACTAATGTGGTGCAGACGTGGGATGGAGTGATGCAGGTAACTATGAGGGATAGTACGGACACCTTAAAAATCTGATTTTTGACTGTTTTTTTTTTATAACTGTTTTATTTATAACAGTAGTTCTTCGTGCAATTTGGTATAATTTTTCATACAAAATATGCATGTTTTTTTAAATCGATCTTAGTACTTCTGCTAAACTAATCGATGCCATCGGTCGATGGTGGAATTAATTGGTCGACGTCGATCGATAGGTTCTACTACACGATGCAATCGATGCCATTGACGCCGACCAATTTATTCTAACATCGATAGATGGCATCGATAAGTGTAGTAGAAACTATCGATTGACGTCGACTATTTATTCTACCATCGATCGATTGGTGTAGTAGAAACTATCGATTGACGTCGATTAATTCATTCTATCAACGACCGATGGCATCGATTAGTGTAGTAGAAACTATCGATCGACGTCTACTATTCATTCTACCATCGATCGATTGGTATAGTAGAAACTATCGATCGATGTCGACCAATCCATTCTACTATCGACCGATGGCATCGATTAGTGTAGTAGAAACTATCGATTGACGTCAACTATTCATTCTACCATCGATCGATTGGTGTAGTAGAAACTATCGCTCGACTTCGACCAATTCATTCTAACATCGATCGATGGCATTGATTAGTGTAGTAGAAACTATCGATCGACGTCTACTATTCATTCTACCATCGATCGATTGGTGTAGTAGAAACTATCGATCGACGTTGACTATTCATTCTACCATCGATCGATGGCATCTATTAGTGTAGTAGAAACTATCGATCGATGTCGACCAATGCATTCTACTATCGACCGATGGCATCAATTAGTGTCGCAGAAACTATCGATCGACGTCGACTAATTCTACCATCGACCGATGTCATAGATTAGTGTAGTAAAAATTATTGATCGACGTCGATCAATTCATTAGACCATAGACTGATGACATCTATCAGTGTAGTAGAAACTATCGATCGACGTCGAGTAATTAATTCTACCATCGACGGATGGTATTGATTAGTGTAGTAGAAACTATCGATCGACGTCGACAAATCCATCCTACCATCGACCGATGGCATCGATTAGTGTAGTAGATCGATCGATATAGTGTGGTAAGTATGAACGGTCGTCTGTCGCAGGGCGAGCGGCTGCTGACGATGTCGTGCTCGGACAAGGTGTGCCGCTGGTGCGTGGCGGGGCTGCAGGGCGCGCTGCTGGCGCGGCTGCTGCGGCCGGTGTATCTGCGCTCGCTCGTGCTCGGCTCGCTGCTGCACCCGCACCACCTCTACAGGTCAGTGTTACCTTACCTAAGGTCGGATTTTCATTCCCACAGAAAAAATGTAGACAAAGGTACGTCACTGTCAAAGTGACATTTCAGGGGATCTCAAAGTTTGGGCCAGCAAGAAATATAATATTAAGTTATCATTTCGCTGGTACCGTGATATAAAAATAAATTTGAGAAATAATTGAAATTAAAATCGCACAAATGAGTCACTGGAAAGCGATTACGACGGGAGCACGAATTGTGAAGCGAAGCTAGTTGACACAGGTGTATCGAGTCAATGATACCAGTGAAATAAATAAATAATGCATATAAAAACAGTTTTCTCGTTTTAAATTAATACAACAAAGAATTTATAACAGAATAAAGTTTGCCATCAACGAATTAAATTCTTCAATCTTGATAACAATACATAGTTCTTTTATAGAAAGTCGATGTCTTTTAAATATGGAAAGTATACATATTTTATACTGCAGATGTTTTTCGTTAAAGGCAACACCCTTGTTTAATTTTTTTCTGTGGGTATAAAAATCCGACCTTAACAACGGCCGTCTGGTACGGTCACGAGCGTTAATTTGGGATCCATCTCAAGAAAAATATGCTTGAAGTCTCTATTAGAGATGTCAAGTCATTTGTAACTTTTAGGAAACTCAACCTTAGGCTTAGCACGCGCTGCGATTTTTCACAAGCGGTTTCAGAACCGGAAAAAATGTAACGTACGGCATGTTTTATAAGCGCACGCAATTGCAATTTATTTCAGTGTTTGATTTTAAAAACGCAGCTTTTTACAATTCGATTTGCGGTTTGCAAACGCGCGTTTTTATGTATCCCATACTTATGTATAGTAGCGCCCCCACTGCGGTTAGTAAAAGCGGTTTTTCGTCAGTTCATCTCCGCGAGCGGAACGGTTAGGTGTGTTGTAGTGCGCTGCATTATGTCATCGGAGTCAGATAGTACGTTGCGGGTAGATAGCAAAAATGTGGCTAAAAATATTATTAATGAAGTTGCAAAAAGGTCAGCTTTATATGACAAAACATAAAAACAATTTAGCGATAGAAATGTTAAAGCTAAACTTTGGCTCGAGGCCTATGAAAATACATGCTACTCTGCGGAAATCCATTGTCATACTGAACGTGAAAAACGCGAAAACACAAACCGCAGTGCGACTCCCTACGCCGATCGGAGGTTTCAGCAAGACTATACTAGACTATTATATCGCAGTGCGTGCTAAGCCTTATTGTTTTAGAATGTCAGATTGACTTTGGACCTAAGGTGGGTACCAAATTAAATCTCGTGACTGTACAAGGCGAGCGGCTGCTGGCGATGTCGTGCTCGGACAAGGCGGCTAACGGATGCAATTTGGTGACGTGACGATGGCTTAGGGTGGATAAGACTTCGAGTTTTCGATTACGATTTATGTATTCACTAGCTCGTGTCCGCGACTTCGTCCACGTAGATTTAGTAATTTTGCCATCCCACGGGAACAGTGATTAATTTCGAGATTCAAGGTAGCCTTTGTGTTAATCCAGTGTATAAGCAAACTCTATTCCTAATTGTACCCAACCAAATTCGTCCATCTGTTTTAGCGATGAAATAACAAACTCACGCACGCATAACCTTTCGCATTTATAATATTAGTAGGATAGGATGTAAATAGATCCGGCGCACACAATTGCTGTGGCTGAAATCGTTTTCCATAAAAATACCCTCGGTCCGACTAGCACTTGATCGATTTTCAGTATTTGTTTTTTTAGGGTTTCTGCTATGTACAATCATACCGAATTTGATTTGATTGGATTTGATTATGATTTGATTTGATTTGAAGTTCTTCAATCAATGAGCGTGAGCGGGCTTTGCCGCTCCTAATAGGCTACTTGCCTCATATTAAATTTGGCTTAATAAATTAATATTTTCTTTAGTATTAGACTTAAGAAACCAATATTTATCGATTTCAGATATTAAAAGTGTAAGATGGCTACATATTTTTTATTTAAAATTGTTCATTTTTATTTTTTATTTTGAACTCTGAAAACGCTGTCGGGCATGTTGTGACGTCATAGGACCTTAAGCAAACTTCATGTCGGTTCTTATACGAGTGAAATTCGCAATGGTATATTCTGCAAGTATTCTGAGGCTCTACTTTGAAATCCATAATTCGAACTTCGTCTATTGCTATCCCTTTTGCTCTCGACGCGTTACGAATTCCCGAGAAAGTGACGGGGCGATCCGAAGTTCGAATTACTGGTTTCAAAGTAGAGCCCCTGTGCTGTGACATGACATTGTCATTTATATGACTCATGGACTTTTGAGGTTGTGTTATGATCGTTTATCTATATGTCAAATGCTCTCGTCAACTGTCAAACAAATGTTTGTTTTCGGCCCGTATGACGTCACAGCACAGATAATCTATAGACTAATATGGCTGTAAGCGTTTTCGCCCGTTAACGAAAATTAAACTTTTAAAATAAAGTTTTGCGGTTTTGTAGGTCCTAAAAAAATGTGGGTTTTTTTTTTCATCTAATCGGACAATAATTAATAACTTGAGACCTACTTTAAAACAGAGGCAACTAGCCTATTATACTCCCGGCTTCCGCAACGCTGCAATAGTAAATTTCGATGCTAGTGCGGAAAGTATGTCATTACTTCACGAGTACCACTATAAAAAGAAATGTACCTATTTTATTTACATGACAAAACAAATCATAACAACCCCCCCGTTAGCGCATTTCCAATCTTCACATCCATCATCATCATTCATCTTCATTTTTTCTTCGTCTTGGGAATCCTAATGCCATACCATTATGCCTGGCTCGTTAGCATTTCCTATGTCAAAAAAGGTTGTAAATAAAATGCATTGTAATCTAAATTAATATAATTAAATATTTGTTAAGTACAGTTATAATTACAACTAAAATATTCTAAAACACAATTGGCCACAAGTTTTTTTTTTTAATGTGTTATGATAAAAATCATTCTTATAAAGGTTTGTCTCAATGCATTTTTTTCTGTTTATTTTTTATTAAATATCAGCGCACAGTGATCCGGAAACTGTTGGAACCGGAAATGTTTTTCTGACTCTGCAGATCGACGTAGTTTTTTTATTGTAAATAAAAAATTAAAAGTAACTCCCGTTAAATTCTTTATACCTACAGGGTGACTGCGGGGTCGTGTAGCAACAAAGTAAACTTAAACTCACTTCGCCATTAGGAACATGACGTAATAGATTTAAAAGCGTTAAGACGATGACTTTGCTTTTTATTTAAATAAACATTAAATGAAATATTTTTGTTCAGGATCATGGCCACCCTACATTGAGTATTTCTTACTCTTTTGATTGGTTGACTTTTAAATAGGTTTTAGGTGACCATAATTTTAGTATTAATTACGGAAACATAACATTATTTTAGTAAAATGCGAACCTTTAATTGATTCAAAAACCACTACTCTAATAGAATCTACATCATTTACTGGGTTGGAAAAAATAATTTAGGATCACGACCCTGCAGTCACCCTGTAGATGTACAGAAAAAATATGGCCAAGTTGGCCATAAATCCGCAAAAAAAACATATACTTTTTTTTTTAACGTGATTGCTCTTAATTTTTGTTGCTAATGATTGCTACTATTTATTTATATCGCCATAAAAATAAACAGTTTCAAATCTCATGGACCCAAACGTTTCAACACTGTAGTGGTTGGAATAACGTTTTTTTTTAAGTCTAAGCTCTAACTGTGACGAAGAAATGAACATGTCGCGTTTAAGCTGTTTAGCCATTAGCAATGTTTTTTTTATTTTCTCAGTTAGATTTGAACAAAAAATAAATAAATTGAGACAGACCTCTAAAAGCATGTTTTTTTCAGAACACTTAAAAAAACCCTTTTGTCAATGAAGTAATATTAAGAAACTAAGTGCCGATTTAGAAGATTGTGTTTGAGTCAGATGCCCGCCTCAAGATACTTAAAAGAAAATATCAAGTCATGGATAAAGAAATAAAATAAAATAAAATATATCAGGGGACAATGTGACACCAATTGACCTAGTCCCAAACTAAGCTCTAGTCAACGTTCAACTTATTTATAAAGGGTGGAAAAAAATTATGGGCCCTGGAGGGGAACTGCCTTAATTCCTTAAGTTAGATCATCTTACTTAACCCTTTATAGGATAAATTATTTGATTATTTCAATTAATTTTGAATATTAATGTATAGAACAATAAAGCACACATTCAAACACTATATACGGTCTCAAACGAGACCGCTGGCCTATAAAGGGTTAAAGGACACATTCTTTAAAAAAAAA
Organism: Acleris cristana; assembly: GCA_948252455.1. NCBI lineage: Eukaryota > Metazoa > Arthropoda > Insecta > Lepidoptera > Tortricidae > Acleris > Acleris cristana. Next base: position 2,106,261 of record OX411798.1, on the reverse strand, counting down.
CAATTTATTTAAATTCGCTTGTCTCACCCGGAATGGAACCAGGTAAAAATTACGTATGTACCGTACGGAACCATCTCCACGCGGGTTCTACTCGCACTTGGCCGGTTTTTTTTGAGAAGGGCATCATTAACATTCATTTGCTAATTCGGCTTTAAGAAATAACTAACTTATTCTATTGAGTACGGTGCTTGACGTTTTGTCATCAAGAAGAAACTCCCCCGCAACCTGGAAAATAAATTAATATTTCACGTTACACTTCATTTAAGCAGGTATAGAAGCAGAAGTAGATAAGTACGTATATATACAGGGTGTCCCAGAAACCGACCTCAACCCGCCTAGGGCTGATAGAGCAGCTAAAAAGCTATCGATTTAACCCCTGTGTGTGTTAAGCTTGTCGGTTTCTGGGACACCCTGTATATATATACATTAAATCAGGCCTGTTTCCCAGAGGGGTAGGCAGAGACCACTTCTTTCCACCTGCTACGATCCTGACAAATCTCTTTCGCTTCTTCCACATTCATACATCGAGTCATGCACGCACGTCGATTTCGGGTACTTAAAATTCGGCCCTTTTCCAGTATTTCTCCGATTTGATTCGAAAAAGTACGCCTAGGGCGGCCCCTTCCGACCCTTCCACTCACATTCGCTCTGTATATCTCTTTCGTCAATCTTCTTTCATAGATTTCCAAATGACCGAACCATCGAAGCATGCCCTTTTCAATCTTAATCACTACATAGATCAAGTAGATAAGTATTTATGAAATATATTGTGTTAGTAACGTCTGTATATGTTTACTGTTTAGTCAATCCACAAAATTGCGCACCATTGCTTCATTTTATTTATATAGTAAAAACATTTTCATATCGGTCGGTATCGCTTGAATCTCCGCTACGCTAAAATTCGATACTCTTAAATAGAGTTCCTCGCATCGCAAAATAAATAAATAAAGTACAATTTATACAGGCTGTCCCATAATGGACACATAACCCTGACACCGGAGATAGCCCACCCCTAGACCTACCAAACCAGCCTAACATGACCTCAGTAAAAGTGGCACGGTTTTTGAGATACTGCCAATAATGATAATTAGCTACGTTTGAAAATTATTACCAAAACAAAAAAATATTAGAAAAAAAAAATTATTAGGCTGGTTTGGTAGGTCTAGGGGTGGGCTATCTCCAGTGTCAGGGTTACGTGTCCATTATGGGACACCCTGTATTTAAATCTAAATTAGCTTTGTGTTAAGGTTTTAATCAAAACAAAGAAAATTGAACATTTCGCAGGAGCAGTGGTTTTTCTTGGGATAAAGGTTAATCTTTGTGTTAATTCGGCCATTTCCATTCCAATTTTTATTCAAATTAGTCCAGCCGTTCAGCGTAACAAGCACACGAACAAACTTATTTTCAATATTAGTGTTTATTTATAAGGGGTTGTTAAAGTTTGTTTAAACCGTTACTGCTGCGTTAGTAATTCCTTAAACATTTCACCAATTTCATAGAAATACCTTCTACTTTCCAGAAATGATGAGTTTATCACCGTCCACCTTCAACCCCAATAACCTCTTCACAAACGCTCTGACTTTAGAATCGGACCCCAACTCCAAATTATAAGTAGTTAGGGGAGATATCGGGGGATTATGTCCTATATAGTTATTCCTCTCTTTCGTGGAGTGATTCAATTCTCCATTTGCGCTTTTCACTAAGGTATTGATCTCCCGCATGACAGTAAACACAGGTATAACGTTTCTTCGGTTCTTATTCAAGAATTCTAGAATCTTGAAGAAGAAATTATTGCTTTCGGCAGCTTCAGACTGTTTAAAAAATGATAGGAACCGCTTTTGACGCTTGTGAACGTGCGATTTTGTCTCGGGGAATGAAGAGTCGTCGTTTTTTATCTCGTGGGATGTAGAGTCTTTGTTTATGCCATGGATTGTTGGGTCTAGTTTGGTATCCAAACTTATTAAATCTAGCTTTATCTCGTCGCTGTTTTCTTTGTTTTTGTTGTAGCTGTTCACGTTCAAAGTTGACTTAGACTCATATCCCTGCTTTGACACTCGATTCGTTTTCATGATTTTTAATCTGGTATCTTTCGTTGGATTGTTTTCTGGCATTATTGTTTCTAAATCAGCCTTTTTTGTCTCGGTATCAACATCGTCCGAGACTATTCTCCTAGTATTTATGCCAAGGAATATTGGATCACTGTGTGCCTTGTCTTTCATGCCAGGCAATAAATCTCTTGTATTGTCATTGTGATATGCGTCCTCTCTCTTTACCCCGTGATCTTTGGACTCTAATTCTATACGTTGAAATGTTGTAGTTAGTAAACGACTTGTCAGATGTGTCTTTTTGTATTTGTGGTTGAGTTTTGTTGGTTTCTTTCCTCGTTTCGTTTTGACTGGGAGTAGATCGAATGTGTAGTAGCCGTGTATTTGCTGGGCAGTGTCACCTGGAAATAGTAGATGCTTTTATGTTATTATGTATATGGCTGAATGTTTTATGTGGAGTCCTGCGGTGTCGGATGAATATAGCCTTTATGCAATGGCCAGAGATCGGATATTCTGAAGCTAATTTGCCTAAAGTTTGCGTGACAAAATAGATTTATGTTTATTGTATACCGGATCTTGTATTGGTTGTAGTGTCACACGTGAGTTTACTTGCGATATTTTAGATTTAATTGTGTCAAGTTAACAAAACCTAAAACAAAAGTATCGGGTTTATGCTGCCACAAGATAACCTAAAATATTCCATGCTGTGAGTAAATTCACATGTTTAGTGGTTTCCTATCAATTGCTAAAAAACGTTTTACAAGCTGATTCATTTCACAAACATCATTTTGCAAAGACCTATCTCCGAAACTGTAAATATTTCAGGATTTTTATAAAACTAACTTATACTAACCTTAATTCTACAAGATGGTCCTGAAATAAATCCTGAAATATTTCTAGTTTCGGAAAAAAGGCGTTTTGCTAAATCATATGTTTGTGAAATTTATCAATTTGTGAAATGTTTAGCAAGTCCTTGCAGCGTTTATATTGAAGCTGCCTACTGTATTTTCAAGACCTTATGCAAAACATAAAGCAATATGGGGAGCATGCCGTTTGGCCGAAATATGGTTGCCAAAAAACTGTAAATATTGCAGGATTTATTTCTGTACCATCGTGTAGAACCCTATAGGTTAGGTTAGTTTTTATAAAATCCTGATATATTTACGGTTACAGAAAACAAAGCGGGTTGGCAAATGAAACGGTTGACAAACGATACATTTGGCAAACATATTTCGCCGAAACAAAGGTAATCCAAAAGCACGCGAATGAATGAGATGATGATGATGAGGGATGAGCGCGTGAATTTCGTTTCCCGTTGATTGCTTGATGGTTGGCTCCTTACGTGGGCTCGGCCCCGTGGCCCATGTGCGCCCGCGCCGCGCCCGCGCACGCGCCGCGCGCGTAGCTCGCCCACGAGTCGCACTGGCTCGCGACGAACCCCGCCGGCCGTAGGATCGACTCTGCGTAGAACATGTACGAACGCCAATGGCTGCAGAAAACTGGAAGCGAGAGTTACAAGCAGGGGTTAGAATGGGTAGGCATATGAATAAGAAGGAGTATACAATACAATATTTACTGCGCAGTTTAGAAAGTTACGATTTAAACACAGTGTGTAGACATTGGCATTTTTAGAGCAACACGCGTTGTAAGGTTCTTAAGCATTTTTTTAAAGTGAATATTTTCGGAAATAATCGCTACGAAAGTGGCATAAATTGTGTCCGCTTTATCTTTGTAACCGTGAGTCCAAAAATATTTAAAAAATACAAAGGTAGCGCTTAGTAAATATTTTTAATGAAAATTATGTTCAACTTCAACATGATCGGACAAACAGTTTTTGAGTTATGGCCGAAAAACTGCGTTCTCAACAAAAATACGCATTTGCCATGAAGAGAAGATACACTGGTGCACTTTTCAACATCGAATTTTTGAGGTAGATTTTTGTGTAATGGCTACGGAACCCTACACTGAGCATGGACCGACTTGCTCTTGCCCGGTTTCTTTTCTTTCTTTTAGTGAATAAATTTGATGTGTGGGTGCGAATCGCGATTTTCGATCACGATATGTGGCACGTTGGCCGAAACAACACTACAATTTCAAGAAAATAATTTAGATTATTACAAAACTCCATAATAGTAAAGATGGCGCCACTGGACGGTCGGCGTTTGCCTTGCCACGCTCGCACAAGAATAAAAAGGGATGGCTTTACGCGCTTCCGCGTAAAGAACGTGAGATGGAGATAGATTGCGCGCGCCTTGATGGCAGCGTTAAATTCAAATAATTGCTGTTTACTTTTTAACCACAACCGTTATTAAAAAACTGGTTTACCAGTTCAAAGAGCTTATAAGTACTCAACTATTGAATCAAAAATCATCGTTAAAGATCGTATGGTTTCGAAGATACAACCAAAAACATGCGAAAAACGTGTCATGTTTGAAAAATAAAACTATCGAGGTATTTGCTTCTAATCGTGTTTTCACGTTTAACAGTTTCAAGGAAATATGATCAAGTTTGATATATCCAAAGAACGGATAGAGAGGCGTTATGGTTATTGAGATCCAGATCGCAGAACACTACCATTCTTAATCCACCGGCGTAACATTATTGTATACTCTTTCTATATTCTTCTGTAGACAGTTAGATGTTAATAGCGTCGAGGACGACGAGGGAAGCGGTCTTGTTAATATTAAAAGTAGTAAGACATGATTTTTCAAGTTAGAACACAAGGTTATCATGCAATGATCCCGTTCTTTAGTGGTAAGGGTGAAGCCAGACGAGCGTAATATTGTGAGTTCTGAATGGCGTATTTTCGATCGCGTAATTTCTGCTGCATTGGGTTTCATACAAAAGTCCTGTTTGGTTCACACGGCGACGCAAAATCAGCTGGACTATGAACTTAAAACTCACAAAGTTACGTTTGTCTGGTTTCACCCTAAGAATGCCCCGAGCGTCCAGTGGCGCCCTCATACCATTTAAGTACCTATTGTCTAGAAATCGTAGGATGGTTTTTTGTTGTACACATAAATTCAATTTATGTGTATGTGCCATAATCAGGGATCGGAAATTCGGATGCTTTTATACCTAAACTTCGGCCTCAGTGCCTACACACCACGTTAATGTTAAGTGGTATGGAGGGGACTTTAATTTTGCTAATAAAATTCCCGGGATTTCCCGGAATACCGGAAATTAGGATTCATATATTAAAGTATTTTAATTACATATTTTGGTTGTTTCTTTTTACAAAATATGTGGTTTGTTTAACTAACAGCACCTACACTATTCTTTAACATCAAACTAAATTAAATTTGTTAAGTTACATATTATTTTTATGAAACGTAATGGTACTAACGTTAGTATTTTTGTTTAATCACCAAATTAAAGCGATTCACCACAATTTTTTTGTTACACCTTGTTTGTAGTTAAAACTGTTTACCAACGTGGTATATTAACAAAATTGCTGAAAATAGTAATAACCTAAACATTTAGACAGTTATCACTATTTCCTGATGTTTTATATGATTCCGGAATCCCGGAACTTAAATAATTAAAATAATATTTTTAAGAAGCCGACTCCATACTTGCTGAGCTTTTTCCGGGAATTTGCTAATTGTAGATAGAAGCACCCGTTTTTCAGATCCCTGGTCATAACTTAATTGACAATATTTCATTTTGGTGACACCTGCAAATTACTATAGGAATCGAACGGATTTTGCCTCCTGAACACGGCAAAATATTGATTTCAATTTATTTTTCTTTATTTAAAAATTAATAAGAAAGTAAAAAAAAAAATCGGATTTTACCAATACCATTGCCTTTTTCACGAGAATGAAAAAAAAGCTGTCATAATTCTAAATTTGACATTGACACTATTGACAGACAGATAGATACTTAAATAATTATCGGTGGACCGCCATTATAAAAAAAATAAGAACTTTTTTTTAATACAGACTGGCCTAACGTAATATGACCATTGTGTCGTAGAAATGAAGTAACGCCCTTTTAGAATAAGTACATCTTAATAAATGAATAATAAAATAATTATTCATCCTAGGGAAAAATTTAAACTATAAGTGTCTTCCTCCTTCCAAACAGTATCTATAGAACGAATAAAATTAAAGTCTTGAAAATGTGAAATCTTGTCAATTGTATTCGTTTGTACAACAATAAACCATCCTTCGATTTCATGACAGTACTTAAGCTTATAGAAAACATAATAATAGTAATGAGCTCGCCATTGGACGCTCGACGTAGTGTTAAAGTACGAAACCCTTAAAAAGAGATTTCATATCACTAGCTCGGAAAGCCCTTTTTGTTTGTTTGATATCGATTGAGAAAATCGCTTTTTATTTACATGTGAAGAAAGAGTTTTGACATTTGAACGCAAATTTTTTTTTTCTTGTGTTTTATCCCAGATGGATAGGCAAAGGACATTGATCCATACAGCCTAGTGAAGGCAGCTTAAGTGATATTAGACAGCTAACAAAAAGTAAAACGTTAAAAGTGCTGAATTTTTAACATCACAATTAATGAATTGCATCGAGTAAAAAACATTAAAAAAAATTGTATTGACAAAGAGGTAAATAAATAATAATTGATAGTACAAACCCTTTTTAATATTTTCCTCGCTGTAGTGAGGTGAAAAGTTTTGTGTTATACACGGGTGAAAAGTTATTTTACGTCTCGTGTGTTGAAACACTCGCTACGCTCAGGATTCTATTTTTGAACCCCTCGCTTCGCTCGAGGTCAATCATAGAATCCTTTCGCTAGCTCGTGTTTCAAATGAACACTCGCAGGTAAAATACAACTTTCCCCCCTTGTATAACAAAAAACTATTTAAAATTACAATCAGGCATGAAAGAGTTGTGTTTACTAAATAAAACAAGTCAGATGGTATGGAGTATAGTTCTCAAAACCCACTTACCATCAGACAGCAGGTGCTATTGCTTTCTCTAAGCCATAAAAAATAAAGCTTTGAAAAAAGATCCGCGTTCGAATCGTTCCCTCCGTTTAACATTCCCCCTTTCCGTGGGGTATACGTACACTTGTTTAACAGCAGATGCTCGGGGATGACCACTTCCAGCTCGCACCCCGGCTGGGGGCTGATCCCGCCGTTGGGGTAGAAGTCGACGTGACCCGTTGGTTGTTTGACGCCTGCAAAACATATTATGTTAGAGTCTGACAAGCGAGTGGTGACACATAAAAAAATCGGCCAAGTGCGAGTCGGACTCGCGCACGAAGAGTACCGTACCATTATCTATACAACAGACACTTTAGCCACGGAATAGAAAAAACAGTGGAAGTGGCATGAGCTTCGCTTAATATCAGACCTGTTGTCGCCAATACTCAAACTATCATAAAAACAACACGCCACCATGGAAAATGTTTTTGGTGCGGCTATCGTTTTTACATTCCAAAATAGCACAACAAGGCATGCTTTTGGATTTATTTCCTATTTTAAAAATATCAAAATATCGAAAAATCGAAATAAGCGATCGCGGCAAAAGTATGGTAGGTTATGAGGAACTCCGCATAACTATGCCACACGTTACACCCCCACTTGACACTTCTACTGTTTTTTCTGTTCTGGCATAGTATAGTGTATAATAGTGTAGATATAGTAGTTTCCGTTATTAATATCGAGCAAAAAACGTCAAAAAGGTATCGAATTTTTGTTTTGGTGTGGTTAAAGTCACTGGGTGGTTAAGCGATTTTCCCTATACGGCGCAATGATAAGCTTTCTATTTCGTTCTCGGTTCGGTTAGGACCAACTTATATTATTCATCCTGTTAAGATCAAATTCTGAAGTCCACGCAGACGAAGTCGCGGGCGGAAGCTAGTCCGCGGATAGAAGTGGTAACTCACCAAATATTCCGGCGTCTGTGTGTATCACGTCGACGAAGTGCGCGTCCGTGGGGTCCAGGCGTTGCTCCAGCGGTAGGTTGGCGAACAGGGGCAGCGCTGGGTCCAGTCCAGTGATTCTTGACACTCGCCCTGAAACAGACGTTAGGATAAAACTATAACATACATATATACACGGTGATTTTTTATCGGTAATCACCATTATCACCTCTGTTCTCCCCACGAATATGAACAACATTGACTATGGGACCAACCCTGAAATCACAAAAAAAAATCAAGCAGCTTCATACATTTTGGTCGAGTACCTATTGAACTTTTCTATGAAACAGCTGTTTTTTTTTCGTGATTTCAGAGTTGGTCCCATGGTGAATGTTGTTCATATTCGTGGGTAGAACCACAGAACAGAAAAAACACACGGAGGTGATAATGGTGATTAGTTGATTACCGATAAAAAATACATAAAAAACCATTTTCACTTCTCATGCTCGTACTTTATGCTGGGCTGCATAAAACTAGTACACTAGTGCATAAAGTTCTGTCGTCATCGAGACTAAGACAATTAAGCCCTACAGCTAGACAGACGAGGTGACTGCAATAAATGAACTTGTTATTTGAATACATTTACTTTAATTTATTCGCCTTCTATGTTGCATCTAACAAAAATGAAATTTAAAACTTAAAAACAAGCATCATCAACAAAAACATTACAAAATTAACGTATGACTTGGCAGTATTGCGTTAGACCTAAGTTAAAAATCTCATGCAGAGAAAAAAAACACAAAATTAAAAAGAAATACAGTGGCGGAAAACAAGTTTTTGTCTCGTTTTTCTCTTTATTAGTTACATTATCACTGTTTTATTTCCTCGTGATCGAAGAGAAAAGCAGAGTGTATAACTCGGTCTTAAACCCATTTTAACCTCGACTTATTATCCACCCTCGCCTACCGGCTCGAATGGATACCATAAGTCTAGGATAAAATGGTTTCTTTTATGCCCTTGTGGTACAATCTACTATTATGAACTGTAAAAAACGGAACTCAAATTTTATCGAAGACGATATAGACCAAGAGAATCATCTACCTGATGTAATCGCTCCTCCCGCCACGCCGGCGGACTGCGCTCCCAAACTATGTCCGATTAGGTGTGTCTTGGACAAATCCAGCCCTCTGGAAAATAGGAAATGTTATTTTCTCCCACATGCACGGAAATGTTAACCTTACTGTCGCAAAATCAGCCCGCGAAGTTCCGAGTTCCAGGTCCAGCCAAAATAAAAAATAAAAAAGTTATTATTTACCAGCGGCAGCGGCCGCGAAAATGTATACAAATTTCATTATGTACCTGGTGTTTTACTTTTTAAAACCATGTTTGGACTAGGATAACTAACTCCAAACAGCCAAACACTCGTGCAATTACAATACGTTGCCTTATCTGTCATTGTGACATTTGAATTTGTCAGATAAGGACAAAACATTGTGTAGCTATATCACCGTTACTCAACGTTTATTATAGATGAATTACCGAGAGAGTGGAATTGCATATGTAGTGGTTGTACCGTTCGCATGAAAAGGAAAACCATTTAAGTTTTCTTCTTAATTTATTACCCTAAACAAGTGGAATAAGTAATTCTTTTTTGCTTTTAGTCGCTATCATTTTTTTTAATTTTCATCTTTAAGGTTGGAAATTGCTTATGGGACAGATGCAAATTAAATTATATTTATAGTTCTCCTGATGACTTCTTGATAAAAATCATCTACCTACTGCCGACGGACCGTACGTAACTTTTTGTTACTCGTAGAGAGGAATTTTTTCGTTGCTTTGAATTTGTCAATCTTACTCAAAGAGAATATAATCACTACGTTTTACTCTTACTCTCAGTCAAATTTTGATAAATAGTCGAGAGAGAAACACCTGTAGCTTTTTCAACGGATTGGGCAGCGGTGTAAGGTGAATTCAAATTTTTCATTAGTTCGAGTTTAAGTTCGTCGATTACAGACGTGAAGGTATGTATGTACAATAAAATAAGACATATATTTTAGTGCATTGTAAAAAGTATTTAGAATTTGACACTGACATTATTTTTGTATTATTATATAGGTAACAAAACTCTTTTGATGCTGATGGTATAAGAAGTAGAGGAAATTTAAATATAGAATGCCTGTAAAGACATGTTACCACTACATATGCAATTCCACGCTCTCGGTAATTCATCTATAGTAATGTTGTGTAAAACTTTTACATGAATTATTTCCCCTATTTGACAGTACTAAGTCTTCGTTGGATTAGCTAATAGTCTAGTAGTCATACAATTACCTAGTGACGAGGAAATCTATGAACTTGGCGGCGAAGCGTCCGATGTACCACGTGTTGTCCGCCGCGGTGAAGTACCACGGACCCGCCTCCAGGCGGGACGCGTCCACCATGATCACGTTGACGTCCCCGCGCAGCATGAACGCTGTTACGGACAAGTACTTATATAATAACTGTTTCACCTCGTAAGGCCCAGTATGCAACAAGTATGTGGCGACCTAGCGACATCTAGCGCACACTTATATCAACCAACTCCGCTAACTCGCTAGCGCCACCAGCGTCAGACAGCGCAACTAAAAAGTTCTACATCGCGCTAACGAAGTTTCTCCAGTCCAGTTGATATATATACAACTTCCAACTTCATCCCAATGGACTTCGGTCCCCAGGCATAACACCCGCCTGGAGAGAGATCTCTCTATTGTCCTTTCTTCCTACAAGTACATATAGGCAATTTAATTTGAACTGTATTGCAATGGGAATGAAGTTTTCCTTTAGTAATAAATTGAAAATATATTATTATTATACTAAGCATTTTACAGTTTCTTTAATTATAAAAAAATTCAAAAAAACAAACTGATAACTAAAACATATCAAAACCCTGCAAATCTCCCGCTCGGGGCAGCGTCCCTAAAATGCTTGCAGCATTACCCCGCTGCACGGCCAGGCTAAGCCGTTGGGCGAAAAAAGACCCGGCCCTGGGATCGCCAGAGACGCGAGTTTATCCGAAACTTCGTGGATTAACTTTTTGGTGTCGGACGACCACGGCCCTAAGGTTTCTAGTGCAACTGCCGCAAATACGTAATCGTTTGTTAAGAAAGCGTATTTGCGGCACTTTACAGTCTGAGCGTGGTCAGCGGCAGTCCCTGGCTTACGTGCAGAGCCCTGGACGCAGGACGGTGCCAGCGTATCGGTGCAGGTTACGTCCCACACCAAGGGCTTGCCTAACCGCCAAGGCACTAATGTGCATCCGTCAGGTCTCTTTCCGTCCGAGGCGGACATGCCTGAGGGTTCTAGGGTCGCTGGTATGGAAACAGTCCCAAGAGCCCGGCGAATTAGGTCGTTCAATGACGAAATAGAATTGAAAATGGCATTTTGCAACAAACGTAATTGATATTTTGTTAAAGTTAAACGTTTTGTTAAAATATCCCTCCGGCCATTAGGATTCCATTGGCAGGATCCATTAACGGAGTCGAGTGAACCTTTTGTGCATCTAGATCCATTAATGGAATCAAGCAGACTATGTACACTAGAATCTGTAATGGATTTAAGTGGTTCGTACATTCGCCCGAGGCCGCCCTCTAGTCCGTTCACACCATAAAGTTCAACATAAAAAGAGCGTCGTCGGTGGCCTAGTGGCTTAGGGGGTCGACTCGTGATCGTAAGGTACCGAGTTCGAACCCCCGCGGTCACCATGTACCAATGAGTTTTCTAACTTAAGTGCATTACCTGACGCTCTTACGGTGAAGGAAAAACATTGTGAGGAAACCTGCACATTCGAACAGCTGAATGTGTAAAAGGATACACATACATAAACTCACGCCTTCATTCCCAGAGTGGGGTAGGCAGAGCCACAGACTCACCAACAACTCCAAAAACTTGTTGATAATTCTCTGACCACATTTTGCACAACCAGGCTAAGATGTTATCCAGTGTATTAGTGACAGGTTGCTAACCCATCGCCTAACAGCACTACACAGCCTTAAGTCCCTTAGTCGTCTCTTACGACATCCACGGGAAGACATGGAGTGGCAACATTCTAAACCCGGCACCACACGGGCACGGGCGGGTGTAAAAGGATAATTGCATAAAAGATCCTAAAGGGTCCATCTGTAAGATAAGACAAGATAAGTTCAACGTAAGTGAATTGTGTACCTTCCCGGATGAGTATGCCGCTCCCATCCTCAGGCATCTCCATGAACGCGTGGAAGTAGAGCACGGTAGTGTCGTGCAGGTTCAGGTTGGACGCCATCAGCTTCTCGTCGTCGCCTATCACCAGCTCCTGGTACTTTATCGGGTTGTATCTGAAATAATGAAGACTTTTATAGAGTCGTTGATCGGGTCGCCCTAGGGAATGCAAATAACCGGTTATAACCAGTTTTAACCGGTTATTTTCATACAAAAACGGTTAATAACCGGTTAAATTGCATTCCCTAGTCGCCACCTTCCCGCAACATGGTTGAGGGAGGCGATGGCTGAGATACGCGTCATACTCGTGAACGGGTGCTGTCTGTGCGGTCCGGTCTGTTCACGCTTGCAATGATCTGTTTTCCAGTTGGTTGTTTTAATTATCGTTCCTGACGTAGAGACCTCGCCATGTTGTTCTCGTAGTTATTATTTTTAATGTAATATTATTGATCTTACATTTGTAATGATTTTATTTCTGTAGGTTTGAAAAATCAAAAACACACGGGCGTTTTTCAAAAAAAGTGTACGTGTACTTTATTTTCCACAATTCGTTTTTTTGTTGTTTTTTCTTACTCAGAATCGTTGATACTATCGATTCTCATAAAAAGTGTCCCAAATATTCCATTAAAGATCGTTTTTGTATGCAGTCTTTTATTATTTACCTATATGGTCGTGACGCACTCGAAGAATAACTTACATAGTAAATGTTGTATAAGAATCGATAGTATCAACGATTCTGAGTAAGTAAAACAAAAAAAAAACGAATTCTGTAAAAAATGTTCATGTACACTTTTTTGAAAAACGCCCCACATACAGTACAATGGTTCAGTAGGTCAATGTACTAAATTCTTCGTGGTCCGACACTAACCTGGTGTAGAGTTGGAACTGGATGTCGCTGGTGTCCCGCACCAGGGGGCACTTGGTCTTGTCCACCGGCGCTATTTGGAGCAATGCCGTCTCAAACTGGACCCCCGGGGGACCTGCAACAAAGGGGTACTCAGTCTAACAAAATCTTCATTTGGGTTATCGCAAGCCCAAAAATTTATAATTTTGTTTTTTTGTTTTTGAACCGATACATTTTTCAAAATGATTAAAGAGATGTATTTACAGTACCTGTAGGTAAGGTTAGCTTTGCTTTATAACAATCCAGGGAAGTTAAATGGTTTCAGATAAAGATTATTGTAACTTATGAAAATTCGGACAAACGTTGACCTTGATCTTTACATTTGTTTGAGTGTAGTACACTAGCGACCCGCTCCGGTTTCGCACGGGTAGCACTTAAAAACATGTCAAGTGTGAGTCCGACTTGCGCACCGAGGGTTCCGCACAGTAGGTATTATATTCCAATTTCAATTTGTTTTCGAATCGAACCAGCGCGAGCCCAACTGCCACGTTACCATTTTTTTTTGTAATTAGTAATTAAGTAGTATTTTTTATACATTTTTGGCTATAAGTAAATCAAAAAGTTGATACCAGAAAATTTAAAACATATATACGTTTGAAATGTGCAGATTGAGCCCTTTTCATACGACACCCCATTTGCTATAATCAAACCACTCATTTTTTAACCCCCCTTTCTAGACCCCTTTTCAATTATTTATAAAATTAATTTCATATTTTTTTACTAAATACAGTTGCGGGCAAGTATACTATGCCAAATTTCAAGTTGATAGCATTTTTAGTTGCTGCTGTGACATTCAGACGGACAGACAGACAGACAACGAAGTCTCACCAAAATGGTGTAGTGCAACATAGAACCTTCCTCTTTTAATTCGGTTAAAAAAGAACAATGTTATTTGATTTTGTTTATGCCACCAATTACAAGACAGGAAGTGTAATGAGGGATCGATAATCGATAATTTTCTACGCGGCAAAGCAACCGGTACGATATTGGGTTACGCAAATGTTACGGCACGGAAATACGGATGCATTTCTATCATATATAACATTAGCGACCCGCCCTCGCTTCGCTTCGGTTTTTGTGAGTTTTCTGTAACGCCCGTACATAAACCAGAATTTATTAGACTTTGTTTACAAAGATACTTACTAAAGTAAATATTATACGACATACATACAAACAATAGAGGACGCCGGCGACTTCGTACGCGTAGAAATAGTTTCCCGCTACTCCACCCATTTCTTCCCGTTGGGGGTAAATTTTCGGAAAATCCTTTCTTAGTGCTAACTTACATCATGAAAGGAACCCCTGTACCAAATTTCAAGTTTCTAGGCACAGTAGTTTTGGCTGTGCGTTGATATATAAGTCAGTCAGGTTTGCCTTTTATATATATAGATAGATACCAACCTACATACATTAAATCACGCCTGTTTCCCAGAGGGGTAGGCAGAGATCACTTCTTTCCACCTGCTACGATCCTGACAAATCTCTTTCGCTTCTTCCACATTCATACATCGAGTCATGCACGCACGTCGGTTTCGGGTACTTAAGATTCGGCCCTTTTCCAGTATTTCTCCGATTTGATACCTACCTTATTTATAATATTAGTGAGATAAAAACCTTCCTCTTGAATCACTATCACTATCATACATAAACTCACGCCTTCATTCCCAGAGTGTAGTAGGTAGTGCTCCAGAATTACCAACAACTCTAAAAACTTGTTGATAATTCTGTAACCACATTTTGCACAATCAGGCTAAGATGTTTACCAGCGTATTAGTGACAGGTTGCAAGCCCATCGCCTAACAATACAACAAGCCTTTATTCCCTTAGTCACCTCTTACGACTTCCACAACACACCATACACACATCCAACAGGAATGAATACTAGGGGACTCATTCTTTTTTTTTTTTTTTTTTTTTTTTATTGTGAACTGTGTTTAAATGGATGGTTTACAAAAATATTAAAGTTCCAACAGTTGCCCATTCCAGGCATACAATATCATTTAGGCTTAGATTTAAAAGTTAAAACGTTATGAATCTATATTTAGGTACATAAACGTAAGTGGAGTGACTATTTATAATTTATTTATAATTGTCAGCGTACATAAAAAAACATTTAAAGTATAAAAAAACATATTGATGTCCCTCGAGCATTTTAAATTCTTGAGGAAGACTACTAAAAACCGTATCCCCATAACAAATGCACTCTTGCTGCAGATTGCGTTTGGCTTTTGGCCCCAATTCGTATGGCATAATGATTGTTTGTCCTAACGATTGTATCGCATTTTTTTTTCGCATAAACACCCTTTTAGGCTGACATTGCAAAATTTAATAAACGTCTATTGTGTAGATTAGGTTAGGTTAGTTTATTAAAATAATTAAAATAAAACCCTTTCTATTGTAAAAACCGTTTTAGGTCAAACGATTTTATGCCATATGATACATTATGCGAAAAAACCATTATGGATTCCGATATAGACCCGAATACTCGCACTCATCACCCAGATATTTGTCTATACCGGGAATCGAACCCTGGACCGCTAGCTTCGTAGCTATCACCACCAACTAGGACAATTATATGAATGAGCGATTATTTATGTTGCCATGCAATCCTACACCGCATTGGTCCACATTCTTGCCCCGTCAAGCGTGAGCTCTTGCTAAACAATAATTGATGAATTCATTACGTGATTTACATATTTATAGGCTATAAATGAGACAATAAGGAACACGCATGTTTTTTTTAGATCGCATTTCTCAACAAAATATGAAACCTTAAAAGAGATCACCAAAAGTGGGATAGAAACTATCCGATGTCCTATTCCAGGACCTAACCTATATGTGTGCCAAGTTTCATCACGATCCGTTCAGTGGTTGAAGCGTGATTGAGTAACAAACATCCGAACATCCAAACTTTCTCATCTATCTTCTATAATAATATACATAAAAGGTAAACCTGACTGACTTATATATCAACGCACAGCCGAAACTACTGTACCTAGAAACTGGAAATTTGGTACAAGGGTTCCTTTCATGATGTAAGTGAGCACTAAGAAAGGATTTTCCGAAAATCGACCCCCGACGGGAAGAAATGGGGGGAGTAGCGGGAAACTAATTCTACGCGTACGAAGTCGCGGGCGTCCTCTATTTTATTTATAATAATAGTAAACTGTCACCACTGTCAAGATGATGAAATATGGCGCTGGGAAATGTCTGCCATAAAAATATTTAGTCGTAATATGTTTTATGTCATAATTATCGCAAGCCATAACGTATTTTTTTAAGAAACTATTCGTTTTTCAGGATTTTTATAAATCAAACCTAACCTAACCTAGCCTTGTCTACGCGTTACATATTTAAGAAATGTTTAAAAGTTACCGGTTTCAGCGATATAAAAATACGTGACTATCAATAATTATGTCAAAAGTTACATTATGACCAAAAAAATTTGGGAAACAACGGGCTCCCATATAACAAAGCTGTATTGAACGCAGTGCGTTTACTCAGTGAAGGATCCTTTGAGTATTGTTTGTGAATACGGGTGTCAAACTCGCCGGTTTATATCTGATGCGTTCACTCGGTCACTCGTTCGACCGATCGCACGCCGTTTTTAAGAGAATAAAGCTGCGACCACGATGCGAAATGCGAAAATACGATGACGGTACGGAATGGCAGTGACGCGTCGTATCAGCACCGTTTTTGACGCAAGCTCCACACACCAATGCTTAAAAAACGGTGACGGTACGGAATCGCAGTGACGCGTCGTATCCGTACCGTTTTTGACGCATGCCCTCCACACCAATGCTTAACGGTGCGTCAAAAACGGCGCCATGTTGTTACTATGACCCGTCGTTTGTTTAAGCAACGACACCGTTTTTTAAGCAGCGGTGTGGGGAGCGTGCGTCAAAAACGGTGCTGATACGATGCGTCACTGCGATTCCGTACCGTCACCGTATTTTAAGCACCGGTGTGGTCGCAGCTTAACACCCCTGAGTATCCGTTCCGATCCGGTATGCTCTTGCCTAGTTTTTCCAGTTGTATCTTGTTACCTAATAGATGGTTTAATAGGTCCCAAGTGACGTAATACTTGTCAAGCGGTATTTAACCGGGCAGAGCAGGAAACTCAATCTCTCGGAATATAGGTAACTTGTGGAATATTATGCATTTCTTATAAAGTCGTTTATTTGACGACGCTGTTACTTACACCCGTATTCACGAACAATACTTAAGGGATCCTTCACTGAGTAAACGCACTGCGTTCAATACAGCTTTGTGATTGGTGCTTTTTGACCGAACTTTTGTTTATGAGACGATTTGAACCACCCTGTGCGTTCGTGAGCACTGTGAGACCTCATAGTGACGTTTGTGAATACGGGTGTTAGCCTAGTTGGTAGTAAGAATAAAGAATTAAGGGACAATCTCGCTCAAATCACACCTCGGACAATGGCGATAAAATGTATGAAACAAATGCGTTGCTACGCACACAGTCTAAGCTCGTGTACGTGAACGCGTACCATGCTTGTGTGAGTGAGATAAGACATGCTAGGGTTGCCGCCATTTAGTGCGTTCGCGAATCGGGAACGCAATATGAGATGACCTTGTAATAGCGGCGTCGAATTATTTTGTATACTTGTAATTGCCTTGATTCCTCCAATGGGAATCTATAGAACTTTCTTTTAGTTTTGTCGTTTATAGAGCTTAAACAACCGGACACAGCACAACACACGCCCATTACAAAAGAATTTGAAAATATTTGTTTGATATTTATAGTAGATTGTTCAACAAGAGACTAAAAAAGCAATTATGGTTGTTTAGTCTCTCGTTAAACACTCTACTTTTCACTTTGAATGCGAGGAAAACAAACAACGTTACAATATTTAGAAAATAATTATGTATCCAAGTTTCTGTAAAATTTGCTTTGCGGTTGTTTCTTTAATCATTGCGGTAAGTGACACTTTACAAAGTGACACAAATGCTTGCATATTTCGCTAACAGATATACATTTGAAAACTATTTGTACTATGCCTGATAAGATAAAATTATCTTAATAATATTAAGTTCCGCAAAAATATTTAAAGAATAACGATTTAATTTCGTTTAAATATATTTAAATAGATTCATATTTGTAATCATTAATCGTGTTTCACGAAATAAAATCGTTATTTTTTAAATATTTTTGCGCAGTTGTCATTTTGAGGTTATTTCCACAGCCTAAAAATAGAGATTAATACGTAGTTTTAGTCCCGATGTGCAGAGACTAAAGTAACATTTTAAGAGCATGAGAAGTGAAAAATATTTTACGTGGCTCTGGGCACCGCGTCGTCGCGTCCTTGCCATCCGGTAACTGTGAGGTAACCGAGAGCGGGTGGGCGGCACTTTTGACGGGAGGGAGAGAGTGACCATACTGTACGCTAGTACTCTTTATTATACTGTGCTCAAATTGACCTAGTTCCAAATTAAGCTCTATGCTTGTACTATGGGTACTAGACAACAATGACGACGCGTTGGCCTATAGTCTGTGTCAAATGATATTGTCAAAGATGTAAACAAATTAGTACTGTTTGACACGTAACCTCAAATATTCATCAAGCGTGTATTTATTTAAATTAATAAATCTATAAATATATCAAAGGCAAACCTGACTGACTTATATATCAACGCACAGCCGGAACTACTGTACCTAGAAACTTGAAATTTGGTACAGGGGTTCCTTTCACGATGTAAGTGAGCACTAAGAAAGGATTTTCCGAAAATCGACCCCCAACGGGAGGAAATGGGAATAGCGCGAAACTAATTCTACGCGTACGAAGTCGCGGGCGTCCTCTAGTATTCAATATTTATTTAATGTGAAAGTAAATATCGAGTGTATAAATCATTGCTAAATTGCTAGTACCTCACTTGATCTTTAAACGTACGTGATTATCGAGTAATAATGGTAAATTAGTTCGTTTGGTTGCGTTTACATCTTTTCCAATTTCAATTGGCACAAACTACTTATAGTTGGTAGTGACCCTGCCTACTACTACAACTGCTAGCGGTCCCGGGTTCAAATCCCGGAAAGGGCAGATATTTGTATGATGAGCGCGAGTATTTGTTCCTGAGTCATGTTTTTTTTCTGTGTATTTAAGTATATATTTCTCTATATAAGTATCTATCGTCGTAAGAGACGACTAAGGGACTAAAGGCTGTGTAGTGCTGTTAGGCGATGGGTTTGCAACCTGTCACTAATACACTGGATAACATCTTAGCCTGGTTGTGCAAAATGGGGTCACAGAATTATCAACAAGTTTTTGGAGTTGTTGGTGAGTCTGTGGCTCTGCCTACCCCACTCTGGGAATGAAGGCGTGAGTTTATGTGATGTGTATCTATATCGTTGTCTAGTACCCATAGTACAAGTCTAGAGCTTAGTTTGGGACTAGGTCATTTGGTCGACATTGTCCCCTGATATTTACTTGTTTTATATTAATACTTAAATATTTACGTAGAAAACATTGTCTATAGGTCCCAGTTTCCACTTACCATCGGTGGCCTGTGTGCTCGTTTGCCTTCGCTATGACAAAAAAAAAACCTCATAAGCGGTTGCTAGTAACATTATAAAACTTGAAACTAACACGGTGACGGAACAGCGTGGTCCTGTTTCGCCAAAATTGGCGTCACGGTCGCTGCCGGTAGGTTGGCGCGAAACCGGCACACGACACCTTTCAGCCAAAACTTGGGACATTCCCAGCATAAACCACGGCACGCGCACTAAACTCGGATTCATAATTAGATTCCATCAAATCTACCACGGTGTTGCCATTGAATTGAAACATTCCAACATTAGTAAATTTACGCTTGGCGAAAGAATGTACGCAAGTAATTAATTACTTAGTAATTTTAAGAATAACATTTAAATGTGCTGTTTAAAAAAAAATGCTTTTATAAAAACCAGTTGTATAAATAAATATTAAATTGAAGCAATTTTATGGTAGAAATATTCATAATGCAATGGTAAAACTTCAGGTCTCGATAACATTTGGTATGCGTTTTGATACAATAATATTATCGTTTAAAGATGTACGTATAATTAATTATTATATCTATCATATATTAAAGAATTCATATATGGCAGTCTAAACATTAAATGGGTTGACCTTTGTTTTATAGTCACTCATTTCATAGACACTATCACTTCGCAGAATTTTCATTTCATAGAAACTATTTTCTGCTGAACCCGTGTTGATTTCAGTTTATCTTGTGATGGTTACAAGTTTAACCTAATCTTGTGATGGTTACAAGTCTAACCTAACCTAACCTACGTGAATCATATTTAAGATAACGTGAAATCAACACGGGTTCAAATGAATGTCTATAAACTGGGTACCTATTATTTTTTCGAAACACTTTTCAACGATCGTATCATTACGCAGAATTTTCATTTCATCGAAAGGCATTTCTCACCGCATGCGTAATTTTTTATTTATTTTGATAATTCTAACTAAACCTAACCTACGCAATTAATGTTTAAGATATCCTGAAAACATCTTGGTTTCAGCAGAAAGTACCGATCGACAAAATGAAATTCGATGAAATGATACAATCGATGAAGTGAAATTCGATAAAATGATGGGTTACCCTATAAACTGCATTAAATGGACAAGGTACTAAAGTGTACACATATTTTATGAACTCGACTGTAGGTTCCTCTCATTCTTATGAGTTATGATTTAGCGACCGCAGCTGAAGAATGCATGCTCGTTGCATACGATGCGCTCTTGTGCAATAAATGCAATCGTCTTCACACCTCTGTGGTTGCCAGTCAATGCACAATGCGTGTTTGCTAATGCAATTTGATACTAAACGCTATGCTGTCGTATTAGTTATAATAAATCTTGATTCAAAATACTTTCTTACAATGTTATAAGTTATAACTTTATTACTACACCGTGTTCATTCTTACTTGTTTTATATAGTAAACAACTTTCTAACCTCAAAATGAACCTTTTTTTGGTTAAAACAGCTCTTTTTATTGTAAATAAAGTAAACGGACTAAAGATTTTGGACATCACTTGGCCATTGTAATGGCCGTGATTGCTTTTTGTTTTAGTCGATACATACATACATACATACATTAAATGACGCCTGTTTCCCAGAGGTGTAGGCAGAGACCACTTCTTTCCACCTGCTACGATCTTCACAAATCTCTTTCGCTTCTTCCACATTCATACATCGAGTCATGCACGCATGTTTTACTCAATAAAGGTTAATTTTTGAGGTAGTATAGTATGTTGTTTACTATATTAGACAAGTAAGAATGTATGTATTATGTTGTATTCGTACTAAACAAAAACAAAAGAGACATGTAAATTACATGCCTGAACCAGCATGTTCCTGTATCTCACGCGTGAAAGGACTAAGGCTAACTTGAAACAGTTACATGCAAAATATGGTTAGTTGTAGGTAGGGTTACCATTTAGGAATATGAAAAGTCCTAACAAAAAGCCTGACATTTCGACAAAAGACCGGACTTTTTAGTCACAAAATGGAAACATTACTCACTGAGTTACAGTGGTATGGTAGGCGTGGTAGCAGACGCTCGCATTGCGAGGGGATAGGATGATCCGGAAAATCCGGACAAAGTCCGGACTAGAGTCTAAAAGTCCGGACATGTCTGGACTAATCCGGACGGATGGTAACCCTAGTTGTAGGTCGGATGTTTTAGAATTTATAGCAATTTAAATTAACAACAAATAAATATAAAATAAATAATACAACAATAAAAGAAATATAAGGAGGCTCATATGAATGCACCTAATTGCCACACTCAGAGACGTCAATTAAATTTAATGCTTGTTTAGTGACGTGTTGTCTTATTCTATTGCTGTAGCAAAGAAAGTAACAGCAGCAACTTTAATCAAGCATTAAACTAAATTGACGTCTCTGAGTACGGCAGTTAATCGAATTCTGTAACGTTGGTTTAAAAATAAAAAATGTGCATAAAGTAAAGAGGTTTATGAATGTAGAGGAAGCGAAAGTTGTATGTTTGGACCGGTGCACCTGGCGCTCCAAAGGCTCTGGCTACCCCATTGGGTGACAGGCGTGAAGGTATGTATTTATTAAAAAAAACCGGTCCGTTGCGATTAGGGCTCGCGCACCGAGGGTTGTGTCTTGCCTGACTCAAACTTGGCCGGTTTTTATTAGTAGTTTCTTTGACATGTTAATTTAAGCCGCATTATTATTTTTATTGCTAGATATTACACGCCGTCTACAGTGCCGAATTAACCAAGCCCGGGGCCCGTAGCAAATTGTAGGTATAAAGAGACCCTTGGTTTGTTTTAGGTTATTCCTAAGTTTAGGGTGCTAAATAAAATAGAGTCAGGAATGCATATCAGGGAGGGGTCCATATTGGCTCATATAAAATTGGTCTTTAGATTTTTTATTCAATAACGATTTGTGTCTATACTCATCATTTCTTCGAAAAATTTTGCTCATACATATCGCAACTCATAAATGCATTTTTTTAAGAAACTGTTACTTTTTGAGGTTTGTTATAATTCTAACCTAACCTAACATAATTTTATCTACACGTAAGATATTTAAGAAATTCTGAAAAGTGTTCGGTTCCATGAATATTGGCGTTATAAGTTCAGATGAGTATGAGTTCCGATCATAAGTATTAAAAAATATCATGAAGAGTATGAAGAGTGATCATTATGATGTAAAATGGTATGAGAAACATTTTCGGAGTTCCAATAATCGGAGTTGCAATTTTATATGAACTTTGGCGCGCCCATCAGGGAGGGTAACCCATCATTTTATTGAATTTCACTTCATCGATGGTTTCATTTCATCGAATTTCATTTTGTCGAACGGTAGTTTCTGCTGAAACCAAGATGTTTTCAGGATATCTTAAACATTAATTGCGTAGGTTAGGTTTGGTTACAATTGTCAAAAAAAAAAAAACGCATGCGGTGAGAAATGCCTTTCGATGAAATGAAACATCTGCGTAATGATACGTTCGATGAAAAGTATTTCGATAAAGTAATAGGTACCCATCAGGGAGACGTAGTTGCGCGGGGCCCTCCCAATGCGCGGGGCCCGTAGCATTTGCTACTCTTGCTACGTGGCTAATCCGCCACTAGCCGTCTAATGGCAGAATATGTTGGAACTCCTTATATGTGGTACCATCATGTTATGTAACCATGCTCTTGTGAATAAATAATTTACTTACTTAGGTACCCTTTGTGGCCACTGTACAGTCGCGAACTTTAATTTGGTACCCACCTTAGGTCCAAAGTCAATCTGACATTCTACAACAATAACGTTGAGTTTCCTAAAAGTTACAAATGACTTGACATCTCTAATGACATTGACGACTTCAAGCATATTTTTCTTGAAATGGGTCCCAAATTAACGTTCGTGATAGTACCCTTTTAATACGGTAAAATTAAAATTAATATTCATAAATAGTTAAGACTGAAAATTAGTATAGAGATAAAATATAAAAATAGTAGAAGTCGTTTATCGCTGCTCCCTCGGAAACTGTCCAATTTTTCGGGATAAAAACTATCCTATGTCCTATTCCAGGACCTAACCAATATGTGTGCCAAGTTTCATCCCGATTATCTTGATTATGGATTTGTGTAGTTTCATCAATACATAGTATAAAACAAAGTCGCTTCCCGCTGTCTGTCTGTCTGTCTGTCCCTATGTATGCTTGGATCTTTAAAACTACGCAACGGATTTTGATGCGGTTTTTTTTAATAGATAGAGTGATTCAAGAGGAAGGTTTTTAAGTCTAATAAATGCTGATTTATTGTACGGGTGTTACAGAAAACTGAAATAAACCGAAGCGAGGGCGGGTTGCTAGTAATCTATCTATATAAATAAAAAATGAATCTTCAAAATGTATGTGATCGCATAACTTCCGAAAGACTGGACCGATTTGGCTGATTTCTTTTTTGTTGTGTTCGTCATTGTCAGAACAAGGTTTGTATGACAGAAAATAATTGAAAAATCGACCGGAAAGTTCAGAAATTTGCAGCGGGGCGAAGCCACTGGCGGGCCGCTAGTTCTTTATATATTAGTTTTAAAAAAAACAGTTGATCTTCCGGAGAGTTATACCCTGTTTTTTCACTAGGACTCCAGTAATTCTCATTCACTTTTTCATAAATAAACTAGCGAACCGCCCTCGCTCCGCTTAGCTTTGTGTAAGTTTCTGTAACGCCCGTTCATAAACCAGAATTGATTATACATGGAAACCTTCCTCTTGAATCAATACTCAATACTCAATTATTTATTGCATTCCATATATACATAGGTGGTTATTAAACTTAAAAGTTTTGAGATCATTATGGACCCTGTAGGGCACAGCAAGATATTATAAACTTACTAGAGGACGCCCGCGACTTCGTACGCGTAGAATTAGTTTCCCGCTACTCCCCCATTTTTTCCCGTTGGGGGTCGATTTTCGGAAAATCCTTTCTTAGTGCTCACTTACATCATGAAAGGAACCCCTGTACCAAATTTCAAGTTTCTAGGTACAGTAGTTTCGGCTGTGCGTTGATACATCAGTCAGTCAGTTTAGCCTTTTATATATATAGATAAACTAGTGAGAGCGCTTATTTGCTTAATTGCTAATGCTAATTTAACATAATAATTTATCTTCTTTTATTTTTATCATTCTATCTATTGATGAAAACTGCATTAAAATCCGTTTAGTAGGTTGAAAGATCTAAGTGTTCATACGGAGGTCAGACGACGGGAAGCGACTTTGTTTTATACCATGTAATAATAATAAAAATCTTAAATTTTAGTTTCCACCAATACTAAATTAATTTTGTTAACATATTTGTAAACCGTAGTCTGCTTTTCAATTGTTATTAATTTTGTATTTTATTTAATCTTTGAGTGGTTTTTCTGTTAAATGTTAACAGACTCACGGGCCCCAAGATCTCAGACCTAGTTTGGGGTCCACAGGTTATAATTTTATTCTTATTCTTCCTTATAATATATTAATTAATATTACATAAATAATAATAA
This sequence comes from Acleris cristana, assembly GCA_948252455.1. Taxonomy (NCBI): domain Eukaryota; kingdom Metazoa; phylum Arthropoda; class Insecta; order Lepidoptera; family Tortricidae; genus Acleris; species Acleris cristana. The sequence continues at coordinate 2,081,226 of OX411798.1, read as the reverse complement.
ATAAATAAAATGCTATGAAAACTTACGTATCAATGATAAAAAGCACGCCAGCGGCACTGCGGTATGCATATTCACAAATTAACAAAATAAAATAATTATATAAAACTAGTATGGCGCGGTTGTAAGCGAACCTGCGCGTGAGTTGATGTAAAATGAACTACGCTCAGTTTCCTACCACCTCCGTGTAGGCGAGCGGGGCTCCAGAGTTATGCGAATTGATGATATTGTACAGTCAACCAATTTGATTCCTAATCCACTATGGACTATGTTAAAGTGACAGTTGTAAACCAAACGTAAGAGACTTCTTATGATCACGTCACGAAGTCACGTTGACACAGTCCATAGTGGCCTAGGAATCAAATTGGTTGACTGTACAGGTCGATTCCCAAGAGTTGGCACGAATGGATTGAACGAAAGTAATGTCACCTATCATTGTGTGAGTGCCGTCCTTTGAACCGATGTTCGAATTTCAAACCGAAAACCTGTTATTATTTTACACACTTGTATACTTTCGTTCACTCATTCAATCCATTCGTGCCAGCTCTTGTGAATCGACCTGGGGCCCGTTTCATAAAAGCTTATAACTTATAATACGAGTGGAAGTCTCTTTTTAATATATACTGTTGGAGAGAGAGTTCCGCTTATAATATAAGCTATTATTTTATATGCAATAGGACCAAGAGGATTTATATGCTAACTTCCTGACGACGCTGTTAGCCTAGTAGGTTAGGTATCCAGACAGAATTTTGTGGCAAAAACGTCAATTAACTAGGAACTTCCTTCCGATATTCAAATTATCGATAACTATTTGTCCCGTGTGGTTTCCGGGCTAGAATAGTGCCACTCCATGTCTTCCCATGGATGTCGTAAGAGGCGACTAAGGGAATATAGGCTTGTAGTACTGTTAGGCGATGGGTTTGCAACCTGTCACTAATACACACACACAAACACCAAACAAACATCTTAGCCTATTTGTGCAAAATGTGGTTACAGAATTGTCAACAAGTTTTTAAAGTTATAGGCGTGAAGTTGTATTTGTGTATTTCAAAGTGACATTTCATAGTGGATAGGTTTTGTAGGTTAAAAAAGAAATGAACTAAAATGCTGATCACTACCTATGGGTACATAATGATGTTATATAATGATAGGTAATGTTTAATTTAAGGAAATAAAATATTTTAAAATTCAAATAAATATCAATTTTAATGAATTCAATTTTATTACTAACATGATTCTTACACAAAAACCTAATGCTATTCAATCGATTTCCATACAATGTAAACTGAAACCAAGAGTGCCTTGCAGCAAAGGCCTATTTTAGGTAATTTGTAGTTTAGCATAATAGTATACTCTAATATAATACCTACCTAGCTGCAGAAAGTACCATTTGGTGACACTGATGATGAAGACCACTGATGGCCACCGGAACTCCTCAACGGTACCTATTTCAAGGGTGGCGATAAGATATCTCGATTAAGATAGTTGAGCGACTATGACGAAACATATTTAAATGGTTTAAATATATGACTATGACCACGGAATAGAAAAAACAGTGGAAGTGGCATGAGCTTCGCTTAGTATCAGACCTGTTGTCGCCAATACTCAAAACTATCATAAAAACAACACGCTACCATGGAAAATAATATTGGTGCGGCTATCGTTTTTACACCCCAAAATAGCACAATAAGGCCTTATTTCCTATTTTAGAAATATCGTAATATCGAAATAAGTGATCGCGGCAAAAGTATGGTAGGTTATGCGGAACTCCGCATAACTATGCCAAACATTACACGCCCACTTGACACTTCTACTGTTTTTTCTGTTCTGTGACTATGACTTTCCCGCGGCGTTGCTTGCGGCGAGCATGTCCTATGTTCTTATTAATTAAAAAGTGCCACTACGTAACAGCAAATTATGATTGATCAGCTACATATTACAGCTACAGCTATTATGATGGGAAAGATAATAAAGTTGGAAAGCGCAAGATGTCATGGCTCCGTAACATCAGGGAGTGGAGTAGCATAAAAACAGTAGAACGATTGTTCAGACTTGTTCTGGACAAGACCAGATTTAAGGAGCTGACTGCTAACCTTCAGTAAATGAAGAGGCACCATAAGAAGAAGATACAAATAAAGCATGAAATAAAATAAATGTTTTTTAACTAAAACCTGACTGAAACGTTTTTGAAGCCGGTTTTTTTAATCTATTTAATGTGCGGAACGCTGTGAATGATAAAACATTTCCCCAGAAGCAAGTGGACTGGAGCGAGTGGCTAGCGCAACCACTCGCAAACCAGTTGTGTTGCAAGTTGAAAAGCGGTTAGGAAAAGTTGGAAATGCGGTTTATTAATGCCCGAGGTCTAGACTTTGAATGCGGATAGGGCTTAGGTAGGTTAAATCGTCAATATATTTTAAAATCGACTGACTGTTGATTTTCTTGCGGCGTTTCTTCTCAGCAGTGGTCTCTTGCGAAGCGCTGGTAGATTTTTAACGTGTAAAAGTGCCCGTGCTGCCTACTTACTGAATAAACATCTTTTATCTTTTTATCTTTTATCTTTTTTAATAGCGACCTGCACACGTAAAGTTTGGACCGCAGGAAACGCCACGCGCCGTTGCAATCTTCGTTCCGAACCGTACGTGTAAATGCAACTGTAATAGTAAAATTCGGAACGAACATTGGAACGGCGCGTGGCGTTTCCCGCGGTCCGAACTTTACGTGTGCTAGGAGGCTAATAACTGCCCACTTGACGATTGTGAAGCCAAAAATGTTCATGCGAAATGCGTCTTTACACGACTGCCCAAAAAAACGAGTGTAATGTTTTCTGGGTTCATGTATGTATGTATGTAAGATTCTTTATTCCACCATAACCTTTAAACGACTGAGCCGATTGAAATGTGTGTGGTATCGTTAGAGTAAGTAATATACTAAAGTATATCTTGACATAGATAAATGGTTATTTGTTTTACATATTATGCATATATAACACTGTTTAATAACCTAACCTAACCTTGGCGTCAACAGTAGTTATAAACATTTAAAAAAAAAACTACATTTATGGATTTTTGGAAATATGTCAGTTTCAGTTCGATTCCCGGTTAAGGCAGGAGTTTTTTCTCACCAAAAATGCAATATTTATTGTTTTAAAAATAAAAGTACCTAAGTCTCATTTGCGTAGAATTACAATCTGAAATTTTGCGACTGGGATAAATCCAGAATGGAACATATGCGATCACTGCGTTTTGTCCCACCCACATTTGGTGGGGCTCCTGTTTCAGGACGGTTTGCCCTTCGAGCAACTGTAGATACCTAAAGGGGCTTCTAAACGGGCAATATTTTCACTGCAATATGTGGCCGGCAACTATTGGTGTCTTTCTCTAACATACGAGTAAGAGAGGGACACCAATACTTGCCGGCCACATATTGCAGTGAAAATATGGCCCGTTTAGAAGCCCCTTAATGAACGTAACCTATCCACTTTTGGCATCACAATCAAAATTGGATGGGGTTGTGGAAATCTGGGTGCAACTTTGGGTAAAATCCTGTAAAAATGGTTTACCCTTGTTTTATAAACACTCATTTCATAGAAAACTTCACAGAATTTTCATTTGATAGAAAACTATTTTCTGCTGAACCCGTGTTGATTTCAGTTTATCTTGTGATGGTTACAAGTCTAACCTAACCTAACCTACATGAAACTTATTTAAAGACTAGGGGACGCCCGCGACTTCGTACGCGTAGAATTAGTTTCCCGCTACTCCCCCTAGTTTTTCCCGTTGGAGGTCGATTTTCGGAAAATCCTTTCTTAGTGCTCACTTACATCATGAAAAGAACTCCTGTACCAAATTTCAAGTTTCTAGGTACAGTAGTTTCGGCTGTGCGTTGATATATAACTCAGTCAGTCATGTCTTTTATATATATATTAAAATAGTTTTCTATCAAATGATAATTCTGTGAAATGGCAGTGTCTATGAAATGTTTGTCTATAAAAAAATGGATCCGTATGAAAATAGGTTTAACTACTCGTCGTAACGATCGAAATGGTTCCAGAGCGATTTGCGGGCGCATCGAGCAGCACCTGCAGTCGCTGCCGCCGCCGTTCCGCCTGCAGCGGCCGCTGCTCGCGCGCGCCGCCAGCACCGAGGCGCGCACGCCGGCGCGCGCGCCCTCCTTCAGCGTGTGCTGGGCCGGCACCTCCCCGGTGAGATCACGGAATAGAAAAAACAGTGGAAGTGGCATGAGCTTCGCTTAGTATCAGACCTGTTGTCGCCAATACTCAAACTAGCATAAAAACAACACGCCACCATGGAAAATGTTTTTGGTGCGGCTATCGTTTTTTACACTCCAAAATAGGTAGCACAATAAGGCATGCTTCTGGATTTATTTCCTATTTTAGAAATATCGAAATAAGTGATCGCGCAAAAGTATGGTAGGTTGCGCGGAACTCCTCATAACTATGCCACACGTTAAACGCCCACTTGACACTTCTACTATTTTTTCTGTTCTGTAGGTAAGATTGACGGACAATGGGACAGTTCAATACTTTTCTTATTTATTGCATTCCGTGATGTATTAATAGTAGTTTATGCAACTGATGCATAATGTGAGGCCTTAAAATACAAGTGTGGTTTCATAATAGGATCACACGAGTGTTTTAAGGCCTAATTATGAACAGTTGCATACACTACTTTATCTACACACATATTATAAGTCGAAACCGACGTGCGTGCATGACTCGATGTATGAATGTGGAAGAAGCGAAAGAGATTTATCAAGATCGTAGCAGGTGGAAAGAAGTGGTCTCTCCCTACCCCTCTGGGAAACAGGCATGATTTAATGTATGTATGTATGTATGTATATTATAAGTACTCTAAGATGGGTTCAGAAGCCGACGACTTGACGACAAAAATAGCCGCAAAACAAACTTGTGCTGTGTCAGTGTCACGAATATGAAAGGTTTTTTTTTAATCACAGACAAACGAATGAAGTCCCTATTCTCGTCACTCGAGATCAAATGTCGTGCGGTTTATATTAAAAGAACATACTGAATTGGCGTTTCGTATTAATACTGTTTTAATATCTATGGATACTAGAATAGAGACCCTCTTGAGTTTTGACAGTTGTTCCAAATTTAAACTCATAGTATAATTATTAACGAATAAAGTCAGTCTACTTTTAGCAATGATCATCCTGACACGATCAATACTTACCAATTTTATCAACTATCAGTATCATTTAAGTAGCTTAACCCTACATCACATTTTAGTCCTTCGAACCGGAGTTTACTTTAATTTGCTGCAACTCAACTTACAGCAACAGGCTTCCACTTTTCGCTCTACCACGCGATTTACTTGTATCCAATATTTTCTAGTTGCCAGAAGTGATAAACGCAACCACGGGCAAGCTGGAGAGCGGGCAGCCGTCGCTACTCTGCAAGCAGAGCATGTTCGCGCGCTGGCAGCACCTCGTCACGCGCCTGCCGCTGCTGCCGCAGGTAACTCGAGCGGCCTAGGGTAGCCCTCTCACTACACGACCAGGGACCGGAACCGCTTAGCGCGAAAGGGGTTGTCGATTTGGTATTTGATAGACTTGTTTTTACAAACCCCAAGGATTCGCTAAGCCTATCGTCGACTTAGTTCAATGAAAGGGCAACCAAACGATACAGTTAATTCGACTAAGCGCTAACCCTATCCCAATACCCCATCGTCTGTTACCCTATTCAAACTTAACCGAACGGTTTCAATCTGGTTTAAAATCTTCAAGTCAAGATTATTTGACGGCACGTCTATGGGCATATTAAACTTTTTTTTTAGGAATGGCACATTGTTACATAAAAGTTCGCCACCCCTGTGGCCCGTTTCACGAAGCTACAAGTTACAAATTACAAGCGGAACCCTCTTTCTAGCAAAAGGAGTTAGAAAGAGACTTCAAAGAATTTGTAAATTGTAGCTTCGTGAAACGGGCCTCTGGTCTATAGCCCAGAGGCTCTACTTTGAAATCCCTAATTCGAACTTCGTCTATTGCTAACCCTTTTGCTCCCGACGCGTCACTAATTCGCAAGAGAGTGACGGAGCGATCCGAAGATCGAATTACTGATTTCAAAGTAGAGCCCCAGATTCCAGGCAGGATCACCCTGGCAGATTCCTCCGCTGTTTCAGGAGGAGGGCGAGCCGGCGCCGATGCCGGCCAACATCGACGCGCTGCTCTACAATGAAGCCAAACAGCTCTGCCCCGCCTACCAGGTAACCCCCCATTCTAGACCCCTTTTCAATTATTAATAAAATTAATTTCATTTTTTTTTTACTACAAATAGATGCGGGCAAGCAAGTTGTACAACTATGCCAAATTTCAAGTTGATAGCATTTGTAGTTGCTGAGAAAACCTGTTGTGACATACAGACAGACAGACAACGAAGTCTCACCATAAGGGTTCCTTTTGTACCATTTTGGTACGGAACCCTAAAAATGGTTTTAGGACTAGGTGAATTTGTTTTTTTTTTTAATTCAGGTAGCCAAGGAGCGCCTCATCGAAGCCTTCGACAAAGCCAAGCTCGGCCACTGGATCAAGAAGCCCATCGAGCAGGATCAGTTCATATGTGAGATTGTAGACGCCGCGCCGGCCGCTCTGTTCGCCTAGACCGGCCCCGCTCCTAACCGCGGCGCCGCGCAGCCCGCCCAGCCCCGCCCCGCCGGCGGGGCCACGCCACACGGTACGGGCCGAGATGATAGGGGTTTACATGAGAGTAAACATAACATTAGGGCTAGAGTAGATAGTAAAATTGAGAATGAAAATGATCGAATTGAAATTGGAAATGATTTGGAAAATGTAAATGATCTGTACGGACAATCGCGCAGTCGATTTGAATGTTTTAAAAATAACGAAAGTGTTGATGAAGTTTTTGCTCCATTAACGCGTAATTATAAAAATGCAAGTCATAACGATCAAGAAATAGGATTAGATCTATTATTGGTTCAAAATACAAGCAATGGCAGTAGAGATTTTAAGAAAGTACAGCTTGCTCAACAGAGTGATATCCTAAAAGAATCATTGTGCCAACCTTATCATTTTAAATTGCAAGAATCATACCGAAATGAAAACGATCTACCAATTGAAAAAAATGCCGTTGCCTGCAGCCGTTTTAAAATTCATGCCGTCACAAATGAAGATCAGGATCAAAGAGTTCGTAATAAAGCTTTAGCGAAATTTAAAACTCACTGTGCAGATAGAATTAAACAGTGTGCGATATTTAAAGACATAACTAATGTTAAACTTGATGATCGTAGCATTATGCTCGTTGGTGGAATGGATAAAGTAAAACACAACCTAACTGGTAGAGATTTAAACAATCTAGCCACCAGCATTCAAGCACTAAATATAAATGATGAGGAAATTGATTACCTAAATGGATTAGAAGCTAAAAATGTATCTGGGCTTAGCGAGCACAACGACATGCGATTAACAGAGTCTGTAAATGATTTTGCAAACTCAAATGATGCGAACCAAAATGATTGTGCACAAAATAGTAGCAATGAAAATTTGCCAACCAGCCTTTTAAAGAAAAAACTTCTGTATTACCGACGTTTTAGTAAAGAGTAGGCCAAACAAATTTAGAATATTATTATTAGAAACACAATAATAGTAACAAGGGCGCCACATCGCGGCGTAGACTTAAGTTCCGATAAGACGCTTTAAAAAAAGTGCATATAGTTTAGGATAAAAATTTACAACATTAAACTTTTCTTTTACGTCATAAAACATAGTGATACATTTATATACTGTCCTCACACAAAAATAGTAGTTGGTATCTCAAATTCAATAAACGAAGCAGATTCAATCTTCACCCGTTAGTAATAGGGTTGCACTTGCAAAGGAGTTATATCTAATATACTATGTCTAATATTTGTTATATAAGTATAGTTACTTTCGACGCAGTTTAAAATGCCGTTGTTAATTTTAGTTTCAACTATGTGCACTATTTTTAGTATATTTAATTGGGTACTTATTCAAACTCTCTGGAAAATAACCCCTATCATTTTTGATCCCCATTGAATACACTGCTGTAAATAATCATCGTAATATATTACACCGGGTTTTTTTTTATTTCCGTTGACTAAAATTATAAATATGTGTTATTTATCGCTTTTGCTAAATGACTAGGGATGGTAACATTCTGTTTACTCGATAAAACATTTTATTTTTTATCTACCGACCGCTCGCTTTGGTATGACATCAGTAGCCCATACATAAATTACATACATACATGTGGGTTACATACATACCAAGAGTGGGGTAGGCAGTGCTACAGAATTACCTACTACACTAAAAACTTTTTTAATTCTGTAACCACAGATTAATATATACTATACATATTCCGATTATAAAAAATGGTCTAAATAGTAGTTCTTACGTACAATCAACCAATTTGAATTATAGTCCACAATGGAACTATATCAAAGTGTTGTTATAATTCAATTCTTAAGAAATCTCTTATGTTTCGAATCATGTCGTCACTTTGACATAGTTCCATAGTGGCCTATAATTCAAATTGGTCGGCTGTACATAATTATGTGCATATATTTTCTAATCACATACAACAATTTGAATATCATTTATATTTGATAAACACATATTTTCTTATAGTTAATGGAAAAAAAAACCCGGTGTACATGATTTTTTTTTAACCATTTATGAAGGCTGCGCTGCTTTGCGGGTATAGGGTGCGACCATTCTAAGCAACAGACGGGGGTCGATTCCGATCTATAGTATTAAAATTGTTGGTTTTGGAGACCCTACGTGGTCCATAACAGCTGGCCGTACCAAATATGTTAACTCCAAAGTCAATTGTTTAATAATTTAATATAATGTAATGTAAGCACAAGTAAGGGTCGACCATAACAAAGCTTGAAATACGCTGTCGCGCATTGACTTGTGTTCTGTTGCGGGAGTGAGAGAAACGGTGATATGACTGGCGTAGAATGCATCTCAGTTGGCAAAGCATCAGCTATCCTGAGCAGACCTCGGAATATACGGGGCAAAATTAAATGACAGCTAATGATCGCCTTTATCGATAAACTCAATTATCGATGCTTTTCCCACATACTAGTGATTGCTTCAAGTTTTGTTTGTAAAAATATTTTTATTGAAAGTATGCAAATGAAACAAAATAGCGACATAATTCAGGATTTTGAACCTTCACTCAACATCATCATATTTTTTTCCATCATTGTGTATTTCAGAATCACTGCCCCATTTACTATAGTTAAAATCAACGATCAGATTTTGTTCCAAATTTTCGGAAGGTAAACTTCTCCGTCTCGATTGATGATCGATTTCAGGTGGCTAAAAGACTTTTCAATTTCTGTGGAAGTAGTAGGGGCAAAACAAAATGAAAAAAATACACACAAACAATGCTGGGAGCAAATAAAATGGCCGACAATAGAATTTGCGAACTGTGTAAACAAAACCAAACGAACCAATTCACCATGATTACCCGATAATCACGTACTTTTAAAGGTCAAGTGAGGTCTTTGCAATGATTTATACACTAGATCATCATTTTCATATTAAGTTTAAGATGAAATAACTATTCATTATACGTTATTTTTAATAAAACACGCTTGGTGAATATTTGAGGTTAGGTGTCAAACAGTACTAATTTGTTTACATAGTTCTATTGACGGCGATTTTACGGGAATAGCATTGATAATTGACTTTATCGACAAAGGCGATCCCTACCTTTCATTTAATTTTGCCCCGTATGTTCCGTATGAGATGATTGAAAATGTTTAGAGTCCACTTTCCACCAGATGTCCCTTTGAAACGCATAACCAGTCTTGAGATTGCAATCGTATGATTCAAAATGTCTATGGACTTCGGCGTCCACTTTATATCTGATGCCTGTGTGTTCGTTTCTTTCTCCCAGCAAAAAATAAACTTCGGCGTATTTTAGGCTTTGGTTTGGGCGATGCTGTTAGCGTATTTAAAACTAAAAAGGTAAGTAGCATAGCGGGAGCTGAAATTAATGTTAAGAATAAGTGAAATGTGTATGTGTTTCATAATGATCATTATAGCACCTTAATCAGCTAGTCTTGATCTGTCTTAGTAGTCCGGGACTTTGTGATTTTCAAATAATAAAATAATAAAGAATTAGCTCGAGGACATTGTGAGGCGGCGCTTAAATTGCATAGCCTTCAATTTTTTCCAGCGTTTCTCATCCCTTGAGTACCTAGAATAGAAAATATTTATTGTTTTTGTATGGGAACTAGTGCAGGGGTCGGCAACCTGCGTTTCGCGAGCCACATGCGGCTCTTTAGTTCCAACTTTATTTATGCAAGTACCTACTATTTATTGTTGGCAAGATTTTTTTTGTGGTTCTTTAAAATCTTTGAAATTAGTAATTTTTTTATTCTTTCGACTCAAAAGGTTGCCGACCCCTGACCTAGTGAATAAGCTCAGTTCAAAAATAAACACTATACAGTCTGTGAGCACTTAGACGGTGCTTCGTGTTGGTACTTCTCTCTCTCGTTCTTAATAAGAGCGCATGAGAGCGAGTGAGACAAGTACAAACCCGAAGAACCTAGCTAGCTATCGCGTCGGCTAGCTATTGCTATCCCACTTGCGCTCGCAACTGACATTATATTTTGTCACTCGTGTTTAATAGAAGAAACGAACCGATCGCTATTAGAAAACTGGTGGTACTGTACGCCTATAGCGATGACGTCGGGCGTCCCCCGGAATACCTAACAACGTTTGTCCTAACACATCGTTTGTCCGAATTTTCATTTGCCCTAAACTGGTTTTCAGATGAGTCAGGCAACTTTTTAAGTTTTCCAATTATATCTGCGGTTCGGTTAAGTTAGGGTTGTATTATAACAACACTAAAAAGTTATAAAATTTAAGCGGAAATGACTTTAGGACAAATGAAAATTCGGACAAATGATGCGTTAGGACTAGACCCCGTTATCTTGTCGCACTGACGTCACTTTTTTAAAGGGATTGAATGTTTTATCGACTATTTAAATGTCGATGGTATTGTACTTTGAGGTATGTCATATCACTGACAATGAGTCAAAGACAATCGCTACTAAAAATGTGATAAATAAGAATGGGGTCAATAATAAATAAATAATAGGTAAATAGTTGCAAATAGGTAAATTATTTACATAAGTTTATCGCATCTTGTTAGAATAATTAGGTTATCTCCTAATTTTTATTCAAGAAGTTTTAATTCCTACGCCATATTGAGATTTAGCACAGATTGAAAAGCCAAAAAATCAGTCGCTTTGTTGCATTATAATATAAACTACAAACATCGATATAGAGAGGGTCGATAAAATAAACGTTCAATTCCTACAACGTCTGACACCGTTTAAAATTGCATCGAGTATCCAGTGAAGCCTATTTTTTTTTTACAAATTTGTTCACTGTTTAAGCGTATATGACTAACTGCCGCACTCAGAGACGTCAATTAAATTTAATGCTTGTTTAGTGTCGTGTTGTCTTATTCTATTGCTGTAGCAAAGAAAGTGACAGCAGCAACTTTAAACAAGCATTAAATTAAATTGACGTCTCTGAGTGCGGCAGTACGTTTAATAACCTTTAACTTACGTGTAAGTCAACTTTACGGAAAAAGGTAACTTTTTTCGTTAAGTTCTCATTCATAGTTCAATTGTTATTAAATTACGTCATTTACCCCCTTACTAATAAAGTTAACGGTGGTATAGCTATACAATTTTTTGTCCTTATCTGTCATTGTGACATTTGAATTTGACAGATAAGGACAAAACATTGTGTGTTACTCAACGTTTATTAGTAAGGGGGATACTTAATAAATTATATATTTATATGTAAAATAAAAACGACTCGATTTCAAGACTCAAGAAGATTTTCTTCAGTTAATTAGAAAACAATAATAGTAATGAGGGCGCCACTGGACGCTCGATGCGGTCTTAAAAATGAGTTTTGTAATGGCTGTATGATATGATTCTTTCAAGGTCTAGTACAGGGGTCGGGAACCTGCGGCTCTTTGGATGTGAAGCTGAGGCTCTTTATTACCAACTTTATTTATGCAAGTACTATTTATTGTTGATTTTTTTTGTAGCTCTTTAAAAACTTTGAAATTTCCTAAATTGTTACATTTGACTCTTCCAACTCAAAAGGTTGCCGGCCCCTGGTCATTTAACTAATCTAAAATTACTAAGTTTCCTCCCTAGTGAGCTAATGAGATTAGGAAATCACTACGAACAGAGAGATGAAAAATTATTTTTCATGTCGACTACGAGGAAACTGTATCATAAAGCTTATAAAAGCACTTCCGTTTATGTGAGTTTCCTGTTACACCCGTACATAAACCAGAATGTATCTATATACAAGGTGACACATAAGTCGTGAACAAACTTATCACTAGGGTGTTCTACCCACAAATATGAACAACTTTCAATATGGGACCAACTCAGAAATCTCGAAAAAAAAATCACCTGTTTCATAGAAAAGTTCAATACGTCCGCGACCAAAATGTATGAAACAGCTGATTATTTTTTCGTGATTTCAGAGTTGGTCCCATAGTGAAAGTTGTTCATATTTGTGGGTAAAACACCCCGATGATAAGTTTGTTCACCACTTATGTGTCACCTTGTATATAAAAGGCAAACCTGACTTACTGACTTATATATCAACGCACAGCCGAAACTACTGTACTTAGAAACTTGGAATTTGGTACAGGGGTTCCTTTCATGATATAAAAACCTTCCTCTTGAATCACTCTATCTATTGCTGAAAACTGCATTAAAATCCGTTGCGAAGTTTAAAAGACCTAACCGCCTTACTTATAAACGTGATGTAACCATGCAGTAGCTAAACCATGTTTTGTCGATTTACTGTCATTAGGTACAAATGGAAAATCGTCCACTTGAAATTATACGTCAGTTCAGAAAAATTACCATTTGAAATACAACAAAAAGGAAAATTGTCCATCCTGAATAACGTCTAAACTGGAATCATGTCCCATGGCAAAATTGTTCAATATGATATTGGTCGAAAAAAATATGTCTATTTGTATTTACGTACACTCAGAAATATGAATATGACCAATTGTAAATACCTACGTCCTACCTGAAATATGTACAATTTATATTATATTTATATGGTCTTAATAATTCATATTAGACTACATTTACTTGTGCGTATTTCATCTTCAGAATGGTTATTTCACGTGGACGATTTTCCATTTGCACCCAATGACAGTAAATCTTTTTGTCCTTATGTGTCAAATTCAAATGTCACAATGACAGATAAGGACAAAACATGGTTTAGCTACTCCAAGGTTACACTACGTTTATAAGTAAGGCGGTAAGCGTACAGACAGCGGGAGCTACTTTGTTTTATACTATGTAAAGATAAAGAAGACGTTTTCATCTCTCTGTTCGGTTCAGCCCCCGAGTAAGGTAGGTAGCCAATAAGTTACCGTAATTTTTAAGTTCACAATAGTATTATAATATAGTTAATAAGAAAAATAAAAAATGTTAGTATTTATTTTGTTTCATTAGAACTCTGTTCTGATTTTTTTATCGAAGTTACCTGTAAAAAAATATATAACCCAAAACCTACATGTAATACCAGAGCCATTTAACAAATGAAGTGTGGCTATGAAAACCATCATCATCATGTCAGCCGAAAGACGTCCACTGCTGGACATTAGGATTTACTGTCATTAGGTTCAAATGGAAAATCGTCCACTTGAAATTATACGTCAGTTTAGAAAAATGACCATTTGAAATACAACAAAAAGGAAAATTTACCATCTTGAAAAAAGTCTAAAATGGAATCATGTCCCATGGTAAAATTGTCCAATTGACTAAATTCACTTTGGACAATTTTACTTTTGACCCATTTTCAGAATGGTTATTTCACGTGGACGATTTTCCATTTGTACCTAACGACAGTAAATCGACATTAGGCCACCAAGGCTCTCCAGTTAGACCGGTCTTGTGCTTTTCGCATCCACCGCGTTCCCACGATCTTTACGACATACTATTATTATATTTAATAAACATAATTATTCATCTTGATTTTTCAGTCGGCTTCGGTATCGATCGATATGCTAAGGCCCGGTTTTATAAAGGTCCGTTAGTAAATATGTCGGATCAAATTTTAGTAACTTCATACAAGTTTTGACATTCCTGACCGAAATTTGATCTAACGGATCTTTATAAAACCCAGCCTAAGGCTGGGTTTTATAACGATCCGTTAGGGTGTTACCAGACCAATCGATCGATCGTCGATCGACGGCATCGATCGAAGTCGATATATTGGTCTGGTAGGAACTATCGATCGACGGATATCGATCAATTGCCGGTCGACGTTGATCGACTGATCTGATAGCTTTAATTGATGAAGGAACTATCGATCGACGTTGATTCTGCCATCGATCGACGATCGATCGATTGGTCTGGTAGGAACTATCGATCGACATCGACTAATCAATTCTACCATCGATCGATGACGTCGATCGACATCGACTAATCAATTCTACCATCGATCGATGACGTCGATCGACGATCGATCGATGGTGATACGAAAAGTCACGTGATCTACCAGTGACGTGATTGGTTTTAAAACGAAGCGATTAGAAACGATAGTTAGCGTAGTGCATCTTGTCTAGCCCCTCTGGTTAACACCCTTAGATCAATGTCAAAACTTGTATGAAGTTACTAAAATTTGATCTGACATATTTACTAACGGATTTTTATAAAACCGGCCATAAGTCTGAAAAGAATTGACGAGTCTAGTTATAGTTCGTAGTGAGCCTACGAAGCTGGCGGCCCCGGGTTCAAATCCCGGTAAGGGCAGATTCTTGTGTGAAGTGATGTAGCTGGTATGATAGTGCAATCCGTTGTATGGGAACCTTGCACTTTTTGACTATGCGCTGAAATTTGGCACAGTTGAGAGCCACCGCGCATTTAGTGGGGGGAGGGAGTTTGACGCTGCCGCGTTGAATTTAAGCCATATTTCTCTAAAACTACTTTTTATGGCGTCCAATATATCATTTTCGGTTAAATTAAGGTTGGTAAGTCTATTTCTAGGAAGAAAATAATGCGCATTAGAACAAACAATAAAAAATGGGCTAAAGTCATGTACAACTTATTTTCATTTATACCTCTTTTATTTTTTATTCACGTGAAATAAGTTAAAAATAAAAATATATGTAAGAACCCTACATTTATCTACTTATTAAAATATACAGGGTGTAGGGTGCGGTTCCACTGAGGTGGAGACGAGCGGAGAGTTATTGTCTGCTGTTATGTCACTGTTTAGTGTTCACTGTCGACACTTGGCTAACGCAGCGTGTACTAGTGCCGATAGCTCTTTATACAGGATGCAGTTCCGGCTGGAAGGCTTGCAGATCTCTCTGTGGTCCACGGAGACGCCGCCCAGCGCTCCGATGCCTGCGTCTGTCGATATAAAATAAAATAAAATATTGCTGTCGACCGTGCTTTTTGCAAAGTTGTTATCTGCTTATGAAGACCAAACTAATGAGTCCCAACACGGTGGGTCTACGTTAGAAATAGCGGAGATCCTGTCGCCACCTTCCGACTCCGTCATCAGATCATAGGCTCTACTTTGAAATCCGTAATTCGAACTTCGTCTATTGCTATCGCTTTTGTTCTCGACGCGTCATTAATTCGCAAGAAAGTGACGGGGCGATCCGAAGTTCGAATTGCTGATTTCAAAGTAGAGCCCCAGTTCTTAGATAGGAACCATAATATTGCATAGTCATTGGGTTTACATACGTGGTCCGAATTTCAGCCGGTACCATTCAAATTTTACTGGTTCCATAACTTTAACAGTGAGCACCTGGGCCCCAAATACTCTTGTGCCTAAGTAGGGTTACCATTCGTCCGGATTAATCCGGACATGTCCGGACTTTTAGACTCTAGTCCGGACTTTGTCCAGCTCTTTAATGTGTCCTTTTTTTAAGTAGCTTTGGAATATGAGTAATAAAACTAGATTTTAGTAATATCAAATGCTACCATACCACTGTAACAATAAGTAATGTTTCCATTTTGTGACTAAAAAGTCAGGAAATTTATCGAAATGTCAGGCTTTTTGTCAGGGCATTCTCAAATTCCTAAATGGTAACTATGCCCAAGGGCCGCAGCATGGTTTAAGACCACGGAATAGAAAAAAACGGAAGTGGCATGAGCTTCGCTTAGTATCAGACCTGTTGTCGCCAATACTCAAATTATCATAAAAACAACACGCCACCATGGAAAATCTTTTTGGTGCGGCTATCGTTTTAACATTCTAAAATAGCACAATAAGGCATGCTTCCGGATTTATTTCCTATTTTATAAATATCGAAAAATCGCGACAAAAGTATGGTAGGCTGCGCGGAACTCCGCATAACCGTGCCACACGTTACACGCCCACTTGACACTTGTACTGTTTTTCCTGTTCTGTGTTTAAGACGGCCTTGCATTAAGCGTTACCGGCGGACTCGACGCTGACGATGCGCAGCCACAGCACGGCCATGAGCGTGCGGCCCGTCTCCACCAGGCTGCGGACCCGCGGGGGCGCCGGCGCCGCCGCGCGCAGCCAGCGCGCGTGCAGCCGCCGCACCTGCGAGCAGTCTGCCGACACACCGGTTTATAACCACAGTGCATTTAAAAAACCAAAAACCCGACTGTAAAAAAATCGCAACAATATTGTGTCTACAGCGTCCCAGGGTTTTTAGGGTTCCGTAGTCGTACGAGGAACCCTTATAGTTTCGCCATGTCCGTCCGTCCGTCCGCAGCTTAGCTCAGAGATTCTTAGTTCTAGAAAGCTGTAATTTGGCATGAATATAGGTACGTTATGTACCTCCCCTTCACGTAACGTGGCGGTGTATTTTATATTTCTCGTCTACCCCATGGTTTGGGGTGTCGTAAGATAGGTTTTTAAAAAAAAATATAAATTATAAAAACTATTTTTCGATTACAGAACACGTTTTTGAAATATTAAGATTTAACCCTTAACCAGGCTAACAGGTCACACGTCACAGTAGAGATTCAGCCTAAGGCACTAACGTACAAGCTTAGGTACTAGGTATTCAGTAGATTTTATGTGAGACACATGGATCCCTTGCCTGGTTAAGGATTAAAGTGCTAATTTTCTAAGAGTCAGTCCCCCCCCCCCCCCACAGCCAAAACTACGAATACTAAAAAGCACATATAACGGATTTTAAAGGAAAACTATCACGACTAAATGGACTTGATTGGATCCTGAGATACAGGCGGCTAAAGTGTTTATATTTATACCTACTAAAATCTCCTAAGACAGCACCAAATAACTATAAATAGAGAATTAGTTCATACTTGCTGTTTTTCGAGATGATTTTCGTGTAGTAAAGACTTCGGAACCCTAAACTGAGCATGGTCAGACATGCTCTTGCCCGCCTTTTTTTAATTCATCAAGCACTAGGCATTAAGTTCACCTTTTGTATATTAAGAATATTCTTTTGTGCAATAAAGACTAAATAAATAAATAAATAATATAGTTTTTCATAGATATTGTTGCAAAGATTTCCGCTTTTTATATATGTTAGAACAGTTTGACAAACGGCTCCGAATACGTCGGACGTACCTTGCCCCATTTCCAGCAGCTCCACCGAGCGCGCGGTGAGCGGGGCCTTGATGTCGGCGAGCGGGGAGCCCCGGTGCGGCACCGAGTAGAACATGAAGGCTTCGCTGTTCAGCCACAGGCGCGCGCGCCGCGACACCCGCTCTGAAACCATAAGCCGTGTGCCGTTGAGCAGACTCAGGCCGAGCAGCCTCGATTTGAGGCAAACAGCCTCAAACTGAGTCTCTAAAGCCGCGTATCCACCAAGCGCACGCGCTCGCGCGGCAGCCTCGCGAGCCAAATGCTCGGTCCGTGTGGACGTGCCTCAGGACTGTTCGGGCGCACGTTGCTGAGGCATAGGACGCTTGGTGGATATGCGGCTTAAGGCAAGGGCTCGAGGCACGTTGCGGATCAGCTCGAAGAGAGTCGCTTCAGCTTGATCCGCAATGTGCGCAGTTTACACGCCCGTCTCAAAAATGCATTCTCGTAGTGAGGCTCCTTTGAGCACGGCAAAATCCGACAAACTATGACTCGCCGAATTTGCCTCGTGCCGCGGCATGCCTTAGGTTGAGGCAGCGTCTCCACTTGCGCGGCCTCGGACCGCGACAGGCTGTCTCCAGTGGATACGCGGCTGAATAACATAGACCGTATGGTTGCCAGTCCACTGGAGCGGACCGAGGCAGCGGAGAAAAAAGGTAACCGTAAAACTGCCCTCGTTCTTCAAACACCACACAAACGCAAGCAAGCAAGCAGCAAGTGTCCCCTACAACTACAAAATTACAAATAACTACTAAAAATCCGTTTTTTTTTAATGATAACACATGCATAACGAATTTTAAAGGAAAACTATCACGACTAAGTAAACTTGATTGGATCCTGAGATACAGGCGGCTAAAATGTTTGTACCTACTAAAATCACCTAAGACAGCACCACATAACTTTAAAATAGAGAATTAGTTCATACTTGTGGTTTTTTTGAGATAGTTTTTGTGTAGTAAGTACTGCTTCGGAACCCTAACCTGCCCAGTTTTTCAATTCTGTCAACATAACGGTTATATTTAGGGTTCCCAATTTGCGCTGCGTACTCAAGATTGCTCTTTACCAAATAAAAGGAATTGGGATAGACCAAAAAATATTACTCACGGTTTTTACATTCAATCTAATTCGAAAGAATTGGTAATTTTAAGAGAACAATTTCATTAATTTTGTATTTGACCCAATTTTTTTGTTTTAATATCATTATTTATTTAGCAGACATTTTATGGATGACTTGAGTATTTTAAATTTCGGTTGGCATTTTCTAATAAATTACGACAATTAAATGATATCTAATGGTTAAAAGTGATTGTAATAGTGTATTAAAACATACTATTTCAAGCGGTTTTCGCCTAACCCGTAAGATACACCTAGGAGGGATCAAGCCGAAAACGAAGGTCAAACAAAGGTTAAGTATATTTTTGTCGAAATATCTTAAATAGATAAATATTTTAATAATTTAATAATGCAGAACGCCTTTAAACCCCTATTCCTCGCTATGGTTTTCAAATTAGAGTAATTGTAAAAATATGAACAATCCCAATTGACATGCCAGAGAGGGCGACAGCTGAGTACAGTCGAGTTCATAAATATTATGACTTCGTATACACTTTAGTACCTTGTCACTTTAATCGCTGTGACAATTCATATATGGAAGTTTAAACATGACATTAAATAGACAAGGTACTAAAGGACACAACAACGTAATCACTTCGCAAAATTTTCGTTTCATAGAAAGTTATTTTTTGCTGAACCCGTGTCGATTTCAGGTTATCTTTGTGATGGTTACAAGTGTAACCTAACCTATGTGAATCATATTTTAGATAACCTGAAATCAACACGGGTTCAGCAGAAAATAACTTTCTATGAAACGAAAATTCTGTGACGTGATATGTTCTATGAAATGATTGTTGATGAAACAAGGGCACACCATATTTAGTGTCCTCGACTGTACTAGTAATACCACAGAACAGAAAAAACAGTAGAAGTGTCAAGTGGGCGTGTAACGTGTGGCATGGTTATGCGGAGTTCCGCGCAACCTACCATACTTTTGCCGCGATCGCTTATTCCGATATTTCTATATTTCTAAAATAGGTAATAAATCCAGAAGCATGCCTTATTGTGCTATTTTGGAATGTAAAAACGATAGCCGCACCAAAAACATTTTCCATGGTAGCGTGTTGTTTTTATGATAGTTTGAGTATTGGTGACAACAGGTCTGATACTAAGCGAAGCTCATGCCACTTCCACTGTTTTTTCTATTCCGTGAATACCATGTAAAACTTACGATACTTACCTTTTTCATTCGAAGACAAATTGACGGTATACTTTGACTCGTCGTCTTCAGCATTGAAATTATTGTCAACCAACCAATCATTAATACTATTTCTTCTATCTCTATTGAGTATATCCTTAAAACTATCGTCATTTGTATTAACATCATTATAATTTAATAAATTATCTTCGCTTTCATAAATGTCTATACCCGTATTTGCTATTTCTTCATTATTGTCTATACAATTGTTATCATCAGTCGTTTCATTTATGTTTTTAATAGGGTTGTCACATTTGTGGTTCATTTCGTTGTCTTTGTCATATTCATCACAGTTTTGTTTTTGTTCGTTTGTTTGTCTCTTCAGCTTCATATAAGCTTCGTAGGCTGAAAAAAACAAAGACATTCTTCTTACAAATTTTTTAGTGAATCATTAGTTACAAAAAAAGTTATTTACACAAGCATGCAGCTTAAAATGCCTCACACTATAGTATGGCCAATCTGGGAGGATTCCAGCTGATTTACTAATACTACATTAAATTTAGAATAAATTTATTAAAAAAAACATACAGGTACAAAATCCTGTGGACCCCAAACTAGGCTGCTGAAATATTCGTTCACACTTGTTGTTTTTCAAGATAGTTTTTATTTTCGTAGGAGGTGCTCCAGCCCAGTTATTTTCTTTATTTTAAGGGACCCAGTAGAAGTGACTAACCCAAAGCTCACCTTCGCAATATATCTGCTTGATATACAGCCCCCCCTTCGAGTGTCCGACCCACACTATCGGTCTCTCTCCCACTCCAAGCTGCACCAACTGCTCCATCATTTGTTCCGCTCTTTCATGTAGCTGCAATCTGAAATTAATATCAATCCCCTTGAAACATCGACACACATTTGATCTCTACTGCATGAGTTGCGAAGGTTAGGTTGGGCTAGACCAGGGACCGGAACCGCTTAGCGCGAAAGGGGTTTTCTATATGGTATTTGATAGACTTGTTTTTACAAACCCCAAGGATGCGCAAGCCTATCTTCGACTTAGTTCAATAAAAGGGCAACCCGATACAGTTAATTCGACTAAGCGCTAACCCTATCCCAATACCCGATCGTCTGTGTTACCCTATTCAAACTTAATCGAACGGTTTCAAGCTGGTTTAATCTCTATGCGCAAGAGTTTCGACTTATTATTGCATTACCTAACAAAATTTTAACATTGTTATAGTGACAGTTGGCGAAGTTAGGCGAGCGACGCCACATTGCCAGCCGTGCCGAGCGCACCCGACGTTAGCCGAACGCAACCCGAAACACGCCATTGTAAGTTTTGGCGCGGCCGAAAGGTTCGGCTGATTTTGGCCGATAAATGATTTTGGCCGAAACATGATTTGTCGGCCGAAACTGGCCGAAACCGAAACTTCGGTCGGACGCTAAAAAGAATCCTCACCTTTTGCTCTCTTTAATCCATAACGGCCTCCACAGGTGAGGATCACTAGTATAGTTAACAGAGATGACCCTGGCGTCTGGATAATCCACTTTTATCCAGTCCCTTGGCCAACACGACGAATAGCACCCGTCGCAGACGCACCCGCACCCAACCCCGCACTCTCTCCCCCTCTCCCCCCGGCATCTACACGCAACGTCCACCTCTTCCTTCTCATCCTTTAAATTATCCAACGTGAACAGATCCCGAACGAACCTCGCTTGCGTCTCGTAGTTATCAATAACTTCACAGTGGTCCACGTCTTCATAGAATTTCTCTGTTATAAACATTTCGTCGTGCGTTATTCTGTTTTTGTAATAATCGTCTATGTTTGTGAATGTTATTTCTTTATCATTAAAATTAAGTATGTTTTCGGGTTCCATTTTAATTCCGAATGTTTGTTCTTCATTGGTATTTGCCATATGGAAATCTTTGTCTTTACAGCCTTCTGTGTGTTGTTCTTTATCGTTGATGTTGTGTGTGTTTGTGTTGTCCGTTTGTGTGTCACAGTCGCATGGAATGGAGTTGGGCTGCCGGAGGGTTATCTTATTAGGTTCTATTTTGTATTTCGATCTCCATTCTCCTTGTCGCCATGTGTTTCCCAAGGAACCTGAAAAAAAAAACAATATTGGTAAACTTGAGACAACTCTTACTGCTCCACGCACTGCCGCACTCAGAGATGTCAATTAAATTTAATGCTTGATTAAAGTACCTGCTGTCACTTTCTTTGCAATAGAATAAGACAACACATCACTAAACAAGCATTAAATTTAATTGACGTCTCTGAGTGCGGCAGTTATTACGCTAAATGGTGGACAGTCTAGATCATGCGCTCGGGATGGGCCACATCGCGACAGTACGTCAACCTGTTCTCAGTCAACCTGTTCTCTATTATTATTTATTATTTACCATATTAAATTTGATATAAAATACTTTTTATCGAATAAACAGCTGGGTGAAGGTCGTCTCCTATTCGGATCTCCTAGGCAGCGAGAATATGATCTATATATATATATATATATATCTATATATATAAAAGGCTAAACTGACTGACTGACATATCAACGCACAGCCGAAACTACTGTACCTAGAAACTTGAAATTTGGTACAGGGGTTCCTTTTATGCTGTTAGTGAGCACTAAGAAAGGATTTTCCGAAAATCGACCCCCAACGGGAAGAAATGGGGGGAGGAGCGGGAAACTAATTCTACGCGTACGAAGTCGCGGGCGTCCTCTAGTATTCTATATTTTTAGATATTTTCGTGACATTAATAACAGAGATATACAACACGAGATCATTTCATTCATTTTTACCGTGTGGTGCCGGGTTTAGAATGTTGCCACTCCATGTCTTCCATTGGATGTCGTAAGAGACGACTAAGGGACTTAAGGCTGTGTAGTGCTGTTAGGCGATGGGTTTGCAACCTGTCACTAATACACTGGATAACATCTTAGCCTGGTTGTGCAAAATGTGGTCACAGAATTATCAACAAGTTTTTGGAGTTGTTGGTGAGTTTGTGGCTCTGCCTACCCCTCTGGGAATGAAGGCTTGAGTTTATGTATGTATGTATGTAGATCATTTCGAAATAGACCTAACCTCGAAAGAAATGAGAATTGGTTCCGTTCGCGGAACATTACCGACTTTAGCATTATAATAGAAGTAATAACATGGCCTGTTAAAACTTTAAGCAACTGTTGCTCTCTCGTTTCGTTGTGCGACATAAACAAACCTCAGCACTTGTCTCGCTGGTGTAGTAATCTGCAACTTCCGGCGAATTGTGCGACAACCGGCCGCCTACGTCGTCACAGCATAAGTGATGGTACCTACCATCATTTGAATGTTTAGTAGTGAAGTAGGTAGTTATACCTACAGTGCCGTAATAAAGGAGGCTGCAATGCAATATAGTAGTCGCTTTCTATACTGTATTACTATCCCCATTTTTAAATAGAAGATTTTTAACTAAGGGCACCCGAAGAAATAAATTAAAAAGAAGATAAAAGCCCGCGTGGTTGCCGGGTTAGAATAGTCCCACTCCACGTCTTCTCGTCAATATTTCGTAAGAGGCTAAGTACTAAGGGAATATAGGCTTGTAGTACTGTAAGGCGATGGGCTTGCAACCTGTCACTAATACGCTGGTAAACATCTTAGCCTAATTGTGCAAAATGTAGCAAAAAAATATTTTTTTTTAATAATTTTACTGCAGCGATACTTTTACTATATTGACATAGCTATTTTTTCAAATTAACACGTTGCCTGCCAACTACGAGTATACCCGTAATCGGTAGGCTTGTCCCCACTGCCGACTACGAGTATTTTCGTAGAAGTTTGTTCTAAGCCTCATGGATTATTTAAAATGCTGGCAAGGCAAAGAGGGCACGAATGAAATCTTTGGCATTGGAAATAAAATATAGTTTATTTAGTGAAAAAAGTCCCATACATTTTTTTTTACCCAGACGTCATGTTTAACAACGTCTTGACGACTATCTTCCGATGAAAAAAATGAGCTAATTCTACGTTTCCGCATAATTAATAACTATTACAAACCCAGTTGTAATTAATTAAAACGCACACTATTGTTTACGACAACAGAATTGTAAATTCGCACACTAAGCTTGTTCGATGACTTTTTCAACCATTAAACCATCCCTCGATTTCAAAACTACTTTAGTTTCAAGATTTCAATTTTAAGATTACTTTAGTTTATTAGAAAACACAATATTAATGAGGGCGCCACTGGACAAAACATAGAAACATAGAAAACATCCAAAGCTCAGAACAATTAATACTCGCGCTCATCACACAAATATTTAATAATAACAATAATAATAATAGAATCTTTACCCAGCCCATTTTATATTTGCCCCTATATCTATATAATCGAACCCTAGACCGCTAGCTTCGTAGGCAGGGTCACCAGGGTAGTTAGGCTAAATGCTATTCTGGCTTTAAAACGTTGATGTCGAACAGTGTTGAGGAGAAACGAGACAATACGAATTGTTCCATCACAATGGCTGACATTTTGAACTTCTGTTTGCTTAATTAAGTTTACACAATCATTGTTGTAATTGTAACGCATCAAGACTTGTGACCTGCCCTCGCTTCGCTCTGGTAAAGGCGAATTAAAATATAGTTATACCTAAGACAGTGCAGTTTCTATTTATAACAAACTAGCGCGCCCTCGCTTCGCTTCGGTTTATGTAGTTTCCTGTGACACTCGTACATAAGAAGAAAATATCACTACATATTACGAAACTAAGTCCCCCGATGTCTCTCTCTGTCTTGTATTGTATGTTCGCGACAATCTAAAAAACTACTGAATGGGTTTGCATGCAGTTTTTACCATACTTTTGAAAAATTATCTAACTGATGGTGAAAACCGCATCAGAATCCGTTGCGTGTTTAGGAGGAGGTAGCTGACATACAGGCAGACAGAAAGAAAGACAGACGCGGAAAGTGACTTTTCTCCCACATGCTCGGAAATGTTAACCTTACTGTTGTAAAATCGGCCCGCGAAGTTCTGAGTTACAGGCCCAGGTAAAATTAAAAAAGGCCTCGAAAATGTATGAAATTTCGCGGACCCCAACCGCGCCCTACCCTAAAACCGCTACTGACTATGTGTTTTAAAATGATAAAGCCTGCTTGACTTCAAGCTGAGCAAAATAAAATACAACAAAAGAGCTAGATAACACGAAACACGAAACACAAAACACGAAAAAACTGGTGGTGCGAACGAATCAGCAATCGAAATTAACCGTCGTTTCGAGCAGGAACATTTTTATTTTGCTCCTTGATCAAAACCGAAATAATATCAATTCTGTTCGAGCGAAATCGAAATGAAAATGCTGTTTTTAAAATGTATGCCGTGTCTGACGAGCTGGTTAAAAAAAAATACCAGGTTTCCGAGACCGGCTTAGTGTCTAACGCACTCGCAATCGCAACCGGCTTAAAAGTGGAGCAATTGTTTTCATTTTGTATGCAGACAAGCCTTCGATATTCAAAATGAAAACGATCGTGATTGCGAGTGCGTTAGACAATAAGCCCTCTGCTCATGTTACGTACGTACTATTGCGATATGACCCATCCCGAGTGCATGAGCATAGTATTCTATTTATACTATGGCATGAGTTACACTGTCCACATTTAGCGTAAAAATGAAGTCCTGTGTATTATGAGATAGCTATGCAGTTCAGTTTACGCTGAGAGAAAACGACAGAACTATATAACTGCTATATAGCTCTTTCCTTCACGCTCACCGTAAAATGAACTACATAGCAATGTCATGATCAGTGATCGGAATAGGTAGTGCAATTTCACGGGATTTCGGTGTGTAAACTTAGTATGGATATAACTTGTAATCCTGGATTATCCATAAAAACTTTTAAAGTTTGTGTTTGGTTTAAAATAATATATCAGGGGACATTACACAAATTGACCTAGCCCCACAGTAAGCTTAAAAAAAATATTAATTTATAATTTTGACAATTATACTGCAAGTACAAAGTTGGTATTGACGAAATATGTAGACACTTTAATTTCGACATTCTTGCAAACAAGAATCCTTGTATAACCTTATATATACTTCAATTAATATCATGTCCAGAAAATATTCAGTGAAAAAATACGAATCCCGGAATCCCGGGTCTTATCCATATTATTTATAACTAGAGGACGCCCGCGACTTCGTACGCGTAGAATTAGTTTCCCGCTACTCCCCCCATTTCTTCCCGTTGGGGGTCGATTTTCGGAAAATCCTTTCTTAGTGCTCACTGACATCATGAAAGGAACCCCTGTACCAAATTGCAAGTTTCTATATACAGTAGTTTCGGCTGTGCGTTGATATATAAGTCAGTAAGTCAGGTTTACCTTTTATATATATAACTTCCCTGTAGATTTGCCACGCAGTTCGATCCGATGGAGCCCTATAGTGTGGACCTTAAGTAGTGGAAGCCATACCGTATAGCCCGTGGACGAAGACGACGTCGACCCTGGGGGTGGCCGGCTGGTGCAGCACCACGCACTCCACCCTTGGCTCCGGGTGCAGGTGGTCCCGGCCGGCCGGGCGGGGCTTCGACGGCTTTGACGCTGGAAAACATGTCCGTCGGGTTAACCCTAAATGTACGCACACACCAATGCTTAAAAAACGGTGAGGGTACGGAATCGCAGTGACGCGTCGTATCAGCACCGTTTTTGACGCACCGCTGCGTAAAATACGGTGTCGATGCGTAAACAAAAGACGGGGTTATAGTTACAACATGACACCGTTTTTGACGCAACGTAATACACGCACCGTTAAGCAGCGGTGTGGAGGGCATGCGATAAAAACGGTACGGATACGATACGTCACTGCGATTCCGTACCGTCGCCGTATTTTAAGCGGCGGTGAGGTCGCACCTTAAGTCTGCACTCGTAAGAACTAGCTTTGGCAAAAATGAAAAAAGTCGTAAATTCAACCTCGTTTAATCAGCATAACAAAAGCAAAAAGTAAACATTATGGGACGTAGGTACACTGTGATGGATGGTACACTGTCGAATTTGAAACTGCATCGAGCGCCCAGTGGCGCCCTCATTACTATTATTGTGTTTTCTAAAAAACTAAATAATTTTCATGAAATCGAAGGATGGTTTTTTGTTGTAAAATGGCTACACGATTTATAGGGTATATGATAGAACTTAATAACAATTGAACTATGAGTGAGTAACTTAACTGAAGTGACACCTTTTTCTGTTAAGTTGAATAAACAAATGTTAAAGGTATAATAAATAAACTTTGTCATATATGCGATATATTGTGTATTCATTTGTACAACGAAAAAATATCTTTCGATTTCAAGACAATTTGTTAGAAAAAAAAAGTAATTACGGCGCCACTGGACTCTCGGCACAGCCATAAATACGTACCATAACGTTATTTATAATAAGTTTATATCTTTACCCCCTTACTATTAAACGTTGAGTAACGGTGGTATAGCTATACAATGTTTTGTCCTTATCAGATCTGTGACTGTGACATTTGAATTTGACAGATAAGGACAAAACATTGTATAGCTATACCACCGTTACTCAACGTTTATTAGTAAGGGGGTTACTGTTTTGTTATGCTGATTAAAAATTCAAAAGGAGTTTGAAGCTACGGCTTTTTCATTTTTGCCAAAGCGAGTTCATCCATAAGTTGGCTAACAGTAATGTTACTAGTTACTAGGGTTACAGAATAGCGTAGCAGGTGATAATGTTCTGTTACCCATGATCAGCGGCAACGGGCTGGTCACCAGCCGGCACAGCAGCGCGGGCGCCGAGCTCCACAGGTACGACACGCACCATCGGCTGCAACAATTAAATCAATGTTGATACAGATACAGGGGACGATTTTACACAAACTAAACGGGTGTGTAATGTTTACAATAAAAACAAATGGTCTAATGATCATTTTACATAACACTAATTGCATAATTTCAATCTGCATAATAAACCATCGATGTAGTCATATTGCATAAAACGAAATGCATAATTTCAACAACTATAATGTTTATAAATTAAAAAATAAATATTTCTTACTGCTTTCATTATTATTATTGTACCGTGGTCACAGCTCTAACCTAACCTAACCTAGTTAGAAGAAATTGACTTAACATGCATAATAACAAGAAAATAGCAGTTATGCTAACGGTGCGCGAGGCCGACTCGCACTTGACCGGCTTATTATAATAATTTAATAGGGACCTTATCAATAGTAATCGTTTTCGACCAAACATTACATTAGGATAAACAATTATTATGCCTGATATAGACCTAGGTACTTTTTACCAGTCAGTGGCTCGATTGCTTTAAAACGAAACGAATAGAAACGCTATTTTAGCGTAATTCATCTTGGCTAGGGCTCCAGAGGCCCTTTCCAAGATGCACTACGCTAAGTAGCGTTTCTATTCGTTTAGTAGATCACGTGACTATTCCTATCACATCATCTACCAGTGACGCGATTGGTTTAAAAACGAAACCAATAGAAACGCTATTTTAGCGTAAGTAATGCATCTTGGCTAGGGCCCCAGGATTTAAGTAGATAGAATGTCTCTAAGTGTTACGCCTATGGGATAAGGCGTCTCATTGTCAATCGTGAATTTTGGTGCTTTAGAAGCGTTTTCAGCAGGCTGAAATATCGTTTCAGTCCGTTTCAGAGGTAGCTCTATCACATACGAGCTATTCTAGTAATTTCACAGGTTGTCTTAACCCCGAACTGGAACACAACAACACAAATACTGATGTTTAACGGCAGGTAGTGACGATTTCCGTGATCAGCGTGTGTCGACCTTTCAACGATTCATTGTCAAGGTGACTCACATGTAGATGTGTATGAACGAAAATAGTTACGTCAATACAGAATTAACTTTTTCGTTGGCATTTAGTAGGTATGTGGCATTTATTGTTGGCGAATATAGAAAAGTTATTGGTTTTTTTCTACTACCTAACCTTTGGGTTAAGATTTTGCCGTCTAAGGTTGGGTTTTATAAAGATCCGTTAGATCAAATTTCGGTCAGGAATGTCAAAACTTGTATGAAGTTACAAAAATTTGATCTGACATACTTACTAACAGACCTTTATAAAACCGGGCCTAAACGATATTTATACAGGACTAGAGGACGCCCGCGACTTCGTACGCGTAGAATTGGTTTCCCTCTACTCCCCCCATTTCTTCCCGTTGGGGGTCGATTTTCTAAAAATCCTTTCTTAGTGCTCACTTACATTATGAAAGGAACACCTGTACCAAATTTCAAGTTACTAGGTACAGTAGTTTCGGCTGTGCGTTGATATATAAGTCAGTAAGTCAGGTTTGCCTTTTATATTATATAGATATACCTAGATGACTTCAAATTGGTAATACAAAATACTGTATTGTGGCTCAGTTAATGACGAAGTGTATTACACTAACTCGATTGTTAAATTATCCTTCTTTAATTAGCTTTTTATTTTCTAATAAAACTAACAATTAAAGTCACAAAGCGTGGTTATTCTACATTTAATGCCAAACTGTCATACCCGTCACGCGATGTTATCATATCAATCTCGAATTCTGGAGACGATGTCCTTAAATTCGTCCTTCTTAAAAATGTCGATTGCATTAAAAAATTACACAAACAAAAACTTTTTTCGTCCTATTAAAAAAATAAAACTTATTTTTTACTTTTTAGTTCAATTTTATTTAGCAGCAGGTGTGTTTTTTAATTGTTTAATTTACTATTTAAGTATTTGTTACATGAATCAGCTTTTATTGAAGCTGTGAAAAATTCATGCATATTCCCTAATCTACAAAACTTTTTCATGGATTTAATGTCCCACAACGTGACTATCGGATAATATCAGCAAAACGTTCCTATTTCGCTCGTGGCACATGAGGATGTTTTAAAATTGAACAATTGAACTTAGTTTACTTATCACGCAAGTGATCTATAAGTTATAGTTGGCGTAGGTCTGACTCGGTGGGCGTCCACGTGTTTATTAAAGAATGACCTTCTGCTGTTTCTTGCGGCGCTTCTTCTCCGCAATGATGGTCTTGTCCGAAGCGCAGGGTAGTGATTCTCTCAAAAGCAAAGGTGAGCGACGGCGACGACGGGACTACTTAAACTCGCCGCTTGGACTTCACTCCTGCATTCGCTCACCTTTGCTTTTGAGAGAATCAATACCCTGGTAGATTCACTCAATGTTACCGACGTGAAGAGCCCTCATGTGGCCTATTTACTGAATAAATATTTTGAATTTTGTATTTTTTCATTAGCCGGGTCCACACCAGACGATCCAAACGACGCGCTGGCCTAGTTGGTAGTGACCCTGTCTACGAAGCTTGCGGTCCTGGGTTCAAATCCCGGTAAGGGCAGATATTTGTGTGATGAGCTCGAATATTTATTTCTGAGTCTTGGATGTTTTCTGTGTATTTAAGTATATATTTCCCTATATAAGTATTTATATCGTTGTCTAGTACCCATAGTACAAGCCTGGAGCTTAGTTTGGGACTAGGTCAATTGGTGTGACATTGTCCCCTGATATTTATTTATTTATTTATTTATTTAAAATTGGATCTTCTTGGATCGGCGAAAAACGGATCGTACGCTTGGATCGCACGCGGCACGCCCACACCGACCGCGCCTTTAGATCGCGCTATGGGTTACCATCCGTCCGGATTAGTCCGGACATGTCCGGAGTTTTAGACTCAAGTCCGGACTTTGTCCGGTTTTTTTTTAATTAGATGACCTACCATACTACTGTAACTAAGTGGTAATGTTTCCATTTTGTGACTAAAAAGTCCAGATTTATCGAAATTTCAGGCTTTTTGTCAGGACTTTTCAAATTTCTAAATGGTAACCATAATAGCGGCCTTTACACGTAAAGTTCGGACCGCGGGAAACGCCACGCGCCGTTCCCGTTCCAATCTTGGTTCCGAACCGCACATTTTTACTATTTTACTATTACAGCTGCATTTATACGTACGGTTCGGAACGAAGATTGGAACGGCGCGTTGCGTGGCGTTTCACGCGGTCCGAACTCTACGTGTAAAGGCCGCTAATCGCGCTACGATCGGCGCTGGTTCATCCGGTGTGGACCCGGCTATTAGGATGTTGTGGGTTCAGACAGGACGTCTTCAACTATATCACAAGCACAAGCACAAGCTATAATAAGCTATAATTATCCATATCTAAAAGGCAAACCTGACTGACTTATATATCAACGCACAGAAACGAAACTACTGGACCTAGAAACTTGAAATTTGGTACAGGCGTTCCTTTCATGATGTAAGTGAGCACTAAGAAAGCATTTTCCGAAAATCGACCCTCAACAGAAGAAATGGGGGGAGTAGCGGGGAACTAATTCTATGCGTACGAAGTCGCGGGCGTCCTCTAGTATGTAGCTAATAAAACTATAGAAAGAAAAACCGCCTATAGTTCGAGGGTGAAACTAATAGTTTCACCCGAGTTAAACACTCTATATTTCATTTGGACTGACAGCAAATTGAACATAACAGTAATAACCGGCCAAGTGCGAGTCGGACTCGCGCACGAAGGGTTCCGTACATTATCTATACAACAGTAGCAAAAAAACGGCAAGAAAATCACGTTTGTACGGGCCCCTTAAATATTTATTTTATTCTTTTTTTCTGTAATATTTATTTTGTTAAATTTTAGGTACTCGCGCTCCTCGCATAAAATATTTGCTCTAGAATACCTGGAATAGAATACGGGACCGCTAGCTTCGTAGGCATTTACCAACTAGGCTAACGAGTCTTCAAATGAGATTTGAAAATCCTTACTTTCCGAACAGAGGCGCTAGACAAGATGCATTACGCTAACCAGCGTTTCTATTCGTTTCGTTTTTAAACCAATCGCGTCACTGGTAGATCACGTGACTTTTCGTATCACGTCATCTACCTACATGACGCGATTGGTTTAAAAACGAAACGAATAGAAACGCTAGTTAGCGTAGTGCATCTTTGCAGGGCCCTCAGGAGAGATAAAAAAAATATTATTTCGCGAGGCCAGTACGGGGAGATGTGGGACGCCTCGAAGTAATTTGTTGTCGTGGGTGTACCGGCCGTGTACTCGTACCGTGATACAGACACACAATTTATCAATTACTAGTCAATGAGGCGGCAGCAAGTTCAGTCAAGGTCGTACATCAAGAGGGCACGCTTAAAGGCCCAGCCACACCGCTTGCGTGACGTGCACGTGCACGTGCGCGTTCGCTTTCCACTGCGTTGTATAGTATGAATTCTCATTACGACATGTCAGTATACAACGCAGTGGAAAGCGAACGCGCACGTGCACGTGCACGTCACCGTTCATGGTCCTTATTTGTGCTCCTTCGATCGAACGAATGGCCGGGCGGTCATTCATTCGGATCGCTTTTCTGTCAGTGTCTCTCACTGCTCTCCCTGGGTATTGATTCTCTCAAACGCAAAGGTGAGCGAATGCAGGAGTGAAGTCCAAGCGGCGAGTTTAAGTAGTCCCGTCAGAGCGAGCAAAACACATATTAGCGCGTGCATTCTCAATTAGGCAGCCTTATCCGTTCGAGAAGCCATGCTGCCAAATTGAATACACGCGCTGAAATGTGTTTAGTTCGCTTTGACGGGACTACTTATTTAAACTCGCCGCTTGCACATCACTCCTGCGCTCACCTTTGCTTTTGAAAGAATCACTACCCTGCTCTGTTCGGTTCTTGCTCCGCGTGTACAGTCAACAGCATAAATAGTGATCATTTATGTACCTTGTCGCTTTCAATCGTTTCACAATTTTGTATAACATTTCAAACACGACGTTAAAGTGATAAGGTACATAAATAATCACTTATTTATGCTGTTGACTGTAAGTACTAAATGAAATAAGAGCAGAAACTTTACGGAATAGTTGGTTCTAGTACAGTGACGGGAATTTATTATTTTTGGCTCTTAGTCCATCCCTAATTACTTGGTACTACAAAGCTGTTGTTTGGCATAGTTATACCATAGAGGAAATATACTTTATTTATGGTTATACATTTCAATTACGCCGACAAAGTTATAAACTAAAATCTTGGTTTTTGTTGTTGTTAGGGGCGTAAAATTCCGTTTATTCAGAATAATTATTTGTTAGTTTTGTTATGCTCGAGCTGTTTCAGGTTAAATGCATAATTTACATAATTGCTGTACGTAGGTAAGGTTAATTTTGATTTTTTTTATAAGCGATGTCAAAAAATTAAGTCTCCTAACAAATCATTGCATTTGGAATTATGAACCATTGAAATTCGGCATTTTGATCAATTCGGAATTATGACTCTTCGGAATTATGTACCTACCTTTTTTTTACCTCCTATATATAAAAAGCAAAGGTATATGTTATACATTGTAGCATTGAGTGAGGTATCATTGGATTTTTAGATTAAGGGGTTCGTTTAGGAAATATTGAGAGACGACGCGGTGGCCTAGTTGGTAGGCCTGTCTACGAAGCTAGCGGTCCTGGGTTCAAATCCCGGTAATGACAGATATTTGATGATGAGCGCGAATATTTGTTCCTGAGTCTTGGATGTTTTCTATGTATGTCAGTATATATTTCTCTATATAAGTATTTACCGTAACATCGGGGTACTTTGTCCCAAAATAATGATACATTTTACTTCTCGTTTGAGTAATTCAATTTAAATAGCGTTATGACTCTTTTATAGGCATAGGTGTTTAGTTGTGGATATATTCAACTCATGCACACACGCAAAACTTAATAAAACAAACCCCAAGTATTTTTTTTTATTTTGCTAAGTTTGGGTCAAAGTTGCACTTTGAAGCGCGTTTCTTTGGCCCTCGATTTTTCATGGAGTAAAACGTAACGGTTTGCAATGAAAGCACAAAGAAACCTGTTGATATTGATTACACAAG
This sequence comes from Acleris cristana, assembly GCA_948252455.1. Classification (NCBI taxonomy): domain Eukaryota; kingdom Metazoa; phylum Arthropoda; class Insecta; order Lepidoptera; family Tortricidae; genus Acleris; species Acleris cristana. The sequence continues at coordinate 2,047,467 of OX411798.1, read as the reverse complement.
TCAAAGAAAGAAATAGGCTCTTGATTAATTTGTTTCAATTAGACTAAAAAACTTAAAAAAATCACCCCAAAGTAATAAATCTATCAAACATGGCTCTTTTTTATTAAAACTTTTCCAAAACAAACAGAAAAACCTTCTAAACTTATCCATTATAATCATAAGGAGTACTTAACATGTGTTACTACAATTAACATAAAAAAATAGGTATTAGTTTCCTTCTAAAATAATTTTACTGTTATTATTTTATGTGACGATAAGTTTTGTTTTCTGTTTAAACCCATATTTGGATAGTGCTGATGGACAACAAATGCTTGTTCTTTTGTTGTAAATATTGTTGGGTGGCCAGGTTTGTTGCAGTTTTTATTATTTAGTTTATTCTGTATAGTGCTGTGAGGAATATTGTATTTTACGAAGCTTCCCATTGAGTCAACGTCTCAGATCTCACATCACTTAGACATTGCTGAAACTGTTCAATTGTGTAATCAATGTAACGACGACTTCCTGGTTTCTTTTTATAAATTATAGGCATCTTTGCACGTCTGAATGATAAGAAAGTATATTTAGCTAATAAAAGGCATTGGGAAACAGAAAAAAAATATGTTCAGCCCATGGGTCAAAGATATCCGAAAACGTTAGGCAAAGAATACTGTGATTTTAATTATTATATACTTCTCACAAAAATGTCTTAAACTCTTTGATTTATATCACATTAGGATCCCAGATACATATCTGTTACGAATGATAACAATCAAACACTTAAAATTACCTGCTTTGTTTGTTTCGTGAAAAAGTTTGCACATTATAAATTCGCCTAGTTTAGTGGTAGCAAATTGTCTCCAAAATTATGGATGGACCAATCAGCTTTTTTAACGTGAAACTATTTTACTGACCGCCCCATACGACCATCTATCGATGAGTAGCGCAAACTACATCGATAGCCCCTGAAGTGCGGTGTGGCTGGAAGTTTAATCATTTTTCTGTTTCGGGCCAAAGTTGCCCGCCAGGGCTAAAGTACCCCGATGTTACGGTATATCGTTGTCTTGTTCCCATAGTACAAGCCTAGAGCTTAGTTTGGGACTAGGTCAATTGGTGTGACATTAACCCATCATCATCATCATCATGTCAGCCGAAAGACGTCCACTGCTGGGTAGTGATTCTCTCATAAGCAAAGGTGAGCGAATGCAAGAGTGAAGTCCAAGCGGCGAGTTTAAGTAGTCCCGTCAGAGCGAGCAAAACACATATTAGCGCGTGCATTCTCAATTAGGCAGCTTTATACGATCGAGAAGCCATGCTGCCAAACTGAATACACGCGCTAATATGTGTTTTGCTCGCTCTGACGGGACTACTTAAACTCGCCGCTTGGACTTCACTCCTGCATTCGCTCACCTTTACTTTTGAGAGAATCAATACCCTGGACATAGGCCTCCCCCAAGGCTCTCCACTCAGACCGGTCTTGTGCTTTTCGCATCCACCGCGTTCCCGCGATCTTTACAAGGTCGTCACATTCGTCGACCTTTACATTGTCCCCTAATATTTATTTATTTATTAAGTGTCATTTATAAAAATAAAAAATAAAAATAAAATAAATATCAGGGGACAATGTCACACCAATTGACCTAGTCCCAAACTAAGCTAGCTCTAGGCTTGTATAGGTACTATGGGTACTAGACAACGATAAACATACTTATATAGATAAATACAGGGTGTCTTAAAAACCTTTCAACATATTTGGCGGGGTAATAGTTCGCACGATTCTGATCACGGGGGTATGGTTCATTTTTGTTTCTGTTAAAGTAAAAAAAAAGAAGGTTTAATTATATTCATTTTGTTACTTGATGTATCGCAGCCGATATCTTGACCTTGACATTTTGACGTTGATTACTATACTACTCCAAACGCTCGTAGTAACTAACGTCAGAATTCCAAGTTCAAGGTCAATGACCATACCTACGTTGTTTACATGGTATGTAAACAAACAATTCGATCCATGTAAACAAAAATAAATTAACATTTAAAAAAATAATGATAACTTTTAGTGCAACTTACTGTATTTTTATTTTTGCGATTTGAACACTAGCTGGTTTTAAATGTGAAATCACTAGATCTCTTGTTCATGCTTTGCTAAGACTGATCATATCGTCCGTCTTATATTACTGTCGAGATCTAACCATCTACCATTGTTTTTTGCTCTAAAGTGGCCCATATAACTGGTTTACAGCAAAAATAATTACGACTAAAATATCTGAAAATAACATAATTTAACAATGACATCTAATGACAGCCATAAATTCATAGACAGACATCTAAAAGTTCGGATAAACATGGATTGAACGATCAGAGGCCCTACTTTGAAAATCGAAGTTCGAAGTTAAGGTAGCTCCATCCCTGTCACTCGTCATTTGTGACTAAATCGAAAGAAAGGAATGGAGCGAACGTAACTTCGAACTTCGATTTTTAAAGTAGGGCCTCTGATTAGTGCTCTCCGTATTGATCCGTAATGCAAAACATTTAGTCGATGGATATAAAGGCCGTCGCATAATTGATTATAATTATTTATGATGTCACACACTTACCATAGAGAAAAAAATACCAACCTTTCCCAGGCCATGGAATCGATAAACTTACGTAGTACAGCGCGATAGCTCTTAGAAGGTGCTTCGGGTTTGTACTTCTCTCTCACTCGCTCTTAATAAGAGCGTATGGGAGCGAGTGAGAGAAAAGTTCAAACCCGAAGAGCCTTCTAAATGCTCACAGACTACATATTTTGCACAATTAGACTAACCTGTCATTATCTTACTCGTTTTCGCAATAGGAATGAATAACCGTGTAAGAGTACAAAAAATCCAATACAAGATTTGCGAATTTGATGTGTTTATGGCATCAGTTTAATCCAATAGGATAGCCAAACCTGCATCCCTGATTGATTTAAATCAAAGTGGTACAGAATCTGGACTATATGATGAACTTTGCACCAGCTATTCTTCTTTATGTTTTAGATTACGTATTTCTTAAGAAGAAATTAAACAATGAAGTCGGTTAAAAATAGGCTGTTTTTTCTCCTTCAAATGTCACGGTCGCAACGTCAAATTCAACATCGACTCTGACAATGGACCTCTCTTGGACTTTGAATACAGAAGTGTCGCCGATAGGCACCTGGACCAGAGAATTTCAACTTGACTTTGACCAAAACGGTTAATGACCTCTTTATAATTTGCAATTAATTGTTATCCCAAAATTGCATATAAAACATTGTTGAAATTAAAGAATATATTATTTATTTAAATTATCTCTCTCCTTTTCTTTCATATGACAAAAAGTTTACTTTTGTTACGTTTAGTTTTAAGTAGGTACTTTTTTATGCAATGTCATCATCATCTATCCCATCAAGGCCAAACTAACGATTTTAAAATTGGTAACAGGATCTGTTCGGTGGGTCGAACAGATCCTGTTACCAATTTTCGACTCCATCATCACATCTGCTGGCCAATTGCCTAACGCACTCGCAATCGCAATCGACTTTAAAGCGGAACAATTGTTTGGATTTTGTATGCAGAATTGCAGACAAGCCTTATTTCGATTTTCAAAATGAAAATGATTGCGATTGCGAGTGCGTTAGGCAATATCCCCTCGGGTCTTAGCAACACACTGGCTTTGTCAAATCCAATTCAAACCCTGTGACAACATGTAAGATAACGGAAGAATACCTAAAAGCACACAATTTTCTAACTTCTTATGAATGCCATAAATAGAAAAGGTCTTCTAAAGGTTTCTATGCTACTACTTATTATATGGGTTATTTATCGTGAAGGAGAAGACACGTTACATGTAGTATGTAACGGCATCCTCGCTTTGCACCCTCGGCTCACACAAATTAACCAAGTCTCAATCTAGTCTTGTATGCTTAAATAGCTTCGAAAACATAAATGCTAGCTGTATTTGTTTATGGTTTCTGAAAAACCCGCCGGAATTGAGATACACCCATTTTTAACAATGTACGAAAATTTCAAAACCATTTCGAAGAATAGGCTTCTCGAATCAATCACTGTAGTTAGATAAAAAAAAAAAGTTACGATGAATTAATTTCATTTGACCCCTAAATGCCGGTCCGAATTGCGCTTAATCAAGCTCTTTTGTGGTTTTACATAAAACATATAAAACCTCTCCAATATTTTATTTTATAAGTACAATTTAGATATCTAGCCGGCACCTACATTTGAAGACAGCTGTTGTCATGTCAAATTTATTTGTTTACAAATTGACTGTAATTCTTATGATGAAATTAACACATTAATGAGACCATTTCTCTTTTGAGTTATGTGTAATGAATGTTAATAATTTGTGTGGTGAGGTTTTCCAAGAGGTTCAAAACGACGGCATCAACATTTATTGTAGAAACTCATGATTGGAAGTATGGAATCCGCCTTTACAACAAATTTAATGTGATTGTGTTAAGTAAATCTAGTCTAGAAACAAGGGTCATGTAGGAAGTGTTGTATTAATTGAGGTCTAGGTAATAAGCAATGGTTGAATGCTCATATACTCTGAAATAATAAATTATATCATATTGCGATTGTTTGTTTACATTATATTTGAATGACGTTCGTCTATTATGACTTTCACAGAAAAAGAAAAAGAAACAGATCACAGATAATAAAAAGTCTTTCTAAATCTTAGACGAAGTATACACGTTTTTTATAAATATCTACGTCATCTTGTCGTTACAAGTAGGTAAGGTAACTTTAATTTAATAAATTATTTTAAATATCAATAATACATTTGTAACGCCACCCTCTAGTGCTTTTGGAACATCTAAGTGAGACACAGTGGTTTGTCGGTCTCACTTGAACTAAGTTTTCTTGGGTCCCTGTCATCAAAGAATTTGTAACCGCCTTACTGGCTATAACGGTATAATTTTGATTAGCAATTAATAGTTAGTAATCGATCCAGTCTGAATATAAGATCCTTGTGCGTAACTTGTTCTATGGACCAGACTGTCAAGTGGATAGTTTCCCGTTCAAAATGCACACAATGTCTTTACAGACTTTTTTCCGGAGTTGAATATTGGCAACATGATCCAATTTTCACCAAAGAATATTGTAGTGTCACCACGAGATGACCTCTTCTCAGCATCTTCTTACTAAGCTACAAGTACTAAGTTTTATCTTTCTTCTAGGATAAGAATTTCATTCAACAACGTGTATGATTGCCAGCTTTTAATGTAATTCTGATAAAACGTTACGTGTATGGACGGTTTTATTTTTACAAAAGAATTCTTAAACCTCCTTGCACAAAGAGGTACAAGATTAAAAAAAAACTTTGTCAAATTGGCATACCTACTCAGACTTTAACGATTCGTTTTAATTGTTGTGCATAATTTATTCGTAGTAATCTCTGGTAGGCGCAAATAAATAAAATTAATCCATGATTCATATTCTCGTAGAAGAAGTTTAATGTAAAAGTGATAGTGATAGTGTGATAGTGATAGTGTATTTTAGTTGTGTACGAGACTGATGAGTAAAAATCGTAATCGTTAGTTTCGTATTTAAATTATTTCAGACATAAGCCCTTAACAGAGACCGTCTTTTCGTTCATATTACAGAATAAAGTCCCAGTTTTCTAAACCCCATGGAGCATTTGACCATGAGTAGAAACATTTTCCAGTTTGTTTGTTTACAATACGTTGTGACACATGTTATGAATGAAGTAGTTAAGATGGGGCACACTGAGAGCATCATCAGGAAGGGCGATGACAAATCAGTCTGTAACTCAGTCAAAAATTAACCTAAAAAAAAAATACCAATGTAGGGATGATCCAAATCATCCACCCTACCTACTGTTAAAAAATGTTGAAAGGTTTTTAAGACACCCTGTATATACTTAAGTGCCGTGTTCACCAACAATTAAACGGACGGTTAGCGGTTTGACGGTTGTCAAATGTATTGACTAACGGCTGATTAAGAACTAATCGTCTGTTAAATTGGTTGGTGAACTCGGCCCTAAATACATAGAAAACATCCATGACTCAGAAACAAATATTCGCGCTCATCACACAAATATCTGCCCTTACCGGGATTTGAACCCAGGACCGCTAGCTTCGTAGGCAGGGTCACTACCAACTAGGCCAGCGCGTCGTCACCCGCCCGGTTTCATCCATTTGATAGGTATGTTGTAAATGAGCTCTCTTATTCCCCCTTAAAGGAATGCATAATTATCTTATAACCTTGTATCTACAGACGCTACACGTGTACACAAGTATAACGCGGTAAGCTGGCCTTACTGCTACTTGTAGAGCATCGTATAAGGTTTCCGGGCCTTGACTGTGTGATATGTGGCTATTACAGCGCTTATCCCAATCGCTATGACGTATGCATAATGTTGCCAGACTCGCGGATAAACAACGACTTATTATATTAAAATAAGCTTTTGTAAAAAAATATTTTTAGGGTTCCGTACAAAAAATGAAAAAACGGAACCTTTATAGGATCACTCGTGCGTCTGTCTGTTTGTCTGTCACAGTCAATTTGCTCCGAAACTACGGGACCGATTGAGTTGAAATTTGGTGCGAATATTATGTAAATTGATGACCCAAACACAGATGTGTGTGTTAATTTTTGGGGAACAAATTATAAAATTAAAAAAATAAGTTTTGCATATCTTACCGTGTCATCTATCAAATGAAAGGGCTCGTTATGAGGATCTCAAATATATATTTTTTATTATTGTAAAATAAATAGTTTTGATTTTATTCATGAAAGAAGACGAAAATTGACCATTCCACCCCCCTGATCTCCGAAACTACTGAGCCTAAAATTTTTAATCTTTGAGTTTATCAATATAGGAACTCGCTACCTGTCATAAAATTTTGCCCCCTGGATTCCTATGTCAGCTCCTATTGTATTGCTATCTCAAAGGGTATATGCGCTTTCGACTACGTACGCTCGGAATATCATGCTATCGAATGTTCGTTGGCTCGACTGTTACCGGACCGAATATTCGCTGGGTACGAAAAGCGTAGAAACGATAAATCGTCAAATCGAAATTGAGGTTTAATAACCATACCCATATAATTCTAGATTACGTTTTGTCGGTTGTACATATTTCGGCCACAAGTATTTCGATCGAGCGAATATTCATTACAATTACAGTCGAGCCAATGAATTTTCGATACACCACTGATCGAAACTATACAATTCTTGATTTCGTTTTGTCGATTGTACACGTTTCGGCCACAAGTATTTCGATCTAGCGAATATTCATTACAATAACAGTCGACCCAACGAACATTCGATGGCATGATATTCCGAGAGTACGTAGTCGAAACTATGATATACATCTGCGTGTAGCTTGTCTAGGTAATACTGTAGCTATCTGACTTTTAGACGGCCACACTGGCAACACTTTTGACGTAATTAATTATCATTACATGACAAGCTGTTCGAACGCTAAGTATAGCTCGTTTCACTTAGAACTGCGATCTTTAATGAACGGAACGCACGACACTAAAGTATAGGTAACTTCGTATGAGAGTGTGTGTGTCGTCCTTTATGACTCCTAACGAAAGAGAGGTCTTTTATGTTTCACGTATCTGTATATACAGGGTGTCCCTAAAACCAAAGCCAAAACTGAGAGGGCTGATAGAGCAGCTAAAAAACTATCTATTTAACCCCTATTTATGTTCAGCGATTTTTACTAGTTTTGGTGATATTGATCATTTTAATCTGAATTTTTGTAATTTTCCCTTATGTCAAATTTTTTTTTCAACGCTTTCTTCGCACCGACCCTAGTTTTTTTCGCCTACTGGTAGACTGGTATGCCATTGGGCATTAAGGATGCCATTTGTACTTTATTGTATTTTGAGCAAATTAATTTAAATAAATAAATAATTAAAATTCCCGGCACAAACACCCGTATTCACAAACGTCACTATGAGGTCTCAAAATGCTCACGAACGCACGCACAGCATGGTTCAAATCGTCTCATAAACAAAAGGTCGGTCAAAAACAAAGAGATTTAATATTATAGGTAATAGAGTGGGCATCGGAGACATTTTCATAGAAAAACTTTGATCATAAGCATCATGAATGCCATCTATGACGGGCGTGTCAAAGTAGACTAAACGACGTACGACTCGTTACCTCGAGGTAACAAGTTTAGCATCACTTTTTTGTTCGCTATGCCCCGTCTACTACTATACATTTAATTTCTTTGGTCAAAAAGGACCAATCACAAAGCTGTGTCGAACGCAGTGCGTTTACTCAGTGAAAGATCCCTTAAGTATTGTTTGTGAATACGAGTGTAAGGGACTGGTAGAGCCGTATATACATACGATTATATATATCATATCATTACTACTTTAGAACAAAACTCCTATCTGATATTTCGAGATGTACCATTTGAAACTTAATTCTCTTCACGTTTAAAGTTTAAAATCGTACGTCACGAAATGTGAGATACGAGGTTTGATCAAAGAAACGACGCTGTTTCCCTTGAACTTTAAATATTATCTATAAAAATGCAAGGCCCTGAGGCTCTACTTTGAAATCCGTAATTCGAACTTCGTCTATTGCTATCCCTTTTGCTCTCGACGCATCACTTATTCGCAAGAAAGTGACGGGGCGATCCGAAGTTCGAATTACTGATTTCAAAGTAGAGCCCCTGCTTGAGTAGATACCACAGAACAGAAAAAACAGTAGAAGTGTCAAGTGGGCGTGTAATGTGTGGTGTGGCATAGTTATGCGGAGTTCCGCGCAACCTACCATACTTTTGCCGCGATCGCTTATTTCGATATTTCAATATTTCGATATTTCTAAATAGGAAATAAATCCAGAAGCATGCCTTATTGTGCTATCTTGGAATGTAAAAACGATAGCCGCACCAAAAACATTTTCCATGGTGGCGTGTTGTTTTTATGATAGTTTGAGTATTGGCGACAACAGGTCTGATACTAAGCGAAGCTCATGCCACTTCCACTGTTTTTTCTATTCCGTGATACAGACGAAATAAGGTCGGTCGGTCGAGATAAAGTTAAACTGGTAATCTTGCGCAAGAGTCGATCCGCGTTTAAAGTTTGTTTTATTTAAGAATAGTTTGTACCCGCGACTCGGTCCGCGTAGATTTCGATTATGGTTATTCCCTCGGCAACTTTGAAATGTTCCGGGTTGAAAAGTATGAGCTATCTCCATTTCAAAGGAGATCATTCATATTTGGCCTTTTACGAAAGTGCCAGTAGAATTAATTATTTTGAGCAACTTTTGAATTTTGAATTTATCTGTCTTTTTATTTTATGGGTTCTATGACCCGTGCCGTGCCGATGCCGTGTGGTGCCGGGTTTAGAATGTTGCCACTCCATGTCTTCCCGTGGATGTCGTAAGAGACGACTAAGGGACTAAAGGCTGTGTAGTGCTGTTAGGCGATGGGTTTGCAACTTGTCACTAATACACTGGATAACATCTTAGCCTGGTTGTGCAAAATGGGGTCACAGAATGATCAACAAGTTTTCGGAGTTGTTGGTGAGTCTGTGGCTCTGCCTACCCCACTCTGGGAATGAAGGCGTGAGTTTATGTGTATGTGTGTGTGGGTTCTATGACGGCTCATCAATTAAAGTCCGTGACTGTGCTATGAAAAAGTCGGTCTTTCGAACCTCTATAAAAAGTCAGGCAATGATCCGACAGTTTTCGTGCCATAACAAAAGTTGTTCAACATAAATAATTCTAGCAATGTATAACAATTGTTTTTGGTAAAAAAAAAGCCCAAAAATTTATGAAGGATGAATGTTCTCCTTTCATGCAAATTCGTCCAGCCGTTGCAGCGTGAAGGTACTAACTAACACACAAACTTTCGCATTTATAATATTATAGTAGGATGCGAAAGTTTGTGTGTTAGTTACTCCATCACGCTGCGCTGCTGTGAGCTTAGTTTGGGACTAGGTCAATTGGTATGACATTGTCCCCTGATATTTATTTATTTATTTTAAACCTTAGGTACCCCTTTATTACCTATAGAGTAAGGAATGAAAAAGTTAGAGAGAAATGTGGACTAAAAGTAGATGTAGTGACTAAGATTGAAAAGGGCATGCTTCGATGGTTCGGTCATTTGGAAAGGATGGATGAAAGAAGATTTACGAAAGAGATATACAAAGCTGTGATTGGAAGGGTCTGAAGGGGCCGCCCTAGGCTTACTTTACCGAATCAAATCGGAGAAATACTGGAAAAGGGCCGAATTTTAAGTACACGAAATCGACGTGCATGACTCGATGTTTGAATGTGGAAGAAGCGAAAGTTTGTCAAGATCGTAGCAGGTGGAAAGAAGTGGTCTCTGCCTACCCCTCTGAGAAACAGGCGTGATTTAATGTATGTATGTATTTTAACTCTACCTTTAGAAGTTCCGCCTGTAAAAAATTTCGTCGACGAGTTAATTTATTACAATGACCACCCAAGAGGGGCCGTGGACGGTGGACCACGCCGTCATATTATTACACACGTTGCTTGTTGTGTGACAGCACCGGCCGCCATTTCCCAACTGGCAGCGGCCCAGCGCGTTACGTCACAGTCCGTTGACCCGGTGATAAGCAATTGATAACGTGCGCGCGCGCACGTTTCCACATTTCGCGCAAACGGAGCGTCGGTGATACTGCACGGCTAGCGCAATTTTTGAAGTGATAACTTCTTTATGGAGGGGAAACGTGAGGGTGACGTCATATATCAGGTCGGCCATATAAACTCCATGTTAAATTCGGTTTTGCTAGAAAGAGATAGGAACAAATCTTTCTTGGCTTATGACGATTTGAACCACCCTGTGCGCTCCTGAGCACTGTGAGACCTCGTGACGTTTGTGAATACGGGTGTCAGACACTTTTTTTTAATACTACCTCGTCTGTACATAAGTTTTGAGACAAACTTTTACTTTAAAAAATAAAACATAATAATACTGGCAGCTGTCTAATTCTTTTTTTCAATTTTGAATTTGAAATTATTTATTTCAATTAATTTTCTTGTGATGGCGGGAAAAAACCGATGGAGATTTTCCGTGTCTTAAAATGTTTTAGGATTAGCCGCAACTAGGTAGGTATACATATACAGGGTGTCTTAAAAACCTTTCAACATATTTGGCGGGGTAATAGTTCGCACGATTCTGATCACGGGGGTATGGTTCATTTTTGTTTCTGTTAAAGTAAAAAAAAAAGAAGGTTTAATTATATTCATCTTGTTACTTGATGTATCGCAGCCGATATCTTGACCTTGACATTTTGGCGTTGATTACTATACTACTCCAAACGCTCGTAGTAACTAACGTCAGAATTCCAAGTTCAAGGTCAATGACCTTACCTACGTTGTTTACATGGTAGTATGTAAACAAACAGTTCGCTCCATGTAAACAAAAATAAGTTAACATTTAAAAAAAAAGATAACTTTTAGTGCAACTTACTGTATTTTTATTTTTGCAATTTGAACACTAGCTGGTTTTAAATGTGAAATCACTAGATCTCTTGCTTCTTGCTTCTTGTTCATGCTTTGCCAAGACTGATAATATCGTCAGTCTTATATTACTGTCGAGATCTAACCATTTACCATTGTTTCCTGCTCTAAAGTGGCCCATATAACTGGTTTACAGCAAAAATAATTACGACTAAAATATCTGAAAGTAACATAATTTAACAATGACATCTAATGACAGCCATAAATTCATAGACAGACATCTAAAAGTTCGGATAGACATGGATTGAACGATCCGATTTTAGTGCTCTCCGTATTGATCCGTAATGCAAAACATTTAGTCGATGGATATAAAGGCCGTCGCATAATTGATTATAATTATTTATAATGTAACACTTACCATAGAGAAAAAAAATACCAACCTTTCCCAGGCCATGGAATCGATAAACTTACGTAGTACAGCGCGATAGCTCTTAGGTGCTTCGGGTTTGTACTTCTCTCTCACTCGCTCTTAATAAGAGCGTATGGGAGCGAGTGAGAGAAAAGTTCAAATCCAAAGCACCTAAGTGCTCACAGACTGTACATATTTTGCACAATTAGGCTAACCTGTCATTATCTTACTCGTTTTTGCAATAGTAAGCTTCAAGAAAATGCCGTGTTATAGCAATAACCGTGTAAGAGTAGAAAAAATCCAATACAAGATTTGCGAATTTGATGTGTTTATGGCATCAAAGATTAATCCTATTGCCAAACCTGCATCCCTGATGGATTTAAATCAAAGTGGTATAGCTCATAGAGTACTAGTACAGAATCTGAACTATATTATGAACTTTGCACCAGCTATTCTTCTCTGTTTTAGATTACGTATTTCTTAAGAAGAAATGAAACAAAAACTAGGCTGTTTTTTCTTCTTCAAATGTCACGATCGCAACGTCAAATTCAACGTCGACTCTGACAATGGACCTCTCTTGGACTTTGAATACAGATCAGAATAAAATTATGTCCATTGTAATAAATTAATATTATTTATATTAAATAAGTTTAAACATCGATGATCATGTTGCCAATTTCACTCCGAGCAGTAGTAGCGACATAATTTTTACCCTTTTGGCTAAGCTACCATGCCTACGGATAAAAAAATTGGTCCTAATAACGGTTGTTGCCCTTAAGCCGAGTCCGCTGCGCCATGGTATCGTGTTTTTCTAACACCTAACATGTTAGGTTCTCCCTCCGCAGGCGAACGCGGGGGATATCATCCATCCCCCGCGGCAAACATGTAAGGGGCCTTCTAAACGGGCCATATTTTCACTGCAATATGTGGCCGGCAACTATTAGTGTCCCTGTCTTACTCGTATGTTAGAGAAAGACACCAATAGTTGCCGGCCACATATTGCAGTGAAAATATGGCCCGTTTAGAAGCCCCTTTAAGAAAACACGAATAACATTGCGCAGCCCGGCTTCGTGTTCGCTCTATCCTTGTCCTGACTAATTTCCTCTATGAAGGACACTTTTGTATGGATATTGTACTAAATTTATTTGTTCTTATTAAAAGTCATTGGGCAGGACGAGGCTATGACGACAGACTAACGATGACGGCTAGTTTGCTTATTTATTAGTAGGAGCATGACAACGAATGGAACTGTTTGCCTATGTTGATCGAAATTTATGAACAACTAGCGTTTGACAACGAGCTCTGCGACTCCGTCCGCACACAAGTCAAGTCGTTTGTCGCTCTTCCTCGGCTCTTTATTGTAACATCTGGGTACCAAATTTCACAACGATCGATAGGTGGTAAAACCGTGAAGACGTACTCACGTAATAAATCAACACAATTTCGAGTAAAAAAAAAAAATGAAGTATGCAGATAGCTCGAATCACCGAAATGGCCATAGGATAAGTAGGTACATTACAAACTTTTCATTACTCTAAGAAACTTATCATGTACGAGAAATTATACTGTCAGATGCGATGAGGAGCAACGATAGTAAGTGATAGCGATAGATAGAAGTAATGTGGAGAAAAGGATCTCCGTCGACACTACTTGATTTGAAATTAAGAGCTCCTATTTCTGGGTGGTTTGGCCCTTCGGGCCTGAAACCTTCCTACGTATTTACATTTTTAGCAAATGAAAACGATAATTTCACAATTTGTCCTACTAGTAGAACTACGAGGAATAGGTCTCCCTCTTGGTCCTACTAATATGTTAAATCAGTAGGACCATGAGAAAACACGTCATATATTTTCGGCATAATCCTGATTGGACAGAATCAGCTTTGGACAGAATAGTCTTATGGCAGACCATGTATTAGACAAATGAAAAAAAAAGTCATATGAACGATTTTAATATTACATTGTAACTAACCTCGAGAAAGCATTTTTACAAACAACAAATGTGTCACGTGTTACAAATGATAGGTAATAAAATTAGTACCTAGCATTTAGTTATTTTTAATCATACAAATACACACGTTTACTCTTGGTCCTAGGGTGATGGAACCAATAATGAACAAGGACCAATAATGGACACTTGATTCTTATAGTAGGTACAGAAGATAAGGGTTATTCATTTATTTTGAGATAGCGTCCATTATTGGTGCCTTCAGCTAAAAGTGTCCAACATTGGTGCCGTCAATTGTATCAAAAGTGCACCTAGATTTGATCACGAAATACTAATTGTGGTTGTAAAAGTAGGTAGGTTAGGTTAGTTAGGGTTCTTCATATGCCCGAAGGGCAAACCACCAAGAAACAGGAGCCCCGCCGAAAGTCAGTAGGACAAAATATAGTAGGACCACTAGAAAACAGCCGTGAATACTACTTAAAGCCATACAGTATTTCATATTTTGTGGAACTGTACTTCTGCCGTAAAACGATTCTGTCCAAAGCCGAATCTGCCCAATCAAGATTCTGCCGAAAACAGATTCTGCCGTACACCGCCGGAGGGGATTGGTGCTTTGCTAGACCTATTTGAAATAAGGTTGTAAGTACCTTACCAATAATAATTATCAGGCGAAGACCGGCCGCTGCGCAATTTTTAACCGACTTCATTTGTGTGTTAAACGGGGTTATACAAAAAATATGTATACTAGTATACCACCACCACATTCATGGTACATACCACCGTAGATCACAGGTGCCCTTTACGAGGCCTCTTACTACAGCGGTTTTCTTGATCATTAAAGTGAAATTGCACCTAAATGTTACAACTCAGTCGCTACCTTTAGCGATTTAGCTAATTGCCATATCATAGGTAAGTACCTAATAGTGGCATATTTGTTATCAAATACTAAGTACCGGATAAATAATATCTGTCAGTGTACCTTTATCAATGGAATTTTATTAATTGACGACGTGTTGAATAACAGTATTTTATTTTGTAAAAAGAATAGTCATTGCGATAATTTCAATAGTTTAATGACAATTAATAACTCTAATTGAAACTTAGGTCTACTCATTTTATATCGGTTATAACTTATAATTTGACGGCTCACATACGGTGTGGAATAAAACCGGTTTTACAGTCCCTGCTATAAATAGGTAGGTATGTACCTACTTTGGTTTTACAGTACATTTCCTTGACTGCACAGTCAAAATAAAAAAATATGTTTTAAATTCTCATGCTCTTAAAATGTTACTTTAGTCTTTGCGTATCGGGACTAAAGCTCCTTATTAATCTCTAGGGATTAAAGTATTTTTTAATTTACTTCGGAATAGTACATTACTTAACAAGGGCTGTAAAAGAAAGAAAGCCCGAAATCGCAGGTATTTGAGACCCGAGCCGTAGGCGAGGGTTGTAAATATGCGATAGAGGGCTTTCTTTTTTACTGCCCGTGATGAGTACACAATTTTACGTCTTCACCTGGCCACAATGCGAGTTTTACCGTACGCGCAGCGTGCGATAAAACTCACATTATGGCCAGGTGTTACGTAAACCCCTAAACATCCTATCACCGTGTTTGTGAATGAAGGATTATCGCCATTTTCAGTGATTTTGCATAGCCAATTTTTAGGGCGTGGAAACAACACCTCAAAATGACAACTGTGAAAAATATTATTAATTAAAAACAAAAAACCGCCATCAAAAACGCAAAAAATTACTTCTTTAAAATTGTAGATACCTAATAGGTTAGTCCAACTGATGTTGAAGAAGTTGTTTTCTATATTCTATATTCTTCGTTGCAGTCGCTCAACTATCTTAATCGAGATATCTTATCGCCACCCTTAAACTAGGTACCGTTGAGGAGTTCCGGTGGCCATTTGTGGTCTTCATCATCAGTTCCACTTCACCAAGTGATACTTTCTGAATGCAAATGCTAGACTTGTTACTAAAAATACTAAAATCGCTATAAATAAATAAATAAATAAAATAAAATCAGTTTATTGCAGACAGTGTCCATATTTTGTTAGTAATTACATTAGGCTTAGAAAGATATAATTAGTAGGTAATTATTTAAAACGAAACCGATATAGCGATAGCTATATGTTTGCCTACAATATTTGAGGAGCTCCCTCAATTCCTCACTGATTCCCTCATCAGATTCAGATTTGGTGACAATGGGACCTCGGAAGTATACTCTAACAAACCAAAAAAGAATTTAACAAATCGGTCCACAATTGACGGAGTAATCGGCGAACATACATTTAAAAAAATAAACATACAGTGGAACGTATAACCTCCTCCTTTTTTGAAGTCGGTTAAAAAATATTTAATTATATTAAGGATGAATTCATTTTATAATGCATGTCCAATTAGTTTTAAAATAGGTTTCAAGTTTAAACCTGTTGGCTAAATAAGCAAGCATGTAAAGCGGAACTTCATTAAAAAAACGAAAAGAAAAAACCGCTGAACAAATTTTGTAAGAAACTTTCTTATAATCAATATTGTAACTTTGTATAGAACATCGTCAGTGCCGGATTGAGCAAGCACGGGGTCCGTAGCAAATTCTATAAAGATACCAGTTTTGTTTTAGGTTACAGGTTGTGGCGGGCTCTTTTCCGCTACTGGACGGCTTAGATATGCGCCTATTTTGCGTTGGGGTTTGTTTTAGGTTATTCTGCTGGAGAATATCGACTGGATTATTCATCCTATCGTCAACCCTGATAGATATGAGTACACGCATACTGATGTAAGTACCAAAACAGGAGAACGTCTACCATACTAGCATTTTAGAGGTTAGACGTGGGTGCGCGGGGCCCGTAGCATTTTCTACTCTTGCTACGTGGCTAATCCGGCACTGAACGTCGTTTTTTCAAAGGGAAAAGTAGAGTGTTTAACGCGAGACTAAACAACCATAATGACACCCGAACTATAGCCACCAGCGTTTCGCTTGGGTGGCTAAACACCTCGTGTTATTATGGCTTATTTTAGTCCCTTGTTGAACAATCTACTATTGTATTTAGCACCTTATTCAATTTCATTAAGGTAAACAGTGTAGGTATAAACACTTTTTGACAAGTATAATATAAACATCGAGATGTCAGTTGATCACCAAACACTATCACTGTCATTGTTCATGCGTGTAAGCATAGTTATAAGAATGCTATGATTATTATAAAAGAACTGTAATTCCCACAGCATCTGTCATTATGGAACTGTGTTCACGCTTTGGTTAGGTTATAGATGGTAGTCTGAAACTGAGCTATTAAATACCTTGAACATAAAAATTGAATGTATTGAGCGTAAATCCAAAGTTTATATCACATTTACTGACATTAGTGCAAAGTAACATTTGAGCTTTAACCGCAGATGATTGAAGACATTTCGTTGTATTTATGGTTAGCGGTAAAAAAATATCTTGAAACGCTAAGGCTACGCCTTTATGTGACATGATTTCTTTGTTACCCGTATTTAGGGTGACTTGGCAATCACGAGTTTTGATCTTTCTAACCATTTTCTATCAAGTTCATGAAGTAAAAAAGTAAGTTAGTATTTCTATTCCTATAAATACTTACAGTAGCCTACATTAAACTAAGTTTTTGACCCAGAAATAGTTTTCATCTTAAAATTGTTATTATATTGATGAAGAATTACGCCAAACAAGTCTTTATAATACTTTTACAATCATGATTTGAGAAGGATAACACAGCTTGCTCTGAATGTGATTTTTGAATAATTCCAAACTATTAGGTACTAGTTATGGGTCATGGGGCAGGGAAAAAGAAGAAAAATAAAGAAGAAATTGTGTGGGGAAGAAAAACATAATAAAATTGAAGAAAAATAAAAATGAAGAAAAATAAATAAGAAGAAGGAACTATGTGGAGAAGAAGAAGAAGGCTACAAAAATGGCTCTACGTGGCTACCGCTCCTTGCAATGCAACACTCTGCAGCAGAGTACGTGTGTAGACGCACTTTGCGCAGAGTGTTTGCATCGCTGCGAATAGCCTCGAAGGCCGAGATTATGCGGCCTTCTAATTCTTCTCCACTTTCTACTTCAGACTGTTTACTGTACACGAGGTCTTTTACCCTGCCCCACAAAAAAAAATCTAGCGGTGTGAGGTCAGGGGACCGTGCCGGCCATGGCACAGGTCCCCCTCGCCCGATCCACCGCCCACCGAAGCGTGCATCCAAATGCTGCCGCACCACTCGCCAGTAATGGGCGGGAGCGCCATCGTGCTGGTAATAAAGCTCTCGCAGGTCAGCGAGCGGAACCTCTTCCAGCATTTCCTCGAGTCGGCCCGTGAGGAATTCTAAATAGCGCGTCCCGTTAAGCCGGTCTATGAAAACCGGCCCAAGGACGACACCATTCAAAATTCCAGCCCACACGTTCCGACTGAAGCGATGCTGGAAGGAGCACACTTTCACTGCGTGGGGGTTTTGTCGAGCATAACGATGCTCGTTATGCATGTTGAAAAAACCCCCGCGAGTAAAAGTGGACTCATCCGTCCACAGGATGTTCCGCTCCCGGTCCTGCAAAAGCCACTCACTAAAGCGAACCCGCGCTGGCAAATCGAGCGGCAGCATTTGTTGCACCTTTTGTAGGTGGAACGGATACAAATTTGCAGATTTTAGGTGATGTGGACAAAGTTTCGGTCGAGGTCGAGAATGCGGCTGGCAGCACGGACGCTTTCATTGGGGTTCTGTAAGAAAAACCGGACCACGGCGTCTATTTCATCTGTATGACAAAATAAAAATAGATTAATATAATTTAAGTTTAATCCATAGATATCATAAATTAAATGTTTTAAAAACCCACTTCAGTGTGCCTGACCTATTTATTACCCACCATTTTATAAGAAGTTTTTGATGGCGGTTTTTGTTTTTTACAAACATTTTATTTCATCCTTTTTACCTTATACTTTTTGCTGTTATGTTGTCCCACATAGCAGTAATATGACTTTTAAAACTCACCGCAAGCAACGCCGCGACGAAATCATAGTCATATATTAAACCATCGAGATATCTTATCACTGCCCTTGAAATAGGTACCATTAAGGAGTTCCGGTGGTCATATGTGATCATCATCTGTTCCACTTTACCAAAAAATGATACTTTCTAAATGCAAATGCTAGACTTGTTACATAAAATACTAAAATCGCTATATGTATGCCTATAATATTTGAGGAGTTCCCTCAATTCTGATGGCAAATACCTGATAAACATTCGGATAGGCTAGCATACAGACAGACAGATATAAGAAATTGGTTGGTAAAAAATCGGTTATCGCTATTTTCTTGGAAACTATTCAATTTTTCGGGAAAAAAAGCGTATGCTATACAGGGTGGAAAGTTAAGATGGGGCAGCTACTAGATCCCTTGCTGCTACGCGAAAATGCTCTTAGAAGACCTTTACTGACTTTTAAATAATGAAAATCGACATTCACAGTAGTATACGAACTGTATGGAAAAAGTTTTCTTTGTTTTGTGGGTTTTGTAGTACACCTTAGTTGGTCCCAAAGAGTGTTTTAATCCTTGAAAGAAATGGGACCGATTGGCATCAAAAAAAAAATTTACTCAAATTTGACGATTTTCTCGCTGACTGTACATTTCTTCAGCAATCTGTGAATGTCGATTTTCATTACTTAAAAAGTTAGTGAAGGTCTTCTAAGAGCATTTTCGCGTAGCAGCAAGGGATCTAGTAGCTGGGTAGTGATTATTTCAAAAGCAAAGGTGAGCGAACGCAGGAGTGAATATGTCCAAGCGGCGAGTTTAAGTAGTCCCGTCAAAGCGAACAAAACACATTTCAGCGCGTGTATTCAATTTGGCACCATGGCTTCTCGAACGTATGGCTGCCTAATTGAGAATGCACGCGCTAAAATGTATTTTGCTCGCTCTGACGGGACTACTTAAACTCGCCGCTTGGAATTCACTCTTGACTTGCTTTTGAGAGAATCACTACCCTGCCCTTACTGTCCCATTTTAACTTTCCATCCTGTATGTCCTTTGCTGACTCAAGCTAGCATACCAAAATTCATTGAAATCGGTCCAGCGGGTGAGCCGTAAAAGCGTCACAGACAGACAGATAGACAGATCAAGTTACTTCCACATTTATAATATTAGTATGAATGGATTAGATTATCCATGTTTGAACATAAGAAGGAAGAAGGAAGGTTTTATAACTACAGTGCGATAGCTCTTAAAATAAGCTTGAGGTTTGTACTTTTCTCTCAATCGCTCTTATACGTTGATCCTCTGTCTAAAGACAATAACAGTCTAGTATTTTTTTTGGCAGTTATGGTAGTCCCGTTCAGCTACCAACACATGATATCTTATAAACAACGACACAACGCATTTGGCGCCGTTTTACAAGACACTTAAAATATCAAATGCACCTTAATAATGACGAGAGTTACGAGGAAAATTGGGCACGAACTGGCACCAGCGCTGTCAGGAGCTGCTGGCTGCTGACGCGCTGCGCGCTTCATGCCAGCGGGCCTAACACTATTTTATTCACTTCCGTCCCTTTAAGAGCTCGATTTAGGTACGTACGGTTGCTTAGGAAACGGTGCAGTCACGACTGATTTAGCATCAATCAGCGCTTTCAGTCTTACGCCACACTTCACCACTGGGTAGTAGCGCGTACGTTCAAAGCGCACATACATACAATGTACCCCTGTTTAAAGATGTCCATTTACCGCACAAATTATAGACAAAGTTTAATCTATTATGTATCGTACATGCGTATGCTTTTTTCACAATCAGACAGGTATTTAAATTAAAAATAAAATGCTAACTCAAACATAACGTTACCTTGGGTGTGGGAACTAGGTCTACCGGCGTCGGTACTCTGGACTCGGTACGACGCCGATTCCCTAAC
This sequence comes from Acleris cristana, assembly GCA_948252455.1. Lineage (NCBI taxonomy): Eukaryota > Metazoa > Arthropoda > Insecta > Lepidoptera > Tortricidae > Acleris > Acleris cristana. The sequence goes on along the minus strand of OX411798.1, from coordinate 2,026,785 downwards.
CCTCTGCGCAACGGCCCTGAATGTTTGTCCGCTTGGTGTCCGGTTTTCCTCAACGAACCCCCTGGCAACGTACATTCGACGGGCTGCCGCCGCATTCCCGCCAGCAGCGTCATAACATAATAACATGTTATGGAACTCTCTATCGGAATAGTTTCTATACGGCATGTTAACCTATAAATTGTTTAATATTAAATTCTATTCATTCGTATAATATTGAAAAACTCGTCGTAGCACAAATAAATGATTAAGTACCTACCTGAGACCGACCGAAATAAATGAATATTTTATTATAAATAAAATCCCTGCTCTCTTATTTTTTTTTTTTCTGTTGTTTTTATCCCAGAGGGAAAGGCAAAGGACATTGATCCATACAGCCTAGTCTTAGTTTTCATTCTGATCCAATTTGAAGTAAGGCCGAAGCCTAGTCTTAGGAGATTTTCCCTATCCAATTTCGTGTAAGGCCGAAGCCAAGTCTTTGTAAATTATTCTTAGTCCAATTAAAAGTAAGGCCGGAGCCAAGTCTTTGTAGAGTTTTCAATTTCCAATTTCAAGTAAGGCCGAAGCCAAGTCTTTATATTCAATGTTATCCTTAAATCTTGAGTTCTAAGGCCGTAGCCACGTCTTAATAAGTGTATAGCGTAAAATCCGATAAAAGCGTCAAATATAGATCGTAGTCCAGAAAAGGTCAAATGTCAATAATAGTATTACGAATATAGTCGAAGATGGAAGAATAAACTTCAAAATTCTTCAAAATGTCTTGAATACAGCGCGGGATATTTTCAGGTCTTCCATAAACGGTTAGCAAGTCGGCGGATAATGAGAGTCGCTGAATGTTGAATGCTGCACATTCAAAAAAGATGTGATCCAGAGTTTGAATGCAGTTACTATTGCAGTATGAACATGTAGAAGATGGGATAATACGCATTCGATTCAAGTGGGCATTGAAACGACAATGTCCAAATCTTAAGCGACATAATAAGCTGTAAAATTTCCTGCTTCTGTACTGATGCGATTTAGTAAACCAAGGGGTTCTACCTAATTCTTGATTAATATCTCTATACCAAGAGCCTTTTCTGGTTAATGATTCAAGCCAGTTCTCAAGCCAGTCCTGTTTAATTTTAGATTTAATTAGAGGTAGCAAGTCGGAGTGTGGTAAGGCAACATCGTTAACAGGGCTGCCGCTGTCACTGTCAACAATGAAACGTGCCAAAAAGTCAACATACTCGTTACCGGTAACGCCAATATGCGAGGGTGTCCATAGAAATTTTATACTAATATTTCTAGTAGAAAGATGTTGAACCATGTATCTAATTTCTATTATAGTATAATTAGTGTTGGCGCTTAATTGGTAATTCTGTAATGCTTTTAAAACGCTCTTACTGTCTGTGATAACTAACCAACACAATTCAGGTCTATCTTGGATGAATTTTAGAGCTGCAAGGATGGCATGCGCCTCAGCGGTGAAAATGCTTGACTCCTTGTTGAGCTGAATTCCGTAACCAAATTTCAAATGAGGTATATAAAAAGCCAGTGAAACTTTGTCCTCTTTTTTCGAGCCATCAGTATAGATATGTTTATGATTAGGTACTTGAGAAATAAGATTATAGACTTCTTGTCGTTCTTTCCGCTCACAATCAACGTTAATGTCCAGTTGGTGAAAAGTGCTATCAAACTCTTTTTCGTAACACAGCCAGTTGCCAGAATTATGAATATTAAGCTGGTTAAATAAATTAAGCATGTACGAAAACTCATGAAGAATGAAAGGGATGTTAGAAGACAATGGAGAATTAATAGGGAGACTAACATGTAATGAGATTAGCTTCTTGATCAAAGGATGATTTTTTATAGAGAAAAGTTTAAGAATAAAACGGAGTTTCAAATATTTAAATCTAAATAATAGAGGTGGGGTGTTACACTCGACTTGTAAGGAGTTAATGGGTGTTGTTCTCATAGCTCCTGTAATTAGTCTGAGATTATGGTTTTGGACAACATCCAATTTCTGAACCAACTTGTCATTTGAAGAAAAACACAAAAAACCATATTCAAAATGACTGCGAACTAGAGACTTGTAAAGAGATAAAAGAATTTTAGGGTCAGAGCCCCAGTATGTCCCAGCTAAAGACCTCAAGACATTAAGGGCCTTTTGAGCTCTAACAATTATACAATCAACATATTTACCCCAGGATAGGTTACTTGCAAATATAATACCCAAAAATTTAACATTGTATACTATGGGGAGTGAAATATTGTTGTAAAAAATTTTAGCTTTAAAAGAACCAATTTTGCTAATAACTAAGACCTTTGATTTTTCACTACTTATGTCTAAGGCAAGATGTTTGAAATAAGAGGATAATTTACTCAAAGCATTATTTAAATTAAGGTTTACATTATTAGCATCATTGCCAGAGCAGTACACTACTAGATCATCTGCAAACTGAAGATTAGAAACATAAGGACCTAAAACTATGTTCATTCTATGGATGTAAAGAGTAAATAATAAGGGACTTAAAATACTTCCCTGACATGTACCTTTAAAAGAAAATCTGGGACCAATAAGCCTCTTATTGCACTTAACAAAAACTTTTCTACCATGCAAAAAGTAAAAAATCCACTGCACTACTTTTAAAGGAAAACCAACTGCAGCTAACTCTGATGAAAGAACATGATGATTGAGATTATTAAATGCCCCAAGAATATCAAAAAAAACACTAACAAGAGCATCATTAGACTGAAAAGCCTTGTAAATATCTAAATGTAAGTGGGCAATGCTCTCCCTAGAAGACCTGCCCTTTCTAAAACCAAATTGATTAGAAGGTAAGATGCAATTTTTTTCTACAAAATGTTCAATTCTTTGTTTTAGAAGCTGCTCAAATATTTTACCTACACTAGATGTTAAAGCAATGGGCCTGTAAGAATCAAAATGAGTTTTGTCTTTGTTTGGTTTCAGGATAGGTACAAGACAGTCTACTTTCCAGTCATCAGGGATTAAAGAATTCTCCCAAAGAAGATTAAAAATTTCTAATAAAAGTAATTTAAATTCATTGGGTAAGTGTTTTAACATTTTGTATGAAATACCATCAAGGCCAGCTGCAGAATCTCTTCTAGATGAAATAGCTGCGGTTAGTTCGACTAAGTTAAATGGTTTTGTAAGATACCTATGATTAGGTGAAGTAGGAAATGAATTTACGTTAAAAGCTGGCTCAACAGTATCTGGAGTATATTTTTTAAGGAAATCAAAAATCCAGGATTGATTGCTATTCGAATTAGATGGACTTGAATAACTTTTATTGAATCTGCGCATATATTTCCAAATTAAAGCCATAGGTGTAGTTCTATTAAAAGACTCACATAAACTCTTCCAACTGGCTTTTCTCTCAAATCTTATTATGTATTTCTTTTTAGCTTGTAATTTTTTAAAATTAATGTAATTACTTTCAGAAGGATCCTGTTTAAATAATAAATAGGCTTTTTTGCTAATTTCAACAGCTGCTGAGCAGTTAGCATTCCACCAGGGGAGAGGAATTCTTTTCTTTTTGCCTGAATTGGAAAACAAGTGAGAGGGAGAAATTCCGTTAGTCTGTCTATTTAACAAATGTGGAGAAGAGTTCGTAAGAGCTAAATGTAAGAGATTAATAAAGTTTGAATAATTAAGTAAGGCATCCTGTCTGTCTATAAAAAAGTTGCAAAATAATAATTTAATGTTATCAGAATAAATCTTCCAATCAACTTTGTTGAAATTGATAGAAAAGGGCAGAGGTATGCTATCAGCAATATTGGGAGTTATGACGCTATTAGTATTAATTATTATTTTTGTAATTACAGGGAGGTGATAACTGCCTAGAGGATCGTCATTTACTGACCAGTCACACTCCAAAGCCAAAGAAGGAGAAACTATGGTCAAGTCAAGAGCATTCTGTCTCCAAATGTGAGATCCAACGGTGGTCATTTGACCATCATTGAGAAAGACAAGATTATTGTTGTTAATGCAATCAAGAATGTCTTTACCTCTACAATCAGAGGTTGAGCACCCCCAAGAAGTGTTCAAACCATTGAAGTCGCCAGCAAGAAATATAGGTTGCGGTAAATTTTTTATAAGTCTATCTAACTTTGATTTAGAAAAACATGGACTGCAATTAGAAGGGCTGTAAAAACTAACAATAGAAAGATTTTTATTATTACCATATTGAATACGAATCGCTACATTTTGTAATGAGTCATCATAATATGTATGAAGTACAGTGTAAGAGATAGACTTGTGAACTAATATGGCTACACCATTATGAGAGTTGCCTGAATCTAAACGAACAACATCATAATTACGAATTTTAAACTTATGTCTAGGCTTGAGCCAGGTTTCACAGATTATTGCGATATGAATATTATTGTCCCATAAAAAATAAGAGAAAACATGTTGATTGTGCAAAATACTCTGAGCATTCCATTGTACTATATTCAAGGTATCCATAAAAGCTAAAAAATTAAAATTTACCAGAATCTAATTTCTTTAAAGTCTCTAGTAGAACATCTTTGATGTTTTTGGAGCAAATAGATTTGTCATTATTTTTGTTTGCAGTAATTAGCTGCACGATTGTTTGTGTTATAACTGAAAGAATTTGGTCATTATTTATAAGTGACAGAAATTGGTCAGTTTTATTTAAAGAAGGGAAATGATCCTTGTTGAGAGAATCAGCATAAGTTTTTTTTTGGTATTTTTCTTTATTAAGCTGTATGTTGTGCTCCTTAACAGGGCATTTAGAAGAAATTGCAATATGATTTCCTTTGCAGTGACAACAGACGGCTTGATCAGCAGAAGTTTGACATGATGTATAGCTGTGACTTTCACCACAGATGGAGCATCTTACTGAGTTTTTACAGAACTTGGCTATGTGACCATACCTCAAACACCGCAGGCATTGCTTTACCGGAGGGATGTACGGACGTACCTCGAACCGCCAGCTATTCAAATCCACACTCTCAGGAAGCACAGGGCAGGAGAAAGTGATTGAAACCGTCTTTGTGGGCTGAAAAGTAGTAACACCATCAGTAGAAATTCTTCTCATGAAGCGACGAATACATACTATGTTTTTGCTGCTAGTTAGTGACTTATATATTTGCTTGTTTGACATGTTTGTTGGGACGTGAGTGATGACACCAGTGACTTCCGTGGCGGCAGCCGGGATAGAAGCTTTCATCCGAAACATTTCTAGGAACGAAGTGTTCTTTAAGGCGGCGTTAGCTAAGGCCGGCCTTTCAAATATAACACCAATCTTTGATTTATTTATTCGTTTTAATTGTTTGACTCCCTTGTTATACCTCTTAATACCATTTGCCAAGGGCATCAGATCACGGTTACCAATAGGCTTGTCAGCATCAGTACTTTCCAGAAAAACTATATATTCAAAGTTACCACCATTTTCAGGATAACACCTGGTATAGTCTGGAATGCGGTAAGGCAGAAATTTGTCTACATCTTCTTGCGACGCTAGAGATTCCGAGTCGGTACCGGAATCTTGCTCCGACTCCGCCTCCGCGAAACCTTCAGGATCCGCCTCCTTTCTTTTGCGTTTCTTCCTACCACGACTCATTACGACTTCAAGCTGAAAGGTCAATAAACTGTCCTAAATAGCTTTTATTTTATTTCTGAAAATTTATTTTTATAAAAGGCGCCTAGACTGTTCGGAAGTTCCCGCGCTTTTTTTCCCCTGCTCTCTTAGTTTAAGTTCAATTTGACAAGGTTAGGTTAATTCTTTGATTATATGGCTTTTGTCCAGTGAGACAATTTGGCCAGTGTTCAGACGTGTTGAATAATAGAATAAGTACAAACATAGAATTCTTCCGGTAACCTTCATGGAGGGAAGATGGCCGATTGAAAGAAATCGGAGTTTTTACTTTTGATTAGGGCGTATTCGACCAAACTGGAATAAGGTCTTATACCTAGATTAAATGCCGAATTTGTATCGACTAATCTCGGAGTAAGTCTTTGGTCGAATCGGCTCTTATTCTAGTTACTGATTTACTCTACTCACTTGGCACTGGCGAAATCACTGCGAAATACCGCGGTGAACCGTCATTCGGTAATAAAAACCAAACTCGCGTGGAGAGGGTTCCGTAAATACTTTTTTTTTTTTATAGAATTCTTATAGATTTTCTTGTAATTTACAAACAGCAAACTACATTCCGTATTTTTTCAAAATTTTAGGCTCAGTTGCTTCGGAGATCAGCGGGGAATAGTCTTATAAAATCAAAACTATTTATTTTACAACAATAACAAAACGAGATCCTCATAACGAGCCCTTTCATTTGACATCTGACACAGTAAGGTTTGCAAAACTTTTTTTTTTAATTTCTTAATTAGTCCCCAGTAAATGACCCCTATTTAAAAAATAAACATTTACTTTGCACATCTGTGTTTGGGTCATCAATTTACATATGTGTACCAATTTTCAACTCAATCGGTCCAGTAGTTTCGGAGTAGATTGGCTGTGACAGACGGACAGACAGACAGACAGACACACGCACGAGTGATCCTATAAGGGTTCCGTTTTTTCATTTTTGTACGGAACCCTAAAAAAGAAGAAGAAGAAGTAGGTACAAGCATAGCGACCTATTTGTAGTTAAACTTCAACATTAGGTGTTTGTTTGGCGCCGACTCAAAATTATTTATTAAGGTATTAACATTAGTGTAGGAGCTTAATTAGACTTAAAAGGCCCTGTTTTATTTTTTGCTTTTCAGTTTTCTTTCTTCGGCGGTTTTTTTTTTCACTTTTCAGTTTCTTTCTCTGTTAATAGATACTTATTCTTTGATTACTTACTTTAACTATTCATTGTTTCGCTACAAAACACAACCGTGTCTAAACAATTCATTCCACAGACGAGTCTCGTGAAGTTGCTACCTACGGGAAGAAACTTCCCGATAATTTTGTTCCAAAAGATGTGAACAACTGCGGTGGTCTTTTGTCTGAGCAAAAATTAGCTACCGAATCCCGTGTCATGCTTAGAGGTAACATATTATCACCTATAACATTTATACCTGTGGGCCTCGTCAATGGTGTTTATTTTTGTTTCTTAATTAGTGGCTTTCACTCCTTGTTTTAACCAGGGACCGGAAAACCCGTTCGTTTGCTTAAGCCGTTCGAATCGATATCCCCTTCATACGATAACCCAAACGTTTCGGTAAGCCTTTCATCGGCTTAGCCGTTCATTACGATAGCCCGTTCAAGCCGGGTAACCCGTTCCGTAACAACCGGTAACCGCTTACTGAATCAGATAGGTTTTCGAACTAACCGCTTATCGTTCGGGTTACGGTAACCCGTTCCATCCCCTCTTTTCTCGCACTGCACGCGACGTGGTATGTGTAAGAACTAAAATATCTTAACAGGTTCAATCAGCGCAACAAGGGGTAACCCGTTCGCTGCTTATTGATAACGGTAGGAGTTTAAAAAAAAAACCTTTATTTTATTTTATACTTTTTAGCGATCATAATAAGTGTAGTTCGACTTCTTAGTTGATATGAAACTAAGACTTTTCAAGCTCGCCGCAAGCAATGCCGCGGGAAAGTCATAGTCATAATTAAATGTTCTTCGTTACAATTGCTCAATTACCTTAATCGAGATATCTTATCGCCAGCCTTGAAATAGGTACCGTTGCGGAGTTCCGGTAGCCATTTGTGGTCTTCATCATCAGTTCCACTTCACCAAATGATACTTTCTGAATGCAAATGCTGGATTTGTTACTAATATGCCTTTAATATTTGAAGAGTTCCCTCATTTCCTCACGGATCCCTTCATCAGATTCAGATTTGGTGACAATGGGACCACCTCGGAAGTATACTCTATCAAACCAAAAAAGATTTTTTAAAATTGGATCGCGCTGTAAAAGGTTATGCGTGATCATACATTAAAAACCGGTCAAGTGCGAGTCGGACTCGCGCACCGAGGGTTCCGTATTGAAGATAATATGCTTGGTAACCGCAAAAGAAAATACTCATTTTGTTATAAGCTTTATTTTCCAGGTAATAAGGTCGATTTTGACTAGCCTAAATTTTTATACAGATTTTCTTAGTTTTTTTGTTATTTCTCAAAAACTGTAAATAATGAACACTTTATTTTATTTTTCCCAGAAAAAAATAGTAATTATCTATACGGCAGGATTTTTTTCAGAATTTTTGATTAATAAACTTCGGAGATAAGGGGGGAACGGTCATTTTTTGTAAATTTTTGGCTATAAATCAAAAAGTACATCACAGAAAACTTTCAAAAAAATAGTTTTGATATGTGCAGATTAATACCTTTCATATGACACCCCATTTGCTATAATCGAACCACTTTCATTTTTGAACCCCTCATTCTAGACCCCTTTTCAATTATTAATAAAATTAATTTCATATTTTTTTTACTACAAATAGATGCGGGCAAGCAAGTTGTACAACTTTGCCAAATTTCAAGTTGATAGCATTTGTAGTTGCTGTGACATACAGACAGACAGACAGACAGACAGACAGACAGACAGACAACGAAGTCTCACCATAAGGGTTCCTTTTGTACCATTTTGGTACGGAACCCTAAAAAAATACGCGTCGACTTGAGAACCTCCTCCGTTTTTTTTTTGTCGGTTAATACGTGCCCAATGCACCCCTACCTCCCCTACATACATACATAAACTGACGCCTTCATTCCCAGAGTGGAGTAGGTAGAGCAAAAAAAATGTTGTTCTGTACTACATTTGTTTTTGTTATTTAACTACCAAACTAAGTAGCGGCTTCTACAACATACCTATACTCCAAATTTCATCAATAAATCTCTTGTAGTTTTAGAGTAAAATGCCTGTAACATACAGACGGACGGACGGACATGACAAAACAAGACGCTAGTAAGCACTTAACACAAGCATTACTTACTTATTTTAGTTTTCTTAGCTCTATTGCGAGTTTTCTTAGATATAAGTATCTTCCTTGAGCTGGCTACTGCTTGCAATTTCTTAAGAAGTAAGTACCTAGTTACCTACATCACTTCTTCCTTCATCAACGTGATTTATCGATTTGCGTTCGTAGGTTGTTCTATCTAAGTTCCTTGTGTAAAATTAGCTAGATAAGAATAATAGTTATTACAAAAAAAACATACTGAGGTACTTACTTAAATTCATTTTTGCAATAATATTCGGTGATTTTGTCACATTTTTCAGAGTTGAAAATTCTTTGACACGCTGTCAATATCATAAAAAAGGTTTAGGTTATATAATTTATAGCTGCAGCTTATCGTTTATTCATTTAGGTTGCGTTAGACTAATCTGGAATAAGATCATATTCCTAGATTAAACGCCCAAGTAAGTCTCGGAGTAAGTACATTCCAAGTTTGGTGAAATGCAGACTTAGAATTAAAAATAAAGGTACCCATTTATTTAGTTAAGATTAATGTATTTTACCCCTTTTACATGCCATTGTGCATTAATAAAATGATAACAAAACCTCTAAAACTAACTCCTAAAATTCCAGCGAAAGGAACAGAGTTATTAGCACTTATAGCAGTCAGTACGAAAGGGACATGACTATAAGTTATGTCCCTTTCGTAGCCTGGTAGGCAGTTGTCAGTTTTGAGTTCGTTATATTGCCTCCATGCAACAAGCGTGCGTGTCTAGTACTTAGGCCGGTAGAGACCGGACCCTGTGGCCAGACCAAAGAATACTTTGTAATCAAGGACTTATTACTCAAACTGGACTACTGATTACTGCATAGAATAAGAACATATAAAGTCGCCGTCAATAGAACTTGTGAACGATGTAAACAAATTAGTAGTTTGACACATAACCTCAAATATTCACCAAGCGTGTTTTTATTAATTCATCCAATTACTTTAATATAGAAATCTAGGCCAAATAGTAACATTTTCCTGGTTGTAAGGTAAGCAATCGAAGTTTGCATAGTGATGTGAAAAATTTTCGATATTTGCAGATTTCCAAAAGATGAAAACCTAATTGGATACATTTTGCGAATACGAGTAAACCGAGAAAATCATAAACCTAAAAGACGTAACAAGGTCTGATCCAAAAAAAAAACATCCCGACTCTTTTTTGCCGAGCGTGCAAAGAAAAGGATAACATGTTAAACCCGATGCCGTACCTAAAGTCAGGGTCAATGGAAATGGCAAAAGATGTAAACAAATCAGTACTGTTTGACAAATTGTCTCAATATTTTCTGCAAACAGTTTTTATTAAAAAAAATCAAATAGTTAATGGTTACCCATTTTATTTTAAACAGAATGTGAAAGTAATGATCCGGATTGGATCCAATTGTCCAAAAGGACGTGATTAATGTGATTATGGAGTAATAATGTTAATTTGGTCCGTTTGGTTTTGTTTACATCTTTTGCCATTTCTATTGGCCCCGACTGTATGTTCATTGTATGTACGCAAACATTTTAGGAGCCACGACTAGGTTTCAATTCCCCTGGACCAGAGAACTTCAACTTGACTTTCACCAAAACGGTTAATGATCTCTTTATAATTTGCAATTGATTGTTAGCTCCAAAATTGCAAATAAAATATTGTTGAAATTATAGAATATTATATTCTTTATTTAAATTATCTCTCTCCTTTTCTTTCATATAAAAAAAAGTTTCTATCAAAATTTTGCTTTCAGGACATGCTTTTATAGCCGACTGTACTTTTTTATGCAATGTCATCATCTGCCTATCAAGGCCAAACTAACGATAACGCAACATTCTTTACGTTTACCCACCAGCAGATGTGGTTGTGGATGTGGTTCGGTGGGTCGAACAGATCCTGTTACCAATTTTCGACTCCATCATCACATCTGCTAGCCAATTGCCTAACTCACTCGCAATCGCAATCGACTTTAAAGCGGAACAATTGTTTTGATTTTGTATGCAGAATTGTAGACAAGCCTTCGATTTTCAAAATGAAAATGATTGCGATTGCGAGTGCGTTAGGCAATATCCCCTCGGGTCTTTTAAATTATAATATTGCATCATCATCGAGTATACATTTAGTACGGCTATTGGGAAAATCGGCCGTAAGACTCTTAGAAAAAAAAAAAATGTGAAGTTGAATCGACATCGATAATGATTCTCGACTCAGCAACAACATTGGCGTTGTCAGATCCAATTCAAACCCTGTGACAAACGAAAGAATAGGTACCTAAAAGCACTTTTCTAACTCCTTATGAATGCCATAAATAGAAAAGGTCTTCTAAAGGTTTCTATGCTACTACTTATTCTATGGATTATTTATTGTGAAGGAGAAGACACGTTACATGTAGTATGACGGCATCCTCGCTTTGCACCCTCGGCTCACACAAATTAACCAAGTCTCAATCTAGTCTTGTACCTAATAATGTATAATAAAATAATTAATGATAAAACATCTTTAAATAGCTTCGAAAACATAAAATAAAATGCTAGCTGTATTTGTTTATGGTTTCTGAAAAACCCGCCGGAATGCAACGCCACCCTAGTGCTTTTGGAACATCTGAGTGAGACACAGTAATCGGGTTTGTCGGTCTCACTTGAACTAAGTTTTCTTGGTTCCCTGTCATCAAAGAATTTGTAACCGCCTTACTGGCTATAACGGTATAATTTTGATTAGCAATTAATAGTTAGTAATCGATCCAGTCTGAATATAAGATCCTTGTGCGTAACTTGTTCTATGGACCAGACTTTCAAGTGGATAGTTTCCCGTTCAAAATGCACACAATGTGTTTGCAGACTTTTTTCCGGTGTCGAATTTTGGCAACATGATCCAATTTTTTATCAAAGTATTGTAGTGTCACCACGAGATGACCTCTTCTCAGCATCTTCTTACTAAGCTACAAGTAATAAGTTTTATCTTTCTTCTAGGATAAGAATTTCATTCAACAACGTGTATGATGCCAGCTTTAAATGGAATTCTGATAAAACGTAACGTGTAAGGACGATTTTATTTTTACAAAAGAATTCTTAAACCTCCTTGCATAAAGAGGTACAAGATTTAAAAAAAAACTTTGTCAAATTGTCAAAGCATACTCAGACTTTAACGATTCGTTTTAATTGTTGTGCATAATTTATTCGCAGTAATCTCTGGTAGACGCAAATAAATAAAATTAATCCATGATTCATATTCTCGTAGAAGAAGTTTAATGTAAAAGTGATAGTGATAGTGTGATAGTGATAGTGTATTTTAGTTGTGTACGAGACTGATGAGTAAAAATCGTAATCGTAAGTTTCATATTTAAATTATTTCAGACATAAGCCCTTAACAGAGACCGTCTTTTCGTTCATATTACACAATAAAGTCTCAGTTTTCTAAACCCCATGGAGCATTTGACCATGAGTAGAAACATTTTCCAGTTTGTTTATTTACAATACGTTGTGACACATGTTATGAATGAATTAGTTAAGATGGGGCACACTGAGAGCATCATCAGGAAGGGCGATGACAAATCAGTCTGTAACTCAGTCAAAAATTAACTTAAAAAAAAAATACCAATGTAGGGATGATCCAAATTATCCACCCTACCTACTGTTAAAAAATGTTGAAAGGTTTTTAAGACACCCTGTATATATATAGACTGATTCTATGAAAGATCGCCAAAGGAGTGGTCGCCGCGGTCTGTAAGGACAATTGCGAACATCAAAATAATCAGAGAATAAGTTCATTTTTTTTTTAATTATGGACTGTACTGGACTGAAAATTTTCAGTCAACCTATTCGCCATATATTACTTACCATATTAAATTTGATATAAAATACTATTTATCGAATAAACAGCTGGGTAAAGGTCGTCTCCTATTCGGATCTTAGACCATTTTGATCACGTCTTCTGTCACCTTGCAGATACGAAACACACTACCCATACTGTGGTAGCATCTGTGTATTGTGTGTTGCCAAACAAGTTTATACATAACCTTTTTTGCTGCAGGCAACTGTCCTTATTGCCCTAAGCCGAATGTATTATGTAACCAACAACACTGCTAAGTTGGTCAACGAGTTTTTTCTCGACAAGTAAGGGCCATGTTACTCTATGTCTATCTGTGGCAGAGTATCTTAAAAACCGGCCAAGTGCGAGTCGGGCTCGCGCACGAAGGGTTCCATACAACATTAGCAAAAAACGGCAAAAAAACCACGTTTGTTGTATGGGAGCCCCCCTTAAATATTAAATATTATCTTGCAGTATTTTTAATGTAATAGAGGAACAGATATTGTTCAATAAAATATTACATGACAGGGGCAATACTTCTTTTTTCTTCATACTCTTTTCTTGCAGTAGTATTAAAACTCTATGCTTAAAACGACAATTATGAGTTCTTTGAAAGGTGTTTAGATAAAATAATGAATATGTAAAATACTCTTATAAATAGGTTAAGAAACTTGAATAACGCATGATAACGAACACCACTGCTATTAAGATAGTGCTGAAGGTCAACGCGTGTTGTTAACGGGTTATTGTTTCAATATGAGTCATTTCGTTACATGATTTAATTTTCACACGTTTTTCGTGGATCTCTGCCGTTTGGCCAAATTATTTTTCGTCAAATGTATCATTTGGTCAAACGCTTTTTTCCAAAACTGTAAATATTTCAGGATTTTAATAAAACTTACCTAACCTAACCTATAGGGTTCTACACGATGGTTCTTAAATAAATATTGAAATATTTACAGTTTCGGAAAAAATAGCGTTTGACCAAATGATACATTTGACGAAATTATACATTTGACGAAAAATAATTTGGCCAAACGGCAGTACTCCGTTTTGTAGGGCTCGGTAACTCGGTTAATTTTTTTAACCAGGGTTGTTTTTATCTTAAAACGGCGCTCGGTCGGTCGAACGAGTGAACGCGCCACACCGGCGAGTTTAAGTAGTCCCGTCAGAGCGCCTAATTGAGAATGCACGCGCTAAAATGTGTTTTGGGACTAAGGGGTCTTACATATAATTTGATGGTTAAAGTTTATTTTTAATGGTAATGGTGTATGTGGTACGTACGCTAGTGCGATTATGTAGGGGTGGAGCCGCAGCCGGCCATCTTGTTGCGCCGACAGTTCGCCGGCCGCCATTTGGAATTTCAATCTGAAATAAAATAATACAAGGCTTTTAACATTTGTCATGTTACTACTGTTGTTTACCCGACTGCCGAAAGAGGGTAATGTGTTTATTAACCTATATACCTATACTAGAGGACGCTAGCGACTTCGTACGAGTAGAATTAGTTTCCCGCTAGGTACCCCCTACATTTCTTCCCGTTGTGGGTCGATTTTCGGAAAATCCTTTCTTAGTGCTCACTTACATCATGAAAGGAACCCCTGTACCAAATTTCAAGTTTCTAGGTACAGTAGTTTCGGCTGTGCGTTGATATATAAGTCAGTCAGGTTTGCCTTTTATATATTGTATTGAATAGATACAGTGTGTCTCAGGACACAGCTAGTGCACAAACGAATAGCGATGATAGAGCAGCTAAAAAGCTATCGATTTAATCCCTATGTATATTTAGCGATTTTTACTAGTTTCGTAGATATGATATTGATCATTTCAATCTGAATTTTTGTAATGTTCCCTTATGTCCATGTCACGAAAAATCATTAATTTCATGGTTTCATTCATAAGTTTTTCAGTACTCAGTATTCAGTATTTATTTGCGATAAGTACGGTTTACATTGGTCTTGTTTTTACAAATGGTTTTCTAGCTCAGGATGCAGGGTCGTGATATATCCACTGAAATCTATATATATAAAAGGCAAACCTGACTGACTTATATATCAATGCACAGCCGAAACTACTGTACCTAGAAACTTGAAATTTGGTACAGGGGTTCCTTTCATGAGCACTACGAAAGGGTTCGACGCTCTTTCCCGGTTTTGATAAATTTCTAATGACGAATTTTGTTTTTTTTTTTTATAAGATATGAACATTTATTAAATTAATACAATTAAAAGTTAAAACTAAACTTATTTAAATTAAAATAAAACTAAGCTAGTCAAATATTAAAGACGTAAATAATAATCACCACTATAAAAAGAACACCCCCTCTAGCAGGTCCGCTCGCGGCATGGTCCCTATGACACTGGCTGCGTTACCTCTCTGGATAGCTAGCCCAATCCTTTGAGAGAGGTTAGCACCAGCTCTATAATATAAATATATATTGACATTAATGTTTTCAAACTAGTGTTCAAACCTACTTCATCATGTGTTGAGATCATCTAGGTAATATTAGTTCATTATTATATCTTATCTGAAAAGACACTTGGAAAATTAAATGCGACGAGATTACCGATTGTAGATATTACGCATGTCATATACACTCAAATTTATAACAATATGCCATGTACATTTACAACTCGTGGCACTCGTGGAAGCAGCGCTACCGAATAATAAAATAATAAATAAATATCAGGGTGCAACGTTGTATATCTTGCTTGTTGCACACCAATTGCCCAAGTCCCAAACTAAGCTCTAGGCTTGTACTATGGATACTAGACAACGATATAAATCTATATAATATAAAAGGCAAAACTGACTGACTTATATATCAACGCACAGCCGAAACTACTGTACCTAGAAACTTGAAATTTGGTACAGGGATTCCTTTCATGATGTAAGTGAGCATTAAGAAAGGATTTTCCGAAAATCGACCCCCAACGGGAAGAAATGGGGGGAGTAGCGGGAAACTAATTCTACGCGTACGAAGTCGCGGGCGCACTCTAGTCTATGATAAAATGATAAGTATTATGCATAAGTATGGTCAGTTAAGTATCTAAAACCGCGTTCGCTGCGCCGTGTTTTTGACGTTTTCAAACATCTAACATGTTATCCGTCAGTTTCGGCAAACAAATAGGGTGTTGTTAAGATTGGCAAAACATTTTTGTCGTTTAAAATCCACGAAAACGTGGAGCGGACGCGGCTTAAGCGATAGCTCATCATAGAAACAATAATAACACTAATTACACGTGCTTCTTTGAATTTACATAAATACTACATCAATTGACACAAACATAACATACTATAATTATAACTTCGTTCCATTCGGCGGCGTCGAGACCCTTGGTCCGTGGGGACCCGGTGCTATCAGCCTTTTTAAGGACATTTCGAAAAGGCTGATAGAAACAACCGGAGACCACAGAGCTGGCAGCTTCCTCGGGCAGCGCATTAGCATTGCTATACAACGAGGAAATTCTGCCAGCATCTGTGGTACTTTGCCACGGGGGCCCTCTCTTTTTTAGTTTTTATTTAGTTTTAATTTCTTTGTATTTAGCTTAGTTATAATTTTTCTGTTAATTTATCTTTTAATTTGCCATAGTTTTAGTTTTAATTCGTAATTTTTAATTTGTATTGTATTTGTACCTATTTTATGGCATTAAATTAATTATTGTATTGACACAAACCTAACCGTGACCATACCACGACGTTCAGAAATGTACATGCTTTATCTCTGTATTTACGCCTCGTTTGCGAAACGCGAGAACAGTGTGTTTGAAAAAGGTTTGAAATTACGAAATTCGGTTGTTATATGAAAGGGCTTAACCTAAACATTCCAAAAAAAATTTTTTTTTTTCTTTGATGTACTTTTTGATTTATAGCCAAACTAGCTTCTGCCCGCGACTTCGTCCACGTAGATTTCGATTATAGTTATTCCCTCGGGAACTTTTCAGGAAATTTTCCGGGATGAAAAGTAGCCTATGTGTTAATCCAAGGTATAAGCTATCTCCATTCCAAATTTCATCCAAATCCGTCCAGCCGTTGCAGCGTGAAGAAGTAACAAACACACACACACACAAACTTTCGCATTTATAATATTATATAGTAGGAAATGTACAAAAAATGACCGTCCCCCGCTTATCTCCGAAGTTTATTAATCAAAAAATTTGATAATAACTAATATTTTATGGGAAAAATAAAATGAGGTCTTCATTATTTATAGCTTTTCAGATATAACAAAAAAACTTAGCATAGAAAATAAAGTTCATAAAAATGAGTATTTTCTTTTGTGGTTACCAAGCATATTATCTTAATCCGTATTTAAAATGATTATGCTTGGTAACCGCAAAAGAAAACCCTCGGTGCGCGAGACGACTCGCATTTGATCGGTTCTTTTAAATCGGTCATCCGCAGCCTTTAGCGAGGGAATTAAGAAACATACAAATAAAATGTGTTATTAAAAACACCGGGTTTATAAAACGTTTGTACATTCTTGCTAATTAATAACCAATTAATAACCAAATTAACCTAATTATATAACAAATTAACAAACTAGCACAATATTTACCAAATCAATTATTTAAACGGTGATTAAATCATTGATGAATTTGGCGTTATGTGTGCCAACACTCAAGTCTTACGCAAATTTAAAAAAAACATACCTGCCATGTTGCTGCTCATTCTGCCAAGAACTTAGCCAAGAACAAAATACACTTAAAATAGGTAACTATCACAACGTAGACGAACTTTTCACACTCTTTGTTTGTGAAATTATTCACGACTTTTTTTTTATAAACGCGGTTACACGCGTTCGAACGCGACTCCGTTTCGCGCGCAACTAAATTTTTTTTAAACAGTATCGCGCTGCAAAGTTAAGTGGCACTGCGGGTAAATTTGGAACTAAAGTGTTCTCGTTCTAAATTTAAGCCTTATTTAATACGGCAGCGCTTGTATCAACAGCATTCATAACTTTGTAGGGCTATGCAGTGTGTTTTTCTATTGGTACCTAATTCAAGTATTTAGGTATATTAAACATCACGGCGTGGGATATGCGTGATTATTCATGTATTCTGTTACACATAAGTTTAACATTTATATCAAAAGGAAAGACAGAAAATAATTAAAAATGTTGAATAAAAACAAATAGGTAGTTTGTCAATTTGCATCACTGTAGTATACATATTATGTTTACATGTATAATGTACATATGTATGTATGTATGTACTTAAACACTTTATTGTACAAAAGAAAAACCAGAAAAATACAATTAATTTAAAGATCTTGGAGATCCTAGAGCTGGTGCTTACCTCTCCCAAAGGATTGGGCTAGCTATCCAGAGAGGTAACGCAGCCAGTGTCATAGGGACCATGCCGCGAGCGGACCTGCTAGAGGGAGTGTTCTTTTTATAGTGGTGATTATTATTTACATCTTTAATATTTGAGTAGCTTAGTTTTTATTTTAATTTAAATAAGTTTAGTTTTAATTTTTAATTGTATTATATTAAATATGTATCTACTTATGTTTATACTGTTGAATAAACCTGTATTAAATTTAAAAGTATCTATCTATATATATATAAAAAGCAAACCTGACTTACTGACTTATATATCAACGCACAGCCGAAACTAATGTACCTAGAAACTTGAAATCCGGTACAGGGGTTCCTTTCATGATGTAAGTGAGCACTAAGAAAAGATTTTCCGAAAATCTACCCCCGAAGGGAAGAAATGGGGGGAGTAGGGGGAAACTAATTCTACGCGTACGAAGTCGCGGGCGTCCTCTAGTTTTTTAATAAATATCGTTGGCTTATCTAGGTTTTTTATGGAATTTGGTAAGTGGTTATATATTTTTATTATCATATGGTGAGGGCTAGACGATGCTCTAAGGCTAGACGTAACTAATTTTAATGTTGAAAAAGGTAATTTAAGCTTGTTTAGGTTTCGGTCGTTTCCACTTATGCTTGTCACAGGCCTGCCTTGTACCTTTATAAATAGCGAGGAATTATTATCATGTCCATGATTCACAGTTGATTGTGCAGCAAATCGAACTCTGGACTTAACGCTGTCACAGTGTCCTTTGTTCTGTATGTATCAGCTTAAGGTAGGGCCACACTATCGGGCTCCATTGGAGCAGACAGCGTGGCAGATCTACAGGATTTTGTTACGCTGAATGTGGACAGTGTGCACATGCGCTCGAGATGGGGCACATCGCTATTGTAGGTACGTCGTGACAAATTCCGTCTTATTATCAGGGCCGGTATTCTAGGCGCTAAAAACCATAACGTGTTTGACCAGAGGGGCTAGACAAGATGCACTACGCTAACCATCGTTTCTATTCGTTTCGTTTTTAAACCAATCGCGTCACTGGTAGAAGTGGTAGATCACGTGACTTTTCGTATCACGTCATCTACAAGGGACGCGATTGGTTTAAAAACGTAACGAATAGAAACGCTGGTTAGCGTAATGCATCTTGTCTAGCCCCTCTGTTATCGTATTGTCAACGTTTCGATAGCTCTTATTTCCTTGACAGTAATGGCGGCTGACGTCAAAACAATACCGTGACAGGTCAAATACAATATGGTTTTTACCGTCGGGAATAGAGGCCACAAGGGTCCCCATTTGTGACATTTCATCGTAAGTATTAATATAGGTACAGGGTGACTTCAAATTGGTAAAACCAAACACTTGATTGTGGCTCAGTTGATGATGAATAGTGTATTACGTTAACTCAGTAAGTAGTTCAAATTATCCTTCTTTAAATTGTCTTTAATTTTCTAATAAAACTTATAATTAAAGTCCTAATGAATGAGCCATCTGACGAAGCATTTGGACGCCGGCTGAAAAACCTTTTATTGGAAAATCCATTATACTCAGTTAAAGAGTTTATGGAAATTAATTTATAATTAGGTATATAAATTATTTAAAGTGTTTTGATTTAATATGTGTTGTTGTATTATTCTGATGTTTTGACTTATTATGTTATTTATTTTAAAAAACTTGCTAATTTGGTTGCATGCTATATTTTTAAGACGATCCTTGACGGTGATAACTCCTTAGTTTTGTATTGTTATTGTTATCCTGACTTCTTATATTTTTGATTTTATTAAAATTCGTGTATATTTTTGACGATTCCAATGTAATTTCTTGTACTTTTGACATAACATGCAATGTATACTGTGACTTACTTTGGAAAATAAATATCATTCATTCATTCATTCATAACAGACAGACAGACAGGCAGGGAACAACCTCATTCAGGAAAAGGTACCAATTCCATTTCAAGTTTTAAAGCAACTTGATTAAGAAAATCATCTACTTACCTGAACAAAATTACATATCTAATTACCTAATAACGTCATTTGCGAACCGAAAAGGTGTCAATTGAAAAGTCAAACCGCGATTGTCGTCATCCCGCTATTGTATTTAAATAAGCAGCCGAAAATACAGAACAAACTAATTTTTTTTAACTTAAAACGGAGGACACAGGCCACTTTATTTATATCTAATACTAGCGCTCCGCGCCCAGCGCTGCCCGGGTGTAATATTTTTCATACAAACCTTATGAAATATACTTTACGACCTATTCTCAGACCTACTGAATATATACACACAAAAATTAATAAGAATCGGTCAAGCCGTTGTAAACAGCTCCGCTTTGCTGCCACGCTATTGGTTTGTCAGTAGGCAACATGCGCAAACACATCCCCGCCGCTATCCGCTCGTAATCCAGGATCACGATATTTATCGAGTGTGTAGTATAGCGTATCACGTATCGTGATACGGATCAGGTACACATTTATCTTGTTTCATACACAGATACCTAAGCTCTTCTTGTTAGTTTTCCGAATTCTTCGATTGTAGATTTAACATTCATGAGTTCATGACTAATCAACCAAATTAGAAAACGTTCTCCTTAATTACCTAGTTACTTTGTATTGCATGTATTGCAGGCGGTCTTATCGTGATTGCCTATCCACGTGTACCTATCAGTTATTTACTTTGATGCGTAGACGCAGACTCTCCTCTAGAATATGGTTAAGAATAAGTATAGAAATAGACCACATAATGATAAAGTCGATAGTTTTCCGCGATGGATCACAATACGGGTTTATCACGGGTAATAAAAATATAATTCTAATTAGTCCGTCAGTAAGATTGTCAAAAAATATTGAACACTTAGTCTAGTATTATATAAAGCTATAAATATTAAATATAATACAATTAAAAGTTAAAACCAAACCTATTTAAATTAAAATAAAAACAAAACTACTCAAATATTAAAGACGTAAATAATAATCACCACTATAAAAAGAACATCCCCTCTAGCAGGTCCGCTCGCGGCATGGTCCCTATGACACTGGCTGCGTTACCTCTCTGGATAGCCCAATCCTTTGGGAGAGGTAAGCACCAGCTCTAGGATCTCCGGAGGTGTCTATGAGCCGGGATAACAGGGCCTTAATAAAGCTTTTCATATCAGCTGACCAAGGTCCCATGGTCTCCACTGCAAGCGCCACAAATTCATAATTATTTAATAATGATGAATATTTGCGGCGCTTGATGGTTTGGGCCTGATCAGCTGAACACTTATTTTTTGCTTTATCAAATTAAGTAATCAAAATTGACAAATTAATATAACGCGCATCAAATCAAAGTTCGGGAGCGGGGGCTCGTGACGTCACAACGCGGTATAAAGTGTGCCACGGCGTGACGTCACGCGAAACTTCAACGCAGTTTATCTTCGTCATTTTTTGTTTAAGTAACTGACAAAAGAAAAAATACGTGTTCAATATTTTTTGAAAATGTAAATGTCGGACTAATTAGATATTTTTAGGACACTAGCCTATAATAATAACGCCTATGTGTCTGTTGTTTAAATATTAAATTATGGGTCTTCTGTATCTATCTTTATATGTAACTAGAGTCCGCCAGCGGCTTCGCCCCGCTGCAAATTTCTGACTTTCCCGGTAGATTTTTCAATTATTTTCTGTCATACAAACCTTGTCCTGACAATGACGAACACAACAAAAAAGAAATTAGCCAAATCGGTCCAGTCTTTCGGAAGTTATGCGATCACATACATTTTGGCGATTCATTTTTATTTATATAGATAAAGTTGTGGAAGGGAAAAAATATTTACACCTTCATCTTCGTTCCGAACCGTACATTTTTTACTATTTTACTATTACAGTTGCATTTACACGTACGGTTCGGAACGAAGATTGGGACGGCGCGTGGCGTTTCCCGCGGTCCGAACTTTACGTGTGCATGCCGCTAATGATTTGATTTATCTTACGGCCGGAGACGTCAATTAAATTTAACGCTTGTTTAGTTACGTGTTGTCTTATTCTATTACTATAGCAAAGAAAGTGACGGCAGCAACTTTAATCAAGCGTTAAATTAAATGGTCGTCTCTGAGTGCGGCAGTTAGTGACTGGTTTTAATTGTTCATTATCTCTTTATTGTTACGTAGAGTGTGAAATTTCGAATAATTAGATTTTTAACACGTTAAATGCGCTTGAACGCTCGGTGCTATACATGCCATTTTGGAATTGTATTTTTTTTACTTATGCGTGCGTTACAAGACAAAAATGGCTTTTATTATTATTATTAAGTAGTGAACAATATATTATTATCTTTACTGGAAGGTAATCCAGTTCAATTAGAAAGTTAGAAAAATAGTAATTTAAGTGCGATGTATTGGAACATTCCAAAAATATTGTTTGTTCACATGTCAGTAGATATTAACTTATCTTGTGTTTATCGCGGGCGTCCTCTTGTTGTTTATAAAGCGTAAAATTTTGTTACTGGGTCAATAGTCATCTTCTGCTAGATTTTGCTAGATGTGTTAGCAAGACGTCCTCTACGCTGTTCGTAGCAGGTGCTACGAGACTTGTCAATTTCTAATGTACCGTAAAACGGGGTGAGTAGGGACACAACCTAAAATAAGTCCTAACTTGTTGCGAATAAGAACAAGTATGAAATGGACAACAACGTTACGTCTATTTGAAATAATTTCAGTCTATTAGTAACATATGCTTCATTTTAGGTTGTGTCCCAACTCACCCCTAAAAACGGGGTGAGTAGGGATACTCACCCCGTTTTAAGGTATTTTGTTTGCTTTCTTACAGGTTCTTTTTTGCAGGTTCAGTCTACAAGAATGCACTTGAACTATGGCATCTTGCTAAAGGATCACAGATAGAAAAATCTCGATTTATACTAGAGAAAGTTTTGGAAATATTGTCGGAAGCTAATTAAATAAAATAAATAATTAAATCGGAGTTCTAAGTAAACGTGTTAACTACATAGCCAAAGTGCTCGCAGATTACTTGAAAAAAAAACAGCACGGAATCAATATGTAGTCAGAAAACATGATAAATGGTTAAATGTCCTTGAAACTATAGATATAGTAAAGAATGTGTGGGTATCTGCGAGTAAAAGTCAGTTTACTGATCAAGAATTTTATGATATTAAATTTCGGTCGAACGAAGAAAGATTTTGAGTCTTGCAGTAAACGAACTCATGGAAGGAGATTAGTCTACCTGGACCTCTCAAAAATTGATAACTCGGCCGTTAGTTGGCTCGAGTGGGCCAAATGATATTCATTAATGAGAAGTGAATCCAAGTAAGATCATATCGTTAATTATGATTATGAAGCAAAATTAACAGAATATCAATACCTTTTTTTAATTATTGAATGGTACAGTCACCAGCAATAATAATTATATTATCCAACATTGGCCGCAAAAATATCTGATACGTCTTTATTACTAGAGGTATAAGAGCGTGTAGGATGTTTTTGCGCCCAATGTTGGATAATATATTATTGCTGGTGACTGTACACTTACAGCAAATACAGAAAGCATTTATATCATATTAACAGGTAAGGGTATTATGTCTAGTGTACAAGCCAATTACTAGTAAGGTCCGACCGAGATCTCGGTCTCGGTCTCAGCAAATCTCTGCCAAAAATCGGGCCGAGATCTCGGTCTCGGTCTCAGCCCAAAACGGCCGAGATTCTCGACCGCGGCCGAGACACCGCGGAAATCGATTTAAATCATGGCGCGCGGTTTACCGCGGTGGAGCGGCCTTTCCTTTCGATTTTGAACGAAAGACAGCATAATTTGACAGGGTACAATGCCAAAAAATTGCTTTTTTTGTCGTACAATATTGTTCTTTTAAATTTTGAGTAGTAAGTTTGTTAAAACCATAATAAAACCTTTTTTTCAATATTAACCGTGTTTTTTTTAGTTAAAAAAACGCAAATATAGAAGAAATACCCATTTTTCCTTGTCTCGGTCTCGGTCTCGGCCGAGAATTTATTTTATTCTCGGTCTCGGTCTCGGTCTCGGCCGAGATTAAAAAAAGCGGTCTCGGTCGGACCTTAGTTACAAGTGTACACAGCATTTCCAGATAACTTAGCGGACTAAATAGAAACAGTAAACACTACACTAAACATCAGTACGCAACAAACAGGCCAAGATTTTAATTTTAAATTTGTTAAGCGAATCAAAAAACAAATCGAGATCAGGTAGAATTGCACTTATGCCATTGAATGCATTACAAACACGAGGCAACGGAGAGTGCCTGCCAACATTGGTACTATATGATGGAACGGACAGAATTTTACTAACAGGCTTCCTAGGTAATACAGACTTAGTGCTTCCGTTAATATATTTTTTGAGACCTTTTAACTAAAGAGTTCATTAACAGCAAATACTCTCCAGTTTTACCTTCGTGTCATAAGGTTTTAAAAGCCAAGAAACAGTTACCCTGAAAAATTAACTGTAACCGAAAAATGTGCTGAAGTAGAGTTACAAAATTTATGGGACCACAAAACCGTCTTTTATTAAATTCCGACCCACTAGTTAAGGATTTTAGAAAGCTTTCTAGGAAAGAAACCCTTTTTTATCTAAATCTGTCATTAATTTATAAGATTACTAAGGTCATTAAAGTTTCACTAATGAGTGTTAGATAGTTTAATTATAGTATTTTAAGATATAACAACTCTGCGTGCGGTTTATTCAACTGCATGAATAGCACGTAACGAAAAAACTTAGTAAATATATTTGAGTTCAATGTAAGTTGTTGTTTTTGTTAATTTAATATTATTAAGCTATTATTTATTATATTTTCAACGGAAAACATGTTACTTACTATTTAAAAGTATTCATTGTAAGGTATTGAAATATTGTGAACTAGCTTCTGCCCGCGACTTCGTCTGCGTGGACTTCAGAATTTGATGTTACCAGGATGAATAATATAGTTTAGCCTAATATAATTGCGCTGTATAGGGAAAATCGCTCAAACACCCCGGGAAGCGACTTTAACCACACCAAAGCAACAATGCGATACCCAGCTAGCGCCATCTAGTTCGTATCCATATACTAAAAGTGTGTTTCTTTACAAACTTCCGTGTACGCACACATCAGTGGATACAACTGAAAGGATTACAGGATGACAATCGTAAACAGAAATAAAAACACACTACTCACACATGGCTACCTGAGATTTCACCTTTTTAATTTTTATACTCGTCCATGTAAACTTTGTGAGCAAATTCACATCTTTTAACGATTAATTTGATTTCCCGTAGGAATGAGACGTTTTATTTAATAAAAACTATCCTAAGTCCTATTCCAGAACCTAACCTATATGTGTGCCAAGTTTAATCTGGATACGTTCAGTGGTTGAAGCGTAATTAACAAACTTCCAAACTTTCTCATCCTTACTAATAATTATAAGCGCAAAATTCATAGTATGTGTACATTATGCACTCTTGCAACAGCTAGACCGAATTGGATGAAATTTGAAATGGAGATGGCTTATACAATGGATTAAAACATAGGCTTCTTTTTATCCCGGAAAATTTAAAAGTTCCCGAGGGAATAACGATAATCGAAATCAACGCAGATGAAGTCGTGGTTCTGGCCAGTTTATAATATTATGGTAAGATCCGTCAAACCGGGCCCAATTAAGTGTTCTAAAGACAACTCAACGGAAGTCCTATTTTCTACTTTGAAAGACAAAAGAAAGCTCAAATCTACCTATCTTATCTATCTTCTATCTTCTTATATATATAAAAGGCAAACTTGACTGACTTATATTATCAACGCACAGCCGAAACTACTGTACCTAGAAACTTGAAATTTGGTACAGGGGTTCCTTTCATGATGTAAGTGAGCACTAAGAAAGGATTTCCCGAAAATCGACCCCCAACGGGAAGAAATGGGGGGAGTAGTGGGAAACTAATTCTACGTATACGAAGTCGCGGGCGTCCTCTAGTAACATATAAATATGTCGGTACGGTGTATTTCTAAAGGAGGGGGCTACGGCCTCGAGCCCCTCCTGTGTAAACCTTTGCCTTGACTTTACCCAATATTCACAATGCCTAATGTAATATCTAATCGTTTAGACTCGAATACTTAACTCAAATTAACGCTGATTTCCGCACGCAAAACGAAACGAACGAAAAATCATCAGAGCTCCTATTATCTGCTCTAGAGAAAACATGAAAACTAAAAAACTTACCTATCTATCTTATTAAGGATGTCGGTAAGGTCCTTTCTTTAAGGCGGGGGCTGCGCCTCCGAGCCCCCTATTTATCACTTTGGCCCCGCACCCCCCGGCTCGTTTCCTTAAAACTTGATTTTACAACGTGTAATCGTTTAAACCTATAACTAAAACTAACGCTAATTTCCGCACGCAAAACTACCCTCATATTTTTCATAGTAGCACAGTAGTTAATCAACCGCCAAAAATTATGTGACAACCCGTAAAAAAATCAAATGATCATATTAACCGCCCTAATATTTAAATAACAACTGTACAGTACGACCATTTTCTTAATAGCACTCGGCAATCTTCGTTTTTCTATAAAAAAAAGTGACAAACATATTGTCAGATGCGAGTGCAAGTGTGATAGCCATAACCGGCCCAGAGCTACTAAGAAGAAGGAGTACTGTAACAATGGTAATATTGAGAAGCCTTGACGAAGTCCGGACAATTTTCAATTAAATTTTTCGTTTGTAGCTCCATCGATACTATCGATGATTCCACCAATGTCAGGAGACGAAGTCTTGAAAATGGCGGAAAAAATTATAAAATCCGGATATGTCAACGTAAACCTGACATCGCTCATTTTGACATAGACTAACAAAACAGAATGTACAACATGGGTTGTCACACTGGGTGGCAGAAGCCATAGGAGAAAATAAGTTAATCAATTGTACATTTTTGACAAATAATTACTAATAGAGAATAAGATTTAATGTTACTAATAATCTATGGAACTCTATGATCCTGAAATAAATGCATTGCAAGTTTGCGCTATTAGAGTTAGTTTATTCAGTAGGTACTGTTTTTTTACTATTAACGAAATTATTTTTTTATTTCATAATCTGATTGATATTGAATAATACTACTAATGTTTATAACCAAAAAAATGTAGGTATATGTGACATATATGTATGTTTTAGATAAACATGAACATGACGAAATTGTACGGTTTCTCTTTTCGCTATAATGCTGCGGAACCCAAAGAAGAGAATAATTATTGATCGAAATTGTTAAACCCAAGCTAAGTTAATAAAAAAACCACCTTCAAAAACGCAAAAAATAACTTCTTTTAAAATGGTAGGTACATATAGGTCAGTCAAACTGAAGTCGGCTTTTGGTTAAAAATATTGTAAGTCACTGACCTATAAGTTACCTACCATTTAAAAGAAATATGTTTTACGCGTTTTTGAACGTGGTTTTGTGTTTTTTAAAACGTTTATTTTATTTTATACTTTTTAGTGATCATAGTAAGCTGTCATGTAGTCCCACTTTTTAGTTGATATGAAACTTTAAGACATTTCAAATTCACCGCAAGTCCACGGGAAAGTCATAGTCATATTTCAACAATTAAATGTTCTACGTTATAGTCGCTCAACTATCTTAATCGAGGTATCTTAACTATCGCCACCCTTGAAATAGGTACCATTGAGGAGTTCCGTTGACCATCTGTGGTCTTCATCATCAGTTTCAGTTCACCAAATGATATTATCTGAATGCAAATGCTGGACTTGTTAGTAAAAATACTACCTATAATATTTGAGGAGTTCCCTCAATTCCTCATGGATCCCCTCATCAGATTACAATTTGGTGACAATGAGACCACTTCGGAAGTATATTCTATAAACAAAAAAGAATTTTTGAAATCGGACCATAATTGACGGAGAAATCGTTGAACATACATAAAAAAAATTACATACAGTGGAACGTAAAATCTCCTCCTTTTTTTCCGGCGGTTAAAAATAGGAGTTTGGTTGTCCAAATATTGTCTTAAATATGTATTCGAACTTGATCTTTCGTTATTACACATTAAAACAATGTTTTCAAGTATCAACGCGACAATGTAAATTTCAATCGCAACTTCGCTTCTATAACGTTTATCTATGATCGCGTGCTTTTCTGTCTTGATCTCTCCAGTTATGGGAGGGATATGGTTGTCCTTTTCTTTGATGCACGTCATCATGGCGTCTCATTTGTTACAACAACGTATTGGAATAATTTATTTTGTCTTTTTATAACATTTTGTACATTGAATTATAAAAAATCCTTGAATTTAGTTTCTATGTAATAAACGGAGAATAAAATGTTGATATTTGTAATCACGTAAAGTGATCGACGGCCCTCGAATAGGGTTTTAAAGAAATACATGTAATTGGCCTAATTTGATAATTTCCTAGTTGTTTTAACTTTAATCGAGAAATCCTGAAACAGGTATTGTTTAATTTGTTACGAAGAGTAATTATACAAAGTTTCAAGTAACCAGCTCAATCCGGTAACTTTTTTCCATACTAACTTTAACCCCTCTTTTCCCCCACTTTGATTGTCATATCTTAATTTTTTATTATATATAAACCTGGTCACCGTTTACTGAAATGTTTTAGTGAAAACCGCATTAAAATTGGTTCAGTGGTTTTCAATTGATGCGGGGAGAAACAAAATTAAGCAGACAAACAGACAAACAGACAAACAGACAAACAGACAAACAGACAAACAGACAAACAGACAAACAGACACCAACTCTAAAAATTGTAGAAACGTGTTCTGCTGCTCATTCTGAGGGCCCCTATAGTATTTTTGAGTAAATATCTCGAATGTACAGATTTTTTCCCTTCTACAACTTTATTATATGTATAGATTTTGACACTTGTTTTTTTTAACATATACCTTAAATTAATTGTAAGTCCTATATTTCTTCACAATAATGTTGGAAGTTTTGGACAAATCGACTTTTGACACTATCTCCATACAAGCTGAACGACAGTGCACTAGCGCCACTGCACCTTGTACTATTATTTATTATGTGACTGCACTGACAAGTTCCGTGGTGCGATACAAGGCAAGTCTAGCTTGATTTTGTCATTCGGTGCAAACAAGTCAAATTTGTCTTGTATATTTTTAAGTCTTCTATTAGTTACAATTTAAAGTAACAATAAATGTATACTTAACTCTTTCTGGCAATGATGTCAACTTCAAATCGCCGCACCAGACAGAGACAACCAATTTTCTACTGACGCACCAAACGAAACTCCAATGGCGGCCTTTACACGTAAAGTTCGGACCGCGGGAAACGCCACGCGCCGTTCCAATCTTCGTTCCGAACCGTTCATTTTTTACTATTTTACTATTACAGTTGCATTTACACGTACGGTTCGGAACGAAGATTGGAACGGCGCGTGGCGTTTCCCGCGGTCCGAACTTGACGTGTGCAGGCCGCTGATACAAGACAATTTAGGCATGTACGGTACATGATGTACCGCACACAACGTGTTAATCAATTATTGCGTATTGGATAGGTATGTAAATCTAGACGGAGTCGCGGAATCAGAAATGCTTATCACTCAAGAAGAATGAGACAGTTCTAACTATGAACCTCGTCACAGTCATGATCTTGGTGGTCTGTAAGTTTCTTTGTGTCTTGTTTTATCCTAGAGGACGCCCGCGACTTCGTACGCGTAGAATTAGTTTCCCCCTACTCCCCCCATTTCTTCCCGATGGGGGTCGATTTTCGGAAAATCCTTTCTTAGTGCTCACTTACATCATGAAAGGAACCCCTGTACCAAATTTCAAGTTTCTAAGTGCAGTAGTTTTGGCTATGCGTTGATATAAATATAAGTCAGTCAGGTTTGCCTTTTATATATATAGATTAGTTTTTATCACAGAACAGAAAAAAACAGCAAAAGTGTCAAGTGGGCGTGTAACGAGTGGCACGGTAATGCGGAGTTCCGCATAACCTACCATAATTTTGCCGCGATCGCTTATTTCGATATTTCGATATCTAAAATAGTAAATAAATCCAGAAGCATGCCTTATTGTGTTATTTTGAAATGTAAAACCGATAGCCGCACCAAAAACATTTTCCATGGTGCGTGTTGTTTTTATGATAGTTTGAGTATTGGCGACAACAGGTGTGATACTAAGCGAAGCTCATGCCACTTCCACTGTTTTTTCTATTCCGTGGTTTTTATGGCTTGGCGAAGGACCCAGGGCATCTGGGTAAAACTAGGAAAAAACGGCCACATTGACGACAACTAGGTACCTTGAATATTGGAAATAGCAAGTTCTATGCAAAGAAGACTTTTATTTTTTTAAATCATTAAATACTGCATTTATGGATTTTCGAAAATTCGTTTGCCTTAACCGGGAATCGAACTGGTCGAATATGATAAAATAATAAAGAAGGGTTTTTACGGTGTTCGTTTAATTCAAGGGTGTATGTGTTGTAGATATAAATTTTCATTACCAATGAGTCAATGACCCTTTCGACCTGTATCATTAAACACGACTTTCATCAATCATCATCATAAACTCACGCCTTCATTCCCAGAGTGGGGTAGGCAGACCCACAGACTCACCAACAACTCCAAAAACTTGTTGATAATTCTGTGACCACGTTTTGCACAACCAGGCTAAGATGTTATTAGTGTATTAGTGACAGGTTGCAAACCCATCGCCTAACAGCACTACACATTTAGTCCCTTAGTCGTCTCTTACGACATCCACGGGAAGACATGGAGTGGCAACATTCTAAACCCGGCACCACACGACTTTGTTGTGTCATATTCGACCAGTTCGATTCTCGGTTGAGAAAGAGGATTTTTTTTAACCCCCGACGCAAAAAAGAGGGGTGTTTTAAGTTTGAACGAAACGGATGAACCGATTTGGATTCGGTTTTTTTTTATTTGAAAGCGGGTTTTCTAGCGGTGGTTCTTAGAAATGTTTTATCAAAATCGGTTCAGACTTTTGATATTGAGCTTTTAGGGGGTTAAAAGCCCAAGTTATAACGGCGACACCTACTTTCAGAGCTGATATCTCTTAAACGGCCAAACCAATTTTCATGAAATCTTGCTAAGAACCATCCCGATTAATCCCAAACTAAGCTCTAGGCTTATACTATGGGTACTAGACAACGATATAAATACCTACTTACATAGAGAAATATAATACTTAAATGCATAGAAAACATCCTTGACTCGGGAACAAATAGTCGCGCTCATCACACAAACATCTGCCGTTACCGGGATTTGAACCCAGGACCGCTAGCTTCGTAGGCAGGGTCACTACCAACTAGGCCAGCGCGTCATCATAGGAAGATAGATGTTTCCTAAGTCCTAATGATATCCAATGTTAATCTTTTTACTGTACCATTTTTCTTTTAGTAAAGAAAGGGCTTAATCTGCACATTTCAAAACTGTACTTTTTGATATATAGGTAGGTAGCCAAAAATGTGCAAAAACTGACCGTTCCCTCCTTCCTCCTTCCCCCCTTATCTCCAAAGTTTATTATTCATACATAAAATCCGAAAAAATCTGACGTAATGTTAGGCGGGGATATGTGTATGTTCCGTCTATTTGGAAATCCAACGGACCGCGCCAAGTACTTTTAAACGCTACAGTTTTGACATTCACGGATCGATTTTGGCGCGGCGCTGCTCTATTCGGCTTGTTGGAGCGGTCGTGAATGACCAGCTTAAGTATACTTACTCAATCACTGAAAATAGCAATAATCCTCTATTCACAAACACGGGTTTCCAAAGTAAACTAAAAAAAATACTTTAGTACCTAGAAACTAATAAGGAGCTTTAGTCCCGATGTGCATCAGAGACTAAAGTTACATTTTAAGACCATGTAAAGTGAAGTCTGTTAAAAATACAAACGTCAGCAGCTTGTGCATCTTGGCTGAGTCAACACATGGCGTCTCTATTCTTGGCGGCAAAAACTACATCGTCTCTGACCTGTTATGTTATGATATTGTTTTCAACTCGGCCGCCATTACTGTCAAGAACAGCTATCAAAACATTGACAATACGATAACAGGTCAAAGACGATATGAACCGCGTAGAATCACGGCCTCTATTTTAGGCGGTAAAAACTATATCGTCATAGTATTGTTTCTAACTCGGCCGCCATTACTGTCAAGTAAATAAGAGCTATCAAACCGTTGACAATACGATAACAAGTCAAAGACGATATGGCTTTTACCGCCTAGAATATAGGCCCTGGGGTGTTATTCTCTGAAAAGCAAAGGAGAGCGAACGCAGGAGTGAATTCCAAACGGCGAGTTTAAGAAGTCCCGTCCGAGCGAACAAAACACATATTAGCGAGTGCATTCTCAATTAGGCAGCCTTATACGTTCGAGACGACATGCTGCCAAATTGAAAATGCACCCTAAAATGTGTTTTGTTCACTTTGACGGGACTACTTAATCTCGCCGCTTGGACTTCACTCGTTCATTCGTTCACCTTTGCTTCTTGAGAGAATCACACCCCTGATCTTTGAACTTCCGCAGCCGTAGGTTTCGGCCTAGGGGGCCCCATCCGCTTAGTGTGTCGCCGATGGAGAACGAACTCGCACTCGATGCGAGTGTACTTCTGTCCGCTCAGCGAGCATGCACTGGTTGGTAAGTACAACAACAAAACGATTATAGTATACTCGAGTACATAAATATGTGTACACTTTAGTAGAGTTACATCATTAGCATATAAAACACATGGTGCATAACCTACCTGGGAAAGTTCATTTAGGTAGATTAAAAATAGAAGGGGCCCTAGAATGCTACCTTGGGGAACTCCTAACAGAACTTTCTCAGATGGACTGTATCTGTTCAACCGTTTTATTTTGAGCATTGTAGTTTACAATTACCGCTTGCTCTCTATTGCACAAATTGGAAAATAACTTAGTGTTCCAGCTGTTTTAGGATTATGTCATAACTTACGCAATTACAAGTATGTCTTTAGCTTTCGATGAAATGAAAAATCGGTGAAGTAAATCATTGAAATGAGTGTCAGTTGCAATATATTCACAGAACTAGAAACACTGCAGATTCGCCGAGGGGTACAGTTTGACAAGAACGCCTTAGAAGATCGAACGAGCCGCAAGTCTCCTAACCCCGGCACAGCTATCTATGTCAACCTGTACGGAAGAGACGTCGATGTCCAGGAGGAGTCAGACAATGGCAAGTACTAAAACTGAAGTATGTTTTTTTTTAAGGCAAGGTGAAGGCTCTGGCTTAGGCCACCTGGTGCACGTTTTATAAAGCTACTAGTTACAATTTTACAGGTAACACTGCTCAAATGACTGGGGCACGTTTTATAAAGCTACAAGTTACAATTTTACAGGTCTAAAACTGGCAACACTGCTCAAATGGCTGGTCGTCATTGGTCGTGGTTGTGTCAAATGGAAACTTGTAACCTGTAAATTGTAATTTGTAGCTTTATAAAACAGGCCGCTGATGGTAAACGGGATCCGACGGGACGGGACCCATATATGTATGTATACGGTAGGTATTAATAAACTCATCTTGGCTGAGATGATGATGCATCTCTGCCCGACAAATCTCAGACAAAAGTCATGTAGCAAAAGGAACCTCATAATTAACGGAAAAGGATTGAATCTGCTTTGCCTATTGAATTTGAGATGACGCCTTTTGGCTTATAAAGGTAGATCGCAAGATACGTCAAAGTAAACGTCAAACCATAGAGAACTGGCATTTTTGACGCATCTTGCACAAGCATTAAGCAAGAAACCCTACTTTGAAAATCGAAGTTCGAAGTTACGTTAGCTCCATCCCTGTCACTCTTCATTCGAAACCAAATTGAGAGAAAGTGATGGAGCTAACGTAACTTCACACTTCGATTTTCAAAGTAGGGCCTTAGGATAGCATTAGACGAAGTTCGAATTACGGATTTCAAAGTAGAGCCTCAGGTAGCGGTAGGCACAAAAGGGAAGGTAGGTAACTGACGTTTATTGCCCGACTCACTACTTAATTTTGCGGATAGTATAATTGAGCATTTCTCTTTTTAGGGTTCCGTACCAAAATGGTACAAAAGGAACCCTTATGGTGAGACTTCGTTGTCTGTCTGTCTGTGTGTCACAGCAGGTTTTCTCAGCAACTACAAATGCTATCAACTTGAAATTTGGCATATTTTTACAACTTGCTTGCCCGCATCTATTTGTAGTAAAAAAAATATGAAAATAATTTTATTAATAATTAAAAAGGGGTCTAGAATGGGGGGTTGAAAAATGAAAGTGGTTCGATTATAGCAAATGGGGTGTCATATGAAAGGTCTTAATCTGCACATTTCAAACTATTTTTTTTTTAATTTTCTGTGATGAACTTTTTGATTTATAGCCAAAAATGTACAAACCCCCCCCCCCCTTATCTCCGAACTTTATTTATCAAAAATTCTGAAAAAAATCCTGACGTATAGATAATTACTTATATTTTCTGGAAAAAATAAAATAAAGTGTTCATTATTTACAGTTTTTCAGAAATAACAAAAAAACTAAGAAAATCTGTATTAAAATTTAGGCTAGTCAAAATCGACCTTATTACCTGGAAAATAAAGCTTATAAAAAATGAGTATTTTCTTTTGCGGTTACCAAGCATATTATCTTCAATACGGAACCCTCGGTGCGCGAGTCCGACTCGCACTTGACCGGTTTTTTTTTGCTTAGAAATGCTCAATTACAAGTTTTGTTACAGATATAGAAAGCTCTGAAAAGACTCAAGGCACCTATTTGTCTACCGGTAGTTACGATGAAATTGAAATGAGAAAGCACAAACACAAACACAAGCCAAAACCAAAACCAAAACCAAAACCAAAACCAAAACCAAAACCAAAACCGAAACCGAAACCGAAACCAAAGCAAAAACCAAAAAAAAAATTACCTAAGAAAAAAAAAGTGAAGAAAAACCCTCCGAAGAAGAACTCAAATACTAAAAACTCCAAGAAACCGGGTCACGAAAATAATAATACCAATGGTAAAAAAGGTAACAAAAATGGTAAAAAAACAAAGAAGCCCACCAAAGTTAAAGTCAAAAAAAATAAGGAAAAGAAAGAAGAAAAGAACTGGGGTTCTAAACTACTCGAAAGCATTGTAGGAGGAGGCAAGAAAATATATGACAATATACAGGGTGTCTTAAAAACCTTTCAACATATTTGGCGGGGTAATAGTTCGCACGATTCTGATCACGGGGGTATGGTTCATTTTTGTTTCTGTTAAAGTAAAAAAAAAAGAAGGTTTAATTATATTCATCTTGTTACTTGATGTATCGCAGCCGATATCTTGACCTTGACATTTTGGCGTTGATTACTATACTACTCCAAACGCTCGTAGTAACTAACGTCAGAATTCCAAGTTCAAGGTCAATGACCTTACCTACGTTGTTTACATGGTAGTATGTAAACAAACAGTTCGCTCCATGTAAACAAAAATAAGTTAACATTTAAAAAAAAAGATAACTTTTAGTGCAACTTACTGTATTTTTATTTTTGCAATTTGAACACTAGCTGGTTTTAAATGTGAAATCACTAGATCTCTTGCTTCTTGCTTCTTGTTCATGCTTTGCCAAGACTGATAATATCGTCAGTCTTATATTACTGTCGAGATCTAACCATTTACCATTGTTTCCTGCTCTAAAGTGGCCCATATAACTGGTTTACAGCAAAAATAATTACGACTAAAATATCTGAAAGTAACATAATTTAACAATGACATCTAATGACAGCCATAAATTCATAGACAGACATCTAAAAGTTCGGATAGACATGGATTGAACGATCCGATTTTAGTGCTCTCCGTATTGATCCGTAATGCAAAACATTTAGTCGATGGATATAAAGGCCGTCGCATAATTGATTATAATTATTTATAATGTAACACTTACCATAGAGAAAAAAAATACCAACCTTTCCCAGGCCATGGAATCGATAAACTTACGTAGTACAGCGCGATAGCTCTTAGGTGCTTCGGGTTTGTACTTCTCTCTCACTCGCTCTTAATAAGAGCGTATGGGAGCGAGTGAGAGAAAAGTTCAAATCCAAAGCACCTAAGTGCTCACAGACTGTACATATTTTGCACAATTAGGCTAACCTGTCATTATCTTACTCGTTTTTGCAATAGTAAGCTTCAAGAAAATGCCGTGTTATAGCAATAACCGTGTAAGAGTAGAAAAAATCCAATACAAGATTTGCGAATTTGATGTGTTTATGGCATCAAAGATTAATCCTATTGCCAAACCTGCATCCCTGATGGATTTAAATCAAAGTGGTATAGCTCATAGAGTACTAGTACAGAATCTGAACTATATTATGAACTTTGCACCAGCTATTCTTCTCTGTTTTAGATTACGTATTTCTTAAGAAGAAATGAAACAAAAACTAGGCTGTTTTTTCTTCTTCAAATGTCACGATCGCAACGTCAAATTCAACGTCGACTCTGACAATGGACCTCTCTTGGACTTTGAATACAGATCAGAATAAAATTATGTCCATTGTAATAAATTAATATTATTTATATTAAATAAGTTTAAACATCGATGATCATGTTGCCAATTTCACTCCGAGCAGTAGTAGCGACATAATTTTTACCCTTTTGGCTAAGCTACCATGCCTACGGATAAAAAAATTGGTCCTAATAACGGTTGTTGCCCTTAAGCCGAGTCCGCTGCGCCATGGTATCGTGTTTTTCTAACACCTAACATGTTAGGTTCTCCCTCCGCAGGCGAACGCGGGGGATATCATCCATCCCCCGCGGCAAACATGTAAGGGGCCTTCTAAACGGGCCATATTTTCACTGCAATATGTGGCCGGCAACTATTAGTGTCCCTGTCTTACTCGTATGTTAGAGAAAGACACCAATAGTTGCCGGCCACATATTGCAGTGAAAATATGGCCCGTTTAGAAGCCCCTTTAAGAAAACACGAATAACATTGCGCAGCCCGGCTTCGTGTTCGCTCTATCCTTGTCCTGACTAATTTCCTCTATGAAGGACACTTTTGTATGGATATTGTACTAAATTTATTTGTTCTTATTAAAAGTCATTGGGCAGGACGAGGCTATGACGACAGACTAACGATGACGGCTAGTTTGCTTATTTATTAGTAGGAGCATGACAACGAATGGAACTGTTTGCCTATGTTGATCGAAATTTATGAACAACTAGCGTTTGACAACGAGCTCTGCGACTCCGTCCGCACACAAGTCAAGTCGTTTGTCGCTCTTCCTCGGCTCTTTATTGTAACATCTGGGTACCAAATTTCACAACGATCGATAGGTGGTAAAACCGTGAAGACGTACTCACGTAATAAATCAACACAATTTCGAGTAAAAAAAAAAAATGAAGTATGCAGATAGCTCGAATCACCGAAATGGCCATAGGATAAGTAGGTACATTACAAACTTTTCATTACTCTAAGAAACTTATCATGTACGAGAAATTATACTGTCAGATGCGATGAGGAGCAACGATAGTAAGTGATAGCGATAGATAGAAGTAATGTGGAGAAAAGGATCTCCGTCGACACTACTTGATTTGAAATTAAGAGCTCCTATTTCTGGGTGGTTTGGCCCTTCGGGCCTGAAACCTTCCTACGTATTTACATTTTTAGCAAATGAAAACGATAATTTCACAATTTGTCCTACTAGTAGAACTACGAGGAATAGGTCTCCCTCTTGGTCCTACTAATATGTTAAATCAGTAGGACCATGAGAAAACACGTCATATATTTTCGGCATAATCCTGATTGGACAGAATCAGCTTTGGACAGAATAGTCTTATGGCAGACCATGTATTAGACAAATGAAAAAAAAAGTCATATGAACGATTTTAATATTACATTGTAACTAACCTCGAGAAAGCATTTTTACAAACAACAAATGTGTCACGTGTTACAAATGATAGGTAATAAAATTAGTACCTAGCATTTAGTTATTTTTAATCATACAAATACACACGTTTACTCTTGGTCCTAGGGTGATGGAACCAATAATGAACAAGGACCAATAATGGACACTTGATTCTTATAGTAGGTACAGAAGATAAGGGTTATTCATTTATTTTGAGATAGCGTCCATTATTGGTGCCTTCAGCTAAAAGTGTCCAACATTGGTGCCGTCAATTGTATCAAAAGTGCACCTAGATTTGATCACGAAATACTAATTGTGGTTGTAAAAGTAGGTAGGTTAGGTTAGTTAGGGTTCTTCAGATGCCCGAAGGGCAAACCACCAAGAAACAGGAGCCCCGCCGAAAGTCAGTAGGACAAAATATAGTAGGACCACTAGAAAACAGCCGTGAATACTACTTAAAGCCATACAGTATTTCATATTTTGTGGAACTGTACTTCTGCCGTAAAACGATTCTGTCCAAAGCCGAATCTGCCCAATCAAGATTCTGCCGAAAACAGATTCAGCCGTACACCGCCGGAGGGGATTGGTGCTTTGCTAGACCTATTTGAAATAAGGTTGTAAGTACCTTACCAATAATAATTATCAGGCGAAGACCGGCCGCTGCGCAATTTTTAACCGACTTCATTTGTGTGTTAAACGGGGTTATACAAAAAATATGTATACTAGTATACCACCACCACATTCATGGTACATACCACCGTAGATCACAGGTGCCCTTTACGAGGCCTCTTACTACAGCGGTTTTCTTGATCATTAAAGTGAAATTGCACCTAAATGTTACAACTCAGTCGCTACCTTTAGCGATTTAGCTAATTGCCATATCATAGGTAAGTACCTAATAGTGGCATATTTGTTATCAAATATTAAGTACCGGATAAATAATATCTGTCAGTGTACCTTTATCAATGGAATTTTATTAATTGACGACGTGTTGAATAACAGTATTTTATTTTGTAAAAAGAATAGTCATTGCGATAATTTCAATAGTTTAATGACAATTAATAACTCTAATTGGAACTTAGGTCTACTCATTTTATATCGGTTATAACTTATAATTTGACGGCTCACATACGGTGTGGAATAAAACCGGTTTTACAGTCCCTGCTATAAATAGGTAGGTATGTACCTACTTTGGTTTTACAGTACATTTCCTTGACTGCACAGTCAAAATAAAAAAAATATGTTTTAAATTCTCATGCTCTTAAAATGTTACTTTAGTCTCTGCGTATCGGGACTAAAGCTCCTTATTAATCTCTAGGGATTAAAGTATTTTTTAATTTACTTCGGAATAGTACATTACTTAACAAGGGCTGTAAAAGAAAGAAAGCCCGAAATCGCAGGTATTTGAGACCCGAGTCGTAGGCGAGGGTTGTAAATATGCGATAGAGGGCTTTTTTTTTTGTACTGCCCGTGATGAGTACACAATTTTACGTTTTCACCTGGCCACAATGCGAGTTTTACCGTACGCGCAGCGTGCGATAAAACTCACATTATGGCCAGGTGTTACGTAAACCCCTAAACATCCTATCACCGTGTTTGTGAATGAAGGATTATCGCCATTTTCAGTGATTTTGCATAGCCAATTTTTAGGGCGTGGAAACAACACCTCAAAATGACAACTGTGAAAAATATTATTAATTAAAAACAAAAAACCGCCATCAAAAACGCAAAAAATTACTTCTTTAAAATTGTAGATACCTAATAGGTTAGTCCAACTGATGTTGAAGAAGTTGTTTTCTATATTCTATATTCTTCGTTGCAGTCGCTCAACTATCTTAATCGAGATATCTTATCGCCACCCTTAAACTAGGTACCGTTGAGGAGTTCCGGTGGCCATTTGTGGTCTTCATCATCAGTTCCACTTCACCAAGTGATACTTTCTGAATGCAAATGCTAGACTTGTTACTAAAAATACTAAAATCGCTATAAATAAATAAATAAATAAAATAAAATCAGTTTATTGCAGACAGTGTCCATATTTTGTTAGTAATTACATTAGGCTTAGAAAGATATAATTAGTAGGTAATTATTTAAAACGAAACCGATATAGCGATAGCTATATGTTTGCCTACAATATTTGAGGAGCTCCCTCAATTCCTCACTGATTCCCTCATCAGATTCAGATTTGGTGACAATGGGACCTCGGAAGTATACTCTAACAAACCAAAAAAGAATTTAAAAAGTCGGTCCACAATTGAATTTAAAAAAAAAACATACAGTGGAACGTATAACCTCCTCCTTTTTTGAAGTCGGTTAAAAAATATTTAATTATATTAAGGATGAATTCATTTTATAATGCATGTCCAATTAGTTTTAAAATAGGTTTCAAGTTTAAACCTGTTGGCTAAATAAGCAAGCATGTAAAGCGGAACTTCATTAAAAAAAACGAAAAGAAAAAACCGCTGAACAAATTTTGTAAGAAACTTTCTTATAATCAATATTGTAACTTTGTATAGAACATCGTCAGTGCCGGATTGAGCAAGCACGGGGTCCGTAGAAAATTCTATAAAGATACCAGTTTTGTTTTAGGTTACAGGTTGTGGCGGGCT
The DNA here is from genome assembly GCA_948252455.1 of Acleris cristana. Classification (NCBI taxonomy): domain Eukaryota; kingdom Metazoa; phylum Arthropoda; class Insecta; order Lepidoptera; family Tortricidae; genus Acleris; species Acleris cristana. The sequence goes on along the minus strand of OX411798.1, from coordinate 1,986,322 downwards.
CTTTTCCGCTACTGGGCGGCTTAGATATGCGCCTATTTTGCGTTGGGGTTTGTTTTAGGTTATTCTGCTGGAGAATATCGACTGGATTATTCATCCTATCGTCAACCCTGATAGATATGAGTACACGCATACTGATGTAAGTACCAAAACAGGAGAACGTCTACCATACTAGCATTTTAGAGGTTAGACGTGGGTGCGCGGGGCCCGTAGCATTTTCTACTCTTGCTACGTGGCTAATCCGGCACTGAACGTCGTTTTTTCAAAGGGAAAAGTAGAGTGTTTAACGCGAGACTAAACAACCATAATGACACCCGAACTATAGCCACCAGCGTTTCGCTTGGGTGGCTAAACACCTCGTGTTATTATGGCTTATTTTAGTCCCTTGTTGAACAATCTACTATTGTATTTAGCACCTTATTCAATTTCATTAAGGTAAACAGTGTAGGTATAAACACTTTTTGACAAGTATAATATAAACATCGAGATGTCAGTTGATCACCAAACACTATCACTGTCATTGTTCATGCGTGTAAGCATAGTTATAAGAATGCTATGATTATTATAAAAGAACTGTAATTCCCACAGCATCTGTCATTATGGAACTGTGTTCACGCTTTGGTTAGGTTATAGATGGTAGTCTGAAACTGAGCTATTAAATACCTTGAACATAAAAATTGAATGTATTGAGCGTAAATCCAAAGTTTATATCACATTTACTGACATTAGTGCAAAGTAACATTTGAGCTTTAACCGCAGATGATTGAAGACATTTCGTTGTATTTATGGTTAGCGGTAAAAAAATATCTTGAAACGCTAAGGCTACGCCTTTATGTGACATGATTTCTTTGTTACCCGTATTTAGGGTGACTTGGCAATCACGAGTTTTGATCTTTCTAACCATTTTCTATCAAGTTCATGAAGTAAAAAAGTAAGTTAGTATTTCTATTCCTATAAATACTTACAGTAGCCTACATTAAACTAGGTTTTTGACCCAGAAATAGTTTTCATCTTAAAATTGTTATTATATTGATGAAGAATTATGCCAAACAAGTCTTTATAATACTTTTAGAATCATGATTTGAGAAGGATAACTTTACACAGCTTGCTCTGAATTTGATTTTTGAATAATTCCAAACTATTAGGTACTAGTTATGGGTCATGGGGCAGGGAAAAAGAAGAAAAATAAAGAAGAAATTGTGTGGGGAAGAAAAACATAATAAAATTGAAGAAAAATAAAAATGAAGAAAAATAAATAAGAAGAAGGAACTATGTGGAGAAGAAGAAGAAGGCTACAAAAATGGCTCTACGTGGCTACCGCTCCTTGCAATGCAACACTCTGCAGCAGAGTACGTGTGTAGACGCACTTTGCGCAGAGTGTTTGCATCGCTGCGAATAGCCTCGAAGGCCGAGATTATGCGGCCTTCTAATTCTTCTCCACTTTCTACTTCAGACTGTTTACTGTACACGAGGTCTTTTACCCTGCCCCACAAAAAAAAATCTAGCGGTGTGAGGTCAGGGGACCGTGCCGGCCATGGCACAGGTCCCCCTCGCCCGATCCACCGCCCACCGAAGCGTGCATCCAAATGCTGCCGCACCACTCGCCAGTAATGGGCGGGAGCGCCATCGTGCTGGTAATAAAGCTCTCGCAGGTCAGCGAGCGGAACCTCTTCCAGCATTTCCTCGAGTCGGCCCGTGAGGAATTCTAAATAGCGCGTCCCGTTAAGCCGGTCTATGAAAACCGGCCCAAGGACGACACCATTCAAAATTCCAGCCCACACGTTCCGACTGAAGCGATGCTGGAAGGAGCACACTTTCACTGCGTGGGGGTTTTGTCGAGCATAACGATGCTCGTTATGCATGTTGAAAAAACCCCCGCGAGTAAAAGTGGACTCATCCGTCCACAGGATGTTCCGCTCCCGGTCCTGCAAAAGCCACTCACTAAAGCGAACCCGCGCTGGCAAATCGAGCGGCAGCATTTGTTGCACCTTTTGTAGGTGGAACGGATACAAATTTGCAGATTTTAGGGTGATGTGTACAAAGTTTCGGTCGAGGTCAAGAATGCGGCTGGCAGCACGGACGCTTTCATTGGGGTTCTGTAAGAAAAACCGGACCACGGCGTCTATTTCATCTGTATGACAAAATAAAAATAGATTAATATAATTTAAGTTTAATCCATAGATATCATAAATTAAATGTTTTAAAAACCCACTTCAGTGTGCCTGACCTATTTATTACCCACCATTTTATAAGAAGTTTTTGATGGCGGTTTTTGTTTTTTTCAAACATTTTATTTCATCCTTTTTACCTTATACTTTTTGCTGTTATGTTGTCCCACATAGCAGTAATATGACTTTTAAAACTCACCGCAAGCAACGCCGCGACGAAATCATAGTCATATATTAAACCATCGAGATATCTTATCACTGCCCTTGAAATAGGTACCATTAAGGAGTTCCGGTGGTCATATGTGATTATCATCTGTTCCACTTTACCAAAAAATGATATTTTCTAAATGCAAATGCTAGACTTGTTACATAAAATACTAAAATCGCTATATGTATGCCTATAATATTTGAGGAGTTCCCTCAATTCTGATGGCAAATACCTGATAAACATTCGGATAGGCTAGCATACAGACAGACAGATAGAAGAAATTGGTTGGTAAAAAATCGGTTATCGCTATTTTCTTGGAAACTATTCAATTTTTCGGGAAAAAAAGCGTATGCTATACAGGGTGGAAAGTTAAGATGGGGCAGCCACTAGATCCCTTGCTGCTACGCGAAAATGCTCTTAGAAGACCTTTACTAACTTTTAAATAATGAAAATCGACATTCACAGTAGTATACAAACTGTATGGAAAAAGTTTTCTTTGTTTTGTGGGTTTTGTAGTACACCTTAGTTGGTCCCAAAGAGTGTTTTAATCCTTGAAAGAAATGGGACCGATTGGTATTAAAAAAAAAAATTACTCAAATTTGACGATTTTCTCGCTGACTGTACATTTCTTCAGCAATCTGTGAATGTCGATTTTCATTACTTAAAAAGTTAGTGAAGGTCTTCTAAGAGTATTTTCGCGTAGCAGCAAGGGATCTAGTAGCTGGGTAGTGATTATTTCAAAAGCAAAGGTGAGCGAACGCAGGAGTGAATGTCCAAGCGGCGAGTTTAAGTAGTCCCGTCAAAGCGAACAAAACACATTTCAGCGCGTGTATTCAATTTGGCACCATGGCTTCTCGAACGTATGGCTGCCTAATTGAGAATGCACGCGCTAAAATGTATTTTGCTCGCTCTGACGGGACTACTTAAACTCGCCGCTTGGACTTCACTCTTGACTTGCTTTTGAGAGAATCACTACCCTGCCCTTACTGTCCCATTTTAACTTTCCATCCTGTATGTCCTTTGCTGACTCAAGCTAGCATACCAAAATTCATTGAAATCGGTCCAGCGGGTTAGCCGTAAAAGCGTCACAGACAGACAGATAGACAGATCAAGTTACTTCCACATTTATAATATTAGTATGAATGGATTAGATTATCCATGTTTGAACATAAGAAGGAAGAAGGAAGGTGTTATAACTACAGTGCGATAGCTCTTAAAATAAGCTTGAGGTTTGTACTTTTCTCTCAATCGCTCTTATACGTTGATCCTCTGTCTAAAGACAATAACAGTCTAGTATTTTTTTTGGCAGTTATGGTAGTCCCATTCAGCTACCAACACATGATATCTTATAAACAACGACACAACGCATTTGGCGCCGTTTTACAAGGCACTTAAAATATCAAATGCACCTTAATAATGACGAGAGTTACGAGGAAAATTGGGCACGAACTGGCACCAGCGCTGTCAGGAGCTGCTGGCTGCTGACGCGCTGCGCGCTTCATGCCAGCGGGCCTAACACTATTTTATTCACTTCCGTCCCTTTAAGAGCTCGATTTAGGTACGTACGGTTGATTAGGAAACGGTGCAGTCACGACTGATTTAGCATCAATCAGCGCTTTCAGTCTTACGCCACACTTCACCACTGGGTAGTAGCGCGTACGTTCAAAGCGCACATACATACAATGTACCCCTGTTTAAAGATGTCCATTTACCGCACAAATTATAGACAAAGTTTAATCTATTATGTATCGTACATGCGTATGCTTTTTTCACAATCAGACAGGTATTTAAATTAAAAATAAAATGCTAACTCAAACATAACGTTACCTTGGGTGTGGGAACTAGGTCTACCGGCGTCGGTACTCTGGACTCGGTACGACGCCGATTCCCTAACCCTCTGCGCAACGGCCCTGAATGTTTGTCCGCTTGGTGTCCGGTTTTCCTCAACGAACCCCCTGGCAACGTACATTCGACGGGCTGCCGCCGCATTCCCGCCAGCAGCGTCATAACATAATAACATGTTATGGAACTCTCTATCGGAATAGTTTCTATACGGCATGTTAACCTATAAATTGTTTAATATTAAATTCTATTCATTCGTATAATATTGAAAAACTCGTCGTAGCACAAATAAATGATTAAGTACCTACCTGAGACCGACCGAAATAAATTAATATTTTATTATAAATAAAATCCCTGCTCTCTTAGTTTAAGTTCAATTTGACAAGGTTAGGTTAATTCTTTGATTATATGACTTTTGTCCAGTGAGACAATTTGGCCAGTGTTCAGACGTGTTGAATAATAGAATAAGTACAAACATAGAATTCTTCCGGTAACCTTCATGGAGGGAAGATGGCCGATTGAAAGAAATCGGAGTTTTTACTTTTGATTAGGGCGTATTCGACCAAACTGGAATAAGGTCTTATACCTAGATTAAATGCCGAATTTGTATCGACTAATCTCGGAGTAAGTCTTTGGTCGAATCGGCTCTTATTCTATTTACTGATTTACTCTACTCACTTGGCACTGGCGAAATCACTGCGAAATACCGCGGTGAACCGTCATTCGGTAATAAAAACCAAACTCGCGTGGAGAGGGTTCCGTAAATACTTTTTTTTTTTTATAGAATTCTTATAGATTTTCTTGTAATTTACAAACAACAAACATTCCGTATTTTTTTCAAAATTTTAGGCTCAGTTGCTTCGGAGATCAGCGGGGAATAGTCTTATAAAATCAAAACTATTTATTTTACAACAATAACAAAACGAGATCCTCATAACGAGCCCTTTCATTTGACATCTGACACAGTAAGGTTTGCAAAACTTTTTTTTTAAATTTCTTAATTTGTCCCCAGTAAATGACCCCTATTTAAAAAATAAACATTTACTTTGCACATCTGTGTTTGGGTCATCAATTTACATATGTGTACCAATTTTCAACTCAATCGGTCCAGTAGTTTCGGAGTAGATTGGCTGTGACAGACGGACAGACAGACAGACAGACAGACGCACGAGTGATCCTATAAGGGTTCCGTTTTTTAATTTTTGTACGGAACCCTAAAAAAGAAGAAGAAGAAGTAGGTACAAGCATAGCGACCTATTTGTAGTTAAACTTCAACATTAGGTGTTTGTTTGGCGCCGACTCAAAATTATTTATTAAGGTATTAACATTAGTGTAGGAGCTTAATTAGACTTAAAAGGCCCTGTTTTATTTTTTGCTTTTCAGTTTTCTTTCTTCGGCGGTTTTTTTTTTCACTTTTCAGTTTCTTTCTCTGTTAATAGATACTTATTCTTTGATTACTTACTTTAACTATTCATTGTTTCGCTACAAAACACAACCGTGTCTAAACAATTCATTCCACAGACGAGTCTCGTGAAGTTGCTACCTATGGGAAGAAACTTCCCGATAATTTTGTTCCAAAAGATGTGAACAACTGCGGTGGTCTTTTGTCTGAGCAAAAATTAGCTACCGAATCCCGTGTCATGCTTAGAGGTAACATATTATCACCTATAACATTTATACCTGTGGGCCTCGTCAATGGTGTTTATTTTTGTTTCTTAATTAGTGGCTTTCACTCCTTGTTTTAACCAGGGACCGGAAAACCTGTTCGTTTGCTTAAGCCGTTCGAATCGATATCCCCTTCATACGATAACCCAAACGTTTCGGTAAGCCTTTCATCGGCTTAGCCGTTCATTACGATAGCCCGTTCAAGCCGGGTAACCCGTTCCGTAACAACCGGTAACCGCTTACCGAATCAGATAGGTTTTCGAACTAACCGCTTATCGTTCGGGTTACGGTAACCCGTTCCATCCCCTCTTTTCTCGCACTGCACGCGACGTGGTATGTGTAAGAACTAAAATATCTTAACAGGTTCAATCAGCGCAACAAGGGGTAACCCGTTCGCGGCTTATTGATAACGGTAGGAGTTTTTAAAAAAAACCTTTATTTTATTTTATACTTTTTAGCGATCATAATAAGTGTAGTTCGACTTCTTAGTTGATATGAAACTAAGACTTTTCAAGCTCGCCGCAAGCAATGCCGCGGGAAAGTCATAGTCATAATTAAATGTTCTTCGTTACAATTGCTCAATTACCTTAATCGAGATATCTTATCGCCACCCTTGAAATAGGTACCGTTGCGGAGTTCCGGTAGCCATTTGTGGTCTTCATCATCAGTTCCACTTCACCAAATGATACTTTCTGAATGCAAATGCTGGATTTGTTACTAATATGCCTTTAATATTTGAAGAGTTCCCTCATTTCCTCACGGATCCCTTCATCAGATTCAGATTTGGTGACAATGGGACCACCTCGGAAGTATACTCTATCAAACCAAAAAAGATTTTTTAAAATTGGATCGCGCTGTAAAAGGTTATGCGTGATCATACATTAAAAACCGGTCAAGTGCGAGTCGGACTCGCGCACCGAGGGTTCCGTATTGAAGATAATATGCTTGGTAACCGCAAAAGAAAATACTCATTTTGTTATAAGCTTTATTTTGCAGGTAATAAGGTCGATTTTGACTAGCCTAAATTTTTATACAGATTTTCTTAGTTTTTTTGTTATTTCTCAAAAACTGTAAATAATAAACACTTTATTTTATTTTTCCCAGAAAAAAATAGTAATTATCTATACGGCAGGATTTTTTTCAGAATTTTTGATTAATAAACTTCGGAGATAAGGGGGGGACCGGTCATTTTTTGTAAATTATTGGCTATAAATCAAAAAGTACATCACAGACCCCTTTTCAATTATTAATAAAATTAATTTCATATTTTTGCAGCAAGTTGTACAACTTTGCCAAATTTCAAGTTGATAGCATTTGTAGTTGCTGTGACATACAGACAGACAGACAGACAGACAGACAGACAGACAGACAGACAGACAGACAGACAGACAGACAGACAGACGGACAGACAGACAGACAGACAGACAGACGGACAGACGGACAGACGGACAGACGGACGGACAGACGGACAGACGGACGGCTTCATTCCCAGAGTGGAGTAGGTAGAGCAAAAACAAATGTTGTTCTGTACTACATTTGTTTTTGTTATTTAACTACCAAACTCCAAATTTCATCAATAAATCTCTTGTAGTTTTAGAGTAAAATGCCTGTAACATACAGACGGACGGACGGACATGACAAAACAAGACGCTAGTAAGCACTTAACACAAGCATTACTTACTTATTTTAGTTTTCTTAGCTCTATTGCGAGTTTTCTTAGATATAAGTATCTTCCTTGAGCTGGCTACTGCTTGCAATTTCTTAAGAAGTAGGTAAGTACCTAGTTACCTACATCACTTCTTCCTTCATCAACGTGATTTATCGATTTGCGTTCGTAGGTTGTACTATCTAAGTTCCTTGTGTAAAATTAGCTAGATAAGAATAATAGTTATTACAAAAAAAAACATACTGAGGTACTTACTTAAATTCATTTTTGCAATAATATTCGGTGATTTTGTCACATTTTTCAGAGTTGAAAATTCTTTGACACGCTGTCAATATCATAAAAAAGGTTTAGGTTAGTTAGCTGCAGCTTATCGTTTATTCATTTAGGTTGCGTTAGACTAATCTGGAATAAGATCATATTCCTAGATTAAACGCCCAAGTAAGTCTCGGAGTAAGTCTTATACATTCCAAGTTTGGTGAAATGCAGACTTAGAATTAAAAATAAAGGTACCCATTTATTTAGTTAAGATAATGTATTTTACCCCTTTTACATGCCATTGTGCATTAATAAAATGATAACAAAACCTCTAAAACTAACTCTTAAAATTCCAGCGAAAGGAACAGAGTTATTAGCACTTATAGCAGTCAGTACGAAAGGGACATGACTATAAGTTATGTCCCTTTCGTAGCCTGGTAGGCAGTTGTCAGTTTTGAGTTCGTTATATTGCCTCCATGCAACAAGCGTGCGTGTCTAGTAGGCCGGTAGAGACCGGACCCTGTGGCCAGACCAAAGAATACTTTGTAATCAAGGACTTATTACTCAAACTGGACTACTGATTACTGCATAGAATAAGAACATATAAAGTCGCCGTCAATAGAACTTGTGAACGATGTAAACAAATTAGTAGTTTGACACATAACCTCAAATATTCACCAAGCGTGTTTTTATTAATTCATCCAATTACTTTAATATAGAAATCTAGGCCAAATAGTAACATTTTCCTGGTTGTAAGGTAAGCAATCGAAGTTTGCATAGTGATGTGAAAATTTTTCGATATTTGCAGATTTCCAAAAGATGAAAACCTAATTGGATACATTTTGCGAATACGAGTAAACCGAGAAAATCATAAACCTAAAAGACGTAACAAGGTCTGATCCAAAAAAAAAACATCCCGACTCTTTTTTGCCGAGCGTGCAAAGAAAAGGATAACATGTTAAACCCGATGCCGTACCTAAAGTCAGGGTCAATGGAAATGGCAAAAGATGTAAACAAATCAGTACTGTTTGACAAATTGTCTCAATATTTTCTGCAAACAGTTTTTATTAAAAAAAATCAATTAGTTAATGGTTACCCATTTTATTTTAAACAGAATGTGAAAGTAACGATCCGGATTGGATCCAATTGTCCAAAAGGACGTGATTAATGTGATTATGGAGTAATAATGTTAATTTGGTCCGTTTGGTTTTGTTTACATCTTTTGCCATTTCTATTGGCCCCGACTGTATGTTCATTGTATGTACGCAAACATTTTAGGAGCCACGACTAGGTTTCAATTCCCCTGGACCAGAGAACTTCAACTTGACTTTCACCAAAACGGTTAATGATCTCTTTATAATTTGCAATTGATTGTTAGCTCCAAAATTGCAAATAAAATATTGTTGAAATTATAGAATATATTCTTTATTTAAATTATCTCTCTCCTTTTCTTTCATATAGGTAACAAAAAGTTTCTATCAAAATTTTGCTTTCAGGACATGCTTTTATAGCCGACTGTACTTTTTTATGCAATGTCATCATCTGCCTATCAAGGCCAAACTAACGATAACGCAACATTCTTTACGTTTACCCACCAGCAGATGTGGTTGTGGATGTGGTTCGGTGGGTCGAACAGATCCTGTTACCAATTTTCGACTCCATCATCACATCTGCTAGCCAATTGCCTAACTCACTCGCAATCGCAATCGACTTTAAAGCGGAACAATTGTTTTGATTTTGTATGCAGAATTGTAGACAAGCCTTCGATTTTCAAAATGAAAATGATTGCGATTGCGAGTGCGTTAGGCAATATCCCCTCGGGTCTTTTAAATTATAATATTGCATCATCATCGAGTATACATTTAGTACGGCTATTGGGAAAATCGGCCGTAAAACTCTTAGAAAACAATAAAATGTGAAGTTGAATCGACATCGATAATGATTCTCGACTCAGCAACAACATTGGCGTTGTCAGATCCAATTCAAACCCTGACAACGCCTGACAACATGTAAGATAACGAAAGAATAGATAGGTACCTAAAAGCACATAATTTTCTAACTCCTTATGAATGCCATAAATAGAAAAGGTCTTCTAAAGGTTTCTATGCTACTACTTATTCTATGGATTATTTATTGTGAAGGAGAAGACACGTTACATGTAGTATGACGGCATCCTCGCTTTGCACCCTCGGCTCACACAAATTAACCAAGTCTCAATCTAGTCTTGTACCTAATAATGTATAATAAAATAATTAATGATAAAACATCTTTAAATAGCTTCGAAAACATAAAATAAAATGCTAGCTGTATTTGTTTATGGTTTCTGAAAAACCCGCCGGAATGCAACGCCACCCTAGTGCTTTTGGAACATCTGAGTGAGACACAGTAATCGGGTTTGTCGGTCTCACTTGAACTAAGTTTTCTTGGTTCCCTGTCATCAAAGAATTTGTAACCGCCTTACTGGCTATAACGGTATAATTTTGATTAGCAATTAATAGTTAGTAATCGATCCAGTCTGAATATAAGATCCTTGTGCGTAACTTGTTCTATGGACCAGACTTTCAAGTGGATAGTTTCCCGTTCAAAATGCACACAATGTGTTTGCAGACTTTTTTCCGGTGTCGAATTTTGGCAACATGATCCAATTTTTTATCAAAGTATTGTAGTGTCACCACGAGATGACCTCTTCTCAGCATCTTCTTACTAAGCTACAAGTACTAAGTTTTATCTTTCTTCTAGGATAAGAATTTCATTCAACAACGTGTATGATGCCAGCTTTAAATGGAATTCTGATAAAACGTAACGTGTAAGGACGATTTTATTTTTACAAAAGAATTCTTAAACCTCCTTGCACAAAGATGTACAAGATTTAAAAAAAAACTTTGTCAAATTGTCAAAGCATACTCAGACTTTAACGATTCGTTTTAATTGTTGTGCATAATTTATTCGCAGTAATCTCTGGTAGACGCAAATAAATAAAATTAATCCATGATTCATATTCTCGTAGAAGAAGTTTAATGTAAAAGTGATAGTGATAGTGTGATAGTGATAGTGTATTTTAGTTGTGTACGAGACTGATGAGTAAAAATCGTAATCGTAAGTTTCATGTTTAAATTATTTCAGACATAAGCCCTTAACAGAGACCGTCTTTTCGTTCATATTACACAATAAAGTCTCAGTTTTCTAAACCCCATGGAGCATTTGACCATGAGTAGAAACATTTTCCAGTTTGTTTATTTACAATACGTTGTGACACATGTTATGAATGAATTAGTTAAGATGGGGCACACTGAGAGCATCATCAGGAAGGGCGATGACAAATCAGTCTGTAACTCAGTCAAAAATTAACTTAAAAAAAAAATACCAATGTAGGGATGATCCAAATCATCCACCCTACCTACTGTTAAAAAATGTTGAAAGGTTTTTAAGACACCCTGTATAAATTAATCAAAATAAAAAAAATATCTAGTCAATCGGATTGTATGCGTAAATGTCAGGTACTGCTGGCAGTTATTTTCTTTATTTAAAAATTGGCGTGTGAAATATCAAAGCCACATTTCCCATCGCTAAAATGAGGTGGTGACAAAAGTAATGTTAATCTTATTTTATTTATCCCAAGTCAAAGTATTGCGACGAGTATTAGTACCGCGTCGAGTACAGTACTAGTACTTCCATCTTACATCATCATTTATTAAAGAGATCACAACGGGTTAATCATGTAAGTAAATAATGTCGACAAATGCTCGACATGTTTCGGGCTGGAGTCCCTCTTCACGAGCATACGCGGCCGCACGACGAACACTGCGGGCCAGCGCTCTATCAGCCCGGCTGCTCGTAGTGTTAATATTCTCTTTGCTCGGTGCGAGCGCCCCGCTCGGTAAACTACCCCGTTTTCCTTGCGGGCTCTACACTCGCGCCGCGAAGGCCCGCAAAGGCCGCGAACCGCGAGTGTGGATGGTTTCGCGGCATCGCGGTCGTGCTTCGCGGCGTTCCCCGTCCGGCGGCGGTTTTTTGGTTCGCGTCAAAGGGTTTGCGAAGCGCGAACGCGAACGTATCCACACTCGCGCTCTGTTCACAGTTGTGTGGGAGTCGCAGTAGCAAGCGTAAGCGAGACGTAGTAGTCAAATGCGCGAACGTAAATGCGAAAGGTTGCGAGTGTAGATGGCATAATTTAATTAAAGTCCATATTACCATTTCGTCCACATTCTAATCTCGGCCACATTCCCAACTCGTCCACACGTCCACATACCAATCCCAAATTGTCCTCTTCCTATCTCGTCCATATTTCCAACTCGTCCACATTCCCAACTCGTCTGCATTCTTAATTAGTCCACATTCCCAACTCGTCCTCATTCCTAACTCGTCTGCAACCTAACTTGGATTGTAGGGCTGTTCGATATCAATTTCATCACTCGGTTGTTCACTAGTTGTTGGAAATGTGAACGAAATGGGATTGTGGACGAGATAAGAATGTGGACGAGATCGGAATGGGGACAAGATGGGAATGTAGACGACGAGATGGGAATGTGAACGACATGAGAAATGGACAAAATGGGAATGTGGACGAGGTGGGAATGTCGACGAGTTGGAAATATGGACGAGATAGGAAGAGGACAATTTGGGATTGGTATGTGGACGTGTGGACGAGTTGGGAATGTGGGCGAGATGAGAATGTGGACGAGATGAGAATATGGACAAACTGAACTTGAGCGGTTTAAAATTACATCATCATTTATTGGATAATCAAGTACCTATCAAAAATTAATTGTTAACTAGGTATTAATAATAATTTTAATTTTGTCATGAGATTCGGGAAGACATGTGCTGTGTTTGTGGCATGCTACCCAGTGTCCTACACACGCGATTCGCGCGCAAAGGGACAACTCTAAAGGTTGCTGTACACTTAGCCTGCGAATCACGCGCGATTTCGCGGCACGAAGTTCCGGTAATTCGCGGCGTGAGAAACCATGCCTCCACACTCGCAGTAGTTTCACGGTGAAGTTCGTTCGTTCGATATGGACGTCAAAGTTGCTGAGGCTCTACTTTGAAATCCGTAATTCGAACTTCGTCTATTGCTATGCCTTTTGCTCTCGACGCGTCACTAATTCGCAAGAAAGTGATGGGGCGATCCGAAGTTCGAATTACTGATTGCAAAGTAGAGCCCCTGCTGCGTCCCTTACCATAATTATGTGTAATTAGCAGGGTTCGGAGTTTTCATAGCACTGTAAAGCTGGGTCCACATTTGTATCATTTTGCCGATCACGATCACGCGTATCGTATCGAGCTCGCGTATCCTAAGTATGGACGCTCATTTTGGGCACACCGTATCACTACCATCGTCACTTGAAAAAATGCGTCCATACTAACCGTAGCGTAGCAGCGTATCGTATCATAACGCCGTATCATTAAGTGTGGACGCTATCCGTATCCCCTTTGATGATCGGGGAAAAATCGCCTCGAGAGCGATCACGGCGTATCGCGTCTCAAATCATAATTTCGTATCGTGATACAGTATCAAAACACGTCCATACTTACCGATCTTGATACGCGTATCCGATCGCGAGTGTGCGGGGTATATAATAACCGCGTATCAACAACGATCCCGAGCGATCAGATACGGCGCGCCGCATGATCGCGCTGTTTGTGCGTCCACACTAGCGATCTCGATACGCGTCGGTGCAACGCGACGGAGATACGATACGACGAAATGATACAAATGTGGACCCAGCTTAGGACGAACGAGAGCTGTGGAGTCGACATTAACATTAAAATTCAACTCTTACGCATACTCATACTCATTTGTTTATTTAATTCCATAATGCTTTTAAATTCGCTCTGAGCCCCTGAGTAAAGCTGCTAAGCTAAGTAATGAAAGATTACATACATACATACATACATTAAATCACGCCTGTTTCCCAGAGGGGTAGGCAGAGACCACTTCTTTCCACCTGCTACGATCTTGACAAATCTCTTTCGCTTCTTCCACATTCATGCATCGAGTCATGCACGCACGTCGGTTTTGGGTACTTAAAATTCGGCCCTTTTCCAGTATTTCTCCGATTTGATTCGAAAAAGTACGCCTAGGACGGCCCCTACCGACCCTTCCACTCACTTTTTCGCTCTGTATATCTCTTTCGTCAATCTTCTTTCATCCATCTTTTCCAAATGACCGAAAGATTACAATTATAAAAAAGATGATTATTAAGTACATATTATTTAATATTAATCTCATAATGATATGAACATTAAAAGTGAAAGTTATTATCCATATTTATAATAAAATTAAATATTGCAATTAAATAAAATAATGAGTAAGAGTTGAATTTTAATGTTAATGTCCACTCCACAGCTCTTTTTCGTCTTACCGTGCGTCAAAGCGAACAAAACACATTTCAGCGCGTGTATTCAATTTGGCAGCATGGCTTCTCGAACGTATAAGGCTGCCTAATTGAGAACGCGCGCGCGCGATTGTTTTGCTCGCTCTGACGGGACTACTTAAACTCGCCGCTTGGACTTCACTCCTGCATTCGCTCACCTTTGCTTTTGAGAGAATCAATACCCTGGTACCTAATTAGATTAAGTTTGAGGTTAAGACGACGCGACGGCTGACGGCTGACGGCTCACGGGCTCAATCAAACACAGGGGCTCTACTTTGAAATCAGTAATTCGAACTTCGGATCGCCCCGTCACTTTCTTGCGAATTAGTGACGCTTCGAGAGCAAAAAGGATAGCAATAGACGAAGTTCGAATTACGGATTTCAAAGTAGAGCCTCAGATTGGGCTAAGCGCCGCGGAGTGCGAGCGTGGAGGCAATTCACGTACGCGTCGCGTTCGCGTTTCGCGGTCCCTTTGACGTGGGACAATAAACCGACAAAAATCGGGGACAAAGCGCGAATAAAATGCAAAACTGCTTCACACCTAGCGTTCCCGCCCTGGGACCCAATTCTCGTGACTTCGAGATGATTTTTCATGCGAGATCAACTGTCAACTGCATACATTTTTTCGACATATCTCGCATGAAAAATCATCTCGAAGTTACGAGAATTGGGTCCCTGTCGCGGCTTCGCGAGCTGAGTTTGATAATTTCGCTTCGCGTCGCGTCGCTTCGCGTTCGCTCACGAATCGCTTACGTAGGACACTGCGTTTAGATGGCATGCGATAAATTGCATTGCCCACTTAGCTTGCGTACGTGCTGGGGTTGCATGTCTCGAGCATTTTGCCCTCGAAAATGAATTGCAGGCCCACTTGCATGTTACCGTCTATTTCATACTGATACGGAAGTTCCCCAAAAGCCTAAAAACAAATATATAGCCTACTTAAATCGGATACAAGTCGACATCATAAGTATCTCATTATAAAATAGGGTTTACTTCGATCAAAAAAGGGGGTCCATATTGGCTCATATAAAATTGGTCTTTAGATTTTTAATACAAATAACGATTTGTGTCTATACTCATCATTTCATCGAAAATTTTTGTTCATACTTCATTTCTTCGAAAAATTTTGCTCATACTTATCGCAACTCATAATGTTTTTTTTTAAGAAACTGTTCCTTTTTGAGGATTGTTATAAATCTAACCTAACCTAACCTAATTTTATCTACACGTCAGATATTTAAGAAATTCTGAAAAGTGTACGGTTCCATGAATATTGGCGTTATAAGTTCAGATGATTATGAGTTCCGATCATTAGTATAAACATTTTTTATGAAGAGTATGAGGCGTGATCATTATGATGTAAAATGGTAAGAGATAAATTTTCGGAGTTCCAATAATCGGAGTTGCAATTTTATATGAACTTTGGCGCACCCCAAAAAAGGGTTTAGATCAGGGGCTCTACTTTGAAATCCGTAATTCGAACTACGGATCGCCCTGTCACTTTCTTGAGAATTAGTGACGCGTCGAGAGCAAAAGGGATAGCAATAGACGAAGTTCGAATTACGGATTTCAAAGTAGAGCACCAGTTATATTCAAAGTATACTGAGGCTCTACTTTGAAATCAGTAATTCGAACTTCGGATCGCCCCGTCACTTTCTTGCAAATAAGTGACGCGTCGAGAGCAAAAGGGATAGCAATAGACGAAGTTCGAATTACGGATTTCAAAGTAGAGCCTCTGGACTGTGTACCGTTCTTCACCGAACCTAGGAATAATTTGTATCCCTTTTCACTACGCAGTGGCGTAGCGTGGATTTTCGCCGCCCGGGGCCGACCAAAAATTCGCCGCCCCCTATTTTTAACCGACTTTGAAAAAACCGGGAGGTTCTAAATTCTTCGGGATATTTTTTATGTACATTCCCCGATATTATAATAATATAATATTTTCCGTATGCCACCCCCTTTTATCTGCCGCCCGGGGCCATGGCCCCCCCAGCACCCCCCACGCTACGCCACTGTCACTACGGCCACAATAACAGCTTGGCAAAAAAAGTTTGACGTTGTGAATGGTGGAAAAACCAAGTTTCCACCACCATTATGTTGCTAATCTAATTCCAATCAACGCTTTTTTTCCAAAATTATTTTTTGCTAAAATAAACAAAGTAATTTTTCAAGTAAGTAAATACTTATAAACTCGCTAATCGGATAACATAATCTATCTTCTATATATATATATAAAAAGCAAACCTGACTGACTTATATTATGAACGCACAGCCAAAACTACTGTACCTAGAAACTTGAAATTTGGTACAGGGGTTCCTTTTACGATGTAAGTGAGCACTAAGAAAAGAAAACGAAACGAATAGAAACGCTAGTTAGCGTAGTGCATCTTGGCAGGGCCCTCTGAGGCCCTTGCCAAGATGCATTACGCTAACTAGCGTTTCTATTCGTTTCGTGTTTAAACCAATCGTGTCACTGGTAGGTTGACCAACCATATTAGTTGAAATCCACATCTCGTCTCCACTCCACTTCAATGGAAACAGTCAAGCGGAGATGAGCGGAGCGGAGAGGAGACGTGTAGGAATCGACCAATCATATTAGTTGAAATCCACATCTCGTCCCCGCTCCGCTTCAGTGGAAACAGTCAAGCGACGAGCGGAGCGGAGAGGAGACGTAACTGCATTACATTGTAATCACTCCACTCAGCTCCGCTCGTCTACGCCTCAGTAGAATCACTTAGCTCTTTTCACAGCTCTGAGGCTCTACTTTGAAATCCGTAATTCGAACTTCGTCTATTGCTATCCCTTTTGCTCTCGACGCGTCACTAATTCGCAAGAAAGTGACGGGGCGATCCGAAGTTCGAATTACTGATTTCAAAGTAGAGCCCCTGCTCCACTCAGCTCCGCTCGTCTCCGCCTCAGTGGAGCCGCAGCCTTACATACGCGCCCGCCGGTTCATCGACGCCGCCCCGACAGTCGAAACCGGGACGGCGGCAGGATGGTGCGATATGTGCGCTCTTTATTCCAGTTTATGATTAGCAATTACTTACACAAGTGGATTCATCGCTAGACATAGGTCGCCGGGAATTTCTAAAAACCCTGAAAAGGAATGCAACAATGCGATTATTATTTTCTTTTCATCTCTCCTGCACGGGTAGCACAAGTTGTATTTTCTCGCTTGTCGCTCAGTGCGTCTCTATCGTTACTGACTAAATAGAAAGGGAGATCCGAGCGACAAATATGTTGCGGGCAACTTGTGCTAGCCGTGCTGTTCGGAGAGTTTAATCTGAATGGGTAGATAGCCGGGTGGAAAATTACGTTTTCACCTCTAGGGTGGACCGATCCCGAGCGATCAGATACGGCGCACCGCATGATTGCACTGTTTTTGCGTCCACACTAGCGATCTTGATACGCGTCGGTGCAACGCGACGGAGATACGATACGACGAAATGATACAAATGTGGACCCAGCGTTACCTTCAGCAGCGGCACTTGCGCTCCGTATTGTGTGGCTGAGGTGCGAGAAAGCGAAAGGTCCTGAAGCACGCGTGCACGTAGCATCTCACAAGAGACTAATCGCGGAACACTATCGACTTTAATCTGTGGCCTCTTGAGAAATCGGTTTCATGAAAAACCAAGTGAAAATAATATTAAAGCGGAATCACCTGAGACAAAATGTAAAATTATTATCGATGTCAGATACTAATACTAGATAACAATAAAAATATAACTTGGTTTTGCCTCCCTTATTATATACACACAATGATGCTCAACGTCACTGTTGAACTTTGGCATTACAGCAAAGAGTAACTACCTTATAATAAATAGCTGAAAAGAGTTTTTAATCAATAGGTACTCAGGGATTTTTTTAACGGTATGACGAAAGCACTCTATCACACTAATCACGGGTAATGGATGCCGAATGTGGCCTCAGCGTTAGTGTTAACATTACGAAAAAATATTGAAAATGGCCTTATGGGCGTTGACTCCTTTGCCTACTAAGAATGGGTGAATTATAAAAAACAAAAAGATATTCAGTACCGATGACACGCCCCGCTTGTTCAATTACAATACGATTGCCAGTTGGAGGCAGAGAATTGATTAAGCTGTCATATGACGTGCTATGACTGCTATGACGCACTCTCTACTTGCAATCGGATAGTGAATTATTTGCACTATAGGCGTTCCCAGTGTGTAATAATAGTTGCGGTTTTTTAAGAAACGTTTTACAGTGGTGTTCCATAAATAAGTTCACCCGCAGCAGCTGTAACGCAGTAAAAACTATGGCTACCCAACCAATATACAATCCGGTACGTCGATCTTATATTCTACTATTTGTTCATATTACACCGTACCGACAATTGTGTCGCATAGCGCGCCTTCGGCGTTTTCAAGGGCATTTGATAGAATAAAAGACAATTAGTTACAATTCGTGTTGGGGGCTTGGTTAAATGGCTAATTCTGATCTCGATGAAATTCGTCAATTATACGTCTCCCCTTTTGTTTTTCCTATTTAGGTACCTATAGAATGGTGTTTTTTTCGCATTATTAAGTCTATGAGTGTTTGGTTTTCCCGTAGCTTTGTCTGATATGGTCAAAATTATCGGTTACGATATTTTTGGCGAGACACTTATGACGTCAGTTTACCGGCGGTTTCGTTCTTTTATGGGTTGGTTTGCTAGCTACTGCTAACAAATTTAATATAAACTGGTTACATCTTGTAATATTGTCTATCTTTAAAAATAAGAACATTGTTAAGTTAAGGTGGTGGCCAGTAAGATAGCGGATGTCCCCAGTCACATATTGTAAAAAACAGCTGCCTGTTTATCACTGTTAGGGGAGATTCAATTTCAAACTTAAATAATATCGAATAACTATGCCATCTAAGTCTTTAATTATTAATTTCTTCTAATTTGTCACTTTTGGCAATTAGTCAGTATGCATAATGTACAGTCGCAAACTTTAATTTGGTACCCACCTTAGGTCCAAAGTCAATCTGACATTCTACAACAATAAGGTTGAGTTTGACATCTCTATTGACATTGACGACTTCAAGCATATTTTTCTTGAAATGGGTCACAAATTAACGTTAATGATAGTACAGTCGAGAAGAATATTTTGTGCATCTTTGGGGTATATATTAATTCATAAAAAACAAGTGACTAATCCACTGACAAAAATTAGTGCCGTAAGTATGAGGTAGGTTTAGGTTATGTTAGTTCTTCAGCCTACCCGAAGGGCCAAAACCCTTAGAAATAGGAGCTCCGTTGAGTTAAATTATATTTTTAAATATAAATTAAATTAATATTCATAAACATACTGTAAAATTGTATTTGACTATATGAACAGTGACAAAAATGTGGGATTGCATAAAGTGACTAGTTGAGGAAAGCAACCAGTTAAGGAAAATCAAGAATTGAGGAAACTGACGAGTTAAATATTTTCACGTAATTGTAGAGTTTCAAAAGTGACCAGTTGACGAAAATGACGTATTAATGCATTCACTGCCAGTACAGTTTTTCGAACTTTCTCCAGGCGCCACATCTTTTGTTTCATACGGAGCTTGCCTACTGTAAGAACGCACATATGCAATGAGGGCACTGGGTGAAATTCAAGAAAATGCTTATTTACGTTGCCGGCATTGAATGCATTAAAGAAATTGAAGAGTGATCCCCTAATTCAACTTTTACTTTTATTTCCCTGATAAAAGTGCTTATATAATGACTTGCCTACATATTAATTGAAATACTACTTTATTATAATTGTTTGTGTATTCAGCTTCTTAGATTCAATAGAGAAATTTTGTTACATTGCAGTTTGCTAATATTTTGTCATTTATCTAAAGACAACAGAAAATGCGATAGACAGTGATTTTCCAATTAGTGGAAAAATACCCATTTATATTTATATATGTATATATATATATATGTATATACTAGCAGTCCGCGCCCGGCGTCGCCCGGGTGTGATTTGTTTTGTTCATACAAACCTTGTTAAATACATATACACAACAATCGGTCAAGCTGTTTCAGAGGAGTTTTTTTACAATATGTGACATGAGAATTTTATATTTTAGAAGAAAGATATACCTTTACATATTTGTTAGTGCTTTTTGCGTAAAGTATTATTTTGTAAATATTTTATTTACTTTGTTTTCTGCCTTTTTTTTTCTTCACGATTATTTGGTTGACTGGTAATGACATCATTTGTACTTTTTTGGGCAATAAATAAATAAGTAAATAATATCTATCAAATAATTCTTATTTAAATAATGAAACAATCAGCTCTCGTTACCCTACCCTATTTGTTACCCTTAGGGCCTGTTTCACAATCGACAAGTAAATTTATGTGCCAGGTAAAGTTAGCACTCTCCTTGTCTATGTTCGAGTGTAAGAAAAGGAAAGGGCTAAATTTATGTGTCACATATTGCTTTACTTGACGGTTGTGAAACAGGCCCTTAGAATAGAGCTGTGAACTTTTTCTTAATGTGTGGTTGTCGGCAGGTGGTGCCGAGCGTGCATGGAATCCCGGGGGGGCTGTTCCCGGGGCGCATGCTGCGCATCCAGGGCAGCGTGCCGCCGGGCGCGCAGCGGTGAGCCTCCCGCACACAAGCACGCACACACACGCACGCATACACACACGCACACACGCACACACACACGCACACACACACAAAGTTGTAGGTAGGTAATTCTGTAGCTTTGCCTAACCCACTCTGGGATTACAGGCGTGAAGGTATGTATGTACTGTTATTAAATTCTTCTTCTTCGAGTCGAGGTTCCTTAGATACATAATGCTCATATTAAATTCTAAACTACTTATATTAAAGCGACGCTTTAATAACAATTTTGACATTGGCAAAGTGCCTAGAAGCAGAAAGCCATTACTACAAAAAAAAAAACAATTTTTTTAAAACAGTAAGCTTACAATTTCGAGCATGTGAGAGAAAGCTACAGTAAAGTCCGAGCCACATCGGACGCGTGACGTGCACGTGCACGTGCGCGTTCGCTTTCCACTGCGTGTGCGTTGTATAGTATGAATTCTCATTACATGTCACTTTACAACGCAGTGGAAAGCGAACGCGCACGTGGACGTGCACGTCACAGATCCGGTGTGGCTGGGCCTTAAGTTTGTGGTCTCGGCAGGTTCGCGATCAATCTCCAGTGCGGGCCGAACACGGACCCCCGCGACGACATCGCGCTCCACCTCAACTTCCGGTTCATCGAGCAGTGCGTGGTGCGCAACCACCTGACGGCGCTGGCCTGGGGCGCCGAGGAGACCGGCGGCGGCCTGCCGCTGACCAGGGGCGACGGGTTCGAGGCCCTGCTGCTCTGCGAACCTATGTCCATTAAGGTACTGTTAACCGCCGAATAATGTGTTCCATTGTGAAAAACCGGTCAAGTGCGAGTCGCACTAGGGTTAGAAGGTTCCGTATTTAAAATAATATGCTTGGTACCCGCAAAAGAAAATACTAAACTGTTATGAACTTTATTTTCCATCCAATAAGCTATTTTGAGAAGCCAAAATTTTGTTAAAGATTTTAAAGTTTTTTTTCTACTCGCGTACTATAAACCGCTAATATTGATACCGTTAATGGTGTCAGAATACCACCTATAGTGTAACCGAAGAGTAAAAACAATTCTATAACGAGCGTTGCCATGGTAATAACAGTTCTATAATTAATTATAGCATTGTTATTACCATGGTAACGGTCATTCCGGATATCAGTCTTGGCGTTTAGTTAACACTTGACATCCTAATAATTTGTATAATAAACCGTTCAAAACATTTAACACCAATTACAATTACGTATATTAAAAACAAAATTAATTTTATGAGTAATTATGTGTTTAAAATAAAAATGTTATTCAATTACTAAAAATAGAGGGTTAATATCCATCGATTTGTTATTTGGTTACCATGGTTACGTTCAATATGGATATCAACAAAATGGCGTTTCGTTTGGCATTCCAACTTGTTTATGATAATTTGATAGAACTGTTTTTAGTATCTATTAAAATTTGCATGAAATTTGTTAACATTTATCAATAAAATTCACAAACTATTAACGCGCATTGGAATAGTGAAAATGTCTTTGATGACAAGTACCTGATTTGTTAGCAGAAAAATCGAATAAAGTATACGAGAAAAGTTAGCAATTGTTTATTTTTATCATTATCATTTTAAGCTTGTAGAAAAAGTTATGTATGCAACGGTTCATAATTAGCTCTTAAGGTACTCGTGCCTGTAATTAGAGCGCTCGCAAGCTCGCGCTCTAACCTCGGCTCTCGTACCTTAAGAGGCTTCATTATGTACCAGTTACATAAATAACTATTTGTTATTTCTCAAAAACTGTAAATAATGAACACAATTGTTAGGTAATGCATTATGGGTACTTATACACGATTTCTCAGCGATTTTACGTGCACCACGCTCACCACGAGATCGCCAAAGCACCCTAATTAGTCGAAACTCTTGCGCATAGAGATTAAACCAGCTTGAAACCGTTCGATTAAGTTTGAATAGGGTAACAGACGATCGGGTATTGGGATAGGGTTAGCGCTTAGTCGAATTAACTGTATCGGGTTGCCCTTTTATTGAACTAAGTCGACGATAGGCTTAGCGCATCCTTGGGCTTTGTAAAAACAAGTCTATCAAATACCATATCGAAAACCCTTTTCGCGCTAAGCGGTTCCGGTGCCTGGTTATAGGTATTTTTTTATTTATTTATTTATTTATTTATTCAGGTTACAAACAGTCACATCACAATTATAGAATGGATAGGTATGAGCACAAAAAGACCTAAAGAACCATAAAAGGAAATACAAACAATTTTTAGCCACAATCGATACAAAACGAAATATAGGAATTTAGTTGAAAAAGACCTCAAGATAATTTAGAATTTAGGAATATATAACAAAATCTATGCACAAGTCCAAGGCAATAGTGAAAAAGAACACAGGTCTACCAAGGTTCAAGTAAAAAGTGGAAAAACAGAAAATATAGGTTGGTATACGAGTCTAAAATAATCTGTTCATGTATAGCTTCCCCCCCCTTCTACCAATTATTACCTGGCCCAGTCCGTTCTCACCATGTATGTGTTTTTTTTAATAGATTTGTTTTTGCTCCCGCGATAAAGACGTTTCGTAATGATGGGGTTGGTTCCAGGTGGCCCTGAACGGGATGCACTTTTGCGAGTTCGTGCACCGCGTGCCGTTCCAACGCATCTCCCACGTGACGGTGGACGGCGACGTCATGCTGCAGCTGATCGGGTTCGAGGGGGCGCAGCCGCCGCAGGCCGCATACATGGTATTTGAACGTTCTCTATTCGGTCTCTTTCTAACAAAAGGAGTTAGAAAGAGACTTCCGCTTGTAATTTGTAACTTATAGCTTCGGGAAACGGGCCTCTGCAGTTCAATTTACCAGTAACTTAAAACGTATTTTGCTAGAACGAGACTTCCCCTTGTAATTTGTAACTTGTAGCTTCGTGAATCGGGCCCCTGTAAAACTGTATTAACCGGTTAAGCTCAGACTCACGCCGTCACGCACGGAAGTGTGATCCACCCAGCCAGCTACGCGGTCGAATTCCAGTGACGTAACGTAACGTAAAATCAATAAAATCGAAGCTAGTGTATAAAAGAGATAGCGTATGTCGTTCGTATCGTGTCGTTGATATAAAAAAATATAAATTTAAATATGTAAATATTTAAAATGTGTATGTATCGAGTGAAAAAGTAAATTTTCACTCGTTTGGTCTTCTTCTAGGCATTGATTTTAACGTCAACTGTCAAAAAGACCTCACTTCCCAGAGGCGCCATCTAGTGAGGACGGAGAATGTTTAGATCAGTTCCCCAAACTCGTGTATTCCTTGTAGCAAAATTCCCAGTCGCATTTTTCCCCACTTGCGTATTTCATCATTTGCACAAGTTGACAGACGTTACCTTCTCTAGTAGATTTTGGAAACCCCATTGAAAGTGGGATATTAGTTGTTGTTATTGTTATCTGTCTTTAAAAGTTATGTTTCGTATTGTTTCCAGTCGGAGCCTCCGTCGTACGGCGCGTACGGCGCCCCGCCGGTGTACGGAGCGCCGGCCTACGGTGGCCCGCCGCAGGGTGAGTTGTGACATCATAGGTGTTTATGGGGCTTATTCCCAACTCAACAGATTCCCATTACAGATTCCCAGTTTTACAGATTCCACCTCCCACAGATTTCCACCCCTACAGATTCCTAGTCTTTCAGATTCCCACCGCTACAGGTTCCTAGTCCCACAGATTCCTAGTCTCACAGATTCCCACCCCTACAGATTCCTCCTCCCACAGATTCCCACCCCTACAGATTCCTTGTCTCACAGATTCCCACCCCTACAGATTCCTAGTCTCACAGATTCCTAGTCTCACAGATTCCCACCCCTACAGATTCCTCCTCCCAGAGATTCCCACCCCTACAGATTCCTTGTCTCACAGATTCCCACCCCTACAGATTCCTAGTCCCACAGTTTTCCACCCCTACAGATTCCTCCTCCCACAGATTCCCACCCCTACATATTCCTCCTCCCACAGATTCCCACCCCTACAGATTCCTAGTCTCACAGATTCCTAGTCTCACAGATTCCCACCCCTACAGATTCCTCCTCCCAGAGATTCCCACCCCTACAGATTCCTCCTCCCACATATTTCCACCCCTACAGATTCCTAGTCTCACAGATTTCCAGCCCTACAGATTCCTCCTCCCACAGATTCCCACCCTTACAGATTCCTAGTCTTACAGATTCCCACCCCTACAGATTCCCAGTTGTACAGAATCCTAGTCCCACAGATTCCCAGATTTACATATTCCTAGTCCCACAGATTCCCACCCCTACAGATTCCTAACTCTACGGATTCCCAAATTTACATATTCCTGTACTGCACTGTACATACACACGTAAAACAAATAATAAATTTCACAGAGTCGTAGGTAGGTTAGGTTAGGTCAATTCTTAATGACAAAAGAAGTGTACATGCAAAAATAACCTTATTACAATGACTCAAAACTCTGTTTCCAACGTGATAAAACTCTGCTCTCCTCTCCGAGCCGGTCTGTGTGAACGGACCCTAATAGTTTGAACAATTTGGGCCCAGAGCAAGACGCCTATACTCGCTTACTTGCTATCGTAGAAGTTAAAATGAGACAGCTAGACAACGTTTACACATTATGTTGCTAGCCTAATCGTCTATGAGGGTGTCATTCGCGATCCATAATATAATTTGTCCTAATCGTCATTTGCCCTAATTTATCGTTTGTTCTAAACTGGTTTTCAGCTGAGTTAGACAACTTTTTAGGCTTTCCAAAAATACCTGCGGTTAGGTTAGGTTAGAGTTGTGTTATAACAACACTCAAAAGTTTAAAACATCAGGCGGAAATGGCTTTTAGGACAAACGATATGACCCTAAGTTGAGTAGCAATTAGTGATTTATTAAGGCTTTTTAAAGTTAATCGCTTGTGTAATATACGCTGCTTAATTAATAATTAGGGCCCGGATTTTGGGGGGCGGCTTTTGACGAGTTGTAGGGAGGGGAGTATCGATAGTTTTTTTATTTATTTATGTCATTTGTCATTTATTAGGTACAAATGGAAAATCGTCCATTTGAAATTATACGTCAGTTCAGAAAAATGACCATTTGAAATACAACAAAAAGGAAAATTGTCCATCCTGAATAACGTCTAAAATGGAATCATGTCCCATGGCAAAATTGTCCAATATGATATTGGTTGAAAAAAATATTTCTCTTTGTATTTATGTACACTCAGAAATATGACCAAATGTAAATACGTCCTACTTGAAATATGCACAATTTATATTATATTTATATGGTCTTAATTCATATTAGACTACATATAATTGTGTGTATTTCATTTTGCTCATAATTTATAAAGGACAAAATTCCATTCGGACTTAATTAATTTACAACGAAAATAAATTTGGTTATAAGGGTCATTATTTGGGCGTTTGCTCCGAATCACTTTCGTGGTCACGTTTTTGTAGAAGTGGCTGCAGATTTCGATTTCGTTTCTGGTTAGGTATCTAAGTTTACCGGACATCTAACAAATATCCAAAAACGGCAACAAAATATACGCCCAATTCTTCAAAAATATGTCCACTAAAGTGAGGCGGTTGAAACGCTCGAATAATGACCCATAAATACTTTTCAGCACAATTACATTTTGACTAAATTCACTTCGGATACTATTATTAGGTCCTTACCTATGAAATTGGCGTTTTATATGGAGAATTTTATGAAAACAGTGGTTTTCATACATTTAATTTTGCGGATTATTTAGTAACGTCAAATGTAAACCAAACAAAATTCTGTCAGGAATATTGGACACTTCTAAGCTATATTATACATATCTTAATTACTTAAAAATAGTTAGCTTCATAAAACTCTGCGTAATTGAAGCACTTGAACTCACAGCACATGAAAAGAGTTGAGTTCACACTTTAATTTTAAACACTAAGTAAGAAATTGAACCATATTATTTGTATCTAAAACCTTTGTAACATACTGTATTAATGAAATTTAAAAATAATTTGGAAGTTAAAATTGAAATTAATAAATTCCGTACGAAATAAAACACGTAAAAATAACGCCAATTTCATAGGTAAGGACCCAATACTTTTGACCCAACTTTCCATTTCCAAAACAATTTTCCATTTGTACCTAATGTAATGACACTAAATCGACATCAGCCTTCTGTTTTTATCTGTGTTTTCTATTTATTTTATATCCGTCAGGCCCACCATACTATAAACAGGGAGTTTTTTGTGAGTGGGACTTTAAATCTACCGTCAAGGCAATAAAGTTCAATTACGTTTGTTCCATAATGCCATTTTCAGTTTATGAAGATAGTAAAGTGAACCTTATTTCCATTGCAACCCGGTTCTAATTAAATTGCCTTGATTATGTACATCCTATCACACTGAGCCTTACGAGGTAATATAAAACAGAAGTTAAATCTTCATTAATTCTGCATAAAATTAATTTAAAATACTGTTACGCCGATGGGATAAGGCGTCTCATTTTCAATCGTTAAATTTGGTGCTTTAGAAACGTTTTCAACAGGCTGAAATATCTCAGTCCGTTTCAGGCCACCCTCTATCAGATAACACCATATCCTGAAAACCCATTTTCAGGCGTTTTCAGGACCCCTTATGGGCCTTTGAAGTACATTTAACATTATAAAGGTGCGACCTCACCGCTGCTTAAAATACGGAGACGGTACGGAATCGCAGTGACGCATCGTATCCGTACCGTTTTTATCGCGTGCCCTCCACACCGCTGCTTAACGGTGCGTCAAAAACGGCGCCATGTTGTTACTTTAAACTGTCTTTTGTTTACGCAACGACACCGTTCTTTAAGCAGCGGTGTGGGGAGTGTGCGTCAAAAACGGTATGCATACGATGCGTCACTGCGATTCCGTACCGTCACCGTTTTTTAAGCATCGGTGTGGGCGTACCTTAATACATTACTTTCAACTTAGTCAAGTCCATCTTGTAGTTGAAATCAAAAGTAGCTCCACTTGAAGCATTGGGGCCTGTTCGATTGCGGAACTCTCGGTGCTCGAGGCCGACTCGCACTTGACCGTTTTTTTTATAGTGTACAACGCATGTATTTAACAAACGTGAGTGAAGTGTTTCTTACTAACTTTGTTTAAGGTAAGTATATTAATATAGTTACTATATATGTGTAATATATGTACTCGTCTTTTTGTATGTTAATTTACAGTCGGTTTGTTTGTTATAATAAGGAGCTGCTCACTTTAGTACCCTGTCGCTTTGAAGCCTTTTACAGGTTATTGCAGCAGTAGTAGTAGTTCCTTCGTTGGAATTGTCATATGTTTAAAAAATAGTATTTATTTATGCGGTTGCATTTTATTTTGACTTTACAATTATATATAAATAAATTACTTGTGTACATTATTTAGAAAAGTTAAAACTTACCGATGCAAAACTTTTTCATTTTATTGGCAACACATTAGTCGTTTTTTTGGAATCTATATACGGCGGAGAGTATAGTTGGTATCGACTTGGGGCCACGGATCTATTCCTATTTGCTTCCTTTATCGCTTCTGTATCTTAACCATACCGTCAACGTCATAGTAGCTCTTTTTATCAAATTGATAAGAGCTGCCACAAGGTGATAATACTGATATATAAGATAGTTTTTATTCCAAACAACAAGGCCCATCATTACTTTATTTACTTATGATTTATATAATTTCTTCTGGATGGTTTATATGTATGTTATACGTTCTGAATAGTTTATTTATACTTAGTATATTTATAATGTAGGTGTATGTATTGTTAATATTACTTGTAGTATAGTATAAAAGAACTGTTATTTTCCTGAGCCATCCAATTTTTTTTCCTTAATATGTCTAAGCACTGATCAGTAGACCCTGTTACCTTGTCGCACTGACGTCGCTTTTTTGTAGGCATTGAATGTTTATTTTATCCCTACAACGTCACAAACTTTACCTCTTTATAATACCACCAATTACCAAAAATTTACTCAACGACTCTTTTATGAAAAAAATTATCGATTTGTTATTACAAGAACCCTACGATCGGATCATTAAATTTATCATGACATTATCTACATTTTGATTTCGGAAATGTATATGAGCAATTAACTACTTCGATTTGCCTGTTTATGACTGGATGTGGCCGTCAACATTTCACTTTGATGTCCACTGATATATTTTTTTAAACCACACACAAACTTTTTTTTTACACTAACTTTTTTATGGAAAATCCGGGATTATAAGCTATATCCATACTAAGCTTACACACCGAAATCCCGTGAAATTGCACTACCTATTCCGATCACTGCTCATTACTATTATTGTGTTTTCTAATAAACTAAAGTATTTTCTCGAAATCGGACGGTGCTTTTTTGTACTGCAAATGAAAACACAACTTATAGGACATATCACATAGTTTAATAACAATTGACCACAAGTGGCCACCTTTTTCCCGTTAAGCTGACTACTCAAAGTGTAATTGTTATCAAAGTTTGTTACGTATCCCATAAATTGTGTTTTTACTTGTGCTCCAAAAAGCATTGTCTGATTCCAAGGAAATTCTTTAGTTAATTAGAAAACACAATAATAGTGATGAGGGCGCCACTGGACGCTCGACGTTTGCTCGGCGCAGTCTTAAAAGATTAACTGTCATTAGGTACAAATGGAAAATCGTCCACGTGAAATAACCATTCTGAAGTTGGGTCAAAAATAATAGTATCCAAAGTGAATTTAGTCAAAATGTAATTGTGCTCAAAAGTATTTATAACCAAATTTATTTTAGTTGTAAATTAATTAAGTCCCAATGGAATTTTGTCCATTATAAATTATGAGCAAAATGAAATACGCTCGCACTAGTGATTGTAGTCTAATATAAATAAAGGCCATATAAATATAATATAAATTGTACATATTTCAGGTAGGACGTATTTACAATTGGTCATATTTCTGAGTGTACGTAAATACAAACGACATTTTTTTCGACCAATATCATTTTGGACAATTTTACAATTGGACATGATTCCATTTTAGACGTTTTTCATTGTGAACAATTTTCCGTTTTTTGTATTTCAAATGGTCATTTTTCTGAACTGACGTATAATTTCAAGTGGACGATTTTCCATTTGTACCTAATTAATGACACTAAATCTCTTAAACAGTGTTAAACGTTTGTATGAAATGTGAAGCGTATCTAAATCTAGATTTATATTTTCTTTGCAAGTAGCATTTGAAACCTATTATCCCGGTGAAACCTATTACCAAATAAGGAGGTTGGCTACCATAGTAGTGGAAACATACTATACTCTATTGGCAAATGGGTGGATCAAATTTTAAGGCAGCCTTTTCTTTTGCGGTATTTAAACTTTCCTGGTGACTTATGGTTAACAATAATATATGAATATTAAATTTACAGACCTCACACGTTAAGCAACTCAAAATTTTTGAAAAAACTTGTCTACTCGTGGGAAAAATGCACATTTTTCATACAAAACCTGGGGACAACACCTTCCCCTGCGTTACCAACTATATTATTGATCAAAACTGTACTATTTTAAATCAAATCATTTCAAATGTTAGCCTATTTGTCTGATTTAATAAACGTGTAAGCCACGTCGTTCGCAAATATATAGTTTTTCTAAAATCATATAATTTGTGAAACGTTTCGTAAAATTGGCAGTACCTTAAAAGTTGAGTCACCTAAACACGTTAATTTAAAATCCTAATACTATCACGATGCAGTAAACCGCGTCCTTTTGGTATTACTTACGGCAGTATTTTGTCTAAAGTCGCCGTCAATAGAACTTGGAAAAGATGTAAACAAAACCAAACGAACCAATTCACCATGATTACTCGACAATCACGTACTTTTAAAGATCAAGTGAGGTCTTTGCAACGATTTATACACTAAATCATTATTTTCATATTAAGTTTAAGACGAAATAACTATTCATTATACGTTATTTTTAATACAACGCTTGGTGAATATTTGAGGTTATGTGTCAAACATTACTAATTTGTTTACATCGTTCACAAGTTCTATTGACGGCGACTTTAGGGCAGACTTTAATATGTACAGGGCCTCTATTCTAGCGGTAAAAACCATATCGTCTTTGACCTGTTACCGTAGTACTCGTATTGTAAAACTTTACTTGACAGTAATGGCGGCCGAGTTGAAATAATACCATACTTGTTAGTGGTGTGTGGCTTGTGTGGTTTTTAGTTTTTAGTTTTGCTGACTGTGTGACCTGCCGTGGGGTCCCCAAATGGTTCCTGTGGAAGACGAGCCGCCTATTTCACCATATTGACAATGACATGTGACAGGTGACAATTCGGTATACATTGCGAAGTTAACACTCCGATACATTACTGGGTTACATATGAGCGCCATGTACACTGAAATGTCACCTGTCACCTGTCATTGTCAGGATTGTGAAATAGGGGTAGCTCTGGTCTAAAAACCAGTAACATGCTGAGCAGGAACCATTTTGCTCCGTCTGGCACTGGCTCAGATGTATTGTATTTTTGTTTTTGATTGTTAATTTACTTATCTGTACTTTTGTTTTTTCTTTCTTTTTCTTTCTTTCATACCAGGTCAAAGACGATATGGTTTTTACCGCTAGAATAGAGCCTCAGGACCCCAGTTGCGCGAGTCTAGCTCGCATTTTGCCGCTCTTTTCTGCTCGCTATAGTGTTTGTTTAGGTAATTAATTGGCTATTCTTTATATGTTTTTTTTTTTGGTGCAGGTTTCTATTGAAGTTCGCTGTAAAGAAAGTGGTGCTAACTCGATCATAGGTAGAGTGGTTTTTTTTATTTGCATTTATTTTGTTTTTATTTACAGTGCTTGGAACCACAGCGTCCTGCTTTCTAACTCGAATTTTCAGCGTCAAAACAATATATGCATTCTATGTGGTCCAATATATCTGAGCTCATGCAGGGACCGGAAATTCCGATAGATATTTACCTAAAATTGGCAAAGTCCCGGAAAAAGCTGAGCAATTATGGCGTCGGCTTTTAAAAATGTTATTTTAATAATATCAGTACCGGGATTCCGGGATTCTGCAAAACGTTACGACACTATAATACCCTGTACATATAGATAAAGATGAAAAAAATATCCCATGTTTAGGTCATGGTTGCTTTTGACTTTTACCTGTACCTGTTTACCCTTAAATGACCATCTCTTTGTTTAAGTTCCCAATCTAAACGCAAATAGTTGCTAGTTTATATTAATTACTAGCGGCCCGCCAGCGGCTTCGCCCCGTTGCAAAGTTCTGACTTTCCCGGTGGATTTTTCAATTATTTTCTTTCATAAAAACCTTGTCCTGACAATGAAGAACACAATAAAAAAGACATCAGCAAAATCGGTTCAGCCGTTCTCGAGTTTTGCGCTTAGCAACACATTTAGCGATTCATTTTTATTATATAGATTTAACATTTAGGATAAAACTTTATGTCAATTTACTCCTCAAACTTCGTTAGTTCAATGAATGTAACTTAAATAGCATTTACTAAATCCATACATAGAAAATAACTAATAATTACCATAATGTAGGTATACTAGTTACTGTAGTAATAAATAGAAGTAATTTAGTAATCCTTAAATATGAATTTATGTTGGCATTATTTGTTTATTTAGAAATCCCGGGAATTTCATTAATATTATAATTGAGTCCGCTTCCGCAAAACTGAACAACCACGCCGCCGCCAATGTTTAGGTAAATATCTATCCGAATTTCCAATCCCTGCTCATGACACGAAAGACGAAAAGTTATTTCCAAACTAACCTAACAAAAAAATATCATTTTTATTGCTGCCTCATGCTAGGTGAGCTGCGGCAATTATAGCCACAAATGTACAAAAAAGGACCCCCCTTTCTCTTATCTCCGAAGTTTACGGAGCTAAAAATCTGAAAAAAACCTTATTTAAAGATATTATTTATATTTTACGTGAAAAATAACAGTTGTCAAATTTTACCGTTTTGGAAATAATATCAAAAAGCTTTAAAAATCTGTATTAAATCTAGGCTAGTCAAAATGGGCCTTAAAACATGGAAAATAAAATTCATAATCGATATGAGTAGTTTTTTTCGTTTTCCAACCAAATTTAATTATCTTAAATACGGAACCCTCGGTGCGCGAGTCTGACTCGCACTTGACCGGTTTTTTACTTTTATCAAAGCCACGCCAACTCTTTGAAATTTCAAAAGGCTAGGTGCAGTTTAGGTCGCTTGCAATACTTGTTATCCGTCCGCGAGTTCACAAGCCACTGTTTCCCAACTTTTCATTTGCCAACCCGCTTTGTATTCTGTAACCGTAAATATTTCAGGATTTTATAAAAACTAACCTAACCTATAGGGTTCTACACGATGGTACTGAAATAAATTCTGAAAAAAATATGTAACATTGGGATGGCAAATGAAAAAGTTGGGAAATGATACATTTGGCAAACATGTTTTTGCCAAACGGCAGGCTCCCGGATTCCACGTCTCCCAAGTCTTCTGGATTGGCAACCTTTTGCATTCATAAAATATTAAAATCTAAATAGTAAATTTGCAATTTTGAGATTCTAAATGTCCTCCTTTCTTAAGCTTGTCTGTTTGTTTGTGTCATATGCATGATATCCCGACGCCATTGATATGAAATTATTAAATGTTGAATGTAATATGTTTTTATGGTTTCTATTGATTGCAATAACGCATGAATTTTATTTTCAGGTGCCTTGTGAAAAATCGAAATCGAAATCAGAAAATAATGATGTTGAGCTTTTTTTAAAAATATTTGTGAGTCTTTGTAGTTTTTTTGCACTAAAAAGTGATTATAAAGCATTTACTGTAAGCATTATTGGAAAACGTTAAATGTTATATTATTAATAATTGTAATAATAAGAGTAACCGTGTTTCGAAGCGCATAAATAATATTATATATTTGTTAAATTAAAAATAATGTAGTTGATGCAGCTTTGTTGTTTTGAAATCTCTTCTAGGTTATAAATAGTGAGTTTTAAGCACAGTTAGACTAAAGATCTCGATATGGAGTCGTCATTCATATTATTTCAGGGTGTAATGGTTTGCATAACACAAATAACATAATTCTGATTTGTATAATGATCATTTTGTAGAATGTATAATGACTTGAATCAAAATTCTTCTTCTTAGTCGTACACTCTTGTCAGAGTGGTCGTGCTTGTTGGAATGTTATACACGGTTGGTCTTGACCTCCAGTTTGCTTGTTCGAGAACACTACCCTCGCGATTTCTCTCGCATTTCTTGCGGCTTAGGGCGTTGCGTGTGCACTCGACCACAGATGTGGTAACATCATAACATGATTTGGAATCATAATTATGAGTGTGCATAATAACTAGGTGCGTAACGCACTAATGTAATAAAAGTCATTTTGTATAATATTTAAATACATATGGTATCGTATGTAAAATATATATAATAACGCAGATACTAATAGTAACTTAAAAATAATGTACGAACAAGTTGACGGAGCTCCGCAAAGCGGAGCTCCTATTCCGCGTAGTTATGTTATGGCACAACTCTAACCAAACCTAACCTATAAGTAAAGGCGAGATTGACCTAATTTAGCAAATTGGTTTAATTAGATATATCATCTGATCATTATTGCAAATGTTTTTATTATTTTTAGTCATTATACTTTATGAAATCAAATGGCATTATTCCACATGAATGTTATACAAAAGGTTGTTATGTTAAATGTGTGACCGCAATGCTACAAAAAAATATAAATTTTGTTTTTATGCTGGACGTTTGTTTTTCACTTATTAAGTAGTTAAAAGAAAATATGCAATATGTTTTTAGACTAATTAAAGCACCCGTTATTTCATATTAAAAGTCGCGTCACTTATACTCCGTTATTTATTGTACTCTACAATTTAATTATTAATATTAATAAAAAGATGATCGTTTTAAAGTGTTTTTATTTCATCACCGGATTTACACATCTTTTTTTAAATAACCATGTATCATGTAGGTAGGTATCTACACTCTGTGTCATCTAAAATGATGCCTGTGATAGCTCATTATTAGACCCCATTATCTAACGCTCAGTTTGGGGGCACGCTAAAATAGTGACTTTGCCGTTAAATCCAGGATTTAATTCTGTAAAAAATATTAATCACTTAATAGAAAATTAGGAAATTCAAATTGATAGCAGTATTGTAAACAAAAACTGCATAGAGCATTACAATAAACTACAGTTTTTGCCAGTTACAACTGTAGGTAGAGGACGAAAAATCATTTTCGCTTTTAAAATGGATTTTTACAAGTTTGACTTCATGTAATTTGGAAAAAAAATTGTTAATTTATTGTGAAACACAATCATAAACAAATTTAAAAAAAAACTTTAATTTCATAAGAATTAAAAAAAAAACGCTATCAGAAGTCTGTTGAGTATGAATCAAATCTTTTGATATCTTAGTGAGTGAGTCAACTTCATTTCTATCAATTAAAATTATCGAAATTGCCCCATCACTTGCCCCCAAACTGAGCGTTAGATAACGGGGTTTACTCATTACAAACTAAATTGGTACACACTAGGGAATGCAATTTAACCGGTTATTAACCGTTTTTGTATGAAAATAACCGGTTAAAACCGGTTATAACCGGTTATTTGCATTCTCTAGACTACACACCTAGCGACGCCGTTCAGGAACTTAAATAATGAATCGCCTATTTTTAAATACCTCGCATGTGTACCTAGTAAGTGATTGAAATTACGAAATACGGCTGTCACAGGCATCATCTTAGATGAAATATACCATAAGTATCAATATCCTCAAAGCGAGTTACCTTTGTTTCAGCGAAATATGTTTGCCAAATGTATCGTTTCCCAACTTTTCATTCGCCAACCCTCTTTGTTTTCTGCAACCGTAAATATTTCAGGATTTTATAAAAACTAACCTAACCTAACCTATAGGGTTCTACAAGATGGTCTTGAAATAAATTCTGAATTTATATAACGTTGGGTTGGCAAATGAAAAAGTTGGTAAATGATACATTTGGCAAACATATTTTTGCCAAACGGCAGGCTCCCCCACAAAACATGTAGCTATAGGAATAAATCACCAGATTATTTTGAAGCATACCAAGCAATTAATATTTACAAGATTAACTGACATTTTCTTTTTTAATTATTAAGGATGATGACGACGTTAGCCTGGTTGGTAGTGTGGTCCATATTGGCTCATATAAAATTGATCTTTAGATTTTTAATACAAATAACGATTTGTGTCTATACTCATAATTTCTTCGAAAAATTTTGCTCATGCTTTTTTGTTCATACTTTTTAAAGTCATAATTATCGCAACTCATAATGCATTTTTTAAAGAAACTTACTTTTTAAGGATTGTTATAAATCTAACCTAACCTAACCTAACCTAATTATATCTACACGTAAGATATTTAAGAAATTCTGAAAACTGTACGGTTCCATGAATATTGGCGTTATAAGTTCAGATGAGTATGAGTTCCGATCATTAGTATTAAAAAATATTATGAAGAGTTTGTAATGATGTAAAATGGTATGAGAAAAAAATTCGGAGTTCCAATAATCGGAGTTGCAATTTTATATGAACTTTGGCGCACCCTTGGTAGTGACCTTGCCTACTAAGCTAGCGGTTCCGGCTTCGATTTCCGGTTAGGGAAATAAGTAGTTCTAGTTTAACTTGCCCTGTTATTTATTTTAATTAAAATGAATGTGTAGGAGGCGAGTTCAACCTAGTGAGACCCGGTGTTCCATAGGAGGTACAGTCGTAAATATATATACGCCCCTATGCCACTAATAATAAGGTCTATGCACCTATACATATTGAGGCGAGTGGTTCAAAAATAGAATCCTGAGCGTAGCGAGTGTTTCAACACATGAGACGTAAAATAACTTTTCACCCGTGTATAACACACAACTTTTCACCTCACTACAGCGAGGAAAATAAGAAAAAGGGTTTGTACTATCAATTATTATTCATTTACCTCTTTGTCTATACAATAATTTTGATGTATAAAAGTATTGGTAAAATCAAAAATAATGCAAAATAGCCTAAGCATATCCAGTCTTTACTTTTAACGTTTTACGTTTTGCTAGCTGTCAAATGTCACTTAAGCTGCCTTCAAATGTCAAAACTTTTTCTTCAAATGTGAATAAAAAGCGATTTTCTCAATAGATATCAAATCAAACAAACAAAAAGGGCTTTCCGAGCTAGTGAAATGAAAAAAAAATACCACTTCGGAAAAAACTTTGAATATTGACTCTTTTTTTTTAGTAATCTTAATGCATCGGTTATCGTAATAAATAACTATTAATACCGTAATCGTAACCGTAATGTTTGTAATTTGTATGTATGAATGTATGTAGGTACTCTTTATTGTACAAAAACACAGAAATTCAAAAACAATATTTACAGAAAAGAAATGTACAAAGGCGAACTTATCCCTTTAAGGGATCTCTTCCAGCTAACCTTTTGGTGATTGAGGAAAATAAGAAAGCAGAATGTGACGAGTGGACACAAGTACAAAAACAAAGTTTACAGAAACTGCGTGAACTAAATTTTAGACCTTTTGTTAGAGTAAATGATAACAGAGACATATTAAAAAAAATATGAAAATAATTAAATACACAAACATACATAATAAACACATGTGTAATTCATATATATAATATACATAAATCCTACTATCCTATCCTATCCTATCCTACTATCCTACTAATATTATAAATGCGAAAGTTTGTGTGTGTGTGTGTGTGTGTGTGTGTTTGTTACTTCTTCACGCTGCAACGGCTGGACGGATTTGGATGAAATTTGGAATGGAGATAGCTTATACTCTGGATTAACACATAGGCTACTTTGAATCCCGAAATAAATCAGTGTTCCCGTGGGATGGCAAAATTACTAATTCTACCCGGACGAAGTCGCGGGCAGAAACTAGTATATTATAATGAAACAGAGGAAAGTAGGAACACAACACGGACACGATGGATCCTAAAAACGATGGCGACGTGACGGCCGAGTGGCGACACTGCACATTCAGACCTGCCGAGTGAGCGAGCGAGACAGTGCGGAGAAGCGGGATGGACACTCGGCCTAGTAAATAGAACGGGAGCCGAGCTACTGTCTCGCCGCTTCGTTCGCCCGAGCACTCAGCGCTATGTTAATACGCACCGAGTACTCGGCCGAGAGCACTGTCTCGCCCGTTTGCTCGATACGTGTTATCAAGGC
Organism: Acleris cristana; assembly: GCA_948252455.1. NCBI lineage: Eukaryota > Metazoa > Arthropoda > Insecta > Lepidoptera > Tortricidae > Acleris > Acleris cristana. Next base: position 1,948,347 of record OX411798.1, on the reverse strand, counting down.
ATAGCTCGCGCGTTTGTCACTGACGCGAGCCGTGCAAGTTCGCGAACTTTAAGATCGTGATTTTAAAGCTCGTCACCCCTTGAAGGCTGCGGCTCCACTGAGGCGGAGATGAGCGGAGTGGAGCAGAGCTGTGCCAATATTAACCAATAGAATCTAAACTAACATGCGGAAGGGCCGCTCGACGTGACCGCATGCGCCTTCTATGGTCGCCCTCAATAGAATTTGCGAACTATGTAAACAAATTAGTACTATTTGACACATAACCTGAAATATTCACCAAGCGCGTTTTTATTAAAAATAACGTACCTATAATTAATAGTTATTTCATCTTTAATATGAAAAAAAAGGTTTTAGTGTATTTATAAATCGTTGCAAACACCTCACTTCATCTTTAAAAGTACAGTCAACAGCATAAATAAGTGATCATTTATGTACCTACCTTGTCGCTTTCAATCGTTTCACAATTTTGTATAACATTTCAAACACGACGTTAAAGTGACAAGGTACATAAATGATCACTTATTTATGCTGTTGACTGTACGTGATTATCGAGTAATCATGGTGAATTGGTTCGTTTGGTTTTGTTTACATAGTTCGCAAATTCTATTGACGGCGACTTTATTGGTTAATATTATCACAGCTCCGCTCGTCGCCGCCTCAGTGGAGCCGCACCCTAAGCGTTTGAAATAACGAAATAGCCCTCCAGCCACGACGATTCCTTGACAGGATCCATCAATGGAGTCAACTGCACCTTTCGTGCATCCAAATTCATCAATGGAGATTTAAATGGATTTTTTGTACATTTGGATTTGTCAGTTGAGAAACTACAATGTTTATCAATGGATTCTAGTAAACACTTATTATAATCAGATCCATTAAAGGAACCTAATAAACTTTTAATAGGCTCGGATACATTCATAGATTACAAATACTACTCTAAGGTCGCCGTCAATAGAATTTGCAAAAGATGTAAACAAAACCAAACGAACCAATTCACCATGATTACTCTATAATCACGTATTTTTAAAGATCAAGTGAGGTCTTTGCAATGACTTATACACTAGATCATTATTTTCATATTAAAAGATGAAATAACTATTCATTTTACGTTATTTTTAATAAAAACATGCTTGGTGAATATTCGAGGTTATGTGTCAAACAGTACTAATTTGTTTACATCTTTTGCAAGTTCTATTGACGGCGGTTCTATCTTCTCCAAAGTGACAAATTATAAATGATCATTTGGGCAAATTGACGAATTGAAGATTTAGATGGCATTGACGAATTACAGAAGTTGACCAGTTGATGAAAATGACGCACGTATTTAAGAAAATGACGAGATGAATTACAAAACCAACAACCCACCTATTCCACGTATTGATAAAGTAGAGTATTAATTAAAGTGTGTTCTTCTGTTTCCAGGTGTGTACCAGAAGCCAGAGGTGAGTGAGCTCTATTTAAATTTTAAAATGTTCTCAGTAGGGACATTAGTAGGGCGACAATCGATAGGTAGTGAGTGGTCATCCTTACTTGTAACCTTACGAGTATAGTAGGAGATACGAATAGGAGACGATTTGCACCGGGCTGCTTATTCGATCAAAAGTATTTTATATCAGTTTTGATACGCTAAATAATATGTGGCGAATAGGTTGGCTGAAAAATTTCAGTCCAGTATATAATTAATTAAAAGAATAAAAATTAACTCTTGCTTAAAAAAATGCAATTGCTTGTTTAATAGACAAATTACATACCAATCGAAAGTAGGTATGAAGCCTATAGAATTTGCAAACGTTAGGTTGACTATTTTTAACCCGTCAAACTATTGGATAGGCAGGTATAAACAGGTAAGTCGGTACTAATAATTTGCACCAAACCTAACGTTTCATACTTCATACTTCATGCTTTCGATTAGTATGTAATTTGTCTATTAAACAAGCATTTTTTTTTTTTATAAGTTCATTTTTAATATTTTTTTTAATGATTGACCTCACTCCTGGGTATTGCTTCTCTCAAAAGCAAAGGTGAGCGAATGCAGGAGTGAAGGCCAAGCGGCGAGTTTAAGTAGTCCCGTCAGAGAGAGCAAAACACATATTAGCGCGTGCATTATCAATTAGGTAGCCTTATACGTTCGAGAAGCCATGCTGCCAAATTGAAAACATGCGCTGAAATGTGTTTTGTTCGCTTTGACGGGACTACTTAAACTCGCCGCTTGGACATCACTCCTGCGTTCGCTCACCTTTGCTTTTGAAAGAATCACTACCCAGAGGCGCTAAACAAGATGCATTACGCTAACCAGCGTTTCTATTCGTTTCGTTTTTAAACCAATCGCGTCACTGGTAGATCACGTGACTTTTCGTATCACGTCATCTACCAGTGACGCGATTGGTTTAAAAACGAAACGAATGGAAACGCTAGTAAGCTCACCTTTGCTTTTGAGAAAATCACTACCCTGTTTTGTTGCTTTGTCTGTGAAGTAAAGGCGTGTTGCCAGATGTACGAGTCGTACGCGGCGCCGGTGCAGCAGCAGCGCAGCGGGCTGGGCACGGGCGCCGCCGTGGGGCTGGGCGTGGGCGCGCTGGCGGCCGGCGGCCTGGCGGGCTACGCGCTCGGCGGCGGCTTCAGCAGCGACAGTCCGCCCAGGGAGGAGGTAAGCAGACGGCCCTGCCAAGACACATTACGCACACAGAACAGAAATAACCTAACCTAACCAACAAAATGTTGGAAAACCCCCGACATTGACATTTCAAAGTTCAATACTTCAAAAACGGCTAAACCGATTTCGATATAAAATGTCTAAGAACCACCGCTAGAAAACCTGCTTTCAAATAAAAAAAACCGCATCCAAATCGGTTCATCCGTTTAAGAGCTACGGTGCCACAGACAGACACACACACACACACACACACACACACACACACACACACACACACGTCAAACTTATAACACCCCTCTTTTTTGCGTCGGGGGTTAAAAACAGTAGAAGTGTCAAGTGGGCGTGTAACGTGTGGCATAGTTATGCGGAGCTCCGCGCAACCTACCATACTTTTGCCGCGATCGCTTATTTCGATATTTCGATATTTCTAAAATAGGAAATAAATCCAGAAGCATGCCTTATTGTGCTATTTTGGAGTGTAAAACCGATAGCCGCACCAAAAATATTTCCCATGGTGGCGTGTTGTTTTTATGATAGTTTGAGTATTGGCGACAACAGGTCTGATACTAAGCGAAGCTCATGCCACTTCCACTGTTTTTTCCATGATTACGCATCAGCTTGCCTGCATCTGTTTTTAGTAAAAAAATATGAAAAGGCCTCAATCTGCACATTTCAAAACGATTTCTGTTTTCTGTGATGTGCTTTTTGATATAAAGCCAAAAATGTACAAAGAATGACCGTTCCCCCACCCCTTATCTCCGAAGTTTATTTATCAAAAAATCTGATCAAATTCTGACGTATAGATAATTACTAAAGTGCCCGGCCTATAAGAAGTCAATCCTGACACCTGTCATTTCAGTACAAATTATAACCTCAAACCGAAGAATAGGTTATAAATTGTACTGCGATGACAGCTGTCAGGATTGACTTCCTATTCTAGGATTGATATATATATATATATATATAAAAGGCAAAACTGAATGACTGACATATCAACGCACAGCCGAAACTACTGTACCTAGAAACTTGAAATTTGGTACATGGGTTCCTTTCATGATGTAAGTGAGCACTAAAAAAGGATTTTCCGAAAATCGACCCCCAACGGGAAGAAATGGGGGGAGTAGCGGGAAACTAATTCTACGCGTACGAAGTCGCAGGCGTCCTCTAGTTACTTATATTTTGTAGGATCCACTTTGAGAAACTCTATACTTACTGGAGTTTCTTGCGGCGCTTCTTCTCCGCAATGATGGTCTTGTACGAAGCGCTGGTAGATTCACTCCATGGGCCCGTTCCTCAAAGCGTATTAGTCTAATAATATTAGTGTTTTGTTTCGTAAATAAGACTAAAAAATGAGACAAAACACTAATATTATTAGACTAATAGTTTTCGAGAAACAGGCCCCATAAGAGACGTGTTAGAACCCTGGTGTGGCCAATTAACTGAATAAATTATTTCATTTCAATTCAGACCTAAGTGACTATGACAATAGGGAATATGCATAGATTTTTTAAATCGCATTTGTCAACAAAACTTAAAAATACCGTAAAAGACATCACCACAAGTGAAATTATAATTAAAATCGGTCATGTAATATGGATGATACAAGCAATTTTAAACTGCTAATGAGACAGAGAGATCCGAAGTGCACCGGTGACGTCATTGTGCAGTTCGGCCATATAAACTCCACGTAAAATTCTGTTTTGCTAGAAAGAGATAGGACTCGCCCACCGAGGTTTCCGCACATGACACGGTCAACTCAATGCAAAATTTGCACCGCCGCCGTTCCTTGCATAAAGACCCTGATTTTTGTGATTTAACTAAAAATGTACAGATTTCAGATTTTTTCCTTTACTTGTAGTCAAAGACGGTGTTACTTGCCAAATTTCATAGTTCTAGGTCAATGGGAAATACCCTATACATTTCGATTCCCTCGAGAGTGTCGAAATACACGTTTTTTGCGACATAAACGGCCGTATCTTTTTTTTACGTATATGTAGAAGTTTGATTTTTTCACAGCTTCAAGGGACTGTAGACTTGAGTATATGGTTTTAAATTCAACTCGATACCTCCACGCGTTCCCGAGATAAAGGGTCTTGACAGACAGACAGACGGACGGACGGACAACAAAGTGATCCTATAAGGGTTCCGTTTTTTCCTTTTGAGGTACGGAACCCTAAAAAACATGCATATTCCCTATTTTTGTAAAAGTCCCGTGATATGTATTTGACAATATACATTCCGTGGCTGATTGTTGTTCACAGGTGTCGGTGGCGGAGTTTGGTGGCGACGACTGGATGGATTAAGCTCCTGCGCAGGCGGCTCGAGGCTGCCACCCCGGGGCGGCTTGCGCATGATATCGGTCATTGTTATTTAGAACTTTATTTCAAAAGCTTAAATTCCTTGTAGCGATTCGGTCTCATTTCACCTCGATCGCATATTTCATTGTATCATTTGGTCTCGATTGTCTATTTTTACCCCACTGCGGCAAAGCCCAAAAGGGTTATGTGTTTGACCTGTATATATGTCCGACTCTATGTCCCCTCGTAACTACTAAAAGGATCAATGACCGATTTTAATAAATTATATGTGGTTAGATTCGTCTTAACCACTAGAGTGTCATAGGACGGAGCTGTGCCAATATTAATTTCAAATAGCAATAGCCACTTTTTGCCCCGTACAGTGAAACTGTGGAACGAACCCCCCTCGGCTTAATTTCCAACCGGTTATGACATGGGTGCATGAAAAGAGCTTTCATTTCCCTAATTGGCCGGCAATGCACCGAGAACTCTAAAAAATAAATGATATAAAACCTGACTTACTGATTTATATATCAACGCACAGCTGAAACTACTGTACCTAGAAACTTGAAATTTGGTACAGGGGTTCCTTTCATGATGTAAGTGAGCACTAAGAAAGGATTTTCCGAAAATCGACCCCCAACGGGAACAAATTGGGGCATCCTCTAGTCTAATAAAAAAGGTTTCCAAGCAAAACTCGATTGCGATGAAAGCGGCTATCGTAAAAAACTACTCGGAAAAAAAGATGCTACAAATTAAATACTTATGGCTGATTTACATTGGGTCAGCAAAAGCAGGTCAGTAGAAGTACATTGACGAGTCGGTTTTCACGTTTGAGGCGAGAGCTATTGTAACGACGCAATGTACTTCTACTGACCTGCTTTTGCTGACCCAATGTAAATCAGCCTTTACTGATGTGAACAGTCAGAGAAAAAATCTATTGAGATTTTGTTCAATTCAACCGAGTTGAAATGCGAATCGGTGAATAGCTACAAGTAAGTTGCTTTTGAGATAGAGTTCTAATAAACGTCGGTTATCCCTTTCTCGCTAGGCTATAACAATAGAAACACAGCAAGCGACAAAATGTGCTAGCCTAGTCAAGATGCATAAACATGCAATATAAACTAGTTAGAAAGGGATATCCGAGCGATAAATAAGTCGCGGACCGCTTGTGCCCGTCTTGTTGCGGCTTGTACCCAAGGAAGCGTCACCGAGACTCGCTTAACGTTGCTTCACGAGTTTTTCCATTAGTATCCACTCTTTATTAGTTAAGTACAAAACAATTACGTGTGTAAATTTTAAATGGCGTGTTGATTATTAATATATTTTAGGCCAAAAAATACACAAAACAAACACGAAAGAGGCGATTAATCCAAGCATCGGGGAGTCTGCCGTTTCGTCAAAATATTTTTGGTCAAATGTATCATTTCTATATATAAATGTACGACTAGTTTTCGTAACGCAGCGGATAATTTAACGTTTCTTAATTTTAGTACCTAGTTAAGGAAAATCTTTCTGAGAAACTCCCAAATATAACTTTTAAATTTTGACAACCATTCAAAAAATTCTTAACCAATTCTATTTTTAGTTACACTTATGAACTAATAAATGAAGGTTAAAATCTATGTACAATTAATCTCTGTTGAAAGCGAATCTTTCATTTTATAAACATTTGAAAAAAACAATGTTTAAATTTGTATCACACACACACAAATGGTATTCATTAAAAATATAGTAAAAATATCTATGTAGCTATAAGAGAAAATTATATAAATGCCTTAAAGATGCCTTGTATTATATTTAGTCACATCCATTGTTAAATAGACAGCCGTGATTGTTAAAAAAAAACGTTTATTTGTAGAAATACGTATTAGCTCTGGATATAGAATAAGGTTGCAATCATATCTTAATTTAACTAATTAATTTAACACCGAACAAATTGTAAAATCGGTTCATCATTGCAGACCCCTCCCTCCGCTAGGATCCATTGACAGGATCCATTAATGGGGTCAAGTGGGCTTTTTGTACATTAAAATCCATTAATGGAGTCGAGTGGGATTTAATGTACACTTAAATCCATTTGGAGTCGTTTACACATTTTAGGACGCTGGGATCCGTCAATGGATTTCAATATACTATGAAGTCTACAAAGATCCATTAATGGATTCTATTGAACTTTTTATATACCGGGATCCATCAATGGATACTAAGAAGTATCCATCAATTGATGGAATCAAGCGTATTAAAAGTTTAATAAAATCCATTGATGGATCGAAGTGTAATTAATAATGCAACAGGATCCAATTATGGATTCCAGAGTATTAAAAAGTGTAATCGAATCCAAATGGATTTAAGTGTACATTAAAGCCCGCTCTACTCTATTAATGGATTTTAATGTACAAAAAGTCCACTTGACCCCTTTAATGGATCCTATCAATGGATCCTAGTGGACGGAGGGTTGCAGACTAGCTTAATAATAGTAAATGAGGAGTCTAGACAGGGATCCTCAAGTATTACTAGTAGTAAGGCCACTACCAGCCACCATTTGACCTTCTAACCCAGTGACGGACCTATCCCCCCCCTCCCAAAGATGTTTGCTAAGGTCGGATTTTTATTCCCACAGAAAAAATGTAAACAAATGTGTTGCCGTTAACGAAAAACATTTGCAGTATTCAAAATATTTATACTTTCCACATTTAAAAAAAACTGTATATTGCAATCAAGAATGAAGAATTTAATTTGTTGATAGCAAACTTTATTTTGACGTGAACTCTTTGTTGTATTAATTTAAAACGAGAAAACTGTTTTGTACGCCTAATTTATTTATTGCACTGGTATCATTGACTCGATACACCTGTGTTAACAAGTTGAGGGCCGCTTGATTGATGGGAGAAGTCACTTCACTCACTTCGCTTCACAATTCGTGCTCCCGTCGTAATCGCTTTCCAGTGACTCATTTGTGCGATTTTAATTACAATTATTTCTCGAATTTATTTTTATATCACGGTTCGAGCGAAATGATGACTTAATATTATATTTCTTGTTGGCCCACACGTTGAGATCCCCTGAAATGTCACTTTGACAGTGACGTAACTTTGTTTACATTTTTTCTGTGGAAATAACAATCCGACCATAGGAAAAGACAAGTAATACCTGGCATAGATGATAAATAATATAGGAAATGGAAATCCCTCGCCCCCGCACACAGCATTCTAGAGCCGCCATAATAGTAGGTATTTTCAGGTCTAATATACCTATGTAAGTATCGTAAATATAACCAATAGACTTAGTTGTCCTTTGCTTTACAAAACCCCAGCCTGTATATAAAGGGGTATAACACATGTTACATAAATGTTAACAGAGATATTATTTATCATTATTATATTAGAATACGTTTACGCAAAAATAATAAATAATTTTGTTTGTGACACGAGTTTTTTTTTATCGAACCAAGACCTCTTCGCTCCTTTAGGTACTGGGTAGTGATTCTTTCAAAAGCAAAGGTTAGCGAACGCAGGAGTGAATGTCCAAGCGGCGAGTTTAAGTAGTCCCGTCAGAGCGAGCAAAACACATTTCAGCGCGTGTATTCAATTTGGCAGCATGGCTTCTCGAACGTATAAGGCTGCTTAATTGAGAATGCACGCGCTAATATGTGTTTTGCTCGCTCTGACGGGACTACTTAAACTCGCCGCTTGGACATTCACTCCTGCATTTTGCAAAATGATGTAATTATGAAACAAACAAACATATCATTTTGCAAAACGCTTTGTTTTTTCGAAACTTACTATTTCAGGATTTTTACAAAACTAACCTAACTTAACCTTATTCTACAAGATGGTCCTGAAATAAATGCTGAAATACGAGTATTTAAGTACTTTTTTTTTTGAAGTAAAGCGTTTTGCCAAATGACATGTTTGTGAATTGAGGCTGGGTTTTATAAAGATCCGTTAGATCAAATTTCGATCAGGATGTCAAAACTTGTATGAAGTTACTAAAATTTGATCTGACATAAGGCCCATTTAGATGGTACGAGTTTCTCGCCCATTTTGGGGCGAGAAATCGTATGACATTATCGTATGCAATAATCGCCGGGCGAGAATCGTATAAAAATGGTTACATTAAGCGAGAAATAAAAACTCGTTTACGATGATGTCATTCGATACTCGTACGGAGATTATCGCCAGGCGACATAGTTTACACGAGACGCTGCATTCTACGGAGATATTTGCTGACGATGTCTCGACTCATCTAAACTGGTTCTCGTATGACATTTTTTCACGTACATGCGAGTATCGCACGAATCGGTCAGAACCGATTTTCATACGAGTTTTACCCGTCAATTAACGTGTTTACACGGAGACTGCAACCATATAAGGCGAGGCGATTTTCGCCCCTTGCCATACGATATCGTACGTGTAGTTTATATGATGACATATTTTTTCTCGTGCTACGACAATCGTACACTCGAAGAGAGAAACTCGTACCATCTAAATGGGTCTTTACTAACAGACCTTTATAAAACCGGGCCTGAATCAGTTTGCGAAATATTTTTGTTGTTTGTTTGTTGTTTGTTTGTGTTGGCGTTGTTGGTTGACATTGTTATTGTTGCAAGTGATCGGATATCGATATCGCATAAACGGACATTTCATATTTATCAGAAGACTAGGGGGCGCCCGCGAGTTCGTACGCGGATTTTTTTTCACGCTACTCCCCCCATTTCTTCCCGTTGGGGGTCGATTTTCGGAAAATCCTTTCTTAGTGCTCACTTACATCATGAAAGGAACCCCTGAACCAAATTTCAAGTTTCTAGTTATACTAGTTTCGGCTGTGCGTTGATATATAAGTCAGTCAGGTTTGCCTTTCAATACTCAATACTCAATACTCAATATTTTATTGCAATCATAATGTTTACAAAAAGATGGAAATATAATAAATAATAAATGTCTCAATTATGAACCCTGTTGGGCACTGCAAGCATATTTAGAGAGAGGGAGACTTATCCTTTAAATAATATGAAAAGACTACAGTAATAGGTATTTATCTAATTTACCTTTAAAGTTTAATTTAAGTAATTTGTATTATTATAACTTGTCGTCTAAGTATTCATTTATTGTGTAGTAAGCTTTAGTTATTAGTAACTGTTTGAGATTTTTTAAAAATTTACGTTCATTTGTTTCTTGTCTTAATATTTCAGGTAAATTGTTGTATATTTTTATAGTCATTACGTAAGGGCCGGATGAGATGATTTTAAGGCGGGAAAGTGGCAAGATGATTTTATATTTATGTCGTATTGGGCGTGTAGGAGGCATATCCTCGCGTTTTTTGTAGAAATGATTATGTTTATGTACGAACTTACATGCTTCCAATATAGTAATGTAGATGCTTGGAAGAGTAAGCAGTTTGTATTCCAGGAAGTAGGGTCGGCAGCTGTCGGTTTGTTTTATATTCACTAATATCCGGATCAGTTTTTTCTGTAGGGTAAATAGTGATGGCGCGTCTGTACTATTTCCCCACAGAATGATGCCGTAGTTGAGCCACGAGTAGGCGTATGCGTAGTAAGTAGCTAGGGCAGTCGCGAGGTCGGTAGTTTTTTTAATTTCACGGAGTGCGTAAACAAATTTAGACACTTTTGAATGAATTTTTTTTATGTGTACTTTCCAATTAATGTGGGTGTCAATATCTATTCCTAATAAGGTAAAATGGTTAACTACATCTATTTTAATATTGTTGTACATAAAATTAATTAACAGCTTTGGTTTCTGGTATGGGTAAAAAGTTATTAGTTTAGTTTTTAAAAAGTTTATTTCCAGGTTGTGGTCAATCATCCAGTTTGTAATTAAATCTAAAATGGAGCAGAGCTTTGTATTTATGTTTGTGTTATTAGGACAGGTAGTAAGTATGGAGATATCATCGGCGAACAGTACACAGGGGTCATTTATGATTTTTGGAAGATCGTTGATGTAAATTAGGAAGAGGAGACACCCAATTACACTACCTTGTGGAATTGAGGCCTCTAGTGTTATGACGTTTGAACGAACACTTGTTATTTCCTTGTTAGCAAAATCAAAATGTTCTATCTCAACTAGTTGTTCCCTATTTTTTAAATACGAGGAAAGCCATTTATGCGCTATACCTCGAATTCCTATACCGTATAGTTTTTGCAGAAGTATGTTAAATTGGACCTTATCGTAGGCTTTAGACATATCAAGTAACAAGCCCACAGCGTACTGTTTACAGTTGATTATATTTAGAGTCTCCTGGATATATTTAAATACCGCTAAACTAGTGGATCTACCTTCTCTGAAACCGTTCTGAGAATCGTCAAATATCTTATATTTTTCACAAAACGCGTATATGCGATTACTCATTGCTTTTTCAAATATTTTTGAACTAGAAGGTAAGAGGGCGATAGGACGATAATTATTGGGGTCTGTTTTAGCGTTTTTTTTGTGTATGGGTTTTATTACTGTTTTTTTTAACGAGTCGGGGAAGACGCCCTCTACAAAGGATTGATTTACAAGAGTGCAGAGCGGCAGAGTCAGCTGATCCACACAGTGTTTTATCAAGCGCGGCGGTAGCTCATCGATTCCGCAACTATAATTGTTGTTTAGATTTTTTATTATTTTGCGTATTTCGTAAGGTTCTACAGGGCTAAGGAACATGGAATTTTCGGTCGGTTGAATTACTGGGCGGCCAGGTGCTGCATTAGGACCACCGCCTATGGCTTCGAAGAAACTGTTAAAAGTATCCGCTATGTGTTTAGGCTCGGAGGTAAGTGTGTTATTTATTAGTAGTTGTATGTTATTTTTATTTTTTGTTGTTTTTTTATTTGTCCGTTCATTTATTATAGTCCACATTGTTTTTACCTTGTTATTACATTTTTTCATTCTATATATATATTGCTTTTTTTTGGCTAAATTTACTGATTGTTTTAATATTTTTTCGTACGTTTTATAATATCGTTGAAGTACTGGATCATTTGATTTGAACGTTAGTATTTTTAGTAAACGCTTGTTTTGGCAAGATATTTTTATGCCTACGGTAAGCCAATGTTTTTTGAATTTATCATTAAGTTTGATTTTGTTTTTTGGTATACATGAGTTTAAAGTCTTTGTTAAAGTATTACTAAAGGCTAAGTAATTTTCATTTATATCATTGTTGGGTATAATTATGTCCTGCCACTTAATATCACAAAGACAATTTTTAAAACGATCTAAATTGGTAGTGTTATATTTTCTCTTTTCTGTATACCAGTTAGCTTGTGGATTTTTGTCTAGATAAAAATTAGCAGACAGAGTGATACCAGAATGGTCAGAAAAACCTAATTCCTGAACATCGGTTCGCAGAGTTGTGTCCTTGAAGTTAGTAAATATTAAGTCTAAACAGGTAGATGTAGTTTGAGTAATACGCGTAGGATTTTTTACATATTGGGCAAAGTTATATTCGGACATTAAATTCAGAAGTGAATTTGCCTTAGAGTCTGCTTTTAATATATTTACATTCAAGTCTCCTCCTAGAATTATTTTATATTTAGAATATTTTATATTGATGTAGTTTAAGATGGATTCTAATCTGTTATAAAATAAGTCTTCCTCCCTTTTATATATACCATACCCTTTGCTACCATACCCTTTTATATATACAGTGTGTAAATGGTATACGGGCGTTCCTTTTAACTGTGGTAAGAATAGCCCCTAATGAGCACATTTAGGCAGCTTTTGTTAAAAGTAAATAAAAAAAAATAACCATACAAAATAATTTAACACGCAATGTATAACAAAAAAAGCAATTAATTAAAAACGCAATTAATGATGTTTCAAAGTTATGATTATGACAGATGGAATTAGATGTACATTGCGGGTCGATGGTATGTTCAAAAATTAATAACGGTGTATACGTTAGCATAATCAAAATAATTCTTTCTGTTTATGATTATTAGAGTCTTAATCTATGTCCATTTTTTAATAAATGCCCGTATACCATTTACACACTGTATAAGAAGATTTTATTCTCTTAAGAACAGCGTAAATAATAAATATTATTTTCAAACGTTTATGAGAATGGGGGTACCATCGTAAAAAACAGCGAAATGAATCAAACGACAAGCTCGCGACACTGGCACAACAAAACGGCTTGACCGCGTTGCCGTGGTAACGACGCAAACAAATAAACCAAAAATTGTTGGAAGCTAGAACACAATGTCGAATTTAAGCGGTTACGACAGCGAAGCCGTCGGCTTCGAGTCCGTAAGCTCGAAGCCTAGAGCGGAGAAGACATGCTCCACACAAACCTCGGAGTTCGCCGAGAGCGGCACGGGCTGCCAGACCGAGCTGTGCTGCGACCGCGGCTGCACCGCAACTCCGCAAGACCTCAACGCACAGGACCATATCCTCCACGAGTACCCACCGCCTGGCCTAAACGAGTTTTTGAGGAAAGTCGTCCCTTCGATGTTAGAACAGCTGGACCAAAACGAGAAGGATCCGTCTTCCAACTCTTCAGACTCCGACGAAGAGGATGCTTTGACGGCTAAGTTGTTTCAGGAGATTAATACTGCAGACACGCCCAGCATCGGAGCTGGCGACCACCCGGCGGCGACGGTGCTGGATCTCAGCTTCAGCTGCGGTGGGAACTCGCTGGCGGTCGCCGTCGGCAGCGCGCAGCATGAGCAGTGGTGCCAGCACGACGGCCTGATCCGTGTCTACACCGCGAAGCGTCTAGAGAACGGGAAATTCGTCCACTCATTGGACATCACAGAAAAGAATTGCGTTACGGTCGTGCGGTACCACCCGAACGTTGCCGCTTTGCTGGCGTACGGGACCATATCGGGCGAAGTAGTATTGTGCTGCATGCGATCCATTTCCAGTTCTGTGGAAGAAAATGTGCAACTAACTTCCCCGTCCGGGTGCCACGGCTCGCGGAGGGTGTCTCACCTGATCTGGGCCGACTCCGCACTCGCCAACACTTATTTAACAATGCAAATTTTGAACACTGGCAAGCGGCGCAGCGCTTCCGACCAGGTTCTGATCTCCTCGGGCAGCGACGGAACTATCAACGTCTGGCAAGTCAATTCAAACTTGAAAATATTCGAAAGCATCGTGTGCTACACGATCAACGGTTCTCGCCAGATGGCCGCTCCGGATATTAGCTGCTTTGATTTCATTAAGACTTACCCGTTGAGGTCTTGGGACGAGAAGATGACTGATGATATATTCGTGGTGGGGACGAAGTATGGCGAGCTGTTTGTGTGCTCGATGAAGTGCGAGGCGGGAGTGGGCGCGGCGGACCCGGTGCGGGAGGCGCTGGAGGGCCACCGCGCCAGCGTGCTCAGCGTGGCGTTCAGCGCGCAGCGGCCCGGCCTGCTGGCCTCGGTGTCGGCAGATGCGGAGCTGCGGCTGTACCACGTCGACCAGCCCAGCCCCTTGAGGGTACGTCTCTTTTATATTACACTAGGAAATTTTTGTTGACATAAATAATTGTCATTTTGCCATTGTGCATTGTTGTTATTTGAATTCTAAGTTTAGGTATCCTATGTGACCCGGGATGGTGAAAGGATTTTTAACACCACACACATCTAAATCAACTCAGGCGTTTAGAAGTTATGGTGGAATAAAGAATCGTACCCTGAAAACTTTACACTCCTATTTTTGGGCAGCCATGTAAAAACGGTTAGACTAACCCATAACCACCAAAAAATTATAACTGCGGCACATGTAAATGAAATGAGGCGAAGTAAAACACATAACAGAAAAAACAGTAGAAGTGTCAAGTGGGCGTGGAACGTGTGGCATAGTTATGTGGAGTTCCGCGCAACCTACCATACTTTTGCCGCGATCGCTTATTTCGATATTTCTAAAATAGGAAATAAATCCAAAAACGTGCCTTATTGTGCTATTTTTGCTAAAAAGCTAAAAACATTTACCATGGTGGCGTGTTGTTTTTACGATAGTTTGAGTATTGGCGACAACAGGTCGGATACTAAGCGAAGCTCATGCCACTTCCACTGTTTTTTTATTCCGTGAAGTAAAACATTCTATGAAATGAGTCTCGGTGAACCGTGGGATAATTGGCGTGTTGCAGATAATCTGCTTGGATGTGGCGGCGACGTGTGTGGTGTGGCTGCCCAACAACCCGAGCGGGCTGGTGTGCGGCGCGCGCGGCGGGGAGCTGGCCGTGTGCGACGCGGCGCGCGGCCGCGCGCTCCCGGCCGGCCTCAGCGGCGAAGCTGTGTGTCTCACCGCGCTACCCGGGTGAGGCATTGTCTTTTTCAGATCACCTATTCGGAATGGGGACTTTGACCCTGCTAGGAGGCAGCAAAGTGGCACTTTTCTGTTCAAGGACATTTTGTTGCAAACTTGACTAGATTATTTTTATTTCCACATAATACGTGCATCATATATTACGAGCTCGCAAGCTCGCGCTCGAACCTCAGCGCTCGTACCTTAAGAACCTACATTATATACCAGTTACATAAATAACTATTATGTTTAACCTAAATTTACAAACGCTGAACTCGATTCTATTCTAACAGGAATTAATAAAGGAATTACGTTTATAAATTTTGGTTTACAGACATTTAAAAATAGAGAACACTAACCAGAAATTGGCCATAAATGTCCCCAGATATTGATTGATTCTATGTGCAAACAAGTGTCGTGGACTTAACAGAAGCGCGTGGAGCTAACCCCATGGACTATTAACCATTAGAAAAAATACACTTCTACCGAACAATTGTCGTGTCTAGAAATAACTGAACATTGGCGAAATACACCTTAACAGGAGTGAAAGCAATTAATTAAAATAAGAATGAAGAATGTCAGTAGGTACGCCAAATCGCTTGAAACTTTGTAAGAGTAAAGCTTATAAATAAACAAACATACTACTTTTTGTTTCATTCAAATAGACCCAGTAGTTTTGATTCTACGAACGTATGAAATTACGGTCAAAAATATTAAAGGGTGCGGGCGCCATCTTACTGGAGTGACGTCATGGTTTTGTTGCGGTACGGCCCCTTATATGATTGAGTAAGTTTACAGGGCTATATTTTTTTAACCGTTATAAGTAACCAGTTGAAATTTTCACAGATTACGTGTTATTATAAACTCTATTGTTTAAAATTACAAAATGAACAATAAATCAAATCCCAAGAGGGGTCCCCATACAAGAAACATGACAAATAACCAGTTTTTTTAGCATTTTTATACGGATTATATTTTTATAATGGCTTATTATTTTGATGGTATTTTAAGCTTAAATTGCAGTCGAACTTTCATAGTTTACGACTAAATACTAATCTCAAGTAAAACTGCTAAAAATATTTGACCAAACTGATTTTATCAACACGATGTTTTAAGCGGTCACTCATCCTGTTTTAGAATACGCTTGTAAGTAGGTAGTTGCTTAACTTTGGAAGCCGAAGTACGGGTTGTATTTGTATTAGCTTTTTATTTCGGTGTCACACAATAATCTAAACTCCATACTTACGACCAAACAGTAATCTGTAGTGAAACAACAAACAACAAAATCTTACACGAAGTTTAAGCGGTGTTTACTTAACTTTGGTGATAGCCCTTTCTTTACAAATGTCGTGTCTAATGTAGAATTCATATCGCTAGGTACCCTATAAAATAATGAACTATAAAACATGAGTTTATGATTGACCTAGGTAGTAGTTCTGATATTTTGTGTACTTATTCATTTCATCGATTTCAAATTTCGCGGGCGGGCGCTGCCAAGTGGCTCACTCGCCATACGTTAGGTACCTAGACCGCCTCTCTCTCTCTCTCTCTCTCTCTCGCTAGTTGTTGGTATTAGCGGCCGCTGTAGCAAGTAGGTAGTTTTTGAACTGTTTTTGAGCATTATTTATTACTGTTATTTCGTGTATGCAAGATAGCTTAGATAGCTTGCGTGTGTGTGTGTGTGTGTGTGTGTGTGTGTGTGTGTGTGTGTGTGTGTGTGTGTGTGTGTGTGTGTGTGTGTGTGTGTGTGTGCGCGTGCATGCGTGGGTGCGTGCGTGCGTGCGTGCGTGCGTGCGTGCGTGCGTGTGTGTGTGTGTGTGTGTGTGTGTGACGTGTGTCCGTCTATCCGCAGCCTAGCTCAGAGACTCTTAGTACTAGAAACGTGTAATTTGGCATGAATATACATATTAGTCACGCCAACATAGTTAAATAAAATTAAAATCATGAAAAAAAAAATTTTTTTTACGTAACGTGGGGAAGTTTTTTTTTCTCGTCTACCCCATAGTGTGGGGTGTCGTTGTATAGGTATTTCCAAAATATTGCGGGTTTGTGAAAACAATATTTCAATTAAGGTATCCGTTTATGAAAAGCTTTAAAGCGCAAATTTTTTTTAGAGTCAAGTGTCGTCGTCCCCTCCCCACTACAGCCAAAACTACAAATAAAAAAATTTAAAAATATCTTCAAAGGAAAACTATCACGACTAAGTAGACTTCATTGGCTCTTGAGTTAAACGGTTTGAATGTTTATACCTGCCGAAAACTTATTTGCGGTGTTGGTAAACTGACCGCGAGCCGCGACCTATATCGATGTATGGGGATAACAGTTTTCCAACGGCAAAGTTAAGTTTGTCGCGAGGTCTAATTTGTTTGTAGTAACGGCTTCGGAACCCTACACTGAGCATGGTTCGACAGGCTGTTGCCCGGTTTTTTGCATTAATGTTTTGGTATTTTTATGTAGAATACGGTGAACCCTAAATTAAAAGTGCTTGATTATTATTCTATTTTTATTTAACCAACTTATTCGACAAACATTACAAACAGAAAAGCCGGTCAGCAACGGACAGTTAGTTTAGTTAAACAGGTTAAACTGTATGTAAAACAAAACAATAGATAACCATAACTATCATAGTCACATCAAAACGAATTCGTAAAAAATTACGACTTCCAAAGTTAAGCAACTACGAGCGTAGTCTAAAACAGGATGGGTGACCGCTTAAAACTTCGTGTTGATAAAATCAGCTTTGTCACCTATTTGTAGCAGTTTTACTTGAGATTTCTATTTAGTCGTAAAGTATGAAAATTAGACTAGAACTTAAGCTTAAAATCGCATCAAAATAAGAAGCCATTATTGAAATACAATCCATATAAAAAAGCAAAAAAAAATGGTTTTTTTCATGGTTTTTGTATGGGGACCCCTCTTGGGATTTGATTTATTGTTCATTTTAAAAATTTAATCGATAGAATCTATAATAACACGTATTCTGTGAAAATTTCAACTGTCTATTTATTACGGTTAAAAAGATAGAAGCCCTGTAAACTCACTTATTCATATAAGGGCGCGTACCGCAGCCAAACGATGACGTCATCATCCGTGAGCGCTAGCCGCCGGGTGTCGAGCGCCGCATACGAAGTTTAAAATTCAATATCTCGGAAACTATTAGACGTATCGAAATGATTTTTTTACAGCATTTTTTTGTTTTTAATGAAGAATACGATAAGCCAAAAATCTAAACTGGTTGACATTCTCTATTAGGAACAGAGGCCCTTGCCAAGATGCATTACGCTAACCAGCGTTTTTATTCGTTTCGTTTTTAAACTAATCGCGTCACTGCTAGATGACGTAACTTTTCGTATCACGTCGTCTACAAGTGACGCGAATTGGCGATTGGCAAGCGATTGGTTTAAAAACGGAATGAATAGAAACGCTGGTTAGCGTAATGCTTCCTGTTTAGCGCCTCTGGGTAGTGATTCTTTCAAAAGCAAAGTTGAGCGAACGCAGGAGTGATGTCCAAGCGGCGAGTTTAAGTAGTCCCGTCTAAGTGAACAATACACATTTCAGCGCGTGTTTTTATTCAATTTGGCAGCATGGCTTCTCGAACGTATAAGGCTGCTTAATTGAGAATGCACGCGCTAATATGTGTTTTGCTCGCTCTGAAGGGACTACTTAAACTCGCCGCTTGGACTTCACTCCTGCATTCGCTCACCATTGCTTTTGAGAGAATCAATACCCAGTGTTGTATTTAATTTCCGTTTCGGTTCATAGCACGCCGCGCATCGCCGCCGGCGACTCCCGCGGCGCGGTGCGTGTTTGGGACGTGCCCACGCGCAGGCTCCGGCTCGCTCCTGAAGACCTGGTGTTCTGATGCCGGCCAGACCTGGAGCCAGGAGTGGCGTCACTTTAGACTCGAGGAGCTGCTCACGTGTGGCAGCTATCTTGAAGATATCGTAAAACTTAATGTAATTTGCGGCCTGCCATGTTAATGCCGAAGCTTAGAATAGATATGGTGAAGCTGTGTGAAGCTTGGAACTGGTGCTCAAAGAATGCTGACGCACCATTATCGGTCTACCCACGGAATAAATAAATAAATAAATAAATAGAAAAAAACAGTGGAAGTGGCATGAGCTTCGCTTAGTATCAGACCTGTTGTCGCCAATACTCAAACTATCATAAAAACAACACGCCACCATGGAAAATGTTTTTTGTGCGGCTATCGTTTTGAAATTCTACAATCGCACAAAAAGGCATGCTTCTGGATTAATTTCCTATTATAGAAATATCGAAATAAGCGATCGCGGCAAAAGTATGGTAGGTTGCGCGGAACTCCGCATAACTATGCCACACGTTACACGCCCACTTGACACTTCTACTGTTTTTTTAGTTCGGTGGGTTTACCATTTGCTAAAAAATGGTTCACAAACATAATCAGTAGTTTTTTTTTCAAAACTAAATATTTCAGGATTTGTATGAAACTAACCTAACCTAAGAGTTATGTTTTATAGAGATCTACATGATGGTCCTGTAATATTTACAGTTTCGGCAAAAAAGCGTATCGCAATGAGTTTACTGGGGCACGTTTTATAAAGCTACAAGTTACAATTTTACAGGTCTAAACTGGCAACACTGCTCATATGGCTGGTCGTCATTGGTCGAGATTGTGTCAAATGGAAACTTGTAACCTGTAAATTGTAATTTGTAGTTTTATAACCTAACCAACAAAAAGTTAGAAAACCCCCGACATTGACATTTCAAAGTTCAATACTTAAAAAACGGCTGAACCGATTTCGATATAAAATATCTAAGAACCACCGCTAGAAAACCTGCTTTCAAATAAAAAAAACCGCATCCAAATCGGTTCATCCGTTTAAGAGCTACGGTGCCACAGACAGACACACACACACACACACACTTACACGTCAAACTTATAACACCCCTCTTTTTTGCGTCGGGGGTTAATAAAACAGGCCCCTGGTCATGTCAGCCCACACCCCACTCGGCCCGCGGGTCCCAATGCCCACTCCGAAAGGCCATAGCCGGGTTTCCATTGTAACTCTGCCCTTGTATCAAATGGGCTCGGGTTTTTTTTGTCAGTTCCTCGTGCCGTGAAGATATTTATGCTGAGTATGAACATCCTAACTGTCACAGTTTTTGAAATATGATTTTTTCAAGGTTTTTTTCGATCAAGCGATTTGCTTCAAATTTTGAAATGATGTTCTTTATATAGATTTGTATCACCACCATAAAAACTAATACTAGTTATCATATAAAATAATAATGAAAAAAAAACCTTTTTTTATGTGGTTATGAATGAGTGACACCTCTTATTTTTTTCTCATAATAGACCATACATTGGCCTACTACTTGTCATAATATCAAAATTTTCCAGGCGGTACTTCCTATCTAAAATCAGCAATATTGGTCGAGGTGTCAAATGGAAACTTGTAACCTGTAAATTGTAATTTGTAGCTTTATAAAACAGGCCCCTGGTGTACAATAGATTAGCTAATAAATTCTGATACGAGAAGTTAGGTTTATCTAATTTATTTTTCATTTTTGTGCTGCAGGGAACGGAATCGCACCTCTAGATCTTTCAACCTACGGAACGAGTTTTGATGCGGTTTTCATCAATATATAGAGTAATTCAAAAGAAGGTTGTTATGTATAATAAATTCTGGTTTATGAACTGGTATTATCGAAAAGTCACATAAACCGGAGCGAAGCGAGGGCGGGTCGCTAGTTTACGGTATTTAATTTACTAGATAGGATTTTAGTCGTTTAAAATTTTAATTTAATTTGTGTTGTAATAATTATGTTTTCATTTTAATAAAACAAATACTTGTTATAGTTTATTTTTTCTATCGAATATCCTAAAGCCCATACTAAGATCGCCTTCACCACGCGTTTAGAACGCTTTTTAGTATGGGAACGCGCCGCGCCGCACCGCGCTGCTCTGAGTGTTTGCGGCTTAAATATTACAGTTAAACGCCCAGCCACACCGGATGCGTGACGTGCACGTGCACGTGCGCGTTCGCTTTCCACTGCGTTGTATAGTGACATGTCGTAATGAGAATTCATACTATACAACGCAGTGGAAAGCGAACGCGCACGTGCACGTGCACGTCACGCTTCCGGTGTAGCTCGGTCTTTAAAGGAGAAAAATGCGACTGGAAAGTTTGCTACGCGGAATTAATCAGTTTGAGGAATCGATCTAAGGGTGCGGCTCCACTGAGGCGGAGTGGAGCGGAGCTGTGCCAATATTAACCAATAGAATAAAGGATCTAAACTAACGTGCACAAGGCCCACTCGACGCGACGTGACCGCATGCGCCTTCTATTGGTTAATATTGGCACAGCTCCGCTCGTCTCCGCCTGAATGGAACCGCACCCTTACTATCCGTTTGTTAAAATTAATGCTTGTTTTGTTTATTGACGTGTTGTCTTATTCTATTGCTGTAGCAAAGAAAGTGACAGCAGCACTTTATCAAGCATTAAATTAAATTCACGTCTCTGAGTGCGACAGTCAGTGTAACACTATAAAGGCCGCCATATACGGAACGATCCGTCGTCACGATCGATCTGAAACGATATCGTGACGATTCATTTTCTATTTAAATTTTGATGCGATATTGCCACACACGTACAATCCATCGCTCGATTTCAGTTTTATTAATCTGTGATTTCAGGATCGCCCCGTCACTCTCTTGCGAATTAGTGACGCGTCGGGAGCAAAAGGGATAGCAATAGACGAAGTTCGAATTACGGATTTCAAAGTAGAGCCTCTGTTTTATAAAGCTACAAATTACAATTTACAGGCTACAAGTTTCCATTTGACACAACCTCGACCAATGACGACCAGCCATTTGAGCAGTGTTGCCAGTTTAGACCTGTAAAATTGTAACTTGTAGCTTTATAAAACGTGCCCCTGAACCGACGAATCGTACCGTATTTGGGGCCCCTAAGACAATAGAGAAGGTTATGTTATGAATAAACTCTTTTCCCGAACGCCAAAATTGAAAAGTGACGTGATGTGTGCTTGAACAATTACTGCTCTTTATTCCTAGACTAAGTATTTATTGCTATTTATTATACCATTGCATATGGAGTGTTAGAGGCGCGGTAGCAATGGGTCTGATTAAATTTCCTGTTTACCTTCCACCATGAAATTTTCTCCCAACAAGCATTAATTGTTTAGGAAACTTATGAAATTCGTGTCAGCAGTGTTATTTATAGTTGTATTCTTTGCATGTTATCGTTTTGTTATAATTATGATTTGCCAAAAAGTTCGTGACAATGTTAATATGCCTAACAAGTGTAATTTAAAAGTTTAATGTTAACCGCATCCATACTTCATTCCTTATAAGCATGGCGCATCATCCAGGACACATGGCGTTGGTATGAATGATAACTACTTTTTAGTCAATTAAGTCTATAATCAAAGTAAAAGGTACAAACTTAACACAGCACGAAAACAAGAAAACCAAACAAATAAAACGAGAGGAGCGCGGGAGGTTATACATACGGCGCACGCGTGTAGTGTACGCAGCAGCGCAAGTATTGCCAACTCCGAATTTCATTTAGTGCTAAAACTGCTAGAAAAAGTGCTAAAATTGTGCTTAAACCTGAAAAATTGGCAGACTTGAATATAGATTGCAAAAACAATAGTAGACTGTGTAAGTTGCAGCTTACATCCAGCACAAAGGCGAACTTTGCAAGCACGGCAAATGAAAAAAAATCCGTTGGTAAGTTAAGCTTAACTGTCTAATTTGTGTGTCTTTGCGTTCGAATATTTTAAGTTATTAACAAAATTACAAACCTGTACCAAAAAATAATAATGATAATGATTTTTATAAAATTGTGCTAAGTGCTAAATTATATTTTTTTAAAGCTAAACGGCCCTAAAAATTTTGGCTCTAAAACTGCTAAATTGGCAACACTGAGCGCAGCTCGGACCTCCCGCGACTCTCGAACCTTCGCCGGGGGGCGGGGAAGGATTGTACCTTCTCCCTCTCGCTCACCCGCGCGCCTCTCTCTCTTACAAATCATGTCGTAGGCGCAATACCTCGGTTGGCGCGAAGAAGGAGCTTACTCTGAAGGTCACGCGCTATAGTATGCTGAGGCTCTACTTTGAAAATTGAAGTTCGAAGTTACTCTAGCTCCATGCCTAGACGCAATCAAGAGAAAAGGGTTTACTAATGTTTGGTCAAAAGACTTTTCCCAAAGTATCACTTCCCAAACTATTTTACTCAAATTATCATTTGGCAAAAAATTATAAGGCAAAACAACTTTTCGCAATTTAACAGTTAGCAAATTTTGTTTTGGCAAATTATTGTTTAACAAATAATTACTTGGTCAAGTTTCATTTTACCAAATTTCATGTAGTCAAATGTATCGTTTGGCATAACATACTCTTCCCAAAATATTGTATGGCATACGATTGAGTAACTGCATAGGATAAAATTTAGGGTATGATTAGCTTTCGTTAAGTGGGTAGTTTTCTTACTGCGTGCTGGCGTATAAACATCGTATTTGCGCAAACTTGGTATTTGTTTTTACTGAAAGTACATACGATGGAGTTATTTCCGTGATACCTAACAGTCGACGAAGCCCCGCTGCGCGGGGCTTCTATTCTGCGTAGATTGGCCCTCCGGGCCTGATGAAATCTAACCTAACCTAAACCTACTTACCTAATTTTAACCTAAACTAACCTAACTGGGCACGCTGTAAATTGAGTGTGGGAAATAACAATTTGAACCAAGATTTTTTTGGAATATAATATTTGCTAAAAGAAAACATTTGCTTAATAAACGTTTGTTTTAATAAAATTTGACAAAGTAAAATTATGCCAGATGATAATTTGACCAAATGAATAAAATGCGAAATGTAAATGTGCTAAAGATTCGTTTGGGAAATGAAACTACTGCGATAAGTTTTTTGGGAAGTGAAATTTGGCGAAAAATACTTTGACCAAACGGCAGTACACCAGAGAAAAGGATGGAGCTAACGTAACTTCGAACTTCGATTTTCAAAGTAGGGCCTCTGTTTCTAGTTGACTGTAATGTAGGGCGGGCCCCGAGGGGCATGCCCGCCCCCTAAAACCGAAAAATTGTTAAACAGAATATCGCACAACGTCCACGTCGTCCATTGTGACTCCACCTTAAGCTACGGCTACTCATACGCCAGAAGAAACTTGTGATTATTAAGTTTGGTCAAAATAGAATGATCCATGTGATACTGGTACCTCCAGTCAATTTGATTTCAAACAGTAGTTACTATAAGGCCTAAGGCAAGGTATATAAAATGAGGTGATTCTAATTCTAATTTTAATTAATGGCGTTCACTCCTGTTAAGGTGTATTTCGCCAATGTCAAGTTATTTATAGACACTCCCATGGACTTATTAGAGAAATAAGGCCCCATTGGCACGTTTTATAAAGCTACAAGTTACAATTTTACAGGTCTACACTGGCAACACTGCTCGAATGGCTGGACGTCATTGGTCGAGGTTGTGTCAAATGGAACTTGTAACCTGAGGCTCTACTTTGAAATCCGTAATTCGAACTTCGTCTATTGCTATCCCTTTTGCTCTCGACGCGTCACTAATTCGCAAGAAAGTGACGGAGCGATCCGAAGTTCGAATTACTGATTTCAAAGTAGAGCCCCTGTAAATTGTAATTTGTAGCTTTATAAAACAGGCCACTGGTCGCGCCGTGTTTATATATAAAAGAACCCTAAGGAAAAGAATTGAACTTTTCATCGCAGGCCTACCCTGCGACCCCATCTTTGAGAATATGTTGGCATCTCTTACTTCAACATAAAGAAAGTGACTACAACACGAATATTCATCGAATCCCGCAGATGTGGCCGCAGCCTAATGATAAGGAATGTACTTTCGTTACGCCGGATGTACAGTGGCGCCCTCATCACTATTATTGTGTTTTCTAATAAACTAAAGTATTTTCTTGAAATCGGACGGTGCATTTTTGTACTACAAATAAAAACACAACTTATAGGACATATCACATAGTTTAATAACAATTGACCTTTGAGTTATCAACTTAACGGAAAAAAGTGGCCACCTTTTCCCGTTAAGCTGACTAGTCCAAGGGTAATTGTTATCAAAGTTTGTTACGTATCCCATAAATTGTGTTTTTACTTGCGCTACAAAAAAGCATCGTCCGATTGCAAGGAAATTCTTTAGTTAATTAGAAAACACAATAATAGTGATTAGGGCGCCACTGGACGCTCGACGTTTGCTCGGCGCAGTCTTAAGTTGGTTTGGTGAATGGAAGTTTTCACGCAATAATATAGCTCCGACAGTTCGCGCCCATATCCGTTTCGACTGGTTACATCGAAGCCGAAGATGTAACTCGCGATATAGTATAGCTGCTCTGTTTTATTGCACTAAATGCCCATTAAAGTGTGTCGTTGGTTTCAGACTATACCATTCATGCAGCCCGTGCCTGGCAACATTAGGCCGGGGCTCAGCGTTCACCTGCGAGGCTCCACACCACCCGACGCGAAATTGTAAGGCTTGATTCCCTCTTACGCTGACATCGGTCGCTGGGGCTCTACTTTGAAATCAGTAATTCGAACTACGAATCACCCCGTCACTTTCTTGCGAATTAGTGACGCGTCAAGAGCAAAACGGATAGCAATAGACGAAGTTCGAATTACGGATTTCAAAGTAGAGCCTCTGAACTTATTCTTCTTCTTTGTAATTTATGGTGATTGCGTAGTGATTCCGCCAATGTCTAGTGAATATAATGTAAAAAAAAGTAAAAGCCGGTCATTTTTAGGGTTCCGTACCTCAAAAGGAAAAAACGGATCCCTTATAGGATCACTTCGTTGTCCGTCTGTCCGTCTGACCGTCTGTCTGTCAAGACCATTTATCTCGGAAACGCGTGGAGGTATCGAGTTGAAATTTAAACCATATACTCAAGTTTACAGTTCCTTGAAGCTGTGAAAAAATAAATTTCAATGTTAACGTAAAAAAAAGATACGGCCGTTTATGCCGCAAAAAACGCATATTTCGACACTCTCAAGGGAATTAAAATTTATAGGGTATTTTCCGTTGACCTAGAACTATGAAATTTGGCAAGTAATACCGTCTTATACTACAAATATAGGGAAAAATCTGAAAACCCAACATTTTAATTAAATCACAAAAAAACAGGGTCTTTATGCAAGGAACGGTGGCGGTGAAAATTTTGAATTGAGTTAACCGTGTCATGTGCGGAACCCTCGGTGGGCGAGTCCAACTCGCCTTGTCCGGTTATTCACTAAATGTTCTTCTCTTTTTAGCTTTACCATCGACCTTCAGGAAGGACCTAAAGTAGACCCCGACTCGGATTCAATCTCGTTGCAATTATACTTCAATTTCATGAAAGAGGCAGTTTACCGAAGCACCTGGGATGCTCAACGCCGAGAGTGGGAGCCAACGGGAGAAGACGCAGAGTTCGACGGAGGCATGCCCATCAACAGGGGGTACGAATTTGACGTGGTGGTGAGATGCCAGAGGGGCAACTTTTGTGTAAGTTCTGGCTTTTACGGGTCCCCTTTGTTTGGTAGTTTTTGTTTCGGAATAATTGTATAAAGCCCACACCAATGCGGTGTGGTCTCAGCTTAAGGCATATAACTTTTAACATAAGTGACAATAAGCAGAAACGCATAGTAACGCATAGTAAGTATTGTTTCGCAAACATTATTACCAGACAGGAATCGAGAGGCCAAATTTTGAAAATCGAAGTTCGAAGTTACGAAGGTCCCCAGGGGGCAAATTTTTCGCTTCGTTCAGGATTCAATGTACGCCCTCGCCGTAAATATGTCATTTTGCTCCCTTGTGATACAAATAACTATTGAACAATTTATTCAGTGCCACATGATTTTTCTGTCCCGTACTAATAAATCGATCCAACTAAGTGATATTTTGTACATGCGTTGTACATTGGCGGTTTAGTACTGCGACCATATTATGTCGCGTTAGACTACGGCGCAATGTATAAAACTGCGGGCCTAGTACGGTTGAGTTTATCGCGTGACAAAATGTGGATAAAGCATCCGTCAATTTCGTACTTATATACGTGTCAAAAAGTGACAGATGTTTTATCTACATTTTGTATGTATATACTGATTTCAATAAAGCAATTTAAACGGATTAAACTTTCCGATATTTCGAACTTTTTTCATCATCGACCGTTGGAAAGAGTACGTATCATCGGAAAATTTGAGGTTTTATTTAATAAAGACACCAATAAATAAATAAAATAGCGGTTTGTCGATAACAACGATAAAGAGCGGTGTTCTCTCCCTACAACTTGACAAAAGCCGCCCCCAAAATTCCGGGCCCTAGTTAAGTATACTCGGCCCGGGGAACCTTGATCCCTATGACAGTTCATGTTAGTGATGGGTCGTGTCAATGTAATTTAACTTTTTTATAGGCAAATTGGTGACTTTCATTCAGCCACGTTGGTAAACATGTTTTAAAAAATATAATCTGCATTTCTAATGTTTGTTATGTTGTTGTTGTAATGTCACACATGAAAACTGATAATAAAACCTAATCTTAAATAAAACAAAAACTGGTGTCCCCAGAAATATCCATAATTTGAATGAAATAAAAACAATTTCATGTAACTTTTTTAACATTCAGCACCTATAACTTAAATGATTATAAATCGGACACTGAAAGCGTACTATGTTAATGTATTTTGTACACTCGTTTCCAGTATCGACATTTGTTTATCGATACTTTCGCACTAGTCGATATCTTCCAAACGAACTAAGTTTTGCAGGACGTAAACGTAAAGTCTGATTGAGATAATTTCTTGTAAATGTTAAGAACTGTTATAATTCCAACGGAATATCATTGTAATGGCATATTATCTACCTAAAATTAATACATGACATTTTTAGACGCCTCCGATTCGATTCTAATGTAACGGTGACGCCACTACAAGGTTGTGTCGTGGGAATAACTGTCAGTGTCATAGGGATCAAGGTTCCCCGGGCCGACTATAGGTACACGGTTTAATGTGTGTGAGAGCTACAGTGGGAGGAACTTGGAGACACTGGAACCAGGGACCGGACCCGCTTACCGTAACCTGGGTTTTTGAACGGGTTTTTATTAAGCTGGTTTTTAAAAACCCCCCTGTTTCGGTAACCCTCTAATCAGCTTACCCGCTATAAAGGCTATCGCTTCGATTGAATTAATTCGGCTTACCGCTTACCGGTATCAATAAGCCGCGAAGGGGTTACCCCTTGTTGCGCTGATTGAACCTGTCAAGATATTTTAGTTCTTACACATACCACGTCGCGTGCGGTGCGAGAAAAGAGGGGATGGAACGGGTTACCGTAACCCGAACAATAAGCGGTTAGTTCGAAAACATATCTGATTCGGTAAGCGGTTACCGGTTGTTACGGATCGGGTTACCCGGCTTGAACGGGCTAACGTAATGAACGGCTAAGCCGATGAAAGGCTTACCGAAACGTTTGGGTTATCGTATGAAGGGGATATCGATTCGAACGGCTTAAGCAAACGAACGGGTTTTCCGGTCCCTGACTGGAACTCGTTGTTCTCTATTCCTATTTCTATGGGTGCAGATTACAGTGAACGAGGAGGTGTTCTGCGTATACTACCACCGCAGGAACCCCGGGGCGACCAGCCACGTGCACGTCGACGGGGACGTGGCCCTGCAGCTGTTCGAGATCCTGTAAGGGTACATGTTTGGTGCGTGTAACTTGTTTTTGGCTACCACCACATATTCATTAGTATGGTCGTTTTCCAAAATAAGTGTAAGTTTTTTTTTTGTTTTTCTTACTCAGAATCGTTGATACTATCGATCCTCATACAAGAAAAAAAGTGTCCCAGATTTTACTATGTTACTTTTTTCTGCCAGTGCGTCACGACCATATAAATGAAAAAAAAAACTGCATACAAAAATGTGACGATGTCGAATGGAATATTTTTGGGACACTTTTTTTCTTGTATGAGGATCGATAGTATCAACGATTCTGAGTAAGACAAACAAAAAAAAACGAATTCTGGAAAAAAAAGTTCATGTACTTACACTTTTTTTGGAAAACGCCCACTTAACCAACATGGATACACCTGTTTTTCACAACAGAATGAAACTGAAATACCTTTATTTGTTTCTGCTTACATAATATCACATAAAAAAGTCATTTAAATGATTAAAGTAATCAAATCACCGCTCTTCATATACTGTGCCTTGCTTTACAGTGAGCCAATTAAGGCGATATTGTTTCTTTTTTTTTAGTATCGAATTGCGAATGAAAAGGGGTTATCATCGAAAGTTTCGGATAAAGTGCTTCGTGGAAACGGAAACCATCATCGCCCGAATAGGAGAGCTGAGCCGCGCTGCACACTGGGGGAAGAGGCAAACCTATAGGGCAAAGCTAGTTCATTCAAAAAACTATACCTGAGGCCCGTTTCACGAAGCAACAAGTTACAAATTACAAGCGGAAGTCTCTTTCTAACTCCTTTTGCTAGCAAGAGAGTTCCGCTTGTAATTTGTAACTTGTAGCATCGTGAAACGGGACTCTGGGGCTCGTTTTATAAAGCTACAAGTTACAATTTTACAGGTCTAAACTGGCAACACTGCTCAAATGGCTGGTCGTCATTGGTCGAGGTTGTGTCAAATGGAAACTTGTAACCTGTAAATTGTAATTTGTAGTTTTATAAAACAGGCCCCTGCTGTGAACTTCACGTTAGAACAAGAAAGCGAATATCGCTTGACCGTTTGCTGGCTTGTGAACGCCCGTGGGTATGTGGCCGTGTCATTATGGATACTGACAAGCATTTGCCGCAGAAAAAATAAATCGCGGATGAATTATGTATTCACAAATGATAAATAAATTAACCCAGAATTATAAATCGAGTTTATTTTTGTGTTCATGTTTACCTAGTATAAAACAAAGACACCTTCCGCGTCTGTATGATTCCGCATTATTTACAAGTATTTTATTTGTAGAACCTACTTAAAATTATTAATATGTAGGTACTACATAATGCTGGCACCACACTTCGTTATTCGCTATTCGTTATGTAGCTGCACCGTATTTGCTAAAATATTTGTTATATGCGCGAACAACAAACATGCCCACCACACTTCGTGGCGGTACGGCGAATATGCCAAATATGTGTGTTGTTTGCGCAGCGATACCTACCTTTATCTGTGGTAGCGATGGACGTGTCGACAGGGCAGCAGCTTACTGAGGCTCTACTTTGAAATCCGTAATTCGAACTTCATCTATTGCTATCCCTTTTGCTCTCGACGCGTCACTTATTCGCAAGAAAGTGACGGAGCGATCCGAAGTTCGAATTACTGATTTCAAAGTAGAGCCCCTGTTACCTAAATTACTTTTTCGTTCGTCCACTCCATTTTCTTATTAATATTAACCCGCTGAACAAACTTCAATCAGATTCAAATACGACGGATAAAAACTTGGAAAAATCACGTAGAGACACCACAGATTATAATAACGGAATGAATGAATGAGTGAACGAAGTGTGGGCAGACGATGCGCTATTCGACTTATTCGTTTCCTTTGATGTGTGCCAAAAAACCGACAAGTCGACGGATACGCGTATTCGCTATTCGTGCTTATGCGTTATGCGTGCGAATAAAGCAAATATAGACGAATAAACCCTCCACACTTCGTCGAATGCAGGCGCATAAGCCGAATAACGAATAGCGAATAGCGAAGTGTGGTGCCGGCATAAGATTAACACATACTTCTTATGATGATCCTACCCTACTAGAAAAAAAAGCGACGATAAGTCATTTGGTTAAATGACCTCGCCGAATGTTTCCGAACGAAGTCACAGCGTTAAGGCCCCTACGCACTAGCTAACTTGGAAGGACAACCGCGCACGACCGTCAGGCCCTATGTACTGTACGCACTATCGTGCAAGATATCCTTCATGCTGTCACAGACCGCATATTCCTTTTCGTGCGAGAAGTAGTGGGGGGCTCGTTGGAGTACGTCGGTCGTGCAAGTCCATCACGGTAATAATTATAATTGATGACGTCCAGCAGGCCTACGCACTATCGTTTTGCGTCGTGCATCGTGCGCGGTTGTCCTTCCAAGTTAGCTAGTGCGTAGGGGCCTTTAGGCCGGCCGCATACATTCGTTTTCCGTATACGGTTTCCGAATACGTTTTCCGCATTCGGACATCCGCGGCCGGCCGCATACATTCGTTTTCCGTATACGGTTTCCGAATACGTTTTCCGCATTCGGACATCCGCGGCCGGCCGCATACATACGTGTTCCGTATACGTTTTTCGAATGCGTTTTCCGTATTCGGACATCCGCGGCCGGCCGCATACATACTTTTTCCGAATGCGGAAACCGTATACGGAAAAACGAATGTATGCGGCCGGCCTTAAAGATCGCGATTTTATCGCTCGAGCGTCCGTCACTGACGCAAGGCGAGTAAGTTCGCGAAAAGATCGCGATTTTAAAGCTCGACCGTCTTTCACTCCTTTTAAGGTTCGTTATTGGATAACGAATGATAATTATAATAATGATAATTATGCATAATTATCTTGAGCAAACAAATGGTTGCTGATTGTGTCAAAAAAAATACATCAGTGATAAACTTGCACTATAAAAAATATTGCCTTGAAGCAAAAAAATCTCATGTGACATGACAACACTGTTTTTATTTTGACGCAATATGTACTTTGTCGATTCAACAATGGTGTAGTTAATAATTGTAAATTATATACATTTCCGCTAATTAGATTTATAGTGACGCGACTGGCGCGTACAGCATTTAATCTACGACGTGTAACGATTACTTACGTACTATTCAAACGCATTAGAACGCATTTACGGGCTTGAAAGATGACGATCGAGGGGAACAAGGACGAGGCCGAGAAATGTATTGAAATCGCGCAGATTGCGTTTTCTGCTGGGAACGCCGAGAAAGCTGAAAGGTTCTTGTTGAAAGCTGAACGTTTGTACCCTAGCGCGCGTTCTAAAGATCTTTTGGTGCGGGTGCGGGCAGCGGGGCTCTCAAGCAATGGGCGGAAAACTCCTCCTCGGAGCCCTGATGAGGATACCCGCAGACGGAAGGCGCCGCAGCACCAGGCGCCCCAGCGAGAGTACACGTCGGACCAGCTCGAGGCGGTCAGGCGAATCAACACCAAGTGCAAGGATTACTACGAAATTTTAGGTCAGATATTATTAGCTTTTAGCTGTGTGAAGAAATTTTTCGTTTCTCATTTGCACCTGTGTCTATTTTGGATGATCACAGGCATATCACAGAGGTGATTAATGATATAAATTACTGAAAATTATCGCAAGGTTTGAATTAATAATAATTATTATTATTATGGCACTTGTAGGTTAGGTTTTTTTTATAATATTTTTTGTATAATTTATTGTTATTTCACTTTTATACTTGAATATTTATTATAAAAAACCTAATGTACCGAAAATTAAATAAATATCTACATAATAATATCAAGGGACGATCTCACACAAATTGACCTAGTCTCAAACTAAGCTCTAGGCTTGTACTATGGGTACTAGACAACGATATAAATACATATATAGATAAAAAAAAACTTAAATACATAAAAAACATCCAAGACTCAGAAACAAATACTCGTGCTCATCACACAAATATCTGCGCTTATGGGGATTTGAACCCAGGTCCGCTAGCTTCGTAGGCAGGGTCCTTACCAACTAGGCTAGCGTGTCTTCAAATTAATTAAGTACAGGTTCAATTTTAACACTTTCATTGCCAAGAGCTCTGATTATCATACAAAATCGACTTGCATAGCGGGTTGGTGGCAGTTAAAGTGTTAATTCTTTGCTTTGATATATGGCTACAAAAATTACAAATCAATATAGTATTTATGTAGTTATACGTGTTTAAGATGAGGAAGCGTTCATAAACGTTGTATCAGGGACCATCCGAAATTAACTGAATATGATTAGAATATTGACACTTGAAAGGTGACATGGGATAAGCGACACAAAAGTCATCAAAGTCATCATAGGTGAGACCAGGAGCATGCAACGCAGAAAAATCTGCCCATTTGATTGGTATAATAAAACTCAATATCACAAAAAATGTCACTTATCTCATTTGGCCTTTCAAGGGTCAATATGTTGAGAATTTAGTGTTTTCAAATTCAGAAGTGACTTTTTGCCATTTCAAATAGTGAAAAAATCTCTTACTCTAATGACTTAATAACCATTGGCACTAACCAGTGGCCCATTTCACAAAGTTAAAATTTTTTTTTTTCTTTTTCTTTTCTTTTTCTAGCAAAAGGTGTTAGAAAGAGACTTCCACTTGTAATTTGCAACTTGTAGCTTGGTGAAACCGGCTTCAGATGTTTTATAATATTGGTAGGGGCATTAGGGATACCTAGTTAATAAAGGGGGGGAGGGGAAATGGAAAATTGGGCCACCGGCCCTCTCACTTGACCTGATACGCACATGCACACGCAGAGGTACTGCTATTTCATGTCAGTATTCTGAGTGTGTAATAGAATAAGATACCCATACTGTTAATTATCGCTCAAACAAGTACTATCAGACCATTGGAACCTTGACCCACCATAGAACTGTGTCACAGAGAAGTTATGATTCAAGTTATAAGAAGTGTCAAACAAATTGTTTTATAATGTCACTATGACACCGTTCTATGGTGGGTCAGGGTTCCATTGGGCTGATAGTACATAAGTGCACCATCATACTTGCACTTAGGTATAGGGCCATAATCAGAGACAGGAATTCAGGGGGCAAAATTTAATGACGGGTAGGGAGTTCCTATATGGATAAACTCAATTATCGATGTTTTTTCCATGTGTATGTGCGTGTTATTGGGCCGAGGATTGTGTGTATTTTTTGTAAGTATTGTTCTGAAGACGAGTATGAGGTTCAACCAGCATATTAAAAAAAATGTTATGCCCCTTACCTCCCCTAAAATTGAAAAGTCATTTAGCCACCTGAAATGGATTTATCAGCCAAGACGGAAACGTTTAAAGCCCGAAAATTTGGAACAAATACTGATTGTTTATTTTAACATTAGTAGATGGGACAGTAATGAGGAAAAACATAAAAAAAAGAAGAGAATTACGTTATTATTTTGTTTAATGTTTACATTTTTATTTAAACCTATTTTATAAATAAAACTTGGAGTGATCACTAGTAAGTATATATGTAGAATAAGCATCGATATTTCAATTTATCAATATAGGAACTGCCTACCTGTCATAAAATTTTGCTCCCTGGATTCCTATGTATGGCCATAATAATAATAATTAAAGCGTTTATTTCAAATAGTTTTTCATTTTCTAATTAATAATTAATAATTTACTGCTTGTTTGTCCTTTGACAAAGGCCTCTTTCATCTTTATCCACTCATATCTGTTTTGTGCTATTCTGGTTAAGGTTTTGCTGAATAATTTCGCAAAGTTGTCTTTACATCGTTTGCGGGGGTGACAGTTTTGCGTTTGCTAGTTCTTGAGTACCAAAGGGTGATGCTCCACTTTTCTTTTCCCCTTAGCATATGATCTGTCCAGCACCATTTTAGTCTTTTTACTTTGGTTCTTATGCTTACTAGTTTAGTCTAGTCTAGTCATTCTCTAATGTCCTAGTTTTTCTTTAGATTGTTCCTTTTTGTACCTATTCGAAATCAAATTCAAATCGGCATGTAATAATACCGGGAACTCTCGTTGCGCGAGTCCGACTCGCACTTGCCCAGTTTTTTTTTATAGTTATAATCAGACCTAGGAATATACGGGGCAATTTTTTTTTCTTATTGTGTATTTCAGAATGATTGTCCCATTTAGTATTGTTAAAATAAACGATCAGAATTTGTTAGGAGTAAAAAAAATATGATGATGTTGAGTGAACGTTAAAAAATCCTTTCAAAATAGAGAATAACTAGAATTGTGTTGCTATTTGGTTTCATTTGCATACTTTCAATAAAAAATATTTTTACAAACAAAACTTGGAGCGATCACTAGTATATGGGAAAAGCATCGATAATTGAGTTTATCGATGTAGGCAATCCCTAGCTGTCATTTAATTTTTCCCCGTATATTCCTAGGTCTGGTTATAATATTGTTTCGTTCTTGACAGGTGTAAGCAAGGATGCCACGGACTCTGACATCAAGAAAGCGTACAAGAAGCTGGCGTTGCAGCTTCACCCGGACAAGAACCATGCCCCCGGTGCTAGCGAAGCCTTCAAGGTGCACACTGAGCTCACCGACTAAGGGGCCTACAATATTTTTCCTAAATTGAAATTTTACATTTCTCGCGAACGTTGTTCCAACCAATAGGCTATTTGACAGGTTTCTGAAAACCATCTCAGATTTTTGGTTGATATTTATTGAGTACTCCGAAAGTGGAAATTTTAATTTCTTTCGTGTATTTCTCCAAAAAAAAGCAAATAAATATTCAGTTTTAAAATATGCCGCCAAAACGCATTCTTGGGCAATATGGCGTCGCCCAGGAATCAGTGACGTCACTGGTGTAAAGTAAACAACCAAACGTCACGTCAACTCTTGGGTTCTCTCTGGTATGAACGACATGAACGACAGATGACAGATGGAATATTTACAGACCTGTGACGTCATCATAGATTCGCCGCCGTTTTCGATAAAATGGCTACTACAGATAAAAAAATATAAATTTTCATTCCAGTTTTTTGGATAAAAGTTCCTTAATTTTAATTTCACTTTTGGTGATGTTTTTTACGGTTTTTTTATGTTTTGTTGACAAATGCGATTTAAAAAAGCCATGCATATTCCCTATTAGGCATTTTGCAACCATGATCTTATGTAACTAAGTCCTAACCTAACCTAACCTGACCTAACCCATTCTGTGCGCTAGGCGATTGGCAATGCTGCCGCGGTGCTCACGGACCCTGAGAAGAGGAAGCAGTACGAGCTGCGCGGCGAGGAGGCGCCCGCGCACACCACGCATGCGCAGTACTACGCGCGCGGGTTCGAGTCCGACCTCACGGCCGAGGAGCTGTTCAACATGTTCTTCGGAGCCGCTGGTGAGTCACTTGTTTATTTATTTATTTATTTATTTTTATTTCGGACATCAACAGCATTACAGTTTAATGTGAACTATAAATAGGCCTGTCCTTTTTGACGGGTACG
This sequence comes from Acleris cristana, assembly GCA_948252455.1. Classification (NCBI taxonomy): domain Eukaryota; kingdom Metazoa; phylum Arthropoda; class Insecta; order Lepidoptera; family Tortricidae; genus Acleris; species Acleris cristana. Next base: position 1,912,015 of record OX411798.1, on the reverse strand, counting down.
TATCATAATATACAAAGTTCAAAATAAATAATGGGTCATAACACAATCCGACCACATACACAATGTTCATAATATATAATGGTTATATTTCTGAAACCGTAAACTTTTCAGGATTGTTATAAAACAAACCGAACCTAACCTAATGGGTCCTATACAAAGGGATTTTAAAAAATCCTGAAAAGTTTGCGGTTTCAGAAATAAAACCATTATATATTATGACCCATTATGTATTTTGAACTTTATATATTATTATACGTACCCCTTTTTGACCGACCTCTTGTTTATGAGACGATTTGAACCACCCTGTGCGTTCGTGAGCACTGTGAGACCTCATAGTGACGTTAGTGAATACGGGTGTGAGCGTCCCCCGCAGCGTTCCCGGGCAGCTCGGGCGGCGTGTACCGGCGGCGCGCGCGCTCGCCGGCCGCGCGCGAGGCGGGCGCCGGGCTGCTGCAGCTGCTGCCCGTGCTGCTGCTCGTGCTGCTCTCCATGCTCAGCGGCTTCTTCGTCTCCGAGCCCGTCTACAGCCTCACGCCGCAGCACAAGTACCCCGTGCCGCGCGAGACGCAGAGCCTCAAGGTTACTAAACTTGCGAACTATGTAAAAAAAACAAACCGATTCACCATGATTACTCGATAATCACGTACTTTTAAAGATCAAGTGAGGGCTTTGCAACGATTTATACGCTAAATCATTATTTTCATATTAAGTTTAAGATGAAATAACTATTCATTATACATTATTTTTAATAAAAGCATATTTGTTGTTATGTGTCAAACAGTACTAATTTGTTTACATAATTCGCAAATTCTATTGACAGCGACTTTATACATTTTCAATAGGCTATTTGACAGGTTTCTGAAAACCATCTCGGATTTATTGTTGGTGTTTATTGAGTACTCCGAAAGTGGACATTTTCAAGTTATTTCGTGTATTTCTTCTAAAAAAAGCAAATAAAAATTCAGTTTTAAAATATGCCGCCAAAACGCTATCTTGGGCAATATGGCGTCGCACAGGAATCAGTGACGTCACTGGTCAGTAAACAACCAAACGTCACGTCAACTCTCGGGTTCTCTCTGGTATGAACGACATGAACGACAGATGACAGATGCAATATTTACAGACCTGTGACGCCATCATAGATTCGCAGCCGTTTTCGATAAAATGGCTACAGATAAAAAAAAGTTTTTATAATTTTTCAATATCAAAAAAAGGTACAGTTAACTGCAGCATAATTCAATTTAAAAATAATACAGAATATAAACGTTATTATACATTAAATATTCGAATGTATTTATTTCTTTGCTATCCTTACTGGGTGCCATGAAAGTTAAACTTTGATACCGATGTTTACTTGGATCTCTGCCGTTTGGCCAAATTATTTTTCGTCAAATGTATCATTTCGTCAAATGTATCATTTGGCCAAACGCTTTTTTTCCCAGAACTGTAAATATTTCAGGATTGTTATAAAACTAACCTAACCTAACCTATAGGGATCTACACGATGGTTCTGAAATAAATCCTGAAATATTTACAGTTTCGGATAAAATAGCGTTTGACCAAATTAAAAATTTGACGAAATGATACATTTTACGAAAAATAATTTGGCCAAACGGCAGTACACCTGTTTACTTACCTACTCCACGGTTAAAGTATAGTCGGTAACAAAAGCTTTTTAAAAAATATATTGACAGAAACTTTTTTGTATTTCCAGGTACCATATTACGTGAAGGAAAACTTCCACACCGACTACCAGGGATCACTGCGCAGACTCGAGATGGCCATCGAAGAAGAGTACATAGGTATAGTAAAAACCGGTTTTTACCGGTTTCTCACCCAGCAGTGGGACCTGAATTGAATATTTAGTTTTGACTGGATAAATATCCAAAGTTTTCCTGAAATATCCGGTTATTTTTCAGTGTCCGGATTTTTCCGGCGGTGTCCGATTTTTACAGGACATGTCAGGAAGTTTTAGGAACTTACTAGCCTTTTCTGGAAATGTCTCGAAGTATCTTGTTATTTTTTACAACTCAAAGATGAAAATACATTGATATCGCAAGGATTTAGTTAAAAAAAAAAAAAAAAAAAAAAATTAATCTGTTTATTTCTTACACAAAAAACAAATACATTATTAATTTATCTTAACTTGTAATCTTAAATTAATCAAAGATTTTATCAGTTAAGAGTAGGTATACATGAGTTCTACGCTTTGTTAGTAATACTACAGTTTGTTACAGTTTATTTATTAATATTGTTTTATTGTTGTTTTTGTTAAATTTGAGGATAATATTTCGATCGTTTCAATGTATTTTCTTCTCTCACGAAATGTAATCAGACACTTCCGGAAAAACCATGAAATGTAACCCAGACACACGTCCGGAAAAGACCTTACTTCCGGACTCTAAAACTCCAGAAGTGTCCGAAAGTTTCTGAAAATAACCGGATACCTTCAGTCGCAACGTTAACCTTAAAAACTACGGTCATTAAATGTGACTGGACACATCCGGAATAGTCCATGTTTCCGCTACCAAATATTTCTAACATTTTAAGTCGACCCGTAAAGTGGAACTCTTGAGTAGAAGCCTAAATTTCTCATTACCTCGCACAGCTCTGATGGATGCTCACCCTAAGCCTATCCATGGTAGTAAAATCTCCGGAAATGTCCGGACCGTTTTTTCTCAGCAGTGGTCTCTTGCGAAACGCTGTTAGATTTTTGACGTGTAAAAGTGCCCGTGCGGCCTACTTACTGAATAAACATCTTTTATCTTTTTTTTATCATTCGCAAAGTTTCTCGGACACTTCCAGTCGCAACGTTAACCATAAAAACTACGGTCATGAAATGTAACCGGACCTCCGGAATAGTATCCGGTTGGAAATTTCCGGAAATGTCCGGACAGAAGTTTTTGTAACTAACCGGACACTAATCGTCCCCAGTGGGCCTGCGGCACGCGTGCCAGCGCGAGCGTAACTACCGGGACAGCATGTCGTGGAAGGCGCGCAACTTCGGCGACGCGCGCCAGTACGCCGAGGCGCAGAAGCTGCGCACGCCGTCATGCGACAAGCTGCACACCTACCACCGGTAGGCGCCGCGGCGGTACGTATCCACACATTCAAATTCTTTATTGCATAAGTTTTTAGCTTATAGTTTCACAACCATAATAACATATTCCTAATTTTTGCTGTTGGTCCCATATCCTGATCCTTACAAAAAACCTGATCTATCGGCAGCATAACAGAAAAATGACATCAAGCCTATTTTCAGGGCGAACGATATGAAGTGTTACAAAATTCAAAAGGCTACGATTTTTTTCTGTTGTAACCAATTATTTTTTACTAGAGGACGCCCGCGACTTCGTACGCGTAGAATTAGTTTCCCGCTATTCCCCCTATTTCACCCCCTTAGGAGTTAAATTTCTAAAAATCCTTTCTTAGTGCTCAGATGTTAGTACATCATGAAACCCTGTACCAAATTTCAAGTTTCTAGGTTCAGTGGTTTCGGCTGTGCGTTGATATATAAGTCAGTCAGGTTTGCCTTTTATATATATAGATTAAGAAAAAAATGAGGAAAAAAAAACAAAATTTAAAAATTTGTTTATTTTAACTCGATATGACCACCTTTTGCCTTGACTATGGCCTTCAGACGGTAGAAAATTGAAAGCACGCTGCACGAATGTGGTCCTGCGGTATGTTATGCCAATTACATACGATCGCTTTCTTCAGTGCATCCATACGGCATGTTTTCTTCTCCTCACCTTGCTCTCCAAAATGGACCAGATAGAACAGTCCATCGGATTCGCGTCTCGGGAATTCGAAAGCCATTGTGTGGACGAAATGAAATATGGAACGAGGTTTTTCAGCCATTCTTGGTTCACACGAGTTTTATGAGCCGGGGCCGAGTCTTGTTGAAATGTGCACGGTCTACTACCGAAATGTTTGCGTGCCCAAGGCTCCAATGCAGCTTCCAAAACAATTTCCCGATAGTAAGTCGCATTTACTTTGACACAGGGTTCGATAAAAACAATTTGGTAACACTTCATATCGTTCGCCCTGTAATATGCAATTTTACAGATATATTTTTTCAGATGGGCCGAGGGAAGGTGGCGCTGGCAGTAGAACAAAAAACAAAATCAAAACTGGACTCGTTTGGGACTCCACAATTTCACATACAACGCGCGTCGACGTACTTGCTTACACCAAGACACTCACATAAACACTCATGTAATGGTGATCCCTTCATTTCTTAATCGGTCCAAAAAAAATTTTTGAATTCCTTGACACGGTTTATCCTGGAATCGCCGACAATCATTTCACAGAATTTTCATTTCATCGAACAGGCATTTCCACGTGCAGGAGTTATAATTTTTTGATGGTCACAGGTCTAACCTAACCTAACGTAAAGTCGCTGTCAATAGAATTTGCTAACTATGTAAACAAAACCAAACGAACCAATTCACCATGATTACTCGATAATCACGTACTTTTATAGATCAAGTGAGGACTTTGCAACGATTTATACACTAAATCATTATTTTCATATTAAGTTTAAGATGAAATGACTTCATTATACGTTATTTTTAATAAAAACACGCTTGGTGAATATTTGAGGTTATGTGTCAAACAGTACTAATTTGTTTACATCGTTCGCAAGTTCTATTGACGGCGACTTTACGTAAACCATGCTTAAGATAACCTAACAACAATAAGGTTTCAGCAGAAATTAGCTCGTCGATGAAATGAAAATTCGATAAAACAACGCATTCTTGAAATTAGTGTGATCGGTGATTCAAGGAGCACCCTCTTGACACATATAGTACAGATCTTGTCACGTGAAAAAGCCGATGAGCTGGAGGCGATTTTTGAGTATGGGTACAGTTGCCGACCAATAGCGCGCGCGCAGAAGCATACCGGCGGAGTGTCCCACCCCTTCATGCCGCCATCTTGGACGATCAATGCACGACTGCGGGTACAGTCGGCCAAAAATGTGGTACCACTACAGAATAGAAAGAACAGTGGAAGTGGCAAGAGCTTCGCTTAGTATCAGACCTGTTGTCGCCAATACTCAAACTATCATAAAAACAACAACCATGGAAAATGTTTTTGGTGCGGCTATCGCGTTTACACTCCAAAATAGCACAATAAGGCGTGCTTCTGGATTTATTTCCTATTTTAGAAATATCGTAATAAGCGGTCGCGGCAAAAGTATGGTAGGTTGCGCGGAACTCCACATAACCATGCCACACGTTACACGCCCACTTGACACTTCTACTGTTTTTTCTGTTCTGTGTTTACCACCCTACGGTTGAAGTTCATTTGCACGTCATACGACTAGTTCGATTTTCCCTTGCAATAATATTGTGACAGTGACAAGTGTCAACCTTACCGATAATTAGATCTCACAGAAACTTTTGTCAAAACCGGTCCTTTTGTCAATTCCACTTTCTTGGCCGACCGTACATCGCCAGCGGACTTTTTACGCGACTAGGGTTACTATTCATCCGGATTAGTCCGGACATGTCCGGACTTTTAGACTAGTCCGGACATGTCCGGAATTTTAGACTAGTCCGGACTTTGTCCGGCTCTTTAATATGTCCGGTTTTTTTTAATTAGATGGAATATGAGAAAACGACACGAGTAATGTTTCCATTTTGTGACTAAAAAGTCCGGATCGAAATGTCAGGATTTTTGTCGGGACTTTTTAAATTCCTAAATGATAACCCTATACACGACGGGGGTGTGTAATATTTTGCATAAAAAACTAATGTACTAATTTTCATTTTGCATAACACAAATTATATTATTCTGTTTTGTATAATGATCATAATGTGTATAATAATTAAATGCATAAAAACAAAATGAATAATGCCCAGAATCATAATTATGAGTGTGCATAATAACTAGGTGCATAACGCACTAATGTAATAAAAGTCATTTTGTATAATATTTAAATACATAACGTATGTATAAAATAATAATGCAGGTAATAAAGTGAACAATAGTAACTTAAAAAGAATGTATGTACAAGTCTTCGGAGCTCCGCCCAGCGGAGCTCCTATTCTGTGTAGATTCGCGCCTTGACTCAACTCTAACCTAACCTAACCTATCCTAAAAGCGTGCAAGATTAATTTAGCAGATTGGTTTACATGACCTTGATTTATTGCAAATGTTTTTATTATTTTTAGTAATTATACTTACTGCCGCACTCAGAGACGTCAATTAAATTTAATGCTTGTTAAGAGACGTGTTGTCTTATTCTATTGCTATAGCAAAGAAAGTGACAGCAGCTACTTTAATCAAGCATTAAATTTAATTGACGTCTCTGAGTATGGCAGTTAATGAATATTATATCGAATGGCATTATTCCAATATGAATGTTATATAAAAGGTTGTTATGCTAATTGTGTGACCGCTATTATACCAAAAATTTACATTTTGTTTTTATGCTGGATGTTTATTGGGTTATTCCCACCTGTTACCACCAACTTGTTACCATTGGTAACAGCTGGGAATATTTTTCTCATCTTTTACCAGTGGTATAAAAATTCCCAACCGTCACTATTAACTACTGGGTTTTTTCCCCAGTGTAGTGGTAACAAATGGGAAAAATATTCCCAGTTGTTACCACCGAGTACTTTAGTGGTAAAAGATGAGAAAAATATTCCCATCTGTTACCAGTGGTAACAAGTTGGTGGTAACAGGTGGGAATAACCCCGTTTGTTATTAAATTCGTAGGTTGTTAAAAGAAAATATGCAATATGTTTTAGACTGATTGAAGCGCGCCCGACGGGAACTTTATAGTCAAATGTTTGGGTGTTCCTCGGCATTTCTAATAAAGTTTGTCCTAACGAATCTTTTCTCCGAATTATCATTTGTCCTAAACTGGTTTTCAGCTGAGTCAGACAACTTTTTAAGTTTTCCAAAAATGCCTGAAGTTATTTCCAAGGTTGAATTATAACCAGGGATCGGATATTCGGATAGATATTTACCTAAACTTTCGCGGCGGCGTTGTTGTTCAGTTGTATGGAGGTGGACTCAATCATATAATTCATTAATTAAATTTCCGGGATTTCTAAATAAATAATTTAAGCCCACATACATTCATAATTAAGTTTTTTTGTAGTTATTTTCCATGTATAGATTTAACAAATGTTATTTAATTTACCTGTAACTCATTGACCTAGCGAATTTATGGGAGCAAAATGAAACGTTTTGTCCTACATGTAAAATAATAATTATTAACGTTTTGTAGAATCCCGGAATCCCGGAACTTATATTATTAAAATAATATTTTTAAGAAGCCGACGCCCCATTTTTCGGGATTTTGCTAACTTTAGGTAAATATCTATCCGAATTTCCGATCTCTGATTATAACAATAAATTGTTTTAAAATACAAGCGGAAATGGCTTTAGGATAAACGAAAATTAGGACAAACGATGCATTAGGACAAATGACGATTATTCCATAGGGAAACCCAAGTTATAGTTAACAAAAAACTTAATAACTTAATATAAATTGTAAACAATATAAACAGGTGATTGATTTAAATTACTGCACGCCGTCGAAACAATTGTATCAATGTATTTAATTATTTATTAAAAGTCAAAGAAACGAGTAATATGTGTTTATATGAGTTATCACGGGTTACCCATCATTTCATCGAATTTAATTTTATAGAAAGCTATTTTCTACGGAAACCATGATGTTTTCAGTAGATCATACACATAAATTACGTAGGTTAGGTTAGGTTAAAGTGACTACCAAAAATAAATAACGCGTGCGTCGAGAGGTCTAAACTAGACCCCGTTATCTTGTCGCACTGACGTCACTTTTTATAGGGATTAAATGTTTATTTTATCGACTGTTATGTTTATTATGTCGATGGTATTGTACTTAGAGGCATATGTCATGTCACTGACAATGAGTCAAAGACAACTACTAAAAATGTAATAAAAAAAATGGGATCAATAATAAATAAATAATAGATAAATAGTTGCAAATAGGTAAATAATTTCGCATCTTGTTAGAATAATGAGGTTATCTTCTAATTTTTAATCAAGATGTTTTAATACCTACGCCATATTGAGATTTAGCAGATATTTAAAAGGCAAAAAATAAAAATCATTTTTGCATTATAATATAAACTACAAACATCGATATAGAGAGGGTCGATAAAATAATCATTCAATCTCTACAACAGAGCGACGTCAATGTGACAAGAAAACGGGGTCAAGTCTAAACCCACCCTAATAGGTACAGTACGATTATTTCCACTTTGACACTCGGGACACCTCGGTTTTAATCACGGAATAGAAAAAAACAGTGGAAGTGGCATGAGCTTCGCTTAGTATCGAACCTGTTGTCGCCAATACTCAAACTATCATAAAAACAACACGCCACCATGGAAAATGTTTTTGGTGCGGCTATCGTTTTTACATTCCAAAATAGCACAATAAGGAATGCTTTTGGATTTATTTCCTATTTTAGAAATATCGAAATATCGAAATAAGCGATCGCGGCAAAAGTATGGTAGGTTGCGCGGAACTCCGCATAACTATGCCACACGTTACACGCCCACTTGACACTTCTACTGTTTTTTCTGTTCTGTGGTTTTAATCGTAAAGGTTCGTGTTTTCACATAGAGTATATAAAATCCTAGAATTTACTCACATAAAATATTTAAACCTATTTAATAATAAAACATCACCCTGATTATAGAAACTTCATTAAGATTCTTTATAGGTATTCAAATAGACTAAATAAATAAATAAATAATAAGACTACACTCAACTTTTTATGACACATATGTGAATAAATTAAAAAAAAAATTGTTTGCGAGTCACGTGACGTCACCCATTTAGTGATGTAATGAGGCGCAACTGGGCGCACGGCGCAGTCTCAAAAATAGATGGTTTTTGGTAACTTTTGTTAGTGTTTAGGAATTAGATTTAGATTTATTTATTTCATAATATAAGTTACAGGTAAATTGCACAAAATGTCAATTTTACAGAATTCATATTACGATCGTCAAAGAAAAAAAAAGAAAAAATATTTAGTAAAATTGTCAAAAATTTATGGATTAATAAAACAATATTGGTGGTAATGATGACAGGCGTATTATTTGTTATTTACCTGAATTTCGTAATTTAAGATTCTAAAATGTGCTAATATGGTAGTCCCAATGGGTGGCTCTAACAATGTTTGTCCTAACACATCGTTTGTCCGAATTTTCATTTGACCTAAACTGGTTTTCAGAGTCAGGCAACTTTTTAAGTTTTCCAATTATATCTGCGGTTCGGTTAAGTTAAAACTAAAAAGTTTTAAATTCAAGCGGCTTTAGAATAAAAGAAAATTCGGACAAACGATGCATTAGAACAATCCGACCTTATTTACGGGCAATAGTTAGCTTTGTATGTTGAAGATTGGGAACGGCCGAAAAATAAAGTCAACTGGGTGAATCAACTTTTTCACCCACACAACTTTTGTCCCCTGCGTTACGGTACAATCGAGTTCATAAATATGTAACACTTTAGTACCTTGTCTATTTAATGTCATGTTTAAACTAGGGACCCGACCACCCATTCCCCGATAAAAGCCTTTAAAAGACTTACCTCTCGAAGTATAACCCACTAAAAGCATAACCCTTTTGGAAATATATGACTTAGTTATTTGATAAACTAACCATTCACATAAGGGAAACCTAAAGAGCTAAAGCTCAGATAGTCAGCAGTAAATTGATAACCAAATAATAAGGGTAACCCTTATAAATAGCGCTTAAAAAGCCAATCGAACGGATTTTTTAAGTTAAAGGTATATTGGTATCACTCCAAATATAGCGCTTTAAAAGGAAAATCGAACAAGACTTAAACGAAACGGATTGCTCTTGCTCGATTTGTATCGTCAAAAAAAAAGTAAAATGTAATAAATAACTTTATATTTTCTATTATTGATTATGATAAATCTTAAATCTAATATCACCTTTTTATAATACAATTGAGATTCTTAAATTAATCATTAATACGATTTGAAATTTGAAGTCACGTCAGCTCCACACCTCGATTTAGTCTCGAATGACGAGTGACAGGGATGGAGTTACCGTAACTTTGAACTTCGACTTCAAAGTAGGGCCTCAGATCCACTCCGTCCAATAGGATCCATTGATTTAATGGAGTTCAGTGGGCTTTAAATCTTTCATGTACACTTAGTAATTTGGAGCCGTTTACACTTTTTAATACGCTGCTGGGACCGGCATGTCGCTCGCATGTCGCCCACGTGTCGCTCGCTTGTCGCCAGCACGGGTAGCACATCTTGTATTTTCTCGCTTGTCGCTCGGTGCGTCCTTATCTGTGCAGACTAGTAAGAAAGGAAGATACGAGCGACAAACATGTCGCGGTCTACATATGCTAGCCATGCAGGATGTCACTCGCATGTCGCCCGCTTGTCGCTCGTATGTAGCTCGCTTGTCGCCGGGATGTTACTCGCATGTTGTGCTCGCGTGTCGCCGGCATGGAACTCACATGTCGCCGGCATGTCGCTCGCATGTCGCCGGCATGTCGCTCGCATGTCGCCGGCTACGCGATCTTGCGGCGGCAAATGGTGTGCGGCTCCGGAGGCAGCCCGTGGATTTTCTGCACATGCCGCGCCACGTTTCTGATGATAAAGTTTGGAACTATGGTCTATACCAATTAACTTTGTCTAATTTAGTAAACACTTAACTTAATTTCAAAATGCTTTTCGCCTAAAATAACAATTTTGTCACAAAAAAAACCATCCAAGATGTAAAATCAGGAAAAAGGTGTTCAAAATATAGTCTCTAGTTTCTTTATAAAGCAGAAAACGGCCGTTTTGAGGTTATAAAAGTGTTTACTACGTAAGACAAGTCAATTATAGTGCCCGGCCGCTAGGAAGTCAATCCTGACAGCTGTCATCGCAGTACAATTTATAACCTCAAACCCAAGAATAGGTTATAAAATGTACTGCGATGACAGCTGTCAGGATTGACTTCCTAACGGCCGGGCACTATAGTATAGACTATAGGTCAATTACTTAACTAGATGACGACACATAGGGCCGATTTCACCAATGAAATTAAACGCGATCAAATTTTAAACTGAGCTTAAGACGCTAAAATGACAGTTTTCGTATGAATCTGACGTTTACTAACCAGAGTTAGGAATTGATCGCGTTTAATTTCATTGGTGAAATCGGCCCTTAATATAGAAAACATCCAAGACTCGGGACAAATCACTACCCACAGCATAGTTGGTATGGCATAGTGTCCCTGCCTTCGACTCTAGCGGTCCCGGGTTCAACCTCTCGTGGACGTGTGTGTGAGCGCGTCTCGCCATAACGTAACAGTTTGGCGGGAATATATATGTAAGTTGTAATTTAAATAAACAAATAAATATAACCCCGTGCCGTGTGGTGCCGGCTGCCGGGTTTAGAATGTTGCCACTCCATGTCTTCCCGTGGATGTCGTAAGAGACGACTAAGGGACTAAAGGCTGTGTAGTGCTGTTAGGCGATGGGTTTGCAACCTGTCACTAATACACTGGATAACATCTTAGCCTGGTTGTGCAAAATGTGGTCACAGAATTATCAACAAGTTGGAGTTGTTGGTGAGTCTGTGGCTCTGCCTACCCCATTCTGGGAATGAAGGCGTGAGTTTATGTTATGTGTGTGAAATAAATAAATAAAAGTGTGTACCTGCGGCGCGCGAACCCGTGGTCGCAGAGCGCGCAGCTGTAGGAGTAGCGCGGCGCGCGGTGCCGCGCGCAGTGGATGCGCATCAGCGTCGCCGACTTGAACCGCGCGCCGCACTGCGCGCACTGCCGACACGCGCCACCTCACTTACACTGATTGCCATAGCTCGGGCAGGTCATCGCAAAAACAGAACAAGATTCAATAGAGTCGTATTCAATGACGTAGCTAGCATGAGTGGCACCCGGTGCGGATATTGTAGGTGTCACCCCAAAACTCAATTACATTATTTTATTGGTGGCTGTTATGCAATCTGCCACAGTTTTATGAATTGTTATAGATGACAATAGCACTCACTACTGGGGCTCTACTATGAAATCAGTTTTTCGAACTTCGGATCGCCCTGTCACTTTCTTGCGAATTAGTGACGCGACTGACGCGTCGAGAGCAAAAATGATAGCAATAGACGAAGTTCGAAGTACGGATTTCAAAGTAGAGCCTCTGATGTCCACGGTCGGGTCGGGTGTCACCCCTAAGCGGGTGACACCCGGTGCGGGCCGCCCCTGCCGCCCCCTCCCCCTAGCTACGCCACTGGTCGTATTTAATACCTATGAATATGATTATCTAAAGCGGATATTATCGTAATTTAACTTTTTTTTTTGTTGCATATCTGTCATAATTTTGTCAAAATGGCATTCCTGAAACAGTTTTGTGACAATTGAAATTAGTAAAATTATGTACTTACCTATGGTTGTTTTTAAATATTTTAAATATGGTGAAATAAGTGGATTAAGGCTGGGTTTTATAAAGATCCGTTAGATCAAATTTCGGTCAGGAATGTCAAAACTTGTATGAAGTTACTAAAATTTGATCTGACATATTTACTAACGGACCTTTATAACCGGGCCTAAGATTTAAAAACTAACCCGAGCTCTCTTATGATGAAAATGTCCGTATAATATTGTGACATTCGTATTAAAAAAAGAAAGATAAATTAAAAAAAATGTTAATGAAAATACCTTAACAAACATAATTTAATTACGGAGAATTTTTGGATTACCGCTATAAATTATGCAATTGAAAAATATTATAACGACGACTCTATTAATCTTGTTCTACGACCGTGTTGCGATTGTTTTGCGATGACCTGTCCGAGCTATGCTGATTGCACTTTAGCTTGGTGCGAATGACATTTTACACGTTTCGTTATACTCAGAGTTGCTGTGGTCTATACATTTAGTGTGTTATTTAAATTGCAGACCAAATATGTCTGGATTGAAATATTTAAACTTAAAGAAAATTGTGTTACTACGAATTTACCCTACTTATCAATGAAAAAAACAAGGTACGCCAAAGTAACAAAACGTAATATGCATGTAACGAAACATTACAGACTAGTTTAGTGACGCGACACAACTATACCGAGTTTATCGATACTTATTAATTTGTAGGTAACGAACGTGTAAAGTCGCATTTCATCCTGTGGGACCTGTGCGTTTTATTTTCTTACTAATTTATTTTATTGGCCTAAAGGGTAACAATTGAGACTTATGTCTGAGTGTGATTCATCTATTAAGTGGCTAGATTCGTCATCTGATTTTACAGTAGAAATTGAAATAATAATCTGAATTATGACGGCATTAATCAAGCTTTAAATTTAACTGACGTCTCTGAGTGCGGAAGTAAGAGTACCAATCAAAATTACCTCTATGGCCAGGAATGCTTTTTGATGAATTAAACATTCTGGCGTAAAGATCAGAGGCCGGAATTCTCGTAGCACTTTTGAGCTGTCATAGGGACTTCTCGTTTATTGACTACCGATATACATATTTTATCGATACATTATAGAACACAACATATTAAAGAAGATTAAAAGTAGACAAAATCGGCGGTCTTATCGCTAAAGAGCGATCTCTTTCAGATAACTTTTTAGTAGTTGAAAATGTCAAATGGAGATTTGCAATGAAAACGATGGCAATTCTTGTTGAAATTTCTTTCGAAAAACAATAAGAAATCTACAAATTATTTATAACAAACAATAAAATATTATTATTTTAATTCCTATTAAATTTTTCCAAAAACTCTGTAACTAAAAGTTATCTCGAAGAGATCGCTCATTCGCGATAAAACTGGCTGATGTTTACTTCTACTCGTAATCATATTTTAAATATTGTATTCAGCATTTATCGATATACATATGTATATCGGAAGTCGATAAAGTCCCTATGACAGCTCAAAAGTGCTCCGAGAATTCCGGCCTCTGGTAATGACGCATTCGATGACAGGTGATATGTCCCGGGGGACAGGGCGCCACTGACCGGCACGGTCTTGTCGGGCAGGTGGATGGGCACGTGCTGCAGGTAGCTGCTGCGCCGGGAGCAGCGTCTCGTGCAGCTGTAGTATAGATATGTCCCGGGGGACAGGGCGCCACTGACCGGCACGGTCTTGTCGGGCAGGTGGATGGGCACGTGCTGCAGGTAGCTGCTGCGCCGGGAGCAGCGTCTCGTGCAGCTGTAGTATAGATATGTCCCGGGGGACAGGGCGCCACTGACCGGCACGGTCTTGTCGGGCAGGTGGATGGGCACGTGCTGCAGGTAGCTGCTGCGCCGGGAGCAGCGTCTCGTGCAGCTGTAGTATAGATATGTCCCGGGGGACAGGGCGCCACTGACCGGCACGGTCTTGTCGGGCAGGTGGATGGGCACGTGCTGCAGGTAGCTGCTGCGCCGGGAGCAGCGTCTCGTGCAGCTGTAGTATAGATATGTCCCGGGGGACAGGGCGCCACTGACCGGCACGGTCTTGTCGGGCAGGTGGATGGGCACGTGCTGCAGGTAGCTGCTGCGCCGGGAGCAGCGTCTCGTGCAGCTGTAGTATAGATATGTCCCGGGGGACAGGGCGCCACTGACCGGCACGGTCTTGTCGGGCAGGTGGATGGGCACGTGCTGCAGGTAGCTGCTGCGCCGGGAGCAGCGTCTCGTGCAGCTGTAGTATAGATATGTCCCGGGGGACAGGGCGCCACTGACCGGCACGGTCTTGTCGGGCAGGTGGATGGGCACGTGCTGCAGGTAGCTGCTGCGCCGGGAGCAGCGTCTCGTGCAGCTGTAGTATAGATATGTCCCGGGGGACAGGGCGCCACTGACCGGCACGGTCTTGTCGGGCAGGTGGATGGGCACGTGCTGCAGGTAGCTGCTGCGCCGGGAGCAGCGTCTCGTGCAGCTGTAGTATAGATATGTCCCGGGGGACAGGGCGCCACTGACCGGCACGGTCTTGTCGGGCAGGTGGATGGGCACGTGCTGCAGGTAGCTGCTGCGCCGGGAGCAGCGTCTCGTGCAGCTGTAGTATAGATATGTCCCGGGGGACAGGGCGCCACTGACCGGCACGGTCTTGTCGGGCAGGTGGATGGGCACGTGCTGCAGGTAGCTGCTGCGCCGGGAGCAGCGTCTCGTGCAGCTGTAGTATAGATATGTCCCGGGGGACAGGGCGCCACTGACCGGCACGGTCTTGTCGGGCAGGTGGATGGGCACGTGCTGCAGGTAGCTGCTGCGCCGGGAGCAGCGTCTCGTGCAGCTGTAGTATAGATATGTCCCGGGGGACAGGGCGCCACTGACCGGCACGGTCTTGTCGGGCAGGTGGATGGGCACGTGCTGCAGGTAGCTGCTGCGCCGGGAGCAGCGTCTCGTGCAGCTGTAGTATAGATATGTCCCGGGGGACAGGGCGCCACTGACCGGCACGGTCTTGTCGGGCAGGTGGATGGGCACGTGCTGCAGGTAGCTGCTGCGCCGGGAGCAGCGTCTCGTGCAGCTGTAGTATAGATATGTCCCGGGGGACAGGGCGCCACTGACCGGCACGGTCTTGTCGGGCAGGTGGATGGGCACGTGCTGCAGGTAGCTGCTGCGCCGGGAGCAGCGTCTCGTGCAGCTGTAGTATAGACATGTCCCGGGGGACAGGGCGCCACTGACCGGCACGGTCTTGTCGGGCAGGTGGATGGGCACGTGCTGCAGGTAGCTGCTGCGCCGGGAGCAGCGTCTCGTGCAGCTGTAGTATAGATATGTCCCGGGGGACAGGGCGCCACTGACCGGCACGGTCTTGTCGGGCAGGTGGATGGGCACGTGCTGCAGGTAGCTGCTGCGCCGGGAGCAGCGTCTCGTGCAGCTGTAGTATAGATATGTCCCGGGGGACAGGGCGCCACTGACCGGCACGGTCTTGTCGGGCAGGTGGATGGGCACGTGCTGCAGGTAGCTGCTGCGCCGGGAGCAGCGTCTCGTGCAGCTGTAGTATAGATATGTCCCGGGGGACAGGGCGCCACTGACCGGCACGGTCTTGTCGGGCAGGTGGATGGGCACGTGCTGCAGGTAGCTGCTGCGCCGGGAGCAGCGTCTCGTGCAGCTGTAGTATAGATATGTCCCGGGGGACAGGGCGCCACTGACCGGCACGGTCTTGTCGGGCAGGTGGATGGGCACGTGCTGCAGGTAGCTGCTGCGCCGGGAGCAGCGTCTCGTGCAGCTGTAGTATAGATATGTCCCGGGGGACAGGGCGCCACTGACCGGCACGGTCTTGTCGGGCAGGTGGATGGGCACGTGCTGCAGGTAGCTGCTGCGCCGGGAGCAGCGTCTCGTGCAGCTGTAGTATAGATATGTCCCGGGGGACAGGGCGCCACTGACCGGCACGGTCTTGTCGGGCAGGTGGATGGGCACGTGCTGCAGGTAGCTGCTGCGCCGGGAGCAGCGTCTCGTGCAGCTGTAGTATAGATATGTCCCGGGGGACAGGGCGCCACTGACCGGCACGGTCTTGTCGGGCAGGTGGATGGGCACGTGCTGCAGGTAGCTGCTGCGCCGGGAGCAGCGTCTCGTGCAGCTGTAGTATAGATATGTCCCGGGGGACAGGGCGCCACTGACCGGCACGGTCTTGTCGGGCAGGTGGATGGGCACGTGCTGCAGGTAGCTGCTGCGCCGGGAGCAGCGTCTCGTGCAGCTGTAGTATAGATATGTCCCGGGGGACAGGGCGCCACTGACCGGCACGGTCTTGTCGGGCAGGTGGATGGGCACGTGCTGCAGGTAGCTGCTGCGCCGGGAGCAGCGTCTCGTGCAGCTGTAGTATAGATATGTCCCGGGGGACAGGGCGCCACTGACCGGCACGGTCTTGTCGGGCAGGTGGATGGGCACGTGCTGCAGGTAGCTGCTGCGCCGGGAGCAGCGTCTCGTGCAGCTGTAGTATAGATATGTCCCGGGGGACAGGGCGCCACTGACCGGCACGGTCTTGTCGGGCAGGTGGATGGGCACGTGCTGCAGGTAGCTGCTGCGCCGGGAGCAGCGTCTCGTGCAGCTGTAGTATAGATATGTCCCGGGGGACAGGGCGCCACTGACCGGCACGGTCTTGTCGGGCAGGTGGATGGGCACGTGCTGCAGGTAGCTGCTGCGCCGGGAGCAGCGTCTCGTGCAGCTGTAGTATAGATATGTCCCGGGGGACAGGGCGCCACTGACCGGCACGGTCTTGTCGGGCAGGTGGATGGGCACGTGCTGCAGGTAGCTGCTGCGCCGGGAGCAGCGTCTCGTGCAGCTGTAGTATAGATATGTCCCGGGGGACAGGGCGCCACTGACCGGCACGGTCTTGTCGGGCAGGTGGATGGGCACGTGCTGCAGGTAGCTGCTGCGCCGGGAGCAGCGTCTCGTGCAGCTGTAGTATAGATATGTCCCGGGGGACAGGGCGCCACTGACCGGCACGGTCTTGTCGGGCAGGTGGATGGGCACGTGCTGCAGGTAGCTGCTGCGCCGGGAGCAGCGTCTCGTGCAGCTGTAGTATAGATATGTCCCGGGGGACAGGGCGCCACTGACCGGCACGGTCTTGTCGGGCAGGTGGATGGGCACGTGCTGCAGGTAGCTGCTGCGCCGGTGGAAGCGCGCGCCGCACTCGCCGCACGCGAACGGCTTCTCGCCAGTGTGCAACCTCTCGTGGATCTGGAACACCAAGGCTGTAATGTACATTATCGTTACAGGCCGGAAAGCAAGCAGTTGCTGGACTTGTATGAGTAAGCACTGCAAAATCTAACAATAACTATTAAATAGAATATTATTTAATTTAAAAAATCCGAAGGCAGTAAAAATATCAACTGAAAAGCAGAAAACAAGCTCTGTAATCTAAAGAAAATTGTAACAGCAATGTACTTATACAACTTGAATATTGGAAAAGGCTCCCAGCATGTTGGAGACAAAATATTATTCGTTGATAAGCAGACATAGGAATCCAGGGGGCAAAATTGTATGACAGGTAGGGAGTCCCTATATCGATAAACTTAACTATCGATGCTTGTTCTACGTATATACTAGTGATAACTCCAAGTTTTGTTTGTAAAAATATTTTCTTCTTTTTTTTTAAAATAAACTTTACTCGTCCATCATAATTTTTTTCTTAATCATGTACCATCTACTATTGTTAAAATAAACGATCAGGTTCCAAATTTTCGGGCGTTAAACGCCTCCTTGGCTGATAAATCCATTTCAGGAAGCTAAATGACTTTTCAATTTCTGTGAAGGTAATAGGGGCATAAAAAAATATACTGTGTGAACTTCAACTCTACACGACGACACTCTACACTACCCTCAAAGCCAAATACGAGTAGTACTCCCTCACGGTCGCGTCGCAGGGTTGAAATCTGTCCTCGTGTTATGTGCAGGACAATGTTTGCAGAACGCCAATATAGTGCCATGAGCTGTAGACTATATAATAAGATAAACAATAGTATCGTAATCTGTAATCTTAATAAAAACAAACTGAAATCTCAATTAAATTCGTGGTTACAAAAGCTAAACTATGCGGAGACTGAAAATCTTGTGACAGTTAAACCCTATTATGAGTATTATGACCGAACTTATTCATAAGCAAGTGTTAAAAATTTATTATTTGATTATTTTGTAAGTAATAAAACTCTTTATTAACTTTATTTTTTTTAAATGTAGATGACTTGAGGGGACGACCACTAACTCCTATGATACAAGTCTGACTTAGTTTAGGAGTTAGTTGGCAATATATTTTTGGCTTAATGTACAACCTTTGTTAACTTTAAAGTGCACTGTTTATTAATAAGCATACTGTACATCTTTTTATCTAATAAATATTCTTAATCTTATTCTTATTCTTAACTTAAAAAATATGACAGTCTTCAGAACAATACTTACAAAAAATACATACAATGCTGGGGGCGATCACTAGTATATGGAAAAAGCATCGATAATTGAGTTTATCGATATAGGAAATCCCTACCTGTCATAAAATTTTGCCCCCCCGATTCCTGTCTGTTGATAAAACACTGTGCGATACCTTAACTTGCTCAGCATTGGAGGCTTTGTAATCGCAGTAGGAACACTTGTCAGTCTTCTCATAGCCGTGCTTGGCGCGGCAGTGCATTAGGAGTAACCGGCGCGTTATAAACTTCTTGCCGCAATGCTGCAAAACAGGCGTGGATGGACCACATAATAACCGAATATATCAAATCCCGAAACTATATTGTTATGATGATGCATCATTATAATAGGCTATTTGACAGTATGAAAAAAAAAGTAATATTTATGTATATATTCGTATAAATTAAGAGTTTTAAAAGCGATTCAAGGTATCTAACTAAAAAAAATGGATCTTTTATCCAAAAAACCGGAATAAAAATAGTTTTTTTTTTTATCTGTAATCATTTTATCGAAAACGGCGGCGAATCTATGATGACGTCACAGGTCTGTAAATATTGCATCTGACATCCAATCCAATCCAATCTTGTTTTAATGGCAATCGGTCACAATAGGTGGCATCTGACATCTGTCGTTCATGTCGTTCTTACCAGAGAGAACCCGAGAGTTGACGTGACATTTGGTTGACTGACTAGTGACGTCACTGATTCCTGTGCGACGCCATATTGCCCAAGATAGTGTTTTGGCGGCAGAAATGCACGAAAGAATTTAAAATTTCCACTTTCGGAGTACTCAATCCACAAAAAATCCGAGATGGTATTCAGAAACCTGTCAAATAGCCTATTAGAATAAAACATGTACAAGTATTTTGGCGAAGTTCATCCCTACCTAATTGTCCCAGATATAATAATACCAAAATACCAATTAATGCTCACCTCGCAGACCACGTCGAACCCAGTGTGAATTTTGTAATGATTTCTAATAGACAGCTTGGACGTTAGTATCTTGTGGCAAACTTCGCACTCTATCTCTTCCTTCGCCTTCTCGCTGTCTGCTTCCTTCTTCTTACTCCGTCTATTCTTTACCTTGTCTTTCACTACATTCTTGTCAGTAATAACTTTGTCAGGCTTATTGTTGTCCTGTACTTTCGATTCATATTCTATATGATTTGTTTCTACTTTAGTAATATCTAATTCAGATTTATCCGCACAATATTGTAGCGTATTAAGTGAAACATTGTCATCATAGTCTTTAAAGTCATCATCTACATAATCTGATATATCTAAAAACGTACTGTTAACGTTATTGCATTGGGATTCTTGTTTTATTTCATAAGTACCGTTGGAAAGTCGCTCTTGTAATGTTTGTTGTGTGAGTTCACATATTTTTCTGAATTTGACCACTTCATTTATAAAGTTCACGCAACTATGACACATTTGTTTTGGGAGACGATCATCCATTTCTACCTAAAAGCAAAAAACAAGGAATAATGTTAATAACAAAAAGCAAGCTTAAAAAAACACGACTGTTGCTAACCAACTTTAAATCGTTATATAAATCGTAAACGATCATTCAAAATAAAAAATGATGAAAGAAGATGATCTCTAAATACCTATTCAACCCCACCCCCCATACCCCACTTGTCATAATCATACATCGGGGTTTTCGGTGCGGGAATGATTTGAGAAAGAGTAGAGATAAACAGATAGGCCAGTCTGAGAAAAATCATATTATGCCTAATGAATAACTACCTCTCTGCGACTTGTATACCTACACACTATGATACAATTTTATTTTAACTCATGTAGGAGATACTTTAGCTTTACTACCAAAACTTATGAGATAATGATAAAAATAACATTAATTAATTACTTGCAGTAAATTTAGCAGGTGGCTCGATTTTCAAAATAAACTATTAATATTTTTTCTATATTTGGAACAGTTAATCTGCGGCGTCTTGCTGTAAATATCCATTTCATCGAACTGAATGATCTTTCCACGTCGACAGTTGTAATAGGTGCATATTTAAATTTTCTGAAGGAATCAATTGCAGCCCGATTAGCTTGCGATTGAAGTTCTATATCTATGATTACTTATTGTTTTATGTTATTCAATTAATTATTCATGACGTAGAAACCTACTAGAGTACATTCTGTTTTTCAAGTCTATACCTAATCTTTGACTAATGTCAAACGTTCCCGCTCCGAAAACCCCGATGTATGGTCATAATTCATCAACTTTTTTTTATACAATATTGCGTCTGGTTGTGCCAAATTGAATTTTGATTACTTTCATATCTTTAGTAACACTCCAGAGATTACCCCTTACAACGTCAAAAACTTTACCTCTTTAAATATTACTAGCTGTTCCCGTGCCCACTTTGTTGGGCAATAAACATTTTTTTTATAGCCTATGACACTCACAAATAACGTGGCTTAAATCAGTTCAGTAGATCCAGAGATTACTCCCCTACAACGTCACAAACTTTACTTCTTTATAATATTAATAATACAGAGTGACAGGAAGGTCGATACAATGCTTTTAAGAAGGCCTAGTAGAGCTCATTCAAATTCAAATTCAAATTTTCCATTATGTCTATGTCACGAAAAATCCTTAATGACATGTTTTATTTTGGAAGTTTTTGGTGGTATTTTACATTATTAGAAATAAGAATCATTACAAATCAGTGCAGTTTTAAATACAGTTGCCTGTTTTTTTATAATCAAGTTTTTAAGTAATCACATAAAGTTTGTTTCTCCATACCAAGTGAAAAACAAACACGGGAACTCCTAGTATTTGGGATATCACGAGAGGTTCACTTCTATCTATCTATATTTATAAAAGGCAAACCTGACTGACTTATATATCAACGCTCAGCCGAAACTACTGTACCTAAAAACTTGAAATTTGGTATAGTGGTTCCGTTCATGATGTAAGTGAGGACTAAGAAAGGATTTTCCGAAAATCGACCCCCAACGGGAAGAAATGGGGGGAGTAGCGGGAAACCAATTCTACGCGTACGAAGTCGCGGGCTCTAGTGTTATATATTTCCTTAGTCTTAAAGTTACTACTTCCTATGATTTTGTTACCTATAGTGTAATTAACAAGTTAAAAGACTGTTTTCAAATTTGATAACATGGTTGATGCGACTTTGAATTGTATTAAGAAATTATACTTACCTAGTTTTTAACAAAATCCTGAAATAAACATCGGGTTGTCGAAATAAAAAAGTCAACTTCATAGAAGTTAAGTATTGGACATGCATACAATAAATAACGTAATTGTCTTACCTTAACCCCAGTGGCAACAAAAATAACTTTTGTATAATGCTCGCCGTTCTCAGTCTGCGAAAATATTGGATTTAACGAGTCGACGCTGAGGCAAGTTCTGCAGCAATTCCACTTACTCATATTTGACTATTGTGACTAAAAAGTTTGATAAAAATAATTTATAACACCACTTTAACTTATAACAAGGCACAACTTTAATGTTTACTTGGAATAAAATAACTTTCACGAAATATCGGGATCGGGCCGGGCAAAGGATGGAACGGAACCTTCATTTTTTGTTTTCTTTTCTTCGTAGTATTAGTCTGTCTGTGTTTTTTTTTAATTTTTATGGCCTTGCTTGACATTTCCTGGGGCTCTACTTTGAAATCAGTAATTCGAACTTCGGATCGCCCCATCACTTTCTTGCGAATTGGTGACGCGTCGAGAGCAAAAGGGATAGCAATCGACGAAGTTCGAATTACGGATTTCAAAGTAGAGCCTCTGTAGCCATGCTGAGGCCCTACTTTGAAAATCGAAGTTCGAAGCTACGTTCACTCCATCCCTTTCTCTCAATTTAGTTTCGAATGACGAGTGACAGGGATGGAGCTAACGTAACTTTGAACTTAGATTTTAAATGACTTTGGTTTTCTTGTACAGATTATATTTTTAAGAAGAGCACAGATTCTCATTAGCATAAATAAGAGTATTTCCAAAAAACAAAGCTTTGCTCTCATTCTAAAAAGATGTCATGTATTCGCACATAATTTGTGATTTTTCTATTTAGCTCTGAGTAATAGTGTTTTATTTGTCAAAAAAATCGTTCACATGTGACATTTTTGATGGATAGTGTATGGGAACTTTAAATTTGTATACGCCATCTTTCGTCGAGTAGCCAATCCAGTAATCAGTAATAATACATAGATGGCGTTAATAACTATAACAACAATCCGGATATAACTAGCCGAGATATACATGTAAGATAATTATGAAACCCAGTATTTTCGTGCGGTTCCAGAAAAAAATCCTTTTATTTTGTAACTTCTTGGATATTGAATTTAGCGTTGTTAAATGTTTCCAAATGCCCCAACAACTTTGAATATGCTTTGAATGTGAAAAAATCGCTACTTTAAAATATAACTCTGTTTAGCCCAAATACCCTTCCAATTCCAATTCCAATTTTTCCACGGAATGGCTTCTGTCCATATGGACAACTTTGCCAGTGTCAAGGTTTGAGGCTACAGATGATCAGTAAAAAATAAAAAAAATAATTAAAAAGTATCCCGAACAGATTAGAAATGAAGCGCTCAGTTGAAAATCTAAAACAAAATAAGACATCATGAGGGTAGTATTATAACTACAAAATCTATTTAAATAAATGTTATGAGAAGAGAGCATGCGCATAGAAGCGGACATAAAGCAGATATAAGGCGGGCAAAGCAGTGGGCAAAGGATTACAATTTAATATTAAAGTCGGTAATAAATTTGGTGAGGCGATAGACAAAAGGAGAGGGAATAAAGGTTAAGATAAAATTCATATTAGCGGGACGGGGAATAAAGTCGGGGAGAAAATCATAGAGGGAAACAGGAATGATAGGGCAATTAAAGAAAATATGGTCTGGAGAACCTTCCTCTAAGCCGCACTCACATAAAGAGTGGTCACGAACGCGAATTTTTGCCAGGAATAAAGGAGAACAGATGTGGCCAAGACGTAATCGAATGACCGTAGAGATGGCACGCTTGCCAGCATTGCGGAATTTAAAAAACCAAGGCTTCACGGGCAGGTTTGGCTGAATGTCACCGTAGTGTTTACCTTTACTGAGCCTAGAAGCATTCCATACATCGCTCCAGCAATCAACTAAATGGGATTTAGCAAGGGAGCGAAGGTCTTGGCTATAACATTTGGAATATATAGGACAACCAATTTCAATTGCTTGTTTAGCACTGGCGTCTGCCTGTTCATTACCTACAATTCCCGAGTGGCCGGGAATCCAACCCAAAGTGATATTGAAGCCAAGGGAATTACATCTATAGAGGGCTTCTCTGGTTTTAAGAATAATTTCTAGGTTGTCTCTGGAACGAAGAGGAAATTATTATATCATAAGAGAAGTACATGTTTCCACGGCGCCTCCACGGGGTGCCTCAAAAAGCTCTCCTACTGTAATATCTCTTGACCCGATTAACCATTTGAACGTCAACTGAAAATGGTGCCACTGACGCCACGATGGCTACAAGTTCAAGATTAAAAGACTTTTCGCTTCTTCTTTAAATTAATGGCGGTGCATCGTGATTTCGCCACTTTTCTCAAAAATGTCCGGAAAAGTTGACATTACTATGTACATATTTGGATGCGAAATACATAGTTTTCTGACAGTTTGAGAACTGTAATTTGAGAATTAAAAAAAAAACATTGCGTGTTCGCTACGCAAGCCCGCAACGTTGCATACCAATTTCATTAGGTACTGGCATGGTACTGGGTATAATACTGTCTAGTTTGTAACTTTTTAATAGGTGAAAAGGGCCATAATGAGGGCACAAGTGTTATACATCCATATTTTATTCGAAACATAACTTTTTTTATCTGTGAATAGCATGTTTTTTTTAAAAAAGCTTGCGTTTTCTCCTTCTCATAAACATATTCCAGGGGCACGTTTTATAAAGCTACAAGTTACAATTTTACAGGTCTAAACTGGCAACACTGCTCAAATGGCTTGTTGTCATTGGACGAGGTTGTGTCAAGTGGAAACTTGTAACCTGTAAATTGTAATTTGTAGCTTTATAAAACAGGCCCCAGGAGTGCACTAAGCCCCCGTACGCACTAGCGGTTAACCGCGCATGCGGTTGCGGCTAACCGTTAGTGCGTATAGCCCCGTGGTGGCGATTTTTCATATGTTTTGATCGACCGCGCGGCTAGCCTCCCCCGCGGTTAACCGCTAGTGCGTATGGGGCCTAAGGATTGCTTGAAAATCGACCCCCAACGGGAAGAAACGGAGAGGAAGTATCGGCTAAGGCTGCGGCTCCACTGAGGCGGAAATGAGCAGAGCTGTATAAAGAGCTAAGTGATTCCACTGAGGCAGTTACGTCTCCTCTCCGCTCCGCTCGTCTCCGCTTGACTGTTTCCACTGAAGAGGAGTGGAGACGAGATGTGGATTTCAACTAATATGATTGATCAATCCCTACACGTCTCCTCTTCGCTCCGCTCGTCTCCGCCTCAGTGGAGCCGCACCCTAACTCGGCTAATTCTACAGTCTGTGAGCACTTAGGTGCTTCGGGTTTGTACTTCTCTCTCACACTTTCTTAATAACAGAGTATGAGAAAGAATGATAGACAAATACAAACCAGAACCCCGAGTAGCTATCTGTGGTAGCTATCGCACTATGTGTATGTATGTACAGTCGAGTTCATAAATGTGTACAGTCAGCGTCATATATAAGGTAGCATTCAAAGTGCTCAAATAGTTCGATACACCATATTAATTGTATGGTGTACCGTACTATTTGAGCACTTTCAATGTTACCTTATATATGACGCTGACTGTACACTTTAGTACCTTGTCACTTTAATCATTGCGACAATTCAAATATGGCAGTTTAAACATGACATTAAATAGACAAGGTACTAAAGGGTACACATTTATGAACTCGACTGTACAGTCCACGGGCGGCATAAGAAAAAAAAAATACAAATTAATATATTTTTTATTCTAAGCATTATGAAACACGCTTTTCGCTTTTTTCTTCTTCTTCTCCTTTTCAATTCTCCTCTTCTGCTTCTCGGTACTTCTTAGCAGTTTCTTGATGGCATCCTCTTGGTCGTCCTCTTCGACGCCGTCTGCGCCGGAGTTGATCAAGTCTACTGTGCTGCCCTCTAGCGATGGTTTCATTTTCTTAGCTTTTGTTGGTACTAATGGCCGTTTATTCTTTTTCGGTTTATCTCTATAAATGAAAAATTATAGCGTTAAGTAAAAACACAAAAATAACTGGCTGAAGTAGGTAGTGTCAGCACTGTCAGCTCTAGGGCGAATCAGTGGCTTTTGCCAAAAAAAAAGCTGGCAAGTGACATAATTTCAATTGGTTAATGGTTGCCCAGATAGTTTTCCTATATATCCTACGTTTTCGGATTTCCCTATGCTGTCCCAGTTATAAATGAAATTGCATGATCTGTCAAAACCGGTCACCCGATAAATTACCCTAAATGTCAAAACTGGTAAATTACCTTCCATCTATCAAAACCGGTAAACCGATAAATTACCTTACATGATCTGTGAAAACCATGTCAAAACCGGTAACCCGATAAATGACCTTACATGTCAAAACTGGTAATTTACCTTCTATGATCTGTCAAAACCGGTAAACCCAGTACATGACCTTGCATGATCTGTCAAAACCGGTAACCCGATAAATGACCTTACATGTCAAAACTGGTAATTTACCTTCCAGGATTTTTCTAAACCGGTAACCCGATCAATTACATTACACGCTCTGTCAAAACCGGTAAATTACCTTCCAGTGGCCTGTTTTATAAAGCTATTAACAAATTTACAGGTTACAAGTTTGCATTTGACACAACCTCGACCAATGACGACCAGCCATTTGAGCAGTGTTGCCAGTTTAGACCTGTAAAATTGTAACTTGTAGCCTTATAAAACGTACCCCTGTGGCCCGTTTCACGAAGCTACAAGTTACAAATTACAAGCGGAAGTCTCTCTCTCTAGCATAAGGAGTTAGAAAGAGACTTCCGCTTGTAATTTGTAACTTGAGCTTCGTGAAACGGGCCTCTGGTAAGAAAATATACAAAACAAACAAAAATAATTACACCGATTGCCCTTTTCCGTGGCGTAAAGAAATTGACCAACTGACCCAATAGTCTCCATCTGGTCGAAGAGGTCGTCGAGCTCGGCCGGCGCGGGCTCCGGCCGCGGCGCGGGCTGCGCGCGCGCGCCCTCGCTCCGGACCAGGACACAAGACAGCTTCGACGTCAGATATTGCTGGAGCAGATGAGATCAATCATCAGACATTGAACTTAAGACAAAGAAACAAGCAGTGGCCTAGAGCACAGATTACTATACTCTACAGATACTTAGGGTCAAATCACACCGAGACGTGACGCGACGCGACGCTGCGCGCACATTTTTAATAGAGCGACTCAAAATATACTTTATTTACTACACGAAAAGGTACACATTTCATTGTGAGAATTAAGGCCGCGGCCGCACTGGCCCGGCGATGGCGACGCGACAGCGACGTTAGTAAAACAAACATTTCAAGCTATGTCGGCGGCCGCATTGATTAAGTGACTTGCGACAAGATTTTGCTTATGTCTCTCAATTCGCGTCGCCATCGCCTGGCCAGTGCGGCCGCGCCCTAAGAATACGGTATACCACGCAGCGCTGCGCCTGGAGACGACTCGCGGCGCAGCGCGGCGCATCGCGACGCAGCGGTGCATCGTCGGCACGCGCGGCGCGAGGCGCAGCCTGAGGCCGCCGACGCGACTTGTCTCTTCTCTCTCTTGCAAATGGTAAACTGCAGGGGACGCGGCGAATAGACACGTTCCGCTGCGCAGCGATTTTACGATGCGCCTCGCGAAGTCACTGGCCTCTTCCAGTATCATCGCGTCGCTTCGCGTCTCGGTGTGAACTGACCCTTAGTCGCGAATAAAAATGGGTGCCGTCTTAAAGTCGGTTGCCAGCGCCATTATAAGTTTCTGTGGTTTCGCCACCAGAGGCAGCACTGAATCGACATGTCTGCTAAGCTATGAACGTCACGTAACGTCGCAATCAATTCAAGTATTACATCAAAATATCGACAGATGGCAATAGCTGCTGCTAACTAATTATTGTATTTAACTAATTATTGTGTTTATTGTAGTGTAAAAATAAAAATAAAATCAAATTTTTGGGACAAGAAATAACAAAACGCTGTAATGTTCCATTGAATATCTATACAGGGAGTGGCCGCGACGACACAAGATGGCACTAACGTCCTCGTATAGCACCATCTAAAGTCGCCGTCAATAGAATTTGCGAACTATGAAAACAAAACCAAACGGAGCAATTCACCATGATTACTCGATAATCACGTACTTTTAAAGATCAAGTGAGGTCTTTGCAATGATTCATACACTAGATCATTATTTTCATATTAAGTTTAAGATGAAATAACTATTCATTATACGTTATTTTTAATAAAAACACGCTTGGTGAATATTTGAGGTTATGTGTCAAACAGTACTAATTTATTTACATCGTTCGCAAGTTCTATTGACGGCGACTTTACACCATAACATCATCCATTTATGGTTTAAACCGTACCTTATACAACAGCTCCTTAGTAGCGAAGCAGTGAACCCGCAAGTGCCGGTCCAGGCTGGCGCTGACGACGAGCCCGTCGGCGGCGACGACGCTGGAGACGGCGCCCGCGCTGCCCTTGAAGCCCTTGTCCAGGCGGGACACCCTGAAGTCTGCCAGGTGTAGCTGGCCTCGGCCAAAACCTACTAGGACTTGTCTGTAATCAAACAATAGTACATTGTTGTAGGGGTTAGAAAGTAAGCAATAGATGGACGAGTTAGTATTACACATTTTGAAACTAATCTGTTTTGACATTGCGATGTACAGTGACGAGATTTCATTTGGTACCCACCTAAAGCCCGCTTTACATTTGGCTAAATTCAGTGTGCTAAATTTAGACCGGCGGCGTGGAGGGGATAAGCGCGTCCTCTTGACTTACATGCTAACTCCCTTTATACTTGTCTTTTTTTAGAGTCTTTTCATTCAGCACACTGAATTTAGCCAAATGTAAAGCGGGCTTTAGGTCCAAAGTCAATCTGACATTCTACAACAATAAGGTTGAATGTCCTAAAAGTTACAAATGACTTGACATTTCAAATGACATTGACGACTTCAAACATATTTTTCTTGAAATGGGTCCCAAATTAACGCTCGTGACCGTACTATCGCATTTTAAGAAGTAGGCGTAAGTCATTTCAAGTTTTAGACACTTTGAAACTAATCTGTTTTGACATTGCGATGTACGAAGAACATGATATTATGATATTTGGTTGTAGAGAACCGGTAACTATAGTTTCATACCACTAGGCAGGTTCAATACAGTACCAACCTGCTATTCAAGTATACAGACCTGGGGCGGGGCGCGGGCGCAATGCATGTGGCGGCCATTTTGTCGAGCTCTATGTTACACACGGGGCGGCGCTGCGCTCGGGTGTCATACAACCTGAAACACCATACATCACAACTAGGGGACGTTTGCGTCTTCGCGTATTCGGTTTTTTTATGGTATGGCCACAAGGGGCACGTTTTATAAAGCTACAAGTAACAATGTTACAGGTCTATACTGGCAACACTGCTCAAATGGCTGGTCATTGGTCGAGGTTGTGTCAAATGGAAACTTGTAACCTGTAAAATATCTTATCTTATCTTATCTTATCTTACAGATTTAGGATCTTTTGTGCAATACCCTCTTACACACTCGGATGTTCGAATGTGCAGGTTTCCTCACGATGTTTTTCCTTCACCGTAAGAGCATCGGGTAATGCATTTAAGTTAGAAAAACTCATTGGTACATACATGGTGACCTCGGGGGTTCGAACTTGGTACCTTACGATCACGAGTCGACCCCCTAAGCCACTAGGCCACCGACGCTCTAACCTGTAAAATATAATTTGTAGTTTTTAAAACAGGCCCCAGATGGAAAACCATACATACCTGACATATCCATACCGCGAGCAGGCGGTGACGAGCTTCCCCCCCTCCCCGGGGCAGAAGGCCAGGTCCGAAACCCACAGCGGCCGACGCAGCTGCAGCCAGTCGTGCGCGAGGTTCTTGGCGGAGAACTCCGGCTCCAAGGACCCCACGCGGTATACCTTCAGGTCATTCTCCTCTCCACCTGTGGAACAGAGCCTTGCGTTATAAAGGCGCATGTTTTTTTTCCTCTTTTACCCGACAGCTGTAGGAGGGTAATGTGTTTATCAGCCTATATACAGGGTGTCTTAAAAACCTTTCAACATATTTGGCGGGGTAATAGTTCGCACGATTCTGATCACGGGGGTATGGTTCATTTTTGTTTCTGTTAAAGTAAAAAAAAAAGAAGGTTTAATTATATTCATTTTGTTACTTGATGTATCGCAGCCGATATCTTGACCTTGACATTTTGACGTTGATTACTATACTACTCCAAACGCTCGTAGTAACTAACGTCAGAATTCCAAGTTCAAGGTCAATGACCATACCTACGTTGTTTACATGGTATGTAAACAAACAGTTCGCTCCATGTAAACAAAAATAAGTTAACATTAAAAAAAAATGGTAACTTTTAGTGCAACTTACTGTATTTGAACACTAGCTGGTTTTAAAATTAAATGTGAAATCACTAGATCTCTTGTTCATGCTTTGCCAAGACTGATCATATCGTCCGTCTTATATTACTGTCGAAATCTAACCATTTACCATTGTTTTCGGCTCTAAACTGGTCCATATAACTGGTTTACAGCAAAAATAATTACGACTAAAATATCTGAAAATAACATAATTTAACAATGACATCTAATGACAGCCATAAATTCATAGACAGACATCTAAAAGTTCGGATAAACATGGATTGAACGATCAGAGGCCCTACTTTGAAAATCGAAGTTCGAAGTTAAGGTAGCTCCATCCCTGTCACTCGTCATTTGTGACTAAATCGAAAGAAAGGGATGGAGCGAACGTAACTTCGAACTTCGATTTTCAAAGTAGGGCCTCTGATTAGTGCTCTCCGTATTGATCCGTAATGCAAAACATTTAGTCGATGGATATAAAGGCCGTCGCATAATTGATTATAATTATTTATGATGTCACACACTTACCATAGAGAAAACAATACCAACCTTTCCCGGCCATGGAATCGACAATCTTACGTAGTACAGCGCGATAGCTCTTAGAAGGTGCTTCGGGTCTGTACTTCTCTCTCACTCGTTCTTAATAAGAGCGTATGGTAGCGAGTGAGAGAAAAGTTAAACCCGAAGAACCTTCTAAATGCTCACAGACTGTGCATATTTTGCACAATTAGGCTAACCTGTCATTATCTTACTCGTTTTCGCAATAGGAAGCTTCAAGAAAATGCCGTGTTATAGCAATAACCGTGTAACGGCCAAAACCTATATTCAAACCGCGGACAGATAAGGCTTACTTCGGGTTAAAATTTGACATTTGCCCATACAAAATGTGTCAAATTTGAATCCGAAGTAAGCCTATCTATCCGCGGTTTGAATATAGGGTTCGGCCATAAGAGTACAAAAAATCCTACAAGATTTGCTAATTTTATGTGTTTATGGCATCAATAATCCTATTGCCAAACCTGCATCCCTGATAGATTTAAATCAAAGTGGTATAGCTCATAGAGTACTAGTACAGAATCTGGACTATATGATGAACTTTGCACCAGCTATCCTTCTCTATGTTTTAGATTACATATTTCTTAAGAAGAAATGAAACAAAAACTAGGCTGTTTTTTCTCCTTCAAATATCACGGACGCAACGTCAAATTCAACGTCGACTCTGACAATGGACCTCTCTTGGACTTTGAATACAGCAGTGTCGCCGATAGGCCCCTTGTGCTCTACTTTGAAATCCGTAATTCGAACTTCGTCTATTGCTATCCCTTTCGCTCTCGACGCGTAACTAATTCGCAAGAAAGTGACGGGGCGATCCAAAGTTCGAATTACGGATTTCAAAGTAGAGCCCCTGAGGGGCTAGACAAGGCGCATTACTCTAGCTAGCGTTTCTATTCGTTACGTTTTTAAACCAATCGCGTCACTTGTAGATGACGTGATACGAAAAGTCACGTGTTCTACCGGTGACGCGATTGGTTTACAAACGAAACGAATAGAAACGCTGGTTAGCGTAATGCATCTTGTCTAGCCCCTCTGGACCAGAGAACTTCAACTTGACTTTGACCAAAACTGTTAATGACCTCTTTATAATTTGCAATTGATTGTTATCTCCAAAATTGCAAATAAAACATTGTTGAAATTATAGAAAATTATTATTTACTTAAATTATCTCTCTCCTTTTCTTTCATATGACAAAAAGTTCATTTTTTTACGTTTAGTTTTAAGTACTTGTTTATGCAATGTCATCATCTGCCTATCAGGGCCAAACTAACGATTTTAAAATTGGTAACAGGATCTGTTCGGTGGGTCGAACAGATCCTGTTACCAATTTTCGACTCCATCATTACATCTGCTGGCCAATTGCCTAACGCACTCGCAATCGCAATCGACTTTAAAGCGGAACAATTGTTTAGATTTTGTATGCAGAATTGCAGACAAGCCTTCGATTTTTAAATTGAAAATGATTGCGATTGCGAGTGCGTTAGGCAATATCCCCTCGGGTCTCAGCAACAACACTGGCGTTGTCAGATCCAATTCAAACCCTGTGACAACATGTAAGATAACGAAAGAATACCTAAAAGCACACAATTTTCTAACTCCTTATGAATGCCATATAAATAGCAAAAGGTTTAGGTCTTCTAAAGGTTTCTATGCCACTACTTATTCTATGGATTATTATTGTGAAGGAGAAGACACGTTACATGTAGTATGTAACGGCATCCTCGCTTTGCACCCTCGGCTCACACAAATTAACCAAATCTCAATCTAGTCTTGTACCTAATATGGATAATGCTTAAATAGCTTCGAAAACATAGATGCTAGCTGTACTTATTTGTTTATGGTTTCTGAAAAACCCGCCGGAATTGAGATACACCCATTTTTAACAATGTATGAAAATTTCAAAACCATTTCGAGGAATAGGCTTCTCGAATCGATCCCTGTAGTTAGATAAAAAACATGTTAGGTACAATGAATTAATTTTAAAAGAAGAAACTCTTTTGTGGTTTTACATAAAACATATAAAACCTCTCCAATATTTTATTTTATAAGTACAATTGATTTACTGTCATTAGGTACAAATGGAAAATCGTCCACGTGAAATAACCATTCTGAAAATGGGTCAAAAGTAATAGTGTCCAAAGTGAATTTAGTCCAAATGTAATTGTGCTCAAAAGTATTTACAACCAAATTTATTTTCGTTGTAAATTAATTAAGTCCCAATGGAATTTTGTCCATTATAAATTATGACCAAAATGAAATACGCACAAGTGAATGTAGTGTAATATGAATCAAGACCATATAATATAATATAAATTGTACAAATTTCAGGTAGGACGATTTTACAATTGGTCATATTTCTGAGTGTACGTAAATACAAATAGACATAATTTTTTCGTCCCATGGGACATGATTCCATTTTAGACGTTTTTCAAGAAGGACAATTTTCCTTTTTGTTGTATTTCAAATGGTCATTTTTCTGAACTGACGTATAATTTCAAGTGGACGATTTTCCATTTGAACCTAATGACAGTAAATCGTACAATTTAGATATCTAGCCGGCACCTACATTTGAAGACAGCTGTTGTCATGTCAAATTTATTTGTTTACAAATTGACTGTAATTCTTATGATAAAATAACATATTAATGAGACCATTTCTCTTTTGAGTTATGTGTGATGAATGTTAATAATTTGTGTGGTGAGGTTTTCCAAGAGGTTCAAAACGACGGCATCAACATTTATTGTAGAAACTCATGATTGGAAGTATGGAATCCGCCTTTACAACAAATTTAATGTGATTGTGTTAAGTAGGTACATCTAGTCTAGAAACAAGGGTCATGTAGGAAGTGTTGTATTAATTGAGGTCTAGGTAATAAGCAATGGTTGAATGCTTATATTATACTCTGAAATAATAAATTATATCATATTGCGATTGTTTGTTTACATTATGTTTGAATGACGTTCGTCTATTATGACTTTGAAAACAGATCACAGATAATAAAAAATCGTCTCTAAATCTTAGACGAAGTATACCCGTTCTTTATAAATATCTACGTCATCTTGTCGTTACAAGTAGGTAAGGTTACTTTAATTTAATAAATTATTTTAAATATCAATAATACATTTAATCATGAAATGCTTCAAATTAGTTTCTTATAAAAGGCTATTCTTTCGAATAAAAATGTAAAATCAAGCAATTTTTTTTTTGGTGTAAGTACTTATCCCAATTTGTAACGCCACCCTAGTGCTTTTGGAACATCTAAAGGTGCTTTTCCACCGCGGTGCACCGGCGACGCGAGGCAAGACGAGGCGGGACGAGAATTGATATTTGTATTGAAAAATCGCGCAACCACCTCGCGCGCGCGCTGTGGAAATGGGTGTTTTAATACAAATAAAAATTCTCGCGCCAACTCGTCTCGTCTCGCGACGCCGGTGGAAAAGCACCTTTAGTGAGACACAGTAATCGGGTTTGTCGGTCTCACTTGAACTAAGTTTTCTTGGTTCCCTGTCATCAAAGAATTTGTAACCGCCTTACTGGCTATAACGGTATAATTTTGATTAGCAATTAATAGTTATTAATCGATCCAGTCTGAATATGAGATCCTTGTGCGTAACTTGTTCTATGGACCAGACTGTCAAGTGGATAGTTTCCCGTTAAAAATGCACACAATGTCTTTACAGACTTTTTTCCGGAGTTGAATTTTGGCAACAGGATCCAATTTTCACCAAAGAATATTGTAGTGTCACCACGAGATGACCTCTTCTCAGCATCTTCTTACTAAGCTACAAGTACTAAGTTTTATCTTTCTTCTAGGATAAGAATTTCATTTAACAACGTGTATGATGCCAGCTTTTAATAGAATTTTCATAAAATGTTACGTGTATGGACGATTTTATTTTTACAAAAGAATTCTTAAACCTCCTTGCACAAAAAGGTTCAAGATTAAAAAAAAACTTTGTCAAATTGTCAAAGCATAGGTACTCAGACTTTAACGATTCGGTTTAATTGTTGCGCATAATTTATTCGTAGTAATCTCTGGTAGACGCAAATAAATAAAATTAATACATGATTCATATTCTCGTAGAAGAAGTTTAATGTAAAAGTGATAGTGATGTGTGATAGTGATAGTGTATTTTAGTTGTGTACGAGACTGATGAGTAAAAATCGTAATCGTTAGTTAGTTTCATATTTAAATTATTTCAGATATAAGCCCTTAACAGAGACCGTCTTTTTGTTCAAATTACAGAATAAAGTCTCAGTTTTCTAAACCCCATGGCTCATTTGACCATGAGTAGAAACATTTTCCAGTTTGTTTGTTTACAATACGTTGTGACACATGTTATGAATGAAGTAGTTAAGATGGGGCACACTGAGAGCATCATCAGGAAGGGCGATGACAAATCAGTCTGTAACTCAGTCAAAAATTAACCTAAAAAAAAAATACCAATGTAGGGTTGATCCAAATCATCCACCCTACCTGCTGTTAAAAAATGTTGAAAGGTTTTTAAGACACCCTGTATATGTATGTTTGTTCGGATAGTACCGTCAAGATAGATAGATAGATAGATAGATAGATAAAACGTTTATTTGATGCTTCAATCACACACATACAATTGTCATAATTGGTGGAAAATAACAATATCAATCTAACTTACAAAATAGGTACAATTTCAATCGCATGTGTGCGTCGCAGCAGTACAAAAAGGTCATGGCTCAGCGTATAGCATTACTCTAGTGAGCAAAACACTGGTATTCTGCCACAACCCCGGGATACGACAAAGCCATTTATGTTGCATGGAAAGGAATACCTAAGTCATAAAATTGTATAAGTAATAATATCCGAAAAAAAAAAAAACAAGTCAAGCCGGTCTGATGATGGAAACTCAGAGTGGCCATAGGAACTCCTGAATTTCACATGATAAGCCCGTCGTGTTAGGGCTCGTTAGGATCATCTCAAAACTTTGCAAAAAAAATTACAGTCAGCAACAAAAGCTTGTCCTAAAAATGAAATTTTTGACAGAAACTTATGTACATACCAGTAGCAAAGACGTCATCCTCTGCGCACAGCCTCATACGGTCGAGCGCGGCACCCGCGCGCAGTAGCTCCCCCCCCTCGCTTGCAGGCGGCTCTCCCTCCCCCCGCGGCGCCCAGGCGCGCACGCCGCCGCCCGCCGCCGCGCACACCAGCCGCTCGCCGCAGCGCCCGAGACCCACCACTGCGCCGGGCCCGAGCTCCGCCGAGTATGTACCGAGGAGCCCGCCATCTGCACTGTACACTTGGATCTGAAATTGAATAGTACATTACTGCAGACACCTGAAAAACAGCTGCTGCGGGACAAGTATAAGTTAAAGTACGAATGCGGCTCGTATTGTGCTTTTCTCCAACAACGCGAGAAAATGAGACACCTTTACAATCACTACTGAACATTAAAATATAAAGCAATGCTTTATAACATTCCTAAGTAGGCTCATTGCAATTAAAATTACTTCTGAACACTAAATTATAAAATAAAAGACTGCCTACGAAGCTAGCAGTCCCTGGTTCGATTCCTGGTATAGGCAGTATTTGTTTCTGAGTCTTGGATGTTTTCAGTATTTAAGTATATATTTCTCTATATAAGTATTTATATCGTTGTCTAGTACCCATGGTACAAGCCAAGAGCTTAGTTTGGGACTAGGTCAATTTGTGAGAGATCGTCCCTTGATATATTTACATATATTATGTATATATTTATGTATTAGTGCAGTTTATGTAAAAGATAAAAAAAGATAAAAGACATTTATTCAGTAAGTACGCCGCATGAGCACTTTTACACATTATATAATTATTTGTATATTAACATATTAATATAATTTAATGATATTAGTTAGACCCTATGTTGCACTGCCACTACAATCTCTGCTTTGCCCAAAGGTTAACTGGTAAACAATAAGGCTTGCCTTTTATGTATTAAATGTTTTGTTTTAGGCAATAAAGGTTAAATAAATTAATAAGTTTTATCTAAAACCAGTTTTTACCAAGCCATAATTAGTCAAAATTGTTTAATACCTCTTGATTCTTCTTCCCAATAAGTATCTCTGTTTGCTCCTTGTTACCCCACTCCATACACGTGATGCCTTCATCTTTTTGAAGAGACTTAATATCTATAAGGTTTGCTATCGATTTCTTGCTATTTTTTGTAACATCTGTATTATATAGTACATCTGGAATAAAATACGTTTTACAATTACAATACACGAATTAACTAGTATAAATGGTAAAGTATTCATCACAACATCAGTTTGTATTTTCACATTTAATTATTATTTAATTTTACTTTCACATTTCGGTAGTACTTTGGAATCGATATCACACAACTTACGTTTGAATGAACCAATTTTACTACCGACATAGACGTCTATTTCTTTATCTTCCTGTTTTATTTGCATTTTGGCTTCCTTTACATTAATAATAAATGGTTAATTTACACGTTTATAATACTAAACGCCGTTTATACAACACGTGAGATTGTTATGAAGATTTGACATTTGACAATTTTGACATTGACGACATTGTCTTTTTTGATGTTTCAAAGCTTTTTTTTTTCGAAAATACCATAGATGTAGAAAAAACTTGGTGGTTAAATCATAGACATATAAATACTGAGACGCCATGGACACGAAAGGTTCATGATGTGTTGTGTGAAAGAACTTCAAGAATCAACCATTAAATTAAATTGACGTCTCTGAGTACGGCAGTTAATAAGTTAACCCAATTTATCGATAAATCGCACATCGCTGGCTGGAGAATTATGCATACTAATGGAGAGCGACACGCTGTAACAAACTTAAAAAAACGTCATATGTATAGACGTTTCTTCTTACTAACGAAGGACATTTGTTTGTAACACGTGCGAATAGTATGAATGTATTAGCCGTCTCTATACTCCGTCGATGTTTTTATACGTCTACGCAAATTATGATTAAAGTTAAGGCACTTGGCTTAACTTGGAAGGGACTAGGCTCAACTTTACGACTTTCTTACTTACCATAAAAATTAATGGAATGTAAAAAATGGTCTTTAATATAGTTTTAATTTTCATTTGTGACTTTTCAGTTTTTAACTTATACATATTATGTGTCATTCAAATGAAAATAATAGATTTACTTTTCATCAAAACTTTATAAAGATCGACACGATTCCATGCGCTCAATTCGGACAAGAAAATAAAAAATCCGACTTCAGCGCCTCGCTACGGCAGAAAATCAAACTAACTTGTCTAATCGCCATATTTTGTGATGGCGACTGATATTTATAGATTGTAAGGGTGTTGTTTTTATCAATAATAAATGCCCTAAAATGGAGGAAACAAAAGTTATTTACTACATAGATGATGAGGAGACGCCGTATTTAGTTAAAATCCCCATATCGCCAGAAAAAGTGACGTTAATTGACTTTAAGAACCAGTTAAACAGACCGAACTACAAATTTTTCTTCAAGTCGATGGACGATGATTTCGGTGTTGTTAAAGAGGAAATCGTTGATGACAACGCGCATTTGCCGTGTTTTAATGGTCGTGTGGTGTCGTGGCTGGTGTCTGCGGAGGGCTCGAATCCCTCCGACGGAGCATCACAGTGCACGGATAGTAATGCTGGCAAGGGTAAAACGGCCGCCCACGGTGCTCCCTCGGCGCCTCTGACGCGGGATACTTGCACAGATACAGATAGCACGATCAGCTCCCGGCCGGGCCACAGGGCTTCCTGCGACAAATACAAGTACAGAGGCCTGAGAATCAATGGACATTCCAAATATGGCAACCATGGTTTGGAATATGAAACTGCTTCAGTTCTTAGCTCTGATTTGGACTCCACCAGCCTATTTGACAGCCAGTCAGAGATCACCACGACCACTGGACGACATACAAACGCCTCTGTAGACCGGGCTTTAACAGAATGCAGCAGTGTATCACATCTACAAGTAAGCAATAGAAAAAGACCGCAACGGAGGCGGAAGAGGCCTCAGGTTATGTCCCGGACAAGTTCATACTCCTCTATAACAGACTCTACTATGTCTATGCATATTATTACGGTAACACTTAATATGGATACAGTGAATTTCCTTGGTATTTCAATAGTGGGACAATCAAACAAGGGGGGTGACGGTGGCATTTATGTTGGGAGTATTATGAAGGGCGGAGCTGTAGCACTGGACGGGCGGATAGAACCTGGAGATATGATTCTGCAGGTTAGTATTTTGTTTTTATATATCTTGTTTGTTTGGAAAATTGTAATCAAATCAAAGAAAATTTAACACAAAAATCATTGTTGTTTTGGTAGAAATGTCTGAACTGTAAGAGGCCTTTTTTGTCTTCTCTCCTTTGTCCAGCAAAAGTAAGTGAAGCTCTGACTGTCCACCTGTCCCTCATATACTTACAAAAAAAAGCATAACGTAAAGTGTAAATATTTTGTTAGGTGCTAAATCAACTCCAAGTCATAACTATGTCTTGAATATTACTGCCATAGTACCAAACATCGCAGCCAACGCCATGGTAGTAGTATACTCAGCTTGAATTTAATGTGGTTGCCAATAGAGTACATAAATACTTTGACTACTAAATTACAGTTGGCGGCCTTCCTTCGTATTTATGCCTGGTAAGTAGCCATATGAAATGCTTCGTTTTTTTTAAGAACTCTTAAACTGCTACTCAATCTTTTGCTGACGTAATCACCAGGTGATCCCCTACACAAATATATAGACTCATTAGCTGTAGCCCACGAGTCTGTCTATATAGAAGTTGTTTATTTTTATATCTTCCCTCGGGAACGGAGCATTTTTCTTGGATAAAAAGTAGCCTATGTGCTGTTCCAGACTATAATTTAGCGCCGTGCCAAATCTGTTTATAATATCAGTAAGATTATTGCGAATGGTACGGTCATTTGTGTGTGAGACAAAAAATAAAATAGTTTGCATAATATTTTTGTACAGAAAATGGTTGTCATGTATTCCTTATATAGTCTTTTTAAGTTCACTCCACACTTATGGAGGAGGAATTACATTTAGGATTATCCCCATGCGGAAAATTTGCCATTGTAATTAAGTCGAAATAGATCGAAACAGGTAGATAGTAGGTTATGTTAGTTTTGCAAGGGCCTGAAGGGCCATAGCATCCATATCCGTCATTGTCAGTGAAATGGATTTTGAATTGAGAAAACATGCAAGTGGGGAAAATAGAAGAAAATTTGGCATTGGTAAAAAAAACAGGAAGAAATGCTAAAGGAGAAAAAATAAAATGGGAACAATGCAAATGGAAAGTTTGCTACGCGGAATTAGTCAATTGGGGTAACCAATCTATGTTCTCAGTTGTATAGGCTGTGCGCTATCTGTCAGTCAGACTCAAAAAGAGATTTAAATTAATTGTAGAATTTTTCTCAATTACAGGTGAATGATGTAAATTTTGAGGACATGACAAACGACGAGGCAGTGCGGGTACTGCGGGAGGTGGTGCAGAAACCGGGCCCCATAAAGCTGGTGGTGGCCAAGTGCTGGGACCCCAACCCCAAGGGCTACTTCACCATCCCACGCACCGAGCCCGTCCGGCCCATCGACCCTGGTAACTTTCTTTAAATACTAGCTTCTGCTCGAGATTTTGTCCCGGTTGACCATCCCATGAGAAGATATTTCTTTGGTTTTTTTTAGGCGCATGGGTAGCTCACACGTCAGCATTGCGCGAGGCGTATCCTCCGCCGCCACCGTCGCTGTCAGCGTTGCCCTCCGAGCGCGGCGCCTCGGACGCCAGCACGCTGCCGGCCGGCGGGCTGCCCGCGCCGCTCACCGTCGGCAGCGACATGGCGCTCGTCGTGCGCGCCATGCTGCGCCCCGACTCAGGTGACACGCCCGCGCCGCTCACCGTCGGCAGCGACATGGCGCTCGTCGTGCGCGCCATGCTGCGCCCCGACTCAGGTGACACGCCCGCGCCGCTCACCGTCGGCAGCGACATGGCGCTCGTCGTGCGCGCCATGCTGCGCCCCGACTCAGGTGACACGCCCGCGCCGCTCACCGTCGGCAGCGACATGGCGCTCGTCGTGCGCGCCATGCTGCGCCCCGACTCAGGTGACACGCCCGCGCCGCTCACCGTCGGCAGCGACATGGCGCTCGTCGTGCGCGCCATGCTGCGCCCCGACTCAGGTGACACGCCCGCGCCGCTCACCGTCGGCAGCGACATGGCGCTCGTCGTGCGCGCCATGCTGCGCCCCGACTCAGGTGACACGCCCGCGCCGCTCACCGTCGGCAGCGACATGGCGCTCGTCGTGCGCGCCATGCTGCGCCCCGACTCAGGTGACACGCCCGCGCCGCTCACCGTCGGCAGCGACATGGCGCTCGTCGTGCGCGCCATGCTGCGCCCCGACTCAGGTGACACGCCCGCGCCGCTCACCGTCGGCAGCGACATGGCGCTCGTCGTGCGCGCCATGCTGCGCCCCGACTCAGGTGACACACCCGCGCCGCTCACCGTCGGCAGCGACATGGCGCTCGTCGTGCGCGCCATGCTGCGCCCCGACTCAGGTGACACGCCCGCGCCGCTCACCGTCGGCAGCGACATGGCGCTCGTCGTGCGCGCCATGCTGCGCCCCGACTCAGGTGACACACCCGCGCCGCTCACCGTCGGCAGCGACATGGCGCTCGTCGTGCGCGCCATGCTGCGCCCCGACTCAGGTGACACGCCCGCGCCGCTCACCGTCGGCAGCGACATGGCGCTCGTCGTGCGCGCCATGCTGCGCCCCGACTCAGGTGACACGCCCGCGCCGCTCACCGTCGGCAGCGACATGGCGCTCGTCGTGCGCGCCATGCTGCGCCCCGACTCAGGTGACACACCCGCGCCGCTCACCGTCGGCAGCGACATGGCGCTCGTCGTGCGCGCCATGCTGCGCCCCGACTCAGGTGACACGCCCGCGCCGC
The DNA here is from genome assembly GCA_948252455.1 of Acleris cristana. Lineage (NCBI taxonomy): Eukaryota > Metazoa > Arthropoda > Insecta > Lepidoptera > Tortricidae > Acleris > Acleris cristana. Next base: position 1,870,064 of record OX411798.1, on the reverse strand, counting down.
TCACCGTCGGCAGCGACATGGCGCTCGTCGTGCGCGCCATGCTGCGCCCCGACTCAGGTGACACACCCGCGCCGCTCACCGTCGGCAGCGACATGGCGCTCGTCGTGCGCGCCATGCTGCGCCCCGACTCAGGTGACACGCCCGCGCCGCTCACCGTCGGCAGCGACATGGCGCTCGTCGTGCGCGCCATGCTGCGCCCCGACTCAGGTGACACGCCCGCGCCGCTCACCGTCGGCAGCGACATGGCGCTCGTCGTGCGCGCCATGCTGCGCCCCGACTCAGGTGACACACCCGCGCCGCTCACCGTCGGCAGCGACATGGCGCTCGTCGTGCGCGCCATGCTGCGCCCCGACTCAGGTGACACGCCCGCGCCGCTCACCGTCGGCAGCGACATGGCGCTCGTCGTGCGCGCCATGCTGCGCCCCGACTCAGGTGACACACCCGCGCCGCTCACCGTCGGCAGCGACATGGCGCTCGTCGTGCGCGCCATGCTGCGCCCCGACTCAGGTGACACGCCCGCGCCGCTCACCGTCGGCAGCGACATGGCGCTCGTCGTGCGCGCCATGCTGCGCCCCGACTCAGGTGACACACCCGCGCCGCTCACCGTCGGCAGCGACATGGCGCTCGTCGTGCGCGCCATGCTGCGCCCCGACTCAGGTGACACGCCCGCGCCGCTCACCGTCGGCAGCGACATGGCGCTCGTCGTGCGCGCCATGCTGCGCCCCGACTCAGGTGACACACCCGCGCCGCTCACCGTCGGCAGCGACATGGCGCTCGTCGTGCGCGCCATGCTGCGCCCCGACTCAGGTGACACACCCGCGCCGCTCACCGTCGGCAGCGACATGGCGCTCGTCGTGCGCGCCATGCTGCGCCCCGACTCAGGTGACACACCCGCGCCGCTCACCGTCGGCAGCGACATGGCGCTCGTCGTGCGCGCCATGCTGCGCCCCGACTCAGGTGACACGCCCGCGCCGCTCACCGTCGGCAGCGACATGGCGCTCGTCGTGCGCGCCATGCTGCGCCCCGACTCAGGTGACACGCCCGCGCCGCTCACCGTCGGCAGCGACATGGCGCTCGTCGTGCGCGCCATGCTGCGCCCCGACTCAGGTGACACACCCGCGCCGCTCACCGTCGGCAGCGACATGGCGCTCGTCGTGCGCGCCATGCTGCGCCCCGACTCAGGTGACACACCCGCGCCGCTCACCGTCGGCAGCGACATGGCGCTCGTCGTGCGCGCCATGCTGCGCCCCGACTCAGGTGACACACCCGCGCCGCTCACCGTCGGCAGCGACATGGCGCTCGTCGTGCGCGCCATGCTGCGCCCCGACTCAGGTGACACACCCGCGCCGCTCACCGTCGGCAGCGACATGGCGCTCGTCGTGCGCGCCATGCTGCGCCCCGACTCAGGTGACACGCCCGCGCCGCTCACCGTCGGCAGCGACATGGCGCTCGTCGTGCGCGCCATGCTGCGCCCCGACTCAGGTGACACGCCCGCGCCGCTCACCGTCGGCAGCGACATGGCGCTCGTCGTGCGCGCCATGCTGCGCCCCGACTCAGGTGACACACCCGCGCCGCTCACCGTCGGCAGCGACATGGCGCTCGTCGTGCGCGCCATGCTGCGCCCCGACTCAGGTGACACACCCGCGCCGCTCACCGTCGGCAGCGACATGGCGCTCGTCGTGCGCGCCATGCTGCGCCCCGACTCAGGTGACACACCCGCGCCGCTCACCGTCGGCAGCGACATGGCGCTCGTCGTGCGCGCCATGCTGCGCCCCGACTCAGGTGACACACCCGCGCCGCTCACCGTCGGCAGCGACATGGCGCTCGTCGTGCGCGCCATGCTGCGCCCCGACTCAGGTGACACACCCGCGCCGCTCACCGTCGGCAGCGACATGGCGCTCGTCGTGCGCGCCATGCTGCGCCCCGACTCAGGTGACACACCCGCGCCGCTCACCGTCGGCAGCGACATGGCGCTCGTCGTGCGCGCCATGCTGCGCCCCGACTCAGGTGACACACCCGCGCCGCTCACCGTCGGCAGCGACATGGCGCTCGTCGTGCGCGCCATGCTGCGCCCCGACTCAGGTGACACACCCGCGCCGCTCACATGCTCAGTTTTTTTTATATATTATTTATCGGTTGGTACGTTTTTGGAGTTGTTGGTGAGTCTGTGGCTCTGCCTACCCCACTCTGGGAATGAAGGCGTGAGTTTATGTTATGTTTATGTTATTTATCGGTTGTTTTTTATTGCAGGTCTGGAGATCCGCGACCGCATGTGGCTCAAGATAACGATTCCCAACGCGTTCATCGGCGCGGACGTCGTGGACTGGATCCTGCAGCACGTGGCCGGGATTGCGGACCGGCGGGACGCAAGGAAGTACGCCTCACACATGCTCAAGGTGCGTCACATAGATATCTAAATATATAAAAGAAGAAATCGACAGAAGAAAGAAAGAAGTGGTCTCTGCCTACCCCTCTGGGAAACAGGCGTGATGTAATGTATGTATGTATGTATGAAATCGACTGACATAGCACAGCTCAAACCGCTCCTTATGAGGTCTAGGGAAGGGATGCAAGAAAGGATTTTCCGAAATTCGGGTCTCTATTGGATCGCATAATTTTTTTACGCATAACGTATCTTTACGCATAAAATCGTTTGACCTAAAACGGTTTTTACAATAGAAAACGTTTTATTTTAATTATTTTAAAAATCTAACCTAACCTAACCTAACCTGATCTACACAATAGCCGTTTATTAAATTTGGAAATGTCAGCCTAAAGGGTGTTTATGCGAAAAAAATATATGCGTGAAGATACGTTATGCGTAAAAAGTTTATGCGTTTCAAAGGGATCCCCCGAAATTCGACCCCCAACGGGAAGAAATAGGGGGACTAGCGGGAAAATCGTCTCGGGGGTCGTCGTAACTATCGTGGACCCTATTTTCATCTTATGGACCCCATTTATTTTTTCCGCTCACATGGACCCCTTGCAGGGGCCTGTTTTATGAAGCTACAAATTACAATTTACAGGTTACAAGTTTCCATTTGACACAACCTTGACCAATAACGAGCAGCCATTTGAGCAGTGTTGCCAGTTTAGACCTGCAAAAGTAACTTGTGGCTTTATAAAACGTGCCCCTGGTCGTCGTCGACCCCTAGAGGTCGATATTGACCACTTTGGGGATCACTAATATATGGGTGGATCAACTATTTGTTGTTGTTATTCTGTCCTGTAAGCCAGGAGACAACAGTAATAGAGTTTCTTAGAAAAAACGTTATAATAAATACTCCTAGGATACTCAGGAGAAAAGCCATAAAAGAATGAGTTTGTAATTGCCAATAAGCTGTTTTTTTTAATCATAGTTTTAAAGTGACCTAGGAGACGTCACCATGGCAACGAGCTACAACAAAAAGTTGATTGACCCATTTATCCCTTCGAGTGGCAAGCGGCCGTATAACGGCTCTTGTCAAAAAACAATTTATACTTTATGTCATTAACTCAAAATTCAAATTTAAACTAACTGAGATCGAATTTTTATTCCCACAAAAAAACATGTAAACAAAAGTGTTGTTGTTAACGTAAAACCTTTGCAAGAATCAAGATTGAAGAATTTAATTAGTTGATGGCAAACTTTGTTTTCACTTCTCATGCTCTTAAGATGTTACTTTAGTCCCCGCTCATCGGGATTAAAACTCCTTATTAATCTCTAGGGATTAAAGTTTTTTTTTAATTTACTTTGGAAACCCCTAAACAGGTGTTTGTGAATGGAGGATTATCGCCATTTTCAGTGATTGTGTATGGACCATTTTTAGGCTGTGGAAATAACCTCAACATGACAACTGCGCAAAAATATTTTAAAAATAACGATTTAATTTCGTGAAACATGATTAATGATTACGAATATGAATCTATTTCAATATATTAAGGATAGTTTTATTTTATTAGGCATGGTCCATCCAAATAGTTCTCAAGTTTTTTTTTGGCTAAATATACAAGCATTTGTGTCACTTTACAAAAAAATTACAAGTCTAACAACCGCAAAACAAATTAGTCAGAAAGTTTGTTACATATTTGCTAAATATTTAAACGTCATTTTTTTTTCTCGCATTCAAAGTGAGAAGTAGAGTGTTTAACGCAAGACTTAACAACCATAATGACACTCGAACTATAGCCACTCTCGCTCGCTGGCTCGCTCGCGTGGCTAAACATCTCGTGTCATCATGGCTTGTTTTAGTCTCTTGTTGAACAATATACTATTACATATTTTCTGTGGGAATAAAAATCAGACCTTATAGTTTTCTTGTCACTTGAAGGGATAACATTATTGTAATATTCTTGTGTCGCAGGCGGGCTTCATCCGGCACACGGTGAACAAGATCACGTTCTCGGAGCAGTGCTACTACGTGGCGGGCGCGGGCGAGCTGTGCTGCGAGCTCTCCGCGCTGCGCCTGCGCAACGCCGACGCCGACAGCCTCGCCTCGGACACGCTTGCGCCGCTGCCGAACCCCAGGTGAGCGACAGCGACAACATGCCCGTCGAAATAAATTTCTATCAAATTAGTATAGGGCGGTTGACAGATGCCATATGGTGACGAAAGCATAAGGTGGATAAGACTTTCATTAAATTATAGACAGAATTTCTGGTAATAATTTTATAAGAAATTTTATAAAAAATCTCGTATGTCTGTAGATGTGGTCATTTTCTTTATCCCTTCGAGTGACAAGCAGCCGTATCACGGCTTTTCGTCGGCGGTTAAAAACACCAATGTCTTGTACATTCGACGTCATAAACATGTTTACACTTTAGTACCTTGTCACTTTCATTCACTGAGACAAAATTTAGTAATATATTATCTAACATTGGGCGCAAAAATAATTGACACGTCTTTATTACTAGAGGAAGAGCGTGTCAGATATTTTTGCGCCCAATGTTGGATAATATATTATTGCTGGTGACTGAACTAAAGTGTAAACATGTTTATGACGTCGACTGTACTACCATTTACTCTGTGGTTTGGGTTAGGGCGCATAACGTCCCACTCGCAGAATGTCCCTTTGTCCCTTTCGCGAAATGTCCCTTTCCTAAATGTTCCTTACGCAAAATGACCATTCTGCAAAAGGTCCCGTTCGTAAAACGTCCCAAATAAAGTCCCGTTCGCAAAACGTCCCTATCGCAAAATGACCCGTTCGCAAAACGTTCCTTACCATGAGAAGACTCCTTGTCTCTAACAAGCTTTTTCTAGACGGGACATTTTGCGAATGGGTCATTTCGCAGATGGGACGTTTTCCGATAGGGGCGTTATGCAATAGGGACGGTTTGCGAAAGGGCTGGGACCATTTAAGAAAGGGACGTTTTGCGAATGGGGTATTTTACATAAGGGATCATTTGCAGAGAAGACGTTTTGCGAATGGGACGTCATGCGCCCTAACCGTGGTTTGTTGTAATTATATTGTTTCTGCAGCATGATGGGCCCCGGCTACATGCCGTACGCGGGCTCCTACGGCTACCAGCCCATCCCCTTCAAGTACACGTCGTGCGTGACCAGCGAACACACCATCTACGGGTAAGTTGCTCAATCAACTTTGTTCACTTCTCATGCTCTTAAAATGTTACTTTAGTCTCTGCACATCGGGACTAAAACTCCTTATTAATCTCTAGGGATTAAAGTATTTTTTTTATTTACTTTGGAAACCCCTAAACAGGTGTTTGTGAATGGAGGATTATCGCCATTTTGTTCGATGTGGAAATAACCTCAAAATGACAACTGCGCAAAAATATTTAAAAAACAACGATTTAATTTCGTGAAACACGATTAATGATTACGAATATGAATCTATTTAAATATATTAAGGATTGTTTTATTTTATTAGGCATGGTCCAAATAGTTTTCAAGTTTATATTTGTTGGCTAAATATGCAAGCATTTGTGTCACTTTGTAAAGTGTCAGTTTACAAAAAACTAACAAGTCTAACAACCGCGAAACAGATTAGTCAGAAACTTTGTTACCTTAATTTAAAATTAGATATTTAATATGTATTGTAGTTTTTATTATTTCTGATTTTGACTTATATTGTTGTTTGCAAATTTTTTGCATGCCATTTTTAAGACGATCCTTAACGGTGATAACTCCTTAGTTCTGTATTGTTATTGTAATTATTGTTATCCTGACTTTTTATTTTTATTTTTAAAAAATAAAAATTGTGTATATTCCAATTTTTGACGATTCCAAATGTAATTTCTTGTATTTTGACATAACATGCAATGTATACTGAGACTTACTTTGGAAAATAAATATCATTCAATCATTCAATCCCCCCCCCCAGGTACAACAGGGAGGAGAGCGCGCTGTCCGGCAGCGGCGGCTCCAGCGCCGGCTCCGACCACCTCACCGCCAAGGAGCACAGCGGTCAGTGGCCACCTCGTCTCTCTACATACTCAAAAATGCCCTATAAAGTCGCCGTCAATAGGACTTGTGATCGATATATATAACACAAGTATATTTAAGTTAATTAACAAACAAAAGCAAAAGTACAAAACGTCTGAACCGGTGCCAGATGGAGCAAAATGGTTGAATGTATGGGAAAAAAAATATTTTTGTGGTCAAATTTAATTGAAACTTGGTAGAAATACTTTTCAATGCAAATAATGAGACACGTATTTCAGCGATTACTAAAATAAAATTCAACCCCTAGAGGGATGAAAGGGGGTTGCAAAGTTTATATGGGAAAATACTGTCTGTAGATACTGCAAGCAAATTAATAAAGTTTGTTATTTTTACTAAGTTCATAAAAACTGACTGCCAAAGTCAAAATTATGTTAAGTATAGAAAAAAGAAAGGTTAGATAGTTTATATTATAAAGTAAAAAGGATTAAATCAACCCCCAACGGGAAGAAACAGGGGGAGTAGCGGGAAACTACGCGTACGAAGTCGCGGGCGTCCTCTAGTCTATATATATAAAAGGCAGACTTGACTGACTTATATATCAACGCAAAGCCGAAACTACTGTAGCTAGAAACTTGAAATTTGGTACAGGGGTTCCTTTCAGGATGTAAGTGAGCACTAAGAAAGGATTTTCCGAAAATCGACCCCCAACGGGAAGAAATGGGGGGGAGTAGCGGGAAATTAATTGTACGCGTACGAAGTCCTCTAGTGTACTATAACAAACAAAAGCAAAAATACAAAACGTCTGAACCAGTGCCAGACGGAGCAAAATGGTTCCTGCTCTACTGGTTTACTGCTACTGGTAAGCTAAAAAACAGTAGAAGTGTCAAGTGGGCGTGTAACGTGTGGCATAGTTAAGCTGCGACCACACCGGTGCTTAAAATACTGTGACGGTACGGAATCGCAGTGACGCGTCGTATCAGCAGCGTTTTTGACGCACGCTCCCCACACCGCTTCGACAAACTTCAGGGACTAACTCTGTAGGTCATACTCATCAACTTTTACTACAGGACCAACATCTAAATCGCGAAAAAAAAACAGCTGTTCCATACAAACTTTGAGAGCAAAACAGCCGAAATGTATGGAACAGGCGTTTTTTTTTCGCGATTTGGATGTTGGTCCCATAATAAAAGTTGATGAGTATGACTTACAGAGTTAGTCCCTGAAGTTTGTCGGTCCTTGCCGAACACCCTGTATAACTCGACCGTACGTCTGGATGTCAAATTCAAATTCAAATTCAAATTTATTTATTGCATGTCACATTACAGGTTTATAGATGGAATTACATGGAAGGTATACATATGACACCCTGCAAGGGCGTAGCAATTTAGGACAGTAGGGCTAGTACCTAATTATTAGAACTACGAATATTGCACATATCAATAATTCTTACATAACTTACTTTTAATTACCTACGTGTAGTTTTATATATTTTTTTTTATTTTTTATTTGCCGTGTGGTGCCGGGTTTTGAATGTTGCCACTGTATGTCTTCCCGTGGATGTCGTAAGAGACGACTAAGGGACTAAAGGCTGTGTAGTGCTGTTAGGCGATGGGTTTGCAACCTGTCACTAATACACTGGATAACATCTTAGCCTGGTTGTGCAAAATGTGGTCACAGAATTATCAACAAGTTTTTGGAGTTGTTGGTGAGTCTGTGGCTCTGCCTACCCCACTCTGGGAATGAAGGCGTGAGAGATGATGTTGTATGTATGTTGGACTTTATTTTCACATTGTCGACAGGGGCGCGGGAGAGCGAGGCCAAGTCCGGCTCGTCGGGCTCCGGCGCGTCGCAGGCCGACCCCGGCGCGGCCGAGCGCCACGAGCGCCCCGTGCTGTTCCTGTAAAGGTAAGTCCACGCTGACTCGAAGCCACAAACTTGCCTGAGACGAACTCATATATTTTTTTCAGCTTTTCCTAGTAGTGTTACCAGTACCTTAAACACTCCTCATAATTTGTTTTATCGATTGAAGTTTTAAACAATTCAGCTACACTCGAAAATCTAATTAAAGACCAAAATCGGACAGTTCCCATCTTGATTATTTCGTTATTGTAACATTATTTCATAAAAACATGAATGAGAACTCGTGTAACCAGTAATATTAGGGTAAGTTTTATTGATAAAAATACCTACACTTAAACCAAAATGCAGTAATCACAGCGAATGTGCGCCCGTTGAGGTTAGGATTTTGGTCTTGAATTGAATAGAGGATTATCGCCATTTTCAGTGATTGCGTATAGACAATTTTTAGGACTTGGAAATGACCTCAAAATGTCAACTGTGCAAAAATATAAAAAAAACGATTTAATTTCGTGAAACACGATTAATGATTACGAATAATCTATTTAATTATATTAAATTATAATACGTCTACCAGTAAATAATTAAAAAATAATTTTCCAACCGTGTTTTTTTTTCTTTACAGGACCAAGCTCTGAACCTGCACTGCCAAATACCTAGGACTTGCGCCTGTTATAGCGCTTTAAATAAGTGTCATTATCCTGTACAACATATTGTATGGCAATAATATATTAATATTTAGTGAATGTAACGTTTTGGTGTCGACGGAAGCTCGTCAGCTAACGCAGCTCCCTTAAAAAAAGTGCTATTTAAGTTGCTACATCACTGCCGGAGAGACGAGGAGCGAAGCGAGCGACAGCTCTTAAATGTTAAGTTTAAATTATTTAACAATTTGCCATTGAAGATTATGCAGTCTGTATTGATGGGAATACTCTATGGTTATTTTTATACTTTATTCAAGAAATTAAATAATAAAATAGAGATCGGTTAATTGGGAGGTTATTTATCTAAAAGTGCCAAGCGGATTTAATTGATATTTTATTTTCTGAATTAATTTAATTAGCTCCATTATATCCTTTACTATAAAAAAACGCCTGCAAAAAAGAAATTGTCTTTTGCCCTTTTGAAGGCGGTTTATTGTGTTTTATAAAACATTTATTTTATTTCATTTCATACATTTTAGTGATCATAATAAGCTGTTATGTAATCCCACTTCTTATTTGATATGAAACTTTAAGATATTTCAAGCTCGCCGCAAGCAACGCCGGTCAGCCTGATTTATTTCAAGTTTAGTCTCGTATCATCTCTTCGTTTGTTGCTCGGCACACTACGAGCGGAGACTTTTTTCATGTGTAGTTAATTGGTAAAGAACCTTTGAATGCTTCCATACGAGATCCCAGTGGACTCAATTAAATGCAACTCACTAGTTGGGCTTTGCTTTTGAAAGGTTTACACTTGAAATGGGTCATTATTTGAGCGTTTCAACCGCCTCACTTTTGTGGACATATTTTTGAAGAATTGGGCGTATATTTTGATGCCTTTTTTGGATATTTGTTAGATGTCCTGTAAACTTAGATACCTAACCAGAAATGAAATCTAAATCTGCAGCCACTTCTACAAAAATGTGACCACGAAAGTGATTCGGAACAAACGCCCAAATAATGACCCAAATATCGACAGACTTTTAATGGAATATTCGTTCAAAGTCAATCCTATATTTTAATTTTCCTATATTTTAATTTCATCGACTATTCATTAGGTACCTGGAACGATTAAATTGAGTATTTTTAAATCACCTATTTTTAATTTCTGGAAATGTTATTTAGTAGATAGGTTTATTTTGCAGAACTTCATTTAATATTTTATTATTTAATATTTTTTTGAATCTTATAAATATTACATCTTGGAAAATCATTTCAATGTTTATCATTTCACAACTGCAATGGTTTATGTGCTAGTTTTCTGGGAGCGATTTTTTATTGGGATCGCAGTTCTAACCTAACCTAACTTACTTTTCTGGGAGTGATGTATTTTTATTGGGATATCAGTTCTAACCTAACCTAACCTACTTTTCTGGAAGCGATGTATTTTTATTTGGATCTCAGTTCTAACCTAACCTAACCTACTTTTTTACAGATTAGTACTGAATATTCTATAAATCGTTTTCGGTGAAATTAAATTCGATAAATAGTTTGCCGATATTGCAAGGGGCACCCCTTTTTAAAATGCCACAAACTTTAGTTAAAGAATTGTGAGGCGACCGACTCTCATACATTACATACATTAAATCACGCCTGTTTCACAGAGGGGTAGGCCGAGACCACTTCTTTCCACCTGCTACAAACTTGACAAATCTTTTTCGCTTCTTCAACATTCATACATTGAGTCATGCATGCGACGCTCAAATCTGCTTAAAGCTGTTCTATTCAAATTTAGCTCCGGGCGGTGACGTTTCCCAAGCCCTAAATCAACTCCGATTTCCACGATTTTTGAATATGTTGTAGTAAAGTCGCCGTCAATAGAACTTGCAAAAGATGTAAACAAAACCAAACGAACCAATTCACCATGATTACTCGTTAATCCCGTACTTTTAAAGATCAAGTGAGGTCTTTGCAATGATTTATACACTAGATCATTATTTTCATATTAAGATTAAGATGAAATAACTATTCATTATACGTTATTTTTAATAAAAACACGCTTGGTGGATATTTGAGGTTATGTGTCAAACAGTACTAATTTGTTTAAATTGTTCACAAGTTCTATTGTCGGCGACTTTAGTTATGTAAATCTAGGTTTGTACATTTCCGTTGTTTTTTCTTCTTTCGAAGAAATATTTTCTTTGAAAAGACAACGTACAGACCTAGTTTTTCATAATATCTACAACATATTCAAAAATGATTAAAATCTAACTAGATTTAAGGGGACAGCAACGTTATAGTTATTGTATGAAAATGTTTAGCTTCACAATTCTCTTAAATTCCTCCCTATTAACCGATCTGTAGTATTAAATACATTTAAGTATATTTTGCAAAGGCGGCTAGATTTTGTAATGTAAGGAGACATACAGGTCCTGTATATAATCATCTAGGTTAAGATATAGCGTAGTTGTAATGTCTAGCCCGGTTTGCGTACGTACTAGGGTGAATAGTCAATAAATTACCACTTATGGCCAGGGTCGTTTTCACCCGCCGCCCGCAGCCGACAGCGGCCCGCCGCCCGCGGCGTCCGAATAGTATGATCGGGAATGCTCGGGAGTGGTCGTTTTCGCCCGCCGCATGCGGCATCCCCCCACGCGGCGGGCGAAAACGACCACTCCCGAGCATTCCCGATCATACCATTCAGACGCCGCGGGCGGCGGGCCGCTGTCGGCCGCGGGCGGCGGGTGAAAACGACCCTGGCCTAACAAAATTACAGGTTCTTTTATGGCAAGTTGATACAAGTTGTCGCTAGATGTCACTAGGTTGCCCACAGAACAGATAAAACAGGAGAAGTGTCATGTGGGCGTGTAACGTGTGGCATGGTTATGCGGAGTTCCGCGCAACCTACCATACTTTTGCCGCGATCGCTTATTTCGATATTTCTAAAATAGTAAATAAATCCAGAAGCATGCCTTATTGTGCTATTTTGGAGTGTATAATGGTGGCGTGTTGCTTTTATGATAGTTTTATTATTGGCGACAACAGGTCTGATACTAAGCGGAGCTGTTTTTCCCACCCTGTATACTGACCCCGTGAGTACAGACGTTTTTGTACTTCAGGTGTTTTAAACCACAGAGAAATCTGCATATCTTACTTTACACACAGTTGCAAAGTGGCCGGTAACTGACGATTCACCCTATTGCGTTTGGAATAAAGAAATCAATGTTTATAATATGAACAAAAACTCTGTTAAATACCAGGAAATATCGAAAATAAAAGCATAGTGGGGCAACTCGGTCTTGTCGATTAATGGTGATTCCAACATTGTCGATTTTAAAATAAAGTAAGATTTAAAAAAGTACTACCCGGAAATCGAACTAAGTAACTTTCTCGAAAAAAATACGCATGTTTTATTACTGTAGATAATAGTGTACATGTGTGGACTAAAAAGAATACAAAATAAACAAAAATCCGAGAAGGAAAAAATATAATCCTGAATTCCTGAATAGGTTTTTTTTTTAATTAATTTATTTACAGTTATTTTCCAAAATTGAGACCTAGGTTCCTAAGATCAGATTACCCTAACTCTTATAGGTACCCATTTGCATTGCTTGGAATGTTCTTTTCTTTTTCGAAACTAGCAATCAGCTCAAAATGTATGGGATGACAAACAGAACAAAAAAAACAGTAGAAGTGTCAAGTGGGCGTGTAACGTGTGGCATAGTTATGCGGAGTTCCGCGCAACCTAACATACTTTGGCCGCGATCGCTTATTTCGATATTTCTAAAATAGGAAATAAATCCAAAAGCATGCCTTATTAATCTTATTATGCTATTTTGGAATGTTAAAACGATAGCCGCACCAAGAACATTTTCCATGGTGGCGTGTTGTTTTTATGATAGTTTGAGTATTGGCGACAACAGGTCTGATACTAAGCGAAGCTCATGCCACTTCCACTGTTTTTTCTATTCCGTGGGATGACATTCCCGTGCGTTACGATAAACCAAGTGGTCAACTTTTTTTCATACATTTTGAGCGATAGAAAAGAAAAACCATAGAGGCCTCTATTCTACTCTACGACGTTAAACAATATAATGTTTGACGTGTCATCGTATTGTATATAACTCGGCCCCATTACTGTCAAGTAAATAAGAGCTATCAAAACGTTGACAATACGATAATAGATTAAAAAAAAATGTTTTACGTCGTAGCATCTTCCCGAGTGTGGCTCATAATTTCTGAAAAACAAATTTTATTGGTTGCAGAATTTCTATTCCCATTTTTTCCCGATCTTAATTTTTCACTGTCGTGTTTTTTCACTGTCTCGTTTTTCACTGAATCATTTTTTCCATTCCAGAAATTAATTTGATAGTGTCGACGGAGCTCCTATTTCTGTGCGGTTTGGCCCGAAGGGCTGCTGCAAAACTAACATAACCTAAACCTACCGTCCTTTTTCGACCTAATTATAAGTGGAAAAATTTCACTTGGGAGAAATTCGGATAGGAAAATATGCGATTGGGAAAAAATAAGATCGGGAAAAATGGGAACGGAACCTATAAAATTTGATTTTCGGAAATTATGGGCAACTGCCCTGTGTACTTTGAAAATCGAAGATCGCAGTAACGTTAGCTCCATCTCTTTCTCTCGATCTGAAGTGCAAAGTTTGTGAGTTTGCATCTATCTGGAACGGAAATTATTTGAAAAATTCTTTAACCATTTCAAAGGTACATTATTCCTGATGGATATAGGCATTTTTTTTTAAAACTGTTTTATGCTTTCTTGTATTGTAAATATGTTTGCCAGCGGTACATCTTTGCATTTGCTGATTTATATTTTAGACTATTTCCATGGTAACAGTTTTAAACAAACATAGTAATGTATTTGTTATAATTATTTCTCGTTAGATACAGCTTTGTTTCGCCGAGATACAAAATAAACTTCAGTTATAGTAAAACGAATTAAGAAGTCAATCTTGACACCTACTGCAAAATCGAAGTTCGAAGTCACGCCAGCTCCATCCCTTTCTCTCGATTTAGTCTCGAATGACGAGTGACAGGGATGGAGCTGACGTAACTTCGAACTTGGATATTCAAATTAGGGCCCCTGACATCTCAGTGACATATATAGTCTGTGCCAATTGGAATAGGCAAATATGTAAACACAACCAAACGAACCAATTTACCATTATTACTCTATAATCACATGCTTTTAAAGATCAAGTGAGGTCTTAGCAATGATTAATACAATTGATTTTTACTTTGACATAAGATTAAACTACTATTAATTATACGTAATTTTAAATAAAAACACGCTTGATGAATATTTGAGGTTATGTGTCAAACAGTAATAATTTGTTTACATTTTTGGCAATTTCAATTGACACAGACTATAGTCTGGTTCACTTTTCGACAATTTACAGCCAAAACATGAAGCGGAAAAAGGTTTTTTTTATTCTTGGCCTGGATACAAGTCCTTAAGCCGTATACAAAACATTGCAGAGCAGTGTTGCCAGTCCCGCGCAGGCTCTTGCCGTCGAATTTGAGATCTAAAGTAGCCCAGTAATATGTATTTACCACGTGATTATTTGTTTTATGGAGTATTACAACAATAAAAACGGTTAAATAATTTTTTGAACTGTCTATAACAATTACTTATGCATTCTACGATGAAAAAACCCTGCAAACGGCATTTAGATGAAAAAAAATCGACATCTGAGGCCCGTTTCACGAAGCTACAAGTTACAAATTACAAGCGGAACCCTCTTTCTAGCAGTACGAGTTAGAAAGAGACTTCCGCTTGTAATTTGTAACTTGTAGCTTCGTGAAACGGGCCTCAGGAGTGGCCATATCGTATTAGTAAGAAAAGGTCCGCCATTTTGAATTCTGAGCTTCCGGTCCAAATTCGAGAGTGCCAACATCGAAATTTGTTTTCGACCCCCAAGTAATTCTACGCGTAAAAGACCGCAGGGGCTTTACTTTGAAATCCGTAATTCGAACTTCGTCTATTGCTATCCCTTTTGCTCTCGACGCGTCACTAATTCGCAAGAAAGTGATGGGGCGATCTGAAGGTCGAATTACTGATTCCAAAGTAGAGCCCCAGGCGTCCTCTAGTGAGGCACCCCACGGATGATCAATTTATTTGTCCAATCACACTGGGCGTCTACTTTGAAATCCGCAATTCGAACTTCGAATCGCCTCGTCACTTTCTTGCGAATTAGTTACGCGTCAAGAGCAAAAGGGATAGCAATAGACGAAGTTCGAATTACTGATTTCAAAGTAGAGCCCCTGATTGCCCAAACTTTTTTATCGTCTATGGCAGGATGGATGTGAAGCTGCGGCTCTTTATCAAAAAACTTTATTAAGCATGTACTATATTATTGTTATTGGTGTTATTATAGATGGCAAGTTTTTTTTTTTCAATTGGGAAGTCCACTTTTATACACTACGTGCGCTCCGCGAAAGTGATTCTTCTGAGGAAGTGCACATTTCGGGACAGATAAGTACATGTTTTACGAGAATTACGAGTAATGTATACCTACATATTGATGCCCTTGACTTTACAGTGGCAAGCTGACTGTTGTCACAGTTTTTCACAAGAACGCAAAATGTCTCCAGCAACAAAAATAAAACAGTTTTACAGTTGTACATAATACAGTTTTTTTATGTTTAATTTTATTATGGAATTGATTAGATTATGTGCCATTAATTATTGTAATATTATTTATATTCATTTTAATTTATATTTTTTATTGTGTAATTTGATGTTTGGTATAGAAATGGCCTTGTGTTTGCGTACACACGCAATACCAACGTTTGTATTGTTAGTATTTCTTAACAGCTCATTGTACACTTAAAAAATAATGAACTATAAATAATTAATCGTATTTGACGTGATTTTGATCGCTCCCAATTTCAGATTTATCCCTTAAATGCGTCCGTTTAAATATATGCAAATGTTAGTCATAAATCGAGATTAACTTTTCGTATGTATACTCTATATTGTACAAGAATAAAAAAGGAATACGAAGCACAGGCAACATAACAAAAAAAAACAAGTTCAAAGGCAAACTAATCCCTTTAAAGTATTTCTTCCAGCTAAACTTTTTGGGGGAAAAAAACCTTTTATAACTAATATATGGTCTCTGCCTACCCCTCTGGGAAACAGGCGTGATTTAATGTATGTATGTATGTATTTGACACTTAATTAACAAATGACTATTGAATAATGACATAAATTAAAACATTAATTTGACACTTGAATTTCGTTATCTAGTTAATAAAAAAAGAACTTAAGCTAGTGTGAAAGCTCTTCCATACATTTCGGCTGTTTAGCTCTCAAAGTTTGTATGGAACAGCTGTTTTTTTTTTCGCGATTTGGATGTTGGTCCCATAGTAAAAGTTGATGAGTATGACCTACAGAGTTAGTCCCTGAAGTTTGTCGAACCTTCTGCCGACCACCCTGTATAATGCGGTGCAGTAAGAACTGCAGTACTGCAGTAAGTACCATTTAACTTACACTTGAATCTGTATGAAAGAAGCCTTATGCAAGACCATCTCCATGCCTCGCTACCGCAGCACTACTTCGTTAAGATTCAAAAAATTCAAAATTCAAAATATTTATTCAGTAAATAGGCCACATGAGGGCTCTTCTACACGTCGGTAACATGAGTGAATCTACCAGCGCTTCGGACAAGACCATCATTGCGGAGAAGAAGCGCCGCAAGAAACTCCAGCAGAAGGTCATTTTTTCAATAATAATAACAAAATAATACTTAAAAGTAAGTTACATTAAGTAATAATAAGGTAATAAAGTAATAAACAATAAATTCTTAAAACTAGGAAAAATAAAATTATTACAAATGTAAGGTCAATAAACCTTAAACTAATAATAAAAGACTATGAGAACAACACGACGAGGTCTCTACGTCAAAAGCCATAACTAGGTAGAATGATTATTTTCACAAAAAGTCCTTGCAAACGTGAACAGACCGGACCCCACAAACAGCACCCGTTCACGAGTATGACGCGTATCTCAGCCATCGCCTCTCTCAACCATGTGTTCGGGAAAGTGGCGACCCGATCAACGAGTTCTGTTCTTCCCTCTGCTTTTGGTTAACATACCCTTAGGGTGCTTTCACGCTAGCGATTTTTACGGCGATTTCTCAGCGATTTAAGTGCACCACGCTCGCCACGAGATCGCCGTGATCTAACCTGATCGTGACGTAAAATCGCTGAGAAATCGCCGGACAAATCGCAAGTGTGAAAGCACCCTTATCGTGTTCGATTGGTGGTGGCCTTATCCACTCATCATTGCACCAAATGCGGCGCCTAGTAACTCCAATAACGTGGGCATTTCTTTATAGAAATCTAAGAAATTGTTATTAATGTTAAACTTATCCATGTTAATAAGAGTTCTTGCAGATAACTTAAGGTCTCGAAACCCCTGTAATATTGACTTAAGTTCGTATTCTAAGTCAAATTTTAACCTTTTAAATTCACTTGCAGCACCACGTAAGTTGCTATTCCGTTTGTTTTGTTCGTCCTCAGCATCGCTGACTACCTCAGCTGTTAGATAAGGGTTAGGTACTTCTGTTGCCAAATTTTTCAAGTACAAAATTAGATACCAGAATTTGTCTTCATTGCGCGTGTTGAAAGTATCATCGTACAAAACATAGTCGAATGTAAAACGCAGATCGTTGATAATCTCGTACATAAACCATTCCAGATAGTGTGGTAGTTTTGTTTTGTCAGGGAAACGGTTGTAGCAATCTGTAGGCACTTGACGCCACGTTGACATTTTTTCACGCTCATTTTTTAAACAGTCGTTTTCTCCAGGATTCGTAGCTTTGCGCTGAGGCAAGATATGATTCACTTCAGACATAAAGTCATACCTTTTCATGTTTCGGCGCAAGTTCGTAGGTAGTTCCTCAGACCATTTTTCCTTGAGAATGCATAGTCGCATACTTTTGTTAGTTTTATATTGTGTGCGCGGACAGATTTCTTGCGATGTATTTTGTAGTGTCGAGAGGTCTGCATTCTTCTGCAAGGTTAACTCTGCTCTCAAAGTCTTGCTGTCGTTTAAATATCGATTTGAGTGAATAATAATTGCGCCTAAAATACTTTGGAAAAGGCACAGTATAATGCAAGCTGGTAATATTGAGTGCATGGTCAGACTCAGGTTTGTACAAAGACGGTTTACAAATATTTCACAGCAGCTGCAAAACAAAAAATGTTAAATCGAATGCATATTGTTAACAAACATGAATTATTTGTAAAATAATCTCATAACCAGCATAAGGGTGCGGCTCCACTGAGGCGGAGATGAGCGGAGTGGAGCGGAGCTGTGCCAATATTAACCAGTAGAATTTAAACTAACGTGCACAAGGCGCGCTCGACGTGACCGCATGCGCCTTCTATTGGTTAATATTGGCACAGCTCCGCTCCGCTCCGCTCCGCTCCGCTCGTCTCCGCCTCAGTGGAATCCGCACTTTGTAATATTAGAGTAAGTTGCTAATCCTACGGCAATTGATATAGGTAGTTAACGGGATAAAGATTATAACCTCACAGAACTTGAATTTTTTTTATTGGCTAACCCTCTTGTTCATAAACGCGCGAAATATGCTCTGTCCGTATTTGTCATTATGACATTTGAATTTGACAGAAAAGGACAACGAATACTTCAAGCAAAATAGGTTTATTATGCATTTATGGGTGATTATTAGATCCCGAGCGTAACTGTAATACTTCTAAATTTAATATCGATTGAAATCAAAATAACATAAATGTAGTTTATTCACGAACTTTAGTTCCTGTATGGCCGGAAACATATTTCTGGGCCTCTATCCAACACGGTAAAAACAATATCGTTTTTGATCCGTTATCGTATTGTCAGCTATTTGATAACTCTTATTTACTTGACAGTTATGGCGTCTGACGTCATAACAATACCATGACAGGTCAACTACGATATCGTTTTTTTACCGTCGGGAATAGAGGCGCTGATTTCTTACTTTTTAAGGGATCGTTTTCCGGTAGCATTTTTACGTCGGAGGTTGTTTCTTTCTATAGTCGTATGTATGACAGCACGTTGGCAATCAAAGCTGGTTACAATTGGACTGAGTACAACAGGTATGTTGCATTTTACTTTTTTATTTTTTAACATCTTTCATGAAAGGTGTGTAAGACTAATATAACAGGTTTCGTCTTGACGACATTTTGACTTAGCATTTTGATCAATTGTAAGCTAGACTTGCATTAACTTTTTTTGCAATATCATCAACACCGATGTGGAAAAAGCTGTGGTAGCTTTATGGTTCAAGCATGCACCACTCGAGCAGTAAACTAAATTTACATTATACCTGTAGAAAGAGAGAGGACAATAGAGAGATCTCTCTCCAGGCGGGTGTTATGCCTGGGGACCGAAGTAATTATTATTATATTTTGAGAAGCGACAAGTAGCATTAACGAATTTTCTATTTAAAGTTATTTGCTGCTAACTTAGATGATTTCTAACCGGTCTACCTACTTATAATATCTAGTAAGGACTAACACCCGTATTTATAGACAAGAAAAGTAATTACTTGAGTAATAGTAATGTCAAAAGTCATATATTTTTTTTTACTTAATAAGTCATTACTTTTACTCAAGTAATTACTTTTACGTAACACCTGGCCATAATATGAGTTTTATCGCACGCTGCGCGCACGGTAAAACTCGCATTGTGGCCAGGTGAAGACGTAAAATTGTGTACTCATCACGGGCAGTAAAAAAGAAAGCCCTCTATCGCATATTTACGACCCTCGCCTACGGCTCGGGTCTCAAATACCTGCGATTTCGGGCTTTCTTTCTTTTACAGCCCTTGTTAAGTAATGTACTATTAGTAATAGTCTATTACGTAACACCTGGCCATAATGTGAGTTTTATCGCACGCTGCGCGCACGGTAAAACTCGCATTGTGGCCAGGTGAAGACGTAAAATTGTGTACTCATCACGGGCAGTAAAAAAGAAAGCCCTCTATCGCATATTTACAACCCTCGCCTACGGCTCGGGTCTCAAATACCTGCGATTTCGGGCTTTCTTTCTTTTAAGCCCTTGTTAAGTAATGTACTATTCTTGAATATAAATACGGGTGTAAGTAGTTTTCCTTTTAAATTCGATATAAGGTGGGCTGGTGGTTTAGGGTGCTGATGGGGCTGCCTCGATTCTGCAGCGCGTCGGGTATGTTCGCGGATGCAAGAGTGGACTGCTTTTACGCCACCATGCGAAAACGCTGCACATCCCTGAGGGGCTAGACAAGATGCATTACGCAACCAGCGTTTCTATTCGTTACGTTTTTAAACCAATCGCATCACTTGTAAATGACGTGATATGAAAAGTCACGTGATCTACCAGTGACGTGATTGGTTTAAAAATGAAACGAATAGAAACGATAGTTAGCGTAGTGCATCTTGTCTACTAGCCCCTAAGGTGTGCTGGTGGTTTAGGGTGCTGATGGGGCTGCCTCGATTCTGCAGCGGTTCGGGTATGTTCGCGGATGCAAGAGTGGACTGCTTTTACGCCACCATGCGAAAACGCTGCACATCACTGAGGGGCTAGACAAGATGCACTACGCTAACTATCGTTTCTAATCGCTTCGTTTTTAAACCAATCACGTCACTGGTAGATCACGTGACTTTTCGTATCACGTCATCTACAAGTGATGCGATTGGTTTAAAAACGTAACGAATAGAAACGCTGGTTGCGTAATGCATCTTGTCTAGCCCCTCAGCTCCAACAGCATCTTGGCGACGTTCGCCCAGAGGTTCGATTGTCAGTATGTGAATCATTGTTGTCTGGTTCACGTACTGCCACATCAATCCAAAGTAGGTTAGCTTAGTTGTGCTCAGTAAAAAAATAAATACATTACTAACATTAGGTTTAATTTTTATTTTTATTTACTAATACTTTATTATTATTATGGTCCAAAGAATATGCTGTGAATGGCTGAAATAAATGATTTTGATTTGATTTGATTTGATTTGATAAGGGTTTTCATTTAAGATATTTTCCAGGTATTATTACGGGATATTTCAAGTACATATCATAGTCACTTAGAATAAGTTTTTTTTTAGTATGTAGTTTTAGTTAGTTATGTTTTTATTCTTTTTCTGTTTTTTTGTTTGTGTCTATTTATAATAAAGATCATCAATATTATTGATAACATAGAGCATTTAAAACCCTCGACAATTTTATGTAATATAACATTTAAAAAAAATAGTCAATCGTAATGTAATGATTTGTCGATATGCTTGTTTAGCACAAGGCCATAATATTGAGATGGTGTTGTTATCGTCACTGAACGGCACTTTTGCCTTGTTTAGTCTTTTCGCGATAAGAGCAATTGCCTTTCGTCTATTTTCAGCCTTCCGTAGCATTTACGGATCTACCTACGACATAAGAGTCAAGAGCAAGGCATAGCTGAGCTCAAAGATACAGTTATCTAGTTAGAATTAGTTTCCCGCTACTCCCCCATTTCTTCCCATTGGGGGTCGATTTTCTTGACTTACATCATGAAAGGAACTCCTGTACCAAATTTAAAGTTTCTAGGTACAGTAGTTTCGGCAGTGCGTTGATATAAGTCAGGTTTGCCTTTTATATACACCGTGGGTGTTAATAACCCGAAATATTTTAACCATCGATTCTAGAGCCTATTTGGAGTATATAATGTGGTATAACATGAAGTCCAATAAAGCATAATTTCCGAGATTTTTATTATTTAAAAAACAATTCCACAGTTAATTTAATTTGAACTTTGTCACCTATACCTAAAGCATTATTTACTACGAAATTGATTAAATTAATTTATGTTGTACGTTGATGATATTGCTACTTACAACATGAAACTTTCTTAGTAAATAATGCTTTAGGTTAAGGTGACAGAGTTCAAATTAAATTAACTGAGGAATGGTTTTTTAAAAAAAATCGAAGCTTTGAATCCATGGTAGAAGTACAGACTCCTGGGGCCTGTTTTATAAAGCTACAAATTACAATTTACAGGTTACAAGTTTCCATTTGACACAACCTCGACCAATGACGACCAGCCATTTGAGCAGTGTTGCCAGTTTAGACCTGTAAAATTGTAACTTGTAGCTTTATAAAACGTGTCCCTGAAATGCAGGTGCATGAGCCATCATTGGGATCACTCGGGCAGAGAATGCGGCATTTTGTAAAAGTACCTACTCTATTTTTTTTCCGAATTTAGAAATTTAATGTTAAGTGATCAACGTGATCATGAGTACCTACTCTACTATGATCTCCAAATCAATTAATAGCCGTTTTTTTCAAGCTTCTTTTAATCCTATGGGCGTTTTCCAAAAAAAGTGTGCATGGAATAATTATTAAGGCCCTGTCATCCCGGCTCATAGACACCTCCGGAGATCCTAGAGCTGGTGCTTACCTCTCCCAAAGCAATCCTTTCTAGGCTAGCTATCCAGAGAGGTAACGCAGCCAGTGTCATAGGGACCATGCCGCGAGCGGACCTGCTAGAGGGGGTGTTCTTTTTATAGTGGTGATTATTATTTACGTCTTTAATATTTGAGTAGCTTAGTTTTTATTTTAATTTAAATAAGTTTAGTTTTAACTTTTAATTGTAAGTATTATATAAATAAAGATAATTGAATCTAAATCAGTTTCTCTATAATTTATTTCGACAAATATGGTAATAAATAAAAATATAGACCACATTATAACGATCGGAGATATTTTTATAGTTTCTGATCTTTCAAGGTCACTTGATCACTTTTGAATCTTCGTATGCAGAATGTGGCCCAAAAAATTTCAACGTGATTTTGTGTTAATTCTTACTCCGTCAATTGACAAGATTTCATATTTTCAAGACTTTAATTTTATTCGTTCTATAGATACTGTTTGGAAGGAGGAAGACACTAATAGTTTAATTTTTTCCGTAGGATGAATAATTATTTTATTATTCATTTATTAAGATGTACTTATTCTAAAAGAGCGTAACTTCATTTCTAAGACACAATGGACATATAACCTTAGGCCAGTCAGTATTAAAAATAAGGTCTTTTTTTTTAATAATGTCGGTCCACCGATAATTATTTAAGTATCTAGGTATCTGTCTGTCAATAGTGCCAAAGTCAAATTTAAAATTATGACAGCTTTTTTTCTCGTGAAAAAGGCAGTGGATTATATCTATTCGGGCGTAGTATTGGTAAAATTCGATATTTTTTTTAACTTTTTTGTAATTTTTTAAATAAATAAAAATAAATTGAAATAAACATTTTGCCGTGTTCAGGAGGCAAAATCCTTTCGATTCCTATAGTAATTTGCAGGTGTCACCAAAATGAAATGTTGTCAATTTCAATAAGTATTAGTTGAATTAAAGTACCTATCTACATTAATCTTACATTTTCCAAATAGGCAAGCGTTTTCATTACCAGCCCCAGCCCGGCCTTCCGGATGCTTCCGCCACAAAACGTTTAAAGAACTCTGTAAATTTTTTGTATTCACTTACTACTTGCTTTATAAGATCGCTAACTTCTTTATGAAAAAGGCTGATTTCTTGTTCAAGATCTTTAAATCTTCTATCGTAGTAGCGTTTGTCTCGGTGGTACGTTTTTCTAGTCTTAGCTATTAAGTAAGGATTCGGTACTTCCACTACAAGCTTCTTCAGATACAACATTAGGTACCAGAATTTGTCTTCAATGCGTGTGTTGATGGTGGGGTCATGCAAGACATAGTCAAAAACAAATCGCAATTCATTTATAATTTCGGAAAAAAATGCGGTCCAATATTTTGCTATGTCGGGTACATGTTGAAAGTCGGGATTATAACAGATAAAAGGCACTTCACGAGCTCTGTAACGCGTAGAGTTTAGACAATCTTGTTTGTTGGCTGGGTCTGTTTTCATGCGTACTGGTATAATTTTGTTTACTTCGCCCATGAAGTTATAAACGGCCGAGCGGCGACGGCTGATAACATTCTCATTGTTCCACTTTTGTTCCATAATGCACAATCTCAGATTGTCGTTGCTCTTTATTAAATCTTCAGGACAGAATTTTGGATACGGGTTGTAATAAGCCATTTCTTTCCGCTGGAATTCTTCGTTATATTCAACGTGGTCGTCCTTTGACATAGCCGCATAGTTCGAAAGCTCTACATTTGGAACTTTTAGTAGAAAACTCAGTATAGCATAGCTAATAATTTTGGGACACATTGTTAACAGTTACCAATACACGATGTCAGCAACTGAAAAACACAAAACCGATTTTAAACACTTGTACCTACCTACTTACCATTTGAGAAAACCTAAAATAGTTATTTATGTGACTGGTGCATAATGAGAGGCATTATACACGAGTGTGGTTTTATGATACGAGCCGTAAGGCGAGTTTCATAATAAGATCACACGAGTGTTTTAATGCCTAATTATGCGTACAGTCGCATACATAACTTTATCTACATACATATCATAAGTTTTCTACAATATGTGAGAAACCTGTATCCGTCGTTACCCTGCATCTTAATGTACCTGCATCTTAATGTTCACATTAAAGTGCAGGTCACTTATACTGTAAAGTGAACATTAAGATTCAACTACAGCGATAACTTTATAACTTTAAGTTATACTTTAATGTTAACATTACAGTGCAACCACAGATACAGGTAACATAATGTAGGGCATTTGCTTATCGCTTCTGAACATATTATATTGAAATTATGATATGGATGTAGATAAATAGTTTTAATAATGTAAGATTTGAAACTATTATGCACAGCATACATAGATTACATTCAGCATGGTGTCGAGCCTCCAAGGAGAGACGAAATTGGAATATAATAAATATATGAAAAAGATAAAAGATGTTTAATATGTTTATTCAGAAAGTAGCCCGCTACCGCGCCTTTACACGTCAAAAATCTAAGTAGGTACAGTCACCAGCAATAATATCGTATCCAATATTGGGCGCAAAAATATCTGACACGTCTTTATTACTATAGGTATAAGAGCGTGTCAGATATTTTTGCGCCCAATGTTGGATAGCCATCGCTTCCCAAAATATCACTGCGGGGCTTCTATTCTTATGCCTGTTTCACACAAGGACAGGGACTCAATTCTCGTGACTTCGAGATGATTTTTCATGCGAGATATGTCGAAAAAATGTATGCAGTTGACAGTTGATCTCGCATGAAAAATCATCTCGAAGTCACGAGAATTGGGTCCCAGAACAGTGAGGCAGAGCAGTTAGCGTTGTAGAACCATCGATAATTTTAATATCGATAGTTGACCTCGAGAACTCAAAATAACGATAGTAACGCCATACGTCAATACTGTCGATATTATCGATACTGAAAACCAGCGCTGTGTCTTCTGCACAAGCAGCCAGCTCACGCTGAGTCTGACTCTTGTGCCGCAGCTAAACGTTTATGGTGTAATTTTTTAGTTAAGAACACAATTGTAAAGCTGTTTGAGCAATAAACCATTTTTCTTCATTCTTCTTCTTTCTTCTATAATAGACAACCCGATAAACGGGTGTCATTCGCGATCCATAATATCGTTTGTCCTAATCGTCATTTGCCCTAATTTATCGTTTGTCCTAAACTGGTTTTCAGCTGAGTCAGACAACTTTTTAGGCTTTCCAAAAATACCTGCGGTTAGGTTAGGTTAGGGTTGTGTTATAACGGGGCCTGCGGGTGATGGATCGGGGGGTCTATCACCTGCAGTAAAAGGTCCTGAGCTGGAAGGCCCCTGCTGTGTTCCAGGGTGCCCTCAGCGGAGTAGGCGAGGAGCCTTGTAAAGGCCCCCGCCGGAAGGCGAGCCCAAAGGGCATCCGCTACTGGGGGGCTACGTTTTGGCGCTATAGCGGTCCCGTAGCCCCTAAAGCGATTGGCGTAATTTCCCGGGGGTTTTAGTCCGTGCAAGTCGGACATAACCCGTCCTGGCCCCCGTCGGGGCGGGTATGCACGGGCATTTACCCCGGGACAAAAAAAAAAGGGTTGTGTTATAACAACACTGAAAAGTTTTAAACATCAGGCGGAAATAGGTTTTAGGACAAACGATGAATAAGGTCAAATGACCATTAGGACAAACGATTTTATGGATTCCGATATAGACCCCCCGATAAACACGATTTTCAAGGGTTTGGAAGTATTCGGCATAACCACCAATTTACCAATAATTAGGATGAAATAGTTTATACCTGTTAATTTATAATTAATCCGCTTCTTTATAAAATATGCACGCGATAGGCTATGCCTCAGACAATAAAAAAGTTTTTACAGTTAGTAAATATTTTTACATTATAGCTTTCCACCATAACAAGGCGGCTTTTGAATATGGAACTCTCGACAATATTTTTTATCGACATTTAACAATGTAGTTATTGAGCGCGATAAAGTGCATTTTATTTTTATAGGAGACTTTTTTTTTAACGCTGGGGAAATGCATTTACGCAATGGGGTCCGTCGATTCTACGGGCTCCAGCATTGAAAGAGCGCTCCGGGAGAATTTAGGGCGGGTTATTCCCACCTGTTACCACCAACTTGTTACCACTGGTAACAGCTGGGAATATTTTTCCCATGTGTTACCACTAAAATATTTGGAGATAACTACTGGGTAAAGGGCAATTCACACGGCGGGCGGTAGCGGGTCGTGCGCCGGGCGGGTGTTTTAACATGGAGTTATATGGAAGCATTCACACACGTGGCGGAACGGGGCGGGACCGGCTATGTGAATACGACGACCGCGCGGGTCCCGCGATGAAAAGGACATGCCCGGCGCCCGACCCGCTCCCGCCCGCTGTGTGAATTGCCCTTTACGATTGAAACCGAGATGTCCGGAGTGCCAAAGTGGAAATAATCGTAGGTATGTAGTAATAGTGGAGGCTCAGGTTTCCATAATTTAATGTTAAAAAGTATACTGTGCAATGCAACAAACAGACAGTCATTCTCGTATCTATAATTATTAGTGTGATTAGGTACCTAGTATCATACATCAAAATGTAAATAACAGACAAGCGAGTTCTTCGTGCAAGGAGAAAAACAAACACTGTCTATAACAAAATATTTATTCATTCCGAATCATCATCAATTACAAAGTCCTTTAGAAGTAGTACTTGGTCTAAAAGTGTCGCAGGTGGCTTAACCTCATTTTGAAGCCGAGCCCAAGATAAAAACCACACAATAGACATGACTTGCGCACAGCAGCCGACAGTGCTTCTGCTGACCAAACAGTTGCAACGTTCACTGACGTACAGTACAGCTGCGACCACACCGGTGCTTAAA
This sequence comes from Acleris cristana, assembly GCA_948252455.1. Taxonomy (NCBI): domain Eukaryota; kingdom Metazoa; phylum Arthropoda; class Insecta; order Lepidoptera; family Tortricidae; genus Acleris; species Acleris cristana. The sequence goes on along the minus strand of OX411798.1, from coordinate 1,842,900 downwards.
ATACGGTGACGGTACGGAATCGCAGTGACGCGTCGTATCAGCACCGTTTTTGACGCAAGCTCCACACACCAATTCTTAAAAAACGGTGACGGTACGGAATCGCAGTGACGCGTCGTATCAGCACCGTTTTTGACGCACGCTCCCCACACCGCTGCTTAAAAAGCGGTGTCGTTGCGTAAACAAAAAACGGGGTCATAGTAACAACATGGCGCCGTTTTTGACGAACCGTAATATACGCACCGTTAAGCAGCGGTGTGGTAGGCATGCGATAAAAACGGTACGGATACGACGCGTCACTGCGATTCCGTACCGTCACCGTTTTTAAGCATTGGTGTGGAGGGCATGCGTCAAAAACGGTACGGATACGACGCGTCACTGCGATTCCGTACCGTCACCGTTTTTTAAGAATTGGTGTGGAGGGCATGCGTCTAAAACGGTACGGATACGACGCGTCACTGCGATTCCGTACCGTCACCGTTTTTTAAGAATTGATGTGGGCGTAACTTAATGCAATGGTTCTGTAGGGCCGGTGATGTCGTTGCATATGCCATTTTCACAAAGCATTTCAAATACGGGAAAACTACCCAAAATTACCATCACATGGCATATCGGCGCTCTAACCAACAGCAAAATACCATCACGCAATTCGAAAATAACGTTTGAGTGAAGTCGATGTTGACAAATACTGCGAGCAGCGGGTGCGGCTCCACTTAAGCGGAGATGAGCGGAGCGGAGCTGTGCCAATATTAACCAATAGAATATAAACTAACGTGCACAAGGCGCGCTCGACGTGACCGCATGCGCCTTCTATTGGTTAATATCGGCACACTAAACCGTAACCGTACCTTTGACCAATTATTTATATTAAAATCTAATTTAACGGAGTCGACGGAGCTCTGCTATCGCAGAGCGCCTATTTCTGGGTAGTTTGGCCCTCCGGGCCTGCTGAAGAACTAACATAACCTAAACCTACCTCATATGTAAGATACTAATTTTGTTCAGTGGGCCTAACAAGCGTCAGTAGCGCTTCCAACGCCGTGGGAAGAGGACGCGACTCGGCGCTGGAGCTCTGAGCTAAGAAGATAAATATATCATTCCCCTGGCTTTGGTTCACTATGATTATCATTACCTTGTATTTCAATATAAAATTTATTTCCTGCGATTAGCATACAGTGTTTAGTGAAAAGAAAACTACATGAGACAGCACGTCTTGATTTAATAGTTATTCCTATATTAATAACGGTTTCGGTATAAACGACAAGAAACATACTTTTTCTCATTACCCTGGTTCTTATTACCTTGGCTTTTTGACCAAAGCAATGATAGCTTTCTTGAGTTTTCTCGCAAAGAAAAATAGCTTTCCTTTGATTCGCATTGCATCCCTTCGTCACCGTCGCTAAGTTGAATAAAGTTAAAATATAACATACTTCTATAGATAAAAGGAACGGAACGGAAGCTTACAAACTAAGGTGTATAATTGAAATTTTGATATGTACCTACTTATAAACCTGAAAAAAAACTTACAAAATAAGGTGTATATATGAAATTTTACTATGTATCAACGTGAAAAAAAGCTTACAAACTAAAGTGTATAAAATAAAATTTTATTTGTATAAACTAAAATAAGAGCTTACGCTTAGAAGACTGACATTTTTTATTTCTTTAGAATTTATTAAACATTTTTTTATATTAGTATTTTTGCAAGTAACTAGGTATTACAACTGTGGGAAAAATTAAGATGGTTAAATGAAATGAATAATTTATTTGTGAAAAGTGGGTACACATATTAATGGTAATTAAGAATTAAAGACCTCCACCTTCTACCTATAAATAGGTGTACAAATTTAGACTTAACTAGGTATACTAAATTTCATCAATTAAATCGTTGAGTAAAAATTAAATAGTAACAGTTCTATGAGCAAACAATAGCCAATTAATTAAACTAAAATACCAATTATCACATATTTAAAAATTGCTTCAAGTCATAGAAACACTTATCAGCGAGTCAAGTATTAATCATATTCTTAAGTCCAAAACTATAGTCAACTATTAGATGATAAAGAAAAAATACCAATTAATGCTACCAGTGGCCCGTTTCACGAAGCTACAAGTTACAAATTACAAGCGGAACCATCTTTCTAGCAAAAGGAGTTAGAAAGAGACTTCCGCTTGTAATTTGTAACTTGTTGCTTCGTGAAACGGGCCTCAGGGGTCTGTTTTATAAAACTACAAATTACAATTTACAGGTTACAAGTTTCCATTTGACACAACCTCGACCAATGACGACTAGCCATTTGAGCAGTGTTGCCAGTTTAGACCTGTAAAATTGTAACTTGTAGATTTATAAAACGTGCCCCAGAAGGCTCTATATTGTAAAACTTTTCTTTTATTTAATTAAACAACTGACCTCAATACTACTAAAAATCATTCCCTTGTCGTTTTTTATCACTCCCCGGCAGTAAAATTTAAAGTGGTATAATTATCTGTACCAAATTTCTAGAAGTGATGCCTATTCGATAAATAAACTTATAATGAAGTAACATTTCATATTTTATTGTAACTAGGTTAAAATTCATTAAAATAAAAAACACCAGTGGCCTGTTTTATAAAGCTACAAATTACAATTTACAGGTTACAAGTTTTCATTTGACACAACCTCGACCTATGACGACCAGCCATTTGAGCAGTGTTGCCATTTTAGACCTGTAAAATTGTTACTTGTAGCTTTATAAAACGTGCCCCAGGGGAATGAGATGAATAATCCAATTCTCAAGAATGCTCTCGTCCATTCGTCCGACCGCGTTTTTGAGAGAATCACCCCTGAATGCTGCCGGCGCAGCGTCCGTGCGCCGAGCCCGTGACGCGACAGCTGCTATCCCGCGTTTCTGGAAACGGTCGGCCAACTATCTTAATATCGCGTTATCACTGGGAGGACGTTTTGAGGATAAACAAATAATTTACTGGGTGTGTTTTTGACGGCAAGGTTTTTCGTCATTACGGTGGCATTTTTTTTTTTAGATTTTGATAATTATTATCATTTGATAGGTTACATATTCAAATAAGAATGTTAAATATTATGAGGCACCGTTTCAATGACAATACTTTAGTAGCAATTAAATTTTGGAAAAAATCACCACCGAAATGACGACTGCTCAGAAAATCAATGTGAAATTATACATTTGTTATTAATATAAGATATGTCAGACAAAAACCAACAAACTTTCGTTTTTATATTGAATGGATAGTTTGGTGCTAACAGCACAGAAACAATCGTGATGATTTTCGAAATAGGCTACGTCAAGCATTAGGGTGCGGATGAGCGGAGCGGAGCGGAGCTGTGCCAATATTAACCAATACAATCTAAACTAACGTGCACAAGGCGCGCTCGACGAAACCGCATGCGCCTTCTATTGGTTAATATTTGCACAGCTCCGCTCCGCTCCGCTCGTCTCCGCCTCAGAGGAGCCGCACCCTTAGACTTGTTTTGGATAATTATCATGGTGACCATGATAACTTTTTTAACAGTGTTAACATTTTTAACAGTGTTAACATTTTTAACAGTGTTATACGTGTATAAAATTATTTCCAAAAACGCTTCTACCAGGTAAATAAAAATACGACGACGTGTATTTTGTAAATAAAATGTATATGTATTTGTAAATAAAAGCTCACACTATCTAATACACATTCTTAAACATAGCTTCTTCTTTTATTTGTAAACATAATTAGTTCACATATTATTATGTATAGTAGATTGTTCAACAAGGGACTAAAACAAGCCATAACATAATGACACGAGATATTTAGCCACTCGAGCGTTAAATACTCTACTTTTCACTTTGAATGCGAGAAAAAAAAAAACGACGTTCTAAACAAAGTTCTAGGTCAGTGGGAAATACCCTATACATATTGATTCCCTCGAGAGTGTCGAAGTACACGTTTTTGGTGACATAAACGTATCTTTTTTTACGTAAACGTAGAAGTTCGATTTTTTCACAGCTTCAAGGGACTGTAGACCGGAGTATATGGTTTTAATTTCAACTCGATACCTTCACGCGATCCCGAGATAAATGGTCTTGACATACAGACAGATGGACAGACAGACAGACGGACAACAAAGTGATCCTATAAGGGTTCCGTTTTTTCCCGTTTGAGGTACGGAACCCTAAAAAAGGTAAACAGTCCTTGTTTTTGTGTCAATAAATTTGTGTTCTTTCTTTCTTTCTTTCCACTCCTTTATTACCTTATACAGGTGCTGGGTTAACGATTAGCAGGTTATTATTCAGATTTACCCGGTCCATCTGCCCCAGTACTTGCACAGTCACACTTAGAGAATCTAACGCCTGCATCAATGTCTTCAGATCTAACCTCACCTCAGATTTTAATGCATGCATTTCCCCGAGAAGTTGTTGTACATCATTATTACTTTTGTCTGTCTCATCGTCATCTGAATTCACAAATTCTGATATTGTAAAAGGATTCGGCACCTCCGTCACCAATTTCTTCAAGTATAAAATTAAATACCACAACTTGTTTTCGACGTGAGAGTTTCCGGAGTCGTCATGCAGAATAAAATCAAAAGTGAAACGTAAATCATTGAAAATCTGGTATAAAAACGCGTTATATTCATGTGGGTCATGCGAAGAAGTTTTGTAACAATTGGTTGGTACCTGCCGCTGTGTTGTACCTTTTTGACGATCACTTGAAAAGCAGTCGTTTTTGTCGGAAGGTGTTGATTTTACGCGATGTGGTATAATTCCATTGGATTCAGAAAGGAAATTGTATTTTTTCCAATTGAACACACTGAAACTGTTGGCCCGTCGCGGCGTCCCCGCCAGTTCCTCAATCCACATTTGCTTAAGAATGCAGTAACGCATACTGATTTTGCTCTTATAATCTCTTTCAGAACATATAGTTGGATACGGGTTTGTATGCAACATTTCTGACCATTTTTCGTCTCTCAGTCGCGGATCTTCTTTTAGGTGTTGTGACTTTTCAAAAAAATCCCAGTCATTCTCTCTGACGGGTTTCTTTATCTGTGAATTAGTCTGGTTGAAAGCTTGATCGTTTTTCATACCATGAACAGCCCGGATGAGAAGCAAAAGCCACGCCGCAAATGTCTGAGATTTTGTCAACACCATGTCGAGCTGCAAATCCCAAATAAAGTTACGCCCACACCGGTGCTTAAAATACGGTGACAGTACGGAATCGCAGTGACGCGTCGTATTAGCACCGTTTTTGACGCAAGCTCCACACACCAATGCTTAAAAAACGGTGACGGTACGGAATCGCAGGGACGCGTCGTATCAGCACCGTTTTTGACGCACGCTCCCCACACCGCTGCTTAAAAAACGGTGTCGTTGCTTAAACAAACGACGGGGTCATAGTAACAACATGGCGCCGTTTTTGACGTACCGTAATATACGCACCGTTAAGCATTGGTGTGGAGGGCATGCGTCAAAAACGGTACGGATACGACGCGTCACTGCGATTCCGTACCGTCACCGTTTTTTAAGCATTGGTGTGTGGAGCTTGCGTCAAAAACGGTGCTGATACGACGCGTCACTGCGATTCCGTACCGTCATCGTATTTTAAGCACCGGTGTGGTCGCAGCTTTATTGTTTGCAATTTATTGAGCAACAAAATACCTCTCGTTATTGTGCCATACTATCATTATTTATTAACGAAACACGATAAAATTTTACCCGGTAAATGAGATGACTTGGCACTTTTTCGCGCATCTTGGACATCACTTGGCACTACTTCTCCCCCAATTAAAACGCCTGGCAATGTTATATTCGCATTAAATGCATAATTAGCTATAATATTACACCAAACACAGAGCCCTATAAATTGCAGACCTTCATTTTACAACCCCTTTGTTGGCCATCCACTCCCACACCTACCGCTGAACAGCTGCCAGGCGCCCGGATTAACAAATAATGATACTATGGCACCCTAACGAGAGGGATTTCGTTGCTCTATAAATTGCAAACCTATTTCCGTAGCCAGCTCTTAGATCATAAATAGAATAGACTTCGGGATCAGCTTGATTTCTCTTTGGCAAGGAGAAGGCAACCTAGCACATAGGCCATTTGCTGGTAAGTGAGATCTGCCCGTTTCACGAAGCTACAAGTTACAAATTACAAGCGGAACTCTCTTTCTACCAGAAGGAGTTTGAAAGAGACTTCCGCTTGTAATTTGTAACTTGTAGCTTCGTGAAACGGGCCTCTGAGATCCATTTTGCATTATCAGACTACGATATTGGAATCTTACCCTATACGTCACCTTGGGGGCTAAGATGGAATGCCCTATGCTAGTGATTTCACAGGTTGTGTTATGGGAACACTGCCGCTTGGCGGTAGGTTAAATGATAAAATGGTGAATTATTGTTCAAAAAAACGTCGCTCACCGTTGTTATCACTTAGTTAATCTTATATCAACACAGTTACACTATTATACCCAACCGTAGCGCTTTAACTTTGACGGAAACTGCCTCTTGTTTTCAGATTCTTATCAGATTGGCAACAATGCTCGCAGTAAAGACACGCATAAAACCAGAAAATGAGTTTTCTATGAACGTACCTAATAGTTTTTGAAGTGATAACTTCTTTACGGAGGGTAAACCATTTCGTTACGTAACGCGCGAATAATGACAGACTGTCGGCTTCCATTTCTCTCACGCATACGGCAGCGGTAGTACTAATTTTTAAACAATTTTTTAAAATACAAAAAGATGCAGGAATCTGGTTTGAACCGCGGCACCTTAGGCCCGGTTTTATAAAGGTCCGTTAGTTCAAATTTCGGTCAGTAATGTCAAAACTTGTATGAAGTTACTAAAATTTGATCTGACATATTTACTAACGGACCTTTATAAAACCGGGCATTAGTGTCATAGACTTACCTCTCAGCCGCTAGGCAAATCTTTAAGTTACAAGGTATGGACGAAAATGGTAAACGGTATTTGATCTTACCTGCCGACGTCACCGTGCGTTTCTAAGCATAAAAATACTGTTGACAGTGAGCATAGGTGAGCATAATTATGATATAACCTAAAACTATCACCGTTTTTGAAAGTGATTAGTTTAAGTTATCACTTCTGTCGCGCGTCCCGAGACGCACTTTTTTTTTTACGGATTTACAGGTTTTATTTTTTAAAAAAAATTATTTAAATTTAAAGGTAATATTTTTAAGGATCATAGTCATATACTTTATTCCGTAATACTGTACAAAGGATCTTGAAAGCTATTACATGCGTCAACAGTAATCCTGTAAGGATATTGCAATTCAATTTAATTAATTTTAAATTCTTCTTCTTTATTTATTCCTAATCCCGCTTTTTTTAGAACACATAATTACAATTTATATTTTGGCTTTGTTTCTCTGGGTGACATTCTTATCTTCTAATGGGATCCAGAGGGGCTAGACAAGGTGCATTACGCTAGCTAGCGTTTATATTCGTTACGTTTTTAAACCAATCGCGTCACTTGTAGATGACGTCTACCAGTGACGCGATTGGTTTACAAACGAAACGAATAGAAACGCTGGTTAGCGTAATGCATCTTGTCTAGCCCCTCTGATCAATGTTTATATCCGAGTTAGATAATTTGGATCAGACTGGAGTATTGGTAATGTCTTGTCTTGGCTGTTTTGATTTGCACAGCGGGCACTGCGGTTTACATGCAGATATCATTATATTACAGACATCCAGAAATGTTTACATAATCTATTAGATCTACAAACCAATTTAAAGAATATAAAATGTTTGTGTGAGAGGGCAATATTAGCACCGACAAAATTGTTGGGTGGATAAATGAAAAATTATGTCTCACGTAGAAGGCGATGTTGTGGAGTATCTCTCGGTAGACAATGTCACAGACACCGAGCAAATCACTTCCTACCCGAGATCCTGAAGTTTTTGGAACTATCGGGAATAAATTTTATAACCCAGGCCATTTACAAGTATTCACCTAAACAACTTTATTACTTACTTGTTTCATTGTTAACATAAATTATTAGTTTCGGATAAACTGGTTGGCGTCTCTGGCGATCCCAGGGCCGGGTCTTTTTTCGCCCAACGGCTTAGCCTGGCCGTGCAGCGGGGTAATGCGAGAATTTTGGGGACGCTGCCCCGAGTGGGAGATTTGCAGGGCTTTTTATATGTTTTAGTTATCAGTTATTTTTATTTCTTTGAATGTTTTTATAATTAAAGAAACTGTAAAACTTTCTATAACAAAAGATAAGTACATAAATTATTCAAATATAATTATATGTAGGCCATTATTTTTTCCGTCATACATTTTTTCCATGGAACCAATATCTGCTTACTTAATTACTTACAAAATATTTTTTTTCTCAAAAATTTGATTTTATTACACTCCAAGTATTATAATATTTTGATCCGACACGTAACATATATAGATAGGTATTTTTTATCAAAATTCATCGATGATTTTTTTTCCATACTTTCCGTACCTACGGATTCTTTTATTAACCCATCAAATCAATGTTGAGGGAAGGTTCAGATTTAGCCTTGAGTTCCACCAATGTTTGTATTAGCGACTTGAGATCCGTGAACAACTCTAAAATGTTTCGAATACTATTAACTAAATCAGTTTTTTTCGTTATAAGCGCCTCATGAACACCCGTTAAAGTCTCTGCTATAATCTGTTTCTCCTTAAAATCCTCATTAATTAATTTCGATATCGTGTAAGGATTAGGATTTTCAATTACAACTTTTTTCAAATATAATATCAAGTACCAAAATTTGTCTTCTAAACGGGTGTTGAATGATTCGTCGTACAAAACGTAGTCGAATGTGAATCTCAATTCGTTTCCGATTTCTTCAACGAATGGATCCCAGTAGGTCTCCTTCGGCTGCCAGTCACCAAACTTGGTGCTGTAGCAATCGTATGGGACCCTGCGCACTCTATGGCGTTGGTCGAAAAGGCAATCCTGAACGTCCGGTTGGGTGTCGTTGCGTATCGGTACCAGCTTATGAAGATCGTTGAGGAATGTATATTTGCTGGACATGTGCCGGCGCCTGTTCAATGGCATTTGCTCCGACCACAAGTTTTCGAGAATGCATAGCCTCATACTCGTCTTGTCAACTATATCCTTCGGGGAACATGAGTCCGGGAACGGATTCGTGTGAATCATTTCTATCCACTCTTTGTCTCGATCTAGTTCGGACGATTTTGATCGTTTTCCGTTTAAATTTATTCTTTGATTTCTTCCGGAAGCGTCCGAGAAGGTTAAGAACCACAGTAGAATAAACGTGGTTGGTAACATCATCTTCATTTTTGGATGCAGGAAACACGTCATTGGCAACTGCAACAAAAAAGTCACGATAACATTGAGATATGTAAGCTAACCTACATTAAATCTAGACTACTAGCTCGGCTAGTACACTAAAAAAAATGAGAGCTAACAAAGAAAGATTTTCTCTTAGTTGACAAAAAATTAATACAATAGTTAAGATATTAGTCATATCAACCGAAGCTGATAGTAACAACAGCAATTTCTTTAGTGATTCAAATAACATCTTAGTTGATGTATCTAACGTCTTGTCAGGCTCGTATGGAATCGAGACGCTTATCACAATCTTGTGTACTCGGCCGTCTGTTACTGTCACTCTTTCTGGCATCTGTCTTTACTTAAGTGGTACGGCCGAGGTGTACGGTGGGTCTGGAAGAATTGTACTTACCATGTTTACTCCAGCAACTTCAGGTCACGTTGCTGATATGAACATTTTACATCTATGGCTCAACATCAATACCTACCTGTACCTTTCTTACTTTTATGTTTTTATTATTCTTGCTAGTTTTTATGACATTGACCACCAATGCGACGGTGATAATGTAATACTAACTAACAATTTCAACAAGATGCAAAAATAAAACCTTTTCTATGTAAAGTCACACAATAATGCACTTTATTTGCTCCGGTAGTTGCGCGGTTTTGCGCCGCCGATTGGCAAAGAGCCGAATAAAATCATTCAACATTTTAATTCTATAACACTTTTGATTTCGCAATACAATTTAAGTGTGCGTGATAAACGCTACACGCGATCCTAACGGGCTTATTACTGCTTCACTCGGTGGATGATAACTTGACCTTGTGACCTTCCCCAAGAGCCGTTCGGCGACGGGACCAGGGACCCAATTCTCGTGAGTTTGAGATGATTTTTCATGCGAGATATGTCAAAAAAATGTACGCAGTTGACAGTGCATATCGCATGAAAAATCATCTTGAAGTCACGAGAATAAGGGTCCAGTCCTATTGGAGGTCCGTGGAAGATGTGACAAGTTGCATTCCACACTAGCACCCGCCCCATATATCACGGAACCAAAGACATTCCATCAGCTCTTGCCATCATTCCTGGAGATACCGATCGGCTCTAATAGGCTCGTTAACAGAGGCAAGAGACCGACGGATGATGTCGTTTAGTGCAGCATGGCCTGAGAAGCGGCCAGCACTTCTCTGGCAAGAAAGTCCGTGATGTCGTAGCCGATCGACGTCACTTCCGCAGGGGCACCGATGTGGAGCGCAGACCGGGACCCCGAGGCGAAGGCAAACTGAAAGTCTGAGTGTGTTAGGGTCAAGGAAAATACAGTCGCGATCTTTAATTTGGTACCCACCTTAGGTCCAAAGTCAATCTGACATTCTACAGCAATAAGGTTGAGTTTCCTCAAAGTTACAAATGACTTGACATCTCTAATGACATTGACGACTTCAAGCATATTTTTCTTGAAATGGGTCACAAATTAACGTTCGTGATAGTACGGTCACGAGCGTTAATTTGGGACCCATTTCAAGAAAAATATGCTTGAAGTTGTCAATGTCATTAGAGATGTCAAATCATTTGTAAGTTTTAGGAAACTCAACCTTATTGTTGTAGAATATCAGATTGACTTTGGACCTAAGGTGGGTACCTAATTAAATCTCGTGACTGTACCAGTGCTTGGCGAGGGATGTGCTTGAAGCCTAATTCTGGCACGATCCGCCGTGCAGCACTGGGTAAGCAAGGAATCAACAGTTAATTTACATGCTATGTCATCCCAGCACCGCTGCGATTTAGGGTTTAAAGGAAAATTATATAAACATATCGATAGACAAAATAAATCAATAGACGTTAATTATCTATTATTTGGGCAGCAAACAAGACTGTACGCAATGACAATATAAATAAAAATCTGAACCTGAATCTGAAGTTAACTTCCGATTAACAATAAGTACTTATATGACTTTCAAATTCGCTCACGTTTTTACGGATTGAGCTGTCACTTGAAACTGTGTGTAATTATAAGATTAAACGAACTTACCTTAGGGTGCGGCTCCACTGAAGCGGAGACAAGCGGAGCGGAGCGGAGATGTGCCAATATTAGACAATAGGTGCATGCGGTCACGTCGAGCGCGTCATGTGCACGTTAGTTAAGATTCTATTGGTTAATATTGGCACAACTCCGCTCATCTCCGCCTCAATGGAGACGCACGCGACTGCGCCGAGCAAACGTCGAGCGTCCAGTGGCGCCCTCATGACTAATTATTGTGTTTTCTAATTAACTAAAGAATTTCCTTGGAATAGGACGATGGTTTTTTGTAGCGCAAGTAAAAACACAATTTATGGGATACGTAACGGACTTTAATAGCAACTACCCTTTTATTAGTCAGCTTAACGGGAAATCGTGGCCATTTTTTTCCGTTAAGTTGATAACTCGAAGGTCAATTGTTATTAAACTACCTACGTGATCCAACAGGCATCAGCCAAACCCTATATTCAAACCGCGGACAGATAAGGCTTACTTCGGGTTAAAATTTGACATTTGCCCACACAAAATGTGTCAAATTTTAATCCGAAGTGTATTTAAAATAACGATAGTGTCGCCATATGTCAATACTATCGATAGTTTAAACGTTTAATACTATCGATAATATCGACAGTATTGACGTTGGCGTTACTGTCGATGTTTTGAATAGTTTTCGAGGTCCACTATCGATATTAAAACTATCGATGGTTCTACAACGCTAACTGCTCTGCCTCACTGTTCTGCCCTCGTGTGAAACAGGCATTGGCCTATCTTTCCGCGGTTTGAATATAGGGTTCAGTCATAAGTCGAGAGATGTTCTCCATCGGTCTCATTCTCTTGTAGTCGGGTCTTTAGTGACATGAATTGTATGAGAACCTTGCAAATCTTCAACATAGGAAACCGCTTGGCACAGGTGTACCTAGTGGTCATCTGAGCTGATTTAGCCCGGTACCCACATGGTACCACCCTGCAGGTAGGAGGGGAGGGGGGGAAACCCCAACTACCGCGCTGCTCTCTTACGTCAATATCTCCATAAGGGTGCGGCTCCACTGAGGCGGAGACGAGCAGAGCGGACCGGAGCGGACCGGAGCTGTGCCAATATTAACCAATAGAAGGCGCATGCAGTCACGTCAAGCGCTTCATTTGCACGGTAGTTTAGATTCTATTGGTTAGGTAATATTGGCACAGCTCCGCCCCACTCCGCTCATCTCCGCCTCAGTGGAGCCGCACCCTAAGTTTAGCAAATAGGTCGTGTTTGATATCGTTGTCGTATAAATTGAGAACGAGAAATTCATTTCAGGAACAACATTTTCACTCGTTTATAGAAAAAAAAACCTACAAAATCTATGCCTACAATTAAACTACTCCAAAGTATATTAAAAACCAAATTAAATTTGAGACTAATTATGTGTTTAAAATTACATTTTTATTAAATTACAAAACATAGATGATTAATATCCATTGATTTGTTATTTGGTTACCATGGTTACGTACAATATGGATATTTATCTACACTCATATCATAAGTTCTCTATAATGCGTTCAGAATCCGTAGACAATGACCAGCATTACTTGATACAATTTTACTATGATATGTTTTCTTATCTGTAGCTGTAATGAAAAGTTAAAATTACGATACAACTTTTGATAAAGTAATGTTGTTCAAATTTGGAACATCTTCCAAAACCAACAAAATTCAAAAAGGGGGCCAATTCTAGTATCAATTGAACGTCGACTCGGTATATTTGAAGTAAAGTGTCGTACGCCATTTTGATTTCGAATGACATTAGAATAGGGACTTTGTTAGTTTGTCTATGATTAAAAAAAAACATTCATATTCGTGACCCAGAGGCTCTACTTTGAAATCCGTAATTCGAACTTCGTCTAATGCTATCCCTTTTGCTCTCGACGCGTCACGAATTCGCAAGAAAGTGACGGGGCGATCCGAAGTTCGAATTATTGATTTCAAAGTAGAGCCCCAGGTTAGCTTTGCCGCCATGTTTGTTCTGCCGCCTACTGAACGCATCTTAGAGTACTTATAATATGTGTGTAGATAAAGTAATGTATGTAACTGTACATAATTAGGCCTTAAAACACTCGTGTGATCTTATTATGAAACTCGCTTTCAGCTCGTTTCATAAAACCACACTCGTATTTTAAGGACCCTCTTTATGTATCAGTTACATAAAATACTATAACCGCCGAGCCGAGGCGGGAACGCTCCCACACGCCGGGCACTCCAACTGCTCAATGATATTTACGCACAGGTCCCAGATGCTGATCTATTCAGCGATAGCATAGGGGTTTTCGTGAGGCGCGTGAGGTTGTGTCTTGACAGTTGTGGTACATTATAAAATAATTAGTTAAGTATGACAAAATGGTGACCTTAGAATCAAATTAATGTTTGTTATACATAATATTATAATATAATGATAAGTGTAATTTTAACTACTTATTTAATGACATCTCTATATCTATCTCTTAACTTCTAAGCGCAATTATCTCTAATTATAATCTAATTAATAACGTGTAAGTGTTTTGGTTCCGAACTGTAAACTTGCATGTTTTTGACAATAAATAAATAAATAAATAAATAACAAAATGGCGTTTCGTTTGGCATTCCCACTTTTATGATAAATTGTCAGAACTGTTTTCAACTATTAAAACGAGAATGGGCAAATTCGTAAGGAACTTGGCCTATGTGCGGCCAAGGATAATTTTAATATCTGACGATGTCCTACTTTTATTTGGTGAAAGTTTCACTACCGTGACTTAATTGTAACCAGAATAAAATATGTTTTTCTTTTAGAATACTTTGCGTATGGTCTAAGATCCGAATAGGAGACGATTTGCACCGGGCTGCTTATTCGACCAAAAGTATTCTATATCAAATTTGATACGCTAAATAATATGTGGCGAATAGGGTGGCTGAAAAATGTCAGTCCAGTACATATACCACCATAAAAAAAAGAACTTTTTTTTAAATTGCATATGCTTGTTTAATAGACAAATTACATACTATAGTGCCCGGCCGTTGGGAAGTCAATCCTGACAGCTGTCATTTCAGTACAATTTATAACCTCAAACCCAAGAATAGGTTATAAATTGTAATGCGATGACAGCTGTCAGGATTGACTTCCTAACGGCCGGGCACTTTAATCGAAAGTATGTAGCCTATAGAATATGCAAACGTTAGGTTTGGTGCAAATTATTAGTACCGACTTACCTGTTTATACCTGCCTATCCAATAGTTTGACGGGAAAAAAATAGTCAACCTAACCTTTGCAAATTTTATAGTTTTCGTACTTCCGATTGGTATGTAATTTGTCTATTAAACAAGCAATTGCATTTTTTTAAGCCAAAGTTAATTTTTATTTTTTTTATGAATTAAGTATATACTGAGGCTGTACTTTGAAATCCGTAATTCGAACTTCGTCTATTGCTATCCCTTTTGCTCTCAAAGCGTCACTAATTCGCAAGAAAGTGACGGGGCGATCCGAAGTTCGAATTACTGATTTCAAAGTAGAGCCCCTGGACTGAAATTTTTCAGCCAAGCTATTCGCCACATATTATTTAGCGTATCAAATTTGATGTAAAATACTTTTGATCGAATAAGCAGCCCGGTGCAAATCGTCTCCTATTCGGATCACCTAGTATAACTATTATTACTTGACATAAATAAGTTAGTTTTTTCCTACTTTCCCTTGCAGCGTGTTAAGCCGCCATGTTAACTTTAACGTTTGGATTCGACTTAGATTTGAGCTCTACTAGTGTTTCTATTAGGGACTTAAGATCCATAAATGACTGTAAAATCGTTCGAATATCATTGACCATTTCAGTTTTTTTCTGTCTAAGCGACTCAGGAACTTCCCTTAATCTGTCCTCTATCGTCTTTTTCTCCTTTAAATCCTCATTAACTATTTTCGAAATCGTGTATGGATTAGGATTTTCCATTACAACTTTTTTCAAATACAACATTAAGTACCAAAATTTGTCTTCAATACGAGTGTTGAATGTTTCGTCGTACAAAACGTAGTCGAAAGTGAAACGCAATTCGTTTCCGATTTCTTGAAAGAATGGATCCAAGTAGGTTTCTTTTGGTTCAAAGTCACCGAACTTGGTGCTGTAGCAATCGTAAGGGACTCTGCGCACTCGACTGCGTTGGTTGATGAGGCAATCCTGGGCGTCGGGCGTGGTGTCGTTGCGCATCGGCACCAACTTATTAAGATCATTGAGGAATTTATACTTATTCGACATGTACCGGCGCCTGTTCAATGGCATTTGCTCCGACCACAAATTCTGGAGAATGCATAGCCTCATACTCTTCTTATCATTTATATCGTTCGGAGAGCATGAGTCCGGGAATGGGTTTGTTTCGATCATTTGCATCCACTCTTTATCTCGCTGTTGTTCGGACGATGTTAATCGTTGTCCGTTTAGGTTTCTTCTCCGATTTCTTCTGGAAGCATCCAAGACAGTTAGGAAGAATAGTAGAAGAAACGTGGTTGGTACCGTCATCTTCATTTTTGGGTGCAGGAAAAACGTCATTGACAACTGCAACATAAGGCAAGATAACATTGAAAAAAGTAAGCTAACATATAAGGCTCGGCCTAGGGCATGCATGCAGTATCAGACGATTTCCAGCATCGGAATTGAAAATCGATATTGAACCTCAATATCGGAATGGAAATTCGGTATTGTGTCATCGGAATTCCGATACTAGTATCGGAATTGGGGATCTATTAAAAACACACCTATTCAATATTCAATACCGACTTTCAATTCCGATACTGGAAATATCGTCCGATACTGCATGCCCTAGTGTGTGTGTGTGTGTGTATGTGTGTCTGTCTGTGGCACCGTAGCTCTTAAACCGATGAACCGATTTGGATGCGGTTTTTTGTTTGAAAGCAAGTTTTCTAGCGGCGGTTCTTAGACATGTTTTATCAAAATCGGTTCAGCCGTTTTTGAGATATTGAGCTTTTAGTGAGTTAAGAGCTTTTATTGGGATATAACGGCAACACCTACTTCAGAGCTGATATCTCTTAAACGGCCCAACCAATCTCGGAATTGTAATATCTGAAAATTGGTCCGAGATCTCGGTATTCATGCCCTAACACACACACACACTTACACGACAAACTTATAACACCCCTCTTTTTGCGTCTGGGGTTAAAAAATAATACAAAATACAAATACTTACATAAAATAAAAAAAACACTACTTACGTTACAGTAGGTATTTCAGAATAACCGGCAGTTTCAGGTAACGTTGCTGATTTAACAATGTTATATGTATGGCTCAATTGCAATACCTTTGTAAATATTTGTTACTTTTATGTTTTTATTAAGATTGCTAGTTTTTATTGCGTCGGTGATCATGCAATTTACTAGCAAATTCAATAAGGAGCAGAATAAGACCTTTTCTATGTATAGTCACACAATATTGCGCTTTATTTGCTCCGGTAGTTTTGCAGTATTACCGACGATTGGTAAAGAGCCGTATAAAATCAATCGAAAAAAATATTCCTATAACACTTGTTTTTTGTTTTCGCAATACAATATAAGTTAATGACTTTCAAAGGAGTCATCCATTTTGGTTCAAATATGAAACTGCCGGCCAAAAAGAAATAATGCTATATTTTTATGAGGACCTTGCGACGAGTTAAATTTTAGTTTAATTCATCATCATCATAAACTCACGCCTTCATTCCCAGAGTGGGGTAGGCAGAGCCACAGACTCACCAACAACTCCAAAAACTTGTTGATAATTCTGTGACCACAGTTTGCACAACCAGGCTAGGATGTTATCCAGTGTATTAGTGACAGGTTGCAAACCCATCGCCTAACAGCACTACACAGCCTTTAGTCCCTTATGGCCGAACCCTATATTCAAACCGCGGATAGATAGGCTTACTTCGGATTAAAATTTGACACATTTTGTATGGGCAAGTGTCAAATTTTAACCCGAAGTAAGCCTTATCTGTCCGCGGATTGAATATAGGGTTTGGCCTCTAGTCGTCTCTTACGACATCCACGGGAAGACATGGAGTGGCAACATTCTAAACCCGGCACCACTAAATACGCAGGCGGATCTTCGTTTAATTCAATGATAAAGAATCACCATCGTCTGGAACCACAATAATATTCCCAAGCCATAAGCTGAGGGTGTTATTTCTGGAAAATGTATCGCATGGCTACTTTGCACTAACACCATACAATGCACATGAATGTAGATGATTTTTTATTTATTTATAAAAAAACCCAAATACACGCAATTCATGATTCTCACGTCAAAAATAGGTTTGAAGCTATAGTATCTTACCAAAATAAGTTTAAATGTCAAGTTATGGTAGAACAATTCATTTGTTTTTGTTAGTATTTATAGCCAAATTTATTTTCGTTGTAAATTAATTAAGTCCGAATGGAATTTTGTCCTTTATAAATTATGAGCAAAATGAAATACGCACAAGTAAATGTGAATATGAATTAAGACCATATAATAAATAATAAAAATAAAAAAATAAAAAAGCCCTTTATTTCCCGATACAAAAAATACAAAAAATAGTTAAATTTACACTATTGATATACATTGCTTAATTTTAATATTTATTAATTTTTTTATTTCCTTTTTTATCAGGAACCCCTCTCAGGTGAAGGCCTCTTCCAACGATTGCCATTTATCTCGGTTTTCGGCTATCTGTCGCCATTTTGGTCCAGCTATTTTTTTGATGTCATCTTCCCAGCGTGCGTACGGTCTCCCTTTGTTGCGTTTGCCCAGTGGGCCTTTCCATTCTGTGACAGCTTTGGTCCATCTGCGATCTTTAAGACGAGCTACATGTCCTGCCCATTTCCATTTTAATTTTTGGGCGTGGATTAAAGCATCAGTCGATTTGGTTATAGATCTTATCTTTTCGTGTCTTATCTTGTGTATTTTTTTTACATTTAACATGCTGCGTTCCATACTTCTCTGGCATGTGAGTATTTTATTCTTTGTTTTGTTTGTGAATTTCCAGGTTTGGCACGCATATGTCAGGCATGGGATAAGGCACGAATCCATAACTTTCTTTTTTATATTTATGGGCATGTCACTTTTAAATACCTCTTTGCAGCTCCAGTATCGGTTCCATGTATTTTTGACTCTTCTCTCTACTTCTAATTCATTGCTGTTTCTGTTAAATCCGATCTGTTTTCCCAGATAAATATAGTATTCGACACGTTCTAAGGGTTTACCATCTATTGAAATGTTCGTCTTCGAGGAATTGGACATAGTTTTTGTTTTAGTAATGTTCATCTCTAGGCCTACTTGCTTGCTAGCCTTATGAAGAGTTTCGATCATGCATTGTAATTGAGAGGTCGACTCTGATAACAGTACTAGGTCATCCGCAAACCTCAGATGGCTCAAATACCTGCTCTGGATATATAAGCCCTGTTTTTCCCAGTGTAATTTGCTAATGATAGATTCTAGAACCGCTATGAATATTGTAGGGGATAGGGGGTCACCTTGCCTTACCCCTCTATTCACTGGAAAGCTCGGACCAATCCTCTCAAGCTTGATTCTACTAGTGCTCTTGTCATATATATTTCTTAAAATATCTATATATATTGTCTCTACGTTTTGAGCTTTAAGAGTTTCCCATATGCTTTCGTGTGAAATAGTGTCAAAGGCTTTTTGGTAGTCAATGAATGCGATATGTAGCGGTCTATGATATTCCTGGTATTTTTCGATTATAAGCTCCAGGGCATGTATATGATCGATAGTAGAAAAGCCCTTTCTAAAACCAGCTTGTTCAATAGGTTGTTTAATTTCTAGTGATGCGCTTATTCTCTGATTTATAATCGTAGAAAACAGTTTGTATACGGTTGGCAGTAGGCTTATAGGCCTATAGTTACCAATGTCCTTGGGATCTCCTTTTTTGTAAAGCAAGATAATATTGGATTCAGACCATTGGGAAGGTGTTACAGAAGTTTCAATTATCAAGTTGAATAGATGTACTAATGGTGTTGTCAATGTTGCGCATGCTATCTTTATGGCATCATTTGTTATATTGTCCGGCCCAGGGCTTTTTTCCGGTTTTAGTTTCCGTATTTTCTCCAAAACTTCTTTACTATCTATTGGCTCTATGCGGCTTTCACGACTTGCACCAGCAATTGGTTCGTTTGGATCTGTTTCAGCGCTGTGATAGTTATTCGGAGCGCTGTATAATGTTTTATAGAATTCTGTTGCAATATTTATGATGTCGTTGCGGTTGTGCCTGGTTCCGCCTGACTCTTTTAAGCCTTCAATCCATGTTTTATCTGTACGTAACTCCTTTAATCCCTTTTTCAGGCTTCCTTTTTGTTCTAGGTGTTTCTTAATGATTAACGTTCTATGTGTCTTGTAGTCATTTTTTATGTTTTTACTTGTTAGTTTGTATAGTGCTTTGAGTTCATTTTTCATTGACCTAGTTTTGTTACTAGTTTTTTGAAGTTCTTGTCTTCTTTTTATAAGATTTGATGTGCGTTCTGTTAGTATACTCCTAGCTTTATTTGTACCATCCAATTTACGTGCACACTCTAAGCTATTATGGATAGAGTTTATCAAAGTGTCGTAATAAGCTTGAACTTTCATTTTCTGGGTTTTATCATGTAGAGCAGGTAGATGTTTTTCCAGACACTCCTTATATAACGATATTTCTTCTTCGCTTTTGAGCATGCTATATTGTTTATTCTTGTACTTGGCTCTACTCTTTATGGGTGTTGCGAGTGACATTACTGCACGGAGCGGTCTATGATCTGATGGATAGTTTATACTGAGTGTTTCGATATTTTGAAATGTTTTGGGGCGATTTGACAGTATAAAATCTATTTCGTTTTTATATTGACTATTTGGGGAGCGCCATGTCCACCTTTTTTTGGGTTTTTTCTTGTAGAAGGTGTTGATGATCGCCAGTTTGTTTTCTATGGCGAAATCTATGAGTCTTTGTCCTCTCGCGTTTCTTTCACCGTACCCATGTTGTTTCATAATTAGATGATCGCCCAATTGAGGCTTTCCTATTTTTGCATTAAAGTCTCCCATTAAGATGAAATCTGTGTATGCTATATCAATGGCCTTGTTAATATTTTCATAGAAAAGATTGATCTCCTCTTCGTCAGCTGCCTCTGTTGGAGCGTAGACTTGGATTATACTGAACTTTTTATCCGGTAAATTTAAATTAAGCAGAGCCACTCGTTCGGAGATGCCGATGTAGCATTCCAACAATGGTTTGAGTTTTTTATTTATTATAAAGCCAACTCCATGTCTGCCAGGCGTTTGGCCTGTGTAGCAGAGGATGAAATCTTCGTATTCTGATATTACGTTGCCAAGACGTCTTACTTCTGATATGCCTATGACATCGTATTTTATATTCGTTAGTGCTTCTTTCATTTCAATTATATGTTCATAAGATGAAAGTGTTCTAACATTGTAGGTTGCTATGTAGAGTTTACTTATGTTTTCTTCTTTGAGATTCAAGTGATTTGAACTTGATGGCTTTGGAAGGTTTTGGTCGTAATCTTCCACGGTGACCGGCCGGCTTGGAAGATGTTTTTCTGTGTTTTTTGGTTCTTGTTCTGTATGATGGTTAATTGAGAGAGGTACTGTTGGTTGCTATTTGTTTTCCTGATTTTCTTCTTGATTTTTGTCATTTTTGTTTGTTAGGAAGCTGAGTATACTCGGCTTAATCCTCGGTTCCGAGAAACTAGACGATCTCTGAGGTGCCGTATTTGTGGCACTTGTTAATGTGTTTTTAATGTTTTTATTTTTCTTAGCTATTTGAGTGCTACGAGGGGCGTTAAGTCCGGTGTTCGAGTTATTTTGCGGTGAGATGGAGAGATACCTTTTCCTGGTATCTGATGTTGATCTAGGTTCTGCTGCTCTTTTTAATATAATCAATTTGTCGTATTTGATGACTGCTTTGTTACCTTTCTCTCTCTCTAGATTCACTTGTTCCTGCAACATTTTTCTTTTTTCTAGTATGTGTTTAGGGTAATCTTCTTTTATGTAGTAGGTGGTGTCGTTAAGCATTCCCTTATGTTTCATAATATTGATTTTTGTACCCATAGTGGTAAATGTTACCGTAATAGGACGAGGATTTTCCGTTTTTTTGCCTATTCTTCTGGCTTCTTGTATATCACTGCAATTTAATTTTATAGAAAGATAGTCGTTCACAAATGCAATTAAATTGTTTTCCATATGAGAATAAGATTGTTCGTTTTCTTCGATGCCAAAGAAGACTATATTACGCTGTCTTGCCTGTTTCTCCAAGTAATGCAATCTTTGTTCTTGGTTTTCTATTTTCTCCTTCAGCTTTTCCTGATTTTCTTCCAATGATTTGAACTTTGTGTCCAATATCATGTTTATATTCTCTGTTACTTTTTCAGTTACCTCTGTGCTACTTTTCGCTATTGCTATTCTTTGTTCGTCTAAATCTATCTGTATCTTGCGAAGTGCAACCATAATTTCTTCCATGTCTATTTTTAGAATGTTAATTTTAGTGGCCTCTATTGGTGAGTAGCAAACTTTCTTCCTTGTGTCGACAGTTATTATGTTGATAACTGCGCCCTCTGACGGTTAGTAGCGGAAATAATTCAGAATAAATCAATCTTGATCGATTAACGTCTGTCCTTCTAGTTCCACTGCCCAACGCTAGATGGCGCTTTTAGTAGTATTTATATACGTTATTTGCTGAATTTGAGTGACAGCCAGTAATACTGATGACGACGAATTTTTAGGTTATAATATTATAACGGTCACGCACAATTACTTTCTGTCCACTTGTTTCACGAACTTTTGTACGTTACAGATGTAGATTATAGGTTTAATGTATTTTTGCACTTGTCGTAACGAATTTTGATGACTAATATCTTTGTTATTAACGGAGTACACATATGACTTTTGATAGTTTTTATCACTTTTCTCGTATATTTTATAGAGTACCAGTATTTTTGTAGCTCATTTACACTTCACTTTATCGATTTGTCACTTTTTTAAGCAAAATAATCGCTTTTCACAATTTTAATTACGAAAAGTATACGGAGCCGATGTTACGCGGTGCACAGTAGCGCCCTCTCTAAAGACCATAATAAATATAATATAAATTGTACATATTTCAAGTAGGACGTATTTACAATTGGTCATATTTCTGAGTGTACGTAAATACAAATAGACATATTTTTTTCGACCAATATCATATTGGACAATTTTACCATGTGACATGATTCCATTTTAGACGTTATTCAGGATGGACGAATTTCCTTATTGTTGTATTTCAAATGGTCATTTTTCTGAACTGACGTATAATTTCAAGTGGACGATTTTCCATTTGTACCTAATGACAGTAAATCAAAATTACATTCTGCCAACCCACTAGACTCTGTAACCATATTTTGCGACATTAAAAAAACAAAATCTATGGTACTATATTTATGTGCAGTTTTGAGGTTGCCGTCGTAAGATTGCAGTCCTGAGATTGCTATCGTAAGATTGATAGTCTTGAGACTACCATCGTAAGATTGCAGTTTTGAGATTGTCATCGTAAGATTGCAGTCTTGAGATTGCCATCGTAAGATCGCAGTCTTGAGATTGCAGTCTTAAGATTGCCATCGTAAGATTGCAGTTTTGAGATTGTCATCGTAAGATTGCAGTCTTGAGATTGCCATCGTAAGATCGCAGTCTTGAGATTGCAGTCTTAAGATTGCCATCGTAAGATCGCAGTCTTGAGATTGCAGTCTTAAGATTGCCATCGTAAGATTGCAGTCTTGAGATTGCCATCGTAAGATTGCACAGTATTGAGATTGCCATCGTAAGATTGCACAGTCTTGAGATTGCCATCGTAAGATTGCACAGTCTTAAGATTGCCATCGAAAGATTGCACAGTCTTGAGATTGGCATCGTAAGATTGCAGTCTAGAAATTGCCTTCGTAACATTGCAGTCTTAAGATTGCCATCGTAAGATCCTGACTTCACGGCCTCTTCAGTAATGTACTATTTTAATGAACACGAGGGTGGTTTCATAATAAGATCACACGAGTGTTTTAAGGGCTAATTATGTACAGTTGCATACACTACTTTATCTAAACGCATATTATAAGTACTCTAAGATGCGTTCAGTAGGCGGCAAAACAAACAAATGGCGGCAAAGCTAACCAGCTGTGTCACGAATGTTTTTTTTTAATCATAGACAAACTAACAAAGTTCCTATTCTAATGCCATTCGAAATCAAAATGGCGTACGACACTTTACTTAAAATATAACGAGTCGACGTTTAATTGATACTAGAATTGGCCCCCTGTTTGAATTGTGTTGGTTTTGGAAGATGTTCCAAATTTGAACAACATAACTTTATCAAAAGTTGTATCGTAATTTTAACTATTCATTACAGCTACAGATAAGAAAACATATCATAGTAAAATTGTATCTTGTAATGCTGGTAATTTGTCTACGGATTCTGAACGCATTATAGAGGACTTATGATATTGAGTGTAGATAAATAGGTAGGATTTTGTTTGACTGACAGCTATCCATGCAATTAAGGCCTCGACCAATGGATCATCAAATTCATCAATCAAGTCAATGAGATATATTTCAAATAATTTGATTTAAAAAACACCTTTTCGTTTATTTTTTTTCACAGCCACTTACACAAACGCCTTTAATATATCGCTCATAGATGACCTCATTGTTGATTTTGTGGCTACGCAGTACAACTTTATCCATAAGCGGTTGAATAATCGGCGTTAAAGTGTCAACAGCATGTTTTAGTATATCGATTTCCACTTGCAACTCATGTTCGGTTTGTTTAATAATTGCTTTCATTTCTTGCACTTGTTCGTAGAACTTGTTTTTAAATTCAGCAGCTGAGTTAATAGCGTTGGCAAAGGTAAACGGATTGGGTGTCTCCGTCACGAATTTCTTCAAGTATAACATTAAATACCAGAATTCATCCTCAATATTCGTGTTGCAAAGATTGTCGAAGAGAACATAGTCGAATGTGAAACGTAATTCATTAATAATTTGGCCTATGAAGTCCAACCATCTCTCCTCCCAACCCTCTACAAACACTTCGGAAGTGTAGCAGTCATACGGCACAATTCGTACGATTGGACGTCCTGTTGCAAAGCAGTCGAGACTGTCGTCGGGAGCATGTTTCATCCGTATTGGTATTAAGTTATGAATGTCAGCTGTAAAGTTATAACTTTGATCGCTCCCATATCGTCGTGTTTCTGTGTGAATTTCATCAACCCACATGTGTTCAAGAATGCAATATCTCAAAGCCGCCTTACTCTTCAATTCGCTTGCTTGACATTTGTCTGGATGAGGGTTGTTGCGGACCATCTCTAACCACTCATAATCTGTACCTAAGGTTTTCTGAAAACGCCAGAGAAGCAGATATGCCAATAATTTCGGAGACATTTTCGTCAGCAGTGCCTGTAAAAATAACGCTGTGGTTACATTACAGAACAGAAAAAACAGTAGAAGTGTCAAGTGGGCGTGTAACGTGTGGCATAATTATGCGGAGTTCCGCATAACCTACCATACTTTTGCCGCCATCGCTTATTTCGATATTTCAATATTTCGATGTTTCTAAAATAGGAAATAAATCCAGAAGCATGCCTTATTGTGCTATTTTGGAATGTAAAAACGATAGCTGCCATAATAATACTGATGGATTTCATTCTATTCACGCAATACAGAGGCAAGGCTACACGTCCAATATTTATCACGTCAGTACTGTAACGTGTTTCGTTGAGTTCGGACGTGTATTGGATATGGAGGCAAAAACTATACTGTCATATCACAATATTTACTGATCGTGTAGTCTAGCTAGTGTATTGAAGAATTTCAATATTAATCTCAAACTGCCATCCAGAATCAAGAAATCTAGATTTCCGTGATAAATATTGACATCCGTCAATACACTAGACTACACGACCAGTAAATATCACGATATATAATAAATATCAGTAGATCACAGTATTTATTGTACGTGTAGCCTTCGCCTAAGAACTTAAACATTAATCGATATTCGTTAAATCAACTGTACTCTACAAACCTAGAGAGTTTTCTTGCTTTTCATTATGTTTTGACGACGCAAGTACTTGAATATAAAAACAAGTACAATATTATATTTGAAAGAAACACACAAGTTATATTTGTAATAACATATTTATCGTTTCAACTAATAAGAGTTTATGGTTCGATAAGAATTGCTATTAGGCAATGCAAATAACCGGTTATAACCGGTTTTAACCGGTTATTTTCATACAAAAAAGGTTAATAACCGGTTAAATTGCATTCCCTGATTGCTATAGGTCTACCAGAATCTCATGAAAAAAAGGGAAAATTAAATTTAGGCCTTGCAACTCCGGGGTAATAGGATTTAAAGTTCTTGATACTTGATTTTCCACGTTCTATAAAATCATGATGCGGGGAACTCAGTCCGAGTAGAAGTCTTTATTTCTTTGCGTATTATTATTATTATTATTTTCCTCGCTCAACGCATAAGTTTAACTATCTAGCGAGGAAATGCTGCCAGCATCTTCGGGACGATGCCGCAGGGCCCTTTTTTAGATATAGGTTTTTAATTTTAAAATATAGTTAAGTTTATAATTTTAATTTTAGTTTTGTATTTCATTATTAATATTGTATTAACTTGAATATTTTTTGTCCCTAAATAAACACTTTAGCTTTATAGAGCAATACAGCAATTTTCTAGGATAACATTAAAATATCATGTATGTGCAATAAACTATACATCTATGCAGTGCAGATAGAACAAGCAGAGATTTACAATATAACGATTAGTTACCTACGTAACCCTTTACATCAAGTTCGGACTTGCATTTCCTAATAAATAATAAGTATTAAAGTTAAATTGAAACAATCGTGAGCTATAATATGTATATTTAGTTCGAAATGACTTCAAAAATTCGATGACGTATTGTCGCTTAGCTAACAATACCGCACAGGTCAAAATTAAATTAACTCTTAATTCGCGTTCAATCGTTGACTTACGCGTTATTCTTAGCTAAGCGAATATATTGTGCAACTTTAACATGAATCAATTTCGTATTCTGAGATGTGCGATATTTCTTTTCTTTTTAAATTCCTCATAAAAACATCATGAACACCGGGCCGCACAGCTACGGTTCATCGTATGGTGGTAATGGGTAATCCTGGAATTAAATGGAACCTAATTATTAAGGGACGTAGACTTTTTCGTGTCAGACGTAACGTTTCTGCAAAATGTATTAACGGACCTTAAAGTATCAATATTATTTGGCTACATTTACTAGTATTTTGTAAATACGACACTAAATCTAAGATTATGTTTGATTTATATCTTCTTCCTCGCAAATTTTACAGTACACATGAGTAGCGATATTTTTCGCTTGAGATCGAAGGGCTTTTATCACATTTCCCTAATTTACTAACACTATATTTGAGTATAAATAACAAACAATAACAAACTCTGACAAGCGGTGAAATTAGAATTGACGGGCGTAAGGCAACATTGCCATATGAAAACCATAGTGATTTGGAAAGAGATCGTCACAGGGCGTGATTTGGACCTTTAAGCACCAGGGACCCAATTCTCGTGTCTTCGAGATGATTTTTCATGCGAGATGAACTGTCAACTGCATACATTTTTTCGACATATCATCTCGAATTAACGAGAATTGGGTCCCAGTGTGGAAGAAAGTAACGCCAAAGAAGTCCGGTCGTTGATTTGACGTTTCTTCACCTTCTGATCATGACAGATTAAAGAAGAAATGACACCCAGTTTTTGTTTCTTTTCCTCTTATCAAAATGTAATCTATAAAGTAGAGACAAGTAGCTGGTGCAACGTTCATCTTATTGCACGGCTTCTATGCCTCTAGTCTTTATTCTCTGGTCTATACAAAAACACTGAAAATAGCAATAATCCTCCATTCACAAACACCGTGATTGGATCTTTAGGGGATTCCAAAGTAAATTAAAACAATTTTACTTTAATCCCTAGAGATTAAAAAGGAACTTTAGTCCCGATGTGCAGAGAGTAAAGTAACATTTTAAGAGCATGAGAAGTGAAAAAATAATAGTATTTTATGTAACTGATACATAAAGAGGGTCCTTAAAATACGAAGGTGGTATTAGGAAGAGAGAAATAAAGGGATCATATTTGTAAGTTGACCTTTATTATCATAGTTAAATAGTACCTGATTAGTCACTTGACATCACGCCTAACAATGCCTTACAATACTTCTGTTGGAAGAATGCGACAGCGGCGCTAGCAGCATTGAAATCACAGGTTGATTATATACGGCGGTTAATGGATTAAAAGAATGAGAATAGAGGTCCTGAACCTAAAAACCTAACCTTAAATTTATTTATCAGTTGGTATGTAAAAAAAGTTTACTGTATCAAACATATTATGGAGACCATTAAAATCTTTCTGTAACAATTTAAGTTTTGCTATCGCATTTTTCTGGAAATTACCAACTGCAGTTACGAGTTCCTTCACTTTATTTCTGTACACTTTCTTTTCGTTTTTCATCATTTCGAGCACCTGTTTGATGGATATGGGATTCGGTACTTCCGTTACGAGTTTCTTCAAATACAACATTAAAAACCAGAATTTCTCTTCAACATGAGTATTAGCCGTTTCATCGAACAATACAAAATCGAAGATAAACTTGAATTCAGTAATAATCTCGCTAATAAATCCATTTAAATATGTTTCATTCCATCCTCTAAATTTAGTGCTGTAACAAGTATACGGTGATTCACGAACTCTATATCGAGTAGACTTTAAGCAATCATGGGGATCGTGCGGGTCAGTTTTTCCGCGTAAAGGTATAATCCTTCTGAGTTCGGCCATGAAATTGTAATCCTTTACAGATTGAGAGCGACGACTATGCTTAGATATATCTAAATACCATTTTTGTTTAAGAATGCATAGTCTCAAACTCATCTTACTTTTCAAGATTGCTGGAGAACAGATATCTGGAAATGGGTTGTAATGTACCATCTGGTTCCACTCGTGGTCTTTTAGAAAAATCGAGTCGCTGTTGAAATGTGGATGTTCCTCCATATTGGCTTTAGACATCATGGTGACGAGAGAGAAATATATTATTAAACTCGATGACATTGTGTTTTATTCTTGTGCAGATAAAAGTATGTCAGCAACTGCGAAAAAAAGAAAAAAAAATGTTTTCAATCCTGCAAATTTTCAGCAGGATAGGTTTTTTGGCTTTTTAATCTGGACTATTATATCCGCAGTTGCGCGAGTAACACTGTTATTTTTTGGCTCCTCGTTTTTATTCCTAAAAGGCGTAAAAAAAAACTACCCGACCAGTGCAATTATGCCTGTTTTACACGAGGGCAGAACAGTGAGGCAGAGCAGTTAGCGTTGTAGAACCATCCATAGTTTTAATATCGATAGTTTACCTGGAAAACTATTCAAAATATCGATAGTAACGCCATATGTCAATACTGTCGATATTATCAATAGTATTAAACGTTTAAACTATCGATAGTATTGACTTATGGCGACACTATCGTTATTTTAAATAGTTTTCCAGGTAAACTATCGATATTAAAACTATCGATGGTTCTACAACGCTAACTGCTCTGCCTCACTGTTCTGCCCTCGTGTGAAACAGGCATTATCGCGGTACTGACCTAAAGTCACCGTCAATAGAATTTGCGAACTATGTAAACAAATTAGTAGTTTGACACATAACCTCAAATATTCACCAAGCGTGTTTTTATTAAAAATAACGTATAATGAATAGTTATTTCATCTTAAACTTAATATGAAAATAATGATTTAGTGTATAAATCGTTGCAAAGACCTCACTTGATCTTTAAAAGTACGTGATTATCGAGTAATCATGGTGAATTGGTTCGTTTGGTTTTGTTTACCTACATAGTTCGCAAGTTCTATTGACGGCGACTTTACGAGGCTTATGATATGTGGGTAGATAAATTGGTGTAAGTATGTAACTGTACATAATTAGGAATAATTAGGCAGTCAAACTACTATATTGATATGTAGAATAAGAGAGGAAAGAAGAATAACTGTTTATTTCAATTCATACACTAACCGTTTCGGTAAAGAGTTTATTCATTTAAACAACAAATCCAACCCAATATCAAACTGACATAAAAGCCGATACCTCCATCAATTCTTAGATATTATCAAAAATAGGGTGATTGAACCAGTATTGGACAAGGCACCGATAATGGACACTTGATTCTTATTTTACAGAAGATAAGGTTTATTCATTTGTTTTGCAGCAATCGATTTAGGACCGTATAAAGTTTGAAATAAGAGTGAAGTGTCCATTACTGGTGCCTGTTAGCTAAAAAGGTCCATCATTGGTGCCGTCACACAATAATAATAAAAAATACAAACCTTTGTAGTGTTGTCCACCGTTGTTGATAAAAAAGTGATTCGCCATAAAACCCGAAAACAATTGTTATTTAAAAAAAAAAATTATTCTACTAGAGTAATAGCTTTGAAATTGACTATTGGATTCCGTACCAGCAAACGGCCAATTGCACAACTTGCACAATTATTGAGTGTAGGTACAATAACCAGCAATAATATAGTATGCAACATTGGGCGCAAAAATATCTGACACGTTCTTATACCTACCACTAATAATAACACAGAACAGAAAAAACAATACAAGTGTCAAGTGGGCGTGTAACGTGTGGCACGGTTATGCGGAGTTCCGCATAACCTACCCTACTTTTGCCGCGATCGCTTATTTCGATATTTCTAACATAGGAAATAAATCCAGAAGCATGTCTTATTGTGCTATTTTGGAATGTAAAAACGATAGCCGTACCAAAAATATTTTCACTGTGGCGTGTTGTTTTTATGATAGTTTGAGTATTGGCGACAACAGGGTGCAATAGGTCTGATACTAAGTGAAGCCCATGCCACTTCCACTGTTTTTCCTATTCCGTGAGCAATAAGGACGTGTCAGATATTTTTGCGCCCAATGTTGGATAATATATTATTGCTGGAGACTGTACCTACTTGGATTTAGTCTTTCGACCTTAGTTTTTCGAACTATTTTGGCGCACACTTAGCAAGACAAAAGTTTTGGACCGACCTCCGACACAAAAAACAATCGGGAATATAAATAATTACTATTTGTATTACGGAACATATATTAGTTTAACATTAGTTTATTATTACGTTGGTTTGCGTAAGGATTAGTCTTACAGATAAGTGCCAGTATTGATTCGAAAGTGCCAGTATTGGTTCGGAAGTGCCAGTATTGGTTTGAATCACCATATTATAAGGAGTGGCGCTGTACAACAGACTGGAAAAAAATTGGAATGAAACATCATGTAAAAAAGTCTTATGGTCGATTGCAAGTAGGTACTTTTCAAGAATGCGTGTAAAGCGTACTAATAAATAGTTATTAATGACGACACGCTGGCCTCGTTGGTAGCTGGGTTCAAATCCCGGTAAGGGCAGATATTTGTGTGATGAGCGCGAACATTTGTTCCTGTGTTTATGTTTTCTATGTATTTAAGTACTTATATATTTCTGTATATAAGTATTTATATCGTTGTCTAGTACCCATAGTACAAGCCTAGAGCTTAGTTTGGGACTAGGTCAATTGGTGTGACGTTGTCCCCATATATTTATTTATTTATTAATTTCAGAAGGTTTTTTTTTAATAACTTTATTTATTACACATTTTTACAATAAACCTGTACAGAACTTTATTTGACATCTTGTTACTCTTGTTAGTTATCCAACAATAGTCCTTGCTTTAAAAAGTTTGCTGCGTAAAAATCTCCTATTTATAGTCCAATAGCGGATTTCAATGTTTGAAAAGACGATGACAGTCTAAAGACTTGATCTCTCAACCCAAGTGAGAAGTCCTCAACGTTTCTGTTAAGTTGGGCTATATCCTCGTTAAATTGCACACTATCGTTCTGAGCAGCATTTATTGCGTTTACTATTATATAAGGATTCGGAATTTCCTTCACAACTTTTTTTAAATACAATATCAAATACCAGAATTTGTCTTCGATATGCGTGTTAGCCGTGTCATCATATAATACATAATCAAAAGTGAAACGTAGCTCATTGATAACTTCGGAAAGAAACCTATAAAAAGCTTCTTTGTTCTTCTTTAAGTCATTATATCTAGGATCATAGCAATGAAATGGAACTTCGCGCATTCTATCACGATCAGATATTAAACAATCATATTGGTTATCAGGGTCTGTTTTTTTACGTAATGGTATGATTCGAGTAACCTCAGACATGAAGTTATAATTTTTTATCTCACTACGCCGTCTATTCATAGGCATTTCTGTGGACCACTTGAGCTCTAGTATACAGAGTCTTAAACTCGTCTTGCTCTCTAGACCTGAGCATACATCTGGGTAGGGATTGTTGTTCAACATCTCATTCCACTCTTGGTCCCTCGGGTCCATTAAATTGCTCTTTCTTAGATTCTTCCCCATGCGATGTGTTTTTGCATTCACGTTCATGACTTTTTGTAGAGACAGTATGAGACATGCCACTAAACATGGCGACATTGTCATCTATTTACGTGCGCCAACGAGGTTTAACTGGTAGTTAAATTACCTGTAACAATACATTAGTTCAATTTCTTTTTGTTTTTGGCGGAATAAAGAATAAAGACCAGATTATATGCAACATAAAAAGCTTGTTATATGCATGCAAATATTCATGAAAAATGCTTGAAATATGCAAAATTAAATGATAAGTTTTAAGAATCGAAAAAAGAAAAAGTAATTTTTATTGTTTTATTTCAAAATCAGCATACAATTAATAAATTATCTGTAGATTGACGATAATAGGTGAAGTAACATAAAATTATATTACACTAGAGGACGCCCGCGACTTCGTACGCGTAGAATTAGTTTCCCGCTACTCCCCCATTTCTTCCCTTGGGGGTCGATTTTCGGAAGATCGTTTCTTAGTGCTCACTTACATCATGAAAGGAACCCCTGTACCAAATTTCAAGTTTCTAGGTACAGTAGTTTCGGCTGTGCGTTGATATATAAGTCAGTCAGGTTTGCCTTTTATACTTATATATAGATTAGTAATATAAAAAATGTAACGTTACATACTTGTAATGTAAACATTACATTTTTTTCATATTTTTGTAAACTTAAACAATCAAGTATTGTTCCAAATGTTCAGTAGTAAGATTGTGTCGTCGTTAATCTATATATATAAAAGGCAATGTCCCGGGTGACATATCAACGCCCAGCCTAAACCGCTAAAGATACAAATTTGGAATTTTGAGGGGAAGTTGATTTTGTATTGGAGGCGTCGTTTAAGAAGGGATTTTTCGAAATTCAACCCCTAAAGGTGTGAAAGGGGGTTGCAAAGTTTGTATGGGAAAAAATATTTTTATTGTCTAATTTACTTGAAACTTGGTAGGAATGCTCTTCAATGCAAATAATGAGACACGTATTTCGGCGATTACTAAAATTCAACCCCTAGAGGGATGAAAGGGGGTTGCAAAATTTGTATGGGAAAAAATACTTTTATGGTCAAATTTACTTGAAACTCGGTAGAAATGCTCTTGAATGCAAATAATGAGACACGTATTTCAGCGATTACTAAAATTCAACCCCTAGAGGGATGAAAAGGGGTTGCAAAGTGTGTAAGATAAAATATTTTTATGATCAAATTACTTGAAACTTGGTAGGAATTCTCTTAAATGCAAATAATGAGACATGTATTTCGGCGATTACTAAAATTCAACCCCTAGAGGGATGAAAGGGGGTTGCAAAGTGTTTACAGATAAAATATTTTTATGATCAAATTTATTTGAAACTTGGTAGGAATGCTCTTCAATGCAAATAATGAGACACGTATTTCGGCGATTACTAAAATTCAACCCCTAGAGGGATGAAGAGGGGTTGCAAAGTGTGTAAGATAAAATATTTTTATGATCAAATTACTTGAAACTTGGTAGGAATTCTCTTAAATGCAAATAATGAGACACGTATTTCAGCGATTACTAAAATTCAACCCCTAGAGGGATGAAAAGGGGTTGCAAAGTGTGTAAGATAAAATATTTTTATGATCAAATTACTTGAAACTTGGTAGGGATTCTCTTAAATGCAAATAATGAGACACGTATTTCGGCGATTACTAAAATTCAACCCCTAGAGGGATGAAAGGGGGTTGCAAAGTGTTTACAGATAAAATATTTTCATGATCAAATTTATTTGAAACTTGGTAGGAATGCTCTTCAATGCAAATAATGAGACACGTATTTCAGCGATTACTAAAATTCAACCCCTAGAGGGATGAAAAGGAGTTGCAAAGTGTGTATAAATAAAATATTTTTTATGATCAAATTTACTTGAAACTTGGTAGGAATGCTCTTCAATGCAAATAATGAGACACGTATTTCAGCGATTACTAAAATTCAACCCCTAGAGGGATGAAAGCGGGTTGCAAAGTGTTTACAGATAAAATATTTTTATGATCAAATTTATTTGAAACTTGGTAGGAATGCTCTTCAATGCAAATAATGAGACACGTATTTCGGCGATTACTAAAATTCAACCCCTAGAGGGATGAAAGGGGGTTGCAAAGTGTTTAAAGATAAAATATTTCTATGGTCAAATTTACTTGAAACTTGGTAGGAATACTCTTAAATGCAAATAAGGAGACACGTATTTCAGCGATTACTAAAACTCAACCCCTAGAGGGATGAAAGGGGGTTGCAATGTTTGTATGGGAAAAAATAGGTACTTTTATGGTCAAATTTACTTGAAACTCGGGAGAAATGCTGTTCAATGCAAGTAATGAGCAGTAATCGGAAATAGGTGAGCTAATTTACCTAAACTTGATGCATGTTCATTCAATAATGTATTCCCATCTCACTCACGCATGAATGAATAAGCATCAAGTTTAGGTAGATTAGCTCACCTATTTCCGATCACTGGTAATAAGACACGCATTTCAGCGATTTCTAAATTTCAACCCCTGGAATAAAAGGCGGTTGCAAAGTTTGTTTAGGAAAAAATATTTGGTATGCTCAAATTTACTTTAAACTTTGTAGAAATGCTCTGAAATTAAAATAATGAGTCACGTATATCAGTGATAACTAAAATTCAACCCCTAGAGAGATGAAAGGGGATTGCAAAATTTAAATCGAAAAAATACTTTTGTGGTCAAATTTACTTGAAAATTGGTAGAAATGCTCTTCAATGCAAATAATGTGACACGTATTTCAGCGATTACTAAAATTCAACCCCTAGGGATAAAAGGGGGTTGCAAAGTTCGTTTAGGAAAAAATATTTGGTATGCTTAAATTTACTTTAAACTTGGTAGAAATGCTTGCTCTGCAATGAAAACAATGAGTCACGTGATAACTAAAATTCCAACCCTTGGGGGATGAAAGGGGGTTGCAAAGCTTCTACAGGAACGAATACTTTTATGTTCTGATTTACTTACTTGAAACTTGGTAGAAATGCTCGATTCAGGAAAAACTACCTCTAAGGAGGTAAAACAGGGGGTAGAAAATTGTATGGTATATTTATAAGTGAGAAACGTGGATAAAAGGTGGTACCTAATAGTTAGTTAAGAGCAAATCCAAAAAAACTTGGGATCTAAGACTACTGACTGTAAAGTTTGTACCGAAATTATGTAATATTCAAAGTTACATACCTTCAAGATATGAAAATGGGTATTATTATTACATACAGAAAATATTCAGCTTCGGTGTTTATCGAAAATCTTCTGCTAAGTGGGTTAATTGTTTGTATAGAAATGTGGCAAATTTATCTAGACTCGTATAAAAAAACGTAATGGTGAAAGAGAGGCAGTGAATTTATTTTGTATGTAGCGCCATAAAATTAAAGTTGTTTATGTAGACTGCTTACTTAAAATTCACGCTCTAGACTTTTTTTTTAAACCCTTATAAGGTGATGTAAACTATAACTGTACTTTCAACAGAAGTTCTGACTCTCCGCAGACGAAGTCGCGGGCGGAAAGCTAGTTCAATATATATTTATAAGTAAGTAGAAAAGGATCGCTTCACATCCACTGAGGTAGTGGGGCAGAATTTGAAATTTCGGTCCAAAAATATTCTAAATGTATCAATATGCATCATAACTATATTTTAAGTAAAATATGCTGTTACCGCCGAGGATGGCTTGAAAATGCAAATGCATATGCAAATATATGCAAATGCATATAATCCGGTCTTTAGAACCTTATGCCAGTTTCACACAAGGGCAGTGAGGCAGAGCAGTTAGCGTTGTAGAACCATCGATAGTTTTAATATCGATAGTTAACCTGGAAAACTATTTAAAATAACGATAGTGTCGCCATATGTCAATACTACCAATATTTTAAACGGTTTACCCTTGAATCGCCGACACTCATTTCACCGAATTTTCATTTCATCGAATTTTCATTTCATCGAACAGGCATTTCCATGTGCAGGAGTTATAATTTTTTGGGGGTCACAGGTCTAACCTAACCTAACCTACTTAAACCATGATTAAGATAACCTAAAAACGATAAGGTTTCAGCAGAAATTAGCTGTCGATGAAATGAAAATTCGATGAAACAACGCATTCGTGAAATGAGTGTCGATGATTCAAGGAGCACCCAGTTTAAACATTGACATTCCGAATAAAGAAAAACAAGACCAAGTGCGGATAGGTCGAAAAACTCGCACAACAAGCAGACGAACACCCTCCACTTCAGTCTTCTCGTGACCACGGCTGTTTTAACACAGTCGAAACGTCGCTCGAGGTAAATGTTTAATTTATTACGCGATTAAGTCCCGTTTCATAGTTTTAGTAATATATAGACTGTTAAACTTATTTAACCTTTCTTTTGGCGTTGTGCAGTGGGATGTATTATACAGGATGCCTCTGACCTTGGGGCTTTAAATGCAACGATCGATTCTTCTCTCTAAATTGATCTACTTTTGTTCTGCAACATTAAAAAATAACTTAAGTTTAGATAACTAATTGATGTTAAAGTCTAATTGTAAAATTAGTGTATTAAATCATGGCCATATAATCACCATCTCATGGTACGGGGGCGACATTTCCTTAGTACGGGGGCTAAAGGAAAATGGAGAATTGGATCGCGTACATTGAAAATTACATTTAGTTTGTATGAAAAACAAAAAATAAAAAACGTCTTGTATGAGTCTTGTAAAAGTTGCAGAACAGAGGGGCTAGACAAGATGCATTACGCTAACCAGCGTTTCTATTCGTTACGTTTTTAAACCAATCGCATCACTTGTAGATGACGTGATACGAAAAGTCATGTGATCTACCAGTGACGTGATTGGTTTAAAAACGAAGCGATTAGAAACGATAGTTAGCGTAGTGCATCTTGTCTAGCCCCTCAGAAGATGCTCAGTTTTGCGAGTATAATCGATCCTTGCATTTAAGCCCCATGGTCAGAGGCACCCTGTATATCTGTTTGCTTAAATAGCTTGATATAACCAAATGCTACTGTGTTAAATTTGTATAAGATGTAACTCTCTTACCGCGTTTATCTTTGTCTGTGTCGTTTTATATATACATGTACATTAATATTTATTAGTTACAGTGGAAGCGAAAATTGTATTTGATTGTAAAACTGCGCTTACTGTTGTGATTTTATTTTATTTTATTTTAACGACATTGAATTTTATAAGCCAAGGTGCAATACAATTTGCAACGAAAGAATTATACTGTTACTGTGTGCTGTGGAGAAGGGTGCTACTTATTACAAACAGTGATAAAATAGTATTTTATGTAACTGATACATAAAGAGGGTCCTTAAAATACGAGTTTGGTTTTATGAAACGAGCTGAAGGCGAGTTTCATAATAAGATCACACGAGTGTTTTAAGGCCTAATTATGTACAGTTACATACATTACTTTATCTACACACATATTATAAGTACTCTAAGATGCGTTCAGTAGGCGGCAGAACAAACATGGTAGCAAAGCTAACCTGTGTCACGAATATGAATGTTTTTTTTAAAATCATAGACAAGCTAACAAAGTCCCTATTCTAATGTCATTCGAAATCAAAATGGCGTACGACACTTTACTTCAAATATACCGAGTCGACGTTCAATTGATACTAGAATTGACCCCCTGTTTGAATTTTGTTGGTTTTGGAAAGTGTTCCAAATTTGAAAAACATTACTTTATCAAAAGTTGTATCGTAATTTTAACTTTTCATTACAGCTACAGATAAGAAAACATATCATAGTAAAATTGTATCAAGTAATGCTGGTCATTGTCTACGGATTCTGAACGCATTATAGAGAACTTATGATATGAGTGTAGATAAAGATTTTTATTTTATTTTAATTTTCATAATTATATTTTACTAGTTAAATATTAGGGCGGTTATGATTTATGATCACTTGAAAAAAATCGTGGTATTTTTAGATATGTCGAATTTAGACTGATTCTCATCTACCTACCGGTGATAAATAGGGGCACGCTGCCGGATAAAATAAATGCAAGTAAAATGTGGGTAGGTATATGTAAAAAAAAAATTATCACACGGTCGGGGCAATATGCGGCAGTTCTACTAAAAATAGGCGAAGATCGTATGTCAAGAGGTAGTAACGATTTGATTACATTAAAAAGCGAATTCTGTAATATTGTACAAAACACAGATGATCTAAAAAATACCGTGTATCCAGTTCTACAAACCAATAAAAATAATAGAGAATGATTGTGTGAAAGGGCAATATTAGCGCCGAAAAACAAAATTAATGGGTAGATAAATAAATAAAAAACCGGTCAAGTGCGAGTCGGACTCGCGCACCGAGGGTTCCGTATTGAATATAATATGCTTGGTAACCGCAAAAGAAAATACTCACTTTGTTATAACCTTTATTTTCCAGGCAATAAGGTCGATTTTGACTAGCCTAAATTTTAATAAAGATTTTCTTGGTTTTTTTGTTATTTCTCAAAAACTGTAAATAATGAACACTTTATTTTATTTTTCCCAGAAAATATAAGTAATTATCTATACGTCAGGAGTTTTTTCAGAATTTTTGATTAATAAACTTCGGAGATAAGTGGGGGGAACAGTCATTTTTTGTACATTTTTGGCTATAAATCAAAAAGTACATACTTAACAAAAATTTAAAAAAAAAATAGTTTTGAAATGTGCATTAAGACCTTTCATATGACACCCCATTTGCTATAATCGAACCACTTTCATTTTTCAACCCCCCATTC
Source organism: Acleris cristana (assembly GCA_948252455.1). Classification (NCBI taxonomy): domain Eukaryota; kingdom Metazoa; phylum Arthropoda; class Insecta; order Lepidoptera; family Tortricidae; genus Acleris; species Acleris cristana. The sequence continues at coordinate 1,804,345 of OX411798.1, read as the reverse complement.
TAGACCCCTTTTCAATTATTAATAAAACTAATTTCATATGGAGAAAGGGCTACATTATTTTTCTTTACTCTTAAATTTACATTAACGCCTTTGCTTCTATAATGAACTTTACTATTAACTTGAACAGCCTTGTCAACTTGCAATAAATTTTTACCAGGTACATTTGATGACAAAATATTAGAAGTAGCTTCACCATCTATTTTATTTTCAGAATTGCTTAATTCTAGGTCCATATTGTATCGTATTGATGCCATACTGGGACCTGCTTGTGATAGGTCAGCTTGAGATACTGATGCCGTACTGGGACCTGCTTGTGATAGGTCAGCTTGAGATATTGATGCCATACTGGGACCTGCTTGTGATAGGTCAGCTTGAGATACTGATGCCGTACTGGGACCTGCTTGTGATAGGTCAGCTTGAGATATTGATGCCATACTGGGACCTGCTTCTGATAGATTAGCTACAGATAGAGCATCTTCAGCTCGAGCAGCTGCAGCCAGAGCTTCATAAACCAGTGCTGGATGTTTCCTTTTCAAAGCAGCCTGTCTCTCCAGTGGTGGCCACAACTCATCTTTTTTCTGACATATGTGGTACAACACCTTTTTTTAATAGTAGTGACATTCTTTGTCCTCCTTCCAATGCATCATCACAAGATTTTGTATTTTATATAATTTTCTGTATCATTTTCAATCTGAAAACAGAAACAATAGTAAGTATGTGAATACAAATGCACTTTTGAACTGGGTATTCCAAATAGGTTTCCTTCTTTCTTCAATAAATTAAACAAGTATTTCGTTTACAGGGAGGTGAAAAACCTGGTATATATACTATGTATTAATGTTAAATGTTGAGAATATCTTTAAAAACTTTAGCAAAATAGGTTATGTTTTCGTCGGGGTTTGTAAACAATTTGTTTTACTTACGTTAAAGTGATCTTCACAGCAGTATAAGCTACTCAAACACGATACATTATCTCTCCTCATTGCCTTACACCACTTTTTCCTTACATTTGTATCTTTCGGCATATGGAAGTAGACTTTGTCAGGCGCGGTTATGATGTTATTTTTGCACATAGGAACGATACAATATTTATAGTAAGCTTTTGAATTTTTTTCCATGATGATAAATTGATCAGGCTCTAATCACTCAGTTTTATAATAATTTATACTTTATATGTAACTTTTATTAACTTATTATTATTATTTACTTATTTTATTAACTTAATTCATACACTTCGTGGTTGACAGCACAGATTATAGGATATGTCTAAAGCACAGATTATAAGATATGTCTAAAGATGCTTGACAGTGATGACAGTGCACGGTGACGTCACAGATTAAGCGCGCCAAAATAGCAGCGTTTAAAAGTCGTCCGAAAATGATAAGAGTTTTAATTATTTTTTGTAGCTTATGTATTCATATTTTGTTAGTGTTATATTTTTTTCCGGTTATGTAATAACTTATAGAATAGTTAAAAAAATTAAAAAAAAAACATGCATATTCCCTATTATTAATAAAATTAATTTCATATTTTTTTTACCACAAATAGATGCGGGCAAGCAAGTTGTACAACTATGCCAAATTTCAAGTTATTCCGCTGCCGACCGTCGCCGATAATTCTTGCTTTATCTGTGTTCCTTTTTACTTTTGTCTATTTCATGATCGATTTTTGTACCTATTTTACTCCGTTTTCATTCCCATAGTTAAATTTTATTTAATTGATTTCTCATTATTTTACTTATTAATCTACTATTTTATATTATACTAGCTTCTGCCCGCGACTTCGTCCACGTAGATTTCGATTAGTTATTCCCTCGGGAACTTTAAAATTTTCCGGGATAAAAAGTAGCCTATGTGTTAATCCAGGATATAAGCTATCTCCATTCCAAATTTCATCCAAATCCGTTCAGCCGTTGCAGCGTGAAGAAGTAACAAACACACACACACACGAACTTTCGCATTTATAATATTAGTAGGATTCTCAAATTAAACACTGTCTCTTCGTTCGTGTGTCACGTTGGCGCCACTGAAAACCAGCGTCGCGGTTTACTCTGTGACATATTGCTGAGTGGTGTCAATTTCGACGTCACAGAATCACCCATGGCAACATTATCCTAAAATAGCATTTTTCTTTCCTTCTTTATTGTTTTTTTAGTACTTACCGTGTTGCCATCCTTATTTTTATGATGTTTTCTCTGTACTGTTTTTTTGTGTTCGTCGAATAAATGTTTCTATTTCTATTTCTATTTCTATAATTCCGATAGATTTACCATTTAACTTTAAAAGAGTGCTCTAAACAGCTATTGCCATGACCATTAAGCAAAGCGCAAAGACAAACAGTATAAGTAGCCGGCGTACATTTTGAAGCAAACTGTTTTTCCATGGGCAACTGTATATAGCATGCTCACGAGTACCCAGCCCACCAAATCCTCATGATCTAGCGAAAGATGGCAAAACAAAAAATATTGTAGGTATACAAAAATAAATGTATTAACCTAGATGACGTTATCCAATTCAATTTAAATTTAAATGTGGAGCTCAATATTACATAAAACATCATCCTGGCCTGGGAGGATGTTTTAACTATAATAGTAGTTTATGTGACTGTTGCATAATAAGGGGCATTAAAATTCGAGTGAGTGTTTATGAAACGAGCCGAATGTTTTAATTGTGACATTAGCGGCCTGCACACGTAAAGTTCGGACCGCGGGAAACGCCACGCGCCATTCCAATCTTCGTTCCGAACCATACGTGTAAATGCAACAGTAATAGGAAAATAGTAAAAAATGTACGATTCGGAACGAAAATTGGAACGGTACAAAGCGTTTCCCGCGGTCCGAACTTTACGTGTGCAGGCCGCTAATGTCACAATCACAAATCCTATCAAACTACACTAATCCTAGTTAAATTCGAAGTCAAAAGATTATAATAAGCAATAAAGTTTTTATTACTATTGAAAATATAATCGAATCGCACGCACAGATTAAATCGTAGATGAAGTATTTATTTCGAAGACCTGGTACCATGAGGCGGTTACTTTTCATAATCTTATGTAAGTTTTTTTTAATCTTACATACATACATACATACATTAAATCACGCCTGTTTCCCAGAGGGGTAGGCAGAGACCACTTCTTTCCACCTGCTACGATCTTGACAAATCTCTTTCGCTTCTTCCACATTCATACATCGAGTCATGCATGCACGTCGGTTTCGGGTACTTAAAATTCGGCCCTTTTCCAGTATTTCTCCGATTTGATTCGAAAAAGTACGCCTAGGGCGGCCCCTTCCGACCCTTCCACTCACTTTAGCTCTGTATATCTCTTTCGTCAATCTTCTTAAATTATTCTTATTATTCTTCTTTTTTAATCTTAATAAATTAAATTATATATGTTAATCTATTCTTTAATTTCACACTGTGTCGAGTTTTGTTAAAGACTAGAGTATGCCCGCGACTCCGTACACGCAGAATTAATCTTCCGCTACTTTTTTTAGGGTTCCGTACCTCAAAAGGAAAAATCGGGAACCTTATATGATCACTTTGTTCCGTCAATCCGCATCATCAGTACAAATTTGACCTGCGGGCTTAGCACGCGAGGTGAGGATTATACGTCAAAATTCGTCAAACGAGATTTAGTGTCAAATATGTCTATTCCATATTCTAACGTAAGAGTACCTAAACGTTTAAGGTTTTAAATAAAAGTGTAATTTGTGTGACTTGAGTCCTTTTATTACTAAGCATCTTGAAGTGGGATTTAATGTCATGATTATATGTCATTTTCGGTATTGCTAATTGACACTAATTCATGGATAACGTCAAATCTGACAGTAAATCTCGTCTCGCGTGCTAAGCCCGCTGGGCCCGTAGGTATTATGGTCGCCTTTATCGCGGTGGATAAAGCTTCCGTCGCTCTCGCACTTACATACTGGTCAGAAAGTGACAGATGTTTTATCTACGCTTATCTACGTCGATAAACACGACTATAATCGGCCCGCTGGGAACTATTGTCTAATGCACTCGCAATCACAGCCGGCTTCAAAGTCGAACAATTGCTTTCATTTTGTATGCAGACAAGCCTTCGATTTTCAAAATGAAAACGATCGTGATTGCGAGTGCGTTAGACCAGGGGTCGGCAACCTTTTAGCAGCCAAGGGCCACATAGAAGCTAACGAAATAGGCTAGTTGCCTCTGTTTTAAAGTAGGTCTCAGGTTATTAATTATTGTCCGATTAGATGAAAAAAAAAATCCCACATTTTTTTAGGACCTACAAAACCGAAAAACTTTATTTTAAAAGTTTGGTTTTCGTTAACGGGCGAAAACGCTTACAGCCATATTAGTCTAATAGATTATCTGTGCTGTGACGTCATACGGGCCGAAAACAAACATTTGTTTGACAGTTGACGAGAGCATTTGACATATACCTAGATAAACATTTATCATTTTCGAAACCTCGATACTTTTATTAATAAAAACCATGACTTCCACCAGTTTACATGGAAAATATAGTAATAGTGTACGACCTGAGTGGACGCTCGAAGCGGGGCGTTGAGCGGGGCGGGCAGCGTCGCGGGCAAGCGTCCACCACATTCGTGCAGCGTCCACTCAGGACACCAGTATGGGTTTCATTTGTTTAACATGCACGCCGCACGCCCCGCCCCGCTGCACGCTCAACTCGAGCGTCCACTCAGGCCTTAGACTTACAAAAACACACAGATTAGGTTTTTACTAATATTAAAACGACTACGATCATAACACAACCTCAAAAGTCCATGAGTCATAAATGACAATGTCATGTCACAGCACAGGGGCTCTACTTTGAAATCAGTAATTCGAACTTCGGATCGCTCCGTCACTTTCTTGCGAATTAGTGACGCGTCGAGAGCAAAAGGGATAGCAATAGACGAAGTTCGAATTACGGATTTCAAAGTAGAGCCTCAGAATACTTGCAGAATATACCATTGCGAATTTCACTCGTATAAGAACCGACATGAAGTTTGCTTAAGGTCCTATGACGTCACAACATGCCCGACAGCGTTTTCAGAGTTCAAAATAAAAAATAAAAATGAACAATTTTTAAATAAAAAATATGTAGCCATCTTACACTTTTAATATCTGAAATCGATAAATATTGATTTCTTAAGTCTAATACTAAAGAAAATATTAATTTATTAAGCCAAATTTAATATGAGGCAAGTAGCCTATTGAAGCGGGCCGCACATGTTAATAATTTATGACTTTACAGACAAAAGTTACCACTTTGTCATTAGTCAATAAGTTCGAATTCTAATATACATTTTTGTGCAAAATGCGCCTTATTAAAAAATACTTACAAATAAATCTCGTCCTACCCGACTACGAATATCTTCGTGGTTGGCGATGTCTACAGTCGCAATTACGCATGCTAAGGATTTCAACTTTTGTGAGAACTTATTACAAAAAAATCTGAATACAAAGACCCTTACAAAAAAAATTGCCAAGAAGACTCGCGGGCCGCAAGTAAAGGGCTTGCGGGCCGCATGCGGCCCGCGGGCCGCCTGTTGCCGACCGCTGCGTTAGACGATAAGCCCTCTGAATTTTGTTACAAATAAATCTTTGAATGTTTGTATACCTACTTTAGTTACCAAGTGGTTACACGCTCGACCGGTGCTCGAGACGAAAGAGTTGCCCCGCGGGTGCGAGCTACTTTGCGTGAAGATTGAGGACCTGAAGAATGCCACCGTGAACCGCCACGTCGCTTTAGATAAATGCCAGTGGCAGCTTTTGAGGTGCCAACCAGGTACGGACCATCAATTTTATAGGCTATACTCGTAGGGCAACATAAATTATGTAGGTACTGTAATAGTAGTTTATGCAACAGTTGTATAAGAGAGGTCAAAAAAGACGAGTGGCGTGTGTTATCGTAAAGGAAGACGCCACGAGTGTTTTTTGGCCCTTCGTCCGCGTACGTAACTAAGTTTTGTAACTAGCTACGAACTAGGTTTTTTTTTTCTTGGTTTGTAACCAGGTTACGAATGAAGAACTTAATTTTGATGGTTTTGTTTGCCTGCGTAACTAGGTTACAAACAAAGCTTTTTTATTTCCTTTTACGTAGCTGGGTTACGAACGAATGATTAATTTTACCTTATATCCTTGTATATAACGGCTTAATAGTCGATCTAGGTCAAAAAAGGAAGGTAGGTTTAGGTTATGTTAGTTTTGCACCAGGCTCGAAGGGCCAAACCGCGCGAAAATAGGAGCTCCGCGATAGCGCAGCTCCGTCGACACAATAAAATTCATTTGTTAAGCGGTTATATACGAGGACATAAGGTAAAATTAATTATTCGTTCGTAACCCAGCTAAGTAGAAGGAAATAAAAAATCTTTGTTTGTAACCTAGTTACGCAGGCAAACAAAACCATCAAAAGTAAATTCTTCATTCGTAACCTGAGGGGCTAGACAAGATGCACTACGCTAACTATCGTTTCTAATCGCTTCGTTTTTAAACCAATCACGTCACTGGTAGATCACGTGACTTTTCGTATCACGACATCTACAAGTGATGCGATTGGTTTAAAAACGTAACGAATAGAAACGCTGGTTAGCGTAATGCATCTTGTCTAGCCCCTCTGGTTAGAAACCAAGAAAAAAAAACCTAGTTCGTAGCTAGTTACAAAACTTAGTTATGTACGCGGACGAAGGGATAAATTACTATGCTAAGCCACCTATGTCCGTTACTTACCGTAATAGCTAGCCCGTTGTTTTTTTACACAATAAGTAGGAATGTGTAACAAGGGCATAAGGGCGGCTTTCTTAACAAATGAAAAAATACACAAGGTAAATTAGAGGTAGGTACAGTCACCAGGAATAATATATGATCCAACATGGCCGCAAAAAAATCTGACACGCTCTTACACCTCTAGTAATAAAGACGTGTCAGATATTTTTGCGCCCAATGTTGGATCATATATTATTCCTGTTGACTGTACATACATACTAAGGGAGTCCCCATACAAGAAACGTATGAATTCTCCTCGAATACTAATAGCGTGAAACAATGATCTTTTTCAGCTGCGGTTCCTAAAAAAAGAGTAAGACGACATTTGGAAGGTAAGTCCCGTACTGGAGAATGCATCTGAGGACGGGAGTCCCGACTATTTAATCTATACAAATTAGAGATCCGCCGAATATTCGTTTTGTGTTCGGTATTCGGCGTATTCGGCATCTTTTTCACTATTTGTATTCGGCCGAATTATTCGGTTTTGGTGCCGAATACGAGTATATTCGGTTTGAGTATTTCTATTTTCTTGGCTACACGACACGGTATAGAACTAAAAGACAAAACTTCTTATTTTTTATGTTATATTACATGTCAAAGAACTCCTATGAATAATAATGTGTTGATTTATTTTTGTAATAATAAGCACCTTTGTTTTTATTTGTAAGTTAGGTAATTAACGTAATCATGCGATGTTTTGAAGCAAAGTGACAGCGCGGTGTGCGCGGGTGGCGCGCGGTAAGGTACAGTCAACCAATTTGATTTCTAGGCCACTTTGGACTATGTTAAAGTGACGTTGTCAATCAAAACGTAAGAGACTTCCTATGATTTGGTTTACAACGTCACGTTGACAAAGTCCATAGTGGCCTAGGAATCAAATTGGTTGACTGTACGGACGGCTCGGTCCTCATCTAGCCAGCAGCGACACATAGCGTACATGTTAGAACCAGTTTACGCGACAAAACAATGAAATGGTAAACCGAATAATTCGGCCGAATATCCGGTTCGGTAAAGGTTAAACCGAATAGTATTCGGTATTCGGCTATTCGGTAAAATCACTATTCGGCGCATCTCTAATACAAATCTAGTTCAACGTGTCCAGAAGAAATTCCTAAGAGACCTACGTTTTAGGCTTCGTGGGGTGCATCTATTTTATGACAAACTCGTAGAGCGATATAAACTACGTACACTTGCAGTCACACGAACGGTTCGGGATGCGATGGTTTTATATAATATTATGTACAGTCACCAGCATAAATAAGTGATCATTTATGTACCATGTCGTTTTCAACCGTTTCACAATGTTGTATAACATTTCAAACACGACGTGTACATAAATGATCACTTATTTATGCTGTTGACTGTACCAGCCATTACAATTGCCCAAAACTATTACAATATTTAAATTATCGCGCCCCTACTTACAGAACTAGATCGGCCCTCGAACTAACTCGTCCATCTATTGCTTACTTTCTAACCTCTACAACAATGTACTATAGCCTTGTAGGCAATCGCGCGGAGTGCGCCCGGCCTGACGGCGCGGATGCTCCCAGCAGATGAGGGCTTGATTTAGGCATAATAAATTGTAATAACTTTGAAATCATTGCAGAAGACACAACGGAGGCTATAAAGCAAAATACGCGTCGCCGAAGAAGAAACTCTATTAAACAGCATTCGCGATTGATTGGTAACAACTAACCGTCGAAATATTACTTATATAGTTAATTAAATATGTATATTTTGACCGTATCTTCAGAGACCTTACACAAGATGCATTCGGCGTTCGTCATCGTTATACAAATTGTATGGGATTGACGTGACGTCAGCTGTCAGACGGTCGCGTCGAGCACCATGTCAATTCCATACATGTTTTCAGTTTTCGAATTCGTTGGCGGTCAGCGCTGAAATGAAATTAAATGAGATGATTTATTTTTAACAGACAATAAAACATTACTTAAATTATATAATTTGGGACTCCACACTAGGTACGTTTATTACAAAAAATATAAAATTGTACCTCCAAAATGTGGTTACTGAATAATCATACATAATACATACATACATTAAATCACGCCTGTTTCCCAGAGGGGTAGGCAGAGATCACTTACTATCAACAAGTTTTAAAAGTTGTAGGTAATTCTGTAGCTCTGCCTACCCCACTCTAGGATAACAGGCGTGAAGGTATGTAGGTGTAGGTAATTTTAAAAGGCTCAAAAACTTACATACCTACACCGGGGGGTATTAGTCCTGGCAATCAAAGATTGTGGATGGAAAAGTTGAAAGCAGAAAGTTTGACTTCGGAACTTTGTTTGGACTAGTTAGGAGATAAACATACTGAAAATCCCCACCCCTCGGTGGCGAGCCCTAGAGGGGGGCACAAAGTAGGTAGGTAGGTAGGTAGGCATTATTAAACAGACCGTATCTTCAGAGACCTTACACAAGATGCATTCGGCGTTCGTTATCGCTACCCAAATTGTATGGGATTGACGTGACGTCAGCTGTCAGACGGTCGCGTCGAGCACCAATGTCAATTCCATACATGTTTTCTGTTTTCGAATTCGTTTACGCGTCAGCGTTAAGCAACTTGTCGAGCCTCACAGATCTGTAAACTTTGTGAAGTCTTAATCCAGCGCACGATCGAAGCAGCGGTCAGCGCTGAAATGAAATTTAAAGAGATGATTTATTTTTAACAGACAATAAAACATTACTAGTACATAATTCGGGTAGCCTGGCAATTTACAATTAACAGGTTTGTTGTATTGTCCGATTATGGCCGGAATCTTCTAATGTTTTTTTAAAAAGCTTGCAGACCCTGAACAGCTGGAAATTTTCCTTTTTGTGACGTTTAAAGGCATAACTTTTATAGATTCCCTCTTTGTTACCTGTCAAAATTACGAAAGATCCTTAGATAAAGATAAACAAGTCCGTAAAATTAATGAAAATATCCGTAATTTCTAAAGCGTACTATAGGGTCAAAGACTATCTTACCCACAAAGATCAGGGACAAAGTTGCAACGATCATTTCTCTGCGAATACCTACACAATTAGAATTTAACTTTACAGGATCAGGAGTCATGGGGCACCCAGAGAGAACAATCCGTCGACAATCAGAAATAAATACAGGAATACAAGCACGTCGGCAAGGTGCAAAGAAAAAACAAATTGCGTCCCCTCGTGCATTCAGACAAGTAGCCGAAAAGATGAAAAAATTGGCTAAAAAGGCTATAAATAATATTAAGAAGCAGCTGCCAAGTCCACGGCAATTTATAATTGACAGAGTGGCGAATTTCATCTGCGACGAACTTAACGTGACATGCCTTCCCTTACCCCATAAAGTTAGAACAGTGAAAGATGTAATCAAATACTTTAGAGGCATCCCTGGCTCTATGATAACAAGTGTGATAGAAGGTCATATAAGAAACTTCATCTTTCAACAGATAGGAATTAAACCTGGGTCAATTTTTGCAATACCCAAAGTCACACCAACATTGCAAGAAAAATCACTCCCCAAGTTGCTGGAAATAAAAGAATATGGAGTAATGAGTGAAGAGTCAGGTGATTGGACTGCTGACGTTAATAAGACGGATAGTGGCAAGCCCACGCTTGGTGTCGGTGGTGGGTCCAGTGCTCTTGATGCCGGGTATAATGGAGAGAAGCGCAGTGTCACCCCCGGTTTGAATCATGGTTATGTAGGAGGCTACAATGGGGAAGACGAAGATCTCGGTAATTTGGACCACGGATATGTCGGTGTAAATCATGCATATTATACCCAACGCCCTTCCAAAGGTTGGCCGAAACAGTCGGCAACGACTGAGGAAACGGTGGGTGCAGGGAAGTGACTAAAAACGGGTACATTTGTGGCGGCTATTACAGCTCCACCTTTTCACACGCCTGCGCGCTATGCTGGTTGATATCGCGCCGCCGCCGGACCAACATTGTTGTCTAGGTGATTGTTAATATAAAATATGTTACGTTGGTTATTTCTCAGTTTAAACCTTAGTTTTCCCAAATATCTATAGTGAGAAGTGTGTAGGCACACACACCTTCCCACAACTGGTGACCCGCGACTAAAAATTGAATGATTGCGCTGTAACAAAAAAAACCAAAAAGTAAAAAACCATGGCGGACCAAGAAGAAAATTTTGCAGATGCCGATCTTGGGGATTCTAAAGCGCAGGTATGCAGAGTCGGCATTCGCGGCCCACCCTTCAACGTCGACGAGCCCGATTTGTGGTTTGCCCAAATCGAAGCACAATTTTCACTGTCTAGAATTTCATGCGACGAAACAAAATTTTACTATGTGGCAGGTCAATTGGAAGCTCGGTACGCACTGGAAATAAAAGACATCATTACTAACCCTCCTGCTACCGATAAATACGGTAGGATTAAAGCAGAACTCATCAAACGCCTTTCAGCGTCGCAAGAAAAGAGGACACGGCAGCTGCTGGTCCATGAGGAGCTCGGTGACCGTAGGCCGTCACAATTCTTACGGCATTTGCAAAATCTGGCTGGCGCTGCTGCTACCTCAGATATCGTAAAAACCTTGTGGTTAGACCGTTTGCCTGCTAACGTTCAAACGATTGTCGCTTCACAGATGGATCAGCCATTAGACAGGCTCGCCGACTTGGCCGACAAAATCTACGAGTTGGCTCCACCCGTCCCTTACGTCCCACGTGTAGCGTCTACTTCTGTTACCGGTGCCACCTACGCGGCTGCGCCTCCTGCACTGTTTCCGCCCGCACCGCCCATAAACTCTGTAGCGGAACAAATAAGCGAGCTTACTAGGCAAGTCGCTATGTTGACCACTCATTTCAACGAAAGACGACCGCACTCGCGCAACTCGCGCTCTCGTTCGAAATCGAAATCGAGGTACAGTCGTTCACGTTCTCGTCTAGCGCCACCGCCGCCAAACCACCCACACTGTTTTTACCACTTTAATTTTGGATGCAATGCTCGAAAATGTAACCAACCTTGCAGCTTCAACGCGGAAAACTTCCCGGGCGGTCGGAAATAGCGGCCAGCGACTGCCCCTCTACATCAGGCCGTCTATTTGTAACAGATCGAACAACGAAAATACGGTACCTAGTAGATACTGGCTCCGACCTATGTGTTTTCCCCCGATCGGCTATTAAGACGTCCTGTCCTAAGTCTAAGTATGATCTAGTTGCTGCCAATAACACTGTCATTCATACTTACGGACCCATTCAACTGGCTGTTAACCTGGGCCTGCGAAGATCATTTCCCTGGAGCTTCACTGTTGCAGATGTCACAAGACCCATCATAGGAGTTGATTTTCTTGCTTATTATAACTTACTTGTTGATTGCAAAAATCAACGATTATTAGATAATGTGACTTCACTGTCTGTAACCGCGGTCCACTGTGGATTTGCCGAAAATATAGCTTCTGTCAAAGCAGTTACGGGTGAATCGGAATTCCACGACATCTTAAGGGAGTATCCCACTATAACCAGACCTCCAGGTAGACACTCACCATATAAGCACAACACCCTGCATTTCATCAAGACTACTCCTGGACAGCCGGTATCCTGTAAGCCTCGTCGTCTTGATCCGCTGCGGATGCAGGCTGCGAAAAAAGAGTTTGAAGACATGCTAGCTTCGGGTATAGCTCGGCGCTCCGAGAGTCCTTGGTCCAGCGCGCTTCACCTGGTGAAGAAAAAGGACGATACTTGGAGACCATGTGGTGATTACAGGGCACTCAATTCCAGAACCATCCCAGATAGGTAGCCCATTCGTCATATACACGATTTTTCATATCAGCTGGCAGGTTGCACAATGTTTTCTACCATTGACTTGGTGAAGGCATATAATCAAATAGCCGTGAATCCTGACGACATTTCTAAGACTGCCATCATCACACCTTTTGGTTTATTCGATTTTCCATTTATGACCTTTGGTTTAAGAAACGCTGCCCAGACCTTCCAAAGGTTCATCGATGAAGTGCTGCTGGGGCTAAACTTTTGCTACGGGTACTTAGATGACATTTTGGTGTTCTCGTCATCTAAAGAGCAACACAAAAGTCATCTTCGCAAGGTTTTTGACCGTTTAGCACAATATGGCGTATGGATCAACATTTCAAAGTGTTTATTTGGTCAGTCAGAAGTCACTTTTCTTGGATACCGTGTGACAGCTGAAGGCACCAAACCATTGGAGACAAAAGTACAAGCTATCCAGGATCACCCAGTACCGAAAACAGTGAAAGAACTCAGACGTTTCCTGGGTATGATTAACTTTTACCGACGATTTGTACCCAATGCCGCACATCATCAGGAAATGCTTCATTCTGTTTTGTCAGGTCCTAAAATTAAAGGATCACACCCAGTGCACATGACTCCAGAGTTGCTTCAGGCTTTTGAAGACTGTAAGTCATCACTGTCTAAAGCTACACTTCTTGTTCATCCTGATCCGTCTGCTCAGCTAGCAATTTTCACTGACGCTTCTGACACCTCAATTGGCGCCGTGCTCCAACAGCGCAGCGGCGACACCTGGCAACCGTTAGCATTCTATTCACATAAGCTCACCAATCCACAACGAAAGTACAGTCCGTATGACAGAGAACTTCTAGCAGTATACGAGGCCATTAAGTACTTTCGCCATATGGTAGAAGCCAGAGAGTTTTCAGTATTCACAGACCACAAACCACTTACCTTTGCTTTTGCCACAAACAAGGATAAATGTTCGCCCAGGCAGTTCAGATACCTAGATTTCATCTCACAGTTCACTACTAACCTGAATTCTTACCTGGATCCCTTAATGTCGTTGCTGATGTTCCATCTCGAGTCGAAGAAATCACTCTTCCCATCAACTACCAGGCTCTTGCACAATCTCAGGAAACTGATCCAGAGCTGCAAGATCTGATTCTTCATGGTTCATCACTTAAGCTGGAAAAGATGCCCACACTTGAGACTACCTTACCAGTCTACTGCGACACTTCAACACGGAACCCTCGTCCGTACATCACACCTCAATTTCGGAAACAAGTCTTCGACCAGTTTCACGATCTCCATCACCCAGGAAGCTCAGCTACTGCGCGACTGGCCACCGAACGATTCGTATGGCCAGGGATTCGCAGGGACTGTAGAGAGTGGGCTAGGCAATGCTTGAAATGCCAGCAGTGCAAAGTCATCCGTCAAACCATTTCACCACTTTCCACTTTCACCACTCCATCCTCGAGGTTCGCTCATATTCATCTCGACCTCGTAGGGCCTCTTACCCCTTCCTTTGATTACAGATTCTGCCTCACAGTCATCGATAGGTTCACGCGATGGCCTGAGGTGTTTCCACTCAGAGACATCACTGCCGAATCCTGTGCTGCTGCTCTAGTGTCTGGCTGGTTTGCCAGATTTGGTTGTCCACTAAGAGTGACCACAGACCGTGGCCGCCAGTTCGAGAGTCACCTCTTCAAGGCTCTTACTACTATGTTCGGTATACACCATCTCCGGACCACTGCATATCATCCGGCAGCAAATGGTATTATAGAAAGACTCCATCGGCAGCTCAAGGCAGCCATTATGTGCCATTCTACCTCCTCAACGTGGACTGAAGCCCTTCCCCTAATCCTTCTTGGTATGCGAAGCGCATTAAAGGAGGATTTACAGACAACCCCGGCTGAACTCGTTTATGGTGAGCCACTTCGTTTACCTGGTCAATCCCTGTCGCCTCAACCAGATTACACGGTGGCGGATGTCACAGAGTACGCCACGCGCCTTCGTTCTCAAATGGCCAGGCTTACACCAAGGCCTGCATCCTGGCATACCTCAGCATCACCATTCTACATTCCCCGGGAGTTGCATACGTGTTCCCATGTATTTCTTCGTGTCGACCGAGTACGTGGCTCGCTGGTGCCACCTTACGAAGGGCCTTACAAGGTGATCAAACGGCAGACAAAATTCTACACCTTAGAAATAAAAGGTAATTTGAGCAACGTGTCCGTCGATCGGCTGAAGCCCGTGTATACTACGCGCGAGAAAGTCCCGGCAAGCGATATGCCTGCTGAGAAACGCACGAGGAGTGGCAGGGTAGTCACATTCCCCAGAAAATTTCAACTGTAGTCACAGTCTGGTCAGGGGGAACATGTGGCGGCTATTACAGCTCCACCTTTTCACACGCCTGCGCGCTATGCTGGTTGATATCGCGCCGCCGCCGGACCGACATTGTTGTCTAGGTGATTGTTAATATAAAATATGTTACGTTGGTTATTAAATGATTTCTCAGTTTAAACCTTAGTTTTCCCAAATACCTATAGTGAGAAGTGTGTAGGCACACACACCTTCCCACACATTCATTCATTTATAATAACGGTTTCCGTACTAACCGTTATTATAAATGAATAATCTGAAATTTTCTGAGGTTATATATTTTTCAATCCTTTATCAGGAGTGAAATAATGGCAAAAACAAGTAACTAAAATTTACGTCTTTCTTCCACGAATGGTGCGTAGTGTGCTCCGGTTACGCTCAAATTGTAGCAAATTTAGTTACTTAACTTTATTAAAATACTGAGAAACTTTAAGAAAAACGCTTCCTTAGGGTAGTTTTCGAAAATACTGAAACAAGTGCCAAAACTTCGCAGTTTTTCGAGTGCAATAGCAATGGCAAAGGGGTAACACAAGGTTTTCAGGGTTGCAAACTTGGATGTTAACTACTCTCAAGACACCTAACAATACATTTCAAAAAAGTAGATACCTACATGCGCGTTTGCGATGTTGGCCTTTTTTGTGTTAGTATAGACTGGCCTACAAAAGGTCAGCTTATCTACTTATTTTACAAAGGTTTTGAGATTATAACTTGTGTGCCGCATATCAGTCTAATACTTCTCTTCCCTTGCTAAACATATACAGCAAAACCTTGGAACGTGCACTGTAAACTATGTAAATTATTCTGCAAGGATTTAATGGTGTTTTCTTAAATTTAACCTGCGTTTGGACACTTAATGCCTTCCTGCATAGGCTATGAATAATGAGGCTGTCTCTTTATGCCTAGCGAACTGCTGAGTCATCTTCTAAATCGTCATGCCGCATTTTCTTTACCGTTTACTTAAATTAACCCTCTCAACCTATAAATAATTTCTGCATTGCCTGCGTATTGGTCGCTTACACCTACTCATCCAGGGGGTGCTTTGTAAATATATAATAAATATGACTTATTTAATTTGTCTGAGGCCCTCACTGAAGTTAGCAAAGGTGAAATAGGTAAAATAATTATTCGCGCTTGTCTGTTTTCCCACAGATTAACAAATAAATGTAATAAAAATATTGATTATTTTAACTCGATATTATATAAAATATCATTATATAATTCAAAAATTTCATATTTCTATACAAATAAGATGTCGTGCGTGTCAACATCGGTCCCGAGCGATCAGATACGGCGCGCCGCATGATCGCGCTGTTTGTGCGTCCACACTAGCGATCTTGATACGCGTCGGTGCAACGCGACGGAGATACGATACGACGAAATGATACAAATGTGGACACAGCTTTATGATACGGCGTTATGATACGGTACGCTCATGGGTACGCTGCTATGCTACGTACGTATGTACGACCCGAGCACAGTGTATTAGTACCATGATATGATGGGACGGCGGTGTAATAGTTTCGCAAAAAAGAGTTTGACGTGGTGAATGGTGGGAATACAATATTTTGAAGTGGCAACCACCACGCTCAGCACCTTGACGTTTAGTGCGGTGACAAAAAATTAATAAAAAATCGTGTTTTGAGGTAAAGTTTTGTTTGGTTTTTACTCTTGATTTATTTTACTCACTTGGCATTGGCGTAATCACCGTGGAATACAGAGAAGAAGAAGATATATCTTGTGTAAAAATATTTTGGCAGCGTTACCACAATGGAGCAATCAGGTAATATTATATTTTGAATGTAGGCTGCATGTGAGGGGTTGGATGTAGGCTTTTTGTGAGTATAATTTTTCGAGATACCTATCTAATACATTTTATAAAGCAAGTGAAATTAATGTTCCTTATGCTATTTTTATTATTTTTATTTGTTTATCATAAGCCATTCTTTCTTCGATTGCTAAGCTGTTTGAAACTATCGTAAATAGACTTCTAGTTACTCAAATAAAGCCTTACCTTAGTGACTCGCAGCACGGGCTTGGGTTCTGGTCATCAGTCGAAACGAACCTCATAACCCTGGTTGATTCCATTTCAGATCATTTGGATAAGGGGATACAAGTTGACGTGTTATACTTCGATTTTCAAAAAGCCTTCGATCGCGTGGGTAACGACGTGCTTTTTGTGAAGTTATGCGACATTGGTTTTTCACCAGAGATGCTTCGTTTCTTCGCCAGCTATCAGCTATTTATACGAGGCCATTTTGATTACACAAGTTTCGTTCTAGAGCCCTGCAACAAATTAGCTTTAGTTAAATTGGACAGAATTCAAGCCATGGTGCCATGAAGTCCTCTCCAACAAATGCCTTGCAGGTGGAGTATGTGGACCCGCCTCTCTCCCTCCGTAGACAATATTTAGCTGACCGTTTTTTCTTTAAATGTCTAAATTCGTCCTCCCATCCCGTCCTTCCCATGCTCAAATCCCTTCAAGAGACCGTAGCAAGATCCCCTTATTGGACTCACAAAGTATCCCCTCTTTTAGTTAATAGTTACAACAAGTTTTTAGGCCTCCCTGTTCAAGTTTTCCAAAGTTACAAAAATCCCTTATTTGAAATTAGTTATGAAAGCTTAATTTTTAACCCCACAGTTTTATTTAGCTTAGGTATTCCTAAGAATCAGATTGGTGCTGACAATATTTTTAATAAAGCAATTAACGAAAAATTCTCAGATCAAAACAATTTTTACAGATGCTTCGAAACTAACCGAGGAGCGTCCGGTAGGATCCGCGGTGTGGATCCCTGGATATACCTAACATAGTGTTACATTTTAAGCTTCCTGCTGGCGAGGCTGTGGCACTGTTGGAAGCAGTTTCCTACGTTCATTCTCATCACCTCGACAAATCCCTTATTTTGAGTGACTCTTTGAGCTGCCTTCAGTAGATAAAGAAACGCCCTTTTCGGGCCAAGGACAATTTTTATGTTACCTTAAAAATAAGAGATTTACTGAACAAATGTCACACGGAAAGCATATAAGTTGTCCTGGCCTGGATTCCGGGTCATAGCGGTATTAAGGGAAACGAAAAAGCAGACTTTTATGCTACAGAAGCAATTGTTTTGGGCAACAACGCGTACAACTATTGTTATCCTCGTGACGTGAAATCTTTTGCTTTACCACAAATGCGTGCGGCCTGGAACAACCGTTGGCATTCCTCTCGACTGTTAGTGGGTAAACAATACGGGAAAATTGAATCCGAACTACCAATGAGACCATGGTTTTGTACGCGCAGGTCGATCCCCAAAAATGTGACATCTTCTATTATCCTCGCTGTGCGAGTGTGGTCTCGCGGAGAGTGTGGCTCATAATTTCCGAAAATCAAATTTTATTCGTTGCTGAATTTCTATTCCCATTTTTTCCCGATCTTAATTTTTCACTGTCGTGTTTCTTCAGTGGCTGGTTTTTCCCTGACGCATTTTTTCCATTCCAGGAATTAATTTGATAGTGTTGACTGAGTTCCGCTATCGCGGAGCTCCTATTTCTGTGCGGTTTGGCCTTTCGGGCCTGCTGCAAAACTAACATAACCTAGGTAGGTTTACCTTCCTTTTTCGACCTAATTATAAGTGGAAAAATTTGCAATTGGGAGAAATTCGAATGGGAAAACATGCGATTGAGAAAAAATAAGATCAGGAAGAAATGGGAATGGAAATTCTACAAACAATAAAATTTGATTTTCGGTAACTATGGGAAACCCTCCTCACGGAGGGGGACGTCGAGCATTTATTTTTTTATTGTTATCGTATTGTAACTCCTCTGTATGATATCCTTCCCCGCCCTGTTAACATTAAATTCCTCCTAACATTAGTACAATCCCCTTTTATATTTGTTCTGTGTAAATTTATAAAAAATAACAAATTGTTTCTGTAAGTAGGTACTTAGTCTAATATTAAATGTCTGTTTTGTCCCTTGTTTTAGATTCTCATGAGGGTCAACCTGCTGTCGAAACTACCACCGGTCAAATACATACTGGTAGGTAACTGCGTGTCTCTTTAAACCCTGACGTTGGCGAAATCATCGATAGTACCGATGTAGCTACTAAACTAAAAATTGAATTGAATTTTTTCTTTCTTTATTTCTTTCTAAAAATTGCTACCGGAGGTTGAGGTTCGTTATTCAAAACGCTAGGGGTTTTTCGGATACCAGCACGGGTAGCACAAGTTGTATTTTCTCGCTTGTCGCTCAGTGCGTCTCTATTCGTTACTGACTAGATAGAAAGGGAGATCCGAGCGCCAAACAAGTCGCGGGCAACTTTTAAAAAATGCCTTCAGGTTTTGAGATGACATAATCCGATTCATCAAAATGGATGCTGCGAATCCAGCAATGTTTGCTAGGTATCCAATTTTCGCTACGCAATTTGCGACGAACTATATCCACCCAAGCCAGACGTCGTTTTTCATTTTTTGGAAACTTAAAAAATATATTACCTGTTTGTTTTGCTATGTACAGTCAAGGAAATTGATTCCTAGACCACTTTGAACTATATCAAAGTGACACTGTAAATAAAATCAAAAGAAGTCTCTTACGTTTTGATTGATTAAGTCACTTTGACATAATCCAAAGTGGTCTAGGAATCAATTTCCTTTACTGTAAGCTAACGATAGTAAAGATGACATAAGATTTAATTTCCTATTCACTCGAAGTAGTTTCTTGTAATTCACATTTTACAAAGAAAGGTATACCTACTTATTATTGCATAACATTGTCCATGAAATTTCGGTATGAGAAATTGGGAATATTTTCAATAACTTACTAGTGAAAATAAATATCATCGCTTTGTTTTGCATCTGTAGTATTGCGCCGAAAATTGGCCGAAGTCCTTAACTGCCCAGAAATAGGAGCTCCGCAGCGGAGCTCCGTCGACCCTGTGTTGTACTTTTATGACTAACAAGTTTTGACCTAATAACATTTATTACACGTACTATTATTATATTTGACATTATGAAGTTTAATTATTATGACATAAATTGGTATGACTAATATGTATTTTATGACTACCAACAAATATGACCCGCAATAATTGACATTCCGATTTATACTCTTCAATATTATGACTTTTAATATTATGACTAATAATAAGTATAATGTACAACGGTTTGGACAACAATAATCGAAACTTTAACTTTATGGCAGTCAATAGAGACCCTTCTTGTGGAAGTACCTTATTAGAACTTTACAAAGATTTTCCGTGTTTGTGGGATTCTACTAACTAACGCGATACAATTTTAAAAGAAGTTATTTTTTGCGTTTTTGGAGGCTTTTTTTTAACTCTCTTGAGGTTAGGCGGAATAGGCTATTTGACTAATTTTAGAAAACCTTTTTAAATGATTCTTTATTACATAAGAAGCACACTACATTGATATTTCCGTGAGATTCTACTATATTATCAATAAAAATCCATTTAAAAGTTTAAATTTCCGAAACCGCGCCAAAAACGCTCGTTTCTATCGTGGCGCTGGCCATGTGACAAGTGTGACGTTATATGCAAGTAAACAATGAAAAATCATTTGAAGAGATATGCCCTTATGATCTGTGGTTACTTGCGTGTGACGTCACCTGCGAGTAACCACAGCTACAAAGCAATCGCATAGCGTTTCTGCCACAGATAAAATTTCAAAATATATTACAATTTTTTTCGTGTAATTTCCAAAAAAATATGCTTAATTTAGTTTAAAATAAAGTGAAATATGTTGTTTTACGCTATTATCTAATAGGATGACGACAATTTGATGCATATTTTCAATGTTGTCAAATAGCCTATTACGGACTGCTGAACTTTGCTAGCGGTATATTGCGAGGAGAGTCCGACTGTCTTGGTGGTGATGCAGGTGGTACGTCTTTACGTCCCCTCGATGACGAAATTTGACTTCCGTCCACGTTGCCGCCACCTGCTGGCGCCGCCTGCGACGCGCACTCAAGCTCACACCAAAGGGGCTAGACAAGGGGCATTACGCTAGCTAGCGTTTCTATTCGATTCGTTTTTAAACCAATCGCGTCACTGGTAGATAACGTGATAGGAAAAGTCACGTGATCTATCAGTGACGCGATTGGTTTAAAAATGAAACGAATAGAAACGTTAGTTAGCGCAATGCATCTTGGCAGGGCCCTCTGGTTCGCGCCTTACATTTGGTGAAACCGCTTTTAGACTCTGCCCCAGACCAGCCAGTGGATGGAGGGTTGTTTTTATTGAATGCTTGTAGTTAAGCTCAGCAGTGGTCTCTTGCGAAGCGCTGGTAGATTTACGCCTACTTACTGAATAAACACCTTTTTTTTGTATGGATGCCTGCCTTTTTTCAAAGCAAATATTTTTTTCCTAATGTCTATTTTTATTTCTATTTTTACAGTCTTTGTTAATTTCTATTTAGTATGTAATTCACAGTGATGTAATGTTATCCTGATATGCTGTGTGCTGTGTGATTATTTTTAGGGTTCCGTAGTCAAACTAGGAACCCTTATAGTTTCGCCATGTCCGTGCGTCCGTCCGTCCGTCCATCCTTCTATCCGCAGTCTAGCTTAGAGACTCTCAGTACTAGAAAGCAGTAATGAATATACATATTAGTCACGCCAATAAAGAGGTAAAACAAAACTTGCAAAAAAATTTTTTTTTAGTGTACTTGTTTTCCCTACATGTAACGTGGGGATATATTTTTTCGTCTACCCCATTGTGTGGGGTGTCGTTGGATAGGTCTTTCAAAAATGTTGCGGGTTTGTGAAAACATTTTTTCGATTAAGGGTTCCGTTTATGAAATATTAAGCTTTAAAGCGCTAATTTTTGTTAGAGTCTAGTGTCCCCCCCCCCTACAGCCAAAACTACAAATACTAAAAATCGGAAAATATCTTAAATGAAAGCACATCTTATAATTAATTTAATAGGAAAACTATCACGAGTAAGTAGACTTTATTGGTTCTTGAGTTACAAACGGTCTAAATGTTTATACCTACCGAAAACTTATTTGCGGTGTGTTGGTAAACTGACCGCGACCTATGTCGATGTATGGTGATAATAGTTTTCCAACAGCAAAGTTAAGTTTGTCGCGAGGTCTGCTTCGGAACCCTACACTGAGCATGGTCCGACATGCTCTTGCCCGGTTTTAAATAAATAAGTATCCATAGATAAAATAATTGTTCGGCGGAAATTATAATTGTTTGACTTTGATAATATTTTTTGCAGGCAACTCTCCTCCAGGCTTAGAACGTTGGTCTCTGATAGATAGACTGACGGTGCAACGACAAAAGCTTGACAGATCTCGTCCTAACAGGCGCAACCGTTTTATGGGCAATACTTACACTATCAATCATGGTTACGGCGACGACGTTTATTCTTGTAACGAAACCGTCGGATTATGCGCATATACATCGTTTTACAATTTACGCCCTTTGAACTTGAAAATAATGGACCAATCTCAAAATGAGGTGAGTTTTGAGCCGCACATTTTGACAAGCTCACTACACTTTATCTACACATAATTATAACATAGAAGTCCTCTATTATACGTTCAAACCCCGTTGGCAAAAACCAGGGGGCCAATTGTTGGCTTTCGCACGCTCGAAAGTTTTCGGTGAGAAAAAACGGTGAAAACGTATTTTTGAATTATGAGTGATAGAAAATTTAAAAACGATTGGTCCAGACTAACCTAAACAACGAAGCCAGATCATGGGAAAAAACTCGTGTATAAACGAATTTTGGCATAGTCGTAGGGAATGGTGTTTCAAACCACATACTAAAAGTACTGATGGGTGGGGGTGGAGCTAACCGGTGGAAGGGGAGTAAAGGTCCCTTTTTTAGTTTTTCGAAAATAACTCATAAACGATGGCCCATAGCAAAAAATATTTTTCTCTGGGATCAATATTTAATGAGATATGGAGGGAGGAATGATTTCCGAAAGGCCATTTTCGGGTTACCATTGTAAGTCGGCCCTTACATCAAATGGGCTCGGGTTTTTTTTGTGATCGTACCTCTTATTATGAAGAATATTTTATGCTGAGTATCAACAGCTTAATTGGGTTATCCCATAATTTTATAATGAAAAACCGGCAAGAGCATGTTATTCTCTTGTGGAAATAAACCCAAAGTCTTTTCACGAAACTGAAAATAAGTAAAGTTAAATTTACAAGAGCGGAAATCCAAACGGAATGTGAAGATACTCCTGTTCCTAACAATACACAAGAGGGGATATAACTCGAAAATAATTGTAAAAAAAAATTTCTTTTTCTTTTACATTTTCTTTCTCTTCATTTCTCTGGTTTTCACCAAAAAACGACGTTTCAATATTTTGTAAATATGTAACAAAGTTTCTGACTAATTTGTTTCGCGGTTGTTAGACTTGTTATTAGGGTTCCGTACCAAAATGGTACAAAAGGAACCCTTATGGTGAGACTTCGTTGTCTGTCTGTCTGGCTGTCTGTGTGTCACAGCGTCACAGCAGGTTTTCTCAGCAACTACAAATGCTATCAACTTGAAATTTGGCATAGTTGTACAACTTGCTTACCCGCATCTATTTGTAGTAAAAAAAATATGAAATTAGTTTTATTAATAATTGAAAAGGTGTCTAGAATGGGGGGTTCAAAAATGAAAGTGGTTCGATTATAACAAATGGAGTGTCATATGAAAGGTCTTAATCTGCACATTTCAAAACTATTTTTTTGAAAATTTTCTGTTATGTACTTTTTGATTTATAGCCAAAAATGTACAAAAAATGACCGTTCCCCCCACCTTATCTCCGAAGTTTATTAATCAAAAATTCTGAAAAAAATCCTGCCGTATAGATAATTACTTATATTTTCTGGGAAAAATAAAATAAAGTGTTCATTATTTACAGTTTTTGAGAAATAACAAAAAAACTAAGAAAATCTGTATTAAAATTTAGGCTAGGCAAAATCGACCTTTTTGCCTGGAAAATAAAGCTTATTTATTTATTTATTTATTTAATCTTTATTGCACAAAAATACAAATTAGAGTACAAAAGGTGAACTTAATGCCTAATGGCATTCTCTACCAGTCGACCTTTGGGCAAATCAGAAATTTTTTGTAGGCGGTGCAATATTGTATGAACAATAGCATCAACAATATATATATAAACTAAGGCACATGCAAAAGAATACATACTTAAATATATACATAAATACAATATATATATATATATATATATAAATATACTCTAAAAGGACAATAATAAGATGTCAGTTCAATGAGGAAAAGTGTGCTCGAACTAATTTCTTAAACGCAAATTTATTGGGGGCTTGCCTGATTTTAGGAGGGAGACCGTTCCAAAGACGAATAGCTTGAAGGGTGAAAGAGTTGCTAACAAAACCAGAGCGGTGGATTGGGAAAGAAAGAGTTAAATTTCGAGCTGGGCGTTGCTGACGTTCGCTAGAAGAACCGAGGTAGTGAAAGAATGATTTGAGGTAACTAGGAGAAATAGGATCATTTAGGATAGAATAAAGTGTGCAAAGCATTCTAGTACTACGCCGTTGACGGATAGTGAGCCATCCCAAAAGAGAACGAGAGGCAGAAATATGGTCAAATTTACGCAAACAGAAAATAAAGCGGATACAATAATTGAGAAGGCGATCTAATTTATTTAAAAGCTCTTCAGTTAAGTCGCAATAACACACATCACCATAGTCAATTATTGGGATAATAAGGGTTTGTACCAGTAAAATTTTGGTTTTGACGGGAAGAAAGTGCTTAAACCTGCTGAGGTAGTGAAAGGCGCCTATTACCTTACGGCTTAATTCGGTGACATGAGTTTTCCAGGAAAGAGTGCTGTCTATGTAGAGGCCCAGGTCTTTGACACTGGAGCTATAAGCAATAGGGGTGCCATTGAAACTAACCAGCGGAGCGACTGCCAAGTCAAGTTTCGCAAGTTGTCGAGAACTACCAATTATAATGGCTTGACACTTGGAAGGGTTAACAAACAAGCCAAACTTCTCAGACCACTGATGAATGTGCTTCAGATCGTTATTCAGTCTACCGACAGCAACATCAAGTTCAGTCACATTACACTGAGAGTAGATTTGTAGATCGTCTGCATAAAGGTGGTGCGTGCAACCAAGTCCAGGGGTAATAAAATTGACAAAAATTGAGAAAAGGAGAGGAGAAAGGATACCACCTTGGGGCACGCCAGCAGCCAAGTCACACCAGTCAGACAGTGACCTATCAACCCGCACCGCCTGCTGACGTCCTCGAAGATAGGAGGAAAACCAATTTAAGGCGGAAGGCAAAACTTTTAAGTGTTTCAGAAGAGCGAGGAGAATATCGTGGTCGACAGTATTAAATGCGTTAGAGAAATCTATGAGAACAAGAACTGTGACAAACGTACTCTCCATGCCCCACCTAATGTCTTCGGTGATCTTAAGTAGTGCCGTAGAGGTACTGTGGCCAGGACGAAAGCCTGATTGGACTGGGCTTAAAATATTGTTCTTTTGCAAGAAGCAAGAAAGTAAAGTAAGTAGAAGCTTACAACAAAATGAGTATTTTCTTTTGCGGTTACCAAGCATATTATTATCTTCAATACGGAACCCTCGGTGCGCGAGTCCGACTCGCACTTGACCGGTTTTTGTTTTTATAAAGTGACACAAATGCTTGCATATTTAGCCAACAGATTAAAGTTGAAAACTATTTGGACCATGTCTAATAAAATAAAACTATCCTTAATATATTTAAATAGATTCATATTAAATCGTTTTTTTTTTTAATTTTTTTGCGCAGTTGTCATTTTGAGGTTATTTCCACAGCCTAAAAATAGTCCATACACAATCACTGAAAATGGCGTTAATCCTCAATTCACAAACATTGGTTGTTTAGGGGTTTCCAAAGTAAATTTAGAAAAATACTTTAATTCCTAGAGATTAATAAGGAGTTTTAGTCCCGATGTGCAGAGACTAAAGTAACATTTGAAGAGCATGAGAAGTGAAAAAATTTTTTTGTACTCCTCGATTATAATCTGTGATTAACATTCCATAGAGAATACTGCAAAGTCTCTCTATTCATCGTTGAATATAGTCTATGTTACTGCCGAAACAATCGAAATAACTATTTCGATACGCTCTAGAGAACCGAAAAAAAATTGAAAATAGAACTTCGTATTTCAATAATATGTGTCCTTGTTTAAGGAGACTCGATGCGATATAAAATTGCCAATCCGATGCAGAGTCGCGACAACTGTCAAAAATGTATGAAAGCCCTAAGAAAAAATATTATTGGCCGCTGCTCTAAATTTTTAAATTTGCATAGTAACATTAAACTGACAAAGGAAAACTTACATTCTGCCAACCCACTAGACTCTGTAACCATATATTGCGACATTAAAAAAACAAAATCTATGGTACTATATTTATGTGCAGTTTAAGGTTGCCATCGTAAGATTGCAGTCCTGAGATTGCCATCGTACGATTGTATTCTTGAGATTACGATCGTAAGATTGCAGTTTTGAGATTGCCATCGTAAGATTGCAGTCTTGAGATTGCAGTCTTAAGATTGCCATCATAAGATTTCAGTCTTGAGATTGCCTTCGTAAGATTGCACAGTCTTGAGATTGCCATCGTAAGATCCTGACTTCACGGCCTCTTCAGTAATGTACTATTTTAATGAACTCGTATGTACATAAAGAGTATTGAAGTTTATAATAGTGTCATAATCAAGCCTAAACTTTCTCTGTTTTTCACCAGGGGCACGTTTTATAAAGCTACAAGTTACAATTTTACAGGTCTAAACTGGCAACACTGCTCAAATGGCTGAGGCACGTTTCACGAAGCTACAAGTTACAAATTACAAGAGGAAGTCTCTTTCTAGCAAAAGGAGTTAGAAAGAGACTTCCGCTTGTAATTTGTAACTTGTAGCTTCGTGAAACGGGCCACAGGTCGTCATGGGTCGAGGTTGTGTCAAATGGAAACTTGTAACCTGTTAATTGTAATTTGTAGCTTTATAAAACAGGCCCTAGACTGTATACGGTTTGAAATCTAAAATAAATGAATTAGAGATTATTAATGATTCCCTAAATATTGATCTAATTTGCTGCACTGAAACATTCTTTAAACGCAATGGGTACTCTGCAAATGGATGCATTTAAAATGGCCTCCTCTTTCTGTTGATGTAATATGTCTAGAGGAGGTGTGTGTATTTGTATTAACAAGACTATTAAATGCTTGGATTGGATTGAACTTGGATTGGATATCTGCCTCGTCAATTGAGTCAGTCTTTGAAACTTGCGGAATACTGCTGCCTGAGGCCCGTTTCACGAAGCTACAAGTTACAAATTACAAGCGGAAGTCTCTTTCTAACTCGTACTGCTAGAAAGAGGGTTCCGCTTGTAATTTGTAACTTGTAGCTTCGTGAAACGGGCCTCTGATCTCAACTGTGTAGTAGTGTGATATAGAACTAGATAGTGATTTGTGCCTCTTCATTCAAAACCTCGAACTACTTCTTGAAAAATTAACTTCGATTTCGGTATCTTAAAAGGAAAATTGTTCTCGCGGGTGTCTTTAACATAAACTTGCTTGGCAATAATACAGCTAAATTTACTTTATTTACATTAAAAAAATATAAGTTACATACATCGATTAATGAGCCCACAAGAGTAACTAGCAAATCTCAGACGTGCATTGACTATATTATAACAAACTAGCGGCCCGCCAGTGGCTTCGCCCCGCTGCAATTTTCTGACTTTCCCGGTGGATTTTTCAATTATTTTCTGTCATACAAACCTTGTCCTGACAATGACGAACACAACAAAAAAGAAATCAGCCAAATCGGTCCAGTCTTTCGGAAGTTATGCGATCACATACATTTTGGAGATTCATTTTCTACACTAATATTATAAAGAGGAAAGATTTGATTTTTTGTTTGTTTGTTTGTTTGTTTGTTTGAATTGAATAGGCTCCGAAACTACTGGACCGATTTCAAAAATTCTTTCACCATTAGATTCCTACATTATCCCTGATGGACATAGGCTATAAAATAATTTCCAAAAATTTAGGGATCCGTATAAAAACTTTGATAATGTAGCCCAAGGTGTGAAAAAAAAACCTTATATCGCATACACTGCGGAAACTATTGACAATAGAGCAAAGTGATGTAGTACCGTTTTAAAGAAGACATCAATATCTACAAAAAAATGTGCAATACCATATGTCTAACTATTACAGTTAAGTCACAATAACTACTTTTTCATGTTAAAATATGCAATAGTTACGCCGGTACAGTAAATTACTTTTTGAATTATTCAAATCGGACATACCATTCAAAAGATATAGTGAGTATAATTTTAAACAAAATTGAAAGAAACAGCGCTCTATTTGGCTCTAAGTGACAAATGGTTTTATCTACAACAGAGAATAGACAAGTAAAATTTGGCTAATGGTTCCTGTATGTATAAATGAGTATAACATCATAGAAATTAAAATTAACCAAAACCATGAAATTATTAAATAATTCGAACTTCGTCTATTGCTATAATCACAAGTTCAAACATTCAAAGGTGTGGGCTTAGTCCTGAGCGTCGAGTGTTTTTCCCATTCACGCCATTTCCATATCGGGGCTTTTCAGGTGGCTGATGACCTTTTTTTTACAGGCGTTTTTCAGCGCGCTTTTCAATCCTCGCCTTGATGCAGGAGGTGGCGGCTTGAAAAACGCCTGTAAAAAAAAGGTCGTCATTAAACTTGGCGGCCGCTCACACACCGCGACATCTCCAGAATTAAAAAAAAATTGGCAGGTAGGTAGAGTACATCAAACTATGCAATAATTACATAATATTCTAATGTGTCCCAAAATATTTGTATGGAAAGTTCCTTTTGTGTTACCGATATTCATACGTTTTTGGTAACACAAAAGGAACTTTCCATACAAATATTTTGGGACACATTAGAATATTATTTAATTATTGCATAGTTTGATGTACTCTACCTACCTGCCAATTTTTTTTTAATTCTGGAGATGTCACTCATAGTGGCAAAAAAAAAGAGAAATGCTCTCTTACGTTTTCGCGGATGGCGAATTCAAAAATTATCAAAATTTGAATTCAAGATGGCGGCCATGATGGTTTTCGACAACGTCGTCATGGGTATCGTTTCTTAGGTTTTCGCGGATGGCGAATTCAAAAATGATATCAATATTGGAATTCAAGATGGCGGCCATGATGGTTTTCGAAAAAGTCGTCATGGGTATCGTTTCTTACGTTTTCGCGGATGGGGAATTCAAAAATGATATAAAATTTGGAATTCAAGATGGCGGCCATGATGGTTTTTGAAAAAGTCGTCTTGGGTATCGTGTTTCATGTTTTCGGGGATGGCAACTTCTCAAATAATATCTAATTTGTAATTCAAGATGGCGGCCATGCTGGTTTTCGAAAAAGTCGTCATGGGTATCTTTTCTTAGGTTTTCGCGGATGGCGAATTCAAAAATGATATCAAATTTGGAATTCAAGATGGCGGCCATGATGGTTTTCGAAAAAGTCGTCATGGGTATCGTTTCTTAGGTTTTCGCGGATGGCGAATTCAAAAATGATATCAAATTTGGAATTCAACATGGCGGCATAGTTTTCGAAAAAGTCGTCATGGGTATCGTTTCTTAGGTTTTCGCGGATGGCGAATTTAAAAATGTTATCAAATTTGGAATTCAAGATGGCGGCCATGATGGTTTTCGAAAAAGTCGTCATAGGTATCGTGTTTCATGTTTTCGGGGATGGCAACTTCTCAAATAATATCTAATTTGTAATTCAAGATGGCGTCCATGCTGGTTTTCGAAAAAGTCGTCATGGGTATCTTTTCTTAGGTTTTCGCGGATGGCGAATTCAAAAATGATATCAAATTTGGAATTCAAGATGGCGGCCATGATGGTTTTCGAAAAAGTCGTCATGGGTATCGTTTCTTAGGTTTTCGCGGATGGCGAATTCAAAAATGATATCAAATTTGGAATTCAACATGGCGGCATAGTTTTCGAAAAAGTCGTCATGGGTATCGTTTCTTAGGTTTTCGCGGATGGCGAATTTAAAAATGTTATCAAATTTGGAATTCAAGATGGCGGCCATGATGGTTTTCGAAAAAGTCGTCATAGGTATCGTGTTTCATGTTTCCGGGAATGGCAATTTCGAAAATGATATCAGATTTGTAATTCAAGATGGCGGCCATGATGGTTTTTGAAAAAGTCGTCATGGGTATTGTTTCTTATGTTTGGTTAGATGCTGAATTCAAGGTGGCGGACATGTTGTTTTTCGCTAAAATACTAAGGACATAATATATTCGCACGAAGGGTCGCACTTCAAGCAATTCATCGGTTAATTTATTGAAATGTAAGAATATACCGTTGGTTTTCCGAATAAAATAAAATAAAATAAAATAAATAAATAAACTGTGAATAAGTACTTTAGGTGTTAGTTGTTTATCAATCAGATTTTGAAATAAAATAAAAAATCTTTAGTAGTAAAAAAAATCAGTTCTTAACAATCTAACCCTAATATTCTTATCTTATCTTATCTTATCTTACTAATTTCATAAATGAGAAAGATTGGATGTTTGGATGTTTGTTACCTACTTCATCACGCTTCAACCATTAAGCGGATCAGGATGAAACTTGGCACACATAATAATTTAGGTTCTGGAATAGGACAGGGTAGTTTTTATTCCGAAAAATCATCTCATTCGTACAGGAAATCAAATTAATCGTTAAAACCTGAGAATTTGCTCACAAGGTGGCGCCACTTTGTATGGACTTTGTATCAAAATTAATTAAGAAGGTGAAATCTCATCTAGCCATGAGTGGGTAGTTTGTTTTTATTTCTGTTTACGTTTGTCATCCTGTAATCCTTTCAGTTTGTATTCATTGATGTGTGCGTACACAAAAGTTACTAAAGAAACACACTTTTATTTCACCATATACAAACTAGATGGCGCTAGCTCTGATTTAAAACTGTATCGTAGTGTTGCCTTGGTGTGGTCAAAGTCACTGGGTGGATAAGCGATTTTCCCTATACAGGGCTATATTTCGTTCTCGGTTCGGATAGGACGAACTTATGTTATTCATCCTGGTAAGATCAAATTCTGAAGTCCACGCGGACGAAGTCGCGGGCAGAAGCTATTTTTAATATAGATTATAGTAAATACACGTCACATGTTCTTAATCTAGGAATATCAGATCATAAGGGTCAGATTACAAACTTACCTACAACTCTAAGCTTTAAAGAAAAGTTCTGGTTCATAAATAATAGAAATAATGATAAATTTATAGTCATTTTTGTCAAATACATACCTATCCCAAATAACTAATAAGACAAAGGTACTACAGGGTACTACTAACGAAACTACTAACTTTACGGTCATTATTGTACACTGATTGTATAAAAGACTGTTAGGGTAAAATAGTGCGCGTTAGTACGTTAAGTCATATCATGAAAGCGCAAACACACTGAACGCGAGCTAGACAAGATGCACTACGCTACGCTACTATCGTTTCTAATCGCTTAGTTTTTAAACCAATCACGTCACTGGTAGATCACGTGACTTTTCGTATCACGTCATCTACAAGTGATGCGATTGGTTTAAAAACGTATTGCCAATCTCTATATGGACGACTAGGTACATACAGACGGCGCGCGCGGGCCGGCCGCGTGTCCTAACTAGAACCGACGACGCAATAGCCTAGGCCCTAGTTGTTAGTGACCCTGCCTCCGAAGCTAGCGGTCCCGGGTTCAATTCCCGGTATGGGCAAATGTTTATATGATGAGCACGAGTATTTGTTTCTTAGTCTTGAAAGTATTCTATGCATATTCTATGTAGGTATTTAAGTAAGTATTTATTTGTCTATATCTTCTATAATATAAAAATGTATCCCTGAATGTGTTGCTAAGCGCAAATCTCGAGAGCAGCTGAACTGATTTCGCTAATTCTTTTTTTAGAATATTCCTTGAAGTACAAGGATGGTTCTTAGGGAGAGAAAAAATTAAAAAATCCACCGGGAAAGTCAGTAATTTGCAGCGGGGCGAAGCCGCTGGCGGGCCGCTAGTAGTATTATATAAATTTGTCTATATAGAGCTTAGTTTGGGACTACCGTGTAAAAAAGGTCAATTTGTGTAAAAAAGAAAAACAAAACACTACTTTGTGTTTTTCGCTTCATACTCGTATGTTAAATAGTACATTATGCAATTAGTGAATAAAGGATGGATTTAAAGCGAGGGCCATAGATGACTCACGAGCAAGTGTAGGATACCAACGATTGAATCACGACCGCAGGGAGTGATTCATGATGATTGAATCACGAGCGTAGCGAGTGATTCAAGTGTTAGAATCCTGAGCGACGCGAGTGATTCATGGCCCGCGATATAAATCCGTTTTATTCAAGAGTTGCATACTCATACGCATACTCAGTTTTATACCATGACTACGAGAAAAAGAAAGATTAAAGCGAAAATAGACATTTAATGACGAAAAATGGGAGTTAAAATTAATAAAAATGCACATTAAAATTGGAACAATTACTAAAATTAAGAGTAATTTTCTTTTCGTACAACTTACAGTATTAAAAATGGCGCTAATTTACCTACCAATGACAGCAAATAACACAAAACTTTTTTTGATGCTAAACTCCATGTCGTTAATGTTGACCAATCAAATCTCGAGGAGTTGGTATGTCGAGGTTGTATAGCATTGAGATGGATGTCGAATATATTGGTGTGTTCTAAATTCAAATGGTTTTTATTCACTGTTTTGAAAATAGTGATGATTATTCACTGTTTTCAGTGATTAAAATAAACTTTTTCTACTCGCATACTATAAACCGCTAATATTGATATCGTTAATGGTGTCAGAATACCACCTATAGCGTAACCGAAGAGTAAAAACAATTCTATAATTAGCGTTGCCATGGTAATAACAGTGCTATAATTTATTATAGCATTGTTATTACCATGGTAACGGTCATTCCGGATATCAGTCTTGGCGTTTAGTTAACACTTGACATCCTAATAATTTGTATATAAACCGTTAAAAACATTTTAACACCAATTAAAATTACGTATATTAAAAATAAAATTTATTTTGAGACTAAATATGTGTTTAAAATAACATTTTTATTCAATTACTAAAAATAGATGGTTAATATCCATCGATTTGTTATTTGGTTACCATGGTTACGTTCAATATGGATATCAACAAAATGGCGTTTCGTTTGGCATTCCAACTTGTTTATGATAAATTGATAGAACTGTTTTTAGTAACTATTAAAATACGCGTGAAATTTGTTAACATTTATCAAAAAAAATCACAAATTATTAATGCGCATCGGAATAGTGAAAATTTCTTTGATGGTAAGTAATTTGTTAGCAGAAAAATCGAGTAAAGTATACGAGAAAATTTAGCGATTGTTTATTTTTATCATTATCATTTTAAGCTTGTAGAAAAAGTTATGTATGCAACGGTTCACAATTAGCTCTTAAGGTACTCGTGCCTGTATTTAGAGCGCTCGCAAGCTCGCGCTCTAACCTCGGCTCTCGTACCTTAAGAGGCTTCATTATGAACCAGTTACATAAATAACTATTTCATAGGGGGAATGGTATAATAGTTATTTATCTAACTGGTACATAATGAAGCCTCTTAAGGTACGAGAGCCGAGGTTAATTACAGGCACGAGTACCTTAAGAGCTAATTATGAACCGTTGCATACACAACTTTTTCTACAAGCTTAAAATGATAATGATAAAAATAAACAATCGCTAAATTTTCTCGTATACTTTACTCGATTTTTCTGCTAACAAATTACTTGTCATCAAAGACATTTTCACTATTCCGATGCGCGATAATAGTTTGTGAATTTTATTGATAAATGTAAACAAATTTCATGCGAATTTTAATAGATACTAAAAACAGTTCTATCAAATTATCATAAACAAGTTGGGATGCCAAACGAAACGCCATTTTGTTGATATCCATATTGAATGTAACCATGGTAACCAAATAACAAATCGTTGGATATTAACCATCTATTTTTAGTAATTGAATAAAAATGTTATTTTAAACACATAATTACTCATAAAATTAATTTTGTTTTTAATATACGTAATTGTTATTGGTGTTAAATGTTTTAACGGTTTATTATACAAATTATTAGGATGTCAAGTGTTAACTAAACGCCAAGATTGATATCCGGAATGACCGTTACCATGGTAATAACAATGCTATAATAAATTATAGAACTGTTATTACCATGGCAACGCTCATTATAGAATTGTTTTTACGCTTCGGTTACGCTATAGGTGGTATTCTGACACCATTAACGATATCAATATTAGCGGTTTATAGTACGCGAGTAGAAAAAAGGATATGTGACTCGAGGCGTGTTTGCATACAACCCAGGTGATCCAGCTGAGCCGCCCGTCGAGGTGCCGGACGTGCTTTTGGCCGTGCTGTCTGCAGACCATGACGGTGTCGGCCCCCCCAGGCAACGTGGTCGGCTTCGTGCAGCAGGAGTGGACTTTCATCAGGCCCTCCTTTTTGGTCAAAAACGCTGCTCACGACGTCGTTCTCAAAATCAAATGCCCACTCGGAAGGGAATTTATAGTAGGAGGGCCGGCTGCAAAAATACCTACCTCAGATCGTTAACCGACACTTAAAAAAAAACATGCGCGGCAGTGTTTGCGGACTGCCGATAGAAAGAAGATGTAAAGAAGTGTTAATTAGGGATGTTACGAATGTCATATTTTTCACATTCGCGATGCGAATGCGAATGTTCAAAGTGCGAATGTGCGAATGCGAATGCGAATGCAAATGTTAAGGAATCACATTTAAAAAAAACTTTAGTCAATTTAAGTAGTCGTTTAAATGAAAAAAAAACAACTAATCAATTCTAATACAGTAAGTGTATTGTTATACTCGTAGTTGAGTAATTTAATAGTCGAAGTTCAAAAGAGGCATATTATACAATACAATACAAATACTCTTTATTGAACACCGGAAAAACAAAACATGGAACAGTACATTTATCAAAATATTCATTTATCATAATTTTTCTATTATTTATTACACATATATCAAAAGCAATTTTGCCGCCTTTTCCCCCATGAGGCGATTTCTAAGGGGCTCGTATTATAAGGCCGGCTGCACTGAACAATTGTTCAATTGATCTTTGATATGAAAGCTTATAGTGTCTCCATCACGACATGACCTGCACACATTCGCATTCGCTAAACATTCGCATCGATTATTGCGAATGCGAATGTCGATGCTAAGGTTTAAAATGATGCGAATCATTCGCATATGCGAATGCGAATGCGAATGTTCGTAACATCCCTAGTGTTAATGACCAATTGAAGCTTTAATCCTTGATCATAAACACTTCTTCATAAACCAAAAATAATCTAATAACTCGACGATACACTTCACAAGTTAAGTACTTAGTTTTCACTTCTATCGGCAGTCCCCAAAGAATGTTTAGGGAATGATTTCGCTGGAATTATTTTATATATCAGTAGAAAGTATTATCCTGTACCTATATAGTGAAACACGATTTTCATTTATTGCGCTATCGTACACAATTATTGCAATTATTTTAGATAAAAAAGTTTACACTTCAGGAAAAACAACTTTCATCCATAATTTCAACAACTCTTTCACAATATATAAACCTATTTATAGCTGTTAAAAAGGTAGTTATCTATTGAATCGCACGTACTTAAGCCCACTCACTCACTAGGTACTAGCTCTAAAGAAGCAGTCAACGTGATCGATACAAACGATATAATTTAAATCACTTTCAAGGACCGCGAACACTAAACCAACTAACAAGTAGTCTAAATATGTATCTGTGAAGCTAGCGCTGAAACTTGACTTTAACCGCGAACCGAAATTTACACAAAATAAAACAAATATCTAACTGGCTTAACACTATTTTAAAACCAAAGCATTTTTTACACGAACCGTAAAGTATAAATTACGCAAAACGTTCCCCGAAAAACGAGTCCTACTCCTATCCCCTATTAAGGTACTGACATGACGTGCTCATTACTAGCACGAAAGCATGCTTTTATTGAGCAAGTGCTCATTAGTAGCACGTGTGTCGCACCATTGCTAGTAATGAGCATGCTAATTTTGAGCGTGCTCATTACGACATTTGATTTTCGAGCATGCTACCTGAAGCGCGGGTGGAAGGGGCGTGCTTCGAGCGCGTCTGAACGTCCGTACGTTTGCTTTGAGCATGCTTCTTTATGAGTATGCTTAAAACAAGCATGCTTATTGCTGGCAAATGTGAACAGTTGCAGAGCTTGCTCATTTTAAGCTAGCTTATGAGCATGCTTTTTTTTAACACGTCTGCCAGTGGTACCTTAACTGATGCACACGTCGTCAAACCGAGATGAAGCCTACGCTCCGCGACGGATGCCCCAGGAAGAATGTCAATTTTACAATACGAGTAAATTATAAAATTTAAAAACGAGTGATGGTGGAAGTAGCCCACTAGGGAATGCAATTTAACCGGTTATTAACCGTTTCTGTATGAAAATAACCGGTTTAAACCGGTTATAACCGGTTATTTGCATTCCCTATAGCCCACACCTATATACACAGTATACATATAGCTCATGGAAAGCGTTCGGTGACGATGACGCGAGTTCCATGATTTTAATTCACCCAAAAAGTATCTACACATATGTACACAGTACACATATAGCTCATGGGAAGCGTTCGGTGAAGATGACGCGAGTTCCATGATTTTTGTTCACCCGAAAGTGCTCAACGCCCATAAAAAAGTTTTCATTTCATAAACTGGTCTGCCAGAGCCGATCCTGCCGGGTCATGGAAATAATCGATATTTTTTGACGTACTATAAATGTAGAAACAATTGTTATTTTGACTTTACGTGAAATTATGCTGCCTACCAACTTGACTCGCACCTGCGGTTTGCTGACGATTTGGTTATCATAGCTGAGAGCGTTCAGGATCTCCAGAATATGCTAGAAGACCTTCACGCAGCATCTTTGAAGGTGGGCCTTAGGATGAACATGTCCAAGACGAAGATCATGACGAGCTTCCCGGTTCAAGTACCAAATATTAACGTTGGTAATGAAGCCGTAGAACTGGTCCAGGACTACGTCTACCTTGGACACTGCTTAACTTTTGGCCCAAATAGGCAAGCAAAGGAGATTGCGAGACGGGTTCAGCTGGGATGGGCGGCTTTTAATAAACTAGAAATAGTATTAAGAGCTAATCTCCCGCAATGCCTAAAAACCAACGTTTTTGACCAATGTGTCCTCCCCGTCCTCACGTACGGATCGGAAACATGGACGCTCACAAAGGCAAGTATGCACCAAATTAAAGTTGCACAAAGAGCTATGGAGCGTTCCATGTTGGGAATTTCTCTTCTGGATCACGTACCGAATGGTGAGATTAGGCGCAGGACTAAAGTTGCGGATGTTGGCCAAAGGATAACGCAACTGAAGTGGAGATGGGCGGGACACTTGGCTAGGCGGAACGATGGCAGGTGGTCGAGGGCACTAATAGAGTGGTGGCCGAGAGTAGGTCACAGGTCAGTGGGCAGACCATCAGCTCGTTGGTCTGATGATATTTGGCAGACAGTTGGAAAGGGATGGATGGCGTTAGCACGAAATCGGGCAACATGGCGTGAAAATGAAGAGGCCTTTACCCTGCAGTGGGTGGATGTGGGCTGAAATGAATGACCAACTTGAAATGCTTTAAACAATAAGTTCCGGCAAGTATAGATCCGGCAGACCTTTTGAGCCATTATAAGGGGCATCTTGGTTATCATTTTGCGTAGGTTCCGTCAGGGTACCCGATGATGTAGGTTCGGGTCTCCGAAGGGCGTTACCGGTTCGTTACAACCAAGTATCATAACACCCTATTTGAGATAAAGTCAAAATATGTACCTACATATTTTGACTTTATCTCAAATTGTCTTAGTTCGAAAATGACAAAAATATGTTTTAATTTTAACAGAAACTTCTGTACGCAATTCAAATTATATTAAAGCGAAGTAATTTCGTCGGTCTTGGGCAGGATTCGAACCTACATCTCCTCTGGCAATCCGGGCCGATGCAGGCGCATTACCAATTATACCACCAAGGCCCTACTAAATCCACGAAATTAGTGATCGCTTACTTTTTATACTCGGAAGGTATGCTGACGCCATCTATCGTTGTTTTTAGGGTTCCGTAGCCAAATGGCAAAAAACGGAACCCTTATAGTTTCGTCATGTCTGTCCGTCCGTCCGTCCGTCTGTCCGTCCGTATGTCACAGCCACTTTTTTCCGTAACTATAAGAGCTATACTATGGAAACTTTGTAAGTAGATGTATTCGGTGAACCGCATTAAGATTTTCATACAAAAATAGAAAAAAAACAATAAATTTTTGGGGTTCCCCATACTTAGAACTGAAACTCAATTATTATTTTTTCATCAAACCCATACGTGTGGGGTATCTATGGATAGGTCTTCAAAAATGATAGTGAGGTTGCTAAGATATTTTTTTTCTAAACTGAATAGTTTGCGCGAGAGACGCTTCCAAAGTGGAAAAATGTGTGTCCCCCCCCCGTAACTTCTAAAATAAGGGAATGATAAATGTAAAAATAATATATGATGTACATTACCATGCAAACTTCCACCGAAAATTGGTTTGAACGAGATCTAGTAAGTAGTTTTTTTTTAATACGTCATAAATCGTAAACCGCAATTTACCTTTCACGGGACCCTTCATGGGCGAGTCCGACTCGCACTTGGCCGCTTTTTTATTAACAAACGACACCCATGTTTCAAGTTCGTTGAAATTAGCATGACTACAATGTGCCATCTTATTCTAAACGTTTTTTAATTTTAACAGAAACGTCTGTACGTAATTCAAATTATATTAAAGCGAAAAAAATTCGTCGGTCTTAGGGTCATATTTTTCGAACCAAATGACTGTATTATTAAGTGTCGGTTAACGATTTAAGATAGCCTATTGGGGTACCTGATGAGGTAGGTATTTTTGCAGCCGGCTCCCCTATTATTAGGGTAACGTTTCATTGTTTTGGATTATTCGTTATAGTACCTTTGGATGTTCCTTCGAAGGAACTATTGCGTTTTTCATTCGCACTAGTTCCTTCACAAGAGATGAAGGATGTACTGCGATGTTTTTTTCGCATTTGTTCCTTTGCAAAAACTGAATGTACTACTGCGACTTTTCCTTTGCTTAGTTCCTTCACAGGAGCTTAGGAACAACCGAGACCTTTTTTTCGCACTAGTTCCTTTACTTATTTTATTTGTTATTTTTAAAAGTAAATACTTAATGCGAAAAAAGGTCTCTGTTGTTCGTCGCTCTCTTTAATTTGACTCAACTGTGTTAGTTTAACATCTACTTAAGTACATTAAAAAAAGGTTTTTATGTAACTTTTCAATTTTTCACTTTTTAAGGTCATTGAATTTTGACCCAGTGTCACTATAAAAATGTTGAAATTTCAATTCGATTAAAGTTGAACGTAGAACGGAGTAATAATAGGCCGGCTCGGCGAGATGTTTCGTTAATCAAATATCTGTAAAGAACGGCCCACTGACATTTTTATTCAAAGTTATCACGTTTATAAAAGATTCGGTTTCGGCAAAAAAACATGTTTCTAATAAAAACTATCACAGTTGAGTCAAATTAAAGAACTTATACTTTTTATTCCCAGTTATATACACTGTAGATTGGGATTTTGTTTCCCAGTTGTCCATAGTGTGGACAAAGGGCTGTGGACAACTGGGAATAGACGACGATTTTTTTTTGGCTTTATTAACATACCCATTTTAGCCTCGCCGACGATTTCTAATCGCCGTTTCGCCCGCGAGGTGCATACATTCTTTCCTTCTATCCCGACATAGTTCTGTGCATTGTGTAACCAGAGGGCCCTGACAAGATGCACTACGCTAACTAGCGTTTCTATTCGTTTCGTTTTTAAACCAATCGCGTCACTGGTAGATCACGTGACTTTTCGTATCACGTCATCTACCAGTGACGCGATTGGTTTAAAAACGAAACGAATAGAAACGCTAGTTAGCGTAGTGCATCTTGGCAGGGCCCTCAGAGTTACCAGTGACAGCCCTTATTTGCTTATAAATAAGGTCGATCAAAATGGCACGAGCAATCAAGTGGGTAGTTTCGCTTGTAGGCCTGACATAGACAATCACCCCCTTACTTATAAACGAGGAATAAGATTGGAATAGTTAATGCCATGCTTTGTCCTTATCTGTTATTGAGACATTTGCATCTGACAGAAAGTGACAAAGCATGGCATAAACTATTCCAAGCTTATTCCACGTTTATAAGTAAGGGAGAATAAGTTTTAAAATTCAACGTAATGACACACGACGCATTAATTAATTATTTGATCAATTTCCCCGTTCCAAGTAAGAAAAAGGACTCGCCCACGAAGGGTTCCGCATATGACACGGTTAAAACTCAATTCAAAATTTGCACCGCCGCCGTTCTTTGCATAAAGACCCTTTTTTTGTGATTTAATTAAAAATGTTGGGTTTTTAGATTCTTCCCTATATTTTTAGTAGGTATAAGACGGTACCTATTACTTGCCAAATTTCATAGTTCTAGGTCAACGGAAAATAGCCTATAAATTTTGGTTCCCTTGAGAGTGTCGAAATATACGTTTTTTGCGGCATAAACAGCCGAATCTTTTTTTTACGTTAATTTTGAAGTTTTATTTTTTCACAGCTTCAAGGGAGTTGCGTATATGGTTTAAATTTAAACTCGATAGCTCCAAGCGTTCGAGGGTCTTGACATACAGATGGACAGACGGACAGACAGACAGATGGACAGACAGACGGACAACAAAGTGGTCCTATAAGGGTTCCGTTTTTAGGGTTCTCTGATTTAGGGATCACTCGTGCGTCTGTCTGTCTACACATTTACTTTACTTACTTTACTTTACTTTACACATTTGTGTTCGGGTCATCAATTTACATAAAGTAAATGTTTTTTTTTTTAATAAGGGTCATTTTCTGGGGACAAAATAGGAAATTAAAAAAAAGTTTTGCTATCCTAACTGTATCCATACTAATATTATAAATGTGAAAGTGTGTCTTTCCGTCTGTCTGTCTGTCTGTTACCTCTTCACGCTTAAACCGCTGAACCGATTTAGATGAAATTTGGTATGGAGATAGCTTGAGTCCCGGGGAAGGACATAGGCTACTTTTTATCCCGGAAAATTAGACAGATCCCGAGGGAGCAGCGATAAACGACTTCTACTCGGACGGAGTCGCGGGCAAAAGCTAGTTTATTATATATCAAATGAAAGGGCTCGTTATGAGGATCTCAAATATATTTTTGTTATTGTTTTAAAATAAATAGTTTTGATTTTAATTATTCATGAAATAAGACGAAAACTGACCATTCCCTGACCTCCGAAACTACTGAGCCTTAAATTTTGAAAAAATACTAAATATACGTTCATTGCCTATAGATTACAGAAAAACCAATAACAATTCGATAAAAAAAAACTGTATGTAATATACGGTACGGAACCCTCTCCACGCGAGTTCAACTCGCGCTTGGCTGGTGTTTTCCTTTTGAGGTACCGCACCCTAAAAATGAGATTTATTCTTGTATAACTTGTAAACAACAAAATCATAACTTTGTTGAGGCCGATATTTTCAATACATATTTATTATGTTATGTCTTTATCAAAATTTAAGCATACTTTTATTAGCAGGCAGAAGCTTTTGTGGCAAAATCGTCAATTAACTAGGGTCTTCCTTCCGATATTAAATTTATCGATAACTGTTTCAAATACTTATTTCAAATTGAAATTTCATAGTAGGTAGATAGGTACCTAACTATTTAGTTCACCTAGAAATTAACTAAAACGCTGATGACTACCCATCGATATACTGTGTGTAAATGGTATACGGGCGTTTATTGAAAATGGACATAGATTAAGACTCCAATAATCATAAACAGAAATAATTATTTTGATTACGCTAACGTATACACCGTTATTAATTTTTGAGCATACTATCGACCCGCAATGTACATCTAAGTCCATCTGTCATAAATTTGAAACATCATCAATTGCGTTTTTAATTAACTGCATTTTTTGTTATAAATTGCGTGTTAAATTATTTTGTATGGTTTTTTTTTTTAATTAAATTTTAACAAAAGCTGCCTATATGTGCACATTAGGGGCTATACTAACCACAGTTAAAAGGAACGCCCGTATACCATTTACACACTGTATACACCGTGCCCGGGACGTGCCCGAAGTAAATTGTATGACATTATAATACATACCACCTACCACTTTGTACTATACATTTTTATCGGTGATCAGGAGTTGAAAAATATTAATTACCAACCAAAATTGAATTCAATGAGTGAAGTCTCACGCAATTACCGCACTGTTTAATTAATAACAATTAATGATGTTGTTAAAACCAAGTCCAGGGGGCGTACTTTTGATGCCGATGACGTCAAAATTACGAAATTTTACACTCAGGGTGCTTTGCTTTCATTTGGCAGGTGTTTAGGTATGTATTAATTGATAACAGATAAAAAATGTAAAATAAGAAACGGTAAAATAATTATAGTTAAATACAGCTTAATCGCAATCAAAATACAGATCACGGCGGCATCAATTTTTATTTCACTAGGTACTCATTACTAAAAATGGCGAATTGAGTAAATTTTCTTTTATTATGAATGTCAATGACATATTTGTGTTTATGACTATTTAATCATATTAATTTTTATTACAATGTAAAATCGTTTTTTTTAATGATTATGTTACCCGATGATTTTCGCTACTGCCGTTCTCAATCAAATAGTTTCCACTTACATTTCGACCGTCGATACGAGTAAAATCGTAACTACATTTAAGTGTTTTTTTGACTTTTACAGGGAGAGTTAAGTGAAAAAAGATCCACAAAACTGTATTTTTACATTTTTGATACATTGAGAAATAAAAAAAATACCCAGTTTCATAACATAGTATGTCGAGGTTCATCAATAGTAATCCACTATTACATTAAGAGAAAATCATTGTAACTAGACTTAAGAATATTTTTTTACCCGAAATCGCTTCCAATTGTCACGATCACAGGCCAGTATCATCGCATAAATAGTTACGGTTTTAATGTGCCAACGTTTTAGCAAGTACAGAGCACGTAAATGTGGTTAAAATGTTACTCTACTTTAAGAGCTCGCGCTATGGGTGTTTCGGTTTTGCCCCTAAATTGATTTACTATGATTTTACTGGCCCCTCCCTTCCATTTGCATTTTTTGCCTCGAAAAATTAATTTTGAAGACGGTTTTTACTTGCACCGTGTGACGTGGATGTAGGAGCACGTCTGTTTATGTGTATTGGAAATATATTTATTTTTTTGAGTGAGTGTTAATTACTTAAATTATATGGAACAGTTCCACTGAATATAGTTATGAATGAAGAGTGGTGGAAGTACCCGTAAGAACAAAACTATTTACCTATTGCGATTGTATTATAAACCTGTTTAAAAGGTTAATTGGACCAAACAAGTAAAACTTTTACTCAGTGTAAATCGCCTACTAAGTAATACTAACTGTTTTTTTTTTCGAATATTAAGTATTCTGGTTTTGTTAGTGAATACCTACTTTCTTTAGTTAGGTAAAAAGTCGCTAGAGTACGTTAAGAGAAACAATTAAAAAAATATTTCCGACCGGTATTTCGTTACTATTACTTAAAATGACTTTTTTTTTGTAAAAAGGCCCCGATGTGTATAGTATTGTATAGCTATACGTATTTAACGTTTGTTTGAGCGTGATTTGAAATATTTCAAAGGATTGATATAAAGCTACTTCACCGATTTGCGAAATTCTTTTGAAAAAATAAGTTTCATACTTCTAAGATAGTAAGTTATTAGATACAACGCACTATAACTTTCACGCTGCGTTAATTGCGGAAAACTTTAAACTTGTGCTTGTTTTTTTAAAAAAAATTTTAGTTAGGTAGGGTAGGAAAGTATTAAATAATATAATCACTAAAAAGGGCAAAATTAAAATTAAAATAATTAAGAAAAGAAGGAACCGACTTTAAACGGAGTCATTTGTTCAGGACATCTTGGGTTACACAAACTGAAGTCGGCGTCCTAGAATATTTTAACCAAAAAGCCGACTTTAGTCTGACTTAGGACGCTTTGAATGAATGTTTTTGTTAGGAGTCGCTTCATTGCTTTTAAACATTTTTAATAATTAAATAAAATATTAGGAATTAAGTTTTCTCTGTGTCAGTGGAGCGATACCTGAACAC
The DNA here is from genome assembly GCA_948252455.1 of Acleris cristana. NCBI lineage: Eukaryota > Metazoa > Arthropoda > Insecta > Lepidoptera > Tortricidae > Acleris > Acleris cristana. The sequence goes on along the minus strand of OX411798.1, from coordinate 1,760,217 downwards.
TATAGAGACTTTTACAGAAACTTGCCTCACTCAAATGAAACTGAACAAAATACTTTTGAAGATTAAGATTCGCTAGTAAACTCATCCTCCCATATGTAATGTAGTTACGTAATATTTAATTATATAGTTACTGTCAATTGGAAATAAAAACATAACTACTTACTCTATTAAGTATTAATGATATTGATCATCGATGAACACATAACATACTTAATTGAACTGTCATAAAGTTATACTTACCTGGTCTATTATTTTATCATTGTGATCTCTTTGAAGAGGAAAGGTAATTAAAATAGTTAATTAAAGTACTCAAAATACTAAATATTAGCACTTAATAGTGCCAAAGTGAAAGTTTATGTTTTGTTACCCATTTGTTACTAAATATCTTGATTAAGCCAAAGCAAGTGTTGATGTTTATTTATTAATTACTATTTAGCTGGCAACCAGATTAGTCCTGAAGTATCTAAGTACTTACCACCTTCTACTTATTGAGGATGGTAGTTACCAAATTATGGTGTTAAAGTACTTTTATTGTTTCTTAATTGTTATTTATTAAATAAAAAGTTAAAAAATGTTTAAACTATTTTGTACCTAAATATTTTTTATTCTTTCAATATTCAGTAAAAATATTTTTTAAATGAACAATAATGATAATTGGCAACTATCTACTTGAAACTAATACAATTCACTGTATAAATATATATTTTTTATGTTTTCTAACCGGAGTTAATATATTTTAAGTCATAAAATACAATAAAATAGCCGCGAATCTGTTGCAAGTAACATGGTTTCTTTAGATACGATGATATTGGCCTAACAAATAATGGCAAAACTTAGAGCTGTAAGATGGTATTGTAATATACAATAATACTCGATAGTCGATAACGCAAAATACGTGATCGTAACTCGATCTAAAATTTAAAATAAACAGTTTAGAAAAAAAATGAAAATTTAGAATTAAAGAGCACCAAATTCTGAGAAACATGATATGTACATTTGTACGAAAACATAAACTAATAAGTAAAATATCGCGGTTTGAAGTTGCAAAATACGTTTTTTCGCTCTCCTGAAAACCTCTGTTTTGTAGTTACGATTTTACTCGTATCGACGGTCGATTTTAGGTATGAAGTAGGTATTTATTTTTCTGTGCGGCAACAGATTACTTAACTAATTTTTACATGATTAAATGTTGGTTAATAATTACAATAAAATCATTTGGAATCATACTCTATGTAGCGTGACGTCATTTTTGCGTCAACGGCATGAAAAGTACGCTTTGGGCTTAAAACCACTCAATTTCATAATACCTGTTGTGTATGCAACATTTTATTTTGTACTTATTAATTTTAAAATGTATAATTGTTCCAAAAAAGTTTATAATTTTTATGTTTAATTTTCATATAAATTTACTGTCATATAACCCTTTCAGATCTTAACGTAACAAAATGTAATAACAAAACGCAGATTTGGGCTTCTCCCTACCACGCTCCACACACCAATGCTTAAAAAACGGTGACGGTACGGAATCGCAGTGTCGCGTCGTATCAGCACCGTTTTTGACGCAAGCTCCACACACCAATGCTTAAAAAACGGTGACGGTACGGAATCGCAGTGGCGCGTGTCGTATCAGCACCGTTTTTGACGCACGCTCCCCACACCGCTGCTTAAAAAACGGTGTCGTAGCTTAAACAAACGACGGGGTCATAGTAACAACATGGCGCCGTTTTTGACGTACCGTAATATACGCACCGTTAAGCATTGGTGTGGAGGGCATGCATCAAAAACGGTACGGTATTTTAAGCACCGGAGTGGGCGTATCTTTAAACGATATTAAATCATGTACACAGTACTTAAAGACTATATTACTGAACCGCACGCAGCAGCTTGACGGCGGGCGTCTTCCGCGACGCGCGATCGGAGCCGTAAGTACTATAGTAGCTTTCAACCAAAGTGACGACCGGGGCCATAAAAGTACACAAAGCAACACAATGGATAACTGATAACTCAAGGGTTTTATGGCCCCGGTCGTCACTTTGGTTGAGTTAAGGGCTACTATAAGTACCTATGCTGCGACACGTGATCGGCTTCGTTCGCTTGCGATCGGCCCCGTTCGCTTGTCGTCGTGTGCGATCGGAACCTTTCGGCCGTGACCGGACGAGCCCACTCATTCTCGAAAGTGCACTCAAACACGTGGTAGGAACGAAACTATTTGACTGAGTGCGGTTACGTTCGCAAGCAACCGTACGGTGCCGATCGTGTGCGTCGACATCCTGTCGACCGCGAACGGCTGTTATCGCCCGATCGTATGCGTCGACATGCCGCCGGACACGATCGGTGGTCGCCGCATCCGTTCGTATTCTTTCCGTTCCGATCCGTTGGTGGAAATCATCCTTTAGTAGGGTGACCATTAATTTCGATAAAGTTATTCTGAAAACAAAACGTTTTACAAAAAAAAAATTGTTGGTTTCATGTAACTGTCACTGTAACGTGATCGACATCAATTAGTGAATTAGAAAAATTGGTAGCTGATCACCGATTAAAAATCACCGTGTATAATAGATATGCAAGTTGCATATTAATATATACGTTAACTCATAATCATAAACTCTCACAAGAAAGTACTTACAGTTTATGGATAAATTAATATCGTTCAGAAGTCCCTTGGGCAGTTTTATTCGTGCCACAAAAACTTCCATGTCTGGTTATTAGGTACCTGAGTAATAGCATAAAGTCATAAAAAACCTTTTTTTTTATAAATGGCTTTCACATCTCGCTCATGTTTGAGATGTATTTCGCCAATGACGCAGTAGACATTAGTCACGATGGGAGAACGTAAGGTGTGATAATTTTAACTGAGTGTAGGAGAATAAAAGACCTTTGAAACATACCTACAGACTGACTTTGACAAAGAGGGCTTTGTCAAAGTCAGTCTGTAGGTATATTTTTTATTTCATTGTAACTTAAGCTTCAGTTTTATATTGTTTGCCGTTGTAGATAACCTAAAGCTGGGTCCACATTTGTATCATTTCGTCGTATCGTATCTCCGTCGCGTTGCACCGACGCGTATCAAGATCGCTAGTTAAGTGTGGACGCAAAAACAGCGAGATCATGCGGCGCGCCGTATCTGATCGCTCGGGATCGATGTTGATACGCGTTTATTATATACCCCGTACACTCGCGATCGGATACGCGTTTCAAGATCGGTAAGTATGGACGTGTTTTGATACTGTATCACGATACGAAGTTATGATTTGATACGCGATACGCCGTGATCGCTCTCGAGGCGATTTTCCCCCGATCATCAAAGGGGATACGGATAGCGTCCACACTTAATGATACGGCGTTATGATACGATACGCTGCGACGCTACGGTTAGTATGTACGCATTTTTTCACGCGACGATGGTACTCATACGCTGTGCCCAAAGTGAGCGTCCATACTTAGGATACGCGAGCACAATTAAAACGTATAGTCTTATTTTTATTGCGTTAGTAAATTGTGGCTGCTTCACTGGACGTTTAAAATCTATTTAATAGTTAAGAACTGGTACCGTTTTTTTTGCCCATATGCCCAAATAAACATTAAAACATTCCATTTTATTTACGGAGTCGAACGAAATGGAGAAATTGCATTTTAGACCAGTCGTGGAACAAAAATAGGTTTTGATAACATTAGAGTTTGTTCTCTTTTGATATCTCGTTGGAGGCATGCTAAATAACAATAATATAAAAAGTTAGAAAATTTTAGTTGGGGGTTTCGGACATATTGATATATTTTAATTTTTGCCAACATACAGCTCCGTAAATAAAGAATTAGAGTTAAAAAATACTGTGGCAGATCGTATAATACTTTAATTTCTTTACAATATTCCGATTTTAGAAATCTGGAACACCTGCATAATTTCTTAATTTCTGTAGTATGGCTGCATAGGCTTCTATTACTCTGGTAGACTTATCTTTACAGACTCTAATTCAATATTAGAGGTTTTATGACAGCAAACGCATATATCTTTTAAAGCAGATATCTTATTGCTCTAAATTTTTGGCTTTGTCTATTAACTTAAGAATTGAGAGATATAATTGTTGTTGATTTTTCAAACTCTAATTCAATATTGGCACAATTATACACCAATACTTGTTTGACAAAGTTTCACGCTATAAAAAAATCTAACAACTTAATAGCATAAAGTGACCAACATATCATAAATGATGAAGCAAAAACTTTGTACTCTAATTCAATATTCATTAATCAGCAATAAAAAAATATAAATACCTAATTTATACCTAAAGCTCGTTCTAACTTTTCGTTATATTTTACAAATATGCTTAGAAATATGTACCATGCCATATAAGCAACATTTTTCCAACATTAGAATTGTAAAAAGTTTTGGGGCAAAAATCCGGTCCCACTATTGGTCTAATTTTAATTGTATCTAGATTGCGTTATTACTACTTAACTAAACATTTTCTAGTCGGGTTAATCTGTTTATATAAATTATTACTAGAGGACGCCCGCGACTTCGTACGCGTAGAATTAGTTTCCCGCTACTCCCCCCATTTCTTCCCGTTGGGGGTCGATTTTCGGAAAATCCTTTCTTAGTGCTCACTTACATCATGAAAGGAACCCCCGTACCAAATTTCAAATTTCTAGATACAGCAGTTTCGGCTGTGCGTTGATATATAAGTTAATCAGGTTTGCCTTTTATATTATAACTAGAGGAGGCCTGCGACTTCGTACGCGTAGAATTAGTTTCCCGCTACTCCCCCCCATTTCTTCCCGTTGGGGGTCGATTTTCGAAAAATCCTTTCTTAGTGCTCACTTACATCATGAAAGGAACCCATGTACCAAATTTCAAGTTTCTAGGTAAAGTAGTTTCGGCTGTGCGTTGATATATAAGTTAATCAGGTTTGCCTTTTATATTATAACTAGCTTTCCGCCCGCGACTTCGTCTGCGGAGAGTCAGAACTTCTGTTGAAAGTACAGTTATAGTTTACATCACCTTCTAAGGCTTTTAAAAAAAAAGTCTAGAGCGTGAATTTTAAGTAAGCAGTCCACATAAACAACTTTAATTTTGTGGCGCTAACCTTCAAAACAACAAAATTGACATACAAAATAAATTCACTGCCTCTCTTTCACCATTACGTTTTTTTATACGATTCTAGATAAATTTGCCACTTTTCCATACAAACAACTAACCCACTTATCAGAAGATTTTCGAAAAACAACGAAGCTGAATATTTTCTGTATGTAATAATAATACCCATTTTCATATCTTGAAGGTATGTAACTTTGAATAGGTATTACATAATTTCGATAAAAACTTTACAGTCAGTAGTCTTAAATCCCAAGTTAATAAATAGATAGTTAATAAATCAGAACATAAAAGTATTCGTTCCTGTAGAAACTTTGCAACCCCCTTTCATCCCCCAAGGGTTTGAATTTTAGTTATCACCTGACTCATTGTTTTCATTGCAGAGCAAGCATTTCTACCCAACTTAAAGTAAATACCAAATACCAAATATTTTTTCCTAAACAAACTTTCAACCCCCTTTTATCCCTAGGGGTTGAATTTTAGTAATTGCTGAAATACGTGTCACATTATTTGCATTGAAGAGCATTTCTACCAAGTTTCAAGTAAATTTGAGCATAACAAATATTTTTTCTTAAACAAACTTTGCAACCCCCTTTCATCCCTCTAGGGGTTAAATTTTAGTAATCGCTGAAATACGTGTCTCATCATTTGCATTGAAGAGCGTTTCTACCAAGTTTCAAGTAAATTTGTCCATAAAAGTATTTTATTCCATTCAAACTGCAACCCCCTTTCATCCCTCTAGGGATTGAATTTTAGTAATCGCTCAAATATATGTCTGATTACTTGCATTGAAGAGCATTTATACCAAGTTTCAAGTAAATTTGACCACAAAAGTATTTTTTTCATTCAAATTTTGCAATTCCCTTTCATCCCTCTAGGGGTTGAATTTTAGTTATCACTGATATACGTGACTCATTATTTTCATTTCAGAGCATTTCTACGAAGTTTCAAGTAAATTTGAACATACCAAATATTTTTTCCTAAACAAACTTTGCAACAGCCTTTTATCCCTAGGGGTTGAAATTTAGAAATCGCTGAAATGCGTGTCTCATTATTTACATTGAAAAGCATTTCCCCGAGTTTCAAATAAATTTGACCACAAAAGTATTTTTTCCCATACAAACATTGCAACCCCCTTTCATCCCTCTACGGGTTGAATTTTAGTAATCGCTGAAATACGTGTCTCCTTATTTGCATTGAAGAGTATTCCTACCAAGTTTCAAGTAAATTTGATCATAAAAATATTTTATCTTTAAATACTTTGCAACCCCCTTTCATCCCTCTAGGGGTTGAATTTTAGTAATCGCCGAAATACGTGTCTCATTATTTGCATTTAAGAGTATTCCTACCAAGTTTCAAGTAAATTTGATCATAAAAATATTTTATCTATATACACTTTGCACCCCTTTTTCATCCCTCTAGGGGTTGAATTTTAGTAATCACCGAAATAAGTGTCCCATTATTTGCATTTAAGAGTATTCCTACCAAGTTTCAAATAAATTTGATCATAAAAATATTTTATCTGTAAACACTTTGCAACCCCCTCTCATCCTTCTAGGGGTTGAATTTTAGTAATCTCCGAAATACGTGTCTCTTTATTTGCATTTAAGAGAATTCCTATTAAGTTTCAAGTAATTTGATCATAAAAATATTTTATGTATACACACTTTGTAACCCCTTTTCATCCCTATAGGGGTTGAATTTTAGTAATCGCTGAAATATGTGTCTCATTATTTGCATAGAAGAGCATTTCTATCGATTTTCAAGTAAATTTGACCATAAAAGTATTTTTTCCCATACAAACTTTGCAACCCCCTTTTATCCCTCTAGGGGTTGAATTTTAGTAATCTCCGAAATACGTGTCTCTTTATTTGCATTTAAGAGAATTCCTATTAAGTTTCAAGTAATTTGATCATAAAAATATTTTATGTATACACACTTTGCAACCCCTTTTCATCCCTATAGGGGTTGAATTTTAGTAATCGCTGAAATATGTGTCTCATTATTTGCATAGAAGAGCATTTCTACCGATTTTCAAGTAAATTTGACCATAAAAGTGTTTTTTCCCATACAAACTTTGCAACCCCCTTTTATCCCTCTAGGGGTTGAATTTTAGTAATCTCCGAAATACGTGTCTCTTTATTTGCATTTAAGAGAATTTCTATTAAGTTACAAGTAATTTGATCATAAAAATATTTTATGTATACACACTTTGTAACCCCTTTTCATCCCTATAGGGGTTGAATTTTAGTAATCGCTGAAATATGTGTCTCATTATTTGCATAGAAGAGCATTTCTACCGATTTTCAAGTAAATTTGACCATAAAAGTATTTTTTCCCATACAAACTTTGCAACCCCCTTTTATCCCTCTAGGGGTTGAATTTTAGTAATCTCCGAAATACGTGTCTCTTTATTTGCATTTAAGAGAATTCCTATTAAGTTTCAAGTAATTTGGTCATAAAAATATTTTATGTATACACACTTTGCAACCCCTTTTCATCCCTATAGGGGTTGAATTTTAGTAATCGCTGAAATACGTGTCTTATTATTTGCATAGAAGAGCATTTCTACCGATTTTCAAGTAAATTTGACCATAAAAGTATTTTTTCCCATACAAACTTTGCAACCCCCTTTTATCCCTCTAGGGGTTGAATTTTAGTAATCTCCGAAATACGTGTCTCTTTATTTGCATTTAAGAGAATTCCTATTAAGTTTCAAGTAATTTGATCATAAAAATATTTTATGTATACACACTTTGCAACCCCTTTTCATCCCTATAGGGGTTGAATTTTAGTAATCGCTGAAATACGTGTCTCATTATTTGCATAGAAGAGCATTTCTACCGATTTTCAAGTAATTTTGACCATAAAAGTATTTTTTCCCATACAAACTTTGCAAACCCCTTTTATCCCTCTAGGGGTTGAATTTTAGTAATCGCTGAAATACGTGTCTCATTATTTGCATTGAAGAGCATTTTTCCCAAGTTTCAAGTAAATTGGACCATAAAAGTATTTTTTCCCATACAAACTTTGCAACCCCCTTTTATACCTTTAGGGGTTGAATTTCGAAAAATCCCTTCTTAAACGACGCCTCCATTACAAAACCAACTTCCCCTCAAAATTCCAAATTTGTATCTTTAGCGGTTTAGGCTGGGCGTTGATATGTCACCCGGGACATTGCCTTTTATATATATAGACTAGAGGAGGCCCGCGACTTCGTACGCGTAGAATTAGTTTCCCGCTACTCCCCCCCATTTCTTCCCGTTGGGGGTCGATTTTCGAAAAATCCTTTCTTAGTGCTCACTTACATCATGAAAGGAACCCCTGTACCAAATTTCAAGTTTCTAGGTACAATAGTTTCGGCTGTGCGTTGATATGTCAGTCAGTCAGTTTTGCCTTTTATATATATAGAATAGATTGTATTTTATTTGAAACTAGCGGCCCGCCAGCGGCTTCGCCCCACTGCAAAGTTCTGACTTTCCCGGTGGATTCAATTATTTTCTTTCATAAAAACCTTGTCCTGACAATGACGAACACAAAAAAAAGAAATCAGCCAAATCGGTTCAGCCGTTCTCGAGTTTTGCGCTTAGCAACACATTTAGCGATTCATTTTTATTATATAGATAAATTTCGGGTCTTACAGCCAAAATTTAGGACATTTGTCAAATTGATTATTAACTTCCGACAAAAAGGGCTCAAAAGGTGTTATAACTTTAGTTAGTCCGTGGCATTTTAGCTCACAAACGGATATACCGATTGGGTTGCGGCTTGTTTCTAAAAGAAGGCTAGTTCTAATCGGAAGGATTCTTAGAATTCATGAAAATTGGTTCGGGGGTTTAAGACATATTATCTTTTATATACTAGATATTATCTATTAGTTTATATTTACGCGGTATGACACCGGATATAAAATTCAACCGAACTAAAGTGACATAAGAAATTCATTTGACTGCTCTTTTGTTTTCAGATCTATTCGGGTAATAATAAAATAGGTAGAATATCGGAAATCCTTCCAATAACACGTCAACGACGACGGCCGCGTGATGAACGCCCACCCGGGCTCCCCGACATCTTTGATATCAATTTCCCAAAGGATCTCGACGTCGGAATCAAAGCTGTGTTGTTTGGATCTTTTGTCCTTATTGTAAGTATCTCGCTATTTATTTGTCCTATTGCGCAATTCGATATTTTATAGTTTTAAAATCCCTTTTTTTATTATATATCTACCTATATATAAAAGGCTAAACTGACTGACTGACATATCAACGCACAGCCGAAACTACTGTACCTAGAAACTTGAAATTTGGTACATGGGTTCCTTTTATGATGTAAGTGAGCACTAAGAAAGGATTTTTCGAAAATCGTCCCCCAACGGGAAGAAATGGGGGGGAGTAGCGGGAAACTAATTCTACGCGTACGAAGTCGCGGGCGTCCTCTAGTAATATATATAAAAGAAGGAACTGGCTGACATATCAACGCACAGCCCAAACCGCTGGGTCTAGAGATTCCAAATTTGGCACGTCGGTTCCTTAAGGTCTAGGGGTGCACTAAGAAAGGATTTTTCAAAATTCAACCCCTAACGAGGTAAAATAGGGGATGAACATTTGTATGAAAGTCCGTCAGTTGTGTTGTGAAGTTAGAATCTTCAAATTTTGTGTTTAGGTCGACGACTGGAATTTATTTATAGGTAGCGTTTTTGATAATTTCATCTCCGAAGGGATGGAAAGAGGTAAAACAGACTGACTGATCGATCAACACACAGCCTAAACCACTGGACCTAGGGACTTGAAATTTTGAATGGAATGTTCCTTTGGTACCCTAGGGGTGCACTAAGAAGGGATTTTTGGAAATTCATCCCCTAAGGGTTTAGAAAAGGGGGTGAAAGTTTCTAAGGAACTATGGTCCTTTTTGTAGTCAGAAACGTGGAAATTGGTACTTAAGCTATTGTTTAGGAAAAAAAAACACGTTCAGAGATATTGGGAAAACTGCCCCTAGGGTAATAAATAGGGGGTAGAAGGGAGATTAGTTCTTTTTGAACTAAGCAACTTGGAAATTGGTATTCAGGCTACTGTTTATAAATAGAAAATACTACTTTCAGCGATTTTGGAAAAACTACCCCCAAAGGTAAACGGGGTTTTAGTTTGTTACTCCTTCACGCTGCAACGGCTGGACGGATTTGGATGAAATTTAGAATGGAGATAGCTTATACCCTGGATCAACACATATAGGAAAATCCCATTCCGGAAAGTAAGTTCCCGACGGAATAACGATAATGTGTTTGATGTTTTGGCACCCATGATTATTGATTACTTTTCATCATGGGTGCCATTTTCTTAGATTACAATGACGCAGATTTCGAAAATGATATCAAATTTGTAATACTAAATGGCGGCCAAAAAATTAATATAAGTATACGGTATACCTAAATAAATAAAAAATGGGTTTCATTTTCCAAGATTATGGGGACGTAGATTTCGAAAATGATGTCAAATTTGGAATTCAAGATAGCGGCCACGATGTTTTTTGAAAATGTGGATATGGGATACTATTCTAGCACAGTTTCATTTTTGTTGCGGTTAAAATTCTAAACTAACCTAACCTACATTTGTGACACTGTTTCGTTTCTGTTAGAGTCGCAGTTATAACCTAACCTAACCTACTTTTCTGTCACAGTTTAGTTTATGTTACTGTCGCAGTTCTAACCTAACAGAACCTACTACTGGTAGCAGTTCGCTCTAATATTATATGGTACATTTATGCCATAATAAATTCTGCAATATTAAGTCGGCGATATTAGTATTCTGCTATTCAAAATTCTGCCAAATGAATGTTATGCGTGATGACAGTTATGCTAAGTATGCTAAAGTATCATTCGGCTAAAAATATTTCTGCGATAACTGTTATGCGAAGTGTATTTCGGACAATCGATATTATGCAAGATGAAAGGAACCCCCTTGTGCCATAAACAATTAGATGCTGAAAGTATGCACCTTTGCAGGTAGGATAAGCTTCGCAACTGGGTGCCCCTATTTCTTTTTTTCAGTTCATCTACATTTAGAATTTCATCGCAGGTTAGGGCGATATTAAACTTATTATATACACTAATAACATTAGGTAAGTACCTACAATATTTTTACAATTCTAAGTACTTATATCTTTATTTTTACACTTCTTTCTAATAGACGTAGGTACCTATACAATAAATAGTTTTTAGCAATCTTAGTTGTAAAGTGTAAATATTTTCAACTAGAGGACGCCCGCGGCTTCATCCTCGTAGAATTAGTTTCTCGCTACTCCCCTCATTTCCCGTTGGGGGTCGATTTTCGGAAAATCCTTTCTTAGTGCTCACTTACATCATGAAAGGACCCACGGATGTACTTACCAAATTTCAAGTTTCTAAGTAAGTAAGTGCGTTGATATATAAGTCAGTAAGTCAGGTTTACCTTTTATACATATATATATATACGAGTATATATACACCTATACATATAGATATAGGTATTTTTTTAAGAATAAGAGAGACTAAAGTAATTATATGTTTAAAATTAAGTGTTGTAGTTCAGACTATCAAAGGCCTTGCTGAAGTCAACGAATACAGCTATAAAACATTGCATCTGTGTAACACACATACACACATAGTGCAAACACAGATACACATACATATATACACACATACACAGATACACACATAGGTACACAAATACACAGATACACACATACACAGATACACACACATAGGTACACACATACACAGATACCCTCATACACACACAGATACACACATACACAGATTTACACATACACACATAAGTACTCAGATACACACATACACATATACCCACATACACAGATACACAGATACACACATACACAGATACACACATACATATACACAGAACAAAGATACATATACCCACATACACACATACACAGATACACACATCCAAATATACTCACATACAGATACACACATAGGTACACAGGTACACAGATAAACACATACACACATACACAGATACTACGACCAGAGAGGCTAGCCCTTAATTTGGCAAAAATAAAAAAAGTCGGGAATTCAAACCCTTTTTGATTTTGAATCAGCAAAAAAATAAAAACACATTCCAAACAAAGAATGTGTAGGATTATGGTATGTTCACTGTGATGAACATTGCCAAATTAAGGGCTAGACAAGATGCATTACGCTAACCAGCGTTTCTATTCGTTACGTTTTTAAACCAATCGCATCACTTGTAGATGACGTGATACGAAAAGTCACGTGATCTACCAGTGACGTGATTGGTTTAAAAACGAAGCGATTAGAAACGATAGTTAGCGTAGTGCATCTTGTCTAGCCCCTCTGGGCCCTACTTTGCTACTTCTTTTTAAAGGCTGCCACAGGTTGGGCAGGCTTGCAATGGCAGTCTGCAGTGCGACTTTGGCTTCCCGTAGAGCTCGGCGGTAAAATTCCTCCTCCTCAGCTGTGCATCGCGTGAATGCCCGGCGAGCGGCACTGGTGGTGCGGAGAGCCTGAATCTTCTGCGACCACTTGCTTTCTCGCCGGTGTTCGTCTAGCCGGGGCATAGCAGCGTCACAGACTTCTGTTAGAGCAGCTCGAAAGCGAACAGCTCGCTCCTCCACGCGTTGGCCATGTCTGCTCTGCTGCATCTGGCCCCCAGGCCTGCACTATGGCTGTCTCCTCCGCCATTTCCCGATCCAAAAGGGAGAGCGTCCATCTGGGGAACGGCTGCCTCCGGGCCGGTGTGGCGCATCCATCGTCGAGGAACCGGAGACCCGAAAGCGGATATATAAATAGTCCGACAGGGTCTCCCCCTCTTCTAGGACACGCCATCACGCTCTGGGGCGTGCGTGCAGCGACAGCAGGGGTCGCAAACGGGTGCGCTTCACTCAGTATAAAAACATTTTGTATAATTTCATTTAACTAACCACGAAAAGCATAATGAACGATTAGCATAAAAACCCATTGTATAATTTTATCTGGCCTACGATCGAATAACAATTACGATTTTTCAATCCACAGTTAAGACTATCCGTCAGTTAAATGTATTACTGTCCTTTTCTGAAGTCATATGAAAGAAAAGGACACAGCTAAAATTTACCTTCCGGATAGCTTTATCTGGGGATTGAAAAATCAGCCCCATCAGTAGGTATAGTATAACTATCTTTTTTTTGTTATTATGCATTTTAAGTCAATTTCTTCTAACTAGGTTAGGTTAGGTTAGAACTGAGACCACATAAATAGAAATATTTAATAATAAAAAAAATAGAAAAAAAAATAGAAATAAAATAAATAGAAATAAATAGAAAGCAGTTAGAAATATTTATTTTTTAATTTATTAAAATTATGGTTTTTGAAATTATGCATTTCGTTTTATGCATCATGACTATTATATCGATGGTTTATTATGCGGATTGAAATTATGCAATTAGTGTTATGTAAAATGATCATTAGACCATTTGTTTTTATGCTAAACATTACACACCCGTCGCAACTCGCAAACGTCAAGTCTACGATGGACCCCCCCTGCTGTCGAACACAGGTGTTGGTGCTGCCCTGGTTCAGGAGGACCAGGCCTATTGCCCCGGCCCAGTCTCTCAGCACTGCACCTCTCGCATCCGAGATGGGAGAACCCCACGCCGTAGGTACACTTCGCGTTGAAATCTCCCATCACGGTGACTTGGGCAGGAGCCGCTCTGCCTATCACCATCTCCAGCGTGTTGAAGTACCATTCGAACTCATCTAGTCTTCGGATAAGGGAAAAGTAGACTCCGATGAGCACTTTTTCGCCCCAAGTCGCAGCCACGTATCCCGGTCCCTTTTCATTGGTAGAGAACTAGAGAAGGACGGGAAGTGGGTAGCTGCCGGTACCACAATGGCAACCAAGCCCTCAGAATCCCCAGCCCAGTGTAGTTGGGATGGTACATAATAGGGCTCAGCTACCTCAACGACATCTAAGCTCTACTCCGCCATAGTCTGCATAAGCAGATCTTGTGCGCCGGTGCAGTGGTTGGTATTCGTACGGAAAAAGGTCGAAATGTCGGTGTGCTGGCATTAAGAAACCGACATTCCGACCTTCACAGGCAACTGGCTATTTGCCTCTACTTGTGGTGTGACCTGAGTCACTCATAGGACCTAGGTCACACCACAAGTGGCTTCCTTGGCTCTAGGGTAAATACGCCTTTGCAATTAAATTTTCTGCCAAGTAACATACAAAAATATGCCAAAAAAATCTGTAACACATTAGTAAAAAGTTATGGTCTCAACGACATCATGGTAAACATTAATAATAATAATAATAATAATTTTTATTGGCCAAGTAACAATACATTACATTTAGCAAGTCAGGTTGGTACATATTTCCCTTAATAGTAACATGCATCTATATTACTTATAACATTTATAGCTCTAATAAACATTTACTTCTAAGTAGATCCATGTATTCGTTGATGGAGTAAAATGGGTTTTGTTGACAAAATACTTTCATTTTCTTTTTAAAATCATTAAGTGACAACCCAGTTACCTTAAAGGGCAGTAAATTGTACATATTAATTTTAAGTGGAATCCCTTGTTTATAATATTTCTTAGTTCTCGTTTTAGGTATGCATAACATATGTTTATTTCGTGTGTTAAATTTGTGGACGTCTTTCCTTGTTTTCATAATATCTTTTTGTGTATGGATTTCTACTAATCTGTTAAATATGTACAATGAAATAACTGTCATAATTCCATCCTTTTTGAAGTATTTCCTGGCGGATTCGTACCTGCGTAAATTATGCATTATTCTGATTGACCGTTTTTGTAGTTTTAGCACTTTTTGTATGTCTGATCCATTTCCCCAGATATTTATTGCGTAGTTTATATTTGCATGTATGTAGGCAAAGTAAGTCATAGTCAAAGATTTTTTATTAATTAGTGGTTTTAGTTTAATAAGAGCATAGTTACCGCTTGCAATTTTTTTACAGATTTTTTCAATGTGTAATTTATGGCTAATATTATTGTCAATTTCATAACCTAAAAATGTCGTATTTGTTTTATTAGTTATTCCTATGTCATCTATGCCGTCAATTTCATTTTTATGTTTCATTGTATAATGTATTAGTGTAGTTTTTTCCGTGTTGAGCATTATACCGTTTGCGTTAAACCAGTTTTTTAGTGTAAACATAGCCTTTTTTATTTTATCTTTTGTGTCAGGTAGGTTAGTGCCTTTGATTCCCACGTGAGTGTCATCAGCAAATAGTGTTACGAGTGAATTTTGTGGTAAGCAAGCTGGCAGATCGTTGATGTAAATCAAAAACAGTACAGGACCTAGTATAGACCCCTGAGGCACACCAACATTTAGTTGGACCTCGTGAGATTTAACTTCATTTACACTGACTATTTGCGTTCTATTTTCAAGGTAGCTTTTGATTAAGTTAAGTTCAACACCGCTAAACCCATAGTGTTTTAGCTTTTCCAAGAGTACATCATGTCTTAAGCAGTCGAAGGCCTTTGATAGGTCGCAAAATAAGCTAGCGCACTTTTGTGAGTCATCCATAGCCTTTAAGACAAATTCAGTTACAGCGCTAAGTGCCATTGTGGTACATTTGTTTTTCCTAAAACCAAACTGATTTTTGTTGAAAATTTCATTCATTTCGAAGTGCTCTAATATTTTGTCCTTAATGATTGTCTCTAATATTTTTGATATTGCGGGAAGAATACAAATAGGTCTATAATTATTTGGGTCATCTTTCTGATTTTTCTTATGAATCGGAATTACTTTTCCTAGTTTAAGGCAAGACGGAAATGTTCCTTGTCTAAGACATTTGTTTGAGTCACGGATTTATTATTTTTCACCTTATTATGGCCAGTCGGAGTCACACTTGACCATACCTACTTCTCGATATCTTTTTTGAGTTGCATTGCCTAACTAGAATGTTCTGATTTCGTGTTATATACTTATTTATTACTGTTTTTGTTTACAGGATTACCTGTACTTTATTGATGACCCCGACCCCGACAAACCACCTCCGATCTGGTGGTAATATGCGAGATATCCGTTGTGATGGTTTTTTTTTAATGTTTATTATGTATGCCTATGAAGATTATGAAAACAAAGAGTTCTTATAAGAGGTCTTTAATTAATAGTTAAGTAAAAATGCATTTGGGGCACGCATAGGGGGGGGGGGGGGTGAAGCGTCAGGGGGAGGGGGGAGAGTAAATTGGCCACATGAGGGCTCTTTTACACGTCTCGGTAATATGGATAGAATATACTAGCGCTTCGGACAAGACCATCATTGCGGAGAAGAAGCGCCGCAAGAAACTACAGCAGAAGGTATTTTTTTCCAATCATAAAATACAATAATATTTAAAAGTAACATTACAAGGTAATAAAGTAATATATAATTATATTTAAAACTAACACAAATAAAATCATTACAAATTTAAGGTCAATAAAATAAGTATATGAATTATAAATAATGACTAGGAGAACAACATGACGAGGTCTCTACGTCAGGAACGATAATTAACACAACTAAATTAGAAAACAGGTCCTTGCAAGCGTGAACAGACCGGACCCCACAGACAGCACCCGTTCACGAGTATGACGCGTATCTCAGCCATCGCCTCCCTCAACCGTGTTCGGGAAGGTGGCGACCCGATCAACGACGCCGCCGTAAGCAAAGACCTTTAAGTGAGCATGACATGCTCATGCTGCCGGACAAAGATAACAATAATAAAATAAGCTAATGTAAAATTTCATTTTTGGGACAAGCTTTTGTTGCCGACATTTACAACGCTAGTCCCAACACAGTGGGTCTACGTCAAGTATAGCGGAGATCCTGTCCCCACCTTCCGACTCCATCATCAGACCAGCTCATAGATACCATAATATTGCATTGTCATCTGGTTTACATATCGTCCCCTTACTTCTAAAACCGACTAAAGTCACTTTTAGGCAAAATCTAGTTCGAATACCGTTCGAAAGTACTTTCCAATACCTATCTACGTGTTGGAAAAACCCGTTTTTTAATACGATGCTCCGTTCTTGAGTTAGCCTCTAGTTTAAAGTAGTTTAACTGTGTTTTTTTAAATATTTAACAAGCAAAAGCTACTAAATGCCTGTTATAATCGATATTTTTAAATTTATCAAGAAGAAAAACATTTTGTACTTATTAAGGTGGTTTTAGCAGGTTTCAAATTTTAATCAAAATACAATTTAATTACTCCAATAAGATACTAAACATTGTACTTATAGTAGTTTTTTGATGTTAACCATCAGATAAAAACTTTTATTTTGCCATCTACAACAACACTCAAACCAATCGATAATATGTTTTGCCACTTCTTAATTCCTCAGCTAGTTAGAATATTGATCAGCAAAAACCACTAAAATATATTATAATTGGTTTTGATTGCTTCGTTTTTGTTTTCGACGGTAGAATCAGGGGCAAGAGGTAACAGACAGACAGACAGACAGACAGACAAACACACTTTCACATTTATAATATTAGTATGGATATGGATGGATGTTAAAATGTATAGGTTAGATAATCACGAGAACAAAATTAAAGCTTTTCCGACTGTTAGACCCGATAAACAATGGGCGCTTTCAACCCCTAACCCCTAACTGGGTTTGCCGACTATGTAAACGACTGCTTAGACTCGGGTCAACAGCTAATAGCTCTTTTCATAGACTATAAAAAGGCCTTCGATACTTTGGATCACGATATTTTATTGCAGGCGATGGAAGAATGCGGAATCCGTGGTCCCACAAATAAGTGGTTTAAGAGTTTCTTGACGGGGAGGAAAATACGCACGAGTATCGCGGGGGAGACGGGGCAAGATGCAGCAGTGGAGCTCGGAGTGCCGACCGGGTCCGTGTATGGTCCCGTGGGATATGTGATGCATGTCAACCGTGTCGCAAATGTTGTGAAATGGTGCCGGGTGTTCATGTACGCAGATGACATGTGTCTGCTTTATGCCGCGAAAGATACAACGGAGGTGCAAAAGTGCATACAAGAGGATTTTGAAAGTATCACTAAGTGGGCACATGATAACGGAATCATCTTAAACTTCGGAAAAACCAAATGCATGCACATTCACTCGCCGTATAACCAGGTCGCCAAAAAAGTGGATCGAGAAGATTTGGATATAATAGGACATACCTACGATTGCCTGCATGCAGATAAATGTAATTGTTGTTGTGCTAAATTGAACTATGTGGAAACATTCAAATACTTAGGTTTAACTATTGACAAAAACTTTAATTGGAAGCCGCATATTAACGATGTTTGTAACAGGCTAAGATCAGTGCTAGGTAAGTTCTACCAATTGAACAAAACATTGAGTAAAAAAACACTAACGGTTGTCTATTACGCCCTTGCCGACTCACTCATTAGCTATGGTCTAGTTGTATACGGGCGAACATTTATAACATATATTAGAGATATAAGGAATTTACAAACAAGGTTGATTAAATTCTTAGTTAGTAAAAAGGTCAAGAAAGATTGTGAAAAAGATTATGCTAAACTATTTCCCTTATGTAAAGTTTTACCAGTAGATAAGAAAGTCACGTACCTCTTAGGTTTAGATTAGAGCATTATTACAGTGAAAAGTATAAATTATTAGTTAACAATAGGTAAATATAATACTAGAAGTGTAAGAGACAAAAGAATAGTACAGCCGAAAATGAAAAACTATTATGGCAAAAGAACTTCAAAATACCTTGTACCAAAAATATATAATAAAATTAGATTATTAAGATTAAGTCCTAAATTAAGTAAATCAATGTTAAAAACTAGACTAAAAGAGTATCTTCTCGACTTGTCATGATTGAATGTTTGTGTGTATGTATAGGTACGTATTTGTATAGGCGCATGCATGTGCTTTCACGTGTGCAGCGTGTCCTTCTGTAATGTGGCCCAAGAAATTGTTATTAGTTTTAGAGGATAAGTTTAATAGGTTAAGCCGTTTAAAAACTGAGCGCGTCTCGCCATCAAACGTAACAGTTTGGCGAGAATATAAATTTATAAGTTATGTAAGTTGTAATTTGAATAAATAAATAATAATTAAAAAAAAAAAAAAAGATGATGTAGAACCATCGCTTTTACATATTTCGACATATTGGGACCGGCCACGGAGGTAGATACCAAACCAATTTTAATGTAGGAACCATAATAAACCAGCTTAGACAGAAGTACGGAGATATTGATAGTGTAAAAGGCCCCTTGTGTCTATAGTACCATTGATTTGTACCGTCAATGGTACTAGTGATACTACTATGTGTCTTTAGTACCATTAAAAGAGATACTAGTTTATACCGCGTATTTACTTCTTTATTTTTAATAGGTAAACAAAATTAACGAAAGCTTTTTTCCCATTCTTAATTTTTCCTGGTCGCAAATTTCCCCATTTTAATTACGCCGAAATAGGTAGGTTTAGGTTATGTTAGTTTTGCAGCAGGCCCGAAGGGCCAAACCACCCAGAAGTAGGAGCTCTGCGGTAGCGGAGCTCCGTCGAATCTGTGAAAATGATATAACTATTCAGATATACTGGGTGAAATTTAAGTCGTGGATCAAATGATCACCTCTGTGTACCCACGAATATAAACAACTTTCACTATGGGACCAACTCTGATATCACGAAAAAAAAATCAGCTGCTTCATATTATTTTGGTCGAGTACGTATTGAAGTATTCTATGACACAGCTGTTTTGTTTGTAGTTTAGATTATGTATTAAGTTGTAATTGGCAAGTTCATTGTGGGTTTTTTTCAACGCTTTTATTCGATTTGCGTGGTTTTCTTCTATTCGCAACCATTTCAGTAATACTTAAATAGGTAACTCAACCACAAATCGCAAAGTTCTGAATCATGTCTCAAACTTAATTTAAGCACTGACCGGTAGGTAAGTTTTCGTTCACCGAAACAAATTTTAAAACATAGGTTCGGTTAATTAGTCCGGGGCCGAACTACCGCCACACTTTTAGTCTCATTAGTTCGGTAGTGACGGCAAACAGAACTAATGGGTATTGAAACGAGTCAAAAGTACGGTTAAGGATGTAGCTAAATAAAAGTACTATTTTTTTTCAAATGAAAAACTTTTTTTATGAAATAAAATGGAAAACTTCTTCATAATTATAAATACTCCCTTCGGTTTCGTCTAGTACGCATACTTGTACACCGTTGACATTATTTTTTGCCAAAATTCCATAAACATAGGTTCAGGAGTAAGTATTTAGCAGAAGTTTGCGAAGATTTGTTTCCTGTATATTTTATTATTATTTTATTTATTTATTCAGCCAACAACAAAAATTACAAACAAACAAAAGCCCTGCAAAACTGTTTAGGACAGTTTGACTGCAGGAAGACTTTAAATGAACAGTATTATAATTTTAGTGGTATACAATTTTTAGTTTAACACATAGGTACCAGTTATATAATTCTAAGGCAGTCTATTTAATAGATGTTTCTTTAGTTTTCTCTTAAATATACGTTTATTTTGCTCGAGACGGATGTCCTCAGGTAAACTGTTGAGAATATAATGGCAGGCGCTTTTTAAAGTTCTGTCTCCGTAATAGTTGTTAACTCTAGGCACATCGAACTTACCCGCGGACACCAATCTCGTACCATGATTGTGATTAATTCTACTCAGGTCATGCTGTCATTCTGATATTCGTCGCAATCACTACCCGGACTGTAACAAAACTTCCCAACAGTTCGGTTTGACGTCATAACCGGACTAATCAAACTGAAAGTGTTGCAGCAGTTCGGCCCGGAGTTTTCAACCGAACTACTGCAACTAAAGGGGTAAGTAAATTTTAAGTTAATATGTTGGGCTAATTTGAAACGAAACATGGCGCCCAAAGAAGGCTGCCAGGGGCGGCATTCGGCCCGCTTGGCCCTAGGGTATATAATAGTCATCTCTTTCTTTAGTTAACCAGACCAAACCGCCTCACCTAGTATTTTCAGAGTTTCCACCGTAGCCACTACACCTTCTTTTGCCTCGTTTATTGCGAATTTAATGAACTTCCATGCGATATCTGCTAAAAAGGCAGGAAATAGTATTAATAAATGTTTTAAGGCCTCTGACAAAGCTTTCTCTAAGGTGAAGTCGTTGAAGAAGCCTACGAACCCATCGACAACAGTTTTGAACAATAGCCTAGCAAAATCCAACATATAGACATACCACGGCTTTTCAATTTTTTCGTGGTCTAAAATATTACTGTTAATATTGAGTTTTTCCATATGAATTATTACTTCAAGGTTACTCTTGAAGTCATTAATTGTTTGTAGTAGAGATCTAATTTCGTAACGAATGTCGCGTCTAAAGGTTTTAATCTGGTTCCTTAAATCAAGCACTTTATTTTTAAATTGGTTATTGTTTTCATTCACTTCACGTATTATTGTAGCCGTCATGAAAGGATTAGGGAGTTCTGTAGCCATTTTCTTCAGGTATAACATTAAATACCAGAATTTGGCTTGGTTTTGCGTGTTGCCAGTATCGTCAAAGAGCACGTAGTCGAACGTGAAGCGGAAATCGTTAGCAATTTCATAAAGAAACCATTGATAATCTAACTCTTTTATTTCTGGGTATTGTTTGTAGCAATCGTACGGGACTTGGCGTTGAGAAATCATTTTAGTTCTAGAATTTATGAGACAATCCATTTCATCCCCATTGTTCTGACGAACCGGAAGGATGTCTTGCAACTCGTATATCAAGTCGTATTCCCCTGTTCGGCGCGTGTTGGCAGGCAGCTTTTGCCACATTTGTTGTAATATACATAACTTCATCTTCTCCTTGTCGGAGAAGTCTTGGGCGCGGCAGACGTCAGGGTAAGGGTTGGTATGGACCATGTATCTCCACTCTTTGTCTCTCAGCAGCCTCGATGTCACATTTACGGACATATCTTTAAGTTCTCTCTGGTTTGAACGCGTGAATTCTCTCCGTCCGTCTGGCAGACTGCAGCTGTCTTCAAGACTGACTGCTGAATCAGAATCCGAAGATTTCTCGACAGACATCCAGCTGTCCTCCGAGCCGAGCACTGTCGCCAGCAGCGTGACAACGAGCGGGAACCGGAGCCGATACAGAAACATCTTGATTGGTCGGTTTTGCAGCTGCAAATGAAGATATTGGGTGTCATTCGCGATCCATAATCGTCATTTGTCCTAATTTATCGTTTGTCCTAAACTGGTTTTCAACTGAGTCAGACAACTTTTAAAGCTTTCCAAAAGCTGCGGTTAGCTTAGGTTAGGGTTAGTTTATAATAACACTAGAAAGTTTTAAACATCAGGCGGAAATGGGTTTTAGGACATACGATGAATTATGGCAAATGACGATTAGGACAAACGATATTATGGATTCCAATATAGACCCGAAGATCGTACATAATAAAATTCCGGGCAGGAGTGTGTAGAGTTCTGAGCTGACGCGGTTACTACAAATACAAAAAACTAGGTAAGTATCTCATAAAACAACTGAATGAATTCTTTTAAAGTTATTTGGTGCTTTCTTAGATGTGTTTTTGTAGGTACCTATAAACACTCTAGTCTGTATAAACACTGTATCTCAAGATCCATTCAAGTCCGGACGAACACGGTTGGCGAGACAGAGAGACGGACAGACAGACAGAAGGACAGACGGACATAGCGAAACTATAAGGGTTAGTTAGTTTTAAAACGTCCTTTCACTTACGAATAGACTAGAAATCTAGAATAGATTAAGCTTTATTTCGTAAAACTACTTGCTACTTGTATAAGTAAGTACCTATACGACAACTTTAGTTTAGCGGCACGCGGTAAGCCCAGCTTGTAGTTACCCAACCTTGCTTACAAAGCTAACGGTGCGGCTCCATTTAGGCGGAGACGAGCAGAGCGGAGAGGAGACGTGTAGGAATCGACCAATCATATTAGTTGAAATCCACATCTCGTCCCCGCTCCGCTTCAGTGGAAACAGTCAAGCGGAGGCGAGCGGAGCGGAGAGGAGACGTAACTGCATTACTACATTGTAATCACTCCACTCAGCTCCGCTCGTCTCCGCCTCAGTGGAATCACTTAGCTCTTTTCACAGCTCTGCTCCGCTCAGCTCCGCTCGTCTCCGCCTCAGAGGAGCCGCAGCCTAACGGTGCGAATCCTAATGGTCAAATGCATAAAACTAATAGGGTAAATGATTCTTACTGCACTGCTAATCACTGCAGAAAGCAGCGTGACACCAATCGCCGACCAAAAATCAAATTATTAATCTAGTTGAATCGATACCGCGATTGTCGAAAACTGTCAAAGCGTACGGAATTGACATGAACACGGAGTGACGGAAGTAAGAATATCGACTGAAAGTTGTTGGAACCTTTTGGCTTTTATACAGTTCAGAAAATGAGTTTGTTGATTGTTTCACAGGCGGTGATAGACGCGTTATCCTTTGAGCGATAAGGTGGAAATAACAATTCATCGGCATGAACGAAAAAAAAGTTGCAACAAAGAGTAAGGTAACTACTACGGCACCGGTGCATGAATTTCTAAATTCTACTCCAAAACAATAAATATCTACCTATATATCTATTATTATTGTAAATTTATTACATACATACATTAAATCCCGCCTGTTTCCCAGAGGGGTAGGCAGAGACCACTTCTTTCCACTTCATTCACAAAAGGCGTCGCTCGGCTCAGCTCGGCTCGATTCGGCGTTGCGAACGGAACGACGCCATTTTCGCTCTTATTGCATGGACATAAAACTTTTCTTACCGGCTCAAGCCGATTCTGCGTCAATAGGTTTGGGGAGACTTAATATCTGTTTTTATAACTTATCCTATATTGTTTCGTAGCAGATTATATTACAGGCTTTGCTCATGTCGAATAAGAGGCCTACACTATCTATTACAAATGTTAAATAAAGGATGATTTCCACCAAACGGCTCGCATCGCTTCGGATCGGTACGGATTTTACAATCTTTAAACGATATTATATCATGTCCACAGTATTTAAAGTCTATATTACTGAGCCGCACGCTCTAGCTTGACGGCGGGCGTCTTCCGCGACACGCGATCGGAGCCGTAAGTATGCTGCGACACGCGATCGGCTCCGTTCGCTTGCGATCGGCCCCGTTCGCTTGTCGTCGTGTGCGATCGGAACCTTTCGGCCGTGACGGGACGAGCCCACTCGTTCTCGAAAGTGCACTCAAACACGTGGTAGGAACGAAACTATTTGACTGAGTGCGGTTACGTTCGCAAGCAACCGTACGGTGCCGATCGTGTGCTTCGACATCCTGTCGACCGCGAACGGCTGTTATCGCCCGATCGTATGCGTCGACATGCTGCCGGACACGATCGGTGGTCGCCGCATCCGTTCGTATTCTTTCCGTTCCGATCCGTTGCGGGCCGTTTGGTGGAAATCATCCTTAATGCGGTAGAAAAGTTTAATTATTTGAGATTTTTTCAGAAATAAAGCCCCCCTTGTGGTTTTTTGTCTAATTACTTACCCAAAAATTTCAATGGTCAGGAGTAAAAAAAAAAGTTTCCGTGATCTTTCTTAGGTGACCCATTTTTTTTTGCTTGATTAAATATTTTCAAGTACCTAATTAATGGTCACTGCACAGGATCAATACCCTATAACCGTACTTAATAAAAAGGTTGTTAAAAAGGTTTTTACGACTTATAGCTTGTTTACTTCTTCTTATCTTACAGTGCCCACTGTGCATTGCATTGTTTTCAGTCATTATGACGCGTTAGACCGATAGCTAGGTTTTGAGGTTTCAAAAATATTGAAGTTGTTTGTGTTTCGCATATAGTTTCCGCAACTTTTTCATAACCTTATACATTAGTTTGGGTCATCCTAGAAGCTTGCTTAGGAATTAGGTAATGTATTTGTACTTTCGATACGTAGATACCAGTTGAAAAAAAATAGATGTGTGATTGTGTGTTTTGTATCATCTCAGACAATGAAAATCCTGATATTTAAACCACGTCCAATTTATCAAACTTGCTCTAAAATGATGCTAAAATAGGTTAAATAGGTGTTACGCGATTTAGATTACTGATATATCTCTTGTTCAAAATATTTTGTGCCGAATTCATCCATAACATTTGTACCTAAGTACTTAGTTTTTTTTTTACTATTTCTCTCACTAAAAGCCACAAAAAGAAAATGCAAGTAATTAGACTTTACGTTAAGTATAGTCTTTATGATTATTGATGTCTAATAACACTATGCATAAAGCTGCGACCACACCGGTGCTTAAAATACGGTGACGGTACGGAATCGTAGTGACGCGTCGTATCAGCACCGTTTTTGACGCAAGCTCCACACACCAATGCTTAAAAAACGGTGACGGTACGGAATCGCAGTGACGCGTCGTATTAGCACCGTTTTAGACGCACGCTCCCCACACCGCTGCTTAAAAAACGGTGTCGTTGCTTAAACAAAAGACGGGGTCATCATGGCGCCGTTTTTGACGTACCGTAATATACGCACCGTTAAGCAGCGGTGTGTCGAGCGTGCGTCAAAAACGGTGCTGATACGACGCGTCACTGCGATTCCGTACCGTTACCGTTTTTTAAGCATTGGTGTGTGGAGCTTGCGTCAAAAAACGGTGCTGATACGACGCGTCACTGCGATTCCGTATCGTCACCGTATTTTAAGCACCGGTGTGGGCGTAACTTAATTCGGGGTAATATTAAATTTAAAAAAGCGGGACGTTCCCTGCACAGTGAGTACAATTCAAGACGTTGCTTATAAATTGGTAGGTTTCAGAGCAGAAGAGAGAAACTTTGCAGAAGTATAGTCAAGAGCAATGAAAACGGATCACTTTGTTTAGAATTTCCATATTAAGTGACCCGTTTTCAATGCTTCCGAGTATATCACGTAAAATCTAAAAAAAAGTCTAGGATGAAAGCACTATGGCCGGTAAAAAGATTACCTTAACTATGTTCAGTATTAGTAGTGATAATTATTGTGATCCAATAACAGATTAACGCAAGCCAGAATTTTGAGAACCAGCAAAATTGTTGAATTTCATTTGATTTTGGCAAAAATAAGAATCCGAGACTTTCGTCATACTTTTCCGATAGGCCCAAGGCGAACGTGCCGATGAGAAAAACGCGTGACTTAAATGGACCTTGGTAAAAGTATCTATGCACTACAGTAACATGACGACCATGAAGGTTATAATATAAATGCTGAAGTCCTTTGAAGGACAGAAATACGGTGGTAAACAATGACGATGCACCAGGTAAATCATCCAGTAGAATACTTAAACACTTTGAATATAACGAAACTGGGGCACGTTTTATAAAGCTACAAGTAACAATTTTACAGGTCTAAACTGGTAACACTGCTCAAATGGCTGGGGCCTGTTTTATAAAGCTACAAATTACAATTTACAGGTTACAAGTTTCCATTTGACACAACCTCGACCAATGACGACCAGAGGCCCGTTTCACGAAGCTACAAGTTACAAATTACAGGGGCACGTAGGTACTCATTATTTGCATTAAAGAGCATTTCTACCAAGTTTCAAGTAAATTGGACCATAAAAACATTTTTTCCGATACAAACTTGGCAACTCCTTTTTTTCCCTTTAGGAGTTGAATTTTGAAAAATCTTTTTTTAAAGGACGCCTACCTAGATACGTTATACAGTCAAGACATCCTCTTTTATATATATAGATAGTTAAGGAGTTAGTGGAGATAACGTTAACTTTCTTCAATTGTTTTCCTTTGTGTAACGAAAATTATCCATATGATTATATGACTAATCTTCGTTACACAAAGGAAAAAGTTAAGGACTTAACAAGCCTTTTTCAATTGAGCCCTTAACAATCTATATCTATATATATAAAAGGCTAAACTGACTGACTGACATATCAACGCACAGCCGAAACTACTGTACCTAGAAACTTGAAATTTGGTACATGGGTTCCTTTCATGATGTAAGTGAGCACTAAGAAAGGATTTTCCGAAAATCGACCCCCAACGGGAAGAAATGGGGGGGGAGTAGCGGGAAACTAATTCTACGCGTACGAAGTCGCGGGCGTCCTCTCTAGTGTACAATATGTTTGCAATTCACCCAAATGATTCTGGCGATTGTTGGACATTAGTTTCATTTAACAACAACGATAGGTACGCAAAGTTTTGATTTAAATTTTCCTAAAGATTGTTGGTACAGTTATTTATTATTATTTAACATCCTATAATGTCCCACTGCTGGGCAAAGGCCTCCCTCCCTCCCTTCCACGTAGCCCTATTTTGGGCAGTTTACTTGAACAAGGGCCAAATCCACTAACTGCCGCACTCAGAGACGTCAATTAAATTTAATGCTTGTTTAGTGACGTGTTGTCTTATTCTATTGCTGTAGCAAAGAAAGACAGCAGCAACTTTAATAAAGCATTAAATTTAATTGACGTCTCTTTTTGTGTCAAAAACTTAGGTCAAAAACAAAGAAACCGAAAATGATGCAATACGAGTTTGCGCTTCATTTTGCATTTTTTAACGCACAGCTAAAATAAACGTAACAAGATAAAATAAAACAAGGTATTCCAAAAAAAATGTATTTTGTAAAATGTCTGCCCTTAAAAATCATAATTAACACAAAGATTACGGTGTAGATATTACTATATTACATATAGTTTGCAACTTTTTAAAGCCGTAGGTACTTTTAAACCCTTTGAACGCCAAGAACCACTAAAGCGGTCGCGTACCTGTCGTGCCTACCACGCCATTGACCCTTTTAGTGGTCACAGATACAGTGCAAAATAGACCAAGAGTATTTGTGGCGTAAGGTTGACATTAGCTGTGGTTATCAGCTGTCATTGGCGTGTGAGGACGACGTTTTTATCAAGTCAAAGGCGTTCAACGGGTTAAACCCTTTGAACGCCAAGAACCACTAAAGGGGTCGTGTACTGTCGTGCTTACCACGCTATCGACCCTTTTAGTGGTCACACAGGTATAGAAGCTTTAGGTCCACATCTCGTTAGGACTAGGTAGCAAATACGACCAGTTCGCTTTGCGAGTACATCTCGATCTGACTACATCGCTTTGTGCCTAGATCGCTTTGCGACTACATCTCAAAAAGTCCGAGTTGTAAAATGACCACTTCCCTTGCGTTACTAGGTAGGTTAGGTTCGTTAGGTAACTTCAAATGCCCGAAGGGCAAATTGCCCAGGAATAGGAGCCCCGCCATGCGGGGCTCCGTCGACATTGCTAACACAGACATAACATGAAAAAACAATGTGGTCATTTAGCGACTCAGACTTATTGAGATGTAGTCGCAAAGCGATCTAGTTGTATTGCGATCTAGGCACAAAGCGATGTAGTCAGACCGAGATGTAGTCACAAAGCAATGTGGTCGTATTAGCTACCTAGTCATATCGAGATGTAGACGGAAAGCTTCTATCCCGTCACACATACAGTGCAAAATAGACCCGAGTACGTGACGTAACTGACATGGTTTTCAGCTGTCATTGGCGTGTGAGGACGAGTGTACCAAGTCAATGGCGGCGAAAAGGTTAAAATTAAGTTAATGACTCAGCATGTGCTGTTTTGGGTATAATTTGGCTGAAAAATGAGGCATGGTGACAGGAGATACTATACTTTGGTAACTATAGTGGGACCGATCTAGAATGATCCTAGTGTACTATGTAATTTCTGACTGATCATGTTGCAAATTCAACTCAAAACAGCTTCACAATTGACTGGGACGACCATTTTCTCAAATTTATTCATTTCCAAAAGCGTATTCACTAACCCCCTTGCTAATAAACGTTGAGTAACCGTGGTGTAGCTAAACCATGCTTTGTCCTTATCTATAATTGTGACATTTGAATTTGACAGATAAGGACAAAGCATGGTTTAGGTACACCACCGTTACTCAACGTTTATTAATAACGGGGTTAGTATGCATTTTAACACGCGCATTAATATCATTGTAGCTTTTTCCGAGCCCTTAAATGAATTTTACAGGATGCGTTGGAAGGTTTAGGTTATGATAGTTTTACAGCAGGCCCGAAGGGCCAATGCGCCCGGGAATAGGAACTCCGCAATTACGGAGCTCCGTCGACTATGCAAATACAATAGGCGCTTGGTAATTCGGCGTTCGCCAATCCGACATGCCCAGTAATCCGGCAGTTAGCGATTCAGATCCCGCTCTATAATCCGGCAGTTAACACAGCCGAATGCCTATGCCTATATACAGGGTGTTCGGCAGAAGGTTGGACAAACTTCAGGGACTATGTTAGGTCATACTTAGTCAGGTGCATTATGCTGAGTCAGCGCCAATTCACAGCACAACACATGGCTCTCTCACCGTATATAAGTCAATGTATATTTTAAGTCTCGTGTTTGTTGTCTATATTTTAAATGTTTTATGTTTAATTTAAGAGCCTGTGTTTGTGTTTATGTTGAATAAAGTTTTTATCTATCTATCTATCTATCATACTCATAAACTTTTATTATGGGACCAACATCCAAACGCGAAAAATAAAACGGCGTCTTCCACTCCGATCCACTAAACTGACCAACCAGTTGTACAGAATGGAACTCCAAGGAGCCATTTATTCCTATCGAACCAACCAAATAGATCGCTTTTCCAGTCTCATTCCATAAATATGAGGTAGGTTTAGGTTATGTCAGTTCTTTAGCTGGCCCGAAGGGCCAAAACACCTAGAAATAGGAGCTCCGCGGCAGCGGAGCTCCGTCGACTCTGTTCAATTTGATATAGTTGAGCCGTTGGGAAAGAAAAATAGTTGACCTGTTTTAGTTGGTCAGTTTAGTTGATCGGAGTGGAAGAATAGAAAAAAAAAACAGCCGTTCCATGCAAACTTTGAGAGCTAAAAAGCCGAAATGTATGGAACAGCTTTTTTTTCGCGATTTGGATGTTGGTCCCATAATAAAAGTTGATGAGTATGACCTACAGAGTTAGTCCCTGAAGTTTGTCCAACCTTCTGCCGAACACCCTGTATCCGGCGGTTCCAACAATCCGGCATAGGGGGGAAAATTACCGGTGCCTGATAAGCGTACCGTATTTGATATGGGCGAACACGCGACTCTGAAAAAGATACAACGTACTTAATAGATGTGTGTAGTTAAAATTATGAATGGGTAAAAATGCGAATGGAAAAAGAAATTAAAGAATAAATACCTGTGTCAAAATTCATGAATGGGGAAAAACGCGATTCGAAAATACGCTTTAGGAAAAAAGATTTTGAGAAAATAATCGAACCAGTCTCACATTTATTCCAGAGTTTTTATTTGACAATGTAGAATAGGTCTGATTCGACCAAAAATTTATATTTTTTTATATTTTAGAACCAATAATAAATGAGAAAAATATTAACCGACAATATTTGAATTTAACTTTAGGATCTAAATAAAACGAATACAAAACACAAAACACTTAAGCTATTCACAAATAAGTATTCTTAAAACCAAATATACAAGGGCAATTTTAGAAACTTAAATTAATTTTAGAAATATGTTTTATACATTTTTTACAACGAAAGCAAACTATTTTTTTACTTTTTTTATTAATTAAAAGAGTATATAAATCAATTGTGGTATATACATGGTATGAATCATTTCATATAATCATGTTAATAACTTAATTATTGGAATGACAATTTTCATAGTATGGATAAAACAACAAAACCTCATACAAATAACAGATAAGATATTCCTGTATGAACAATGATCTTTTTTTATAAAAGATAAATTAACAGATACATATATTCGTATAAGCTCGTTTTGGAGCATCAAATTAAAAAATAGCTTTCACTTTAAAAAAACTATTTTTATTGATCGTAAAAAAGTGCGAAAATTATTCAGTGAGAAATTTTTCGTGTAAAAATTGAAAAATTAGGAAGTGAACAGAATTGACAAAAGGATTTTTTTGGGAAATTCTCATAAAAATCATGCTTAAGAGGTGTCTGAAAAGCATTATTTTTTTCGTTTTTTTTTAATGTTATGCCCACCTTTTACCACCAATCTGTTACCACTAAAGTACTCGATGGTAACCACTGGGAATATTATTCCCACTTGGTACCACTAAAATATTTGGTGATAACTACTGGGGAAAAAAAACCCAGTAGTTATTGGTAAGTTTGGAATTTTTATTCCTATTAGTTACCACTGGTAAAATATGAGAAAAAATTCCCATCTGTTACCAGTGGCAACAAATTGGTGGTAGCAGGTGGAAATAACCCAACAAAAACCGTCCACTTCCATTATTTTTGTTAATTTTATGGTTTCTGGTGATTCAGATTCATATAAAGTGTAGATGTAGTGACAAACAGATTGAAGTCGGACCTGTAACGTTATATCACTGCTTGCCCGCGCCGCGCATGTGCATTAGTATAATAAAAAATATCACATTTCAAGCAACGATTGTATAACATTGTATATGGAATATGGAGTCGATGGTGGCAGAATGCGTTATCGACACTTGGTTACAATTTTTTCAGTCCACAGATAAAAATATAAGCCAGTAAAAATACCTGCCAAAACTACCTGCTATTAGGCAATTGTAAAAAATCGTCCAGACGTGTAAAACGGTGTTTTTCAATAAGATGCCAGTATTTAAATACGGCATTACAGTTACAATAGCGCAAAACATACCAAGAGCAAAATCTAAAGTGGTTCTTAGTTTATTTATGGCGTTCCATAGTTCGCCTATATCAAATAATTTACATGGTCTAAAAAAAAAACTGGAAAGTGGCCATCTTTCGATCAGCCATTTTCCTTTCTGGTTCTTAGTTAACAAAGTCGTGGATCACACATTCTGACAACACCGGCTGAGACTATTGTAAATTGTGGAGGATTAGGGGGAGTGGGGGGGGTGTGTGTAAATATATTATCTTGGCTATTACTAGGTGTCGCGCAGGGCTACGTAGCCTGGGCTGGCAGTATTCAGTCTTATTTCACACTCTATAGGTACCTTCCGATGTAAAATTAGTCATAACAGTCACTTTTGACAAGAAAGTACTCTGTCTAGGCATTAAAGTAAATGTAAACAAATAAATGTCAAAGTTTAAATGAACAGTTTTGATTGGCCATTTAACTCACATGTTTGTTTACATTTTATTTAAGTACTTAAACAAAAAGAGTATAGCAGTGTTCATGCAATTACAATAACAGACCAAATCCAATTTAAGAGACCCGTACCTATACTCCTAGAGTAAAATTTATGACAGA
The DNA here is from genome assembly GCA_948252455.1 of Acleris cristana. NCBI lineage: Eukaryota > Metazoa > Arthropoda > Insecta > Lepidoptera > Tortricidae > Acleris > Acleris cristana. The sequence continues at coordinate 1,727,953 of OX411798.1, read as the reverse complement.
TTCATAATGGTTCAATAGTTATGTTCCTAGTCAAAATATCCCAGTTTCTTAAGGCGGTTACACTTGGTGGTAATTAAAAATATATGTTCTGGCATATGGAATGAAAGATGCAGCCAAAACTTTATAGAAATAACAGCCAAGTGAAGTGCCACCATTAGTGTATAAATGGTGAAAAACCATTATCACAATAACACAACTTGTTTGTTACACGAGTAGGGAATGCAAAGTAACCGGTTATTAACCGTTTTTGTATGAAAATATGCGGTTAAATCCGGTTATAACCGGTTATTTGCATTCCCTATACACGAGTCTACTTGGAAACAGCCATTCTGAGAGTGTAAAAAGGTTCGTAAAAACTATACTGTTCTGTTTCTAAGCCAATAGGAAGTATCTCAGATAAAAGTAATGTAGCAATAGTAACCTTATTACTAACAGAATAAAATTGAAACTGCTTTGGTTATTGAATTTGAGATACTGCTTATTGGCCTAGTAGGTCAGATCTGATGGTTTAGCTCAACAAAAAAATATTAAAACAAGAACATTTTCCTGGGAACATTTCAACAAATGAAGGTTGAATTATGAATCTGTATCGGAAGGCACATAGAGCTCAATATTTGTCGTCACAGGGCCAACTTCTCCAGTTTCTTGGTGCGTGCAGACGCTGGACCTAACCAGTGCGGGCCGGAGCTGCGCACTGGCACTGTATAACAGACTTACAACTAGCTTATACTAACATTTTGCCACTCAACTTAAATAAACCTTTGAGATTTACCTTCAGTTTATAGTTATTAACTGTGCGACATTGAATTGTTAACAGAGTGCACCTTTCCGGAATGAAAATACTATAATTTCGATTTGTTATTTAAATTAAGTGGCAATACCAAAAGATCAGTAGGCTGTGGCCCGTTATTAAAATAAATTTCGACTTAATTGTTATCCTCAAAGATCAAGAGCCAGTTCAGAGCAAACCCATCATCAATTAAAAAAAAATGATGATTCCACGGACGTTTCAACCGTCGTCAGTCCCTAGTCATAAATATTGTTATAATTACCTACGACTTTCATACTAAGATGTACTGTAACCGTATTTCTTGTCACAATTGATCGAATTTTAACCATATTATGGCAGATTTCTTTAATATATTAATGCTAGGTACTGACAGCGGTTAAAACGCCTGTGGAATCACGCGTATCTGCTCAGTATGCATGACACATTTATGTATCATATAACCATTCGGAAAAACATATTTTAGATGATAATCCTCGTCCTGCACAAGCATTCTTTTTAATACTTCTGGTTTCTGCCCAATGACCTCTATAAAGGAAAACTTTAAATATAAAATTTGATTTCCCAGCCGGAAACTACCAAATCAAATGTGTTCTTTATTAAGAACACTGGGCAGGACGAGGTTAAGCCACAGACCTACCTACGTATTAGTAAACAATGTCATAACACTTATTCTAAGTAAAAATGAAATCTACTTTCACATGTGAACACACAATTTAAATTGCTTCAGGATATTTAAACACGCTACCAATACATTATTAAATTATGCCTGTAAGATGATTCATCTTAATTTTTTGGTTAGATTTGTGTGTGTTAAGATGCACATCGGAAAAATGCTGCTACAGGCTACAGCATAGCACTCACAGCAGTGGCTTGCGGTGAATATGTTCAAACTCACAATTTCTCAAAGCAAATGATAATAAGATGTTTACATACTTATTATTACAGAACGCAATTGATACTATTTTGTCGAATGATGGAATTATACAGGGTGCCTCGGCAGGAAACCGCGTAACTTTGCCACCGTGTTCTAGACCCTATTTGGAGTATATGTGGTATAACATGTAGTCCAATATCGCATAATTTCCGAGATTTAAATAATAATCTCGGAAATTATGCATTATTGGACTACATGTTATACCACATTATATACTACAAATAGGCTATAGAACACGGTGGCAAAGTTATGCTGTTTCCTCCTGAGGCATCCTGTATAGGTGGCAACCAGATGTGGTAAAACTTTTGAAGTTGTTTCTTTACAAGATGACATGACAAACTGATACCCCATCTTTCTGCTGACAGCTTCATCTTAATTGTGTGCTATAGCACTTCAACTGGAAATCCTTAGTGAACAAAGACATTAAATGTATAGTAGTAATAGACAGGGCATAGTGAACAAAAAAGTTATGCAAAACTTGTTACCTCAAGGTAACAAGTCATGTCGTTTAGTCTACTTTGACACGCCCGTCATAGATGGCATTCATGATGCTTATGATCAAAGTTTTTCAATGAAAATGTCTCCGATGCCCACTCTGTTACCTATATTAAATCTCTTTGTTAGTGAATAATAAATAAAATACAATAAAAGCAAATTCAAAGTGTGTTCACAGAGTAAGTAATATCACAAAGACGCCAATAGGCGTCAAGAGAAAACTTGAAAAACGTAAAAGGATATTAGTTTGTGCGGAACCGTGTACAGGTCGGTGCTACGCCACGAAGTCCAAAGGTCTGTTAAAACCTCCTTTCCTATTCATGTATTGGCGATACTTCCTCTTTAGAACAACATGTACCTCGCCTTCGACGTTGTCTTCGACTTTCTTACCTTTCGTAGTGTCGAAACCGCAGAAGCCCATCGTCTTCAGCATTTCTTGTTCTTCGGGAGATTTGCCCTCTAAGTCTGCAGGGGTAATGATTGGGCGCTCCCCGAAGCTTTTCTTTTTAGATACGAAAGATGCCGAAGGGCCGGGGGACAGCGAGCGGGAGCGCCGTCTTCGTGTGGGCGAGGGGGACCTCCGGCGGTCAGGAGATCGCCGCCGGCGGTCTAAGGAGCGAGACCGAGACCTCGTGCGCGGCCTCCGCCGTTCACGGTCCCGGTCCCGGTCGTGGTCTCTGTTTCTACGCCGATCCTCCCGCCGCCTCGGGCTCGGCGACCGACCCATATTTCTCTGCGAATACCAAATTTTAACTGATGAATCTGAAGAAGCATTGATATAATTTACAAAGCGTTTGTAATAACACCCAACTTACTTTAGTTTTGTGTCAACAGCTTTAAAATTTTGAAATAAAACAAAAAGATAACAGTAACACACAACCTAAACGAACGCCATTTTGCTAGAATGTGCTGATGCGTTTCGTTGCATGGCGCCTCATTGTACTATTCAAAATGACAAAACGGTTATTAAACGAGGAACATTATTTAATTTTTTAATTAGCTTCGAACAAAATATTTTTTGAAAGAAAAGGAAACGAGGTATAAATATATACAAATCATTACAATTAAATGATAGTTTACTTTAAATTTATAATCCCTCCAACTTGACGCTACTTACATACATTCACACATAAAGTGCATAACTAAACGCAAAATTTCCTTGTTGCCAGGTTATAATTACAGCGCAATGCTCGGGTAAATTATACATGGCTGTGGCCCGTTTCACGAAGCTACAAGTTACAAATTACAAGCGGAACTCTCTTTCTAGCTAACGGAGTAAGAAAGAGACTTCCGTTTGTAATTTGTTACTTGTAGCTTCGCGAAACGGGCCTCTGATCATCATTGGTCGGGGTTGTGTCAAATGGAAACTTGTAACCTGTAAATTGTAATTTGCAACTTTATAAAACAGGCCACTGACGTCATTGATATTGTTGCAGACGGCGAACAAATTTATTATAATTAGAACATGTTTGTCAATATAGGCTTAAGATGTACTGTCAATAAAGATTGCTTAGGTTTAATTTGATCATGTAGGATAAGAAATGGCTGTAACTATGTAGAATTTAAGATCTTAGATTTAAGTTAAGTTTAAGTTAATAAACGTTTTTTATTGTTGTATTTGATTCCAAACCTAGAATAGTTAGAAAATAAGAGAGAGCATTTAAACAAACGGCCGCACGACCGTGGAACACGAGCCCAAGAGCCAATGTAAACATTGGCACGGCGTGCGGCAAAATTTGTTCAGACTTTATATTTATAGGTCGGGGTGGGAAGTGTTGAGCGAGCATCTTCAATAGATATAATTACAATGGTAAAGCGTTTAATAAATTCCGTTTTATAGAGCCAAGGCAAAATTCTAAAAAGTTTGGATGCGCATAACTAAATCTAAATATCATAATTAGAAGGTGACAAGATAGAAATGTGGACGAATTACGACAGTCGACCATTTCAGAATATAATAAGGACCAGTTATAATAAAGGTGACAAAATAGAGGAGTGTGGGTGAATCAGGACAGTGGACCATATGGAATTTTATTGTGCATGACATAACATAGGAAGGTCATAAAAAAGGAATGTGGTTAAAGAAGTAGTTTAACACAAAAAACCGGAAACGTACTGACCTAGATTTTCATAACAACTACAACATATTAAATAATTGTGGATACCGGACTGGATTTAGGCGGTGAGAATAGGTATCGATATTTTTTGACAGCTACGCGATTTAAGCGTCGACACACAATAGGCTAGTTGCCTCTGTTTTAAAGTAGGTCTCAAGTTATTAATTATTGTCCGATTAGATGAAAAAAAAATCCCACATTTTTTTAGGACCTACAAAACCGCAAAACTTTATTTTAAAAGTTTAGTTTTCGTTAACGGGCGAAAACGCTTACAGCCATATTAGTCTATAGATTATCTGTGCTGTGACGTCATACGGGCCGAAAACAAACATTTGTTTGACAGTTGACGAGAGCATTTGACATATAGATAAACGATCATAACACAACCTCAAAAGTCCATGAGTCATAAATGACAATGTCATGTCACAGCCAGGGCTTGAATACCGGTATCATTTTCATACAAAAATACCGGTATTCAATTTCGGTATCTCGCTTATTATTGAATATTTTTGCTCTTCAATGAATTTATATAATACAATAGTGTTTTGGGGAATGGGTGCCTTCAGTAAATACTCCTTCACTTTAAATGTTATTATATATTGTAATTAATAACTAATAAAAGACAATCTGATACACTATACGCGTATGCGTGTACGAACTTAGATAGTGAATCTAACATTAGACAAAGGAGGCAAAGCTAATAACAGTTGACAGTTTGGGAACGTCCGATCTCACCGAGCTGCCAAGGCGGAAGAGAGTGGGAGTTTCCTTCCGAGCCAGAGTCCGGAAGTAGGAAGCTCGGTGGGGGCGAGTGTTACCAGCTTTAGTCCGCCACAACCACCCCCCCCACGGAGAATGGTAAGTGGGGACACGTACCATGAGAAAAAGTTAAACTTTACATGAAATGTACGACATTGAAACAATAAAAATAATTATATGTAAGCATGAAATTAAAATGTTAAAATCAGGAATTTTACATTTACACAAATCTAAAGTATTCCTATTATTAACTACCAACTTATACATATAAGACTTTGTATTTAAAAGGATAACATTTGCTAATATAATATTAACATAATGAACAATTTGTACTTTCCTTCCTTAAATTATATTAATCTGTACAGTAATACAGTCATTGGTACTGTAAAAAGGAGATTACGCTAGTACTAACACTTATTAATGTAAAATTAAAATTAAAAGAATCTATAAATCTAAAATATTTTTAAACTTAACCCTACGACCTGCCCGTGTAATGACAGGCTGCTGGATGGGTACGGAATCTGTAGTTGGTTGGTGTGCAGGCGGCGTGGTCGCAGGCCGGGGCGCGTGCGCGGCGGGCCCGGGCACACTCGGCGCGGGCGCGCTCGGCGCGGGGGGCGGAGTCAGTCCGCCTGGCTCCGGGTCAGGTGCGATATAAGCAGGCTTCGTGCGATCGACGCTCACCTCACACCGCTTGCCTGCGATGTCCACGGCAATAGTTTTGTCGGTCCGACCGATCACTCTGTACGGGCCGGTGTACGGCGGTTGAAGGGAGCGTCGCACGGAGTCGTCTCGTAGGAATACGTGGGAGGCGTTTGCGAGGTCCTTGAAAATAAAAGTTTTGTTATGAGCATGTCTCGAAGCTGGCACGGGCCGCATGTCGGCCATCGTGCTCCGAAGTCGCGATATGAAGTCGTCGCAGACCGATTGAGAAGAGGCACTGGGCACCAGGAGCTCGCCTGGTAGACGCAGTGGCTCTCCATAAACCAGATCGGCGGCGGAACATTTTAAGTCCTCCTTTAAAGCAGATCTGATGCCTAGGAGGACGAAAGGCAGGGCTCTGTGCCATGTGTCTTGGCGGCACATTAGAGCCGCCTTAAGCTGGCGGTGAAAACGCTCTACCATCCCATTTGCTTGGGGATGGTAGCTCGTAGTACGCACGCGGTTGGTTGCACCTATATCTAACAGTCTTTTAAATAAATCAGACTCGAATTGGCGGCCCTGGTCCGTAGTGACTGTGTCGGGCACGCCAAAACGTGCAATCCAACCGCGGACGAACTGATCGCCTACTACTTCAGCAGTCATTGATGTCATGGGCCACGCTTCGGGCCACCTAGTAAAGCGATCAATGGCTGTGAGGCAGTAAGAATAGCCTTCAGAGGATGGCATTGGTCCTATGATATCTAAATGTACGTGCCTGAATCTTCCGGTCGGTGCGGGGAAATTACCCAATGGTGCAGAGGCGTGGCGCGAGACTTTGCATCTCTGACACTCGAGACATTCACGAGCCCATGTGCGACAGTCTTTCTTGACGTGTGGCCACACGTACCGGTCAGCGACGAGCCGCGCGGTAGCGCGGGCTCCGGGATGGCTGAGGCCGTGCAGGCGTTCGAACGCAGCGCGCCGATGTTGCGGCGGTAGGTAGGGCCGTGGTTTACCCGTCGACACGTCGCAGAACACAGAAATGTCGGATCCTGGAATAAGTGTAGGTACAATTTTTAAAGACGAATTTTCACGCAAAGACCTGAATTCGTCATCTGCGTTTTGGTCACTGGCGAGAGAGGCGTAGTCGTTGCCAAGAGTGACGGCTTCGACGCGAGACATTGTGTCGGCTACCACGTTGTCCTCTCCTTTGATGTGTCTTATGTCAGTTGTAAACTGCGATATAAACGTGAGTTGGTTTAACTGTGGAGGGGGCAGTTTGTCACGGCGTTGTGTAAACGCGTAGAGAAGCGGTTTGTGGTCGGTATATATGGTGGCGTGCTGCGCCTCCAGTATATGCCGAAAATGTTGTACTGCCGCATAAACAGCTAGCAACTCGCGATAGTAGGCAGGCCATGTGCTCTGACTGGTTGTTAACTTTTTGCTAAAAAATGCCAGCGGCTGCCAGCCCTCGTTCGCCCACTGTTGTAGACAGGCCCCCACGTGAGTGCTTGAAGCATCAGTGTACAGTCCCAAGCGGGCATCTTGTACAGGGTGCACAAGTTTCACAGCTGTCGTGAGGTTGTCTCGGCAGAGGTAAAAAGCACGCTCCAAATCAGGCGACCAAGGCATAGGCTTAGCTCCTTTCAGTCTAGTAACCGTTAAAAAATCTATGAGCGGTGCCTGTACCTCGGCAGCATTGGGCAGAAAATGACGGTAGTAATTCACCATACCTAGAAACCTCCGTAAACCTTGGGCAGTCTTCGGCAGCGGAAATTCACAGAGGGCAGCTAGTTTCTCCTTGGGTGGAAATATGCCGTCCTTGGTGACTTGGTACCCCAGGAAAGTTACTTCACTGGCGCCTAGGACGCATTTCGAAGCGTTTACAACGACCCCATAATCAACGAGTTTCTGTAACAGAATGCGCAGGTGAGTTGAGTGTTCTTCGGCGTCTCGTGAGAACACCAGGATGTCGTCGATGTACGGGAAACAAAAATCTAAACCTCTCGTTATCTCGTCAATAAAACGCTGAAATGTCTGCCCGGCGTTACGTAACCCGAACGTCATGTAGGGAAACTCGAATAAACCGAATGGCGTTGTAATAGCTGTCTTACAAACGTCAGCCGGATCGACGGGTATCTGTTGGTAAGCTTTAACTAAATCCAAAGTGCTAAAAATGGTCGATCCGGCTAAGCTATGGCCAAAATCCCCCACATGGCGAACAGGATACCTGTCCGGGACAGTGCGTGCATTCAGTGTTCTATAATCGCCACAGGGGCGCCAGGTGGCGTCCTTTTTGGGCGCTAGGTGAAGAGGAGACGACCACGGGCTCTTGGAGGGGCGAGCGGTGCCAACCTGCACCATACTCTCAAACTCTTTTTGTGCGGCGCGCAGTTTATCAGGCGCGAGGCGGCGCGGCCGAGACACGACAGGAGGACCTTCAGTGGTTTTAATGTAATGCACAGTACTGTGCTTTACAATTCGGTGTATGCTCGGCGGGCGCGTTACATCTGGAAATTCAGAAAGTATGTGAGCAAAAGGAGAGTCAATTTTAATTGTCTTTATACTAGGTTGCACAAGATTACAAACAGAAGCTGGCACATGAAATCCAGTAGTTCCATCACGTAACAATTTATTGCGACAATCAGGCAACAGATTAAAATAAGCTAGAAAATCTGAACCGATAATGGCTGTGTCTACGTCTGCAATAATGAAGTTCCACTTGAACTCGCGACGTAGGCCGAGGTTTAAGTTCAGCATACGGCTTCCATATGTTTTAATTGTGGAACCATTTGCTGCACACAAACTATAATCAATGGCCTTATTAAAATTAGTCAGCCTTTTAGGAAAACAGCACAGGTCAGAGCCGGTATCTATCAGGAACTGGCATTTGGTGTCCCTGTCAGTGACAAAGAGTCGGCGACCAGTGTAAGGGGTGCAGTCAGATGTCGCCGCTACTAACTGCTTGTCTGGTTTTCCGACTGGGACCATGAGCAAGGTTGAACACATTTTTCAGCCTTGGTGTCGTATCGGCTGTGATACCAGCAAAGCGAGCGCTGCTGACCAGCTGCGGTGCCGGTCCTAGGCCTAGATCGAGAGCGAGATCCTGATCGACGCTGGCGCTGTGACACTAATGCTGCTATTTGTTTCTCTAATCTATCCATTCGCTGAAACAGAGCATCCTGGTTAACAGATGAAGCGACAGGAAGTGCACAAGAGAAAACTTGCTTGGGGCCTGAAATCTCCATAACTTTGTCCCCAAGTTCTGCTAGTTTATCTAAGCTAAGTTCAGCCTGGGAAGCTAGGATGGCCTGTACTTGTTGTGGAAGTCGACGCAACCACAGTTGGCGCAGCAAATCATCCGATAGAGCGCCTCCAGCAAGTGAGCGTAGATGTCGGAGAAACTGGGATGTACGTCTATCTCCAAGCTCTTCCTCACTAATCAGCTGACGAACCCGTTGCTCTTCAGACATGGACAGACGTCTGATAAGCTCCTCTTTCAGCTTCAAATATTGTTGGCCTTTGACTGGTGGATTTGTGATGAGGTCTTCCACTTCACCAGCTAATTTCTGATCTAACTGAGCGATGACATAATTGAACATTGTATTGTCAGCGGTGATACCTGCTATCTGAAACTGAGCCTCCACCTGTGCAAACCACACCGCAGGCTTATCAGGCCAAAAAGTTGGCAATTTAAGAGAAACCCTGCATACTTCTGGATTCTGAACCAACTGTTGCTGAAGGACAGCATTTTCAACTTGCAAGCGCTGAACCAAAGCTTGTAATTCCTCTCCCATGGTTAGTTAATTTAAAAAATCACACACAAATATCAAAAATATAGCAACAAAATTCAATATATGAACCAAAACACATACATTTCAGACAGACAAGCAACACACAGTTAGTTATATAGACTCGCTTTTATACACCACAGTACCAATAAACAATTTAAACATACATCAGGCACTTAAAAATACGCAACAGCAAGTTTGTGTTAGTAATGTAAGGTCCAGTTTAAATTTGTAACCAAGTAGCAGAATTAGTATTTAAAATGCTGTACACTTTCATTTGGATGCTTTGTATTCACAATTATTAGTTATATTACCTGAACCAAAGTTAAAGTTTGCCAAAATTCGAGAGCGTGTTAAAAGTTGTTAAAGGTTTACAGAATGTTTGTTCAAAACTTACCAAGAAAGGTTATATATCGGTAGCAAAACTATAATAACACTAAAGCTAAACATTAATTTACTCGAATTACGTTAATACATAAAAGGCAATACGAAAAACGTAACCATAAAAGTCTTTGGTTTACATTCACCGTTTGACGTTTAGAGATGTAGCTGGAACGTTGAAAAACCGAACTAAAGTTAATGTCAAATGTCACGACACGATCGCGTTATACAATCTATGCGATTCGCTTCCGATTTCACTAAGCACAGCACTATCGATAGTTCCGCAAGTTACCACGAGAAAGAATGTCACTGGCGCTAGTTGTCTCAATAGACAAGCCGCAAGGTTGAATGGAAAAAAATAAATACCTATGTTCCGCCAAAATTTTTCACTGCAATCACCAAAAATTATCACGATATATGTAGATCGGCACTGGAAATCCCAATATAAATTGTATCTTGATCTTGTTGAATGCGTGGGAACAAAAAATCCAACGAAATTTGCTGAAACGGCACCGGCGTCAACTGGTAGAAACCGGTTTTTCTTAAGGACGCGGTGTTGGAAATATTCGTTGATGGCTTGATTTCCAAGGTTCTTGTTATCCTTTGAAGTAGATTCAGGTCCAACTCAGCGAGAATTCGATGATCCGCATTTCCGAAGGCACCAATTTAGTCGTAAATCACGTCGGGGTCACCAGTTTGGGGAATGGGTGCCTTCAGTAAATACTCCTTCACTTTAAATGTTATTATATATTGTAATTAATAACTAATAAAAGACAATCTGATACACTATACGCGTATGCGTGTACGAACTTAGATAGTGAATCTAACATTAGACAAAGGAGGCAAAGCTAATAACAGTTGACAGTTTGGGAACGTCCGATCTCACCGAGCTGCCAAGGCGGAAGAGAGTGGGAGTTTCCTTCCGAGCCAGAGTCCGGAAGTAGGAAGCTCGGTGGGGGCGAGTGTTACCAGCTTTAGTCCGCCACAGTGTTATTACCTAAATTATAGTCGAAATTTTCAAGGAAATAATGCAAATTAAGGAAGATATTTCAATTTTAATTAATACCGGTATTAAGCCCTGGTCACAGCACAGAATACTTGCAGAATATACCATTGCGAATTTCACTGGTATAAGAACCGACATGAAGTTTGCTTAAGGTCCTATGACGTCACAACATGCCCGACAGCGTTTTCAGAGTTCAAAATAAAAAATAAAAATGAACAATTTTTAAATAAAAAATATGTAGCCATCTTACACTTTTAATATCTGAAATCGATAAATATTGGTTTCTTAAGTCTAATACTAAAGAAAATATTAATTTATTAAGCCAAATTTAATATGAGGCAAGTAGCCTATCGTATTTATTAATATCAAAGATGGTGCGGTAAAATTAGTTATGTCATGGTATCCCTATGCGACAGCAGCGCCACCTGGCTTGTCAGGCGCTAACCGTGGAACTAATTTATAGGACAACAGCGACGCTGCAGCCGAGCGGCAACAAAGCGAAACTCCGAGTCCGACATCGATCTGGTGGTGGCTGGTTGACGGGCCCTTACGAACGAAAAAAGGAAATAAACGTGTCGACGCGTAATGTCGGTGGTGCTAGTGCATTAAAACATACCGAATAACATTCTGTGTGTTCAAATATTATAATGTTACTTCGTTTATGTGCTTAGTGCAAGAAATATAGCTACGCGCAAAAAGTGAAGTGATTTCGTGTAGTGGTCGGAGTAAAAACTGACTTAACGCCTTCTGGAGACTGCCGGTGCGTATTGCGTGTGATTAGCATTTATTGAACACGAAATTGTATTAATTTCCAATTAGAACGCCATACTTAATGTAGAAAATGCTTTCTTCTGCACATACATAGTAGTTTAGGGTGTGTCTGGTGCTTGTTCTGAAATGGGTCATTTCTTGTAGAGACATAGGTATTTGCGGGCAAGACGCCGATTTATCGGGGCGTCCGCCGTGCTTTTCACGCGATAGACATACGTTAAAATACCTTTTTCTTTGTGACTGTTTGCCGTGATTTTACGTAAACCTGTGAAAATTAAACTTTAAAATAGCGTCAGTACTCTGTAAAAGACTCGATAGAAGCGGTAAATTATATTTTTTGGGCGTGCCATTTATCAATTGCACGTTATCTACCTCAATAAAGCTATGACATCATCTTCGGGTGCGGACGGCTGGCTAACCGGCCGCGTAGAGAACACGCGTGCTTTGTAATAGGGATAGGTAATTCGCAGCTTTTTTTTCCGGACGTATAACAGAAATTCATCGGCGTGACCCTTAGGTCGTCCGATTGGACCTAAATTGGTTACAGATGTGTGATTTTATCCTATTTCACTGAGATTTCGCGATTTAACGACTAACCATCATGTTTTAAATTCAGAGAACACATTCATTTCTATGAATCATTAATATTTTGTGATATATTGCCTTACGAAAACAACAGTTTAAAAAAGTCAAAATGAAACATTGTTGTGTAAAACTTTGATGTTATATTTTATTGTTCTTTATATTTGTAGTATCTATGCCTCTGTCTATTAGTTGAAATGTGACTAACTAAACTTCTTCTATTCTAATCTATATATATAAAAGGCAAAACTGACTGACTTATATATCAACGCACAGCCGAAACTACTGTACCTAGAAACTTGAAATTTGGTACAGCACCTTTACCAGGTACCTTTCATGAAGTAAGTGAGCACTAAGAAAGGATTTTCCGAAAATCAACCCCCAACGGGAAGAAAAGAAATGGGGGGAGTAACGGGAAACTAATTCTACGCGTACGAAGTCGCGGGCGTCCTCTAGTAACATATATAACTAAAATTCGGCAAAAAAAAAACCAGGCGAAAGCATGTCGAACCATGCTCAGTGTAGGGTTCTGACGCCGTTACTACAAACAGAAAACTTTCTCAAAAAACAACAAGTTTGAATGATGTTTAAGTTTCTTGGTGCTGTCTTAGATGATTTTTAGTAGGTTTTTAGTAGGTTTATAGATTTTAGTTGCCTATATTTTAGGAACCAATCAATACAATTTGTTGTATGTGCTATTATTTAAGATATTTTCCAGATTTTTATAAAGCAACTCTAGTGAAATTTACACCCCTCCATCCACTTGGATCCATTGGTAGGATCCATTAAAGGATCAAGTGGACTTTTTGTACATTCAAATCCATTAATGGAGTAGAGTGGGCTTTAATGTATACGTAAATCCAGTTGGAGTCGTTTACACTTTTTAATATGCTGGGGGGTATGTATCAGAACACCTAAAATTAATAAGCCTAAAGTATCATAATCCCTAAAAGTTCATATATAATGGCTTTTTTTCTGAAACTGTAAACATTCCATGATTTTTTAAAACGCCATTGTATAGAACTCATTAGGTTAGGTTAGGTTTGTTTTGTAACAATCCTGAAATGTTACTAGCTAGACACTTGAATTTAAGATGTATTTCTGTTGCCGCTATAACAACAAATACTAAAAACAGAATAAAATAAATATTTAAGGGCTCCCATACAACAAATGTGTTTTTTTGCCGTTCTTTGCTAACGTTGTATAGATAATGGTACGGAACCCTTCGGGCGCGAGTCCGACTCGCACTTGGCCAGTTTTTTTTTAATTTATAACGTCTCTGTGACACAGTTCTATAGTGGGTCAGGGTTCCAATTTGCCAATTATATGTAGATGTTCACATTCATATCACCATCTATTTTATAGTGAATAAAATGTGATTTTATTAATTAAACTGAAGCGTACTCGAGCATTATCAATTGATAGCTGTTACTGTGATAAGCTGTGATTAAAAAATTATATGGCAAATGTAGGTTTATTGCTGATAACATTGCAATGTTACATTTGTTTTGTTATTTATAATTACAAACTTTATGAAAATAACTAGCGACTTTACATCGGTTTATGTGAGTTTTCTGTGACACCCGTATATAAACCAGGGCTAATATGGCTGCGTTTATCGCGTGACAAAGTTTGGATAAGGCATCTGTCACCTTCTGACACGTAAATAAGTACGAGAGTGACAAATGCTTTATCCACATTTGACACGTGATATAGACGCAGCCATACTAGGCCTGCAGAATTGATTATACATAACGTTTCGTGAAAAAATATCTAACTGATGGTGAAAACCACATCAAAATCCGTTGTGCAGTTTGAAAGATTAAGCGTACATACAGAGGGATAATCTGTAGAAAGCGATTTTGTTTTATACTATCCCCGTTACTAATAAACGTTGATTAACGGTGGTATAACTATTGAATGTTTTGTCCTTATCTTTCATTGTGACATTTGGATTTGACAGATAAGGACAAAACATTGTAAAGCTATACCACCGTTACTCAACGTTGTTAATGGGGTATAGATATACCCTCCTGAGGCCCACCATACTACAAACAGTAAGATTTTTCTGAATGGGAATTTGAATCTACCAGTAAGGAAATAAAGTTCACTTACCTGTTATAAAATGCTATTATCAATTTTGAAATAAAGACAAATTAACTAAGATATTATGGTTTAAAATATAAACCATAATATCTTAGTTAATTTTGCCTTGATTTTGTACCTCCTATGGCACACAGGGGCTCACGAGGATATCAATAATGATTGAAAGCAATGTATGGTCACGAAAGTTAATTTGTGACCCATTTGAAGAAATTTAAATGCTTGAAGTTGTCAATGTCATTAGAGATGTCAAGTCATTTGTAAGTTTTAGCAAACTCAACCTTATTGTTGTAGAATGTCAGATTGACTTTGGACCTAAGGTGGGTGTGGGTACCAAAGGGGTTTGGGTAAAAGTGTTGTCATTTGTAAGTGATAGCATTATTCAAAATAAACATAGGTATATTGTTATGTATAATACTCTTAAAGTGCATCAGAGCCGAGATATTTAAATATTCATACCTGGGCATACTTTTAGTACCAAAAACTGAATAATTACATCTTTAATATCTCTACTCTGATATTATTTAACGCCATAAATTATTTATATCTAAATAACTATGTAAAAATCATCAGTGGCTGCTGACAAAAAAAATGACAATTTTTTTCATACAAACTTACCCAATGCCCTTTAAGTCTTTAACTGTATAATAATTTGTAGATAAAGTAAATTTTGCAACAATAAATGTTGAAATTACTAGCATTGAGGTGGCCTGTGTGTTTGTTTACCTTCTGTTTATCACAAAAAAAGATTATTGGCATTATTTATTGCATTTGATCTGAGTTTTATGCGAACTAATTACACTACATACAAAAGCTCTAAGCTCAAAGACCCTCCCCCCCCCTTAAATTGATCAAGTGATGGTCGGACTCGCGCACCCAGGGTTCTTTTCAACCGCACAGTACTTAATAATAATACCTATTTTAATTTCAATGTTATATTACCATATATAAATTATATGGTAAATATAACATTGCGAACGACCCGACGCGGTTCGGCGTTATGTGTGAAAGCGACGACCCGCGCGGGTCCCGCGATGAAAACGACATCCCCCGCGCCCGCCCCGCTCCCGCCCTCTGTGTGAATTGCGCTTTAGGCAGGGTCACTACCAACTAGGCTAACGCGTCGTCAAAGATGGCAATGACTCAGATCGTAAAACGGAAAGGTCATAACAATTCCCATGTGCATAATGCCTACCTATAATAAAAAAAAAACATCATAAAACTAGATCAAGGATTCAAAATAGCATACGAATGTTTAACCACCACCTCCTTATACCTAACTCATTGAAGGGTTTAATATATTGCGTAGTATGTAAGGCAGAAGGTTCGACAAACTTCGGGGACTAACTCTGTAGGTCATACTCATCAACTTTTATTATGGGACCAACCTCCAAATCGCGAAAAAAACAGCTGTTCCATACATTTCGGCTGTTTAGCTGTCAATGTTTGTATGGAACAGCTGTTTTCTTTTTCGCGATTTGGATGTTCGTCCCATAATAAAAGTTGATGAGGAATGACGTATAGGGTCTGAAGTTTTTCCAACCTTCTGCCTAACACCCTGTGTAGTACCATCGAGCTGGTCTGATGATGCTCAAGGTGGCCATAGGAACATTAGGAGCTGCTAAATTACACATGTCATGATAAACCCGTCGTGTTAGGGCTCCTTAGAGTCGTCTTGACGAGTAGATGACGACTGTGCAAAGAAAAACAGTTGATAGCAAAAGCTTGTCCCAAACATGTTTTTTTGACAGAAACTTATTTATTTTTTAGGACTCAATTAAGCGCTAGACGTCTAGACGTCAGAAAAGAACGCTATTTTCTATGAAGTATGTTTCATAAATGTCATGACGTAGGTAGGTCTATCTGGCCTCTCGCCAAATCGCGTCATACACATCCGTCAGTTATTGCACTTACGTGTAAAATCGATTCATACGGATCTAGCATAGCTTCGCTTCCAAGAAAAATAAATAGGGGCCACACCACACAATTGTTATTATGGCTGTTATAAATCCACAAAAAATGATTAATAACCGTTAAAGGCCCAGCCACACCGGTTGCGTGACGTGCACGTGCGCGTTCGCTTTCCACTGCGTTGTATAGTGACATCTCGTAATGAGAATTCATACTATACAACGCAGTGGAAAGCGAACGCGTACGTGCACGTGCACGTCACGCAAGCGGTGTGGCTGGGCCTTAAGTCCATACCAACTGACTTGTCTTATTTAGTAAACAATTTTATAACCTCAAAATACATCGAATTTGGCTAAAACGGCCGTTTTCTCATGAATAAAGCAACTAGAGGCCACGTTTTGCACACTATTTCTCTAATTTTCATCATGGATGTTTTTTTTTATGACAAATGACAAACTTGTAATTTTAGGGGAAAAGGGAGCATTTTGAGGTTATAAAAGTCTACTAAATGAGACAAGTCAGATGGGATGGAGTATAGGTCATCAAGACACTCGTGTTCGTCCGGCAGTTTGAAGAAAAAGCCGAGCGATACTGCAGTGCGTAGGTATATTTACACGAACCCCTTGTTATTATCCAGTTTAAAGGGCAATTCAAACAGCGGGCGGGAGCGGGTCGGGCGCGGGGCATGTCGTTTTCATCGCTGGACCCGCGCGGGTCGTCGCATTCACACATAGCGCCGAACCGCGGCGGGCCCGCGCGCTGTTAAGGGGGGCGGCGGGCGCGGCGGTCCCGAGTCCCGACCCGTCCCGCCGCGTGTGTGAATGCTTCCATATAACTCCATGTTAAAACACCCGCCGAACTACCGACCCTCCCGGCGCACGGCCCGCTCCCGCCCGCTGTGTGAATTGCCCTCAAATTCGATTTCAAAACGAATCAACGCGAACCTTTTTTACGGTACCACTTTTTTCTACCAAATTCCGGTATCATTTTTTGGTACATTCGAAAATAAAGTACCTACGTCAAAATAAAACTATATGACTGTTTACGAAACAAGCCTGATAACGATTTAAATAATTTAAAAAAAACTTATGTGACCTGGGATATTAGTACCTAATTACCTAGTCGATCCTTTTGTTCATCCGTCTCGAGAACAATGGCTACACATCGACCGCAGTCTAACTGCTATTTTAATGTGTTTTTCAATTAAAATAACAATGATCATTTAATCTATATATATCAACGCACAGCCGAAACTACTGTACCTAGAAACTTGAAATTTGGTACAGGCGTTCCTTACATGATGTAAGTGAGCACTAAGAAAGGATTTTCCGAAAATCGACCCCTAAGGGGGTGAAATAGGGGGGAGTAGCGGGAAACTAATTCTACGCGTACGAAGTCGCGGGCGTCGTCTAGTTATAATATATAATGCGATAAGATAACAAATGTAACAGACAAATAAGTTACATTGAACGACTTAAGTAATTCTACCCGAAAGCCTAATATTCGACGTAATTCCTAATATGAAATTGTCTCAGTGAATGAAAGTGACAAGGTACTAAAGTGTAAACATGTTATGACGTCGACTGTCCGATTTTAGTTTTGTGGAACGCACGTTTTTGTATGTGTTAGGAAAATAACTCATTTTCCTGGTCCTGGAAGATCCATTGGTAAACCGCTAAATATTTTCCTTGTGCATCTGATTCAGATTTATATACCGCTGCTACAGCCATGGAATAAAAAAAAACAATGGAAGTGGCATGAGCTTCGCTTAGTATCAGACCTGTTGTCGCAAATACTCAAACTATCATAAAAACAACACGCCACCATAGAAAATGTTCTTAGTGCGGCTATCGTTTTTACACTCCAAAATAGCACAATAAAGCATGCTTCTGGATTTATTTCCTATTTTAGGAATATCGAAATGTCGAAATATTGAAATAAACGAGCGGTAAAAGTATGGTAGGTTTTGCGGAACTCCGCATAACTATGCCACACGTTACACGCCCACTTGACACTTCTACTGTTTTTTCTGTTCTGTGGCTGCAGCGGACGTTACGGGAAATATGTGTAGGTACAGTCACAACATGGGAATGTTAAGCAATTTGCTACTCTTCGTAATTTAGCCGAGTAATACATACTGGACACACAAGTATAACCGACTAAACCAGATTTGCATTACACGGCCAAAATAATTATGGACATTAGTATAGTATTTTATGTAACTGATACTTAGCTGAGCGAGTATAGCTCACTCGCTCAGCGATAAACTATAAATTTATATCTCTCTCTTTTATTTACACTGGAGCGATTATCTTTTGTTCGTTTCTTGAACAAGAAAATAGCCGATAGTTCATAGCTTACTCGCCGGCGGCGGTGGGACCAGTGCCATAAAGAGGGTCCTTAAAATACGAGTGTGGTTTTATGAAACGAGCTGAAGGCGAGTTTTATAATAAGATCACACGAGTGTTTTAAGGCCTAATTATGTACAGTTACATACATTACTTTATTTACACACATATTATAAGTATTCTAAGATGCGTTCAGTAGGCGGCAAAACAAACATGGCGGCAAAGCTAACCTGTGTCACGAATATGAACGGTGCGCGACTCCGACTCGCACTTAACCGGTTGTTTTGTATTGTTTTTTTAGGCGGTGTCATTTATGAATCAGGATGCGTAAGTCAATCATAAAAACAAATATTAGTTCCTAAAGACACTCGATTTGAAATACTGATATGTTTTATCGGATACCAAACAGAAATGTAACGGTTACAGTGATAACGACGTCCAAATACTCCAAATACAGATATTTTATCAGCCTCTTTAGCTATACTGATAACATATCAGAAGGACTCGGTGCATTCGGCGATGGAGCTCATGTCATAGTTTTTAAATTATCTAGACCCTCCTTGGAAAAAAACAACGGACAAGTGCGAGTCGGACTCGCCCACCGAGGGTTCCGGTCATGACACGGTTAACTTTATTCAAAATTTGGATCGCCGTTCCTTGCATAAAGACCCTATTTTTTGTGATTTAATTAAAAATGTACAGATTTCAGATTTTTCCCTATACTTGTAAAAGACGGTGTTACTTGCCAAATTTCATAGTTCTAGGTCAACGGGAAATACCTTATACATTTTGGTTCCCTCGAGAGTGTCGAAATACACGTTTTTTGCGGCACGGCTGTATCTTTTTTAAAGTTAATGTAGAAGTTTGATTTTTTCACAGTTTCAAGGGACTATAGACCGGAGTAGGTATATGGTTTTAATTTCAACTCGATACCTCCACGCGTTCCCGAGATAAAGGGTCTTGAGAGATAGACAGACGGACAACACAGTGATCCTATAAGGGTTCTGTTTTTTCCTTTTGAGGTACGGAACCATAAAAGGACGTTTGTCTCATAGAACCGCGCATGTATTAGTGACCTTATTTCTTAAGAGAGTTAAATTTACTTTGACCATCAAATGAAGAATGTCAGTAGGTACGCCGAATCGCTTGAAACTTTGTAACAGTAATGTTTATAAATAAACAAACATAATACTTTTTATTTCATTCAAATAGACCCAGTAGTTTTGATTCTACAAACGTTTGAAATTTGGGTCAATAATATTAAAGCGCGTGGACGCCATCTTGCTTGAGTGACGTCATCGTTCAACTGCGGTACGCGCCCTTGTATGAACGAGTAAGTTTACAGGGCTATATATTTTTAACCGTAATAAGTAGCCAGTTGAAATTTTCACAGAATACGTGTTATTATAAAATCTATCGTTTAAAACTATAAAATGAACAACAAATCAAATCCCAAGAGGGGTCCCCATACAAGAAACATGAAAAAAAATCTTTATTTTTAGCATTTTTATACGGATTGTATTTTTATAATGGCTTCCTATTTTGATGCTATTTTAAACTTAAATTGTTGTCTAATTTTCATTGTTTACAACTAAATAGCAATCTTAAGTAAAACTTCGGCAAATATGTGACAAAACTGATTTTATCAACACGATGGTTTAGGCGGTCACCCATCCTGTTTTAGACTACGCGTGTAGTTGCTTAACTTTGGAAGACGAAATACGGGTTGTATTTGTATGATAGCTTTTTATTTCGGTGTCACATTAAGCTTAAATGATAATCTAAACTCCATACTAACATATATAGTTTACGACCAAACAGTAAACTGTAGTAAATCTCTTACAAATATGTTTAAAAGTGCCTAGTTTAAATCAACACGATGTTTAGGTAAGCGGTTGTTGCTTAACTTTGGTGGTAGGCCTTTCTTTACAAATTTCGTGTTAAGTAATGTAGAATTAATATCGCTACCGTATAAAAGAACGAACTATAAAACATGATTTTTTGATTGACCTAGTAGTAGTTCTGATACTTTGTGTATTCATTACATCGATTTCAAATTTCGCGCGCGGGCGCTACCAGGTTCCTCACTCAAGGTAGTGTGTGTTGGTTTTTTTTTGTGGGACCAACGCCCTTTGTTACACTTTGGTACAATAGAGGACAATCTTGACTTCTACGGCTCCGACATTTTAAACGAGTAAGATCACTTAAAACTACGGGTACGCTGTACGAGACCGCGTATATAGCGAACTGCGTGAATCATAATATTGTTGAATAGTACAGTCGAGTACAAAGATATGTATACACTTTTTCACCTTATTCCATTGAAATAAGGGCCACAAATGTATACATATCTTTGTACTCTACAGTACCTACCGCTGCAGGCTCGGCCGCCTGTGTCCCGCGTCTCGCACTTGGTTTTTAATTTTTGGCATGTTTCACCTTAGCTATCAACATACTTTATTGGTATTTTTATGTAAAAAACGGTGAACCCAAAATTAAAAGTGCCTATTTATTATTCTAATTTTATTTAACCAACTTACTCGACAAACATTACAAACAGAAAAGCCGTTCAGTGACAGAAAGTTTGTTTAGTTAAACTGTATGTAATACAAAACAATAGATACCTCACCATAACTACCATAGTAACATCAAAACGAATTCGTAAAAATAATTACGAGTATTACGACTTACAAAGTTAAGCAACTACAAGCGTAGTCTAAAACAGGACGGGTGACCGCCTAAACCATCGTGTTGATAAAATCAGTTTTGTCACATATTTGTTGAAGTTTTACTCAAGATTGCTATTTAGTCGTAAACAATGAAAATTAGACTACAATTTAAGCTTAAAATAGCATCAAAATAAGAAGTCATTATAAAAATACAATCCGTATAAAGATGCTAAAAAAAAAGATTTTTTTTCATGCTTCTTGTATGGGGATTTGATTTATAGTTCATTTTATAATTTTAAACGATAGATTTTATAATAACACGTATTCTGTGAAAATTTCAACTGGCTACTTATTACGGTTAAAAATATATAGCCGTGTAAACTTACTCGTTCATATAAGGGCGCGTACCGCAGTTGAACGATGACGTCATCATCCGTGAGCGCTAGCCGCCGAGTTTCGAGCGCCGCATACGAAATTTAAAATTCAATATCTCGAAAAGTATTTGACGTATCGACATGATTTTTTTAAAGCATTTTTTTGTTTTTAATGAATAATACGATAAGCCAAAAATCTAAACTGGCTGACATTCTCTATTGCGCATGCGTCCTTTTTATGTAGGAGGTTAGTAGAACTATTCAGACTGGTCTTCCGTTGATTAGAGCGTGTCGGATATTTTTGCGCCGATGTTGGATGATATATTATTGGCCAGTACTGTACGCTTTGAAGATAGAGCTGTAATGTAACCTTGCGGCCAGTTTAGGTATATGACGACGGAAGTTAACAATGAGTGTTGATGTCATTATGACAGCATAGTTGTTTGCTTCTTTTTCTTTCTGCAAGATTAAAGCTCAGCCTTTCATCTGACATAAGCAGACAGAAGATTTTGTGGCAAAAACGTCAATTAACTAGTGAATTCCTTCCTATATTAAATTTATCGATAACTGTTTTTAAATACTTATTTCAAACTGTCAAAACGAATTATTTTTCCAACGGCTGCTTTTGTGCTTTTGAGTATTCAAATGCTTCTTAATATTATATTTCTTAGCTACGAAGCTAATCACACATTTAAAGCCGAGCCACACCGGACGCGTGACGTGCACGTGCACGTGCGCGTTCGCTTTCCACTGCGTTGTATAGTATGAACTATGAATTCTCATTATGACATGTCACCATTCAACGCAGTGGAAAGCGAACGTGCACGTCACGCATCCGCTGTGTCTGGGCATTTAGTATAAAACATCTTAGATCCACGTACCTATACTTAAATACGGAGAGGTTTTGAACCACGAATTTATAAAAAAATTATAACACCGTCTTCTAGGCGGCATTTTTACGCGTAATATCATTTCCATTCAATAATCTTCCTGAGCGGACAAGACTGTCATGTTATGTCAACGACTTATTTATCTGTATAGGACGATATATATATATATATATCAAACCTGACTCACTGACTTATATATCAACGCACAGCCGAAACTACTGTACCTAGAAGCTTGAAATTTGGTACAGGGGTCCCTTTCATGATGTAAGTGAGCACTAAGAAAGGATTTTCCGAAAATCGACCCCCAGCGGGAAGAAATGGGGGGAGTAGCGGGAAACTTATTCTACGCGTACGAAGTCGCGGGCGTCCTCTAGTACTGTATAATAGGTACGCAAGTTGCATGGTCGTATTGTACTTTATCTCTTAGACCTGCCATACACGGACTGCTTTAAGCAGTCGGGAACCGACTGCACTTCGTTGCTATTGGTCGATTTGCAGTTTCAATGCTCTAGAAAGTGCAAACCGACCAATAGCAACGAAGTGTAGTCGGTTCCCGACTGCTTAAAGCAGTCCGTGTATGGCGGGTCTTAGTCATAACTGTCATAAGAAAGTATAATTTTATCGATAAATTAACATCGTTCGGAAATCACTTAGCTTAGCTATACCGGCTCCATCAAATTACGTCAACGAATTGAATGCATCCACCGGAGCGTGGCGTTTGTGGAACCATTAACAATCGTCGACCTTCGCAACGATAACAACAGATGAGTAGGTATTGTAGCGCCATTACCAACTGACCGTAG
Organism: Acleris cristana; assembly: GCA_948252455.1. Lineage (NCBI taxonomy): Eukaryota > Metazoa > Arthropoda > Insecta > Lepidoptera > Tortricidae > Acleris > Acleris cristana. The sequence continues at coordinate 1,704,587 of OX411798.1, read as the reverse complement.
GGGCAATAAATTATTTTAACGGTCTCTCTCACTCGCACTCGTGAGGCTTATGGCGAGCGTAAGGGATGCAAGACAACGCTGCTACTACTCGCATCCCTTACGCTCGCCATAAGCCCCACGAGTGCGAGCTAGAGTCCAGAAATGAAGACGCGCCGCACACGCGCGTCTCGGTGTGCCGGGGTTCCATTTGTTTTGTTGTTTTACAACTCCCTGACGCCACGCGACGCTACGCGCTGCTGCTGCCACGCGTTTGGTGTGCCGAAGTCTTACAATAGTAGAAATGGGCTGACTATACACAGAAAGAAAATATTTCTTGTGCCAAAGAAACTTATTTCGTTCAAGATATATCCTGTTTCCTATATAAGGAAGATCGTTATTGCTTGAAATGAGATCCAAAATATTTCGAAGTTTATTACTTCCTATAACTAATCAATATCTTTGTGCAAATAATAAAAGATTCTTTTTTTAAAAGTTTAAGATTTATTCCAAGAGCGTAATCGTTTTGTTTCATGAAAATCGTTATTCAGAAACAAATCCACAAGCTCTTGGGAAGAGAAAGACTGCCTATTGATTGCAATTGATAAAAACGCTTAAAATAAGAGTATCTGCGGTTGTAAAAGAAGACTTATCGATGCTTAAAGTAAAATTTTAACTTTCTTGGAGTGAAACAAATAACTCTCAATCTTAACTATACTGGAACTTACAACAAGTAAGTTTATTTCTTGATATCAGATCCACCTGATTGCACTAAAAAATATATTTCTTGGTGTGAATTTGAGTAACGACTTAAAATGAGACAACACTATCTACTTGAACTTTTGAACCATTTTAATGCAAAAAATAAGCCTCTTGGTTTGATATTGAAAATTTGTTTCTCTCAATCTTAACTATACTGGAACTTACAACAAGTAAGTTTATTTCTTGATATCAGATCCACCTGATTGCACTAAAAAATATATTTCTTGGTGTGAATTTGAGTAACGACTTAAAATGAGACAACACTATCTCTACTTGAACTTTTGAACCATTTTAATGCAAAAAATAAGCCTCTTGGTTTGATATTGAAAATTAATTGCTTAAAGATTCAATAATTTTGAATGTAGCTTTTTGCATCTTCTAATAAGATATACTTATTTCTTGTATCGAGTCAATAAATTACTTGATGTGAAAGGTTATTATTTTTTCCTGTAATTCTGGAAATGCTTAGTTGGAGAACCAATGTTTATAAAAATAATTGTTTTCAGGATCACTAGATGTCGCCAACTGCTAATGAGGTTGTGTTATTTTAGGTAAATTTTGCAAGCGGCGGAAGTAATATTAAGATAGAATTGTCTAAATAAATTGTGATAGATACTTAGTATCAAAACAAATAACACTTCCGCTACTCAGCCTACTACCAACAAAATAAACTGATAAATAACAGCATAAACTCAATAGCAGTCGGTGACATCTGGTGATCATGAACAGTTAGTTGCCTTTATAAACACATTATTACTAAAAATTGTATTAGGTGATTTTTCAAGAAATCCAGATTTACTGAAAAAGTATGTAGTTATAGTAAGAATAAAAAATAAAATGAAAATATTGAGAAAGTCATATATTGTTAAAAAAATCTACTTAAGTACTTATATTAATAAAAACTAACACAGTTGAGTGAAATTAAAGAGTGCGAACAGCTGCTGGGAATAAAAAAAATGTATTTATATTTAAATCACTTATTCATCTATTGATTATATTAATTAGGTACAGTTGAACCACGTTAAGTTGGCGGACTACTAAGGCAATTACAAATCAAGGGCAATGACCCCTTGTTCCTTGAAGGCAACCGTGGCCAGATAACTGATTATCTGTGAAGATTTTTTTTCCTCCAGTGTAACTAGTTACCTCCGAGGTTTTTATTTGCCTTGCAGATAACTGTTAAAAATAACAGCTATTTGTAAAGAAAATCTATTCCTTGGAGATAACTAGTTATCTCAGAGGATTTTATTTTCATCATAGATAACTGTTATTTTTAAGTGTTGTCTGTAACACTTTTTTCTGTTTCTATTTGTGACTGTTTTATTTTTAACTTACAGGTAACATTTGAACATTTGAAAAATACTAACATAGGGCTATTTAAGTGTCCTTACAGACAACTGTTAAAAAGAACAGTTATCTGTGAGGATGATAAAATTCTCATATATAACTGGTTATCTTCAAGGAATAGATTTTCTTTACAGATAACTGTTAAAAATAACAGTTATCTATGAGGAAAATAAAATTCCTGGAGATAACTAGTTATCTCCAAGGAATAGATTTTCTTTACAAATGACTGTTCAGTTATCGGCGAGGTAAATAAAATCCTTGGAGGTAACTAAAAAAACTTCACAGATAATCAGTTATCTGGCCACGGTTACCTCCAAGGAACAGGGGTCAATGACATGACATAGAAACAACGCGCCGGCTGAATGTGGTTTTACTGTATAAAAAAAAGTTCAGGAAATATGAATTGGCCGTCTGTAATCTTCACTAAGATCTTTTTGTTAATATTAAATAAAAGGTAAAACTGCCCTCATTCTTCAAACAACAGTGAGTTGAAAGGTTAAAGTTAGATCGCAAAGTAGATAACAGACGGCCAAATCACATTTTCCTGAACTATACCTACCTTACCTACTTATTTACTTAAATTTGAATGCTTACAATTTTTCATTGTTTTGCATACCTTCTATCAATTAAGTATTATTAAACCACGTTTAATTGGTTCGTGGTTCTACAGTAGTACTATTAACTTTATTTTTGTATATACATGCACAATTTTGCATTACATTTAGATTATACCCATGAAGTGTCTCAAGTCATTACGTAATATAAAATAGATCTACGACCAAAGAACGGCACACGTGCCCGCTGAACGTGATTCTACTCTACTTCTTTAAAAGTGTATAGCCCTAGAAAACCACCGTTACATCCATGATTAAGGACCACAACTGGTCCGAAACATGTCGAGCAGTTTCTCGATATACGGGATGGAAAGTTAAGATGGGGCAGTAAGGGCAGCTACTAGATCCCTTGCTGCTACGCGAAAATGCTCTTAGGAGACCTTTACTAACTTTTTAAGAAATGAAAATCGACATACACAGATTTTTGAAAAAAATTAGTCAGCGAGAAAATCGTCAGATTTGAGTAATATTATTTTAATGTTAATCGGTCCCATTTCTGTCAAGGATTAAAAAACTCTTTGGGACCAACTAAGGTTAGAGTACTAGAAAACCTACAAATCAAAGAAAGCTTTTTCCATACAGTTCGTTGGGTAATTAAGTGTACATTTTGCATGTTGTTTTTACGCTTATGAGTCCTTTATGCTTAAAGAAAATTAAACAGTATGTAGACAACTAAAAGCCACTTGCACCAAAAATTTAATACTGGGTTAGTAAACGTCAGTTTTATACAAAAACTGTCATTTTAACTCGCTAAAGGTCCGTTGTTTGATCAGTAGTTAACTCGACTAATTGTTAAAATTCGAAAAAGGAATCGACAATTTGACACTTTAGTTACGGTTTATAAGATTAGTTAGTTTAACTGCTGATCAAACAACAGGCCTTAAACAGAACGTTTCCGAGAAAAACGAGAATTCAAATAAAGCATGAGATCATCTTCGTTGTAATTTCAAAATTTAAATTCAGTATCTTCATTATTTTTAATTATTAACCTGTTTCATCCATGACAGACATTTAGAGTTCTCTTTCGCAGACTCTAGTTTTTTTTTTTAACAATAGTACTGCTTTTTCTCATTTCTAATATCCTAATTGGCAATTGCAGTTGTCTCCATATTTAATGATCTTAAAGCTAAAGAAAATTTCACTTTGTAATTAATTATAATTACCCTACAAACTGTATGGAAAAAGTTTTTTTTGATTTGTGGGTTTTCTAATACTCTAACCTTAATTGGTCCCAAAGAATGTTTTAATCCTTGATAGAAATGGGAACTAAATGCATTAAAAAAAAATTACTCAAATATGTCGATTTTCTCGCCGATTACATTTTTTCAAAAAATCTGTGAATTTCGATATTCATTACTTAAGAAGTTACTTAAGAGCATCTTATGAGCATTTTCGCGTAGCAGCAAGGGATCTAGTAGCTGCCCTTACTGCCTCATCTTAATTTTCCACCCTGTATGTACAGTCAAGGAAATTGATTCCTAGACCACATTGGACTTTGTCCAAGTGACACTGTAAATAAAATCATAAGTCTCTTACGTTTTGATTGATGACATCACTTTGACATAGTCCAAAGTGGTCAAGGAATCATTTTCCATGACATGTACATGATTCCTGTGCATGATTTATCCGTCAATTTGTGTGAGATCGTCCCTTGATTTTTATTTATTATTATTATTTTTTAATATTTTTTTACATTAATATGTGCAAAGACCTATTTGTAAAATGAAACGTAGCATGTTCCACTAACTGAACGAAATGGCATAGGAAATTGGTCGCAGCAATTCGCAAGAGATATTATGTCACACTTGGATTCTTCACACTTTTCAACAAGATATGATTTAAAATGATCACTATAGCCACAAATTCGTAATTTATTGCATAACAACAATATTGACTTAAAATCAATGTTATTCACAAGTATATTCCGGATCAATACAAAACTTGGTTCATCGTTTACACATGCGTAAAGCAGAGCACTCATATTGTCATAAATTACGCCATTGATTTCATAATTTGAAACTGAAAAGTAATCCTCTTCCAATCCACTGGGAATATTCAAGTGACTTTGTTTACTCATATTAATATTGTCTTTGAAGCCTATATCAGACATATATCTTGAACAATTTTTCAATTCACATCGTAATCCAATGGAAAGACACAAGTTCTTGCGACTTGTAATGGACTGTGACACACGTTTTAGATGTTTATGTTTAGCCTCAAATTTAAAGGCCGAGAAAAATATAGGTGGACCACTTTTTTTAATTACGGATGGGTAATGTAACAAGAAGTGATATTTTGGTTTCAAGTGAGTCTGAAATAATTCCAAATAAATTTCGTGGTGTTCTTTTATAAGTTCTTTTAAATTTTGTATATGTTCTACGGAAAGGACTTGACTCGTTAAAGTTTCAGTTAATTCTAGTAAAGTCAAGTAGTAATACCATATTTCATCGTTTTCGCGAACTAAGTCACCAACCATGTAACGAAAATTCCTTACTAAGCATAGCATCTCAGAAGCTGAAAATATTATGGAACCACTCGTTAAATGTTGTTTAGTTATTGGCGGTGGATGATTATTTTCCATTTGGCTATAATTAAAATATTTGATTCTCGAGTTCAGTTGCTCTAGTGTAAAACAATTTCTGCTTATTAATGATTTAACTATAGCTGCCATGCTATATCTATGAACTCCTTCACAAAGATCGTGCATTACATCGACACTAGGATTGTCAAAAATGTGAAATCGTTCTAAAGTGTTCCACACACAGTTTTCTTTCAAACCGATATTGTTTTCTAAATAATAATTATAGTCCTCTCTATGGCGGATTTTATCTTCTTTTTCATTAGTTTCAGTTTGACATTCTCTTTTGTTCATTGTACAAATTCTGCAAAACACATTTGCTGAGAAACTTTCTACACAGCCCAAAATTGAATTCAGCCCTAGGTTGTCACCACATAAAACTATCAATGAAAACTTAATGTTCAGTTCTTTACTTTCATGACAAATCTTGATGCCAGTTGTTTCAAGAAATTTAAGTTCAGAGAGTAATGGTTCAAAAACTTTTTGATTGCCAAACTTAGTTCTTTGATTTGTGTAGAAAAGTAATGTTAAGAAGACATTTTCCAATCTGCTTGCATATTGGGGTGGAACACTGCCTAAACATGAATATACTGCACCAATTTTGTGTTTTCCCGCGTGACTACCTAAAGGGTTACCGCTTTCAAAATCATCATAGTATACATAAAGAGGAATTAGTGTATCTAAGCAATTTTCACTTCGTGTTTTCCACAGGGTTCCATTCACTACATTACGTATTACGTTAGTATCACCTTCAATATTCCTCTGGTACTTCAATATAGTATTTAAAACGTTTGGTAGTTCTAAAAATATTTTTAAAGTTTTTCTCAATGGCATAAGATACACAAATTCATCTTTAAGTTGCATTAGGACGGTATTGTTCTTTTTCTGTCGTGCTTTGGACGTACCGACTTTAATTTTTACGGGTTGTACAAATTTTCCGATAGTGTTAAAGTAATTTATAATTTTATGTTCCGTGTCAAATGAGTTAAAACAGGTCTCAGTCATGTCCATGACACTATTTAAAGTTTTGTAACAATTTTCATCAAGTCCAAGATTGTTTTTTAAAATTTTGACTATTTTTGACATTGGACACATAATGTCTTTTAGCAACGTTTTAAAGCTGTCTATTAGACTTTTTATTTTAGACCGAGGAATATTAAGGGCACTGTAAAGATTTAAAATAAACCGAACAACATTTGAGTTGAGACAATTTTGAACTTGATTTAACTCATCTTCTAAACTATTACAATCAAATCCAAGAGTTGGCTTTGGGCTAGTGGAAGCAGCCGTTTTATCTGTCAGTTCACAATATATCGGATCCCTAAGACGTCCACTCTGTGATTCTGTGGTCACACATGTTATTTCATTACTATGAAGTTGACGCTCCTTAAACAGTTTGTGAAATGCAGTTAAATGGTCTTTCAGGGAATATTTTGTGTCATAAGTTCGGGTACAATCAGCTACTGGGCATACAAAATAGTTAGTTATTTTATGTGCGACATCTAAATGTAATATGTACTTTTTGAAGTTAACAATATCTTGTTTGCATTCAGGACACAACATATTGAATTAATAATAAATAATAATAATCATAAAATATCAGGGGACGATGTCACACCAATTGACCTAGTCCAAACTAAGCTCTAGGCTTACATAGTAAAAAGTGATGTGAGAGATGCTCAACTAAAAATAAAGCGAATAGCGTTATTTCAAGTTAAGAACTTCTACAATGTGTGGCGGTATTTTGTCATATGGTGTTGAAATAGAATACACCATTCTCTGTATTATTAAATATAAGTAGTCCCCTGCTTCAGGGTACTTGGCATGCAGAACATGATAAGTTTTGAATAAAGTGTCAAAGGCCTTGGACGCAGTCTGGAAGATGTACTTCACGTCATCGATGACTATATATATCGCCGAGAAGTTGTGCAAGCTACCAAGAAGCAGGATGTACGGCTGCACAGACTGTTTACGTGTTTTACATTTCTCTATTTGTTTCTGTATTGTACTGTCGATGTCACCAGTGTTCTGAAAACAAAACCTGATTAATCACATGTACATAATTATAATAAATATAATATAATCGCCGACTATTGCTAGAAACATATAAATTCAGAGTTGTAGTTTAGTATTTTAATATAATTAGGGGAGAACGAGAAAAAGGTTCATTGTCACAGGTTCAATGAGACTCAAAAGGGGTTATTTTGTTCTGCTATTCCGGTAGAGCAAACCGGCCCATTCATACATGGTCCAAGATCCGAAGAGGAGACGACCTTCACCGAGCTGCTTATTCGATCAAAAGTATTTTATATCAAATTTAATATGCTAAGTAATATGTAGCGAATGGGTTGCCTGAAAAAAATCAGTATTTCCTACTAACAGCGAGCAACAGCGTGGCTCTAAATGAGTATAGTATGGACTTACTTGAACGGTTTACAATAAGGGTTATTATTATTACGTGTATTTAGTTAAATAATAATAATAATTAAAAAACCAATTTTAAATACTTAGTTACATATTTTTATTTAAGGCCCACCAGAGTTTATAAAACCCTCTGCGGAACTATGAAAGTAACTGTAAATGGGATCCAAAAAGGATTTAAAAAACTCTGGTCAGTCTTGAATAATTATGATATTTAAGATACAGTTAAACATAGGCCACTTACATTTATCTGTACAATCAGCCCTTCTATGGCTTCAACAGCGGAGTATTTTATCTTCCTGTTTAGTCTTCCTTTGGGTGGAACCAGATAACCCAGCAGAGTCATCTGTACTGGTATCTTTTTATCTGAAAACAAAATAATATATAATTTATATTGTTGTCTAGTACCCACAGTACAAGCCTAGAGCTTAGTTTGGGACCAGGTCAATTAGTGTGACATTGTCCCCTGATATTTATTTTATTTTTATTACATAACTATATATGTCCAGTGGTCTCAAGCTCTCATTTTCCTCCCAATGTTCCGGTATGTTTTAGGTTTCATCACTTCACAATCGTGCGTTTGGTAATTGGCGGTTTCCATGAGCGGTGGTGTTTACTTCCCATGAGGTGAAGTGCAAGCTTGTTTGCCTACTTGGACATACGTTACATAATATACATATATATTTTTATGGGAAAATTTACCTTCATTTGTTATGCTGTTTAAGTTTTCAAGTAAAACCAGTCCAGTTTTGTTATTAATTTCGTTTTGTTTGAACTGCAAAAGTTTTTCATAAAAACTATTCCAATTTTTTATGAAATTTAACGATTTTCCAGGAAACTTCTGCTCAAAATCTAAATTAATCTGCAATAAAAATGTAAATGACTCGTCAATTGGCTAGACAAATATTTGACAGGTGATATTCAGATGACATTTAAAGATAGTAAATTATATTACCAGCACATGTCCTTCGGGAACTTTTAATATTGGCCATTTGTTTAAAAATTCATGCACCGTGGCTACGTTTTCCTGCCTTCTGAATGGGAGGGTAAGTTTCCATTTTTCTATAACCTCCTCCCATGGTGCATCATTATTTTGCAGCCAAAGAACATTGTCGTCATCTCCAGTGGCAATAGTGGCATCTAAAATAAATAAAAAACAAGAAAATAAATTGACAAGTTATTTTTTTTGCTGACTATGTATACATTTAAAGACCCCCACTGCCACTGCTAGATATACCGTGCATGTAAAATTATAGAACAGGATATTAAAACTAATACATATTTTAGGAGTTCTCTTAGCATTGCCGGTTCAAACATTATATTACTATCTAATCTGAATGTGTGTATAAAATGTTTAATTTATTGTTCCACTGTAGAAGAGATTTGTTAACTCTTCTACAGACAAGTCATTCCTGACCGCAGTAGGTCAGGTATATCGAAATATTTACGGTGTATTGCGTGTGCGAACTGGAAATAAAAGGCTATATTATTATTATTATTATTATTGGTATATATAATAGGCACCTGGCCACAACTATACATAAGAGGTAATAATGAAACAGTATTTACTAGCACTTGTAAACTGGTTACTAGTAACAAGTAAATCTGTATACATGTAACATACAATCGCCTAAAACCTAACTTACCAATATTGACCACCAAACGAAAAGTCCTTGACCAATTTTATTGCTATTTATAATTTACTATAGACCATTGACTATGGTTTATACTGAAGTACAATTAGTTAGACGGGATTATGTTGAGCAGTTGAGGAGTTCCTATGGTCACTTTCCATCTACACTACATCATCACACCAGTTCCATGATACCACAATATTGCATTTTCTTCTGATGTGCATAAAGTATGCAAAATTTCAGCTCAGTCAAACACCGCGAAAAAGGATAAATTTAACTTGCAAGATTTGATTAAGTGTAGACAGAAAGACTCCGGGACAGGTGAAACTAAATAAAAGTTCAAACCTAATAGGGCATCTCTTTCCCCGTTCTCTCCCTCCTGATTCCCTGAGGATTGTGGTCTACGGTGCCTTTCCCCGGACACGTATAAAAGGTTGCGCACTTTATCGACTAATTTGCCCTTGGCTGGAATATACTTTCCAGATGTCGATTTTGATGTGGGGACGGCTTTCATATAATAGGTGGCTATGTTCTCACTTGGGAATAATGTCACTATCTTTGCTGCTATAAGATTGTAGTCTTCTGGTATTAGTTTGCTGAAAATATTTAAAAAAGTTTGTAAAAAAAATTTTTTTTGACTGGGTATCGAATTTGTCAAATATGAAAAAAAACCTTGTATTTTAAGATGCCAATCGAAAGGGTAAATAACAAGATATTTGAGGAGAGGAGAGAAGGAGATTACATATTATATACATACTTACATACACACATACATACATACAATACATACGCTCGAAAAACATAACCATCCTTCTTAGGCAGTCGGGTAAAAAAAAAATTTAGTAACAAATCTGTAGAAAAGTGGTCTGTTATTTGGAAAATATACCTAAGAGTAGAGAACTAATTGAATCAGTGAACAGGCCCGCAAAAACATTATTGCCTGTTCATAAAAGTCCATCTTCTGACCCCTACCGGACCCCACTCTATGGCAATATTTCGGTATAGTAAAAAATATTTTTAAGCAACCTGTGACATTGTTCATAGTCGTAAAATTCAGTGTTCCTTTACTGTAAGATACTATGTTATTTAGAAGGTATTATTCCTTATCATTAACCCTTTTGATTGGCATCATAAAAATACAGCAGGACGCCCTCTTAACATTACTACACTACAATTGCAACACTGTTACTACCTATAATACAACTACAATTATAACTAATAATAGTCATAATCATAACTCTGTAGACATTTAAGTATGACAAGATTTGGGTGTTTGTCAGCTTCAGAAGTAACCATGATAAATTCAAGTACTTTTTTTTGACGAATTACTTAGCTGTCTATCTTTCTTTTACCCCACTATACAAGTAAGCTTAATAAGTATATGACACATTGAACATTCACATATACACCTTAGTTTGTAAGTTCATTTTTGGAATTCACCGTACCTTGCATGCTATTAACATAACCAGCATAATTAGATATCTGAATTCAAATTAGTCCTATCATAGAAGGGGTCAAGATTGCATGTATGAAACAATTTTATGCTATGAAGTACAGAGTTTTGACAGTGACAAATTATAAATAAACTACTCTAATACAACTATACTACTTTTAAACTACAATTATAATACAACATTATCAGATATGAATGATATGATACTATTTCTGTAGATATTAAGGTAAAATAAGTATGTTAAATTTGTAACAAGGAGTTTCACAGGGAGGAAACAGCAAAAAAATATCAAATGCCTCATAACACTTGGGCAAATTGAGAAATAATCAACCCAGGATGTACAGTCAACTAATTTGATTTCTAGGCCACTTTGGACTATGTTAAAGTGACGTTGACAACCAAACGTTACAGACTTCTTATGATTTGGTTTACAACGTCACATTAACAAAGTCAATAGTGGCCTAGGAATCAAATTGGTTGACTGTACACATTGTACTCACAAGCATAAGCTCATGCCATGGGTAGGTAGAGACTACAGAACGCCACTGACTCTTATCCTGACTCACTCATGTGGGCAATTTGGCATCCTTGAGTCGGAGGTAAAAAAATTAGTTTATCATTAGCTCTAAGTTTTGACTACATACTTGGCCATTAATAATATATATTTTTTTGTTCTAATACATATCACTATACAACACCTACTAATAAAAATTAAAATGAATATTTACTTGTTGACGATATATGTATATATATGTTTAATGACAATATCCACCAGTATATTACGCTTTTTTGAATTAAGCGTTTTGAATTTTTTATAGTAATTAAGCACACTGTTTCCATGGGCGGATGTTTGCAACAGAGTGTTTATATCAAAATCAGGTAACGGGAGTCTATTAAGATCTTCAAAAAAGTTACTTATGTCTTTGAGAATTGGCAGACTTGAATTTAAGTCTTCTAATACCAAGTTACTTTTAGAAGAACTGACATCATTTGTTGTCATTGTTTCTGTTTCAGCGACAGAGTCCAGCAATTCATGGATGTTGGTTTTTAATACCATTCTTTGTCCTATATGAGGACACAGTTCTTTGAGATATGCATCCGTTAAATCTTTAAATTTTTCAATTGAAATATCGTTATCTAAAAGTATAAAATAAAATTAAAGTCACAGTCTACAATTGTGTTTTTGGAGGTTGGAGCATATTCAGATAGAGTATTTTTAGTCCAATCAGATCACAGGGTCCCGAAACGACCAAGAGCACTTGTAAGTTGGAAATTTCCATCTTACAAGTGTACTTGATCGCTTCCAGAGGCCCGTTTCACGAAGCTACAAGTTACAAATTACAAGCGGAACCCTCTTTCTAGCAGTACGAGTTAGAAAGAGACTTCCGCTTGTAATTTGTAACTTGTAGCTTCGTGAAACGGGCCTCAGGTCCATAGCAGCGGTGCGGTTAACCAATAATAACCGCAACGCAGAGAGGAGGGGAGGTGGTGCGTTCCCATACAAAAAGCGTGCCCAAAGCGTGGCAGATGGTAACGGTTTTTAGTATGCGACCGCGCGGCCTTCGCTCTCCTTAAGTTTGCGGCTTACGTATAATAACGCAAGCCAATTTTAATAGAGTTCTTTGAACACTTTGCCACTGGAAGTAGGTATTTACCTACTTACTATACCAGTCGAGTTAAGTTTGCTTGCACCACGCTAGTATGGGAAGTCATGGACGCCAGGTTTGCACCTGGCGTCCATGACTTCCCATACTAACTAGCGTGGTGCAAGCAAACTTAACTCGACTGGTATAGTAAGTAGGGTTGTAGGTAAGCAGTTTTATCCACATAACATTATTATTTTTTAGAACATTAGTAACTATTTACTTACTTGAATAACTGACAATCAAAACTTAGGTACTTACCAAGGAAATTCTTAACCACCTCAGGTGGCATTAACCACGAATGGAGCAGCAAGCTTGTTTCTTCCATTATTTTTATTCACTTGCCTTGTGCCACTTATTCACAATGAAAATAAATGCCGTTACAATTGGAATTTTCATACTTGAGCAGCAGCAGACGCAGTCGACGCAGACTAGGGATTGCAAATCCGGATTTATTTTGTAAGGAAATCCAGATTTAATCCGGATTTCCCCATACAAAACGAATCCGGATTGCACTCCCTAACCTAACGCAGACGCAAGCAGGCAGAGGAGAGAAAAATGGCGGAAGGCGGGAACTTCGTCATGCCCGAACCGAAGCGTGTGTGTTGCCAATTTACAAATTTCATTTCCCGATAAGTTTGTTTCTATAGGGCCTATAATATAGGGCCGAACTTTTGTTTGATTCCGATTTTATATATTATGCACCTATCGAAAGTAATGTTATTTAAGTAAGCCTCGATTTTCTGCGAATTATTCGTAATAATGCTTGGGTACTTATTCATTATAAAACATCATCTTTGAATAGATCACAAATGTAATATAAAATATTTTTGATTTCGTTCTTTTAATAAAAGATTGTTTATTAATGAACTTCTTGTACGTATAGTAGATATTTTGTTATCGATTGCGCTTTGCAATTTATAAAAGATTATTTATTAATGAACTTCTTGTACCTATAGGTAGATATTTTTTATCAATTGCTCTTTGCAATAAGGGTAATGTGTTTATTGGTCTATATAAAGTACGAAGATAGTCATACACTTTTAGTTTAGAAAATTTGTTGATTCCCGTTTAACCGTTCACAGGGGCTCTACTTTGAAATCAGTAATTCGAACTTCGGATCGCCCCGTCACTTTCTTGCGAATTAGTGACGCGTCGAGAGCAAAAGGGATAGCAATAGACGAAGTTCGAATTACGGATTTCAAAGTAGAGCCTCTGGACTTTTACACCAATGGCATCAGACAACTGCCAAGAAAATGGCAGGCCAGTATTAATTATATGGGGAAATATTTCAAATAATTCAAATAAATAAATAAAAATTTCATACATTTTACTTCCTATAAAGGAGTTCTTTTATTTTTTCATATAGAACACCAATTTCATAGCTTGTTTGCTAGTCGGATAGAATTAGCCGAAAGACGGTCCATTGAAAAAATATGATAACACGTTTTATTTTTTTATCTGTTAAGAGGCAACGTCACGTCACGATTAACACATATGATTTGAACACGTGTAGGTATGTTCTTAGGGCTCTCTGTCAAAAAAATTGACAAAAATTGGCGTTTTATCAAGAAAATTATGGATCTTACGATGAAAAGTGCTCTAGTAGTCTGGTATATTAATTCTTATTAATGAAAATACGTGTAACATGAATTAAGGAAAAAAAAACATTACTTTAAGTCCAGTGGCTCCCGAGGTATCGTTATTTTTCACGTACTCTTTCAATGTGCTATTTTTGTTAATCGAATTTTGCAGTATTTGTCTAGCACAATTGAATGGAACAGTATTTTCTGATTTTGGAGAGCAACTCTCGATGAATAAAAAACTTTTTTATGTCCGTTTTTCTGAAGGACTTTTTTTCAGTTTTCTTAGCGTTGTGCAAAAAGTTTTTAACCGAGCTTGCAAAAATTTTGTACGCGTATTACGGCCTACAAAACCCAGATTCTTACCAAATTTTAGATCTTATTATTTATTTTAACGCAATTTTCGAAAAAACGGCCTAGAAACGCGGTTTTTTGGCAATTTGAAAAGAACTACTGTCGAAAAGATATACTAATCGATCGGGGCTGAGCAAGTCAATTTTTATTTGTCTTTTTACAACGATTTTTTAATATTCACTACTTTTCTTGGTAAGATGCACAGTTTTCTTGAAAAACTCAAAAATACCGTTTTTGACAGAAATATAAAATAGAATTTCCCTGAACGTACGCATGTTCAAATCATATCTAGGTATATATACCAGGCAAACCTGACTTACTGACTTATATATCAACGCACAGCCGAAACTACTGTACCTAGAAACTTGAAATTTGGTACAGGGGTTCCTTTCATCTCATGTAAGTGACCACTAAGAAAGGATTTTCTTAGTGGTCACTTACATGAGATGAAAAATCGACCCCCAGCGGGAAGAAATGGGGAGAGTAGCGGGAAACTAATTCTACGCGTTCGAAGTCGCGGGCGTCCTCTAGATATGTTATATTAATCGTGTCGTTGTGATCTAACAGATGAAACCAATAAACGTAGGTGATATTTTTTTTTGGCGGATTATCTAATTCTATCCGACTCTACTATCTGAAACCCACAAATCAGTGACAATTTTTTTTATTACCTATGTTATATAATAAACAAAATGGTCATCTTTTAATAGTCATCGGAGCACATTTCGTTGAAAACCGTTGCTTGTGTGACACTTAAAATACACAGGTAGGTAGTAATTGAACCGTGCTCTTGGGGTAATGTAAAAGAAAAAGAATGAAAGAAAAAACATTTATGATAAACAGACAAACAAAAGTCAACAAAATACTGACATAGACAAAATACCTGAGGCCCGTTTCACGAAGCTACAAGTTACAAATTACAAGCGGAAGTCTCTTTCTAACTCCTTTTGCTAGAAAGAGAGTTCCGCTTGTAATTTGTAACTTGTAGCTTCGTGAAACGGGCCTCTGTTGTCACGAAATGATTCCAACTCATCGTTATGCTGGCGTTAAACCAGCGCTGGTCTCCCGTTAAAAGTGTTGGAACCACCAACAGTAAATGTAAGGTGGAATTTAAGTGCCAAACCTAACCAAAACTCTTCTATTTGTAGTCATTTAAGTAGCACCGACTTTCGAAAGGTGATATAATGTTAATAATATATTAGGTGGGTGCCTACTACATAAAATATGTTTTATTTGTCATTATTTTTCGTTTATTGGAGTTCTTTGTTAATAAAAATCCATATTATAATTATGATAATATTTGACGAAGAAATAATTCAAAGATATAAAATGAACGGGTAATCAGGACTAACTACCCATTTCAAGAAAATATTTTTGCAGTGGCAACACCACGAAAAGTACAAGAAATAACGCTTTACTGTTTAAGATTAACTGTTTTAAATGGAGTATTATTTCTTTATTTAAACATCTTGAATCTTCAATGTAGTTTGTGGCATATCAAACTAAGAGTTAGTAAAATCAAACCAAGAATGTACTTAATCTTGACGTAACCGTGTCATTTTTCGATTTAAGCTTCTTGATTCTCGAATTGAGCTCGTAGGTAAACATCAAATCAACAATTTGTAAAATAAAGCCAAGAATATACACAATCTAGACTTAAACACGTTATTTTGTAATTTAAGAGCTTCTTGAATCTCAAATATAGCATGTAAACATCAAATCAACAATTTGTAAAATAAAGCCAAGAATGTGCACAATCTTGACGTAAACACATGTTATTTTTCAATTTAAGAGCTTCTTGAATCTCGAATATAGCTTATAAATATCAAATCAAGAATTTGTAAAATCGAGCCAAGAGTGTAATGAATCTTGACGTAAAACCGTGTCTATTTTTGGGTGTAAGCTTCATGAATTTCGAATTAATCTTGTGAATATGAAATCAAGAATTTGTAAAATGAAGCCAAGAATGTAATAAATCTTGACAAAAACTCGTGTTATTTTTCAATTTAAGAGCTTCTTGAATCTCGAATATAGCTTATAAATATCAAATCAAGAATTTGTAAAATCGAGCCAAGAGTGTAATGAATCTTGACGTAAAACCGTGTCTATTTTTGGGTGTAAGCTTCATGAATTTCGAATTAATCTTGTGAATATGAAATCAAGAATTATTAAAATCAAGCCAAGAATGTACTAAATCTTGACGTAAAACTATGTTTTTCTTTATTTGAACTTCATAAATATCGACCGTAGATTATAAACGTCAAATCAAGATGTAATGGTTTACACTTAAAAACTTAATAATCTTATAGGAAACATTTGTTGGTTCTTCTTTTAATTTGGGGACATCTTTGGTTTGATAAAGGTTACTTGAAACAAATACCTTTTTTAAGAACTAGCATATTCAAACTAAAAGTGTATTTTTTTTTGATCCAAATAAATATTTTTTTAACTTAAATCGTTCCTATTTGCTATAATGATATATAAACATGGAACTGAACAATTTTGGTTCTTCTCTGAAAAAGTATGATCCCTTTAGCTAAAGACATTTTTATTAGATGAAGCATTATATTATTCTATGTAAAAATCAGTGTTTGAGAGGGTTTTCCCTCTTAAAATGAAATATCTTTTCTATCTGTGTACTATCCGCAAAACTATCTGGACGGTCAGGTCATAAATCATCGGAATTATGCTATTTCTTTCACACCTGCACGGCTTATGGAGCGGGCCGAGCAGCAATAGGTAGCGTTACGCATAAAAAGGAACGGTAGCCGACGTTTATTCCCCTACCGGCCAGAGGGGCTAGACAAGGTGCATTACGCTAGCAGCGTTTCTATTCGTTACGTTTTTAAACCAATCGCGTCGCTGGAAGATGACGTGATACGAAAAGTCACGTGATTTACCAGTGACGCGATTGGTTTAAAAACGAAACGAATAGAAACGCTAGTTAGCGTAGTGCACCTTGGCAGGGCCCTCAGATAGTTTTGCGGATAGTATAGTCGACGATTAGTCGGGAAAGCCGACGATTCGGCATCATTTTTAATCGTTGATTAAGGGCAATTCACACATCGGGTCGTGCGCCGGGCGGGTCGGTAGTTCGGCGGGTGTTTTAACATGGAGTTATATGGAAGCGTTCACACACGCGGCGGGACGGGTCGCCGCCCGCCACTACCAGCGCGCGGGCCCGCCGCGGTTCCGACCATAGTCTGACGCCTATCCGTGTGCTTCTAAAACAATGCGTACGCGAACAAACGGTTAAATGTATTCCACGCTATTCTAAATTTGAATTTTATGGCGCACGGCCATTTTAAAAGCTATTGTCCGACCACAATAATGTGTTACTTGCGAAGATTCTGAAGCAACTAGTGATTTCTCATGTATCGACTTCATATATATCGATTAAATACAATACAGCGGGCCTAGTATGGCTCCGTATATATCGCGCGTCAAATGTGGATAAAGCATCCGTCACTCTCGTAATTATATTACGTGTCAGGTGACGGATGCCTTATCCAAACTTTGTCACGCGATAAACGCAGCCATATTAGGGCCCCGGTGCGGCTAGCACAAGTTACCCGCGACTTGGTTGTCGCTCGGATCTCCCTTTCTTTCTAGTCTGTAACGATAGAGACGCCGCGAGCGACAAGCGAGAAAATACAACTTATGCTACCCGTGCTGATCACAAAAATCATTAAGAAGATTAAAAGAGAGATAAACAACAGGTGGCTTTTTTTGCTAACAAAGCGATCTCTTCCTTTTGGTGGCGGAAAATTCGAAATTGACATATTATTATGCAATTTAAAATTAAAATCGAATTTTACTTCATCGATTGAATCATTTTATCGAACGCTATTCTATGCTGAAATTATTTTGCTCGCTCTGACGGGACTACTTAAACTCGCCGCTTGGACATTCACTCCTGCGTTCGCTCACCTTTGCTTTTGAAAGAATCACTACCCTGTTCGCTACGCTCGCTTGGCTCTGCGAGTCCAATACAACAACGCCTTCAGGGCACTGTTGGGGCTGCCGCGTTTCTGCAGGGCCTCCGCCATGTTTGCCGAAGCCCGAGTGGACAGCTTTACTGCTGTTGCGAAAAAAGATGGCATCGCTATTGACCAGAATACGTGGCAGCCATAATCTGACACAAGCAGACAGAAGTTTTTGTGGCAAAAACGTCAATTAACTAGTGACTTCCTTCCGATATTAAATTTATCGATAACTGTTTTTAAATACTTATTTCAAACTGTCAAAACGAATGTTTTTTCCAACGGCTGCTTTTGTGCTTTTGAGTATTCAAATGCTTCTTAATATTATATTTCTTAGCTACGAAGCTAATCTTACTTTTAAGTAGTATAAAAGATCTTAAGAAGCCCGAGTGGACAGCTTTACTGCTGTTGCGAAAAAAGATGGCATCGCTATTGATCAGAATACGTGGCAGCTCAAACAGGAGGACGATAGCCGTTAGGAATGAGTGCTCAATGATGCAAATGCAACACTTAAAAGAACACATTGTCACTAGCTAAATATATACGGTGTTCGGCAGAAGGGTCGACACACTTCAGGGACTAACTCTGTAGGTCATACTCATCAACTTTTATTATGGGACCAATATCCAAATCGCGAAAAACAAACAGTTGTTCCATACATTTCGGCTGTTTAGCTCTCAAAGTTTGTATGAAACAGTTTTTTTTTTCGCGATTCGGGTGTTGGTCCCATAATAAAAGTTGATGAGTATGAGCATGACCTACAGAGTTAGTCCCTGAAGTTTGTCCAACCTTCTGCCGAACACCCTGTATATACTAACTTAGTCATAAGAAAAATACTAACAAAATGTGGATCTAGTTGTCTAAATAAATAAATTATTAAGTCCGCCTTGCCCGTGTGGTGCCGGGTTTAGAATGTTGCCACTCCATGTCTTCCCGTGGATGTCGTAAGAGACGACTAAGGGACTAAAGGCTGTGTAGTGCTGTTAGGCGATGGGTTTGCAACCTGTCACTATACACTGGATAACATCTTAGCCTGGTTGTGCAAAATGTGGTCACAGAATTATCAACAAGTTTTTGGAGTTGTTGGTGAGTCTGTGGCTCTGCCTACCCCACTCTGGGAATGAAGGCGTGAGTTTATGTGTATGTTATTAAGTCCGCCTTTTGTGCAATACAGATTAAATAAATAAATAGGAGGAAAGACCCACAAGTATCCACTTCCATACAGAATCGCCTACGCCCATCATTGCACTGGCCGGCGACCTTGCAAGCTATTTCGGTTAATAGAGCTTTAACTGCCTACTGCTGCTGTTCGGTTATAAACCTAATCAGGACCTTACAAGGATCGTATTGGTCTGTAAAAATAAATCCATCGCGATAGGCTATGCAAGTTATATATGCTTTTTTTTAACCGACTGCGCGAAAGAGGGTTATGTTTTTCGAGCGTATATATGTATTTCTGTACGACTAGCACTAGTTGTATTTTCTCGCTGGTCGCTCAGCACGGGTAGCATAAGTTGTATTTTCTCGCTTCTCGCTCAGTGCGTCTCTATCGTTACAGACTAGATGGAAAGGGAGATCCGATCGACAAACTAGTCGCGGACAACATGTGCTAGCCGTGCTGTGCGTCTCTATCGTTACAGACAAGATCGAAAAGGAGATCCGAGCGACAAACAAGTCCTCCTGGGCACGCTCTGCAGCCTAAACGGCGGATTTTAATATAATTTCTAGGGACTTGATATCGATAAATAAGATGTCGATATTATATTTGAAAATGAAAAAAATGAAAATGAAAATGTTTATTCAGAAAAACTTAACTTAAGGCATAACAATGGTTTTGGGTCCTGCGCTAGGATTCCCTGTGTTGCAGGGCCCAATTTTAATCAGTTTCAACAGGTACAATTAATTTGCGGATATTGCAGATTTATACATGACATGTACTTATTGAAAATCCTCTACTTTAAACAGGCTCGATATCATGTTCTATTAATTTGAAACAAAACAAGACAGTTTACTGTCAGTGCCAGTCATATGCTAGTACTAAGCAATATTTATGTTACGAGTCCACAATAATTTAAAGTGGATTTTACCATGTATGCAGCAATCTTTACTACCGACAAATATTCGAAAAGTAAAGTATTGATTGTTTACGATGAAAACCATTTTAAAATAGAAAAATAATTATTTGTTTATTGTTTTTACTTTAAAATGTATAGACAATAAATAATGTTTATTAATATTGAATAACATCTTGATTTTATCAGTAACATCGATATAATTTTCTGTCGCAAAAATATTTTGTCACATCACTATAGTATTCATGCCCCGAGTTAGCACGTCTGCATATCGTCTCTTTACTTTCTAAACCTCGTATCTGATCGAATAGTTAGATAGGAATACCACTCATGTTGCCTAAACAATAAAGACTACTTTTCTATCTATTCGATCAGATACGAGGTTGAGAAAGTAAAGGCACGATATGAGTAGTGTAATTCGATTCGTCGTAATTGTCGAAGTGACATACAATTTAAATAAGAGAGTCCGCTAAAAATTATGTGGAGGGGGGATAAAAAAAATACATATTTGTAACAATATAAGTCTCAAATGAAAGCTAATAAATACGTACATTATCTATACATACATATATATAAAAGGCAAACCTGACTGACTTATATATCAACGCACAGCCGAAACTACTGTACCTAGAAACTTGATTAATTAGTCTATATTATCGAAAAAATATAAAAAAACTACAGGTTTTTTTTTTGGGATAACCCAATTCTGTCTAGCCGTTGTCAAGTCATGACTTTTTTATTGACATAGTTTTTTGTTTTCAGATTGTGCATGGTGCCTAGAAGACGTTTGGAAGTGATCACAGCAATTACCTATTAGGTAAGTAAACTATTGTTAAACACCCTACCGGGGACCCTACCACCCATTCCCAGGGACCGGACTCGCTTACCGTAACCTGGGTTTTTGAACGGGTTTTTATTAAGCTGGTTTTTAAAAACCCCCTGTTTCGGTAACCCTCTAATCAGCTTACCCGCTATAAAGGCTATCGCTTCGATTGAATTAATTCGGCTTACCGCTTACCGGTATCAATAAGCCGCGAACGGGTTACCCCTTGTTGCGCTGATTGAACCTGTTAAGATATTTTAGTTTTTACACATTACCACGTCGCGTGCGGTGCGAGAAAAGAGGGGATGGAACGGGTTACCGTAACCCGAACGATAAGCGGTTAGTTCGAAAACCTATCTGATTCGGTAAGCGGTTACCGGTTGTTACGGATCGGGTTACCCGGCTTGAACGGGCTATCGTAATGAACGGCTAAGCCGATGAAAGGCTTACCGAAACGTTTGGGTTATCGTATGAAGGGGATATCGATTCGAACGGCTTAAGCAAACGAACGGGTTTTCCGGTCCCTGCCCATTCCTCGATAAAAGCCTTTGAAAGACTTACCTCTCGAAGTATAACCCACTAAAATAGCAATAATAGCAATTTTGTAATTTTTGTTTTATTTTTTATTTGTTAATGTTTATTCACTTGTTGCTGGTGAATAAAGACTTTTTTTTAAGAATAATCCCTTTGGAAGAAATATATGACTTAGTTATTTGTTAAACTAACCATTCCCATAAGGGAAACCTAAAGAGCTTAAATTGATATCCCTCTCTTATTGCATAACCGAATATAAGGGTAACCCTTATAAATAGCGCTTATAAAGCCAATCGAACGGCTTTTTATAAGGGTAACCCCTTATAAATAGCGCTTATAAAGCCAATCGAAAGGCTTTTTTAAGTTAAAGGGATATTGGTATCACTCAAAATATAGCGCTTTAAAAGCAAAATCGAACAAGACTTATACGAAACGGATTGGTTAGGGTAACCCTTATAAATAACGCTTTAAAAAGCTAATCAAACGGTTTTCAAGCGATACGGCTTTTCTAAATAACTCCTTTTAAAAACTCATTCGAAACCCCATGAATGGGATACCAGGCCGGTCCCTGCACCCTACATACATATCTTTTTTTTCTAATCTGTCAACACAGCGACTTGAGGCATTTCTGTCTGTCTGCTGTGTTCTGTCTGCCTAATTAGTCTAACTGGCTAACAATTAGTATTAACAGGCCGCTGTTATAATGTGTCAATCCACAACTATTTAGCAACAAAGTGTCAACCCTCGTCTATCGTCGTGGGTTGACATTTATTGCTAAATAAGTAATTGTGGGATGACAATAGCGGCCTGCACACGTAAAGTTCGTTCCGAACCGTACGTGTGAATGCAACTTTAATTGTAAAATTGTAAAAAATGTACGGTTTGGAACGGCTCGTGGCGTTTCCCGCGGTGCGAACTTTACGTGTCAACGCCGCTATTTTTTCGTAACAGCATCCTAGCGTTGATTAGAATAGATAATTAGGTATGATAAAAGGCAAACTTGACTGACTTATATTGTATTAACGCACAGCGGAAACTACTGTACATAGAAACTTAAAATTTGGTGCAGGGGTTCCTTTCATGATGTAAGTGAGCACTAAGAAAGGATTTTCCGAAAATCGACCCCCAACGGGACGAAATGGGGGGAGTAGCAGGAAACTAATTCTACGCGTACGAAGTCGCGGGCGTCCTCTAGTAGGTACTACTCGCTAGAGCATGAACGCGACTCCGTTCGCGTAGAATTAGTTCCCCGCTACTCCCCTTATTTAAACCTATTAGGGGATTAATAAGTACTCGTAATATGCATTGATTTTTTAATCGCATTCCTGAACAAAATATGAAAATACCGTAAAAGAGATCACCGAAAGTGAAATTAATATTAACGCTCTTATGCCTCGGGTTTCAGATATTTTTGAGTAAAATGTTGGATCATAAATTACTGCTGGTGACTGTACATTGGCAGTCTGTTTGTAAATTGACCGTAAGATGTTTTTATAGTTCAGGTAATTAACCATGTTTATAATACATGTTAAACAAATGTTATGTAATGTTTTATGTCGGCTGTGGAATTTTAAATAAGTTAGAACTGTTACGGTTACGCACTGTTTGAGGGTTCCGTACCCAATATCAGCAAAACTGAAAATGTACAGTCAGTTGCAGAGAAATGTAACCCCCTTTGCTAGGAAACTTGTATGCAGGGGGGGTACTTTTCTCTGCAGCTGACTGTACATCCAAATTCGTTCTTTTAGCTCATTAACTCGCTCGCCATATTGCCAATTAAATTGAGACCGATTAGATCAAAACACGTCCGCCCGAATTCAAAAGCGCACGTAGAATGAGCGTGGTTCGAAATTCAAATTCGAAAATGGCAGTCTCGCCATCTTGCCACTTCCGCCGCGTCCCCAATTGGCCGCGTCCTGCGGAACGCCGCTGCCTCGCATCCGGAACGCACCTGTAGTCTACTCTACCTTGACAGAAAAAAAACCATACACATTTGTCATTGACCGAGGTAAATGCGAAATTTTTATGGTGTCTTGAATGTAATATTTATCTATGGTTTAAGGATATGTAGCGAAGAGAAAAATTTCATTAAACATGCAAAGTATTTCGAATTTAATGACTGAACGAATTAATACAATTCTCTACTGCCGAGCACTGGCAAAATATTTGTCGCCATGTCGAAAGTGAAGAAAATTAATATAGATGTCAAGAAGAGAAAATGGATCGAATTTCAGATCATATTATTATCAATACTTGTTACAGCTCACCATACCATGGCTGCGTTTATCACGTGACAAAGTTTGGATAAGGCATCCATCACCTTCTAACACGTAAAGTACGAGAGTGATGGATGCTTTATCCACATTTGATACGCCCGCAGATGTAGATTTAAATGATAGTGACTAAAAGCAAAACAAGGACCAGGTTCCGTCACCCTAGTTTCGGAGATATTGATCATTTTTATCTGAATTTTTGTAATTTTTCCTTATGTCCAAGTCACGAAAAATCATTAATTTCATGTTCTATTTCATAACATATTCATACATAACATAAGTTTTTTTTGGGTAGAACCACATCGCTTGTCTATTGCTATTTTCATTTCATTTCATGTCTGTCTTAGAAAAGTCGACGGAGCCCCGCACGGCGGAGCTCATATTTTTTTTTTCAATACTCAATAAATTTATTATTGGGCAATTTGCCCTTATTTGAAGTTATCTAACGAACCTAACCTACCTAGTAACAAGCGAGGTGTCCATTTTGCGACTTAGACATTTTGACTACGGCTACAAGCAAAGTGGTCATTTCGCAAAACGGTAATTCTTCTACCCCTCATAATTGATGGAATAATCGCGTTTTTCACACACATATTTAGTATTTACCCTTGCCAGTAATCGAGCCAGGGAACGCTAGCCTCGGTGGCTAGACTAGACTAGACTAGGCAAGGTTCTGAAAGGCATGGTTTCACCCCTAACATGGACTTTAAACGACTTCACGTCTAGACACATTGGCGCCTGCGCGGAATTACTGTAGCTATCGTCTAATGGCCTCCAGCGGGGCTGCTTTTATCACGTGACAAAATCTGGATAAAGCATCCGTCACTCTCGTACTTACACCCGACACTATGAGGTCTCACAGTGCTCACGAATGCACAGGGTGGTTCAAATCGGCTCATAAACAAAAGGTCGCAACAGGACCAATCACAAAGCTGTATTGAACGCAGTGCATTTACTCAGTGAAGGATCCCTTAAGTATTGTTTGTGAATACGGGTGTTAGATACATGTCAGAAAGTGACGTATGTTTTATCCACATTTTGTCACGCGAAAAACTCAGCCATATTAGGCCCCCTGGAATTAGTGAGTTTCAAAAAAATAGCAGCCGATTTATTTTTTCTTCAGATTTTGGAAAAGATTGGGACCGTTGGGACCACCGTTCTGAACAAGAAAAATAGAATTCCTGATTTGTCCCCAAA
Source organism: Acleris cristana (assembly GCA_948252455.1). Classification (NCBI taxonomy): domain Eukaryota; kingdom Metazoa; phylum Arthropoda; class Insecta; order Lepidoptera; family Tortricidae; genus Acleris; species Acleris cristana. The sequence goes on along the minus strand of OX411798.1, from coordinate 1,679,340 downwards.
CAATATATGTACCTATGTAACAAAAACTGACAATTAGGTACATATTATTTTTGTAATTGACAGGTTTTTTACCATAAAATGTCTTATATTTTGATAACAAATCTGACCACAAGGAACAAACGTTAAGAGAGATATCGGAAATCGGAAAACCTGCTTTCAAATAAAAAAACCGCATTCAAATCGGTTCATCCGTTTAAGAGCTACAGTGCCATACACAGACACACAGACATTAAAAACGAAAATTATCAAGGATCCTGTGCTAACAGCCTGAGGCACTTTTAAAAACGAAGTTCGAAGTTACGTTAGCTCCATCTCTGTCGCTCGTTATTCGAAACTAAATCGAGAGAAAAGGATGGAGCTAACGTAACTTCCAACTTCGATTTACTAACGAATACGAATAACTTTACACCGAGTCATAAGGTCATAACGCTGTCTATTAATTCATTCTATTATCTATTTTCATTACATCACATGCATACGAGTATCTCGACACAACAACGTCTTTGAATCATCGCTTGCGCATCCTAAAATTAACCTCATTACATTAATTAGTATCAATACTCGACTGTTCTCGGGTCGTTGACTTGCCGAAATTGGGCGAGCTTTCGTTTCGAATCGCGCCGTTCGCGAAACCGGTGCGAACAGTGCCCTTACCACTGTCCCTCGCACTCTACACGCGGGCGTCCTCTAACTATAATAAATTAGCTAACGTTAATCATTAATTTAAATACGTTACGATAACGTTCTCGTAATTCTACGGGCAGAATCTTAACAGTAATCGCCGTTCTATATATCACACGATATATACTGTCAGTAGCGAGTGCAAGTGTGACAGCGATATAGCAAACCAAACGCTATTTAAGAAGCTGGTACTGTATTTCGCTCGACCCCTGTTAACCCACGTCGAACTACCCTAACCCGCGACTTCGTACGCGTACGCGTTGGGGGTCGATTTTCGGAAAATCCTTTATTAGTGCTCACTTACATCATGAAAGGAACCCCTGTTCCAAATTTCAAGTCTCTAGGTACAGTAGTTTCGGCTGTGCGTTGGTATATAAGTCAGGTTTGCCGTTTATATATATAGATAGATAGATAGATGCGTATAAAGACGAATAAAGGCCCAGATTGTATCACACGTCGAGATAAAGCAATTTATAAAGCAGTCCCACACGAAATCGCGGTGATTAGAGCAATTATCTCCCGGTCGATGCGAGGTCAGTGTACTACAGCAGGTTATGGGGCTGTGTGGGTGGTGGTAGCGGCTATATGCTCTCGACGTACGTGGTGATGATTGTTTTATGGAATCAGTGATTTGGGTATTGATTCTCTCAAAAGCAAAGGTGAATGCAGGAGTGAAGTCCAAGCGGCGAGTTTAAGTATTCCCGTCAGAGCAAAACACATTTTAGCGCGTGCATTCTCAATTAGGCAGCCTTATACGCGAAATGCGTTTTGTTCGCTTTGACGGGACTACTTAAACTCGCCGCTTGGACATCACTCCTGCGTTCGCTCACCTTTGCTTATGAGAGAATCACTACCCTGAGCAGCAGGTTATGGGGCTGTGTGGGTGGTGGTAGCGGCTATATGCTCTCGATGTACGTGGTGATGATTGAACTATGGAATCAGTGATTTGATGACGGCAATATTTAGGAATTTATTTATTGCTTTTATGTAGAATAGCCTAAGCAGAGTGGTCCAAAATAGTATGAAGAAAAATAAAGTATATCAAATCATTCCTCCACATAGCTTATTATTGTTTACGATAAATTAGTTACTTATGTGTTAAATTTAACTTGTTAAGTGGTCGTTTACTGGTCGCCCAAAGCGTTAAGTTTATGCCAAAAAGATCTCAGTCTCATACTAAACGACATCTAGTAAACTTAGCAAAATTTTAAAACAGAAGTAGAATATTCTTTGCCTACTGCTGCAACTCAGAATACAGTTTCATGATCTGTCCTAAGACTTTCTCATTCGACAATTTGATTAGATATGTGAAGCTCTATACATTTTTATATGAAACAATTTTAACAGTATGGGCGACCTGTAAATTTTATTCAATTGCAACAAAACTTGGTATAGCGTATTTTTATGAAATAATTATGAAATAAAAAGAAACTTGTGGAGAAACAATATTACACACTTTTTTTTTTTGGACCGCCCTACTAAGCAATGAAGCAAAATCAGGCGAAAAACTCGTGTATAATGTAGGCAATGTAGGGAATGATTTTTTAAACCACATACTAAAAAAGTACTGATGGGTGGGGGTGGAGCTAACGGCTTTGCGTGTAAAGGTCCCTTTTTTGGCACGATGGCACATAGCAAAAAAAATTAAATTACGGGATTCATTGGCATTAAATTCTCTACAAAAAAGATATTATACATTTTTGCTCTGGGGATAAATATTTAATGAGATATGGAGGGAAGAATGATTTCCGAAAGGCCATTTTCGGGTTTCCATTGTGCGTCGGCCCTTTTTTTTTTGTGAGTACCCCTGATGAAGTTTATTTATGCTGAGTATCAACATCTTAATTGTGACAGTTCTCGACTTATGATTTTTTAATGTACTGTTTTTCGGGATGTAGTCAAACGATTTGCTTCAAGTTTTGAAATGATGTTCTTTTTATAAAAAATCAAATAATATAAAAAAAGTTATTAGGTACACTCACGAACCTGGATTGTTGAGCCACTTGCCATTGTTCGTAATTTAGCCGTGTATTTAATAACCGATGTCACAGACTGGCTGACAGCTATTCGATTTGCATTACACTGCTAAATTAGAAAATTGGGTAAGTGGCTCAACAATCCCGGTTCGCGGCTGTACCTATATTATTTCTTCGGAAAAATAACAAACATAAGTACCTACGCGCGTACTGTGCTCAGCATAAATAATTAACATCCCCTCGTAACAGGGGCTATGAAAACCACGGAATAGAAAAAACAGTGGAAGTGGCATGAGCTTCGCTTAGTATCAGACCTGTTGTCGCCAATACTCACACTATCATAAAAACAACACCCCCATGGAAAATATTTTTGGTGCGGTTACAGTTTTTACACTCCAAAATATAAGGCATGCTTCTGGATTTATTTCCTATTTTAGAAATATCTAAATATCGAAATAAGCGATCGCGGCAAAAGTAGGGTTTAGGTTGCGCGGAACTCCGCATAACTATGCCACACGTTACACGCCCACTTGACACTTCTACTGTTTTTTCTGTTCTGTGATGAAAACCTACCAATTTTTCCCCTAAAGCACTTTTTTGTGCTGCACGATCTTGCCGTTTCTAAAGCTCCTTACTCCCCGGAAACAAAACTCGTTTCAGCTTGACTAGATGGACGGCATTCGGTATTCAGTTGTTGTACTAAAGAGTGTCTCAAGTAGGAGTTTTATTTATTAACTCCTCTTAGGTGATTCTCATTATCAAAGCTCGGACGGGGCCTCTATTCCAACTAAAAAACTCAACGTTCCAATACTCAAAGTGACGATCTTATTTACGTACTTTCTCGATCCCAAAACAAAGCCATTTTACGTAACCGACACAGTTCCGTCGTGTCTCGCCCAAGTATCACAAACGCCTATTCAACAAGCGTCAGTCTAAACACAGAGTCGTGCGTGTCACCAGCTGGAAACTCCAGTCCATTTCGGTCGATAAATTTGGCGCCCAACGTGGTACCCTGTATTCGCACTGAAACTTGTAGTTTTTTGTGTCTCCCTCTATCTCGGCTACTGTGGTAGTGAGGGGTATATTGTACGTTCTCGCTTATTGCGCTGTGACCCAAATTTATCCTTTGTGCATTTATTCTGTTTAGAGGGTAGGTAAATTGATGGCATTGCATTTTTTCTTAATTAATGGCTTTCACTCCTTGTTGTAACAAGGTGTATTTCGCCAGTATCGAGTATTAGACAATCGCCATGGACTTATTAGAGAAACGAGTCCATGGATATCACACGCGGGGACAATTGTTCGGTTAAAGAGATTTACTCTGGTGGACTAAACAGAAGCACATGGGGTTAGCTCCACGCGCTTCTGCCAAGCATTTAGTTTCAATTGAAAAATTTAACGCCATATGTCGCTTAAATGTCACTTAGCAAAGATGGCGACTGCCATGGGTTCAAAATTGTCTGTGTGCCTTAGTGTTGCAATAAATGCATAAAATAAATAGGTTTATACGATTTAGTATTAGAGGGAAAGGGGTAGTGGCATTTTTTACAGCAGTATATGTTGGCGTGAAATAATGTTTAGTCTGCTAGTTTAAATAATGTTTGTGATAGAATGGTTCAACTATTATAACTAGTCCGGCCATAAGTTCTGTTACTAAGGTTGAGTCAAATAAAACTAATTAATTTTTTTTTTATATCAATACCTATAAAAATTAAAAACTTAATTAATGTACATTTTGAAGAACAAATAATCATTCTAGTTAGTTGCCGCAATTTCCGACGCGTTCTTTTAACATTCACAGCTGGCATCGATGAAATTACGCATGACTTTTCCATAAATTTCACTTTTTGAAAACGCTTAAAAACGCGAATACGTTACCAAAGAACTTTTTTGTTTCATATTATAAAACTTTCTATCTCTGTGTATATTTAGAGACCAAAATTGTATTTCTCAACAAGACTCAATTCCAACTTATGAAGCAAAAGATTTGTTATGATTTTGTATTTGCTGCAAATTCATGTAAAATCGTAAAGTCGATTTAATAAGACATCAATATTGACCGGTGTACAAGCGGATCTTTAGTTGCTTGTAATACATTTTTATAAGATTTTAAAGCTAAAACTCTGGTCAATATTGTCACTCAAATTTGAACTCTCTACAAGAACTCTTACAGAAGTTGTGGCCGTTATCAGTATCATCGTCGTGCGTAAATTGAACTATGATTTGCTCGTCAGAAATGGGAATAATTCAAGCTCGTACATCAAAATAATTGCGATAGTTTAGAATACATTATTTTTATTTTTATTTTGTATAAATCAAAGTTTTGATTAACATACAGGGTTATTAAAACTCCTTTGATTTATTTTTTAATTTTAATATTGGGTCCTTACCTATGAAATTGGCGTTATTTTTACGTATTTTATTTCGTACGGAATTTGTTCATTTCAATTTTAACTTCCAATTTTATTTTTTAATTTCATTAATACAGTATGTTACAAAGGTTTTAGATACAAATAATATGGTTCAATTTCTTACTTAGTGTTTAAAATTAAAGTGTGAACTCAACTCTTTTCATGTGCTGTGAGTTCAAGTGTTTCAATTACACAGAGTTTTATGAAGCTAACTATTTTTAAGTAATTACGATATGTATAATACCTATAGCTTAGAAGTGTCCAATATTCGTGACAGAATTTTGTTTGGTTTGCATTTAACGTTACCAAAAAATCCGCAAAATTAAATGTATGAAAACCACCGATTTCATAAAATTCTCCATATAAAACGCCAATTTCATAGGTAAGGACCTAATAAATATCTCAGTAACAGAACTTATGACCGGACTAGGTATATGGCAGTTGCCGCCTTCCTTCGTCAGACAGCAGAATTCGTGCTCGATACGCGCTTGGTGTAATTTATTAACACGTCTGAGTCATCAAAACTAGTCGCACTCTAAAATTAGTATTTATTTTTGAACGTAATCATTGAATCACTGAACATGTACCTACCTAAAGCACAAGTCGGGTGGTTTAAAAAAAAAGGGAACCTTTTTAAGGACTTTAATTAATAAACGGTAACTTAAGTCATGTGAAAAAACGAAAATGTACTATCTGTATAACATAGTATAAAACAAAGTCGCTTGCGGCCGTCGGTCCCTCTTAGATCTTTCAAACTACGCAACGGCATTAAAGGCCGTTTTCATCAATAGGAGGTTTTAATGTATAATAAATTCTGGATTATGTAAGGGTGTTACAGAACACTAGCATAAACCGAAGCGAAGCGAGGGCGGGTCGGTAGTTAGTCGGTATAGTCGACCAAGAAAGTTCTTTACCACTTTTCTACTCTAGTTGTATGACATTAAGATCTAAAAATTACACTACATTAATATTAGCGGTCTTTACACGTAGAGTTCGGACCGCGGGAAACGCCATGCGCCGTTCCAATCTTCGTTCCGAACCGTACGTTTTTGACTATTTTACTATTACAGTTGCATTTACACGTACGTCGCGTGGCGTTTCTCGCGGTCCGAACTTTACGTCTGCAGGCCGCTATTTCCTAACGCTTTCAATAGAACTGAAATTTAATCACTTAACTCGTAGTAATAATGCTAGCCAAATTGCAGCTAAACCTAATGGGGAGAAACCGAACTGCCATTAAACATACCTAATTGACTTGCCGTGCAAAAACTTTCTGGCAGTGTGCCGAAGTTCGGACACTTAATACATCTGTCTGTTCTGCTTTGAAATATTCAGCCGAGTCCATTTGTTAAATACGTAATCCAAAATCGTTAGTTTTGAGTAGCAAAATTTCCATTCAGGGGCCTGTTTTATAAAGCTATTTTTATTATTATTATTATAAACTCACGCCTTCATTCCCAGAGTGGGGTAGGCAGAGCCACAGACTCACCAACAACTCCAAAAACTTGTTGATAATTCTGTGACCACAGTTTGCACAACCAGGCTAAGATGTTATCCAGTGTATTAGTGACAGTTTGCTAAACCATCGCCTAACAGCACTACACAGCCTTTAGTCCCTTAGTCGTCTCTTACGACATCCACGGAAAGACATGGAGTGGCAACATTCTAAACCCGGCAGCACACGGCAAAAATTACCGTGATTATTAATTAAAAACGGTTATAAAGCTACAAATTACAATCAATTTACAGGTTACAAGTTCCATTTGACACAACCTCGAACAATGACGCCCAGCCATTTGAGCAGTGTTGCCAGTTTAGACCTGTAAAATTGTAACTTGTAGCTTTATAAAACGTGCCCCAGGTGTTTTAGGTGTTTATTACGGGAACACTTTATAATTCCGAAATATAATTCCAAATATTCATTTGTCCGAATTTTCATTTTTCTGAAAGCTATGTTATGCTGGAGCTATTTTAGATTGAATGCATAATTTAATTACTATATGTAGGTTAGGTTTGGTTTAATTTATAATTAACATCAAAGAAATAAGTCCTCTATCAAGAAATTTCATTCGGAATTATGAGCATTTGTAATTTTAATTAATACATAAAAAGCTTCCTCTTGAATCACTCTAATTATTGATGAAAAACGCATTAAAATCCGTTGCGTAGTTTGAAAGATCTAAGCGTACATACAGAGTGACAGACGACGGGAGGTGACCTTATTTTATACTATGTAAAGATACTTACAAACACATATAAATTAAACATAATACATAAAAATGTATAAAGATACTAAACCTTTAAAAACAATTACACCTAAGACTGAAAAATAATGAGTCACGATTATAGTTACCGTTAATAAATATCGCTAAAGTTTACCCTTCTTATTCATAAACCTAAAATAAACCTATTTTACTTAACGTATTCTTCGTCCTTTTCTGTCAAATTCAAATGTCACAATGAGAGATAACGCCAGAGTATATTTACAGCACACTTTACCTTTTATGAAAGAGGGCAAGGCTCGCGCCAGGCCAGCCCCACGTTGGGCGCCAGTTTGACTGAGCGCGGTCCAATCGATACTCCACGCACGCATCGCCACGCTGTACTGGGTTTCGTTTCTTTGTCTACCTGCCTCCTTTTTCACAAAGCCGACAGTGACGGGTAACAGGTGACAGAAAAAATGACGTCGAAGCCAAACTAAGATTGTAGGATAGGGATAGTAATAAAATGCAAATACGAGTTACTTACATTACAAGAAAAGTTACACTACTGTCCGGCTCCGATGGGTTTATCAACCTATATCTGTATGTATGTATGTTTGTTCCTTTGTCGCGCTCTATAAACTAAACGCGTGGACCGATTTTGATGATCCCTATGTCAATCGATATGTCTTCTTAACCAGACGCCATAATGGCAAAAAGAGAAAAAATAAAGTCGACGCACTACGCACATTGCCGACACAAGTGGGGTATCATTGAATATTTAGGTTCCTTTCATAATTTTTCATTTTGAATGATCATTTAGGATTTATAACGATTTAAAGTTGGTTAGCAACAGTTGGGTTTTTTAAAGCTACATGTGCGTTACTGTGTAGCATTTTTAAAGTAGCTCTTATCGACCGTCAGAGCGATGTCGCCAACGATTTTTGGCTTCGTATCGTGTTTCAGTTGAAATGTAATGCGTCTAGTAAACCAATCAGGGATGTCATGTTAATGTCGATTAGTTGTGAAGGCAACTGAGCCTTATGTCGGTCGTTGACCTCAGGCCGGTACCTACAACCATATACCTATACCCGTACAGTGGTGGCCACATTATTGGACACGCTTGCGTTTTTACAATACACGGTTGATCGAATTTTTGTTGATTTTATTCTGTCCCGTAAGCCAGGAGACAACATAGTTTGTTAGATTTATTTATAATTATTATTATTTTTTTAACAGGGGACAATGCCACACCAATTGACCTAGTCCCAAACTAAGCTCTAGGCTTGTACTATGGGTACTAGTCAAAGATATAAATACTTATATAGAGAAATAAGTATATATTTAAATACATAGAAAACATCCATGACTCAGGAACAAATATTCGCGCTCATCACACAAACATCTGCCCTTACCGGGATTTGAACCCAGGACCGCTAGCTTCGTAGGCAGGGTCACTACCAACTAGGCCAGCGCGTCGTCAAATAATACTCCTAGCACACTCAGGAGAAGCTGCTGTCACTTTCTTTGCTACAGCAATAGAATAAGACAACATGTTACTAGACAAGCGTTAAATTTAATTGACGTCTCTGAGTGCGGCAGTTAGTCATTAGTAATTCATATATACTTTGTCCCCCTTACTAATAAACGTTGAGTAACGGTGGTATAGCTATACAATGTTTTGTCCTTATCTGTCATTGTGACATTTAGATTTGACAGATAAGGACAAAACATTGTATAGCTATACCACCGTGACTCAACGTTTATTAGTAAGGGGGAGTGAGTTTTTCCTTTACACCGACGATTTGAGGTTAATGGCCCAGTCACACCGGATGCGTTACGTGCACGTGCACGTGCGCGTTCGCTTTCCACTGCGTTGTATAGTGACATGTTGTAATGAGAATTCATACTATACAACGCAGTGGAAATCAAACGCGCACGTGCACGTCACGCGTCCGGTGTGGCTCGGCCTTAAATGTGTGAAAAACGCAAGCGTATCCAATTATGTGGCCACCACTGTTACTACTAGTATTGAACGTCACGCCATACGGACTTGCCCATAAATTTACTAACTGGGTCGAACATGGAGCATGGCGTATACAGGAACTCTTATCGTCTCCTTTACAATTTATAGTTATAAAATTATAGCTACGTAGAACTCGATTTTCGTGGTATAATTACTATTTAACAGGCAAAAAAAGACAAAATAGCGGCCTTTACACGTAAAGTTCGGACCGCGGGAAGCGCCACGCGCCGTTCCAATCTTCGTTCCGAACCGTACATTTTTTACTATTTTACTATTACAGTTGCATTTACACGTACGGTTCGGAACGAAGATTGGAACGGCGCGTGGCGTTTCCCGCGGTTCGAACTTTACGTGTAAAGGCCGCTATTGTCTAACGCACTTAGCGTTACCATTTAGGAATTTGAACAGTCCTGACAAAAAGCCTGACATTTCGATAAAAGTCCGGACTTTTTAGTCACAAAATGGAAACATTACTCACTTAGTTACAGTGGTGTGGTAGGTAGGCATGGTAGCAGACGCTCGCATTGCAGGTAGTAAAAAAAACCGGACAAATTATTAAGCCGGACGAAGTCCGGATTAGAGTCTAAAAGTCCGGACATGTCCGGACGGATGGTAACCCTGAACGCACTCGCAATCGCAACCGGCTTCAAAGTGGAGCAATTGTTTTCATTTTGTATACAGATAAGCCTTCGATTTTCAAAATGAAAACGATCGTGATTGCGAGTGCGTTAGACATTAAGCCCTTTGGTTAAGAACTATAAATAATTAACCGGTACTTTTCGAACCGTTCCCAAGCCCTTTGCATAAGTAGGTACACCTTTTTTTTTGCAATAAAGACTTTTCTTACTTAGTTCACAATAGTTCACAAGCCTCTATATTTAACGATTTGTCACTAGAAATATAAACCGGTCGAGTATAATCTTAAAATAGATTTTATTAACATGTAGTTCCAACAGATGTGCATCGAAATCCATAAAATAACGCGATAGCTTTATTTAGCACCCTGTTGTATTGTATTGTGGTTGAATTTTGTTTGTATGAAATTACCGATGGCAATCAGCACGGCTAGCACAAGTATTGTCTCGCTTGCCGCGCAGTGCGTCTTTATCGTTACTGACTAGATAGAAAGGGAGATCCGAGCGACAAACCAGTCGCGGGCATGTGCTAGCCGTGCAGAGTAGTGCAATAATCTTTTTTTTTTGCCGTTTGTTGAAAAAAGAATGCACGCAATCGCATTTCTCAACAAAACAAAAATACCGTAAAAGATATCACCAATAGTGAAATTAAAATTAAAATCGGCCAAGAAATACAGATGATACAAGCATTTTAAACTGCTAATTAGACAGAGATCCGAAGTGCACCGGTGACGTCATTGTGCAGTTCGGCCATATAAACTCGATATATACACGACTAGAGGACGCCCGCGACTTCGTACGCGTAGAATTAGTTTCCCGCTACTCCCCCCCATTTTTTCCCTTTGGGGGTCGATTTTCGGAAAATCCTTTCTTAGTGCTCACTTGGACATCATGAAAGGAACCCCTGTACCAAATTTCAAGTTTCTAGGTACAGTAGTTTCGGCTGTGCGTTGATACATCAGTCAGTCAGTTTAGCCATTTATATATGTACTTAGATAATAGGAAATCTTCATGACTTGTTTTTTCTGTTCAGTGCTTTCATCTTTATACAAGTATAAAACAAAGTCGCTTCCCGACGTCTGTCCCTCTATATGTACGCTTAGATCTTTCAAACTACGCAACGGATTTTAATGCGGTTTCCATCAATAGATAATCGATACGAATACGATACGAGTAATCTAGAATTTATAATATTACTAGAGGACGCCCGCGACTTCGTACGCGTAGAATTAGTTTCCCGCTACTCCCCCCATTTTTTCCCGTTGGGGGTCGATTTTCGGAAAATCCTTTCTTAGTGCTCACTTACATCATGAAAGGAACCCATGTATCAAATTTCAAGTTTCTAGGTACAGTAGTTTCGGCTGTGCGTTGATATGTCAGTCAGTCAGTTTAGCCTTTTATATATATAGATATATATATATATATATATATAGATATAGTTTAAGCCTTCCACTTGAATCACTCTATCTATTAAAAAAACCGCATCAAAATCCGTTGCGTAGTATCAAAGATCTAAGCATATATCGCACCTTCGGTAGGACAAGGGCACAATTGCCCTTATAATCATATTGTACATTGTGCCCTTGTTCTACCGAAGGTGCGATATAGGGACAGACACAGCGGGAAGCGACTATGTTTTAAACTATGTAGTGATTAGTCGCCTATTTTTTTAAACACACATGTCTTAGTAAGTAACTGAAATTACGAAGTACGGCTGTCACAGACATCATCTTAGAATTTAGAATAGTCAGAGTACCTATAGTTTATAGATATAGTTAATCTAACTTCAAAGTTTTATTTAAAACATAAATAGCTAGTTAAGGTAAAGATCCAGCCAATCGCATCCTAGCCGTTTACGAATAAAAATTAAAAAGTCGGTTAAATTTTAAATTTGGAACCGGCGGAAGCACATTCCTTGCGCACGCGCTAATTCGGTCGGACTGGGCCGGCGCTCTATAAAGTGGTGGTGTTCCGTGGGCAGCGGGAAAAGCCGTACCTCTACAGACCCATCATACAACGAAATAGGGATATACCAAAAAAAAATTCTCTCTAGTTTTTACAATCTAATTCTAAAGAATGGGTAATTTTAAGAGACCAAGTTCATTAATTTTGTATTTGACCCAATAGTTTTGTTTGAATATCTTTATTTATTTAGCAGACATTTTATGGATGACATGATTATTTTTAATTTGGGCTGGCATTTTTTAATATATTACAACAATTAAATGATATCTAATGATAAAAAGTGATTGTAATAATGTATTAAAACATACTATTTCAAGCTGTTTTCGCCTAACCCGTAAGTTACACCTAGGAGGGCTTCAAGCCAAAAACGAAAGTCAAACAAAGGTTAAATATACTTTTGTCGAAATATCCGAAATAGATAAATATTTCAAAAACTTAATAATGCAGAACGGCTTTATATAAGCCCATTCGAATTAGAGTAATTGCAAAAATATGAACAATCCCAATTGGTCAATGGAATATCCTATAGTAAATTTCTAATTATTACTATTTACTATTTTTACTTCTTTTTTTAAGGGAATGGCTTGTAGTACTGGTAGGCGATGGGCTTACAACCTGTGACTATCTTAGCCAGTTTGTGCAAAACGTGGTAACTGAATTATCAACAAGTTTTTAAAGTTGTAGGTAATTCTGTCTGCCTACCCCATTCTGGGATTACAGGTGTGAAGGTATGTAATGTATGTATTAAAAAAATTGATACGGTGCTGTTTTTTTACCCAAACCTGTAAGGTTGTAGTAGTAAACTATATTAAAGCGAAAAAAATTCGTCGGTCTTAGGCAGGATTGGAACCTACATCTCCTCTGGCTCTCCGGGCCGATGCAGGAATGTAGGTTCGAATCCTGCCTAAGACCGACAAAATTTTTTCGCTTTAATATAGTTTGAATTACGTACAGACGTTTTTGTTAAAATTATAAAAAGGTTGTAGTAGTGTTGCCGACAGAGCATGCTTACTCGCTTTCTCTTAGACTGGTGCATGACAATTTAAAACGCAATGCATGCATTAATTTAATGAACCCAAGAATAGCAAGAATGTTTTGTATCACGCGCATTTTAAATGCAAGTAGGTAAACGCTTATGCCTAACAGTACTACAAGCCTATATTCCCTTAGCGACTAAGGCAACTCTCTTACGGCATCCACGGAAAGACATGTAGTGGCACTGTTCTAACCGGGCAAGCACACGGGACAATATACTATTATACTTTTTTTTTAATACAGTTGTTCAAAATGTAGTACTTTTCGTAGCTGTATATCCTGCGGAAAGTTCGATTTTTTGAAGTAGTACTTTTGACTTTTAGCTGCATATCTTGCGGAAAGTTGCATTTTCGCACTAGTGTTTTTTTATTATACCATTCTCTTAATTGGTCAAATTGCACTATAATTTTTTATCAGAATAAGAATTAGTACTATAAACAGAGCCACTAGTATAAATGCGGTCGGAACTTACCCCCTTACTAATAAACGTTGAGTAACGGTGGTATAGCTATACAACGTTTTGTCCTTATCTGTCATTGTGACATTTGAATTTGACAGATAAGGACAAAACATTGTATAGCTATACCACCGTTACTCAACGTTTATTAGTAAGGGGGTTAATACGGAACCCTGCGTGTAAATTGCGCCGCTCTCCCGGCTCTCCGTCTAATTTTAAACGCTCCAGAAATTCCTTGTAGAGCATCCGACATGTTTGTTTTGACACAAGTTAAGAGAGCGCCCGGATAATGGATGAAATGGATTTTAGCTTATTGAGGGAAATTGGCTTTTAAGAGCCCACATTTATGCTAAGACTGCGGCGTCACGAGGCGGAGATGAGCGAAGTGGAGCGGAGCTGTGCCAATATTAACCAATAGGCGCGTACTTTTAAGCTGCGACCACACCGGTGCTTAAAATACGGTGACGGTACGGAATCGCAGTGACGCGTCGTATCAGCACCGTTTTTGACGCACGCTCCCCACACCGCTGCTTAAAAAATGGTGTCGTTGCTTAAACAAAAGACGGGGTCATAGTAACAACATGGCGCCGTTTTTGACGTACCGTAATATACGCACCGGTAAGCATTGGTGTGGAGGGCATGCGTCAAAAACGGTGCTAATACGACGCGTCACTGCGATTCCGTACCGTCACCGTTTTTTAAGCATTGGTGTGGGCGTAACTGCTACACACAGGAACATGAAAAAACTTTAGGCTGGTTTTAGTGTCACGCGCACCGTCGGTACGGATCGATCGATCTGTATAAGCCTAAGACCTGAGTCGACGCTCGAAGCGGGGCGTTCGGCGGGGCGGGCAGCGTCGCGGGCAAGCGTCGACCACACTTGTGGAGCGTCCACTCAGGACACCAGTATGGGTTTCATTTGTTTAACATGCACGCCGCAAGCCCCGCCCCGCTGCCCGCCCGACTCGAGCGTTTACTCAGGCCTTAGCCTTAAGCTTTGTGAGCGTTTTTAGGGTTCGATCCCGAGTGCTTGCCCGCGATCACCCGCGCACACCCGCGCGGGGCCCGCCGCGGTTCGGCGCTGTGTGAATACGACGACCCGCGCGGCTCCCGCGATGAAAACGACATGCTCGGCGCCCGACCCGCTCCCGCCCGCTGTGTGAATTGCGCTCACGGAATAGAAAAAACAGTGGAAGTGGCATGAGCTTCGCTTAGTATCAGACCTGCTGTCGCCAATACTCAAACTATCATAAAAACAACACGCCACCATGGAAAATGTTTTTGGCAATAATATTAAGGCACAGGTTTCTAAAATAGCATTAAGGCACAATAAGGCATGCTTCTGGATTTATTTCCTATTTTAGAAATATCGGAATAAGCGATCGCGGCGAAAGTATGGTAGGTTGCGCGGAACTCCGCATAACCATGCCACACGTTACACGCCCACTTGACACTTCTACTGTTTTTTCTGTTTTGTGATTGCGCTTAAGTTAACCTAGAGTCCCGGGTAATCTATATATATAAAAGGCTAAACTGACTGACTGACATATCAACGCAAAGCCGAAACTACTGTACCTAGAAACTTGAAATTTGGTACAGGGGTTCCTTTCATGATGTAAGTGAGCACTAAGAAAGGATTTTCCGAAAATCGACCCCCAAGGGGGAGTAGCGGGAAACTAATTCTACGCGTACGAAGTCGCGGGCGTCCTCTAGTCTAACCCCCTTACTAATAAACGTTGAGTAACGGTGGTATAGCTATACAATGTTTTGTCCTTATCTGTCAAATCCAAATGTCACAATGACAGATAAGGACAAAACATTGTATAGCTATACCACCGTTACTCAACGTTTATTAGTAAGGGGGTAAATATATAACTTATTCGTAATCATCTCACGTCACGTCGTCTGGTGACACTTCTATTCATAGGCATGTCATGGCGGGTCTCTGACCTGCCCCAATCATAGATCAAAGATAGACGTGTTTAATTTTGTCTAGTTGCTATTATTAGCCTACGATACACTAGCTTCTGTCCGCGACTTCTTCCGCGTAAATTTCGATTATGGTTGTTCCCTTGACACTTTAATTTTCCGGGATGAAAAGTAGCCTATGTGTTTATCCGGGATTTCATTTCAAACTTCATCCAAATCCATCCAGCCGTTGCAGCGTGAAGGAGTAACAAAGTAACATACGCACGCACGCACGCACGCACGCACAAAAACTTTCGCATTTATAATATTAGTAGGATATGATAATCGGGAACCGACACCATTTTTTGATAAAATTCTTATAGGTTTTCCTGTATTTTCCAAAATTTCAGGCTTAGTAGTTTCGGAGATCAGGGAGGAATGGTCAATTTTCGTCTTCTTTCATGATTAAAATTAAAACTGTTTATTTTACAATAATAACAAAAATATATTTGAGAACCTTATGAGGTGACGAGCCCTTTCATTTGGTATATGACACAGTAAGGATTGCAATTTTTTTTTTCCTAACAAAAATGCAACTTATTTAAAAAAAAAAAAAATTACTTTGCACATCTGTGTTTGGGTCATCAATTTACATATATGTACCAAATTTTAACTCAATCGGTCCAGTAGTTTCGGAGCAAATTGGCTGTGACAGACAGAGGCACTAGTGATCCTATAAGAGTTCCGTTTTTTTAATGTTTGTACGGACCCCTAATAAAATTTTAAATGCGTAAACATCTAAGAGGTCTCGAGTTTCATGGGTTCTTGACCTTCCCCAACGACATAAACAAGGTTGACTTCGCGGAAGCGATACGCCACATGTGGCGCCCCGATGTTGATTATAGATAAGCCGGTTTACGTACCAGTCAATAAATAACGTAATAATAAAGATAAAGAAGTTAGTTTAGTATGCAGATGAGATGACGTCTATATACATCCGTAGTATCCATAGTAAATCGAGAACGTATAGAGTGCGGCTCCACTGAGGCGGAGATGAGCGGAGTGGAGCGGAGCTGTGCCAATATTATTCATATTCTTTATTAAGTACTAGAGGACGCCGGCGACTTCGTACGAGTAGAATTAGTTTCCCGCTGCTCCCCCCATTTCTTCCCGTTGGGGGTCGATTTTCGGAAAATCCTTTCTTAGTGCTCACTTACATCAAGAAAGGAACCCCTGTACCAAATTTCAAGTTTCTAGGTACAGTAGTTTCGGCTGTGCGTTGATATATATAAGTCAGTCAGGTTTGCCTCCTGCATCCTTTCATGATGTAAGTGAGCACTAAGAAAGAATTTTCCGAAAATCGACCCCCAACGGGAAGAAATGGGGGGAGTAGGGGGAAACTAATTCTACGCGTACGAAGTCGCGGGCGTCTTCTAATCATTTTATATACCTTTCTAAGTTCTTATTCACTAAGAAACTTTCACAAACAGCCAAGATTTTAGTTTTCAGGAAAAACCCAAGCAGGTCCTACAGTCTTATATGCTAGTAGGAATCTTGTTATAAATTTTTGGGCCATCCATGTGCGTGAGATTTGCCTTTTTTATCAGCCGGTGTCTAGGGTATTCAAGATCATGCCTTGGACTATCCTCAAATCTAGCACTGGTCCATGCTGCCAAATTTAATACACGCGCTGAAATGTGTTTCGTTCGCTTTGACGGGACTACTTAAACTCGCCGCTTGGATATCACTCCTGCGTTCGCTCACCTTTGCTTACGAAAGAATCACTACCCAGCTCCGCTCCGCTCCGCTCCGCTCCGCTCCGCTCCGCTCGTCTCCCCCTCAGTGAAGCCGCACCGATATGGTGGCTCAGTACCGAATCGTCTATGTAGCGAAATGTCCAGTGACGCAAATTGACCAAGAAGCAAAATGTCCATTACGTAAATTGTCAATTTTGTGAAAATGCCTGATGTGAAATAAAATACACAACAACTTTCTAACAACTTGCTGTTAATTCTGTAACCACATTTTGCACAAACAGGCTTAGATGTTTACCATTGAGAAAATCTAAATCAAACAAATCTTCAATTTTATTTTTAGATGAGACGTGCGCTGGGTATGAATGAGTCACTTGAATATACATTAATATTTAGATGTCCGTCTGTCTGCTTCTCAAATAGACGAGTCATTTGTGGCAATCAAAGTTTGACAGACAAATTGCCTTAAAGTAGGGTCGCCCTATGATTTATAGCTTTTGTGGTCCATGTTCGGGACGAACGACGAGAAAAGTATATGGTTTCAAGAACCTTATACCTGTATTCACATACAGTCACGGACGTTAATTGATATGCCACTTGCCACTGTTCGTATTTTAGCCGTGTAATACAAATCGGGTTCAGTCGGTTTTACTCGTATATCGAGATAAGGAAATTCGCACGTCTTCGTATGATAGAAGAACAAAATGACATGCAACATTAACGATTGGCTAACCCCATGACTACCAATCAGACCACAGAGTGACTTCACCCAAAGTCAAATTGCATGTCTAGTTGCTATGGTTATACATTTAAACAACAGCTACTATTGGTGATTAACGGCTAATATTTTCAAATCACCCATAGCAACAGCCAATAACGTTCGTCATGGTGTTGACCAATGAATAGGTTTATTCATTCGTTGCTAATCGGATTAACTCGGCTATATTCGATTGTGGTAAGAAAGAAATGCTACTACTGTCTTTGTTATATGCCATGCAAAATTTTCGAAAGATGTCAAACTGTGACATGAGCTCGGAAGAGCTCGGTAAATAAACATGTCATACTGCGGCACAAACGTCATGTTCGCGTTGCTAAGAAAGATAACAACAACAATGTCATCAGCAATTTAGACTTAAGATGCCGAATCAATTTCCCGCGGTATGTCATGTATTCGTGATTAATCGAGTAATTTCGTAAATGCTCGTGAATGCCATAATACTGCAAATTTAAATAACTTCGCAATGGCATAACAATTAACGTCCGTGACTGTACATACATACATACATACATTATTAAATCACATATGTTTCCCAGAGGGGTAGGCAGAGACCACTTCTTTCCACCTGCTACGATCTTGACAAATCTCTTTCGCTTCTTCCACATTCATACATCGAGTCATGCACGCACGTCGGTTTCGGGTACTCAAAATTCGGCCCTTTTCCAGTATTTCTCCGATTTGATTCGATAAAGTACGCCTTAACAAACAATACTTAAGGGATCCTTCACTGAGTAAACGCACTGCGTTCAATACAGCTTTGTGATTGGTCCTTTTTGACCGACCATTTGTTTATGAGACGATTTGAACCGCCCTGTGCGTTCGTGAGCACTGTGAGACCTCGTAGTGACGTTTGTGAATACGGGTGTTAATATCCTAAAGTAGCACTCACAAGGGCGATTTTATAAGCAATAATTGGCCGTCCACAGTACGGAGGTCTCATATTTAACCAACTTCAAAAAAGGAGGTTCCTTGTTCCACTGTATGTATGTTTTTATGTACGGTAGCGACCGTTAATTTGTGACCGATTTCAAAAAAATAGGCTTGAAGTCGTCAATGGCATTACAGATACCAAAGCATTTGTAACTAATTTTTTTTAGGTGGGTGCGAAAATTAAATGCTTGACTATATGTATACCCATTTTCCAAATCATCTTTAGGTATCTTTAATCATTTTTTTTATTTTGAACAGTCATTTAGGATTTATCACGATTTAAAGTTGTTTAGCCTGTTTTACAAAGCTACAAATTACAATTTACAGGTTACATGTTTCCATTTGACACAACCTTGACCGATGACGACCAGCCATTTGAGCAGTGTTCCCAGTTTAGACCTGTAACATTGTAACTTGTAGCTTTATAAAACGTGCCCCAGGTTTATATTGTTATCTATTTTGGGTCTGGCAACTCTATCCGTACACAAACCCACTCCCTACAAAAGCAACCCTTCGCGTGATTTGCCTCCGGCCCTGACCTCGGAAGCCATACTCGCCCCACTCTAACACTCCTACTGGAACTGTTAGCTATAGCTGATTCCATTCGAACTAATCCACAATACATCGTAGGGATGTAACGATACATGATTTTGCTGATACGATACCGATACCGATTTTCGAAATACATATATTTTAAGTACCCGAAACCGACGTGCGTGCATGACTCGATATATGAATGTGGAAGAAGCGAAAGAGATTTGTTAAGATCGTAGCAGGTGGAAAGAAGTGGTCTCTGCCTACCCCTCTGGGAAACAGGCGTGATTTCATGTATGTATGTATGTATAATCGGCGATACCGATACCGATACCGATATCGGTGGCTTAGTAGTTAATAAACCCAGTAAATAAAGAATGATGTACTTCATATGCATAAAACTTACGTTTGTTAAATAGACACACAAATTTTCAATAGGTTACCAAGATACATAGGAGAAAGCGAAAATACAACAACATTTAAGAAACATCTTCATATTTTCTTAATAAAAAAGGCCTACTCCATCCAAGAATTTTTAGACGGGAGATAAAACGCAATATGTGTAATAGAATTGAATGTTAGTATGTTATGTTTAGTTTAAGCGCGCTGCACAGCATGTTTGTATGCCGAGAAGTACCACATAAAGGGGCATTAAAGATCTGTATGTATAAACCTATGCAGGACAAACAAATACCTAAATGATTTATGATTTACTCGATTTTGTAAAGTGTGACAAAAATTGAAATTAAAGAAAACATTTATTTAGGTAATTATCAAGTACCTAATCAAATCAAAAGTAAATCAATGTTAGTACCCAAAGTTCACTTGAGGAAGATTTTTTTCGTTCGTTCGTATCACGCGCTTTTCAAACTGTGATATCGGCTGTTTTTAAATCGGCGATGCCGTATCGGTATCGCTATTGGTATCCTTACATCGCTGATACATAGCTAGATCTACCAGTAGCATAGAATAGAATAGAAATAATTTATTCAACGCATACACACATAAGAAAAAAAACTAAAAGAAATAAACATAATAATTATCAGGGGACAATATCACACCAATTGACCTAGTCCCAAACTAAGCTCTAGGCTTGTACTATGGGTGCTAGACAACGATATAAATACTTATATAGAGAAATATATACTTAAATACATAGAAAACATCCATTACTCAGAAACAAATACTCGCGCTCATCACACAAATATCCGCCCTTACCGGGATTTGAACCCGGGACCGCCAGCTTCGTAGGCAGGGTCACTACCAACTAGGCCGACGCGTCGTCAATATAATGACAGCGTCAAACGACATGAAAGAAATTACGCCAAAATTAATGATTAACGTTATGCGACAGGGTTCCATAGTGGCTTAACAATTACAGTCCTTGACTGTACGAGTAAATTATTTTTACCCGACTGCCGGAGGGTGAGGGTAATGTGTTTATCAGCCTATATATGTATGTTTGTTCCTTTGTGGCGCTCTAGAAACTAAACGCGTGGAACGATTTTGATGATTCTTATGTCAATCGTTTTGTAAGTAAACTCTATATTGCACAAAAAAATCGTTTAAAAAAAACACTTGTACGAATATAAACTATGTACAACGGCGAACTTATCCCTTTAAGGGATCTCTTCCAGCTAACCTTGTAATGACTGGATTTGTCTTAATCTCGTGAGTGTCACTAAAGATATGACAGTAATAAAAATCGACGTGTGATTCGCCTCGCCTTTGCCTCGCTCGTTTCATAATACCACGGAATAGAAAAAACAGTGGAGTGGCATGAGCTTCGCTTAGTATCAGACCTGTTATCGCCAATACTCAAACTAGCATAAAAACAACACGCCACCATGGAAAATGTTTTTGGTGCGGCTATCGTTTTTACATTCCAAAATAGCACAATAAGGCATGCTTTTGGATTTATTTCCTATTTTAGAAATATCGAAATAGCGAAATAAGCGATCGCGGCAAAAGTATGGTGGGTTCCGCTGAAATCCGCATAACCATGCCACACGTTACACGCCCACTTGACACTTCTACTGTTTTTTCTGTTCTGTGCATAATACCACACTCGTGTTTTAATGATTCTCATTATGTATCACTTACATAAACTACTATTATAATATTAAATTTGTAAGTTAATTCCATGGAACTTTATACCGAGTTGTTGAACAAATATACCTAGGTATCTAAAACCGGTACGAGAGTCAAATTACCAAGTAAACAATGCGGTACGGTCAGCAAATATCGGTACCGAATCTTAGCGCGGACGGCGCGGGGTCGACGACCGGCGCGGCCATCTTTAATTTCCTGGACAATGCGCATGGGCATGGTATGGGGCCCGTTTTGGGCAAGTTTATAGTCTAAGAGCCCACGACACTAAACCTAATTTGATATATCTATATATAAAAGGCAAACCTGACTGACTTATATATCAACGCACAGCCGAAACTACTGTACCTAGAAACTTGAAATTTGGTACAGGGGTTCCTTTCATGATGTAAGTGAGCACTAAGAAAGGATTTTCCGAAAATCAACCCCCAATGGGAAGAAATGGAGTAGCGGGAAACTAATTCTACGCGTACGAAGTCGCGGGCGTCCTATAATATAGAAAATTAGTCACTTTATTAATGGGGGAACACGAAATGGCGATGCTGCAATGCAAAAACCTGGCTGCCCGGAGGGCGACCTTCAACCGCTGCAGCAACCACTTTCTCCACTGTTTGGATGCAACAGTGGTTTTTCTTACACATAATTGATGATCTTTCATATAAGATTGTATTTTTGAGGAGATCGATCATACTAGATACTTAAGTACGAGTCGTCGCTTATGCTGCTGCCACTGATTAGGCCAATCATGGGTGCTTGCAGCACTGCATTGTCGTATTGTTCTACCCCTCCACCATTACCATTTTGAACCTTATTTAAACAGTTAACGAATTGAAAAATTAAATAAAAATAAAAAACATTTATTTCAGATATACACAATTACACATCCATATTGTTAGTAACATGCCTATTCTATGTTAGTTAGTTGAGTACACAAATTAAATTTATAAAATAATAATTAAAAGAAAATTAAAAATCAAACGCAGCTCACTGATGCCCTGTTTCAATATTCAAGAAACGACTCGTTTTCCTTACGTCTCGTTAAAATTTGACATTTGCTACGTACAAAATGTGTCAAATTTTAACGAGACGTAAGGAAAACGATTCGCTTCTTAAATATTGAAACCGGGCATGACGGGACACATGGTATCTGTGACCACCGCCGTAATAGTGCCGAGTCCCATCGTATCGTCCCATAATAGCTATACAGTTAGTCAACTAGTTCTTGATTGGTTGTCAATTTTGGTAAGTCATATTTGTATAGGTAATTGTATGAGACGTAAGTACAAAGGTGATATATTATTGACCGGTAGCTTTACGCTTAACAGAGTCTAGCTAAGCTGGCTAGCTTTCTAGCTGTTGTATGGCTCTTAATGACCTACATTGTAGGTCTACAAAGAACGCTTGGTTAGCAAACAGGTAGGTACAATGTGTTATGATTATGAGGTCGTGAATGCTTCACTGTGCGTTTCCCATTGCGTTGTAGGATGTTTGTGTGAAATGTATTAAAGCAAGGCTGTTCATATTCCGAGAAATAGCGGAGTGGAATTTAACCTTTAAGGGCAAATGACAAATCTCTTTCGCTTCTTCCACATTCATACATCGAGTCATGCACGTCGATTTCGGGTACTTAAGATTCAGGCCCTTTTCCAGTATTTCTCCGATTTGATTCGAATAAGTATGCCTAGGGTTGCCTCTTCCGACCGTTCCACTCACTTTCGCTTCTATCCTTTCCAAATGACCGAACCATCGAAGCATGCCCTTTTCAATCTTAGTCACTAAGTACATCATGGTACATCTTCCTTTAGTCCACGTTTCTCTCTGATCTTTTCATTCCTTACCACAGAACAGAAAAAACGTAGAAGTGTCAAGTGGGCGTGTAACGTGTGGCATAGTTATGTGGAGTTCCGCGCAACCTACCATACTTTTGCCGCGATCGCTTATTTCGATATTTTTACATTTCTAAAATAGGAAATAAATCCAAAAGCATACCTTGTGCTATTTTGGAATGTAAAAATGATAGCCGCACCGAAAACATTTTCCATGGTGGCGTGTTGCTTTTATGATAGTTTGAGTATTGGCGACGACAGGTCTGACACTAAGCGAAGCCCATGCCACTCCCACTGTTTTTTCTATTCCGTGTTCCTTACTCTATCAATCTTCCACACCACACATACTTACGCAAAGAGCGCATCTCAACTGCATATTTGTTATTCTGGAGTTGCTAAATCAGCCCATAGCTTATCCTAAACAGAAGATCGCTATTGTAATTGTAGAATTGCGCTTGCGTCCCACGAGGTTGCGTAAATGCGCCATTTTGGTTACGAAAATCGCTAGTAGATTTCGCTGTAGCGGAAGTTATAGAAGGAGAGCGGGAAGCACATAACACACGTCAAAATTCAAAATGTCTTTATTTGCTTAAAATTTGGTACAAAGGATGGTAGTTACATAATCATAAACGCGCACATTTCACCAGCAGCTGGCATGCAAAACATAAAACAAACAACAAACACCATTATTTTATACAGATAAAATGTCAACGGTGTACAATACAATCAAAGTTCAATGTTTCAATAGGTACTTTCAATTAACTAAAATACAAGAAACCCAGTGAGAGCTATTCCACATCACTATATATATATATATACCTATAGTATAAAACAAAGTCGCTTCCCGCTGTCGTGTGTGTCTGTCCATACATAGGGGTAGGTAGTTTTAAAGATCTAAGAAAGAGATAGGAACAAATCTTTGTTGGCTTATATCTTGGTTATTTTTATAGCTATTCATAATATATTTTTTATCATCGGTTTGTTACATGAATAAGTTTTTATTTAACCTTATAGCTATAGCTTATGTCTATGAAGTATAAATTAGAAAGAAATAAATCAAAGTGTAAGTAAAAAAAGAGTAAAAAAGTCCCATCCGCAATGAAATGACCCTATTATCATTTAGTTTTGAGCTTGTGACTTGCACCGCCGCTGGTATTGAGTAATGAACACTCATCATCTCCACTGAGCCAGCTCTTTGTACTTGATTCGCTCGGATGTACCGGGGCCGTATTATTAGCTGGTAAAGCCAGCCAAGTCCCACTCAGTTTTTTTTATAATTTTTATATTCATGGCGAGGAGAATGCAAACTAGCACACACGCTAGTAGAGTAAAAATCATTTATGGTTTTCCTATATTCAAACGGCTTATGTTTAACGAATCACCACATTTTTGGTGATCGTTTACTTATTTTGGTGCTCATTATATTTGTTGCCTATTCAAACCCGTGGATAGAGTTGTGACGTCTCGTTTTGTACTTAATGTCAAATTTTAACGAGACGTCACAACTCCTCGGGTTTGAACTTTGAAATATAGGAACGCACCATTATGTCTCTGCATTTTGGCCGGAATATGTTTGGCCGAATGTATCGTTTCCCAACCGTTTCAATTGCCAACCCGCTTTTTGTTGTAACGGTAAATATTTCAGGATTTATATAAAACTAACTTAACCTAACCTAAAAGTGCTTTAAATATAGGTAATGTAACTAAATAAGATTTTAAGTTACGAAATAAAGACAGTACGTTTTAGACGCGTCGTACTCCCGACTAGGGTTACCACTTACCAACCGTCCGGATTTTTAGTCTCTAGTCCGGACTTTGTCCGGCTCTTTAATTTGTCCGGATTTTTCCTAGCATCCAACCCCCCTCGCAATGCGAGCGTCTGCTACCATGCCAACCATACCACTGTAACTAAGTGAGTTATGTTTCCATTTACTGAATAAAAAGTCCGGACTTTTATCTAAATGTCAGCCTTTTTGCCAGGACTTTTCAAATACCTTAAGGCAGCGTTCATACCAAACGTCACGCAGTTTACGCCGCCGCATGTTACGCAGTTTACTAGTTTTCCTTTGATATTCAACTTTTCGTTCACACCAAACTGACATTACGCTGCTCACTGCTGCTATACTGTGTACAGTAGGCGGCTGACAATACGTTTGGTGTGAACGCGACCTAAAGGTAACCCTACTCCCGACCCGACGCGCGCCCGCGTTCAGTGTGTCTCATTGTGATGTATTGTCTTTCCAGAAAGATGGCAGACACAGCGACGGAGCCGCTGCCCAACGGCAACGCGGCGACTGCCGAGGAGGAGGATGAGAGAATGAAGCAACGCCCCGCTGACATCGACGCTGTAAGTATATGAACCAAAAACGGCCGGTGATGCTATAGTTTACAACCACGGAATAGAAAAAACAGTGGAAGTGGCATGAGCTTCGCTTAGTATCAGACCTGTTGTCGCCAATACTCAAACTATCATAAAAACAACACGCCACCATGGAAAATGTTTTTGGTGCGGCTATCGTTTTTACATTCCAAAATAGCACAATAAGGCATGCTTTTGGATTTATTTCCTATTTTAGAAATATCGAAATCTCGAGATATCGAAATAAGCGGTCGCGGCAAAAGTATGGTAGGTTGCGCGGAACTCCGCATAACTATGCCACACGTTACACGCCCACTTGACACTTCTACTGTGTTTTCTGTTCTGTGTTTACAACGCTATGTCATATCATATACGACAGACATCACTCACGTGCCAATGATAGCTAAAAACCAGAGCCAACGTCAAGCTTGCCTCATAGACAAGATATTTAGGTCTATATTTCGCTGCCAATGATCTAAGACAGCAGCACCAAATAACTTCAAATAGTAAATTCGTTCATACTTGTTGTTTTTGAGATATTTTTTCGTGTTTTTTGTAACGGCGTCTGAACCTGAGCATGATTCAACATGCTCTTTTCCGGTTTTTTTTATATAGCGACCCGCCCTCGCTTCGCTTCGGTTTTTGTGACTTTTCTGTAACACCCGTACATAAATCAGAATGTATCTATCTATCTATCTATCTATATATATAAAAGGCAAACCTGACTTACTGACTTATATATCAACGCACAGCCGAAACTACTGTGCCTAGAAACTTGAAATTTGGTACAGGGGTTCCTTTCATGATGTAAGTGAGCACTAAGAAAGGATTTTCCGAAAATCGACCCCCAACGGGAAGAAATGGGGGGAGTAGCGGGAAACTAATTCTACGCATACGAAGTCGCGGGCGTCCTCTAGTTATACATAAAAAACTTTCTTGAAAAATTGACTAACTGATGGTGAAAACCGCATCAAAATGTGTTCAGTAGTTTTTGAGATTATCGCGAACATACAAACAGACGCGGCGCGAGACTTTGTTTAGTAATGTAATGATGTTAGTAAAATACGCCATTGAACCTTTTCTCAATCTCTCAAGGGTTAGCTGGAAAAGATCCCTTTAAAGGGATAAGTTCGCCTTTGTCCATTCTTTATTTTTTACATCTTCATTGTATTGTTTTTGTTTTTGTACAATAAAGTGGTTTACATACGTACAGTCAACCAATTTGATTTCTAAGCCACTTTGGACTATGTTAAAGTGACGTTGACAACCAAACGTTACAGACTTCTTATGATTTGGTTTACAACGTCACATTGACAAAGTCCATAGTGGCCTAGGAATCAAATTGGTTGACTGTACATACGATTTGAACGGAGCCCCACCCATTCACACCCCCCACTTACTGATAATGGAGTTTTTTTTTTTTCTTAATTAATGGCTTTCACTCCTTGTTTTAACAAGGTGTATTTCGCCAGTATCGAGTTTTAGACAATCGCCATGGACTTATTAGAGAAACAAGTCCATGGATATCACACGCGAGGACAATTGTTCGGTTAAAGAGATTAACTCTGGTGGACTAAACAGAAGCACATGGGGTTAGCTCCACGCGCTTCTGTCACGTATATACGATTTGAACGGAGCCCCACTCATTCACACCCCCCACTTACTGATAATGGAGGTTTTTTTTTTTCTTAATTAATGGCTTTCACTCCTTGTTTTAACAAGGTGTATTTCGCCAGTATCGAGTATTAGACAATCGCCATGGACTTATTAGAGAAACAAGTCCATGGATATCACACGCGAGGACAATTGTTCGGTTAAAGAGATTAACTCTGGTGGACTAAACAGAAGCACATGGGGTTAACTCCACGCGCTTCTGTTACGTATATACGACTAGAGGACGCCCGCGACTTCGTACGCTTAGAATTAGTTTCCCGCTACTCCCCCCCATTTCTTCCCGTTGGGGGTCGTTTTTCGGAAAATCCTTTCTTAGTGCTCACTTACATCATGAAAGGAACCCATGTACCAAATTTCAAGTTTCTAGGTATAGTAGTTTCGGCTGTGCGTTGATACATCAGTCAGTCAGTTTTCACCCATTCACTCATTCACACCCCCCACTTACTGATAATAGAGGTTTATCGCGGTGCTAAGTTGACAAGTAGACGTGTTCGGTTTATTACCGAGAAGTGGACACTTGACGCGTTCGCGGAATGAACGCTTGGGAGTAGTGAGGTGCTATGGTTGACTCGACAGACAATTAAGAATGTTACCGGTCACGTTGCTGGAAGTTGGTAACATTTATTAAGGGCCTGTTTCACAATCGTCAAGTAAAGCATATCTGACACATAAATTTAGCCCTTTCCTTTTCTTACACTCGAACATAGACAAGGAGAGAGCTAAATTTAACTGGCACATAAATTTACTTGTCGATTGTGAAACAGGCCCTAAGTCATTTATTTATTTATTGAACAAGTACGGTTTACACCTATAGGCATGGATTTTTTAAATCGCGTTGTCAACAAAACGTAAAAATACCGTAAAAGACATCACCAAAAATGAAATTAAAATCGGTCAAGAAATACGGATGATACAAGCATTTTAAACTGCTTATTACACAGAGAGATCCGACGTGCACCGGTGACGTCATTCAGCCATTTAAACTCCAAGTAAAATTTTGTTTTGCTAGAAAGAGATAAGAACAAATCTTTGTTGGCTTATATCTTGGTTATTTTTATAGCCATTCAAAAAAAAACTCACCTGTTTGTTATATGAATCAGCGTTTATTGAAGCTGTAAAAAAACATGCATATTCCCTATTCCGAATGTTACCGGTAACGTTGCTAGAAGTTGGTAACATTAATGAAGTCTATTTATTTATTTATTGAACAAGAACGGTTTACACCAATTACACCTGCCAACATTCTTAGAAATATTATATGGACCCTTTTAGTTTTATCATGCATTTTTAGGGTTCCGTACCAAAATGGTAAAAAAGGAACCCTTATGGTGAGAATTAGTGGTCTGTCTGTCTGTCTGTATGTTTTTAATTGTAAATCTGTTTACTCGCATTCACATTCACTCCGTCTCACACATTAAACACCTATTTATTCACTAACATCCACGTATAAATGTTACCGGTAACGTTAACAGGAATGTTCCCGTCTTGAGAAAGTTAGCGCATCACTACTTGAGAAACAACAAGCGTTGAAAGATAAGTCGTATAGTTAAAACCACAGAACAGAAAAAACAGTAGAAGTGTCAAGTGGGCGTGTAACGTGTGGCATAGTTATGCGGAGTTCCGCGCAACCTACCATACTTTTGCCGCGATCGCTTATTTCGATATTTCGATATTTCTAAAATAGGAAATAAATCCAGAAGCATGCCTTATTGTGCTATTTTGGAGTGTAAAAACGATAGCCGCACCAAAAACATTTTCCATGGTGGCGTGTTGTTTTTATGATAGTTTGAGTATTGGCGACAACAGGTCTGATCTGACACTAAGCGAAACTCATGCCACTTCCACTGTTTTTTCTATTCCGTGGTTAAAACGCTTGGCCTTGCCTTCGTAAGTACGCGTGAACAGATGTGGCCAATCAAACGACATAGTATTATGTTGGATTAGTTGGTTTTTGTCTTCCTTTTTCAGTAAGTTTAAGTACCTTTAATAAGACTGAGAAAGCAGGATATGAGTACGGTCGAAATCATAATCTGAACCATTTAGTACTTTGCCGCAGTTATTGATATACTAAATTCAAACCACTCTCAGGGTGTTACCAGACTAATCGATCGATCGCCGATCGACGGCATCGATTGACGTCGATCGAAGTCGATCGATTGGTCTGGTAGGAACTATCGATCGACGTCGACTAATTAATTCTACCATCGATCGATCGATTGGTCTACAACATAGTATATATTGTAATGTTAACTTTCAGGATGTCCGCGAGATGGAGCGACGCAAGCGCGTGGAGGCGCTCATGTCTTCGCGGCTGTTCCGCGAGGAGCTGGAGCGGGTGCTGGACCAGCAGATGCATGAGGGGGGGGACGCGCCGCTGCTGCAGCGGATACGGGAGATGGTCGGCGGGCGCCTGCATACTGGCACCTTCAGGGTAAGGCTACAGAGTATACAGCGGGCACGATCGTGTTGGAGCGGGTGCTGGACCAGCAGATGCACGAGGGGGGGGGACGCGCCGCTGCTGCAGCGGATACGGGAGATGGTCGGCGGGCGCCTGCATACTGGCACCTTCAGGGTAAGGCTACAGAGTATACAGCGGGCACGATCGTGTTGGAGCGGGTGCTGGACCAGCAGATGCACGAGGGGGGGGACGCGCCGCTGCTGCAGCGGATACGGGAGATGGTCGGCGGGCGCCTGCATACTGGCACCTTCAGGGTAAGGCTACAGAGTATACAGCGGGCACGATCGTGTTGGAGCGGGTGCTGGACCAGCAGATGCACGAGGGGGGGGACGCGCCGCTGCTGCAGCGGATACGGGAGATGGTCGGCGGGCGCCTGCATACTGGCACCTTCAGGGTAAGGCTACAGAGTATACAGCGGGCACGATCGTGTTGGAGCGGGTGCTGGACCAGCAGATGCACGAGGGGGGGGACGCGCCGCTGCTGCAGCGGATACGGGAGATGGTCGGCGGGCGCCTGCATACTGGCACCTTCAGGGTAAGGCTACAGAGTATACAGCGGGCACGATCGTGTTGGAGCGGGTGCTGGACCAGCAGATGCACGAGGGGGGGGACGCGCCGCTGCTGCAGCGGATACGGGAGATGGTCGGCGGGCGCCTGCATACTGGCACCTTCAGGGTAAGGCTACAGAGTATACAGCGGGCACGATCGTGTTGGAGCGGGTGCTGGACCAGCAGATGCATGAGGGGGGGGACGCGCCGCTGCTGCAGCGGATACGGGAGATGGTCGGCGGGCGCCTGCATACTGGCACCTTCAGGGTAAGGCTACAGAGTATACAACGGGCACGATCGTGTTTCGACGTGGATAAAGCGTCTGTCGCTTTCTGACCAGTAAGTGCGAAAGTGATGGGTGTTTTGTCGACGTTTGTCCAAAGCTTTATTGTATTCAAAATTGAAAATATTTATTCAGTAAATTGGCCACATGATGCTTTTACACGTTGGTAATATGGAGTGAATCTACTAGCGCTTCGGACAAGACCATCATTGCGGAGAAGAAGCGCCGCAAGAAACTTTCGTTTGTGAAATATTGAAAGTGCTAATTTTTGTTAGAGTATTGACATAATAAAAACATCGACAATCCTGTTACCGATAAGTAGGTATCATTTTAACGTCATAGAGTGATTTTCACCGAAGTATATAAAATATTGATAAATAATAGTTCTTTTTTTATATAACGCACCACGTTGTTAGATAAATCATATGACATATATGATTGTCTTTTTTTTCCTTGATGAAATGATATCGCTATTTTCTTATTTGGTACTTCAATGAGTTCCAGGACATAGTGAATATTTTCTTAACAACTATATATTGATGTACGAGTATTTCCTCTATGACGTTGAAGTGGTTGAGTGAATCGATAACAGGTTTGTCGATATTATAATTGTGTCAAGCACTAACCACATGTTGTTTCTGCTAGAAAAATATCTAGGTATAATAATGACCTAATTCAGAAATTTCAAGTTTCAAGTTAGGTCTCTAGACTAATAAATTTATAACTTGAAGTTTGAAAGCCGAAATTTTGAATTAGGTCACTGTTGTTCCGAAGATGCGAATAACGAATTTTAAAGGGAAAACTATCACGACCAAGTAGCTAAGTTCCTTAGATACAGACGACTAAAGTGTATATATATAATAAAATCATCTAAGACAACACAGCATAGATTTTGTGTAGTAAGGCCCCGTTCCCACTATGCCGGTCCGGCGAATTTGCCGGATGCCGGGAAGGCTAGTGGCTTATGACGCTGTTCACACGGCATAATGTGAACAGCTTCATATAAATTGTACAGCCACTACCCTTACCGGATCCGGCATAGTGAGAACCAGGCCTAACGGCTTCGGAACCTTACACTGAGCATGGTCAGACATGCTCTTGTCCGATTTTTATATCGAAGTCTCATTTATATTATCTTCATGATATTCCAGAGTCCAAGCTGCGTGCTTCCTATTAACGATATCCGCGGAATCGAAGGCTTCGGCTACGAGAAGGGGGAGAAGATCCTCCGCTGCAAGCTGGCCGCGTGCTACCGCCTCGTGGATCTGTTCGGGTGGACTCAAAGTAAGCACGCCCTGCAAAAACAATACTATGGTATCTATTTACGAGCTGGATCTGATGTCTTAGGGTGCGGCTCCACTGAGGCGGACACGAGCGGAGCGGAGCTGTGCCAATATTAACCAATAAATGGCGCATGCGGTCACGTCGAGCGGCCCTTCCGCACGTTAGTTTAGATTCTATTGGCACAGCTCCGCTCCACTCCGCTCATCTCCGCCTCTGTGGAGCCGCAGCCTTAACCCTTGGAGCGTTTGAGTCGAGCGCCGGACTATGACGTCATCGTAGTCACGTGGCCGAGTTCAAACGCTCCTTGCTGTCAAGTGGTTTCACGTTTCGAAAAATCACATTTTATCTATGGAATGTTTTTATTTTTATTTATTTACAATTAATGTAGAACCTTATTTCTAAGTTAGTTGGACGTGATACGTCACAAGGTGCTGGAGGGAGGTAAGTAAGTAAGCTAGGGTGAATAGACATCTTCTGGGTGAGCTCGCTTCATAGTCGACAAAATCTTCGTCCTCCAAGGGCTAGAGTTAGTTAAGCTAACCCAAGGGTTCAGGGGGCAACAGGATCTTCGCAGTACTTAGGGTGCGGCTCCACCGAGGCGGAGATGAGCGGAGCGGTGCCAATATTAACCAATAGAATGTAAACTAACGTGCGCAAGGCGCGCTCGACGTGACCGCATGCGACTTGTATTGGTTATATTGGCACAGCTCCGCTCCGCTCCGCTCGTCTCCGCCTCAGTGGAGCCGCACCCTTAACCTAGACCATCAATCAGATTGCGATCGGTTAGTCGGCATATTTTATATTTTAATTAAGCATAGGACGTTCCTGTTTCCCCCTAGAGCGCGTACCCAGACTCAAACAAATAAAAAATAAACAACTAAATAAGTAAGTAAATGATCAATGTATAATAAATGAATGCTATCTATTTCCAGCCGGCATCAACGGCCAGATCACCGCGCGCCTGAACACCGCCGTGGAACAGGTGCTGACCACGCCGCGCGGGCTGCTGCCGCACGAGGTCACCGCCTCCTCGCTCGTGAAGGTCGACATGCAGGGCGTCGTGCAGGACCAGGGGACTACCAATTTCCCGGTCAACGTTGAAGGTAGGCTCGAGTCTCTAGTAGCTAGCGGCAACAGGTAGATGTGAGGTGACCGCCTCCTCGCTCGTGAAGGTCGACATGCAGGGCGTCGTGCAGGACCAGGGGACCACCAACTTCCCGGTCAACGTTGAAGGTAGGCTCGAGTCTCTAGTAGCTAGCGGCAACAGGTAGATGTGAGGTCACCGCCTCGTCGCTCGTAAAGGTCGACATGCAGGGCGTCGTGCAGGACCAGGGGACCACCAACTTCCCGGTCAACGTTGAAGGTAGGCTCGAGTCTCTTGTAGCTAGCGGCAACAGGTAAATGTGAGGTCACCGGCTCCTTCACTAAAGGCTCGGCCAGACAGCGCGGTCGCAGGCGAAGGTCTGCACGCGACGGGCGCGCTTTCCATTTCCATTTCCATACAAACCGCTAGCGTGGTCAAACATGCTGCGCCCCGTCGGCATCGCGCCCCGCTTCTTTCGCGCCCCGCCAGCGTGACCTGTCAGTGTGACGTCGTCAGTCAGCGCAGCGCGCGGTGTGTACACAGCAAAATTGTATTTTATAATATAGGTAATTGATATTTAAAAAATGTATACGGAAATATTAATAAGCTTAGTTAATAGCGATATTCCCGTAACGAAGCTTCGAAACGAATGACTAATCCACAGCGAGCGAGCGGGAGTGCGCGATGCGAGCGGGACGCGCGCGTGATGCTGGCGGGTTGATGGCGCGAGGCCAGCGCGATGCGCTCGTGCTCTGAATGACCGGGCGTCCCGCTGCCGTCCCCCTGGCGGTCTTTTCGAGCCTTAACGTGTATGTTTCCGTTGCAGGGTTCTCGCTGCACGCGTCGGTGCACGCGGCGCGGCCGGACCTGCGCTGCGTGCTGCACGTGCGCGCGCCGGGCGCGCTGGCCGTGTCCAGCACGCGCCGCGGGCTGCTGCCGCTCAGCCAGGAGGCGGCCGTGCTCGGCGACATCGCCTACCACCGCGTGCCTTACGGTCAGTAATAATTTCAATCACGGAATAGAAAAAACAGTGGAAGTGGCATGAGCTTCGCTTAGTATCAGACCTGAGGCCCGTTTCACGAAGCTACAAGTTACAAATTACAAGCGGAAGTCTCTTTCTAATTCGTACTGCTAGAAAGAGGGTTCCGCTTGTAATTTGTAACTTGTAGCTTCGTGAAACCGGCCTCTGTTGTTGCCAATACTCAAAACTATCATAAAAGCAACACGCCACCATGGAAAATGTTTTTGAAGCGGCTATCGTTTTTACATTCCTAAATAGCACAATAAGGCATGCTT
The DNA here is from genome assembly GCA_948252455.1 of Acleris cristana. Classification (NCBI taxonomy): domain Eukaryota; kingdom Metazoa; phylum Arthropoda; class Insecta; order Lepidoptera; family Tortricidae; genus Acleris; species Acleris cristana. The sequence continues at coordinate 1,645,129 of OX411798.1, read as the reverse complement.
CTGGATTTATTTCCTATTTTAGAAATATCGAAATAAGCGATCGCGGCAAAAGTATGGTAGGTTGCGCGGAACTCCGCATAACGATGCCACACGTTACACGCCCACTTGACACTTCTACTGCTTTTTCTGTTCTGTAATTTTAATCTCGTAATGCCCAGTGTGCAACAGGATGTACATAACGTATCGCAATCGGAATAAGGTTTATTTTCCCATCTTCATAAACTGAAAATGGCGTTATTGAACAAACGTAATTGAACTTTATTGCCTTGATGATAATTTTATTCGTGTTTTCAAGTTCGTCAGTCTCAAGCAAATATGATCAAGTTTAATATCCAAAGAACAGATACAAAGGCGTTATGGTTATTGAGATCCAGATCGCTGAACACTACAGACTTTATCATAGGTGGCCTCTTAGGGTGCGGCTCCACTGAGGCGGAGATGAGCGGAGTGGAACGGAGCTGTGCCAATATTAACCAATAGAACCTAAACTAACGTGCACAAGGCACGCTCGACGTGACCGCACGCGCCTTCTATTGGTTAATATTGGCACAGCTCCGCTCCGCTTCAGTGGAGCCGCACCGTTCTTATCTTATCTTATCTTATAGATAGGCCCCTTTCGGATACACTTCGACCCTTTAGGATCTTTTGTGCAATTAACCTCCTACACACTCATCTGTTCGAATGTGCAGGTTTCCTCACGATGTTTTTCCTTCACCGTAACAGCGTCGGGTAATGCACTTAAGTTAGAAAAACTCATTGATACATGGTGACTGCGGGGGTTCGAACTCAGTACCTTACGATCACGAGTCGACCCCCTAACCCACTAGGCCACCGACGCTCTTAGCCGCACCCTTAAGCTACTATAGTGCCCGGCCGTTAGGAAGTCAATCCTGACAGCTGTCATCGCAGTACAATTTATAACCTATTCTTGGGTTTGAGGTTATAATTTGTACTGAAATGACAGGTGTCAGGATTGACTTCTTATAGGCCGGGCACAGGAAGGTCAATGTTTAATTTTAGTGACATGACTTTCCCTATCTTAAAGCTTAAAGTATTAAGGCATTCGGCGGGTTACCAGGCTATTGTTCATTTTAATAAGTTGCCTGTTGAAATGAAGATGCTTTCAAACATAAATATATTTAAAAATAAACTTAAAGCTTTTTTGCTGGGGAGGTGTTTTTACTCAGTTGAGGATTTCAGTGACTCAACTAAGTAATTAATGTATTTTTTTTTTGTTTTAAACTATTACGACTTACTGCATATATGGTTTTGTTTAAATTGTATGTTTTTTTAAATATTGATTATTTTTTATGTTGTATTTTTTGTAATAATATATTAATTTTATTTCAAATGCAATGTATATTGTTACTGAATAAATGACTATGACTATCAGGTATCCTCGACAACGAGGAGCACGAGAAGCTGGTCCGCGCGCTGGGCCCCTCGGCCAAGGTGCTGGTGCTGAGCGGCGTGGGCGCGCTGTGCTGCGGCGCCAGCCTGGAGGAGGCGTTCCACCAGGCGCGCCAGCTGGTCGCCGCCTGCGACGTGCAGCTGCGGCTGGCCGCCGTGCCGCTCGATGACCTGTATCTGCTAGATGACGAGACCAGGCAGAAGGTGCGTTAATTTAGAATAGGGAATTTTTCCACAGCTTCAATAAAAGCTGATTCATGTACAGGGATCGGAAATTCGGATCGATATTTACCTAAACTTTCGCGGCGGCGTTGTTGTTCAGTTGTATGGAGGCGGACTCAATCATATAATTCATTAATAAAACTCCCGGGATTTCTAAATAAATAATTCAAGCCAGCATAAATTCATAATTAAGTATTTATATTAACTATTTGAAGTTATTTTCCATGTATAGATTTACCAAATGTTATTTAATTTACCTGTAACTCATTGACCTAACGAATTTATAAGAGCAAAACGGAACGTTTTATCCTACATGTAAAATAATAATAATTATTAACGTTTTGTAGAATCTCGGAATCCTGGAACTGATATTATTAAAATAATATTTTTAAGAAGCCGACGCCATGTTCACCTATCTTTTTCCGGGATTTTGCCAACTTTAGGTAAATATCGATCCGAATTTCCGATCCCTGTTCATGTAACACACAGTTGAGAAAAATAATAATTGAATAGCTATAAAAATAACCAAGATATAAGCCAACAAAAATTTGTATCTATATCTTTCGAACAAAACAGAATTTAACGGGTCCATATCGGGTTGCATAAAGTTTTTACGCATAATAATCATTACGCATAAAAATCGATTGTATTAAAACAGTTTTTACAATAGAAAGGGTTTTATTTTAATTATTATTAAAAATAAAAACTAACCTCACCTAACCTAACCTAATCTACACAATAGAAGTTTATCAAATTTTGCAATATCAGCCTAAAAGGGTGTTATGACAATCGTTTTTTATGCGTAATGATTATTATGCGTATAAAAATTATGCGAATAGATAGGCCCCCGAATTTAACATATCGCATCTATCTGTCTAATTGCTGTCTAATTAGCAGTTTAAAATGCTTGTATCATAGGTATTTCTTGCCTGATAGCTTGCTTATTTTTATAGCTATTCAAAAAATGATTTTTCCCATCTGTTTATTACGAGTGTGTAATGTTTAGCATAAAAACAATAATGGTCTAATGATCATTTTACATAATCCTAATTGCATAATTTCAATCTCCATAATAAACCATCGATATAATAGTCATGATGCATAAAACGAAATGCATAATTTCAAAAACCAGAATGTTTATAAATTAAAAATAAATATTTCTAACTGCTTTCATTACTATTAATGTGGTCACAGTTGTAACCTAACCTAACCTAGTTAAGTTAGAAGAAATTGACTTAAAATGCATAATAACAAGAAAATAACAGTTATGCTAAATGAGTGTTATTTTATTCCATTGTATGCCAGATAAAATTATGCAATTGGTTTTTATGCTAAACGTTCATTATGCTTTTCGTGGTTAGTTAAATGAAATTATACAATATGTTTTTATACTGATTGAAGCGCACCCGTTTATTACATGAATCATCTTTAATTGAAGCTTTGAAAAGCCATGAATATCCTATTTGTGTGAGATCGTCCCCTGACGTTTATTTGTTGGTCAGATGTACGAGCAGGCGCGCACGGCGCCGGCGGGCGACACCAAGTGGCGCGCGGGCGGCGAGGAGTTCGAGGCGCTCATGCGCATGCTGGACAACGCCGGGTTCCGCACCGGCTACATCTACCGGCACCCGCTCATCAAGGTACGCCCGTCGTTTCCACAGAACAGAAAAAAACCGGCCAAGTGCGAGTCGGGCTCGCGCACGTAGGGTTCCGTACCATTATCTATACATTAGACACTATACCAGTTGCCGTTATTAATATCGAGCAAAAAACGGCAAAAAAATCACTTTTGTTGTATGGGAGCCCACCTTAAATATTTTTTTTATTCTGTTTTTTGTATTTGTTGTTATAGCGGCAACAGAAATACATCATCTGTGAAAATTTCAACTATCCAGCTATCACGGTTCATGAGATACAGCCTGGTGACAGACAGACAGACGGACAGTGGAGTCTTAGTAATAGGGTTCCGTTTTTACCCTTTGGCTACGGAGCCCTAAAAACAGTGGAAGTGTCAAGTGGGCGTGTAACGTGTGGCATGGTAATGCGGAGTTCCGCCCAACCTACCATACTTTTGCCGCGATCGCTTATTTCGATATTTCGATATTTCAATACTTCTAAAATAGGAATAAATTCAGAAGCATGCCTTATTGTGATATTTTGGAGTGTAAAAACAATTCCATGGTGGCGTGTTGTTTTTATGATAGATTGAGTATTGGCGACAACAGGTTTGATACTAAGCGAAGCCCATGCCACTTCCACTGTTTTTTCTATTCCGTATTTCTACCCGCAACCTGTCCTGCCGTCCTCCCAAAAAAAGGAGGCTAACTGCAATGTAGTAATCGAACCATTCTATACACTATTGGTAACCACATAAATCGAATAAAATGTTGTTCATGTGACTTTGCACTGATCAGGTATAAGCACCTTATATTTAAGACTCTATTTGACTTGTTTTTAAGTTTAAAGTCGAGAAAAATGTTGATGAATCTTGCGGGCCGATTATGGTCGTGTTTATCGACGTAGATAAGCGTGGATGAAGCATCTGTCACTTTCTGACCAGTATGTGAGTGCGAGAGTGACGGAAGCTTTATCCACCGCGATAAAGGCGACCGTAATACGGGCCTTGATGCTTATACGAAGGGTATGTCTAAAGTTCATTTTATTTGATAAACAAGTCTAAAATTGGCCGTCTGGTGCCGGGTTAGAATGTTGCCACTCCATGTCTTCCCGTGGATGTCGTCAGAGACGACTAAGGGACTAAAGGCTGTGTAGTGCTGTTAGGCGATGGGTTTGCAACCTGTCACTAATACACTGGATAACATCTTAGCCAGGTCGTGCAAAATGTGGTCACAGAATTATCAACAAGTTTTTGGAGTTGTTGGTGAGTCTGTGGCTCTGCCTACCCCACTCTGGGAATGAAGGCGTGAGTTTATGTTATGTTATGTTAACAAGTCTAAAATGTTTCATTTTTCCAATTTCACGAACAGTTGTCAAACTTTGCCTTAATATAAAGGCTATAATAGTAATGATCGTGTTGCTGCGCCCTTACAGGATGTCACATGTATACCTATTCCTGTTTGTTCCACCTTGGATTGTAATCTGGCAATAAATTACTGAATTTGAATTTGAATTCGAACTACTGTGTTTTTTCTAGAACGAAGTGCCGAAGCCGAAGAACGACGTGGAGGTGCCACCGGCCGTGTCCTCGCTGGGCTACCTGCTGGAAGAGGAGGAGCTGTACCGCCAGGGGTGAGTCACCATCATTCACCACCACTACTACTACTTAACACTACGGATATACTACTAGTAGATTACTCTCTGTACTAGTACAAGTAGCAACAAGCAGGCATCACAGGGCACCACAGACTATTGGGTGCCCCAAACTAACAGGCAGGATGCAGCTATTTGTTAGTAAGAGAAAGTTATATACGGCTCTGTTCCAATACGATTAACTGACATGCTGAAATTAGTTAACGGACTATTAGTCTGTTACCCATAACAGCGGGCTTAGCACGCGAGGCGAGATTTACTGTCAGATTTGACGTTATCCATGAATTAGTGTCAAATATAGAGTTGCTCAGAGTTAAATGACATTAAATCCCACTTCAAGATGCTTAGTAATAAAAGGACTCAAGTCACACAAATTACACTTTTATTTAAAACCTTAAACGTTTACTCTTACGTTAGAATATGGAATAGACATATTTGACACTAAATCGCGTTTGACGAATTTTGACGTATAATCCTCACCTCGCGTGCTAAGCCCGCAGGTCATCTGGCAGTCCAAAATATGTAAAATGTTTGAAACCTTAAGATAAACTGATAGTCTATGTCCTACACGATAATCTGACAAACAAATATCGGCTGACTGTTAGTTTTTATGCACCCTTAAATTAACTTAAATCTTTTATTTTAAAGACTAAATAGACCAACATGAAAGTTAACAATTTCGTTCCCTAACATAATCCATTGCCTCCAGGATATGGAAGAGGGGCCACGGCAAGACGGGCGAGCGCACCCGTTGGCTGAACTCCCCTAACGTCTACCAGAAGGTGGAGGTCCTTGAGACCGGGACCAACGACCCCAAGAAGATCACCAAGGTAGAATACCTGCGTCTCGAGGCCGAGTAGGGACTAGGGAATGCAAATAACCGGTTATAACCGGTTTTAACCGGTTATTTTCATACAATAAGGTTAATAACCGGTTAAATTGCATTCCCTAGTAGGGACTTAGCTGTCTTAGCTGATCATTTCTTACAAATTTCGCAACAGTGAGTGACGTTTCCCAACTTCAAAACAAATTGTGGGATAGCATTGCTTTGTGTTGGAGGTTAACTTTCACCTCAGTGGCCTGTTGAACGAAGCTACAAGTTACAAATTACAAGCGGAGCTCTCTTTTTAGCAAAAGGAGTTAGAAAGAGAGTTCCGCTTGTAATTTGTAACTTGTAGCTTCGTGAACCGGGCCTCAGGTCGATAAGCCAGCGCATAAAACTATGCATAATTAAATGAATAAATAGACACCGTCTGTAACAAATTTACCTAGTCCCAAACTCTCTAGGCTTGAACTAGGTATGGGAGATGGGAGAATAATAAAGTGTAACCCTATTGTGTTCCAAAATATTTGTATGAAAACTTCCCTTTTTGTTACCACATGTAAACACAATTGGAACTTTCGATTTTACTATTTTGGGACATGTTAAAACCTTTTAAATAATATTGCATAGTTTCATGTGCCATATCTTCCTACATTTTCAGAGATGTCACTCACACCTTGCTCAAAATTTTGAGAAATGAACTGATGGTATTCAGGAGGTGGTCAAATTATTAGGGACTTCGGTCAGGTCGAACTTTGGTAGTTTCTAGTTCACACCTCCCATATTAAAAGAATAAAATTCAAATTACACTCTTTAAATCCTTCACTTTTTAAAAAGATTTATTTTGTCAAAACAGTTTTTAAAGTTGACAATATTTCGAACTTAGTATTTTTTGAAAAGTTAAATTTTAATCATTATTTCTTGAATTTGCTCATGTTATAATTCAATGAAGTATAAAATAAGACCATTTTTAATATGGTCTTCGTTTGCTCGCTCACTCTCGTTGACGTTCCATTAACGAGCCGTTCTCGTCTGCGGTTTCGCTCAGTTTTGGAGCCCCATTGGAGGTTAATATAGTATATTTCTTTTGAAGTGCCCCGATCTACTTCAGAGCTAGTTTTGAACAAATTGTATTCTATTGTATCTTCAATAAAGTAATTAAAAGAAAAAATTGCTTATAGGGTGACGACTTTGTTGTTTATTTCAGAAAGTTTTTTTTTATATATTTGGCGGCTAAAAGATAAGACAATATTTTCAAACGAGTTTTTATTTAAAATCATCTTTATGACTTAGACAATTAGTCTTTCCAATTAGTTGTTTTGTCTTATTTATAATTTCAACATTATTTAAATTTGGACTAATAATAATAAATATCTGTCCACAAATTACGAATATAGAATGTGTAGTTTCTGATGTTTATTTATTTAAGACCGGATTTACACGTGTAAGTTATTACTGTAAGTTCTGAGACGCAACTATGGGTAAGAGTGAGTGGCAAATATCTGCATCTCAGTCTTGCATATAACTTTGTTTCAAAACTTACAGTAATAACTTACAAGTGTAAAGGTGCTTTTCCACCGGCGACGCGAGACGAGACGAGGGGGGACGACAATTGAAATTTGTATTGAAAAATCGCGTAAACTCATAGCGCGCGCGCGGTGGAAATGGGTGTTTTAATACAAATAAAAATTCTCGCGCTGCTTCGTCTCGTCTCGCGTTGCCGGTGGAAAAGCACCTTAAATCTGGCCTAAGACGTATGCAGGCAGGGCTGGGGTTGCTACCAAATAGATATATTATTACAAAAGTTATTGTGTAAATTTAGATTTTTGTTGCAATGTGATAATGATAATATTAAATTCGAAAAAGGAAAGATATTTCAAAAAAACATGATGCTTGATTTATGTATGTTCTACTCAAGGATTGTTTAGTATCTCCGAGTTCATGATTAACTGGGAAATCAATTAGTTATTGCCGTAATGTAATACATACGTATTTATTATTATATTCTAAAATAGGCGGGCTGTTAATCCTTCTTTCTAGGACATTCCGATTTTTAATGCTATTTTTTAATTTACGGGGCTGGTATTTTGCAAAGTGTGTGTTTTTTTTACTTTTTGAATCTTTATTTTTGATAGTTGTTGCTGTTTAGAAGTAGAAATTTAATCATCACTTCATCAGTAATATTAATATACATTCCTTAAAGCGAACAATTGAAGACAGTTTTTTTTTTAAAGTTCTTTGATAAAAGTCATGTTGATAAAGGTTTGTTTCAAAGGCATACAAATTTTTTTTATTACTGAGAAAAAAAATTCATTATCAGTGTTTGCTACGCCCGATTTGGACTTGTGGTCGGAATGACGTCATTTTGTTTAACACCGCGTGATTTTTTAAGTCTAGCACTAGCCGTGACGTAGAAAAGACCATGTGGCGTTTAAGCTCTTTAGCCATTGTCAAAAGTTTTTTTAATTAATTTTCTCAGTAAATAATACCTAAGTATGCTTTTGAGACAAACTCTTTTTTCAGAACATCTTTTAATAGAGTTTCTGTTGTCATTTCTTAATAAAATATGTTCGTAGCAAGTTCGCTCAAAATGGCTCAAAACATTTCTGAAAGTCATTTTTAATGTTTAATCCACATTTTTTTTTCTAATCAAAATCATCGAAATCATTTATATTAGTAGGCAAGAGATATTTTATTCAGATATTATAATATATAAACGTGTTTTATTATATGAATATAATGCTTATTGGTATTGTGTGTATGATTTGAAATTTCTAATAGCTGTCCCGATTTATAACAAATATTTTGTCACCCTATATAAATCTAGGGTTGACAATAATATATGAAAGATTATAAACACTCGGACAAAAAAAATGCCTCACCTGTGTCGCCATTCATACAAGTGTAACCAATATAAACTTTGAAATCAAAGAGTAACGTTAAAAATGCTGAATTATTTATTAATTTAGGTCCAAAAATGGCATCTAAACTAACGTTAGATGCATTACGATAAATAAGACACTTAAATGTCATACATCTTGAAAGTCATACAAATCAAAGTAATTTACAACGAAACTTTAAAAGGTTTTTTCTCACTATTTTGGACCTAGGTTAATTAGCAAAAAAACACTTCAAGTTACGCCAAAATTGATTTTGTCTTCTTGCCGTTACTGTCTTAATCAAAAAGTCACGTTTGTTGACATTTGTATGAAAAAAAGCCGGACGGGTCATTTTTTATGCCATCACGTGTATTTTTTGTTTAAAGTCGGGATTTCGCTTTAATATTGTGCTTATTGAGTTATGTATGTTTACAAATCAATAAAATATACGAAAACACAATGTTTTACTGGCTTCTCTCACAGATGAAATGCTTTTGTGATATTTTTTTCATAACTTGTTTGTTGTTTTTTTGTGACTAATCAAATAATGTGTTACAGTGGGTGGACGCTAACAACGAAGAGGTAAATAATTATTTTGTGTCCGTTTATTTTTACTTTTTATAACACTGTTACTTTTTTATATACTCTCACTTTTATACAAAAACGCTCGACGTATAGACCATGACGATTGGTGTAGGAAAAACGCCTAACTTTTCCATAGCTCGTCTGCTATCATAAACTATACTCCGTTTGTTTAGGTACTTAGTGATATAGTTCGTCAGCCAATAGAAGCAGAACACTACCGCAAAGTGCGATAAAACAGTTTTGATTGGCTGTTTAACAATGCCACGTGGTTTGGATTGTTTACATTTTTTAAGTATCTAAACAGACGGAGTATAGTGGTCGGAATAGGTAGAGCTAATTTTGCTATAGTTCGCAAGATGACGTAATTATAGAGTGGTTGTGTTGTAATATTTCTCGATATGAACTTGACTTTCTTACTGCGTTACTTTTGAACAGCAGCGGTCTTCGGTAGGCTTAGTCCAAATTGATAAGCTGATCTGGGGCCCATTTCTCAAAGCGTATTAGTCTAATAATATTAGTGTTTTGTCTCGTAAATAAAACTAAAAAATGAGACAAAAGACTAATATTATTAGACAAATACTTTTTGAGGAACGGGCCCCGGGAGTTAGATGCAATTCAAGATACGTCAAAGTTAACCTCACTGCTTTGATTTGTCTTCAAACAAACAACTCAGTCAAGTTCCGCTTTGTTACTTACACGGTATTTTTTTGTTTTAGAAGGTATATCTTAATAGATTATAGTAGATGCGTCGAATTTAGACTAATGTGACTTGTCTTATAATAGTGAATAAGAATGCTTTAAAATTCACGACGCGCCCCACGCCCTTATATAGTTTTCCGTATTCGTATTCGTATTCTGTGCAGCAACAATTTATGGGTACACGTTGATATAAAACGGAGTCATAAAAATAAAGTTTTTGTAATAAAATATAAACTAAAAAATGGTAAGGAAAGGATAAACATATACCCCCTTACTAATAAACTTTGGGTAACGGTGGGATAGCTATAAAATGTTTTGTCCTTATCTGTCGTTGTGACATTTGAATTTGACAGATAAGGACAAAACATTGTATAGCTATACAACTGTTACTCAACGTTTATTAGTAAGGGGGATAGTTTTTTAATCCACGAAGATTTTCCCTAGGTACAGATGTAGACAATAATCATACGACATTATATTCGGATAACTTCGTATTCACCTTGCTTTCTCAATTAGCTTATAGATGCACACTAAAGCAGACTGAGAAAGCATGACAAAAACCAGCTTTTCCAAAGAAATACAATGTCGTAAGTTCATTTAGTACATAGACGTAATGAACTGAAAACACTTACAGGTTTTATGCGTTATTAAAAGTACGAGAGTATATAAAAACAGTATTTTCCGGGTACTCCTTACTTCTCTCTCTATCACTTTTCGGTTTACTTTCTCCATCTCGCTTACTCTTGTTTTAACATCTCTAGGGGTGCTTCGTTTGGTCGTCTATTTATTTGTAAGGTATTTCTGGTTCTTAATAATTATTTGTTATCTAAATATTTATATGAAGAAGATATTTTAGATAAAAGTAGGGAATCTGTATCTTTACGTAGCTTTTAAATAAGCGTTGAATGTTGTTATTAGTGGTCTTAGGTATTTAATAATAAAGTTTATGTCAGTTTTGCGCTCGGCGGGGTATATCCCAGGAGCTCCACCACTCTGGTAACATAAATATGAAATATAGGGGTCACATAATTTTAAGTCTACATAGTTCAATATGGAACTACATTCTTAGTTTTACACCGGTTTTAATTGGCAAAAAGGTTAAAAAAAATAGTAAATGAATTAATTACAAACAAAATGAAATCAAGTATCATTTAGTGGCAAATATTATAAAAAACAGTTTGCCTTTAAATTGGTATAAGTAAGTAGTTTTAGAACTACTAAACTCTTTACGTAGTTCTATATGGAACTGAAAAATATAAAACTCCTGGATTATATTCGCGCGACGCTGTGTCTGTTGTACGTGCAAATATGCAACATTGATTTGTGTGTGGATCGGACGATTCAAATCAAATAAACATTTATTTGCAGTGTACTTTAACAAATCATAAAAATGTATACAAATGACCATAAGTTTTGGTGTGAATGTGAAGTGTTATTTTTAACCATATTACTTTGTAATAAGAACCAGATACCAACATGACATAACAATTATAACGCTTCTACTAAGTTATATAAAAATATCAACAGCATTTCATAACCTTACCCTGGTACATCGAGACAGTACAGTGTAGTGAAAATAAAAAAGCCATGGTAAAAGTGTTGCCACGTATCCCTTTTTCCTTGCACGACCTTGTCCTATGTGCCTTCTTTTGGAGATGTTACTTTTTTGTTTGCACGTTTGTGGTCGTTACTTTTAAATGACATACAATTTTTTTATAAAAAAAATATTAGTCCTACCCAAGTTGCACTCTATCAAACTAAAATAATAGGGCTCTATGAATACGTAAACCTTCTTCTCGTACATGATTTTAATTTAAACTGTAATCCAATGTATCTTGTGTCAATACAATGTATTAATAAAAAATAAAAATGTATTGGCTACAGTGATTAAATTCTTCCGGTGTATAAGCTATGATATAGTGAAATATTAACCAGTGTCACAAAATATTTGTAAGAAAAGTGCCTTGTTTGTTACCGCGATTTTTACTTTTTCGGTAACACACAAGAACTTTCTTTACAAATATTTTGGGTGCATTGGGATAATATTTAAATATCTATAGTTTTATCTACCCAATGTTTTTTTTTTGTTATCAATAACATTATTAAATATTATATGATGAAAAATTTGGCCTCTTGCTTCCATTTTTTTTTTTGGTTTTACACAGTTTTGTTTATGTAGTCAAGGCCAGGGCTCCAACTCTTCAGTGACAAAGGGCAGAGTTATAACAGACATAATTATCATAGTTATGTTTTTTTTTGCCGCCTAGAATTTATCAAGTTAAAAATACGGCCCATTTTTATTTTTATTTTTTTGTTCTTTTTTTTAATAGATATTTTCTTTGCCTGTATCGTTGTACTTTTTTGACTGTTGGCATTTTTCAAGCTTTATTATGTTATTTATTTGCAAGTTTATCTAGTGGATATTTTTTAAAATAAATTCGGAAATGTTTTTGGGTAAAGTTTAGTTTTCATAGGAACATTAGATATTTCATTCTTGGAAAGGACTATAGTTTTTTTTAAAAGGCAATTTTGTAAGATTATCCCCTGTTTTTTAAATTCAATCTATTAAACCCTTTTTTATTTAAATTTAATACTTATTACGAATTTACAAACTTGTGTGGGAAAGTTTTTATTACAAAAAAATTACTAACAGCTGCTTTTACCTTTTTTTTGCATGACTTTTTGCATGAAACTATTATTATTTAAAAAAAAAACTACACGCTCGATGTTACCAGGTTAAGATCCATTTATTTTGCACCACGTCTTTACTGCACAATTTCAAACCCTTCACCTTATTGCTGGCAACATTTTTACTAATAGCAACTTTTTTCTTTTCCCTACGCCTTCGTCGTATGTCGACGAATCGTGCCAACGTGATTTGGGCCTTGTGTCGGGCGCAGTGGGTGCAGGACGGCTCGCCGGCGCACTCGAGCACGCCGGTCAAAATAGATACACTTCAGTTTGTCCCTAAGAACACCAATCCGAAGGAGTTCAAGGCTTTGCAGCAGCAGGTATGTCAATGTTTTTGTTATTTTAAATGTTTTAGGGTTCCGTACGGCCGAAACCCGAATATGATCACGCGAGTGTATAAGTAAAAATTAATGTTCCCGTAGGATGAACAACGAATTCGCGAGTAAGAGAGCTAGTAAATAGAGACAGAAAAAAGACTTTTTTCTCAAAGTGAACGCCAGGGTGTTTGATTTTTGACACATTAGCCGGGTCCACACCGGACGATCCAAAAGCGCGGGCGGTGTGGACGTGCCGCGTGCGATCCAAGCGTATGATTGAGCGCGCGCTCCTTGCCGCGGGTCGATCCGTTTTTCGCCGATCCAAAATTGGATCGGCTTGGACTATATACTCAAGTCTACAGTCGCAAAAATAGTACATTACTGCAAAGACCAGTAAGTGAGCCTTCCTGGACGAGTATGAGTTAGAAGCCCGAGCCGCCAGGCGAGGGCTTTTATACATACGAGTCCAGGATGGCTCTTAATGGTCGAGGCATGTATAGTGCTTTACTCAAAAATAGAACAAGTAGAATGATTTAAAAAAAAATGTTAAAATATTGATGACCACATGTGCACAACCCTCAGGGCGCTAGTCCGACTCTTAGCCGGTCGCTTACCCGGTTTTTTTCATTTTTTTTAACGATTCCCAACTCGTCATACCGGCCGAGATGTACTAGGCGCACATAAAACTGAGATGGTGCGGAGCAAGCGATGCTGAAATGAAGAGAAATCGCGCGATGTCTGGTCTGAACGAGATAACGCTTTTGGTTTCTGATGCCCTGGTACTTTTGGAGCTGAATGATCAGCTTTTCATGTAGTATAAGTAGCCTTTTTGAAGGCTCTTACAGTCTTTACAGATAGTTCCAAATTCAAATAATATGATATGTTATGGAATTTCCATACTTACTTACTGGACACTTTTTGATTCCAAATTCGAAATTTCTCAACTTTACTGGACACTTTTCCAGTTGTCCAGGAACGTCAACCTACTGGCTCCTTTTTACTGGTGTTATGGCAAGATTACATAGCATTTTTGAGTAAACGTATATTTCAACACTCTCAAAGGAATTAATAGGGTACTTACCGTTGACCTAGAACTATGAAATTTGGCAAGTATTACCGTCTTATACTACAAGTATTGGGAAAAATCTGAAAACCCAACATTTTTAATTAAATCACAAAAAAAACAGGGTCTTTATGCAAGGAACGGGCAGCGGTGCACATTTTGAATTGAGTTAACCGTGTCAAGTGCGGAACCCTCGGTGGGCGAGTCCGACTCGCACTTGTCCGGTTTTTTTATTTAGAATGGCAGAATACGTTAACATGTTTTAATACTAGACTAGAGGACGCCCGCGACTTTGTACGCGTAGAATTAGTTTCCCGCTACTCCCCCCATTTCTTCCCGTTGGGGGTCGATTTTCGGAAAATCCTTTCTTAGTGCTCACTTACATCATGAAAGGAACCCCTGTACCAAATTTCAAGTTTCTAGGTACAGTAGTTTCGGCTGTGCGTTGATACATCAGTCAGTCAGTTTAGCCTTTTATATATATAGATAAAACTTAGTTTAATATTTACGTGATGTCAGATCAAGGACAATCGCCGCGCGGACAAGATCAGCGCTGGGCCCCAGTCGCACATCCTGGAGGGGGTCAGCTGGGACGAGGCCAGCCGGCTCGTGGGCGAGGACGCGGCCAACACGCACACCGGCGACCACGTGGTGAGCTCACACCCCACTAAAGTGTCAGAATCAGAATAATCTTTACCAGCCAGATCAGACCAGCGTTGGCTTCACAGCCAGCACATGCTGAGTTGGGACCGTTTCGCAACAATTATTTACACTCTGTCGTTTCTTTTCCTTAATTTTTTTACCCGACTGCGGCGGAGCCCAAAAGGAGGGTTATGTTTTTCACCGTCATGTATGTATGTATGTATGTATGTATGTCCAGTTCTATGTTCCCTGCTACAGCAAAAACGGGTTTCGGGCCACACCCGAAATCGGACTTGATTTAGGGGGTGAGAATTGTTTTCGCCCGGAGCAAAACTTGTATGGATTTTTTTTGACTGCTACGCGATTTAGGCGTCGCTTCCTCCTCCTCCTTCCTTCCTTCCTCCTTCCTTTCCTTCCTTCCTCCTTCCTCCTTCCTTTTAAGAGAATCTCACCCCTGTTTAAAAATCGATTAGAATCCTTTCACCACTTGAAGCATAACGTTGATATATCTCAGGTGCTGATGGGTGCCGCGTCGAAAGGCATCATACAACGCGGGCACCAGCACAACGCGACGATGTACAGCGCGCCGTACGCGCGCAACCCGTTCGAGCACGTCACCGACAGCGACATCGACGAGTACCGCCGGCTCGTGGAGCGCCGCGCGCGCCCCGACTGTGAGTGCGAGGAGCTAGACAATAACTAAAGTCGCCGTCAATAGAACTTGCTAACTATGTAAACAAAACCTAACGAACCAATTCACCATGATTACTCGATAATCACGTACTTTTAAAGATCAAGTGAGGTCTTTGCAACGATTTATACACTAGATCATTATTTTCATATTAAGTTCAAGATGAAATAACTATTCATTATGCGTTATTTTTAATAAAAACACGCTTGGTGAATATTTGAGGTTATGTGTCAAACAGTACTAATTTGTTTACATAGTTCGCAAGTTCTATTGACGGCGACCTTAGACCCGGTTATCTTGTCGCACTGACGTCGCTCTGTTGCAGGGATTGAATGTTTGTTTTATCGACCCTCTCTATATCGATGTTTTAGTTTATATTATAATTAGACCCCGTTATCTTGTCGCACTGACGTCGCTCTGTTGCAGGGATTGAATATTTGTTTTATCGACCCTCTCTATATCGATGTTTTAGTTTATATTATAAAACAACAATGCGACTGTTTTTTTTGTCTTTTAAATCTCTGCTAAATCTCAATATCGCGTAGGTACTTAGGGCCTGTTGTTTGATCAGTAGTTAAACTAACTAATCGTTAAAAATCGTAACTAATGGTTAAATCTCAAGGAAATGTGTCAAATTTTCGATTCTTTTTTCGAATTTTAACAATTAGTTGAGTTAACTACTGATCAAACAACAGGCCCTAAAACTTTTTTGACTAATAATTAGAAGATAATCTCATTATTCTAACAAGATGCGATAAACTTATATAAATAATTTACCTATTTGCAATTATTTACCTATTATTTGTTTATTATTGATCCGATTCTTTTTTATCACATTTTTAGTAGCGATTGTCGTTGACTCATTGTCAGTAACATGACATAAACCTCTAAGTACAATACCATCGACATTTAAATAGTCATTAAAATAAACATTCAATCCCTATAAAAAAGTGACGCCAGTGCGACAAGACAACGGGGTCTACACATAACATACAAACTAAACACGTGCCCACAGACTATACCCATCACTGAAATAACGTGCATTAGGACATATTTTTGAGATCTTGTGTTCTCCTATATTTTTACATTTGACTGCACATCAATTTAGACATTTTTAACAGTCGTTAATTTTTCCTGTTTTGTTACCACTTTTTTTTCCATGTTTGATTTTGATTAAAATATTATTGTATTTTTGATTGTTAAGAAAGTATACGCTTAATTAAACTTTAATTACCAAAAATATAAAATAAAATAAAATAGTTCAAAGTAAATTGGACATTATTTAAATTATAACAAATCTAACCTCACCTATCCTACGTAATTAACGTTTAATAATCCTGAAACCATAATTGGTGGAGAAAATATTTAGCGTTCGATGAAATGAAATTCTATAAAATGATACACTCGATGAAGTGAAATTCGATTTAATGACCTCCTGATGTCCCATGAGCGTGCCGGCACGCATCGAATTATGAATCTTGTGTAATCAACAGGGATCGGAAATTCGGATCGGTATTTACCTAAACTTTCGCGGCGGCGTTGTTGTTCAGTTGTATAGAGGTGGACTCAATCATATTACTCATAAACAAAACACCCGGGATTTCTAAATAAATTAATTACGCCAGCATAAGTTAACAATTAAGTATTTATATTAACTATTTGAAGTTATTTTCCACGTATAGATTTACCAAATTTACCTATAACTCATTTGCCTAGCGAATTTATAGGAGCAAAACGGAACGATTTATCCTTTATGTAAAACAATTATTATTAACGTTTTGTAGAATCCCGGAATCCCGGAACTTATATTATTAAAATTATATTTTTAAGAAGCCGACGCCATGTTCGCCTATCTTTTTCCGGGATTTTGCCAACTTTAGGTAAACATCGATCCGAATTTCCGATCCCTGGTAATCAACAAAAGTTTAAAATTACTTTGCCAAATGTCATTACATTGGGCCTTCAGGGGTCATTAATTCTGGATATAATAAATAATATTTGTTTATTTATCGCGTGCATTGTTCGCAGATGACACGGATCTATCTGAGTCGGAGGCCATCAGCGCAGCACAGATAACGTCGCCCGCCAGCGCGCCGTCTGAGACCGAAGAGGAGTCCCGGGACGGTAACTACTATACATATCAAATAAAATCTTGTCTAGGGGACACCGTTGATGTAGGAAAACATATCGAAACTTGTATTAGCATTAACTATGCTGGCAGGTAACAAAAGTAAACACATACACCAAAGTAACTAAAGACATTGAATTGAAACAAAATGTTTATTAGAAGTATCTACCCTAACTAGAGTGGTATTCTGGAGCAAATCAGCCACTGGCTGCTCGGAATGCTCTTTGCCTGTGTTTCTGCATTTCTCACAAAGCACAGTGCGGTCGACGTGGGCTTTGGTCAATGGGCTTCAAACGTTTCGTTTGACTGGCAACCGCAGTGTTACAGGAGCGTTATTTCTACACGTTCTCGATTCTCAACTCGACTGGCAATTATGATCGATCGTTGCAACAGTAAGTAAAACAAATTGTTATGTAGCTACGACTTTGACCCACGTTAATAATAACAACTAAGTACGAGTATAAATTATATGAAATAGATAAAAACACCCGATATGATGTTCACCCCTTCTTCCATCTGCTGCAGCTGATAATTCTTAAACGGCCCAGCTGATTTATATGAAGCCTAACTCAGAACCATTCCGATTCCATCCGTTTGACACACAAAGACACACCTGATTACCCCCTTTTTTGTGTCGTCTTGCATCGTCTAATATACACATAAGTACCTAGGTGTTTTTTTTTCCTTTTCTCCCTGTATCTCTCTCGCAAGATTTTTGGCATGTTTTCCTGCTGCATGTTATTTGATATTATATTTAATTTAATATTTATAATTATAGCTTTATATAATACTAGACTAAGTAGTACCATTGTGATAAGAAATATGTTTAAAAAAAGACTGACTGCTGAGTTTCTTGCGGCGTTTCCTCTCAGCAGTGGTCTCCTCTTGGGAAGCGCTGGTAGATTCTTGACGTGCCCGTGCTGCCTACTTACTGAATAAATGTCTTTTATCTTATCTTATCTTAAATCGAAATCAAAATCATTTATACACAGGTAGGTACAGTCACCAGCAATAATCAGATATTTTTGCGCCCAAATATCTGACACGCTCTTATACCTCTAGTAATAAAGACGTGTCAGATATTTTTGCGCCCAATGTTTACAATGAACTGTCAAGTTAGTTCGCCTAATTCTGGACTCGACTTTAGTGGTTGCCGCCTTTATAAACAGTTCCGTTTTTAACGTGCAATATTCCTTGTAATTTTCAGAGCACCGCGTTCTAAGAATAGAGACGAAGCAGGTGCCCGTCAGGAGTCAGCCGGAGGTGGTTCTGAGTGACGGTGAGTTGATTATCAGTGAATATATGGTAACCAAGCGAAAAGCGGCGTTTTAAAATGGTATTATTTTCCTATATCACTGTCACGCTTTGACGTGAAGTTGCCGATAATATACCTTTCATTCGCACGCGTAATTTTAATTTTTAATTTTATTCTCCTCTTTCAATTTTAGTATTTAAAGTTTTTGTTTTAAAGGAGATCATTCATATTGGGCTTTTTTTTTAAGTGCCAGCCAAAAAAATCTGTGACTGTATTATGATATTATGAAAAAGTCGATCTTTCGAACCTCTATATAAAGTCAGGAAAAAACCCCGACAGTTTTGCTGCCATAATAAAAGTTCTTCAACATGGATTATTCTATCAATGTAGACCAAATTTTTTTTTGGCCAAAAAAGCCCATAAATTTATGGAGGATGAATGTTCTCCATTTGTGATGCACGATGTTTTTGGAAGTGCATGATTGATTCCTTTTTTTTATGGTATACGAGTTTTGTTTTTGAATATTTTAGTGAGGCGAATCGTTTTTTTTAAATGTTAAAAAAAAACTTCGTCATTTATACCTACCTACATTTAAATTGCAAATTATACAAATATACTACATGAAAGTCCCTTTTCACGCTTTCTTTTCAAAAAAAAAACGTCTCGCGTCAAGTTTCTTTGCATATTATTTCTTCCTTTGCATGTGTATCATACAAATGTGTTTGTAGTGGACACGACAGATTTCCTGCACGCGGAGAGAGCCCACGTGGATCGGACCCGAGGTCAGTAGCAGTGTAGTTTAAATACTAACACCGATTTAACCACAACCCCTATTAAATTCTGACGACAACAGGTGACTATTCAATATACATTACAAAGTTAACAACTTTCTAAGTCACTGGTATTCATATAAGCTACGCCGTGAACACTAAACTGTCAACTGTCACCTATCATTGGCAGGTTGTTGAATAGGGGGCAGGTTTAACAGTTTTAAGTTGCCACCACCGGTGCTTAAAATACTGTGACGGTACGGAATCGCAGTGACGCGTCGTATCAGCACCGTTTTTGATGCAAGCTCCACACACCAATGCTTCAAAAACGGTGACGGTACGGAATCGCAGTGACGCGTCGTATCCGTACCGTTTTTGACGCACGCTCCCCACACCGATGCTTAACGGTGCGTATATTACGGTACGTCAAAAACGGCGCCATGTTGTTACTATGACCCCGTCTTTTGTTTAAGCAACGACACCGTTTTTTATGCAGCGGTGTGGGGAGCGTGCGTCATAAACGGTGCTAATACGACGCGTCACTGCGAATCCGTACCGTCACCGTTTTTTAAGTATTGGTGTGTGGAGCTTGCGTCAAAAACGGTGCTGATACGACGCGTCACTGCGATTCCGTACCGTCACCGTATTTTAAGCACCGGTGTGGGCGTAACTTAAAACTGTTAAACCTGCCAATGATAGGTGACAGTTGACAGTTTAGTGTTCACGGCGTAGCTTATATGAATACCAGTGACTTAGAATGTTGTTAACTTTGTAATGTATATTGAATATAGTCACCTGTTGTCGTCAGAATTTAATAGGGGTTGTGGTGATCTCTAAATCTTAACTATGTCATTGAATCTATGCATTATCATGTTTATTTACAAGCTTTTGTTATATTTTCGATTTTTTGTATTTGTGTCAAAACTTGCAGATATAATTATTACGAAGTTTTTTTTTGTAAAGCAAATTCATATTATTTTATTAGTCGGTCGCAAGGAAGTTACTAAGAAAGGTACAGTCAACCAATTTTATTCTTAGGCTACTAAGGACTATATCAACGTGAGTTTGTCAACCAAACCATAGTGGCCTAGGAATCATATTGGTTGACTGTACTTTCAGTTTACGAATTATTAGATGCAGGCACCAAGTAGACAATTCCAAGGAGACCGGACATTTAACGCTTTTTTGTAGATTTTTAAAGACGGTGAAAAAACCATTAAAAAGCAGTGCACAATGTGCGCGTTCTTCATACTTTTTGTTTATTAATTAATTTATTATTGGAAAACAAACAGCCTAAATATTACAAAAAATATAAAATAATGTGGTTAATACACGAGCCAAAATAGTTTTCACTACTAGATAGCACAATATATGCTCAGAGCAGACAAATTCGTGATAAGCAGAACATTAATTAATAATAACAATTATGAACGGAAATAGTTAGAAAGCAAATTCGGAAGAAGAAAAAAAAAGACAACAAATACACTAATAACTAATAACTTGCTACAGTTTTCTGTTTTAACTGTTTTTGTATTTAATAATGTTGCCTAGATTCAATGAAATAGTTATCAATTATCCTTTATAATTCTATATTAGGTTTACTAATGTGTGGCAGAAATATTTTTGACATAAATATATTTGTATTGCATAATGTGACTTGGCAGAAATATTTTTTGGCATACAATCACTTTGCATTCTTTTCTAACCCTATCCCTAACTGGTAATCCTTATATAAAGGTTGCAGACATAATATTAGACAGATATTTGAAACTACTCACCATGTTAACCGGTTTTATCATTTATTTCCTACTTATTTTAAATTATTTCTTAACTCTGAATATTTAAACATTATATTTTGGTAATATTAAATACATAACAATAAAAGATGTTTCGAATACTTGTCTATTTTTTATTATTTAACAAATTAAGATAAGACGAGGCTAAACGGATCTAGCATTTATTTTATATATTTACAAATATATATTATATGGAATATATTTGAATTAAATAAATAAATACGAGTGTGATACCGTTTCCACGTCTTTTCTAATTTACATCGCAGTGTGCACTTTATTACTAATTTTAAATGTACTTTTTCTTTGCTCTTTACTTCTATTTTCAATTTAAAAGATCGCCTTCGGTACTTTGCAGTTTGTTGATTTGTGCGTTATATGTAAGAAGGACAGGTGCATAGAGCAATAAGTGGGACGGAGAGGTTTTGTCATAGTTAAACCTTTACTTTTTAACAATTATTCTGATCCTAGGTTCTAGGTTAAATATTTCTAATGTTTCACTTTGAAATAGACCCTAAGTTAGGACGTGCCTATTATGCATTATAGTTCCTGCAACTTAAGAAGTCAATTGTGACATCTGTCAATGCCACGGAATTTATAGCCTACTATTGTATTTGAGGTTATATTATTTGGACTTCACAGAAGCGTGTTGAGCTAACTCCATGAGCTTTTGTATAGTCTACAAGAAAAAATACTCTTTCACCGAACAATTGTCCTCGCGTGTGATATCCATGGACTTTTGTATCTAATGAGTCCATGGGAGTGTCTATAAAAATAATTCGTCATTGGCGAAATACATCTTAACAAGTTCCTCACTACGAAATCCGTTATTCGAACTTCGTCTATTGCTATCCCTTTTGCTCTCAACGCGTAACAAATTCTCAAGAAAGTGACGGGGTGATCCGAAATTCGAATTACGGATTTCAAAGTAGAGCCCCAGGAGTAATAGCCAATTAATTAATTATTAAAATTAGAATTAGAGGTTATAATTTGTACTATAATGACATGTGTCAAAATTGAGCTCATATTTTGCGGGAAGTATAGTTTTATTTTGCTTCATATCAAAATTGAATAATTTCTCCGTCCTCTTTACGTCTAAAATTAGATGAAATTTCGGTTGCAACATATCTCACAGTCGAGTTGTTAGGACTCTTTCGATCGTAATCGTGATAATAGCAGTTATGCTGCTTTGTTTTTGGAGAAGGTTCCAATGGTCCAAGAATCGCCTTTATTTTTCTACGCGTGATTGTTGACGCTAGACCCGAACCTCCTGTCGGATGACGAGGTGTTCCTGGACTCGCCGGCCGCGTCCACGGCGTCCTCGGCGGTGACGTCGCCGGCGCCGCGCGCGCCGCCCGCGCCGCTCGCCGTCGTGCGGGTCACCGCGGGGGTCATCAGAGGTGAGGGGGGGTTGGTCACGAGGGTCACGCAATTAGGTTCGGCATTGTCGCTTCTGTTACCGAAAGTTAAATGTAATGAAACGTTTTTTGTGAAGTTCAGATGTCACTATGAAAGAGGGGGGGGGGGGGGGGGTCTTTGAGAGGTTTATTAATTTGGAAAAAATTTCGCCCTAAGTGACATCACTAGATTTAAAAAAATGGTAGGTAAACAGCGTACATGAAACCATGCAATAATTTATGTCCTCATGTGTTTGGAAAATATTTGTGTGGAAAGTTCCAAATTAAATTTTAATAACACAAACTTATGAGTTTCGTTAACAAAAAAGGAAGTTCCACAAAAATATTTTGAGACACATTTGGATATTATTAAATAATTAAATAATTTCATGTCATCTTACCGCAATTTTTTTAATCTCATGATTTCACTTACAGTTGTCAAAATTTAGAGAAATGCTCTTATGACTAAAAAGGTGTACGCCAAATTTGACAAATTCAAGAGCATTCATTTATTTCCATCCATAAAACGAGCCATTACTGGCTAAATAAATTTCTATAAATTTTACAGTTATAATTAATTATGCCATGATAATAAAAATGTATGGAATCTTTACTCTAAACACTTGCCAAATGTAGTCTTTTAACATACATTCATACATAAACTCACGCCTTCCTTCCCAGAGTGGGGCAGGCAGAGTTATAGAATTACCTACAACTCTAAAATCTTGTTGATAATTCTCTAACCACATTTTGCATTATTGGGCTAAGATTTTTGCCAGCGTAGGTTTTTAAAGTACTTAATTTTCGTGAACAGAAGTGACAAGGTTTGATTTCGAGACTGTATGAAAGTGAGGAATATTGTTTGCCTGTCTACCACTGTGTACCACCATCATTGATGCACAAATTGACGTGGATCTATGATTGATCAGATTGACTGATAGAATCAGAAACTGACTGATAGACTGATAGAATAACTAAAAGAAATCAGGGATGAAAAAAATATGCTGCTGCTGTGATCCGAAAGATGGTTGTTACTTTGTCCTTCCAGCTATTTTTTTGTCTTTATCTCTGGGCTCCGGTGTTGTATTAAGCTAAGTCTCGTCCATTTCAGAAATTGTCCATCTGTCTTTGACATTTACAAATGTATGGTCCGTTGTCATGTCGCTACATGTTTCATTGTGGATTCGTCTGGTCGTTATTCATGCTCGTTGGTTGTGTCGTCCAGTCCGTTGATGTCGTCGTTAAAGGAGCTATCATTTATCTTCATTTCAACTTCATTAGATGAAGACGCGTACCTATAGTAGCGTGGTTGTAATAGGCCCGTTTTGACAGTTGACAAATGTCGATCGGGCTTCTTAGAACGGCGTGACTATAGTGAATCTGTTTCTATAACATTATTAAGGCAAAGAAGCTCATTCATTATCAAAATATCAAAATATCAGTAACTTAGATTACTCAGTATTTTGACATTTCGGTACATAGGGAATGAGTGAACAGAGAAAATGGGTCACAGCTTACGTGAATTTGTACGTTTAGTGACCCGATTTCAATGTGCCTTAGCTTGTTCTCTTTTCACGCTTTCAGGAAATCAATTCAACTAACCATTTTCGCTTATATTGAGGATTATTTAATTATTAATAATCATTAAATAATTTTCAATATACATTACCAGTTCCAAAAGTCAGTTTAAGTTTCGTAGATAATTTGTGAGATTTTAAATCAACAATAAAACTGATTGCCTGCCTTTTGAAACTGTGGCGCCAATTGCACGCTTTTTAATTTAATTGCAGGTACTAACATAACGCCAGAAGCTAACGAAGCACTGTCTACTAGCAAACGTTCGATTAACGAGTATTCCCGAAATAACAACGTCGTTAAACTCATTAGTAAATACGATGATGATAAAAAACATCCTAAATGTAAAGTTAGTCTTAATGATAGGCTAGGCAATGAAACTGGTATGGCTAATGATGAAATTCTTGATAAAGACGCAGGTATTAAATTTAGTGCGTTTGACGGATTTAATGATGTTAGAAAAGAGAACGATGATCATGGTAATTTTAAATCCGATAATGATTTTGTTGTAGAGCGTATTAAAATTTCTGACGGAAATGAACCTTTAGATCTAGGAAGGAAATTGGAGCAAGGTACTCTAAGCAGCAGATCTAGTCTGTATTCTATTCCATCTATCGAATGGGATGGACGCTGCAAGTCTGAGTACACTTTACGTACGCAATCCTTGCCGAGGAAAGTAAAAAGAACGGGAAATTTATTCCGGACCCGGTCTTACAGTGGTTTCGCTAATTCGTACATCAAAGACCCAGAACCTTATCATTTCCATATCCCTAAATGCAGGTCTTGTGGTTCTGGTACTAACTCTTACGTCTGGGATATAGCGAAAGAGAAGAAAGCACAGAAATCACAATCTGTGTATTTCTCTGTGGACAATTTACACCAGGGGTGTAATAGAGAGGATATTGACATGGTTAAAGTCAAAGAAACGATTGTGCCCATTTTTAAGGTAGCACATATAAAAGATGAATTTGTTGAGAGTCAGGAGTTCAACGAGGATAACTATTTGGCTGATTTAAATAGCTTTTCATCGGAAAATGAAACTGTTATTGAAAAAGGCGATTTCAATGATGTTACTATCACTGAAGTTAACACTGTTAATGACAGTTTACAAGTTTGTGGTAACAATGAGAGTACTTTATATAAAGCTGAAATGGTAATAATACAAACAGAAACTTCCGACGATGATAGCAATACAAATGAAGGGGGATATCACAGCTTCTCTGATGATATGGACTTCGAAGGGGCGTACGAGAGTCCCGTAAAAGATTTAGTAGAAAAAGACATACGGGATTATTCTGTGCCAATCAATTTCTATTGCGAAGATTATGCGAAGAAAGAAAGTCCAAAAAAATCACCAAAGAAAATCATTGAAGTTGTTAAACAGAATCTGATTTTAGAGCCTATTCTAGAGGAATCAAAGAGTTCCTATGATGAATCCAATAGTTCCAGTAATGATACCAGTAATAAAAGGACTTCAGATGTTGAAGACATGACTGAAGGAAATAATGAGGTGAGGATGCTGAACAACATTAATGGCTGTGACGATATAAGCACCGAAAAAAATATGAAAAAGATGTCAGATAATGCAATAGAAAACCCTGGCCAAGAAGAAAATATAAAAAACGATGGGATGAATAAAGCTGACGAAATAAATAATGATATTTCGACTACAATGCACACCACAAATACGTTTAAAGCGCAAGATCAAGAAGACATTACAAATGAAATAGAAGATGCGTTTCCCATTTGTAATTCCCAAAATGACGAAAATGTTTTCAAAGTTCCAGAGCTACCTCGAACAGATATTTCAAAGCATCATGATGATGATGAAAGTTACAGAAAGTCAAATGAATACAGTATTGCTTCGAGCAGTGAACTAGTCAGCTTCAATTCCACTGCTGAATTCGAAAAATATGAAGTAATTACTGATATTCTCAGCAATCTCTTCAATAGAGTTGACTTTGAAACTATCAGTTGTTGTTCTGTCACTAATTTAGTTAGTGATGAAGTAGTCGAACCTATATTTGATAGCAAAAACACAGTTGATGAAGGCAAATCTGACGTTGCTGACCAATCCGATACGGCTTCTTTAGAAAATTTCTCTATTACCAAAATGATTCAAGAAATCGAGGGTACTTCAATTTTAAATGAAACCGTGTCAACTGAAGTAAGTGATGTTGAAAGTCAATCGTATAAAATAGCAGAATCAATAGTTTATTTTCTTTTTAGCAGAGCCTGTTCTCTTTGGGAGAATAAAAACAAGAATAAAATGAGAGTACCCAAGAAAGTTGTCACTGTCGTTGACAGCGAAGATATAATGTTCACAGCTGTAACTTTGTGGCCCGATGACAGTGATAATTTCAACAAAGAATTTCAAACAGATGAGAAACAAGCATCTGAAAATGATTATAATGAAGCGAAAGAGACAATTATAGCTGTTGAATGTGATAACTCAAATCTTGGGCAAGGTACGATTAATGATTTTCATAACAATCAGGAAAATAGTGGTACAATGCCTGTAAATGTAATAGAATATGAATCGCCAAATGACTGTCGTATTAAAAGTAGTAGTAAAACCGAGGTGGTTGAGTTTGATAACATAACAAATCTAGGGCATGATATAATAAATGAATGTTTAGACAATTCAGTATGTTTCGAGCATGTTCAATCGGCAGAAAAGGCGTCCGTCCGCGATGACACTGGTACAAATACTCACCAAACAAGTGATTGGAATGAGAATGATGGTATCAACATAAATTTAGAAACGCAGATGCAAGATATTTCTAAAACGGAAACAGACGCGATTGAGAACCTAATTCAATACTTCGACGAGGAACTAGAAAGAAATGAAAACAAAACTGATTTATCTAAAAACTCTGATATTAAAAACGAATTGGACGACGGATTTTTATATGATCATTTAAACAATACTACTATTAAAGATGCTAGTATTTCAAAAGGTGCAGTAGAAGATTTACTAATGAATATTTCAAGTGTTGACCAACTTAATGAAGCCCGAGGAAACAATTTTCCAGATTCGGACGAGATTTTGGAAAACTATATGGACAATGAAATCAACGATGATCGTTTAAATAACAATGCCATCGATATTTATAATGCCAATATAGAAATTGAAACGGCACAAAATGGCGGAGAATCAACTAACTCACCTGATTTAGTTATAGGAAATGTAGGAAGTCTTAACGATACATTTGAAGTAGTTCCAGCAGAATGTAGCAACGAAACATTTGTAATTGTACCCGAAGATAGTGGTAACAATGAAACGTTTTTAGTGGTTCGAGACATGAACACAGCATTTGTCCAAGAGGACTATTTGAGTAGCAGATCCTCTTCGCCTCAGCGAGACCAGCCAAGTTTTATAGCATGCACAGAATCACCAATAGTGAACGCACATGAGGCAGATTTGAGCGCTTTGTATGAGAAAGAAGACTCCATTGTAGGATCTCCTTTCGTCAAAAGAGTGTCAGTTATTTCTATGTCGCAAATAGAACACAAGGGTGGCGTCAAGTACTGGGTGTCTTTTGACGACAGTTTGACAGAAAATACTACCTACAGATCTGTTAAAAGGTACTCCGATAATACAGTACCCAGTTTCTTCACAGTTGATTTAGATACTAATAGTTTTAACAAATGTAAAGATTTTAAAAGAGCAAGTTTACTGTTAGATGATAATAGTAAACTTGACGAAAGCAACGTGGCCGTGGAAGAGAGTTTTGTGTCAGCGAAATTTAATTCTGATAATTATGAAACATGTGATTCAGAAGTCGATAACGAGCCACGGAAGATGCTTCTATACGACTCTAGACCAGATCTTCACTCGAAATCTAACAAACGGCTGTATTCGTCCTGGCCTCCGTACGAAGATACTTTGTTCTATCGAATTATTTCTAAGTATAGAATGTCCGAAAGCTTCGACCCTAGCGATCTAGAGAACGTTGAGAAATCTGGCGATACGTTTTAGTTGTTAAGTTATATTCAGGTCATATAAGAGTGACTTAGGTGCTGCTAAGTGACTAAGTTGCAGTAATCTCTTTAAAAAAGGCTTATTGTCTATCTGTACGGAGGTGAAATTGTATTTTAGGGTAATCGTTTTCTATTCTTTTTTGGGCTTATAAAGTTCCTTATCCGCTAAGAATCTGACTCCGCGTCGATACCAGCCTTGCTATACCATTGTTTTTTTTTTAAATAATACACATCTGTTAAGGTAAGTTTTATTTCGGGAATGGTCGTACTTTTTTTTTAATAATGCATGTATTGTGTTTGTACTTTTTTTGTACGCTTTTTGTGTCGTGTTTTATATTGCTTGTCTCTGTGAACTGTTATGAATTTTTTTCTTCGTTCAGTGTGTTTATAAATATCCCTCATTATGATTTAATATTTGATTTAATTTAATTGTGAGAACAGATGGATTGGTAAAACTCTGCTTAATTTCTTTGCTTTTTCACATGGAAAATTTGTTGGAAAGCTTTTTAAGGTCTTATACTTTAATGTCACTAAAAAGCGGCATTTAAACTGGCCTTTTTAAATGAATATTATCAGCAAATGCAGCTTTTTGGAAAGATTGTGCTTGTAAATATTCGAGTTTTATTAAATATTTCTAATATTTGCGCGTTTTGTTTTTCACACTAATAAGTAAAATATTTTGCTTGCTTTTGCAATTACTTATTTTGACGATGGGGCGTCCTCTAATAGAAAACTCTTTTCAAGTAATTAATTGAGGAACGTAAAATATAGCAAGCAAAATAATTTGCCTGCACTTACTCACAAATGCCTTTTTAGTTGTATAAAATTGGTAACACTGATAAAGAAATACTCCTGAACTTTACCATTATAAAGCTGCTGTTCAGCTTCTTGCTGCCTGGTAGCGTCTGTTACCATCTTTATACGACTTGTTATGGTTTTATGCATGAAGTCATTGGCTGGTTTGGATCCTTTCGAGAAAAGAATTTTATCCTAACGCATAGAGGTGAGTTTCGCTTGCATTAATTTATTTATTGATACAATTTTAACTAACTTTTTAATTCTTTATCAAATTCATTATAATATTACTTTACGGTTAATTGGACTTTGACACTCGGCAATTCTCGACATTCATCGTGAGAGATCGGAAGTGCAAATGACACGAGACATATTGCTGCATGTTCATAATATCATAGTGTGCACTTAACAGTCTAAAACAGTAATGTAGATCACCCGCCACTATGTATTTTTTTTTACAGTAGACCTATGAATAACACAGATGTGGCTTGATTTAATTATTACATCGCATTACTAAAAACACAAATATTAAATTAGTAAATGTAAATTACAGATTATATGTGAAGCAAATTCCTTTGATTTTGAAAGATATACCCGTCACATGTGACATATAAAGTTGATTATAGTCTATTTGAATATTGAGAATATTAATGAAGTTTCTATACTTGGGTAGATGTTTTATTATTAATTATACTAAATAGGTTTGAATATTTTATGTGATTAAATTCTAGGATTTAATATACTCTATGTGAAAACACGAACCTTTACGATTAAAACCGAGGTGTCCCGAGTGCCAAAGTGGAAATAATCGTACTGTAATATCCACGGAATAGAAAAAACAGTGGAAGTAGCATGAGCTTCGCTTAGTACTAAGCGAAGCTCATGCTACTGGCGACACCAGGTCTGATACTATCAGACCTGGTGTCGCCAATACTCAAACTATCATAAAAACAACACGCCACCATGGAAAATGTTTTTGGTGCGGCTATCGTTTTTACACTCCAAAATAGCACAATAAGGCATGCTTCTGGATTTATTTCTTATTTTAGAAATATCGTAATATCGAAATAAGCGATCGCGGTAAAAGTATGGTAGGTTGCGCGGAACTCCGCATAACCATGCCACACGTTACACGCCCACTTGACAATTCTACTGTTTTTTCTGTTCTGTGGTAATATTGGGTTGTGTTGGGTTGGGAAATATGAAATGGTTTTTTTTTGTTGGGTTTGGCGATATCCGTCCCATTAGTTATGTAAATATACATACAGTACCAGCCCCCTATTTCACTATCCTGACAATGACAGGTGACAGGTGAAATTTCAGTGTACATGGTGCAGTTTATATGAAACCCAGCGATGTATCTGCGTATTAACTTTGCAATGTATACAGAATTGTCACCTGTCACGTGTCATTGTCAAGGTGGTGAAATAGGGGGCAGGTAAAAACTGTTCGTACTGTATTCTAAACGGATGATAGTTCTTCGTTAAATAACAATTTTTACATATTTTTTTTGTTTCGACTAATTTTTCACTAACTTGCAGATCCCTATGGAATCCCTAATCGTCATTTGTCCTAATGCATCAGCTGTCTGAATTTTCGTTTGTCCTAAAGCCATTTTACGTTTGATTATTTAAACTTTTTAGTGTTATAAATTACTAGGTGTTGCCCGCGAAACGGTCCGCGCGGAAAAAAAAACATAGCCTATGTTACTCAGGGATAATGTAGCATTCGAATGGTGTTTTTTTTGAAATCAGTCCTTTAATTTCGGAACCTATTCAATGCAAACAATATTCGTACGCGTAGAATTAGTTTCCCGCTACTCCCCCCATTTCTTCCCGTTGGGGGTCGATTTTCGGAAAATCCTTTCTTAGTGCTCACTTACATCATGAAAGGAACCCCTGTACCAAATTTTAAGTTTCTAGGTACAGTAGTTTCGGCTGTGCGTTATAAGTCAGTCAGGTTTGCCTTTTATATATATAGATTATATTAGTGAAGATAATACAATTATAACCTAACCTTACTGCTGCTATTTTGGGAATACTTAAAAAGTTGTCTGTCTCAGCTACGTATGTATGTAATTGTACTTATTGTACAAACACAAGAGATAACAATTATAAAATAGACAAAAATATAACAGGGATGTACAAAGGCGAACCTATCCCTTTGAGCGATCGCTTCCAGTTAACCTTTGCATTAGGACAAACGAAAAATTAGTTATCAGCGACCCGCCCTCGCTTTGCATCGGTTTTTGTGACTTTTTTGTATCCCCCGTACATAAACCAGAAATTATTATACATGAAAACCTTCCTCTTGAATCACTCTATCTATTGATGAAAATCGCATTAAAATCCGTTGCGTAGTTTGAAAGATCTAAGCGTACATACAGAGGGACAGACGGCGGGAAGCTACTTTGTTTTATACTATGTAAAGATTCCGAGGGACACCATGCACTTTTTTTCCATTACCATTTTCGAAGTATCATACAAACGTAGCATTGTGTTTGTATGTCTTATGTTTTGTTGTATGGTTTCAGGCGAGCACACCATCAACGGGGACCATTCCGACGCTCATCAGAGTACCTTCTCACACAGCAGTAAAGAGGTAGGATTTTTTAAGGTTCCTCCAGGGCCTCGTCGCTCCATACAACAGACAGGGGCTCTACTTTGAAATCAGTAATTCGAACTTCGGTCGGATCGCCCCGTCACTTTCTTGCGAATTAGTGACGCGTCGAGAGCAAAAGGGATAGCAATAGACGAAGTTTGAATTACGGATTTCAAACTTAGAGCCTCAGGTCGACACACGTAAAAAGAGCTCCGAGCGGCCAGTGGAGGGGATATTTATTTATTTATTTAAAAATAAAATCGTGTTAGTTCCTCGTAAAGGTACGCCCACACCAATGCTTAAAAAACAGTGACGGTACGGAATCGCAGTGACGTACGCGTACCGTTTTTGACGCACAGTCCCCACACCGCTGCTTAAAAAACGGTGTTGTTGCGTAAACAAAAGACGGGGTCATAGTAACAACATGGCGCCGTTTTTGACGCACCGTAATACACGCACCGTTAAGCATTGGTGTGGAGGGCATGCGATAAAAACGGTACGGATACGATGGGTCACTGCGATTCCGTACCGTCTCCGTATTTTAAGCAGCGGTGAGGTCGCACCTTATGACCCACCTACAAACAGGGAGATTTTTGTGAACGCCATCAAGACAATAAAGTTCAATAACATTCGTTCGAGAATGCCATTTTCCCATTGCAACTCTGTCCAAATTAAATTGCCTTGATAATGTACAACAGCAATGATCCTCTTTCTCCCTGTTACCTCAAATCATTCTTTCACTATCTTGGTTCTTCTAGCGAACGACAGCAACGCCCAGCTCGCAATTTAACTCTTTCTTTCCCAATTCATCTCTCTGGGTATTGATTCTCTCAAATGCAAAGGTGAGCGAACGCAGGAGTGATGTGCAAGCGGCGAGTTTAAGTTGTCCCGTCAAAGCGAACAAAACACATTTCAGCGCGTGTATTCAATTTTAACTTCTTCTTGAACGTATAAGGCTGCCTAATTGAGAATGCACGCGCTAAAATGTGTTTTGCTCGCTCTGACGGGACTACTTAAACTCGCCGCTTGGACTTCACTCCTGCATTCGCTCACCTTTGCTTTTGAGATAATCACTACCCTGGTTTTGTTAGCAACTCCTTCACCCTTCAAGCTATTCGTCTTTGGAACCGTCTCCCTCCTAGAATCAGGCAAGCCCCTAATAAATTTGCGTTTAAGAAATTAATTCGAGCACTTTTCCTCATTAAACTATGTATAGATTCAAGTATGTATTTATTTGTATGTGCCTACGTTTATATATTATCAATGCTATCGGTCATACAATATAACACCGCCTACAAAAAAAATCTGATTTGCCCAAAGGTCAACTGGTAGAGAATGCCATTAGGCATTAAGTTCACCTTTTGTACTCTAATTTGTATTTTTGTGCAGTAAAGATTATATAAATAAACTAGAGGACGCCCGCGACTTCATACGCGTAGAATTAGTTTCCCGCTACTTCCCCTATTTCTTCCCGTTGGGGGTCGATTTTCGGAAAATCCTTTCTTAATGCTCACTTACATCATGAAAGGAACCCCTGTACCAAATTTCAAGTTTCTAGCTACAGTAGTTTCGGCTGTGCGTTGATATATAAGTCAGTCAGGTTTGCCTTTTATATATATAGATAAACAACAGGTAAGGTTAAAACAATGTATGTCCTTGTTTGCAGGGCTCTCCGTCGAAGGAAGTGTCGACGGAGGAGTCTCCCAAGAAGGACAAGAAGAAGAAGAAGGGCCTGCGGACGCCCTCCTTCTTGAAGAAGAAGAAGGAAAAGAAGAAGGAAAAAGCGCAGCCCGCCTAGAGGTAGAAATAAATTAATTTAGACAAGCTTTCCAAAATTATAAAAATAAAACATTAAATGGCCACATACATGTTCACCTTCAAGCCTGTCTCCCAATGGGGTAGGCAGAGACTATGGAAACGCTAGGTGCACCGGTCCAAACATACAACTTTCGCTTCCTCTACATTCATCAATAGACCCCGTTATCTTGTCGCATGGACGTCACTTTTTTATAGGGGTTGAATTTATACTTTATCAACTATTTAAATGTCGATGGTATTGTACTTAGAGGTATATGTCATGTCACTGACAATGAGTCATAGACAATCACTACTAAAAATGTGATGAAAAAGAATGGGATCAATAATAAATAAATAATAGGTAAGTAGTTGCAAATGGGTAAATTATTTACCTAAGTTTATCGCATCTTGTTAGAATAATGAGGTTATTTTCTCATTTTTGATCAAGAAGTTTTAATACCTACGCCATATTGAGATTTAGCAGAGATTTAAAAGGCAAAAATTCAGTCGCATTGTTGCATTATAATGTAAACTACAAACATCGATATAGAGGGTCCATAAAATAAACATTCAATCCCTACAACAGAGCGACGTCAATGCGACAAGATAACGGGGTCTATTCATCAATTTGTTAGTTACGCGGTTTACGCGGTCTCAGCTAGTGCTAGACTTAAAAAAATAAAACGCGGTTACAAACAAAATGACGTCATTCCGACCAATAGTCCAAAGCGGGCGAAGTAATAATACATTACTGCACAGACCGGGAAATATGCCGTTGCGGGACGAGTAGAGTTAGTGTGGCCGAGACGCAGTCGAGGCCGCGCTATATACGATTCCAGCAACCGCCCTTCCCGGTCGAGGCTTGTATTGTGCTTTTCTCCAACAATGCGAGAAAATATAACACAAATTGTTAAAATATTAAACACAGGTCAAAATTTCCTTGAAAAAAAAAGAAAAGAAACACATAGGTGCGATTAAAAGTACTGAAACGAAGCATTAAATAAAATCACACATTTAAACGTAATAAATTCAATTTCAATAAAATATGGTTTAAATTACAACATTTATTACGCGTTTATGTTATTTCGGTAATTTATTTTGTTTATGAACACAGTTTCTATAAAAAAAAACCTCAAACTATTTGATACACTTTTAAATACGCTGTAAACGCTGCAGCTGTTTGAAAATGTTTAACTTTTTAGTCTATGACATTTAAAAAGTAAAATATACAAGTAATAATCTATCTATGTGCCAAATTTCATCCAGATCCGGTTCAGCCGTTCTGGCGTGATCGAGTAGCAAACATACAAACTTAATATCTTTACATAGTACAAAACTAAGTCGCTTCCCGCCGTCTGTCCCTCTGTATGTACGCTTAGATCTTTCAAACTTCGCAACGGATTTTAATGCGGTTTTCATCAATACATGAGAGAGAAACGAGGGCGGATCGCTAGTTTATAATATTAGTAAGAATATATTTATACAGTATGTAAACTAACTAAAACCATCTCTTTAAACCAGTTGATAGCCAAGTCGAGTTAAGTATTTTAACACATGTTTTGCTAGTACGGGTCGAATATTTTTAATTTTATCATTGTTTAAAAATTATAAACACTTACCTTTTTCAAAGTCGGTTAACCCTAAAAGTATCACCCTATGTGTAATGTTTACGTCGTGACAGATTTATGTCATTCAAATTTCACTGGTGTCACTTTATTGTCAATTATAAGGGCGATTACCAGACTGCGTGACAATGAAAGAGCGGTTCCGGTCAGTACCGGATAGTAGTAGTAGTAGTGGTGGGCCTCGTCCTCGTATTGACGTCAGAACGGAAAAAAGGATCTACAACCATTTTACAGAAAATCTTGGCTTCAGCACTAGAAAAGCGGGGAGTTGTATGATATGGTACGTTTGCTGAACCCCACACCTCTAGACTATTTCTTCTGGGGATGGGTGAAACAGTTAGTATTTAAAAAAAGTGTCGAGAACGGAGGAAGAAATGAGGCTGCGGATTGTACAAGCTTCGAACATAATCAAGCGACGTGCCCGGCAAAATCCAGCTTTGATGCGTAGCGTTCACTTGAAACAACCATCGTCGCTTGGTTCAAATAACGGCCACATTTGGTCTAATCTACGTCGTATTTAATCGGAAGTGTGCACATAGCCTTACTTTAACTGACATTGAAAATGTTGAACTTGGCCTTGACCTGACAACCAGATGACAAATGTTACAATTGTAAACAAATAATACAGGATGTTATTGAATCATGAATAACTAAAATGATATTTTTTGTATTACAATTATAAATTATAAAAAACGTTAGAATTTCAATAATTTATATACGAAGACCTTATTTATCGCCTATACATGCCCGGATTCAAACAAATGGTTTTAGTAAGTTTACATACTGTATAGTGCCTAACCTTAACTTTGTTTCTATTGTTTCAGATAAAGTTTACTAAAAAACACTGCCATCTCGCTTTCAAAATACTTGTAATTAAAAATTAAGGTGCCTTTTTGTTCCCCGCATTGTAAGCGTATCCAGTAGATGTGGCTTGTGTGGCTACGTACAAACGGAATTCCCGATTATACTGCAAAAACAGGAATAGATACAAAGGATCGGCCGTACCCGTGTGCTGAAAATACGCTGAAGCACCGCAAATGTTATAAGTTACGTTTTTAACGCATACCGTCTACAGTGGCTCACAGAGAACGCTGACACAGTGACTCATCTTTTACCTCTTTAGAAAAGTAACCGGTCGATGTTAAAGACTAACCTTACTATTATTATTATTCATAAACGTACTATAAACCTATTTTAGCTAAAGAGGTCTTTGACCCTTTTTAAAAACTTCAAATTTCTTAATGACAGATTAGGACAAAGCATATTTAAAGCACACTTTACCTATTGTGCATTTATGAATTAAAGGTAAGAGTGAATAGGTTTTTTTTCTCGGTAGGTGTATACCTCCCTCCACCTCGACGTCATTTAACATCAGGTGAGATAGAATTCAAATGCAAAAATATACAAAAAAAACTTGCGTAAATAAGATCCGGTGCGTCAGCATGTTTTAAGCACTGGTAATTCTTAATTCTGGAATTCTGGTAAAAAAAAATACAGTACCAGTGTATTCATCCCCTAAGGGTTTGAATAGTGGTAGTAGCGGGCGTCCTATAGTTACAAACATACTGACAGATGTTAGATAGACTATTAATACACTGGTTTCACTGCACAGCGGTTTTCAAAGTGAGGCTACTTTAAAAAAAACAAGCCTCGGCAGTTCTTTATAATTAAATTACTGTGACGACGGTTGTAAGTTTTATTTTTTTAAACGTAATCTATAAAATTAAATACTCCATAATATATTAAATCAAGTTTGGTCGGGAATCGCTTGTACGATGGGTGTTATTTGTACTGTAAATGCTGTTTTAACAATTCTAGGAAGCACGCGATTTTGATGTTTTTTTGACACAGTAAAGTGATTTTAGAATTGTTTTTTACTTTAGCGTTTGTGTAAACGTATTTGTCGCATGTTAAATTCGCGGTAGCAAGTCAATAAAAATGTTTAACACTTCCAACTGAAAATCGGAATCTAGGATCTTGTGAAGGCTCCGTCCGGACTATCAACATCTTATCGGAACCGAAGTCGGAATTAGAGTTTTTAAATCGAATCGAAAGCCGAGGTATAAATGAGTTGTGTATGTAATGTGTAAGCACGCGTGATGCGAGATTGGCCGCTCGACAAGTATAAACTTGTATGTACACGCTGACCGCCGCCGCTGCGCTTCCACCTCCGATTAAAAAGTATCGGAAACGGAGTTGTAATATCAATCGGAAGTTCCGATTTATCTGTAACATCCCTTGTTCAAATATAAGATAAATTACTTGTAACATTTTTATTGGCTTTTAGAAAAAAACAAAAGAGAAATCAACGTTGACTTCCACTGTTTAAACCGTATAGCGATTTTCTCTCTGTCCGCCAATTTGAAAGTTTATAGTAAATATAGTACAGCGACATCTACGTTTGCGAGTGGGAAGCGAACCGGTGATCTTTATATTTATTTTGACGAAATTATTTGACTAAATTACTGTATCACTTGCCAAACTACGGTTCTTTTTTAAGATTGTGGTTTGAAAAACAATAGACAATACTCGAGTTTAGAAGAAAATAGTTTGTGGATCTGTGGTTGCTCTAATACCTGTATTCACAAACAATACTTAAGGGATCCTTTACTGAGTAAACGCACTGCGTTCAATACAGCTTTGTGATTGGTCCTTTTTGACCGACCTTTTGTTTATGAGACGATTTGAACCACCCTGTGCGTTCGTGAGCACTGTGAGACCTCATAGTGACGTTTGTGAATACGGGGACTAGTAGACATTTTTTTTTATTCGCCTTTGTGGTATTTTAGTCTTCAATTTATAATAAAATTACTTATAAAAGGCAGCCTACGAACCCACCGTTTATAAAATGAAGGCAAGCGATTTTAAAAACTCATTTTTTTTTATTACACGTTGGTAAAATTCTTCCACTTGAAATATACTTTTTATTGCATGTTTTTTAGCTCTTTTTAACTCTACATTATTCTTCAGTTAATTTAAAGTATTAAGACTTGGTAAAGTATTGTTTTTCAAACCAATTCCTTTTTGGTGCGTTGTCGACATCGGCGTGTAATGCTTTTTATGTTAGGGGCCATTATTTTCTGTTGAAATATTGGGCCCTACGCCATTCGTGCTTTTAAAAATAATTAAGAATATTTTATATATAACTATGTGGGTGAATCAAATTTCGATCAAACAAAAAGAAATTTACATGTTATCCAAAATATAACTATCCGCCATTTTGTCATCAAAATTTCCTTCTACTACATAGTTATAATTATATAATATTATTTAGTAATCAAACAAAATATTATAAAGTATGTTAGCTACTTATTACGTAAATTTAAGATATTAATCGCCTACTCTATTTTTTTTATTTCCATTACGTGACGTAAGTTGACAGTTTTTATTTTAGGGTTCCTCAAATGTCACAAATTCATGTTAAGGCCACGGCAAGCGTGTTAGGGTCGTGTTATTATATTTTAACTAAAAGGCAAATCACTTTACGAAAGCTTTAACTTGTATCTTATCTTATCTTATAGATGGGCTTTTTCAGATACAGTTCGACCCTTTAGGATCTTTTGTGCAATTACACTTTTACACACTCAGCTGTTCGAATGTGCAGGTTTCCTCACGATGTTTTTCCTTCACCGTAAGAGCGTCGGGTAATGCACTTAAGTTAGAAAAACTCATTGGTACATGGTGACCGCGGGGGTTCGAACTCGGTACCTCACGATCACGAGTCGACCCCCTAAGCCACTAGGCCACCGAAGCTCTTAACTTGTACACCTAACATAACATTAAATTTGACTTATTGTTTGAAATGTTTGACGACCCAATTTGCCTAGTTGGTAATCCTGCCTGCCTACGAAGCTAGCGATCCCGGACTCTATTCCGAATATTTGTTCCTGAAACTTCAATTTTTTCTATGTATTTATTCGTATAAGTTTGTATCGTCTACTATCCATAGTACAGTAAAACACAACTGATATGGCTTATATGTACCTGCGCATATGACATATTTTCGAAGCGCGGGAACCAATCAGCATGATCCACGCGTTGCGCGTCTGTATTCTGTGCTATTATTGGTTATTAGTGACGCCATGTTGACACGCGCGTGTCATTCAGTCAGCCGTGAGTGAGATGGAAAAAGTAGATGCAATTTAATTTGCACCTTATAACTATTATGTACAAGTGGGTTTTAATCGTGCTTTCGGAAATCATCGGATCGTTGTTCGTGTCTGCGCGAACGAAGATTCACGACACGCCATATAAATTGTGTTCTACTGTACAAGCCCAGAGCTCAGTTTGGACCAAGTAGTCAAGTTAATTTGCGCAAGCCTAAAGTGATTTGCCTAAATCATTGTTGCATTCTGTCTTCGGGAAAACTATCAAACGAATGATGACGTTTTGCTCAGTCAAAATGTCAATCTTCTTATTGTATTTACCTATAGTTTTAGTTTTTAGTGTTTGTGTTGAAGTTAAGTCTAAGCTTAGTGCTCTCTGACAGTGTTCTTTGTTCAAAATAAACAAAAAGAAAATTTCCGGAGTTGTAAACAGTAATTTGATGAATTGGCTTGAAATAATAGTGTGAAAAAGGGCTAAAAATAAGGATGGGAATGTAAGCTTTTCGGCCGGTACGACGTTAAAAAAGAACGTAAAAAATGTCAAATTTTCGGTGAAACTGCAAAACCGCGTAAGTAACATTTTTAATGAGGAGCAAAATGCACCTTTTTTCTAAGATGTTAAGGTTTATTTTGCTATAATAAATTTGTTGGTTACGCGGTTTTGCAGTATCACCGACGAAATGTTCTTGAATGCGTAATAGAAGTGATCTATATTTTTAAAAAGACAAAATCTTGTTGAAAAGTTTACTACCTAATTAATAATATAATATGTGCATAGATATATTTACGTCGCCAATAGGGAATGCAATTTAACTGGTTATTAACCGTTTTTGTATGAAAATAACAGGTTAAAACCCGTTATAACCGGTTATTTGCATTACATAGTCGCCAATTAAAGTCAAGTTACTGTATATAACGTTTATTTTATTTTTTATTATAGTCGCCCGTTTTAAAAGGTCCGTTTTGACTATCAGTACAACTCAGAACTAAATATGTGTTTGAGGCATGTTTGAGGTTATTTTAAATACGATGACAGCTGTCAAATCCAAAGACATACCTTACTAATAGACTGAGCACTATGGCGCAAAAACTGGTCCGCGCGAGAGGGTCTTCGTTGGTAGTGTGTCACTTTTCTAACCATAAATCACTATACAGGGTGTCGGCAGAAGGTTGGACAAACTTCAGGGACTAACTCTGTAGGTCATACTCATCAACTTTTATTATGGGACAAGCATCCAAATCGCGAAAAAAAATCAGCTGTTCCATACATTTCGGCTGTTTATCTCTCAAAATTTGTATGGAACAGCTGTTTTTTTTTTCGCGGGTTGGATGTTGGTCTCCGACCTACAGAGTTAGTCCCTGAAGTTTTTCCAACCTTCTGCCGAACACCCTGCATATATACTACATATATATATGGTTGAGCTGGCAATACGTCAGACAAGGACCCACTACCAGCGAGAGCCCTCTCGCCCGGGACCGCTTTTGTCCTAGCTACCGCTGATAAGGAAATACCCTAGATAAATGACGACAGATCTCATTTTAGCTAAACAAAATTGTTTGCTACAGTCTAGTAGTAAGGTATAAAGTCTTCGGTCAAATCAGGGGGCTGCGTTTATTGTGTGACAAATGTGGATAAAACATCCGTCACTTTTTGCCACGTTATAACGAGAGTGACGGATGCTTTATCCACATTTTGTCACGCCATAAACGCAACCATACGAGCCCCGCAGGTTTATTACTGGTGCGACTATGAAATTGTGTTATGGCTGATTTACATTGGTCCAGTAAAAGCATGCCAGTAGAAGTACACTGCGTCGTTACAATAGCTCTCGGCTCAAACGTGAAAACCAACTTGTCAATGTACTTTGGCATGCTTTTACTGGACCAATGTAAATCAGTCTTTAGTGTAATCATAGAACTGTTTAATTTGTGCACGCTTGGCCGGTTTCCTACTTTCGTACTCCGGTGCAGGAACCCTTAAAGAACTGGTAACGCTTGCTATAAGTACATTGTAAGTAAATGTACACAAAACATCTTGTTGTAAGAATTTTTTCGTAAATTTTAAAATATATTTTTTATTATTTATATTTTTAATCGATAATATAAATATCTGCTGGATTTGAACAGTGTTTTGTAGTTTTTTTATGCGAGTTATATTAAATTAAGTTGGGTTTCCGATTTAAGTACAGGTTTTCTACTTTGAGTCCCAAGTACGCTTGCGTCAAGTTGCTCTAAAGTACAAACTGTGTTTTATTAAAAACGAGTGCCCCGCCAGCGGCTTCGCCCCGCTGCAAATTTCCGACTTACCCAGAGCTTTTTTTTTTAATTTTTTTTTTTTTTAATTTAAAATCTTTCTAAGAGTGAAATCGGCAAAGCCGTTCTCAAGTTATAGCGTGGCCAGGAGAAATAGGGGTTCATTTTTATAAATATAGATAATTGGCATAACCAAGGGATATAAATTGACGGTCAAAAAAAATAGTGATTTGGAGTTTAGTAAAAAAAAACCCGATATAGACTTTACTCTTCCCTGAAAGACAGAAAAGTTTCGTCATCATGTCCATTGACAAAGAAAAAAAATTTATTTTGACGCGAACGTTCTAGCGTCTCTTGAATACTGTATATTGGTTAATGTTACAGTTTTAGTACAAAAAAAGAGTTTGTATACATCACTCTAAGGTGGTATAAAAAGCGAATCAAAACGTACCCCCCTTAAAAACAAGTAGCGGAAAACAAGATGCATTCTCAAAACGTGATCGTTATCGAAAATAGAATTAACGTACAGTCCTTCCGCTCAAATAGTTTGCATGCTTTGATGTGCTGACGCAAAGAAGTCGCCGCGGCGCGCACAAAGCGGTGTCGGCGACATTAAAAGGATTGTACATCCGCAGTGTGCGCTGGTAAGTTGCGGCAAGTGGCTGTGTGTTCGTTGCAGTTATGACAAATTTACCCGAACAAATATGTAGGGAATGCTATTAAAGAAGGGAATAAATATTTTGGAGCAGACCAAGACATTGATCAACATGTTCAAAATATAATAATAAACACACAAAATGATTCAGAAGATTTAGATGATTGGATAGAATGATGTTGAAATTATATATATGTATTTGTTGACATAAAGAATGTGGATATTGTTATTGAGAAAATATAACATGTTTGCCATAGCCGTGTGTAGGTGTGTAAACTATTTGAGCGGACGGACTGTAATTGACGTAAGCTGCCGGACTCGTCCCGCGCTTATCTCTATTCTTTACATTTGACAGTGTCCGAAAATCGTTTACGAGGTCTTAAGCCTCCAGATATTTCTATTATCGAATGCTTGACAAGATCGACTTGACATTACCTAGAGAGCTCTAGAGTTTGTAAAATGACAAGACGAATTGTTGTACAAGGTGCTGCTGGCTTTTTCGAAGCACCTCAGTATGAGTTGGCCTGAAGGGGAGCTCCATGGTTGAACCTTGCTCGGACTTTAAGGGGTTCGTTGCAATGATCTTAGGGGCCTTATTTCTTATTCTACAAAAAAAAATGTGATGCACCCTTTATTCTTTCTAAACTTACTATAGTCCGTGCCATTTGAAATTGGCAAAGTTGTAAACACAACCAAACGAACCATTATTACACGATAATCACATGCTTTTAAAGATCAAGCGAGGTCTTGGCAATGATTTATACACTTGATCTTTCACATTAAGTTTAAAATTAAATAATTATCAATTATACGTTATTTTAAACAAAAACAGGCTTAATGAATGTTTGAGGTTATGTGTCAAACAGTACTATACTCTGATTTTTCTAAGATGATGCTTATGACAGCCGTATTTCGTAATTTCAATCATTTACTACACCCACAAGTGAGGTATTTAAAAAAAGGTGATTAATTATTTAAATTCCTCGACAGCATCGCTAGGTTTGTACCAATTAGTATTCATGTAAAGTTAAAGGAATAAGTGTAATAAGAGTTTATGTGAGCTGTCACAGGCATCATCTTAGAATATTCAGAGTATAATTTGTTTACATATTTGGCAATTTCAATTGACACAGGCTATAGCTTTTTTCCTATGACTTACTAAATTATTTGTTGTTGTAATAAGTAAATTTAAAAATATCAGTATCACAAAAACTTAATTCGAGGAGATACCTAAAACGGATGCACCGTAATATATATTAATTATAAGTTTATTTTAATTAGTTTTCGTGCAATAAAGAGTGAAACAGATATCAAAAAGTAGGTGCAAAAAAATACAATCTATAAAACACACGTATTCCTATAAATTTAAAAAAAATGTTTTTTCGTTCATTTCGCTTGCGTGAAACGAAACGAATAAAAGTTGGGTCCGAGGAAGGTTCAGTCTATGGTTTATTATATCCCAGGTGCACCTGAATGTTTGACACCGGCATTGCAATTTATTGTACTTTATGAAATAAATTATTAGTTTAAATCATCTTTTATTTACCTTCCTGCTGATTAGTAAGATCACTTTTTAGGTAATAGGTATATTATGATCAGTGATCGGAAATAGGTGAGCTAATTTACCTATAGTGCCCGGCCGCTAGGAAGTC
The DNA here is from genome assembly GCA_948252455.1 of Acleris cristana. NCBI lineage: Eukaryota > Metazoa > Arthropoda > Insecta > Lepidoptera > Tortricidae > Acleris > Acleris cristana. Next base: position 1,601,451 of record OX411798.1, on the reverse strand, counting down.
AATCCTGACAGCTGTCATCGCAGTACAATTTATAACCTCAAACCCAAGAATAGGTTATAAATTGTACTGCGATGACAGCTGTCAGGATTGACTTCCTAACGGCCGGGCACTATAAACTTGACGCATATTCATTCATGCGTGAGTGAGATGGGAATACATTATTGAATGAACATGCATCAAGTTTAGGTAAATTAGCTCACCTATTTCCGATCACTGATTATGATATGACGAAGGTTCTAGAGATGGGATGGAAGAAAAAGACTGGATTACTTATATGTTCTATAATTATTATTTTATTCTATGGTTTAGTCTCTTCAATTAACTCTTCCAAAATTTGCATTATAAGTAAGAAAGGGACAAATTACCCATATTCATAAGTTTCAAGGTGATTTCCCGTAAACAAGTGCTAGAGTCTAACAAATGAAAGATGAGAATGAAAAAATGGCGGCAAATTCAAAAATCAAGGTGTGGTATCCCTGTCTTATAGTGCTAAGGGTGGTATTCCACCTATCCAATTCTTTGTCTAATATGCATTTGATCAAATAAATTGGATGACTTCATCAAATTTTCTAGAAACGCCTACATTTGATCAAATATTACGAATGACATTTAATTCAAAATGGCTACGCAAATAGTATAAAAACTTGGACCAAGATATCGGATAAGTGGAATGGGCCTCCATCAAAGAAATTTGATCAAATATTGGATATAGAAATTGGACAAAGAATTGGATAGGTGGAATACCACCCTAAAGTGTGTTCTAATTACAAGAAAAGTGTTGCCAGCTCGTCTTAGACTTCGTTTCCTGGAGAAGCGAAAATATTCCATTTAATTTGTATAATAAACAAAAAGTTAAAAAGCCGAATTGGATCTATGTTAATATCACATTTTTAACTACACAACCTCAGTATGCGCGGTTAAAATATTTCGGGAACGGTGTACAGACGGATAAGAAGTAATTTTGGTTTCCATGGTAAAGGGTTCATGTTACCAATTCAAATACTCATGTACAACCTTATACAAACTTTTTCCCAAATTTATTTGATGAATAAATCTTGACGTTATAATTTGACATGTTATCATGCATTTTTGTATCACCCAACGAAATTACAGTGAATCTATTTAAACATGTGAATTGAGAATTTCTTTAGCAATAGAAGTTTAGTTCATTGGATGGAAAGATACAGGTATGGTTAATATGGTTATATAAAAGCATTTGAGTTGCACGATTTGACCGATTGGTTGTTAATATTAGGTCCTTACCTATGAAATTGGCGTTTTATATGGAGAATTTTATGAAAACGGTGATTTTCATACATTTAATTTTGCGGATTATTTAGTAACGTCAAATGCAAACCAAACAAAATTCTGTCAGGAATATTGGACACTTCTAAGCTATATTATACATATCTTTGTGGCGACCTAGCGACATCTAGCGCACACTTGTATCAAGCAACTCGCTAACTCGCTAGCGCCACCAGCGTCAGACAGCGCAACTAAAAGTTCTACATCGCGCTAACGAAGTTTCTCCGGTCAGTTGATATATATACAACTTCCAACTTCATCCCAATGGACTTCGGTCCCCAGGCATAACACCCGCCTGGAGAGAGATCTCTCTATTGTCCTCTCTTCCTACATTGGTGACCCTCGACAATGGACAATTACGCAACCTGACGACCTTCAAGCACTATGACGCAGTTTCACAGCAAGCCAGACAACCCGCACTGTGCACCACTAGCATTCTGATATATCTCAATGCCTGGTGTCTACAGTGTGCACACTACTCTCACTCAACAACGCGACTCACTGCGTCCTACTACGAGTACTTCACGAGCAGGTACACGACTCACTGTGTACTCCACTCACTCCTCTTCTCCTGCTACGCTCGCCAACGCGGCTCTGAGCACTATTGGAGACATCAACTGGCACTTGCAAGCGGCAATTCAACGCACAGACTGCACGTCATCACCATCAACCTCCGGTCTCAAAGGGGGGCTGGTGTGGCGACCTAGCGACATCTAGCGCACACTTGTATCAAGCAACTCGCTAACTCGCTAGCGCCACCAGCGTCAGACAGCGCAACTAAAAGTTCTACATCGCGCTAACGAAGTTTCTCCGGTCAGTTGATATATATAGGTACAACTTCCAACTTCATCCCAATGGACTTCGGTCCCCAGGCATAACACCCGCCTGGAGAGAGATCTCTCTATTGTCCTCTCTTCCTACATCTTAATTACTTAAAAATAGATAGCTTCATGAAACTTTGCGTAATTGAAACACTTGAACTCACTGCACATGAAAAGAGTTGAGTACACACTTTAATTTTAAACACTAAGTAAGATATTGAACCATATTATTTGTATCTAAAACCTGTGTAACATACTGTTTTAATGAAATTTAAATGTAATTTGGAAGTTAAAATTGAAATGAATAAATTCCGTACGAAATTAAACACGTAAAAATAACGCCAATTTCATAGGTAAGGACCTAATAGAATAAAGGGTAGGTACAGTCAGTCACGTCTAATGATATTACTCACTTGTTTGAACATATACCTACTTTGATATGGTACTTGGTAAAAATCTTAAAATAAGTCGCTTTAATAGAATGGTGGGAAGGGTTCCTCCCCTCCAACTTTACCCCCGCGGAGATGACTGGTTTCTGAATTATTCGTGGTTATAATTTGAGGTTACAACAGTGCCAAAGATTGTAATTGGGGGGAGGATGAGGCGGACTCCGTGGTGGCGCTGCGGGAAGCGCAGCCCCGCCGCCCTGGGGCCCGTTTCACGAAGCTACAAGTTACAAATTACAAGCGGAATTCTCTTTCTAACTCCTTTTGCTGGAAAGAGGGTTCAGGGGCCACAGAGGCCCTTGCCAAGACGCATTAATTACGCTTACCAATGGCGTCACTGGTAGATGACGTGATACGAAAAGTCACGTGATCTACCAGTGACGCGATTGGTTTAAAAACGAAACGAATAGAAACGGTTGTTGGCGTAGTGCATCTTGGCAGAGGCCCTACTTTGAAAATCGAAGTTCGAAGTTACGTTAGCTCCATCCCCTTCTCTCGATTTACTCTCGAATCACGAGTGACAGGGATGATGATGATGACGATGATGATGATGATGATGATGATGATGATGATGATGATGATGATGATGATGATGATGATGATGATGATGATGATGATGATGATGATGACGATGATGACGATGGTAATGATGATGATGATGATGATGATGATGATCTTTTATTGTCCTCATAGGTGATTTGAAAAGCAGTATGTGTCATACGGTAGCAAATTTATTTCTACCTTGGACTTTATGACTTGAATCCCTCGCTACGCTCAGGATACAGGGAACGTACTGTACACCGCGCCGTCGCCGTAAATATATCATTTTGCTCCCTTGTGACACAAATAACTATTGATTACAGTAACATGCAACTGTTACAGTAACAGCTCGCTAGTGAGTACCCGGCTTTGCGTCGGGTGTCCTGCGCGCCATCGCCTCGGCTCCAACAATGGCGGAGACAATGGCCAACAATGGTAAAGTCCTTCACAGACGGAGCTATAATATAAGAACCTTCTCCACCTGAGGCCTGTTTTATAAAGCTACAAGTTACAATTTACAGGTTACAAGTTTCCATTTGACACAACCTCGACCAATGACGACCAGCCATTTGAGCAGTGTTGCCATTTTAGACCTGTAAAATTGTAACTTGTAGTTTTATAAAACGTGCCCCTGAGGCCCTACTTTGAAAATCGACGTTCGAAGTTACGCTGGCTCCATCTCTTTCTCTCGATTTAGTGTCGAATGACGAGTGACAGGGTTGGAGCTAACGTAACTTCGAACTTCTATTTTCACAGTAGGGCCTCTGATCGTAATGGTTAGATAGAAAAAGCACTCTTGTGCCAAGGTTAATAAAGACTACTTTCCTATCAAAATATTCGATCAGATAAGAGGTTGAGAAAGTAAAAGGACGATATTATATTATAATGAATAACCACGCATTATTAAGATATGAAAATATATAGCCATCCCATTCATTATACTGCTTAAAGCAGTCCGTGTATGGCAGGTCTAAGAGATAAAGTACAATACGACCATGCAACTTGCGTACCTATTATACAGTACTAGAGGACGCCCGCGACTTCGTACGCGTAGAATTAGTTTCCCGCTACTCCCCCGATTTATTACCGTTGGGGGTTGATTTTCGGAAAATCCTTAGTGCTTCACTTACATCATGAAAGTAACCCCTGTACCAAATTTCAAGTTTCAAGGTACAGTAGTTTCGGCTATGCGTTGATATATAAGTCAGTCAGGTTTGCCTTGTATATATATAGATGGTATCTTAAGGTATATTATAGCTGCGTGTGTGGACTCTGTCAATTAGTACGGAAAATATATCGTAAGGTGCATTGCTATAATAAATATTTTGGCATATTAATATAATGTATATTATAGGTCAGCGCGTGACGCGCTTAAGATTGCGGTATTAAGTAAGAGGAAGCTTGGTCCTAGGATTGCAATCTTTACCCCTTTACTTATGAACGTGGAACCTTAGAGTAGCTATGCCATGTTTTGTCCTTATCCGTCGAATTCAAATGTCACAACACAAACTTACAGACAACAAAGACGGGCACGTTTTATAAAGCTACAAGTTACAATTTTACGTGTCTAAACTGGCAACACTGCTCAAATGGCTGGGGCACGTTTTATACAGCTACAAGTTACAATTTTACAGGTCTAAACTGGCAACACTGTTCAAATGGCCGGTCGTCATTGGTCGAGGTTGTGTCAAATGGAAACTTGTAACCTGAGACTCTACTTTGAAATCCGCAATTCGAACTTCGTCTATTGCTATCCCTTTTGCTCTCGACGCGTCACTAATTCGCAAGAAAGTGACGGGGCGATCCGAAGTTCGAATTGTTGAATAGTGTATATGCCCCTTAAATCTATGTCTATTATATTCTGCATGCTCTATGGATAATGTCTGTGTCAACTTCTCTCTTGTCTCTTGTCCGCTACGCCCACCAGATGTGCTACAATATAATATTTAAGAATATTATATTTATCCATTAAGTTAGTAAGTAGTAGTTGTAAAAGGTGCAATCTACGTTTATATTGTGATAATATAAATTGGAGTATTGACGCGACCCGTGCGTGTATGATTTATGCCATCCACCTAACCTCCAACATAACCTCGCTTGTCGACTGACATCAAGAAGACTTCATGCTCCACGGATACCTCGGGTTCCAGGTCGAACAGGTTCTGAGCCCAGCAGCCAATAACTCTTGAGGTCAGTCACGAAGAACTGCATCTAGTAAGTGTCACTACCACTAGTGGCGAAACGTAACACGCGGTCGGTTGTTACGTAATCGACCATGTCGACGTCAGCACAGAATCGCGAGGGTGCAGGTGGCTTTGGCTTGCAGCAGATGTTTCAAATCGAAAAGCTGGAAGGAGTGTCCAATTTTCTTCAGTGGAAATTCTGCATGCAAAATCTTTTGTCGCTTGAGGGGATTTGGTCTTGTGTCAAAACCAGCCCAGCCGTGGACGCAGATACTACCAAAGATGAAAGAGCTCTTGCACGGATATGCTTGTCTATAAAACCATGTTGCTATCAATATGTACGCGGTGCTAAGACGGCTAAGGAAGCATGGGACAAGCTTGCTACAGTATTCGAGGACACGGGCCTTTACCGGCGTGTTCTTTTGCTTCGGAAGCTACACAACACTGTTTTTACAGATTTTTCAACCATACGACAAGGAGATTGCTGAAATATTACTGAGTGGTTTACCAGAGGAGTATGACAATGTAGTGTCTACTCTGGAGACAGCAAACATTACTTCATCGCTCACAAGCGAGTTGGTGCGTACAAGACTCTTACAGGAAGAATTCCGCAAGAACAATAACAGGAAGGAGAATCAAAATCAGGCTTTTATTTCAAAGGAAAAGAAACAAATTGTTTGTCACTACTGTAAGAAGCCAGGTCATGTGAAGTCTAAATGCTACAAAATGAAGAGGGAAAGGAAGCGGCAGGATGCCACCACATTCTCTGCTTCGGCCTACCTTGTGACTCAAGATTCTATGTTCTTTGTGGACTCTGGCTGTACGACACATATGTGTAATAATAAGAACATGTTTGTTGGTTTAAAAGAATGCTCTAGTACTAGTAGTGTAACAGTGGCAAATAATCAAAAGCTTGACTGTTTAGGTTATGGAGATATAAAACTTGAAACGAATAATAGTTTGGTAAGAACAATTACAAATGTTTTATATGTTCCTAAATTATCATGTAATCTATTGTCTGTAAGTTGTTTGGTTGAAAAAGGTTTTGTTGTGTGCTTTAATAAAAATGGATGCACAATTTATGATTCAGACTGTAAAGTTTCTGGTAACCTTATGTGTGAGGCTTCTAGGTATAAAGGTATGTATAGGTTGAATTTGAAGTGTGTGTCTGGTTCGTCTTTGCCAAGTGAGGACTCTTTGTTTCTGTATGACAGACAGAAATCACCGAGTGCTCTGGTTGCTGCCTCATTGGTGCCTGCTGACATTTGGCACAAAAGATTGGGTCATCTAAATTTGAGAGGTATGTGTGCTCTTAGGGATGCTAATTGTGTTCATTTTCAGGCTCATAATGACGCTTTGAAGGAATGCGTTCCCTGTTTGGAAGGGAAGATGCCAGCCAAACCTTACCCGTTGGGTAAGGCGACGCGTGCTACCCAACCATTGGAGCTCATCCATTCAGATGTTTGTGGACCCATGCAGGAGTGCAGTTTTGGAGGGGCAAAGTACTTCGTAACGTTTACGGATGACTACACAAGGAGGACCTTTGGATATTTAATGAGAAGCAAGTCTGAGGTAATGTCACATTTCATTACTTTTAGAAAATTAGTGGAAACACAGTTGGGGTTACCTATTAAGAAATTTCGGTCTGATAATGGTGGTGAGTTTTGTAATGCGAAGTTCTCCGAGTACTTTAAGACGGAGGGGATTGTTCATCAGACAAGTGTCGCATACTGTCCTCAGCAGAATGGTGTCTCTGAGCGGGTAAATAGGACCATTATGGAGAAAGCTAGGTGCATGTTGCGCGGAGCAGGTCTCAGTGTACAGTACTGGGGAGAGGCAGTCATGACTGCCATCTACCTGAAAAACAGGTGTCCCACTTCCGCTCTTTTAGGACAGACGCCAGAGACCTTATGGGCTGGGTCCTGGCCAGACCTCAGTCATCTTCGTGTCTTCGGATGCATAGCATATGCTCTGGTGCCTGAACAAAAACGTCGAAAACTTGATGCTAAGAGTAAACCGTATGTATTTGTGGGGTACAGTGAGACAACTAAGGGTTATAGATTGATGGATCCCCTTAATCCCAAAAATGTACTTATTGCAAGGAATATTGCTTTCTTGGAGAATCGCTTTTATTTTAGAGAGAGAGAAACAATCTGTGATATTAATAATAATGAATCTATTTCTTTTGAATTTAATAATGATAATTTGAATGATAGTAAAATTAATTCTAATAATGAGAGAACAAATTCTAATGATGAAATAATTTTAAATAATTCGGACACTTTGCTGAATTCTAGTTCTAATAATACAACTAGTATACTGAATTCTAGCAGTGATACGCAGAAGATCCCTGATGAGAATCAAGAAATTAATTGTTCCATTTTAACAGATGATGCTGACGAGTACGACAGCGATTGTGCCGGGGGTGAGCTCGACGCAATCCCGGCGTGTCCACCGGCGGCGCTCGACTCGCACCATGAGTGTGTGAAGTCTTCGTGCGGCGTGTCGGCTGGAGGGGAAGGTATTCCGTCGCCTGTTGTTGCGGCTCCCCAGCAGCGGCCGGTTCGTACAACTCGCTCTAAAATGCCTCCAAGGTATGAGGATTACGATCTTGATTATTCTCTCATGGTACAAGGGACTTCTCCATTTGAAGAACCTCAAACATATGAGGAAGCTACTACATGCTCTGAATGTGATAACTGGCAGGATGCAATGCAGGAAGAGTTCGACTCTCTCCTTAATAATAAAGTTTGGCGATTGGTGGATCGTCCAACGGATAAGCATATTGTAAAATGTAAGTGGGTCTATAAGAAAAAGCATGATTCATCTGGTCAGTTTGACAGATATAAAGCTAGACTTGTTGCCAGAGGTTTCACACAAACAAAAGGTATAAATTACAATGACACCTTTTCGCCCGTAGTTCGACATTCTACATTGCGAATATTGTTTGCTCTTGCTAATGAATTAAAATTAAATATAGACCACATTGATGTAAATACCGCATTCTTAAATGGAAATTTAGAGGAAACTATATTTATGGAGCAGCCTCCAGGTTTTTGTAAAGATAAAAACAAGGTGTGTTTATTGTTAAAAGGTATTTACGGCCTAAAACAGGCCAGTAGGATTTGGAATAATAAAGTTCACTCTTTGTTGTCTGAGAATTCTTATATTCAGAGCAAATGTGAACCTTGTGTTTGCATAAAGAAAGAAAATGATAATTTAATTGTGGTAGCACTCTATGTCGATGACTTTTATGTATTTTATTCTTATGAAAATGACTTGTTACCCTTGTTGGAGTGTAATTTTAAAGTTAAGAATCTGGGTGAATTAAAAAGTTGTTTGGGCATGAGAGTAACACGTGATAAGGTGAAAGGAATTTTAAAGCTAGACCAGTCGGAATATATTAAGAGATTGCTTATTCGCTTTGGCATGGAATATTGTAAATCCGTTTCTACTCCCATGCCATTAAACTGTAAATTTGAAAAGTCTGAATCGGATTCTTTGTGTGATGAAAAATATCACTATAGGCAATTATTGGGATGTCTTATGTATTTATCGGTATGTACCAGGCCCGACATTTCATATGCCTGTAGCCAGCTTAGCCAGTTCAATAGTAGTTTTAATGTTAGTCATTGGCAGGCAGCAAAACGAATATTGCGTTATTTGGCAGGAACAATTAACTATTCTTTATGTTTTCATAAGGGTGGAAAATTGGATTTGTTTGCCTTTACTGACGCAGACTGGGCCAATGATCCCCATGATAGAAAATCTTATACTGGATTTGTTATAAAGCTAGGGTATAATACTATAAACTGGGAGTCACGTAAGCAGCGCTGTGTCGCATTATCTAGCACAGAATCCGAATATATAGCAATAAGTGATGTATGTAAAGATATCAGCTTTATAAGGAATTTTGTGTCTGAAATTATATGTAAAGATTTGCATGTGATGGTATATAATGATAATCAGAGCGCACATAAATTACTGGAAGTGAAAGAATACTGTCACAAACGAACAAAGCACATAGACATACGATATCACTATGTAAAAGAGTTAGTGAAGAATAATATTGTGTCTATTAAGTACTTAAGCACAGATAGAATGATAGCCGATGTACTAACTAAGCCATTGTGCTCTTCTAAGCATGTTCAGTTTATAAATAGCATGAATGTTAAAACTTTGAATATTTAACTGTTTAGCCATTTGTTGTTTATTGTGAACACATTGTTCTTCTTTGATACTGCATGTAGAGTTGTGCTCTCTGTTTTAATTAAGAGATAAAGTAAGGTTCTTATGTACTATATAAGGAGCATATAAGGGGAAGTGTTGAATAGTGTATATGCCCCTTAAATCTATGTCTATTATATTCTGCATGCTCTATGGATAATGTCTGTGTCAACTTCTCTCTTGTCTCTTGTCCGCTACGCCCACCAGATGTGCTACAATATAATATTTAAGAATATTATATTTATCCATTAAGTTAGTAAGTAGTAGTTGTAAAAGGTGCAATCTACGTTTATATTGTGATAATATAAATTGGAGTATTGACGCGACCCGTGCGTGTATGATTTATGCCATCCACCTAACCTCCAACATAACCTCGCTTGTCGACTGACATCAAGAAGACTTCATGCTCCACGGATACCTCGGGTTCCAGGTCGAACACGAATTACTGATTTCAAAGTAGAGCCCCAGGGGCAGTAATTCGGCATGGGGCAGTAATTCGAACTTCGGATCGCCCCGTCACTTTCTTGCGAATTAGTGACGCGTCGAGAGCAAAAGGGATAGCAATAGACGAAGTTCGAATTTCGGATTTCAAAGTAGAACCTCTGTAAATTGTTATTTGTTGCTTTATAAAACAGGCCACAGACTTACAAAGATTGCGGATTTTTTAAAAGATGCAAATCACAGTTTATTTTGTTTCTTAGAAACCAAATCGACAGTTTGGATGCTTCTGAAGAAGAAAAGCGTTAACAAGAAGGAGTTTGTAAAAAAATGCAAGCAAAAGAATAAAGAAATGAGGAGCAGGAGATCTAGAACACCCAGGTGCATAAATAGTTCCTATTCTGGCACATAGAGGGCGTCGCTTGACCTATTTGCGATTTAGTGTCATTAGTAAACATCGGTATCAACGTTCAACTTTCATGGCAAAGTACGGTTTGCAGAAAAACAAATACAAACAAATACTTTTAGTATTTAGAACCTTTATTTTTTATAAACAAAAAGAAAGACGCTAAAAATGTATTAAAGGTTTGATAAATTACTAAAATTTGTGCCATGGATTTTGCTGTCAACATTTGACGTGTGTTATAATATATCCATTTTAAATGACCAAATGACCTTTCCACACTGACTAATATTTATTTGGTGTGACAATTAAATTGACATTTGTTTCCTATTTGGCATATATTGCTTTTCGAATGAGTATTAAGGTTATATGACATTATTTAGATAATAAACCTCTTTAAGTATAAGTACAGTATAAATATAGGTACAGTTAACTGCAGCATAATTCAATTTAAAAATAACACAGTTTGTAAACGTTATTATTCATTAAATATTCGATATTTTTTGCTATCCTTACCCGGTGCCATGAAAGTTGAATGTTGATACCGATGTTTAGACATTAGGTACAAATGGAAAATCATCCACATGAAATAACCATGTTTCTTTTTAAACATTTTTAGGGTTCCGTACCCAAAGGGTAAAAACGGGACCCTATTACTAAGACTCCGCTGTCCGTCTGTCTGTCTGTCACCAGGCTGTATCTCATGAACCGTGATAGCTAGACAGTTGAAATTTTTACAGAAGATGTATTTCTATTGCCGCTATAACAACAAATAATAAAAACAGAATAAAATAAATATTTAAGGGGGGCTCCCATACAACAAACGTGACTTTTTTGCCGTTTTTTGTTAATGTTGTATAGATAATGGTACGGCACCCTTCGTGCGCGAGTCCGACTCGCACTTGGCCGGTTTTTGTTGTTGTTTATCTCGTATGTAAAAACTGTTTACATTGACAGGTTTCATTGCAAAAAAGCCAACAAGAGTTCAACGCTTACACAGATTGGAGCGTCGACGCAACACAGTTGCTCCTTCTGTTGCCAACTAATGAGCCAATACTTTAAGGAGTCTTGCAGGTCAGTGGCCCCGTCATAGTATAAACAGAAAAGTAGTTGGTCACCGGCCTTTAAGTTACTGTTACCTATTGCCGCACGGGGCCATATTATCATTAAGCTTTATGGGCCCAACTATACGATTTAGTTGGAATCACGGAATAGAAAAAACAGTGGAAGTGGCATGAGCTTCGCTTAATATCAGACCTGTTGTCGCCAATACTCACACTATCATAAAAACAAGACGCCACCAAGGAAAATGTTTTTGGTGCGGCTATCGTTTTTACGTTCCAAAATAGCACAATAAGGCGTGCTTCTGGATTTATTTCCTATTTTAGAAATATCGAAATAAGCGATCTCGGCAACTCGGAACTCCGCATAACTATGCCACAACACGCCCACTTGACACTTCTACTGTTTTTTCTATTCTGTGGTTGGAATAGTGCGAATACAAGTGCATAGAATAAATAAGTTGGAATCATGCGAAGATACGTAAGGACGATTATAAAAGTTGGATTTATGAGAAAGTTGGATTCCTGCTAAAAAAGTCTAGCTAGGGTCGCTAGTTACGCTCTTATAATGTTCTGGCGACGGTGACGACGCGCTGGACTACTTGGTATGGCCCTGCCTACGAAGCTATTGGTCCTGGGTTCAAATCCCGCTAAGGGCAGATATTTGTGTGATGAGCGCGAATATTTGTTTCTGAGTCTTGGATGTTTTCTATGTATTTAAGTATATACTTCTCTATTTAAGTATTAACATCGTTGTCTAGTACCATTAGTACAAGCCTGAGCTTAGTTTGGGACTAGGTCAATTGGTGTGATATTGTCCACCTGTGGCCCGTTTCACGAAGCTACAAGTTACAAATTACAAGTGGAATTCTCTAGCAAAAGGAGTTAAAAAGAGACTTCCGCTTGTAATTTGTAACTTGTAGCTTCGTGAAACGGGCTACTGGGGCCTGTTTTATAAAGCCACAAATTACAATTTTACCAAGCCTTTGTCTAAACCAATGACGACCAGAGGCCCGTTTCACGAAGCTACAAGTTACAAATTACAAGCGGAAGTCTCTTTCTAACTCGTACTGCTAGAAAGAGGGTTCCGCTTGTAATTTGTAACTTGTAGCTTCGTGAAACGGGCCACAGAGGCCCGTTTCACGAAGCTACAAGTTACAAATTACAAGCGGAAGTCTCTTTCTAACTCCTTTTGCTAGAAAGAGACTTCCGCTTGTAATTTGTAACTTGTAGCTTCGTGAAACGGGTAGCTGTGGCCCGTTTCACGAAGCTACAAGTTACAAATTACAAGCGGAAGTCTCTTGCTAAATCATACTGCTAGAAAGAGACTTCCGCTTGTAATTTGTAACTTGTAGCTTCGTGAAACGGGCCACAGCCCTTAGAGCAGTGTTGCCAGTTTAGACCTGTAAAATTGTAACTTGTAGCTTTATAAAACGTGCCCCAGAGCTTATTACTTGTTGCCTTGTAGACTGATGTCTTCAATCGCCTGCATGAAACCGGCCAGAGACACCCAGCTCCGGGAGATGGCGTGTGAACTTATGCGTGTCATAAGTTGCCTCGGTCGGGACTGCATGCTGTTTGTACGCTATATATTGCGTCTGTTGTGTATTATTAATTAAATTATGATGTGTTTTTATGGTTTCATTGTGGTTTTACTCATTATGATATAATGAATATGAATACTGGAATGATAGGTGTCCAGATTGACTTGTTATGGTCCATATCACTATATAGGTAGCTAATACGACCAGGACCCGTATTATGGACGCCTTTATAGCGGTGGATAAAGCATCCGTCACTCTCGCACTTACATACTGGTCAGAAAGTGACAGATGTTTTATACACGTTTATCCAGATCGATAAACACGACCGTAATAGGCCCGCAGGGACCCAATTCTCGTGACTTCGAGATGATTTTTCATGCGAGATTAACTGTCAATTGCATACATTTTTTCGATATATCTCGCATGAAAAATCATCTCGAAGTCACGAGAATTGAGTCCCAGGGACCCTATTCTCGTGACTTCGAGATGATTTTTCATGCGATATGCACTGTCAACTGCGTACATTTTTTTGACATATCTCGCGGTCCCAGATCGCTTTGCGACTACATCTCGATCTGACTACATCGCTATGCCTAGATCGCAATACGACCAGGGGCCTGTTTTATAAAACTACAAATTACAATTTACAGGTTACAAGTTTCCATTTGTCACAATCTCGACCAATGACGACCAGCCATTTGAGCAGTGTTGCCAGTTTAGACCTGTAAAATTGTAACTTGTAGCTTTATAAAACGTGCCCCAGATCGCTTTGCGACAACATCTCAAAAAGTCAGTGACGGGGCAGTGGTCTAACTGCTCTGTCCAACTGACTAAAAATAGTATCATAAATATTAGGTAGGTTTAGGTTATGTTAGTTCTTCAGCTGGCCCGGAGGGCCGAACCACCCAGAAGTAGAAGCTCCGCGTTAGCGGAGCTCCGTCGAGTCTGTTAATTTGATATTCAAATAGAAATTATTTGTCGAAAGGAAAAAGTCAAAGTTGCAAAATGACCACTTCCTTTGCGTTACTAGATAGGTTAGGCTCGTTAGGTAACTTCAAATGCCCGAAGGGCAAATTGCCCAGGATTAGGAGCGCCGCTATGCGGGGCTCCGTCGACATTGCTAACACAGATATAAAATGAAAATAACAATGTGGTCACTTAGCGACTCAGACATTTTGAGATGTAGGTACTTAGTCGTAAAGCGATCAGGTCGTATTGCGATCTATGCACAAAGCGATCAGTTCGTATTAGCTGTTTAGTCATATCGAGATGTGGACGGAAAGCTTCTATCCCCTGGGGCACGTTTTATAAAGCTACAAGTTACAATTTTACAGGTCTAAACTGGCAACACTGCTCAAATGGCTACTCGTCATTGGTCTAGGTTGTCAAATGGAAACTTGTAACCTGTAAATTGTAATTTGTAGCTTTATAAAACAGGCCCCTGGGGGCCTAATGTGGCTGCGTTTATCGCGTGACAAAGTTTAGATAAGGCATCCGTCACCTTTTGACACGTAAATAAGTACGACAGTGACGGATTCTTTATCCATAGGGATTATGCAAATCTCTATGGGGCTCAAATCCTACATACCATGGCCTGTGCGCTCACTTGGCGACTCCAAGCCGCAAAAAAGTGTAAGTATCTATTAATAATATTAATGTAAAAGTAATTGATATTTGTCCTATTGCACAAAAAGTGCTAAATTTGATCACCAAATACTAATAGTGCTTGTAAAAGTAGGTAGGTTAGGTTCGTTTAGTATCTTCAGATGCCCTAAGGGCAAACCACCCAGAAACAGGGGCCCCGCCCTGCCGAAAGTCAGTACCTAGCCCAGTCGGACAGATATAAGTTTTCACAACTTAACCGCTGAACCGTTTCCGATGAAATTTCTTAAAAGTTTTGGGAAAAACATAGAAAAAAAAAACATTTTTTGTGACACTCAAAGGACAGAGACAGCACAGTAAGAATGAAGTCAAGAAAATGGTCCCAACACAGCGCAATGCTGTTATACGATACTTTTCATCCCGGAAAGTTGATTATTTCCGAATAACGATAACCGCGGCGACTCTACGCGGACTGAGGCACGGGCATTCTATTCAGCTAAAGTCGCCGTCAATAGAATTTGCTATGTAAACGAAACCAAACGAACCAATTCACCATGATTACTCGATAATCACGTACTTTTAAACACTAAATCATTATTTTCATATTAAGTTTAAGATGAAATAACTATTCATTATACGTTATTTTTAATAAAAACACGCTTGGTGAATATTTGAGGTTATGTGTCAAACAGTACTAATTTGTTTACATAGTTCGCAAATTCTATTGACGGCGACTTTAATAACTTCTCTCAAGTAAAACAAAAGCATAAAATCGCCGTCAATAGAACTTGCGAACTATGTAAACAAAACCAAACGAAGCAATTAACCACGATTACTCGATAATCACGTTATTTTTAAAGATCAAGTGAGGGCTTTGCAACGATTTATACACTAAATCATTATTTTCATATTAAGTTTAAGATGAAATAACTATTCATTATACGTTATTTTTAATAAAAACACGCTTGGTGAATATTTGAGGTTATGTGTCAAACAGTACTAATTTGTTTACATAGTTCGCAAGTTCTATTGACGGCGATTTTAGGTAATATTATAGTACCTAAAGATACTTTATTAATTACAACGCCATCTATGCCATATTCTATGTAAGTACGTACTTTTGAAGAGAACCTGACTTATAAAAAAACTTTACCTTACTTTACTACATATTTAATTAAGTTCTTTTATTCTTTTTGATGACTTGAAACTTTTTTAAGTCATAATGTTAAACTATTTCGTTAAGGTATGATGTAATTCGCAAGTACCTAATTTGTAAAAAAGTTGGACCTTCACGCGCTGTCATCTGTCATTTGTGTTGCCAGCAGAAAATATTGTTCCCCTACTATAAGTAAGCATTAAAAGTCTTGTTTTTATTGTGTGAAAAACTCGACGTTAAAATAAATTTAGTTTTCATTTAAAATTCTTTCCTCATCTTCCTATTGTGGTTTTGATTTGATATACCCTTCGTCTTCGTCTGTAGTTATTTGAATAAATAAATAAATATAATGTGACAGGCACACAAATTGACCTAAATACATAGAAAACATTCAAAATCAGGAACAAATACCCGCGCTCATTATCACTCAAATACCTATCTGCCCTTACCGGGATTTAAATAAGAGCCCAGGACCGCTGGCTTCGTGGTTACTACCAACAATACTAACGTGTTGTTATATTTAATACCGAAGTTTAGCTGCACTACACTGTATGGCGCCGTCCCGTTCGCGCAGACTGTAGGCACGTTCAACCTATCTACAGTCTGTGAGCACTTAGAAGATGCTTCGGGTTTGTACTTCCCTCTCACTCGCTCTTAATAAGGCCGTATAAGAGCGAGTGAGAGACAAGTACAAACCCGAAGCATCTTCTAAGTGCTATCGCACTGTTCATGCTGTTTCATTAGGAAGACTGCTCGCATAGTAGCAATTTGAAATTTTGAAGTGGTATTTATTATTTCACTGTTTACGAATGCGTAATAACTGAATGGTGAAAGGAAAAACCTTTCGAAGATTCGTATTTAGTTAGGTATAGGGAATGCAAATAACCGGTTATAACCGGTTTTAACCGGTTATTTTCATACAAAAACGGTTAATAACCGGTTAAATTGCATTCCCTAGTTAGGTAGTGTATTAATTTAGCAGCATGATAAGAAATCACAACAGTGGCCCGTTTCACGAAGCTAGAAGTTACAAATTACAAGCGGAGCTCTCTTTCTAGCAAAAAGAGTTAGAAAGAGACTTCCGCTTATAATTTGTAACTTGTAGCTTTGTGAAACGGGCCTCAGGTGATTTGTTTGAAACTAATAATAGTTTATCATTACTATGTACTTTGCTTTTGCGTGTATTTTCATCTTAAATAAGCCGATTATGTTGTTCTTTTTCAATGATCAAAAGTTGAAAAAAATGTTTTTTTGTATTTAAACCCATTTTCATTTAAACGTCTTTCGGGTTCTCCTTGACCAGTCCTTTCTATGTTGTCCATATCATTAGCTTCTGATAATTAATAGATGTTAATACGTACGTAAAACTAGAGTAACGAGTAGATTGGATTTTCGAGGTTCATGAATTGGAGTGAAATTTAAATGAAACGTAACAATGGTAACGCCACAATATTAAAAAAAAAATCAATAATAATGAGATAGGGTAAAAATGTTTTTTAATAATGGTAACATTAAAATGACGGCCATGGCAGTTCAGTCACGCGAAAAAAATGTGAATTTGTGATTAAAATTATCATTGTTTGAACAAAGCTATTTTGTTTTTAACCAAATAATTTAATCGAATGAGTTGTTAACGGGCTCCTTGTTGGTTATGTGTGCGGGATCGTGCGAGTTTTGGAGGGAAACCGCGGTGTTCGTCCGAACGCACGGGCAGTATTGTTAAAAAAACTGTGTTTTTTTGTATCAAATGTCCGTCATAGGTACGTTTTTTTACCTTCATAAAGTATCGATTAACTCACTGAGCTCTGTAGCGGCTCCCTGGGTCTCTCAGGGGCTCAAAAGAAGCTTTCTAACTCTTTGTTTACCTTTTTCCTTAACTTTTTTGGTGTTTATGTCAACAAATTATAGTATAATAATCGTTGATGATGTGGCTAGTGCATTTTTTACGCGAATTCTGTCGTTTTCGCCGCGTCCTCGGTCGTTAACGCGAAGTGGAAATAGTTTTGTTGATAATTACAGTAAGTTAACATTGTTTTTGACGGGCGTGTTTTAGTTAAATCTATTTTAGTGCATATGTTGTTTGTAATAAAGTTTATAGTCGTAGAAACTTGTCTAGTCGAGTAATTTAACCAAATTCTTTTTGTTAAATGGTTACCAATAAATATGATAGTTAAAGTAAAAATGTTGATGATTTAATGAAAATAACATTGTATAGTTACTGTTTTATTATTGTTAACATAATTAAAAAAACTAATCTACAATTTAGTATGAAATAATGAAATGAAATAAAATTTATTTGGCACTTAAAGCACTTAAAGTAATACCATTTGCTCAGTTAAGTCAATTTATTCTAGATAATTGTATTTTAATTGCATCAAGCCCAAAATGGTCTCCACTCAGCTTTTTATGCCACAGTATATTGTTCAGATATTCCGTGACGCTGGTTTTCAGTGAGGCCCGGAGAGGTGAATGGTGCACCGTGATAAGTAGACAATTTAAAATTAACCAAAACCAAAACACTACATACAATTGCATACAACTAACCATGCATGTGAGTGAATGTACATATACGAGTGTCTGTTTGTGTGTGAGTGAGTGTGTGTGTGTGTGTAAATGTGTGTCAGTACGACTGCTTATGTACTGGATATTTGGATTGATGAGACAAGTTACTTAAGATTATGTTTGAGAGACGTAACCAACTGATGTATGTTAAATCTTTAAATTCAAACAACAATTACTTTTTCTCTGCAAAGTATCAGTCAGTTAGTGATTAGGGGAGACAAATGTCCATATTTCTGATGCTGGTATGATGGCAAAATACTACTTATCTGAACTGAATATAAGGAGAGTAGTAACAGATTGCATATTTAAAAGTTTGTATAATCTTGAGAAAAGCTAAGTAAATGTGGATGCAGCTTCTTTAACCTTTAACTGACGTGGTATATGTCTCACAGACGTCATGACTATTATTTCAACTCTATGTCACCATGGCCTAAGTGCTACTTTAAAAATGTGCTCTGAAACCACTTCGTCAATTAAAGGTTAAATAATTTATATAACTTCTGTTTGTGTAGAATTTGTAATTTTGCCATCCCACGGGAACTGTGATTTATTTCAGGATTATAGGTAACCTATGTGCTATTCCAGACTATCTATCTCTGTGCCTAATGTCATCCAGATCCCTTCAGCCATTCTGCTGTGATTCCGTAACAAACATCAAAACTTTCGCATATTTAAAATATTAGTTGTTTATATTTATGAAATGGAATTTCATCACTTTCAAATGACTGAACAATCTCAACATTACTGAATACACAGTAATAGCAGCTTTACGTAAATTAGCTCTGGTTTCTTTCTTGACCATAGTCACCGTAGTGCTCGAATCAAACATAAAGATTCATAGTCAAATGGCAAATACGGCTATCTGTTACTGTCAGTGAGAGTTTTAAGTGAGCTAGCAACTGGTAGCAAGTATCTGTTCCTGAGTCTTGGATGTTTTCTATGTATTTAAGTATGTATTTCTCCATATAAGTATTTATATCGTTGTCTAGTACCCATAGTACAAGCCTAGAGCTTAGTTTGGGACTAGGTCAATTTGTGTGGGATTGTCTACTGATGTTTATTTATTTCTTTCGTTAACAACCTGTTCAATATTGGTGTGATTGGAGCAAGTATTTGTTCCTGAGGCTTTGATGTTTTCTATGTATTTAAATATGTATTTGTCTATATAAGTGTTTTTAAAATTTGTCTAGTAACCATAGTACAAGCCTAGAGCTTAGTTTGGGACTAGGTCAATTTGTGTGGGATTGTTTACTGATGTTCATTTTATCTCTGAATTCCCTTATTGTTACAGCAACTCGAAATGGAGCAGAACATGGCCTCGGAAGTGGACCCTCTGAGTACCTACGAGTACCCTCAGTTCAGTTACCCTCACTTGCAATACAACCCCTATCCCTACGATGTCAAGCTTGAACAACCTCTCAACTCCATCAACTACATGAACAATAATATAGCGCTCCACCAAATCGCACCCCATTCTAACGATATACCATTAAATATACCTCCAATTAACAATATACCACTTAATAATACACCAGTTAATGATAGCCAAGTTAATGATGTCGGAAACTCCAGTAAAACTGATGATGTGAAACCGTTTTTCGATTTGAGCAAGGTTAAAAAAGAGTCCGGGAAGAAAAGCAGTTATTGGTCGCAGAAAATAACGGATGAGAACTTCCCTTTTTACGCTTGCGCTTTGTGTAATGTAAGTTATAAGTTACTACGGGACCTGGATTCACATTTGGTTGACCATAAGGAACGGTTGACCAGTTATGATTTTAGAATGAAAAATAAAAAAAAGAAGAAACAACTGAAAAAGGAACAGAAGAAGTTGAAGAAGCTCTCGAAAGAGGTTAAACAGGAAGTGGAGATCAAACCTGAGGAGGGTTATATCGGTAATGAGAAAGCGGCTGATTTTGTTAACAATACGTTTTTAAATGATTCCGTTGTAAATAATGAAGCAGATAAATCTGTTAGTTTAAATGTAAATGTGAGCAATATTAATGATAAAGTTAATAAGGATGCCAAGGAGCCGAGTAAAGAAGTTGTTACTGAAGTAAAAGCTGCGGAAACCCAAGGCGAGAAGGAAGTAGAATATAATAAGGATTTGGAGAAGATTTACAAGTGCTTCGCTTGCCAGAAGCAGTTCTCGTTGAGTTATTATTTGAAGCTACATGTCCGATCACACACAGGTATAGTAAATTGTTTTAATTGTTTAAGAGGTTAGAAAGTTGACTATAGATGGAGCAACTCTTTTGCTTGTTTGTTTTAGGCGAAGGCTAGACGTACAATAAATATTGTTATCCATCAATATTTATCTCATATTGTGATATATATTGTTCGTCTAGTCTGCTATATTGATGGATGCTATATTGAATCCATGAACAGAATATTGTGATCCATCAGTATTTGCCAATTGATGGATAACAATATTTATTCTACGTCTAGCCTTCGCCTTATAGTCAACGTTTTAAGTAATGACAAAGTTGTTTTTTCCATACAAAGTGAAAATAAACACTGGGACTCCTAGTAGTAGTGCTCTATCAGCCCTAGGCGGGATGACGTCGATTTATTTGACACCCTGTATACATACATTGCAAGTTAAATAATAGCTTGTAAAAAAGTACCTGCTGTCACCTCTCCGATGATATTTATTATAATTTATTTAATTTCAGATGAGAAACCGTACACATGCAGTGAGTGTGGCCAGTCGTTCATAACCGCGAGCAAACTCGGGCGTCACAACAAGCGAATCCACCTCGCCATTAAATACCAGTGTCGGATATGCTATAAGATATTTACTAGGTATGACTTAAGTTTGGCATTATCTTATCTTATCTTACAGATGGGCCCTTTCGGATACACTTCGACCCTTTAGGATCTTTTGTGCAATTACCCTCTTACACACTCAGCTGTTCGAATGTGCAGGTTTCCTCACGATGTTTTTCCTTCACCGTAAGAGCGTCGGGTAATGCACTTAAGTTAGAAAAACTGGTACATGGTGACCGCGAGGTTCGAACTCGGTACCTCACGATCACGAGTCGACCCCTAAGCCACTAGGCCACCGAAGCTCTTTATGTTTGGCATTTCTCGGTCTGTAAGTAAAAAACCGGTCAAGTGCGAGTCGGACTCGCGCACCGAGGGTTCCGTCGCACAGTAGGTATTATTATATGCCGTTTTGAATTCGATTTCGAATCCGTGGCAGCATATTATGTTTCCTCTTAAATACTACTTAAGAGGCAACATATGCTGCCACGAATTCAACGTGGTTTTTGTTAGGGTCTCCCCACACCTATCGACGCGGAATCGGCTTTCGCCGAGTGTTTTACACCACGCTATTCGCATTTAGCCAATCGGCCATCTTAAGCCGGCTACTCACACACCTGCTGCAGGGGCAATACCGGTTGCACGGCGGTTGGACCAATTTTAGGCTGTTCTCTACACACTAGCCTGCCGTTCAGTGTGTAACTGATAGTCCCGCTGAACGCACGTCCACGAGAATGCCTCCTGTGTTGTCGAAACACCAGAGGATTGGTATCGCCTTGGCACTTTCTGTGGTGCTACCAAAAAAAAAAAGGAAGAGAAGATATTGGGTGAAGAATTGGTTGCAGAAACGAAGCAAATTGTGCCACATGAATATTATGAAAGAATTGGAAGTAGATGATCTTAGAAACTTTTTGCGAATGGATATTGATTCTTTTGAAGAGCTCGGTTGTCACCAATGAACTGACTGGAATTGCCCCAATCCTACTACACACGCAGCAACCTTGCAGGGCGGTAGACACAATTTAGGGAGCTAGGAAGGTCTTGCGCCCCTGCCGCCCTGCCGCAGGCCCAATCTAAAAATTGCTCCTGCTTGCCTACACACTTCACAATTAAGGAGGCAATCAAGGGTCCAATTCCCATATTGCCCCTGCAGCAGGTGTGTGAGTAGCCGGCTTTAGCGGTTGTAAACCTACGTTCAGCAGTGTCATCCTCGGTACGGCCGCAGACGCCTATCGCAGCAGCTGTAAACCTACGGTCGGCTCTCGCGTGCCCCGTACTCGCGAGACGTCAGATAGCCCTCTATGTAAAAGTAAGGGTTTCCCCACACCTATCGACGCTGAACGGCTGTCGCCAGCTCTAGTCTGCTCTCACCGTAGCTACTCGCGAGCGAGACGAGCTTGAAATGTTCTATAGTTTCTTAATAATTGAAAAGTGGAATTACGTAACAGAATAATTAGGATCACTAAAAAGAATAAAATTTTAAAAAAACACTCCTTCAGAAGGGCAAAAAATATTTTTGTTATTCGCGGTATTTTTGCGTTGTTTGCGTGTTTTTTTTTGTCCTGTCATGTCGCTCCCCGATTGGTGCATAATAAAGTTTTTTTTTGCAGGTTCGAGTATTTAACTAGACATTTCGATAAAAAACACGCCGAAGATAAATTGGAAGGGGAGCCTTACGGTAAGCGTTTATTTATTTTATTACAGTCAAATAGCCAGCGTTGTTTTCTATGTAAAGTCTGTTCCTATTCGGACTGCCAATGACAATAACAAGTATACCTAACTGTAATTGTCTTTAGATAGAGGATGAAATAGCGATGAGAATAATGTTACCCCCAATTAGTTTATTAAAAAGGTTGAATATATATTCATCATCACCATCGTATCGCTGGGTGCGACAGAGACGAAAAACTCTCTTATCAATCAAATCTATTAAAACATCACTACATTTTCAATTTCAAAAATAAAACAGTTTGAAAAAAAATTCTTTATGACAAGAATCTGTCAGTCTAATTGTATTTTCACGGAAAGTGCTTTTCATCAAAAAATACGATATTAAATAGAGATTACTACCTCAAAATGGACATGAAGACAATGATTAAGTGTATAAATAAATAATATGACCGTGCTCAAACTTCAAAAGTAGATTATGAAGTAACAATGGTAAATTTATTTGTTATATGAGTGACAGAACGAAAAAGTCCCGACTATATTGTATTTATTTCGCTCAGGTTCACTTTGTCC
Source organism: Acleris cristana (assembly GCA_948252455.1). NCBI lineage: Eukaryota > Metazoa > Arthropoda > Insecta > Lepidoptera > Tortricidae > Acleris > Acleris cristana. The sequence goes on along the minus strand of OX411798.1, from coordinate 1,578,159 downwards.
ATATTCCGATCTCGTCCACATTCTCATCTCAGCCACATTCCCATCTCGTCCACATTCCCATCTCGTCCACATACCCATTTCATCCACATACCCATTTCGTCCACATTCCCATTTCATCCACATACCCATTTCGTCCACATTCCCATTTCGTTCACATTCCCATCTCGTCCACATTCCCATTTCGTTCACATTCCCAAAACCTAGTGAACAACCGAGTGATAGAATTGATATAGAACAACCCTATAGTTCTAAGTTAGGTTGCAGACGAGTTAGGAATGAGGACGAGTTGGGAATGTGGGCTAACCGGGAATGCGGACGAGTTGGGAATGAGACGAGTTGGGAATATGGACGAGATAGGAAGTGGACAATTTGGGATTGGTATGTGGAGGAGTTGGGAATGTAACCGAGATGAGAATGTTTAGTAAATGGGAATATGGACAAGGTGAACCTGAGCGATTTATTTTTCTACATAAGTATGTATATCGTTGTCTAGTACCTAGAGCTTAGTTTGGGACTAGGTCAATTTGTGGGAGATTGACTATCCCCTGATATATTTTTTTAAATATCTTCAGTCGGCGATAACTTGTCTTATTATATGCCCCTATTTTTTTTTACACACAGATTACAACGCCATCTTGCCATATCTCAAAGAACTAGAGGAGCAGCTCCGAGAGAAAGCCGAGAAAGAGACCAAGCCGAAAACCGAGGATCTGTGGGCCGACTGGCCGGAGGTCGACCAGACGCACTGCCTCGAGGACCGGAAGGACTTCATGGAAGACCAGAAACCAGTGGACACGTATGCTCTGAACCATTTGGACATCGTGATGGACGACGTTAAGGTATGACCACAGCCCACGCAAAACAAAAGAGTAACAATCTAGCTAGTGTTAGATTTTTTTTATCGATATATCGATAGTTGTAGAAGAACAACACGGTCCACGAAATAAAAAATGTATTTAGTAATAGGTAGTTTACGTGACGGTTGCGTAATGCCAATTACGCAGAGTCGCGTACAATACTTTATCTACACACATATTATAAGTACTCTAAGATGGGTTCAGAAGCCGAAAGGCAAATGACCAGCATTACCTGTGGTAGTAGGTGACAGCGATGACAGCTGTAACGTAATTTAATTACGTTATCGAATATTGTAAGGTTATGAGATACAAATTTGGAACATCTTCCAAAATTAACAGCTGTCATCGCTGTCACCTACTACCACAAGTAATGCTGGTAATGCCTTCGGGTTTTGAACGCATAATAGAGGACTTATGATATGTGTGTAGGTAATAGTACATTTTGATACAAGTGCGGAAAGTATGCCATTTTGCACGAGTCCCGAGGTGTGACTCGGGACGAGTCAAAATGACAGTTCCGCACGTGTATCAAACGACGTTTTTTAATACATTTGCGAAAAAATGCCCGTATTCACAAACGTCACTATGGTCTCACAGTGCTCACGAACGCACAGGGTGGTTCAAACGGTCTCATAAACAAAAGATCGGTCAAAAAGGACCAATCACAAAGCTGTATTGAACGCAGAGCGTTTACTCAGTGAAGGATCCCTTAAGTATTGTTTGTGAATACGAGAGTGAGACTCGCAGTGACATTTGTGAATACGGGTGATAGTCTAGTGCGTAGACCACAGGAAAAGTTTTCTTGTATTTGTGTTAATAACTAAATTGATTGTTGTGTTGCCAGGCCCCGGTGGAACTGGAGACGTCAGTCCAGGTGAAGATCGAGGTGGAGCACGAGCCGCCCGGCCGCGACTCGGACGACGCGCAGGACGTCAAGGACGAGAGGTAGCTTCAAATACAACACAAACTCTCGCTTTTTTAACAAAAACATAAGATAAGATAAAGATAAAGATACATTTATTCACAACAATACAAGATTACATTAAGTAGATACAAAAAGAACAAGACAGAGAAATTGTTGCGAAACGGTCCCAACTCAGCATTCGCTAGCCGTAAAGCCAGCACTGGTCTTCCGTTGGAACCGCTTGGTGAAGAGACGAAAAGTGACACACTTAACACAAAACAACATTGAGAGAAAAAGAAACAAAAACAAGACAAAAAACAATCATTCGTTTGAGAATATCTTGAACGACCATAAAATTTGCAATCAGTTAACTGGCAACATAAAGGGAACAAAACTATAGTCTATGGGAGGTTATGCTATTAAAAACGGTCTACTCATGTTGACCAACTTTACAGGAGACCGAAAATAGCGTGCATTACTGCGCGCTTTTGTATTTACATAGAATATAATGGTATCCTGCCTTTTAGCCTAAATTCATTTGGCAAAATGTATCGTTTGCCAACCGTTTCATTTGCCAAACCGCTTTTTCTCCTGTAACTGTGAATATTTCAGGATTTATTTCAGTACCATCGTGTAGCCCTGTAGGTTAGGTTAGTTTTTATAAAAATCCTGAAATATTACATAGTTACACAAAAAATCGGGTTGGCAATTGAAATGGTTGGGAAACGATAAATTTACCAAACATGTTTGCCAAAAGGCAGAGAACCGAATAGAATACAATAGAATAGAAAATACTCGTATTTATTCACCGCATACACAAGAGAGACGATAGAAAAATATAAAATAAAAACATTTCGGAATTTCAAGGTGTTCCCCGACTCCGACGTTATTTAAAGTATATTTTTACTATATATTTTTAATTGTATTAAGAGCTCTTCTAATGGCCGAATCCTATATTCAAACCGCGGATAGCTAGGCTTACTTCGGATTAAATTTGACACATTTTGTATGGGCAAATGTCAAATTTTAAACCGAGGTAAGTCTTATCTGTGTGGACTTGACAGAAGCGCGTGGAGCTGACCCCATGTGCTTCTGTTTAGTCCACCAGAGTAAATCTCTTTAACCGAACAATTGTCCTCGCGTGTGATATCCATGGACTTGTTTCTCTAATAAGTCCATGGCGATTGTCTAAAACTTGATACTGGCGAACTACACCTTGTTAAAACAAGGAGTGAAAGCCATTAATTAAGAAAAAAAAAGCCTGATCTGTTAGCGATTTGAATATAGGGCTCGGCCGTAAACCATTACAAATGACCATGGCCGCTGAAAAAAAAAACAATCATATTCATACTACCTTTTAAATCTCAGCATGTCCGACGAAGACTACTTCCCCTCCAACACCTGGGCGGAGTCCCCCAAGCTGGAGCCCTGCCCCCTCTCTCCCACGCGGCGGCGCAAGGACGGCCCGCTGACCTGCAAGGTGTGCGACAAGGCGATCAGCTCCGCGTCGTACCTGCGCATCCACATGCGCACGCACACAGGCGAGAAGCCGTACAAGTGCTTCACGTGCGGCCGCGGGTTCATCACCTCCAGCAAGATGCACCGGCACGTGCTCACGCACAGCGAGACCTGGGACAGTGAGTAGCGTGATTCGGTTAAAAACCGGTTTTTTAGGGTGAAAAGTGAGATTTTTTAAAAGTTAACCGAGATTTTTGAAAAGCTAACCGAGATTTTTGAAACTTGAACCGAGATTTTTCAAAAGCTAATCGAGATTTTTGAAAATAAAAACGTGATGAGTGCTTTTCTATATAACTATTCAATCAGATACGAGATTAAGAAAGTTAAGTGACGATAGACTATGTTATATTTTTCTAGCGGACAGAGTCACGGAGAAAAGCTAGTATATTATATTTTGTTGTTCTTATTTCCAGAAGATGGAGTGAAAGAAGAAGGGGTTGACGTCAAAGAGGAGGACAAAAAAGACGGAGAAGAGGATGGGTAAGTGTTTTTATTTCCTATACATAAAGCGCCCTTTTCACACCAACTGACCAACTATGTTTTTTTTTACGTAATTTGTGCTTTTGTTGTGAATAAATATATTTTCTTTTTTTCTTTTGGAATTGTCCGTTTTGTTACCAAAATCCAATACGTTTCTTGGTAACAAGACGGACAATTCCATACATATTTTTGGGGACATATCGGGAGTACTATTTTTTCTTGTTCAGAATGATGATCCCGACCAACGTGCATTTTTTTTCCAAAATCTGAAGAAAAAGTCAAAGGTGTGCTATTTTTTTGAAACTCCCCTTTAGGGTTCTGTAGTCAAACAACAAAGGAACCCTTATTATTTTATTTGTCCCTATATCCGTCTGTACATCAGCGACTATTACGCAATGAAGTAATATGAGGAAAAAAATATATCCGATTATGACAACTAATTACAGTGCTCATCACACTCATATAATTTACGAAATATATAACATACTTTTTGCTCGTGACTTTGTCAGCGTAGATTTAGATTATCGTTCGCTATTGTATGGTTTTTTTTGACAGCTACGCCATTTATGCATCCCCTCACAATCCTTGTTTTTACGATAAAATAACCATGGAACCCTGTATTACTCCATATTACCGACGTGTAAAAGAGCCCTCATGTGGCCAATTTACTGAATAAATATTTTGAATTTTGAATTTTTTGTTTTTTTTTTATATTTAGGCATAGTTCGACATGGTCTTAGTCTTAACCGACATTTTTCTGCTCTTTCCAGAACAAAACCAAAAACGAAGATCAGGAAAAAGCGTAACACGGAAAAAAAGAAGCGCTACTACCAGAAGCGACCGCACTCTTGCGAGTTCTGTCACAAAAGGTTCCTGCACCTTGAAATGTTACAGGTTTGCACATTTTATATTTCTTACAGGTAAAAAAAACAGGAAAATCTGGGACTCTGAATCATTTCGTTTTTTTTTTTGGTTAGTTTATTATTATAATTGTTTAGTTTATATTACTAATTCATATATTAAGTGTTTCATGTGGTAAAATAAAATTCAATCACGTTAAACGATTAAAATCGGTTATTGTCAAACATTATTAATGTATAATGTTTATTTGGGCACCAACGGTACAAGTAAAGAAAAAATATTACAGTAAAACTTTCATAAAACATTGACCAGTGAAGTTGCCACAATTAACTAATATAGTACAGAGTAACACCTCAAAAATGTGTGTTTACATAGTATTAAGTTCAAGATGATGATGGTGATGATGGTGTTGATGATGATGATGATGATGATGATGATGATGATGATGATGATGATGATGATGATGATGATTATTATTATTATGGTGATGATGATGATGGTGTTGATGATGGATGATGATGATGATGGTGTAGTAGAGTTGATCCGTCCCCGGCAGGTCCACAAGAAGAGCCACTCGGGCGAGAGCGCCGTGCTGCGCTGCCACTACTGCCTGGCCGAGGCCGAGGACGAGGCGCGCCTGCGCGAGCACGAGGCCGCGCACGCGGGACCCAAGCCCTTCCTGTGCACGCTCTGCGGGAAGGGGTACAAGCGCCGGGAGACCATGGTACGAACATTTTTTTTATTTTAAGGGGCTTCTAAACGGGCCATATTTTCACTGCAATATGTGGCCGGCAACTATTGGTGTCTTTCTCTAACATACGCATAGGAGTAAGAGAGGGAGGTACATTAAATCATCACTTCATCCGCGTACGTAACTAAGTTTTGTAACTAACTAGGAAAAAGGATTTTTTTTTCTTGGTTTGTAACTAGGGTACGAATGAAGAATTCAATTTTGATGGTTTTGTTTGGCAGCGTAACTAGATTATAAACAAATAATTTTCATTTCCTTCTACGTAGCTGGGTTACGAACGAATAATTAATTTTACCTTATGTCCTTGTATATTACCGCTTAATGAATGAATTTGATAGAGTCGCCGAAGCTCCGCTATTGCGGAGCTCCTATTTTTGCGCAGTTTAGCCCTTCGGGCCTGCTGCAAAACTAACATAACCTAAACCTGCTATTAAGCGGTTTTATACAAAGCATATTTATTGATAAAATAAATGAAAACAAAGTTTTAAAAACATGCGTTTTTTATATTGTCGTCAATATATTATGTTAAAAACCTTTATCATTATTATCATATCAGCCGAAAAACGATAACTGCTGGAAATAGGCCGTCCCCTAGGATCTCAAAAAAAGGAAATATCTTAAAAATATAAAAGCGCAAAAAGTCCACCATTTTTTTTTTTATTTACCCAATTACAATCGCGCCATCAAAACGAATGTAATGACGAATACGAGGGGACATAGGAACGGACATATGTATACATACATACAGGTCAAACACAACCCTCATTTTGAGCGCCGCAGTCGGGTAATTAATAATGAATATGCCACTGTATCCGGTGAACGTTCGGCGCAGTAAATTATTTCACAATCACTTAAAAATGATCTCTCCAGGTGTACCACCGCAAGAACCACAAAACAACCAAGAAGTTCATCTGCGACATCTGCTCGAAGACGTTCAACGCGCCGTGCAAGCTGCAGCGGCACCTCGTCAGCCACCGCGCGGACAAGTTCGTGCTGCGCTACGAGTGCCCCGTGTGCGCGCACATGTTCAACACCAAGTACCACGTGCAGATGCACCTGGCCACGCACCAGAAGGAGGGGCTGTGAGTATTGTACCAGGTTATATATATATAGTGTTCGTGCTGCGCTACGAGTGCCCCGTGTGCGCGCACATGTTCAACACCAAGTACCACGTGCAGATGCACCTGGCCACGCACCAGAAGGAGGGGCTGTGAGTATTGTACCAGGTTATATATATATAGTGTTCGTGCTGCGCTACGAGTGCCCCGTGTGCGCGCACATGTTCAACACCAAGTACCACGTGCAGATGCACCTGGCCACGCACCAGAAGGAGGGGCTGTGAGTATTGTACCAGGTTATATATATATAGTGTTCGTGCTGCGCTACGAGTGCCCCGTGTGCGCGCACATGTTCAACACCAAGTACCACGTGCAGATGCACCTGGCCACGCACCAGAAGGAGGGGCTGTGAGTATTGTACCAGGTTATATATATATAGTGTTCGTGCTGCGCTACGAGTGCCCCGTGTGCGCGCACATGTTCAACACCAAGTACCACGTGCAGATGCACCTGGCCACGCACCAGAAGGAGGGGCTGTGAGTATTGTACCAGGTTATATATATATAGTGTTCGTGCTGCGCTACGAGTGCCCCGTGTGCGCGCACATGTTCAACACCAAGTACCACGTGCAGATGCACCTGGCCACGCACCAGAAGGAGGGGCTGTGAGTATTGTACCAGGTTATATATATATAGTGTTCGTGCTGCGCTACGAGTGCCCCGTGTGCGCGCACATGTTCAACACCAAGTACCACGTGCAGATGCACCTGGCCACGCACCAGAAGGAGGGGCTGTGAGTATTGTACCAGGTTATATATATATAGTGTTCGTGCTGCGCTACGAGTGCCCCGTGTGCGCGCACATGTTCAACACCAAGTACCACGTGCAGATGCACCTGGCCACGCACCAGAAGGAGGGGCTGTGAGTATTGTACCAGGTTATATATATATAGTGTTCGTGCTGCGCTACGAGTGCCCCGTGTGCGCGCACATGTTCAACACCAAGTACCACGTGCAGATGCACCTGGCCACGCACCAGAAGGAGGGGCTGTGAGTATTGTACCAGGTTATATATATATAGTGTTCGTGCTGCGCTACGAGTGCCCCGTGTGCGCGCACATGTTCAACACCAAGTACCACGTGCAGATGCACCTGGCCACGCACCAGAAGGAGGGGCTGTGAGTATTGTACCAGGTTATATATATATAGTGTTCGTGCTGCGCTACGAGTGCCCCGTGTGCGCGCACATGTTCAACACCAAGTACCACGTGCAGATGCACCTGGCCACGCACCAGAAGGAGGGGCTGTGAGTATTGTACCAGGTTATATATATATAGTGTTCGTGCTGCGCTACGAGTGCCCCGTGTGCGCGCACATGTTCAACACCAAGTACCACGTGCAGATGCACCTGGCCACGCACCAGAAGGAGGGGCTGTGAGTATTGTACCAGGTTATATATATATAGTGTTCGTGCTGCGCTACGAGTGCCCCGTGTGCGCGCACATGTTCAACACCAAGTACCACGTGCAGATGCACCTGGCCACGCACCAGAAGGAGGGGCTGTGAGTATTGTACCAGGTTATATATATATAGTGTTCGTGCTGCGCTACGAGTGCCCCGTGTGCGCGCACATGTTCAACACCAAGTACCACGTGCAGATGCACCTGGCCACGCACCAGAAGGAGGGGCTGTGAGTATTGTACCAGGTTATATATATATAGTGTTCGTGCTGCGCTACGAGTGCCCCGTGTGCGCGCACATGTTCAACACCAAGTACCACGTGCAGATGCACCTGGCCACGCACCAGAAGGAGGGGCTGTGAGTATTGTACCAGGTTATATATATATAGTGTGATTTAATAAAAAAATAATGTTAAACATATTATTAAACTCTAAATTACATACACATACATTAAATCACGCCTGTTTCCCAGAGGGGTAGGCAGAGACCACTTCTTTCCACCTGCTACGATCTTGACAAATCTCTTTCGCTTCTTCCGCATTCATACATCAAGTCACGCACGTCAGTTTCTGGTTCTTAAAATTCGGCCCTTTTCCAGTATTTTTCTAAATTAATTTTGTTTTTAATCTACGTCATTTCAATTGTTATTAAACCATTTTGAGCGATTTGATATACAAATCACGATGTCAATTGTTCACTGAACGCCAACACTGATATCCGGAATGACCGTAATAACAATGCTATAATGGTTATTAAAGTACAGTTATTACCACAAAACAGAAAAAACAGTAGAAGTGTCACGAGGGCGTGTAATGTGTGGCATAGTTATGCGGAGTTCCGCATAACCTACCATACTTTTGCCGCGATCGCTTATTTCGATATTTCTAAAATAGGAAATAAATGCCTTATTGTGCTATTTTGGAGTGTAAAAACGATAGCCGCACCAAAAAAATTTTCATGGTGTCGCACAGTGGGAGATCGGAGGAAAAAAGTCCCATTTCGCTAGGTTTTAAAACTGCATTCCGGCCATAATAAATGTGAAATAGACCCCTTGACTAAGTTAATTCCAAAGTATTTATCTCACAGGTTACTTATAAGAACGTTAATCAGCTGTCTAACTGGACTAGACTGAGCGCGTTGCATTTTATACGAAATTTTATGGTTATTTTGAAATGTGAAATCACTAGTAATAATGCGATATTAATAAAATAAAAATAATAACAATAACAAACCATGTTTTGTACTATTGGAAAAGTATACTTGCGATCGTGAATGGCCACGTGTTTTTTTATTGTTGAATTTTTTATGTGGTTATCGATTTTCATCAGGTTTTTGAAAAATAAACGCTTGTAACTGTCTTGCCATCCACTGCCTTCCAGTGAATTGTGTATCAAAACATTCTTTGAAGTCTTGGCTATCATTATCTATTAGTATTAGCTGCTTCTAAGTGCGACTTTAAGAGATATCTTAATTACAACGAATTAACCTAATAACTCCTGTTAAAATGCGTATTTGCTTAAACCTCTTTAATGACGGTAATTAACTAATATATCAATGAAAAACATTTAAATAGGGTAGAATAATATATTTATACTCATTTTCGGGTGTCACATCAAGAAAGTAACATCGAATTTAACCATGTCTACTTTCAGCATTTCCAATAAGGAATTAGTTGACATTTTGCTTTTAAGCGGTCGGGAAGTGCACAAGTGTCTCGAAAATATCAAGACCAAGTACTCTGCTCTTGTTGATGATGATTTGGAGCAAGTTTATCGTCACCTAAGCCGGCATTTCATACCTGCGTTTTCAATGAAGTGGAAGCAATCGGCCAGAAGTAAGGCTAAGTTTTACAAAAAAAATGAAGCCTGGTTGCAGCTGGCATTTACTTTGCCGGCATCTTCGGTAACAGCAAAGAGTCCAGAAGAAGAAGAAGGCGAGCCTGGACCTTCGAAGCGGTCACGAATGGGACGTCCAGAAAAATCCTTTCAGGAATGCTGCGACCGCACAAAGCGCTACAAAGTGAGGACTTTATGCGACAATTACCCTCAAGAGATGATTATGAAGGCTGCTAGCAATCTGGAAGAAGAAAAATTAGACTCCACCAAGTTTTCGCCAGAGCAAGCATTGGCATTGTTCTTGGATGCCTCTTTATCGAAGCATCAATACGAGATTTTAAAAAAAGCGACGAAGGATTTGGGGTGCGACATTTTTCCTTGCTACGACTTAGTTGCAAACGCAAAAAGAGCATGTTTAATTGAAGAGATAGATTGCACCGAATCCTACGCCTGTGTAGAGTTACAAAGTTTACTGGATCACACTACAAAACGGATTTTTATGACCAAAACTAATGAAGAGTTGGCGGAAATTAATGACAGCTGTACATTAGTTTCAAAGTGGGGATGTGATGGCTCCTCTGGCCACAGTGAATATAAGCAACCGTTCGACGAAGAAGGTGTTTCAGACGAAAACTTATTTTTAACGTCATTGGTACCGTTACGGCTCATGGATGCCGAAAATGATACCAACGTACATTGGCATAATAAGAGCCCATCTTCTACAAGACTTTGTCGGCCAGTACAGTTCCAGTTTACAAAAGAGACTCGTGACATCATAAAGAATGAGATATCCAGAATGGAGTCGGAGATACTGAATCTCAACGAAACGATTGTGAACATAAACGGCAAAACATACACAGTCAAGCACACTTTATTGTTCACTATGATTGATGGAAAAGTAGCTCAAACAGTGACTGATACGTCATCGAATGCTGTGTGCTTCATTTGTAAAGCAAAGCCAACGGAAATGAACGATTTAAGTCGAGTGCAGGCAAAAGTGCTGAACGAAGATGCTTTGAAAGTTGGTTTGTCTCCTCTTCACGCACGAATTAAATTCATGGAGTGCATTCTACACATTGCGTATAATAAATCATTTCAAATGTGGAGAGTTAATAAAAACACATCATCTAAACGCGACGAAGAAAAGAAGAGGATTCAAGGTCTCTTTTCAAAAATTGGCCTTAAGATTGATTGTGTCAAACAAGGATCAGGTACTAGTAATGATGGAAACATGGCTCGTCGATTTTTCGCGAATGCTAAAGAAACATCAGAAATCACTGGAGTTGATTTCGATTTGATCCATCGATTTTCTATCATCTTGGAAGTCATCAACTCCGGAGCCCAAGTTGACGCGGAAAATTTTGGGGAATACTGCGAGGATACAGCCTTGCACTATTTGAGCTTGTACAGTTGGTACTACATGCCAAACACCGTACATAAAGTACTAATACATGGCAGTAAAATTATATCTGCTGCAGTGTTGCCGATTGGAAAATTAACTGAAGAGGCGCAAGAAGCACGGAATAAGGACTATCGCCATTACAGGTTGCATCATGCCAGAAAGTGCTCTCGGGAGAGTACCAATACTGATGTTATCAACATGCTGTTGACTTCATCTGATCCTTTCATATACAATTTAAGAAAGGAACCAAAAAAAAAACATTTACCCTTAGACGAGGATGCCAAAAAACTACTCAGTGACGCCTGAACGTCAAGTGTTTAATTAATTAAGTATGTATATAATTTATGTTTAAAATATAAACTTTATATGTTTTCAATTCGTAGAACTTACATTTTTAATAAAATATATATTTACTAATTATAAATGCATTTTTTCTTATTTTAAGCCTTAACTACCATAGAAAACCCATTTATTTAATCCCTTCACTGACTGATAAATATTAATGATGTTAAATCTTATTATAATCACTTAGTCCTATCATAATTTTATCATAACACTAATTATTAACAGTAATAAACAACCGTAAGGACTTTTTTCCGCGCGCCCATACACCGTCTCCCACTGTGTGTCGTGTTGTTTTTATGATAGTTTGAGTATTGGCGACAACAGGTCGGATACTAAGCGAAGCTCATGCCACTTCCACTGCTTTTTCTATTCCGTGGTAGTAAAAATGCTATAATGGTTATTAAAGTACAGTTATTACTATGGCAACGCTCATTAAAACAGTTTACACGCATTTGGTACGCTATGCCATTCCGATACTGTTAACAATATAGTCTTTTAACATTTCCCACAGAATCCTCGAAGAAAACCGCGGCGATATACTAGCCATGGTCCTTCAGAACGCGCGCAAGATCCCCAAGCAGGGCGCGGCCCCAGCGGCCCTCGCCGACCTCATCCCGGCCGACGAGCGCAGCCGCGTGTGCAACATATGCGGCGAGATGTTCCAGCACTTCTACTACCTCGAAGAACACCTCAAAAGCCACGGCTCTCGCATAGCTATCGAAGATGAAAACAAACAGGAAGAACGAAAACATGTGTGCCAGGTATGTCATAAAAGCTTTAAACTTCATTATTATTTGAAGTTGCACAGTTTCACGCATACAAAAGAAAAGCCGTACATATGCCAGCAGTGCGGGAAAGGGTTTATAACTAAAGGGAAATTGAAGAGGCACCTGGAAACTCATACTGGCTTGAAGAAATACCAATGTCATATTTGTTATAAGTTCTTTACGCGGCCGAGTTATTTAAGGATACACGTGCGGACGATCCACGGGAATCAGGATTATAATTTTAGAGTTGGGAAGGAGTTTGGTATTGCCGGGATAAATGCCATGTCGGTTATGACGCAGTATAGTGAATAAATTAAGTTGATGTTGCCGTAAATAGAACTTGCGAAAGATGTAAATAAAACCAAACGAACCAATTAGGATAGACCAAAAAAAATAACTCGCTGTTTTTATATTCTAATTCGAAAGAGACCAATTTTAAGAGACCAAGTTCATTGATTTTGTATTCGATCCAATAGTTTTGTTTGAATATCTTTATTTATTTAGCAGACATTTTATGGATGACATGATTATTTTTAATTTGGGCTGGCATTTTCTAATTATATTACAACAATTAAATAATATCTAATGATAAAAAGTGATTGTAATAATGTATTAAAACATACTATTTCAAGCGGTTTTCGCCTAACCCGTAAGATACACCTAGGAGGGCTTCAAGCCAAAAACAAAAGTCAAACAAAGTTTAAATATACTTTTGTCGAAATATCCAAAATAGAATCAAAAACTTAGTAATGCAGAACGGCTTTAAAACCCCATTCCTCGAAATGGTTTAAATTAGAGTAATTGTAAAAATATGAACAATCCCAATTCACCATGATTACTCGATAATCACGTACTTTTAAAGATCAAGCGAGGTCTTTGCAATGATTTATACACTAGATCATTATTTTCATATTAAGTTCAAGATGAAATAACTATTCATTATATGTTATTTTTAATAAAAACACGCTTGGTGAATATTTTGAGGTTATGTGTCAAACAGTAGTAATTTGTTTACATCGTTCGCAAGTTCTATTGACGGTGACTTTAGATGTATATACGGTACTTGTTATGAATAACGTTTGGTTTGCTATTGCTGTTGGCTTGTGATTTATAGAAAAATGGGTCAAGTGCGTGTCGGATTCCGTAGCGGGGGTTCCGTACAGCTCGACTCGCGCTTTTTAGGGTTTCGTAGTCTTATAGTTTCGCCAAAAATGTTACTTGTATTCAAAAATGCACCGTAAAAACAATTATTCTGAAAAAAAAAACCGTCTATCTATTACAGTTCAAAAGCTACAGCTCTTCAAAGTTAGGACAGACAGACAGACGGACGGATAAACCAATAGATAGCGTTGGCTTGATAATAGGGCCCCGGAGGGTTCCTTTTTAGTACGGGACCCTAAAAACGAAGGTTGTCAATCTCGCCAATCGTTTTCTATGAAGCACGAGACAAATATACTTGTCAGATGCGAGTGCAAGTGCGATAGTCAACCTAACGATATTAAAATGTATTATTGTATGTTTATTTAATACATAGATTCGTCATGCCTTTCATATTCTAAGAGCCCACGACACTAAACCTAGTTCGATAAGAATACCAGACGATATATATATATATATATATATATAATAAGTCACGTCATTAATGCGGGAACACGAAATGGCGATGCTGCCTGCTGCTGAATATTAAATGACAGCTAGGGATTGCCTATATCGACAAACTCAATTATCGATGCTTTTCCCATATACTAGTTATCGCTCCAAGATTTGTTTGTAAAAATAAAATTGTATGGAAAGTATGCAAATGAAACAAAATAGCAACATAATTCGGGTTATTCTTTATTTTAAAAGGTTTTTTTTAACCTCATCATTATATTTTTTTCCTTATTGTGTATTTCGGAATGACTGTCCCATTTACTATTGTTAAAATGAACGATCAGAATTTGTTAGGAGTAAATAAAATATGATGATGAGTGAAGGTTAAAAAATCCTTTTAAAAAAAAAAGTACTTAGCTATTTTGTTTCATTTGCATACTTTCAATAAAAAAATATTATTATAAACAAAACTTGGAGTGATCACTAGTATTTGGGAAAAGCATCGATAATTGAGTTTATCGATGTAGGCAATCCCTAGCTGTCCTTTAATTTTGCCCCGTATATTCCTAGGTCTGATAATTAGGTTTAATGTCGTGGGCTCCCCTACTATCAGAAATACGAAGGTTTAAATAGTTCAATCAACTTTGTGCTGTACCTCGTTGCCATGGTGACGTCTCTTGGGTCAGTCTTTAAGAGGCCGTACTCGAAATTTTGCCGGTTTTGCTTATTTTTGTGATTTTACAGTTAAAATACTGCTTTTCTATAAGTTTTAATGCTCAAAATTAAATGTCATTTTAGTTATGATCGAATAAATGAGCTACGAATAAATGAGCCACATTTTATTTTTGTCGAGTATTATAAATGCGAGATTTAGGTTGTTTTAAAACATTATTTATTGCCAGTTCTTTTGAACTTTTTGGATATTTTCTTTTGTAGATATAGGATTGATTTTGAACTAAAGTTTATTTCTGTTGTTTTAATTTTATGAACGAGAGTTCTGAGTAGCCGAAATCAAAAATAATTTTTGCCCGTTTTCTATAAAAAATTACCAAGTTTATTATTTTTTTACTCGAAAAATTTATATCTAAACCTCTTCCAGCAAAATTCACATAACAGTCGCCGGTGTCAGGTCGATTAATCAAAATAAAATAATAAAAACAAAAAAGTAGCTCATACATTCGTTGAAATTAGAAATTATCTTTCGTGTTGTGCATTAAAACTTGTAGAAATAGAGTATTTCAACTGTAAAATCACGTAAATCAGCGAAATCGGCCTCTTAAAACTTTGATTTCAAAAGATATAAGCCCACTAAAACTCAGTCGCATACGGAATCCCGACCGTATCTTTTGTTAACTGAAGCACGGCATAAGTCATAAAACCGATTACATTTATTGCGTTTTATAAGTGGGGTTGACCGCTCATTCGATATGCTATAATTGGATATACGGTGCCAACATAATTAGGAATGCTTGTGGTTTTCCCCGCAGAACAGAAAAAACAGTAGAAGTGTCAAGTGGGCGTGTAACGTGTGGCATAGTTATGCGGAGTTCCGCGCAACCTACCATACTTTGGCCGCGATCGCTTATTTCGATATTTCTATATTTCTAAAATAGGAAATAAATCCAGAAGCATGCCTTATTGTGCTATTTTGGAGTGTAAAAACGATAGCCGCGCCAATAAAATTTTCCATGGTGGCGTGTTGTTTGTATGATAGTTTGAGTATTGGCGACAACAGGTCTGATACTAAGCGAAGCTCATGCCACTTCCACTGTTTTTTCTATTCCGTGTTTTTTTCCACCCTGTATAGTATAAAGCAAATCTGTATATCCTTTAACTCCTAAACTAAACGGATTCTGATAAGGTTTTCAACATCAATTGGTAATGGAAAGTTGTTATAATAAATTCTAGATTATGTACAAGTATTAAAGTTGTAGAGTAATTAATTTCTCGGCATGACGTATCTATTATTAAATTAATTAGACTTATGGTAGACTGGTGTGATTTAAGCAATAATTTAACAGATAAAAGTTACTGCCAGTTGACAACTGTCAATTGTATTGGTGGAATCGGATTTACCCCCTTACTAATAAACGTTGAGTAACGGTTGTGTAGCTAAACCATGCTTTGTCTTTATTTGTCAAATTCAAATGTCACAATGATAGATAAGGACAAAGCATGGTTTAACTACACCACGGTTACTCAAAGTTTATTAGTAAGGGGGAGGAATTTGAGTGACAGACCAAATGTAGACGTACATTATTTATCATTGTAATTGCCCTTTTAAAAGTAAGTTACCAATGAAGCTACTTTTTTCAAGTATGTACGCACGTTACAGCCAATAGTGAAGCTATTGTTAAAAACATAATTATTATTGCAACAATAATGACACTATACAAAATCGCACTGCTAGATAAAAACAGTAGTAACTCAAAATACAACTGTATTCTAAAATCAACTTTAATACAACTGCTATGAACTTGAAACAGAACTAGCAAGGATTTTGAGTTGATACGGTTTTGATCTAGCGAAATAGTTTTTATTTTTGCAATAATAATATCACTATACAAATAGTTGTCTTCGTAATTTACTGTCGCACTCGGACGTCAATTAAATTTAATGCTTGTTTAGTGACGTGTTGTCTTATTCTATTGCTGTAGCAAAGAAAGTGGCAGCTGTAACTTTAATCAAGCATTAAATTAAATTGACGTCTCTAGGTGCGGCAGTAAGTGTCACTGTTGGATGTTAACTTCATTTAATCTTATTTTGTCTTATTTATTAAACCTCTTAATAACCTGAAGTGTATCTTTATCGCAAAAACGGCGGTTTATTAATTAACTTTATAAATCATGTGCCCGATTCTACATCATGGATTGGTTTTTTTATGAGAAAATTATTTTAGCCACAAAAGAGCATTTTAAGGTTATTGATGACTTTTTTTAAGCCTTAGTCTACCTAAAAGTCCTAGTTTAAGTAAACTCGAAAATAAGTGAGACAGAATGTTTACCTCTTTTTGCGGGTACAGACTTGGTGGCGGTATTTTTTAATATTTTAGTGTTAGAAAAAAAATCAGGTTGTAAATAGTACAATTTGTTTTTTTACCTGTATTTGTACAGTATGTCGGTAACTTTGGGACGATTGTCAATAATGTAGTTTTTTTAACGTAGCGCGTGTTACAGAGTTTTAATGTTAGAACCTGGTCACACTAAGTTAGATATTAATTTTGTAATTTACTGACTTAAATAAGGTTAAGAACCTTTGTGTTTTTGAACACAAATTCTTTAGCTGACCAGTTTTTATGTCTATGTAAAAAGAAAACTTAATTTTAAGTTACACCTACTTTAATTTCCATAACGCCGCCAATATAAAAAAAATATGTAAATTTTGCTTATTAACCTAACATACCCAAGTGTTCGCATTGTTGTGTTCCTTGTGGGGATAACACAACCGGTGAAATTTCTAGCATAGAGGCATTCCATCTTAGTGCTCAGGGTTGGCAACGGATTGGCAATCTTGAGATTGTCGTCGTAAGATTTTTGTTTTAGGGCAAATTAAATGTTGACAATCTCTCAGACCATCGAATCAAGTTAAGACTACGCCGAGCGTTTAGTGGCGCTCATTACTATTATTATGTATTCTAATAAACTATTGTCTTGAAATCGAAGTGTTTTTTGTTGTACAAATGAATACACTTCTACTCGCTTAATAACAATTGAACTATGAGTGAGTAACTTGGCTACACGAAGAATAAAGGTTATTCAACTTTTGTCATATAAGCATAAGCATAATACATTGTGTATTCATTTGTATAACAAAAACCACCCTTCGATTTAAAGACAATACTTTAGTTTATTAGAAAACACAATAATAGTAATTGAGGGCGATTCTCAACTTGATTCGATGGACAGAGAGATTGTCAATATTTAATTTGCCCTAAAACAAAAATCTTACGATGACAATCTCAAGATTGCCAATCCGTTGCCAACCCTGAGCACTAAGATGGAATGCGTCTATGCTAGAAATTTCACCGGTTGTGTTATCCCCACAAGGAACAACAATGAGAACAATGTTGGGTATGTTAGGTTTCATATTTTTTTTTCTCTTTTTCCCTTCAGTTGATTAAAATTAACATCTTGCCTAAGGTAGGATTGACTATAATTTCTATGTTAAAATAATTGTATATAAAATACTTTTTAATAAACGTTATGGATATGTTAATATTGTTGAAGTATTGACAAAGGTTTTGTAAGTGCCGGTAATTTATGTATACAAACTAGTGGATGCCCGCGATTTCGTACTAGAATTAGTTTCCCGCTACTCCCCTCATTTCTTCCCGTTGGGGTCGATTTTCGAAAAATCCTTTCTTAGTGCTCACTTTCATCATGAAAGGAACCCCTGTACCAAATTTCAAGTTTCTAGGTACAGTAGTTTGGGCTGTGCGTTGATATGTCAGTCAGTCAGTTTTGCCTTTTATATATATAGATATATATATATAGATTATGTTGTATGTCCATTAAAACTACAGATATACACTCAGGAGCAAAAATATCTGGTCAGAGTGCATTTTTCATACTAAAGAGGCTATTTCGAAGCCTTGGTTTCTAGCCAGGGGTTGTTTTGAATTAGGGTAATGGTGGATACTCCGAGGTTCAATAGAGGAGGTCAAAAGTTCTTAAGATACCTAACTTATCGCACTAGCAGATAACACCACAGCGAGAGAGTTTGGGTCATCATTTGGATTTCTTTACATTTTATTGCCATTTTAGATGTTTTTGTGAACATACACAATTAAGGCGTTAACCGCAGATTCAATCAGTTGGGTATCCTAGGCACTCTGGAAGTCCTGTATCGATGCTCGGGGTATCCATCATCAGATTTCACTAAAAGCATCCCCTGGCGAGGAACCAAGGCTTCGGAATAGCCTCTTTAGTATGAAAAACGCACTCTGACCCGTTTTTTTTGCTCTGAGTGTATTATATTTCTTTATTGACTATCCTACAGTTCAAAATTTGTGAAGAAATGTATAAAAACTGAAGAGGAACTGAAGGTCTGCGTTGTAAGTTCTAATGTAATGAACTTACAGACCAATATCGCCTGGCGGACTGTTACTTGACGCCCTTTAAATGTAAACGCGAGTGTAAGAGGTCTCTTACAAAAGAAGCTGGCAACGTCGTCCTTATGGTGCGGCGACTAAGGCGGAGACGAGCGGAGCGGAGCGGAGTTGTGCCAATATTAACCAATAGAAAGCGTATGCGGTCACCTCGAGCGCGTCTTGTGCACGTTAGTTTAGATTCTATTGGTTAATATTGGCACAGCTCCGCTTCACTCCGCTCATCTCCGCCTCAGTGGAGCCGCAGCCTAATACCCGACTGCGGCGAACCCCAAAAGGGTTATGCGTTTGACCTGTATGTATGTTCGCTCGTTACTACTTAATGGCTCGACCAAAAATGGCGGATTTGTTTTTAACATATCGACGACAATATTAAAAATGCATTTGGGTTATAAAGCTTGTTTTTTTTTCTAATTCTTGGTTATAAAATTTGAGCGATATGTGTTTGGTGTATTTAAATGTGTATATTGTAATAAATTGATTTTTAAATAATTTCTATCTTGAACATATCGCAATTTTTAAGTTTTATTCCAAAATTTTATATTTCGTGTTAATAAATTTATGACTCGAAAATTTTGAAAAAAAGTCCATAGAAATTTACCTCCGGGTGATAACGTTTCTTACCCCCTAAATCAAGTCCGATTTACACGATTTTTGTATATTTTATAGTTATAGTTATTATAAATAACTCGATACGTTTCTGCTTTTTGGTTTTTAAATTTGTTTCATTCTAAGAAATCTATATGTCGACATAGTTTTACATGATATCTACAACGTATTCAAAAATCATAAAAGAGAAACGTTATCGCATTTTGTATGGAAATCTACCTTCACAATCCTCTGAAGTGGCTAAAAAAGTTTGTGGCCACAAACGGTACTTTTAACCTATAATTTAAAAAAACGCATTACATTGGATATCAGTTTATGCCTGTAGGTGGCACGTCGCGTCACAAGATTCTATCCCTGATTCTAGCGGTTATAAAATTGTAATTCGTTCGGATGATCGCCCTAGATGGATCTATATAGTTAAGTTTGGTTTTGTCATCGATTATGCCCTTTTGCCTTGACTTGTTTAGAAAAGAAATGGGTTTTGCTATGGAAGCAATTATTTGGATAATTGCTTCCATATTTTCGGGATACAAATTAGGAAATTAAAAAAAAATGCAAACCTTATTGTGTCATATACTCATATATCAAATGAAAGGGCTCGTTATGAGGAAAAAAACTCAAATATATCTTTGTTATTATTGTAAAATAAATAGTTTTGATTTTATTCATGAAATAAGACGAAAATTGACCATTCCCCCCATGATCTACGAAACTACTGAGCCTAAAATTTCGAAAAAAAAATACAAAATATATATCATTGCTTGTAGATTACAGGAAAACCTATAACAATTTTATCAAAAAAAATACGTATGTACGGAACCCTCTCCACGCGAGTTCAACTCGCACTTGGCCGGTTTTTTTCTAAAGAGGTCCAGGCAAACAGCGCATATAGTAAAAAAATAATTACGTGTAATTTTATAAATAAGTTTTCTTTTATCATACGAGTGTTGAACAGGGTTGAGTTACAAAGTTTCTTGTTTAAGAATTATTGTATATAAGGCGGGGTTGGTTTTAGAAATGTACTTATATGACGCCCTATGCAGTCAGCCGTGAGAGGCGGAGTTGTCGGTTAGAGAGAGATGAAATATACTAGGTGGATATCAGTAAAGATCATTTTAATGTTCACCTGTATGTATGTTCTCCTTTATACAGCGTATTGACTATAGACCAAAATGACCAAGTAGAAAGAAGTCCGAAATGTCCAAATTTAAAAAGTGCTGCCAAATAGCAGCTATTTTGTAATTTTGAATTATGGACATTATGCTACATTGACTTGAGTTTGGACATTGTGAAACATTAGAAAGCTTGACTTGTTCCTACTCGGTCTACTTGCTCTGGTGGTCATTTTGCTACATAAACGTTTTGGTACTTACCCGAATGTAGATTTCGAGAATTTTGTATAGCAACGACAGTCAAAAAAAAACTTACTATTAAATATACTGGGTGGAAAAAAAGAAGGACAAATACCTTGAATATTAGAAGTAGCGAATTCCACACGAAGGATATTTTTTTATTTTTGAAAACAATAAATTTAAAGATGGTTTTTTTGAAAATTCATTTTAAAAAGAAAAAAGAATGAAAATAAATTCTTAAAAACGAAGAGAGAAAGAAAATAAAACAATATTGTATATCGAAACGGTTTCAACTCAGCATGAAGTCATCTGTCTTAACCGGGAATCGAATACGCTGTTTTCGTAGAGTGACCAGCAATAATATATTATCCAACATTGGGCGCAAAAATATCTGACACGCTCTTATACCTCTAGTAATAAAGACGTGTCAGATATTTTTGCTGTCAATATTGGATAACATATTAATGGTATTTAAGGGTGGATCAACTTTTTGTTGTTGTTATTCTGTCCCGTAAGCCAGGAGACAACAGTGATAGTTTCTTAGAAAAAATGTTATAATAATATATACTTCTTGCACACTCAGGAGAAAAGCCATAAAATAATGGGTTTGTAATTGCCAATAAAACTGATTTTTAGTGGACTTATATCCTTTGAAATCATAGTTTCAAAGAGTGACCCAGGATACATCACCATGGCAACAAGGTGCTAGAGACTACAACAAAATGTTGATTGACCCTTGAAAGTCCTTTGTCATTTTCAATATTTGAGGTACTTGCCCTCAATGTGGCGTTTGTTTTTTTCCCGTGTCCCATTGAAATTCATAAAATTGTTTGTCCTAATGTATTACTTGGTCCAAAATATATTCGCCTAACATCCATTTAGGCTAAAATTACATATTTGAGAAACATTATTGTGTATATTAGTTAAGTTAGGTTAGTTTTATTATAATAATTAAAAAAAACCGTTTCAATTGTAAAAAGCGTCTTCGACCATGCAATACGTTACGACAAACCATTATTATGGCAATATACTCGTTTTTTTTCCACCAATATAGTTATTTAATCAATTTGTACATTAAATCGCATTCGGAAGTCGTCTCTATGCAAAATATTCGGATTCGAAAACGGTTTGAACATTTCTCGGCATTTCGAGCCTATTGTGGTCGTGGTTATTGATATAGACAAAACATGTGTCACTTTCTAACCGGTAAGTAAGTGCGAGTGCGACGGACGCTTTATCCACAACGGTACTGCCCTCACTAGAAAGAAGGGCGTATGTCTCATAGAATCGTGATTGTATTAGTGACCTTATTTCTTAAGACACAGGGTTCAATTTGCTTTGACTATGCGCATGCGTCCTTTTTATTTAGAAGGGCAGCGTAATATGGGCCGAAAGGGTGCAGTAGCGATAAGATTGGTTAGTTCGATTATAGAGATACCGAGTGTCGTCGAAGGTTGTTAAATTTGTATAAATAATAAAATGATTGAATTTTGTTTTAAATGTTTTATTTACACTTTATTCCTGCGAGCGTACAGCTAGAGTTGCCAACCGTACCATAATATATAGTATTGTACTATATTTTGACTGTGTGTACTGTATATACTGTTGAAGAAACATATAGTACGCAAAAATACTGTATTTCGGTCAGTCCTTAAACATATGCGGTTTGGGTTGGAGAAATAGGCTTGTGTCAGCTCAGATAGTTGCCCCAATAGCAGGCAGAATGTTAGTAAGTACCTAGTAAATATTGTGCATTAGATTTAATGAATAAATTTACACACTTTTTAAAAGTTTTTCTTCAAAGTACTATATTTTCTTTCTGTGTACTATATTTTTTATATCTTGGGCTGGAAAATACTATATTTGCCCAAGAAAAAGTTGGCAACCCTACGTACAACAGATAGCACGATACACGATCTTATCTTATCTTAAGCGGCGTTTAAACGGCGCGCAAACACGCGAGCCGAGCCTGGCTCCGCTCGTGGTTCGCCGCGCCACGCGCTGTGTAAACAACTGCGCTCGGCGCGGCTCGGCAAAGTTCGCACGATCCATCACTTGTCGGTTTTTTCGACACAGATCAAAGGCGCGCGCGCCATCTGCGGCTCGGCTTGTGTTAATACGCGCCGTCTAAACAGATGTCACAGAGCGCGCGACGAAGGAAGACCTATTTTGTTGCGTCCGTATTTAGCCGAGCCGCATCTCCACGGACGGCTCGGCTCGCGTAGGATCGGGCTAGCCCGCGTCGTTTAAACGAGCAGGCTTGCGTCCGTATTTAGCCGAGCCGCATCTCCACGGACGGCTCGGCTCGCGTAGGATCGGGCTAGCCCGCGTCGTTTAATCGCGCCTTTACAGATGGGATCTATCGGATGCACTTCGACCCCTTTAGGATCTTTTGTCTAATTACTCTCTTACACACAAGCAGGTTTCCTCACGATGTTTTTCAATCACCGTAAGAGCATCGCGTTAATGTGCTAAAGTTAGAAAAACTCATTGGTATATGTCTACCTTAGGGCGCGTACACAGCGATCCGTTTTACACACGGAATAGAAAATACAGTGTAAGTGGCATGAGCTTCGCTTAGTATCAGACCTGTTGTCGCCAATACTCAATCTATCATAAAAACAACACGCCACCATGGAAAATGTTTTTGGTGCTGCTATCGTTTTTACATTCCAAAATAGCACAATAAGGCATGCTTCTGGATTTATTTAATATTTTAGAAATTCGTATTCCGGATCCAGTAAAAAAGAAGATAACACGATAACATAACATAACATTTTCTAAATATTTAAGTAGATTTTGTCTAGCACCCATAGTACAGTCAAAAGCATAAATATCTATACAACCATCGTATCAAAAATGTGTGTACGTGGACCTTGTTAGATGTAGAGGCGTGTAGATATTTTTGACACCTAGGGAACGTTTATATATTTATAACTTTAACTGTAAAAGCCTATAGCTTAGTTTGCGACTAGGTCAATTTGTCAGATTGTCCCCTAGATATTTCAGCTTTGTTGTACGGTTACGGAGTTTAATTGTTGATCCACCATAGAACCTTGTCATTTATATTTCTTCACACTTGAAGTTGCAACTGTCCATATCCTAAACCCCAATTATCATTTTAATACCAACTTACCTGTGTTTTCATGTCTTCCTCGTGCCTTAAATAAGCACTGATGCATCACACAAAGGGCTAGGCGGCGAAATCATACCAAAAATATAAGTAAATAATATATTTGCGACTGGTAATACAGAAAAATATAATTAAATTCGATAATCTAATCAAGTGTTATTAAGCACTTGATTTTTTTATAAAAAATAATACTTTAATGGGAATCTTTAACATTTTAGATACCTACACAATGTGTATAATACATGTTTATATAGCTTACTTAATTATAAATTATAGTACTTATGTTATAAAATCCATTTTTTCTGTAGGTATACACCTATTTCTAATTTTGTCTTACATTGCCAGTATTTAAATCAAATTCTAGCACGCAACGTACAATAGTTTTTTTTTACAGCTTCATTAAAAGCAGATTTCAAGAAAAGTTGAGAAGAATTTTTTTTTTAATAGCTATAAAAATAACCAAGATATAAGCTATTAAAGATTTGTTCCTATCTCTTTATGTCAAAACTGAATTTAACATGGAGTGTATATGGCCGACGTGTCACATGACGTCACAGTGCATATCGGATCTCTCTGTGTAATCTCTGTCTAATTAGCAGTTTAAAATGCTTGTATCATCCGTATTTCTTGGCCGATTTTAATTTTAATTTCACTTTTGGTGATTTCTTTTACGGTATTTCTATATTTTGTTGAGAAGTACGATTTAAAAAATCCATGCTTTCCTTACTAGAGGATGCCCGCGACTTCGTACGCGTAGAATTAGTTTCCCGCTACTCCCCCCATTTCTTCCCGTTGGGGGTCGATTTTCGGGAAATCCTTTCTTAGTGCTCACTTACATCATGAAAGGAACCACTGTACCAAATTTCAAGTTTCTAGGTACAGTAAAGTGGGAAAGAGATAAACTAATTAATTTCACTTGGTACTGAATCTATGCGACAGTTCGTTGAAATTAGAAGGGTGAGCATTTAATTGATGTGTCCTTTAAAACGGACAAAATCCGTTTAAGGTTTAAGTGGATAAGCCGAGCTTCAATGACACCAACAATACTTTTAGTACCAAAATGTGAATACTTAAATGTTTAATATCTCGGCTCCGATATTTAATGCATTGTTTTTTATATACTTATGCATATTTAGAGGTCTTCTACACCACTATAAAAAAATCAAGTGGCCGTTAAAAAAAAACAATAATATTCGTACCTACAATGTGTGTTTGTGTGTTGTTGGAATAATTCAACATAGAGGACAATCATAAAAAAATATTGCATTCGACATATTTAAACACGCAAACACGGTTAATTAATTTTAATTATATACAATAAGTAATCAAGTAAAACAAAAATAAGCATAGAACATTAACTGCGTTTGCAAAAGATTCATTTTCATTTTTGATAATAAAACAGTCCCTGAAAGAGTGTCTTTAAATGACTGTCACGCGAACAGAGACACGAGAAAAAGCTAGTATATGTTTATAAAAAGGGAAAATATTCACTAAATTATAATATAGGAACTTAATTATAAGGCTTACATTTTATAGACGCCATTAAAATACACGAAATTAAATAAATCTAGCAAAGATTAAAAAGGTCGACCAGTATTTAGTAGAAAATATTAATACATTATACAATTAAATATTTAAAAAACAATAAACACTCTCCAAAAAAAAATAGGGTCACTGAACCAGTAAAGGACAGGACCAATGATGGACACTTGATTCTATTTTACAGAAGGTAAGGGGTATCCATTTGTTTAGCTACAATCAATTTGTGACCGTGTGACGTTTGAATAAGTGTCAATTATTGGTGCATGTCCTAACTCCTTTTTGAATCCTCCCAGGTCAGTCAAACTTAAGTCGGAACTGAAAACCTTACTGAAGTAAAAATTGTTTAAATTGGAAAAATAATTTGACCAAACGGCAGTACACCAAAAAGAACAATCGATAGTCGTTTTAGAGCGGCATGAATTTAATTAACTTTGGCTTTCGTACAATTTGTTTACACAGTTGTTTGAACAAATTGAGGAAATATTAACTTCATTAATTTAAAAATTACATGCGTCACAACAGTGTTAAAAAGCCATTCGAAGAAAAGTTACTATTTGATTTCATTCAGCTGCCAAAGGAAATAAATGTTTTTCGTGCGTATATATTACGTTTTCATTAAAAAACAAGTTGGGCCATTCTAATGGTAACCCATTACATCCATATTGTCTTTGACATATTATAGTATTTTTCAGTCAATAAGTTATCACTACATATTACGTAATTAAAAAAATTAATCATTTCAAATATAAATTAATTAAACAAAGAGCAAGCTTTAAAAAACCCGGCTGTTGCTAAATAACTTTAAATCGTTATAAATCCTACTATTTTTAACTTCAACAAAAGGAGGAGGTTCTCAATTCAACTTTTTTTTTAATGTTTGTTACCTCAGAACTTTCGACTGGGTGAACCGATTTTGATGATTCTTTTTTTATTTGAAAGCTGGTGCTTCCCGTTTGGTCCCATTCTTTTAAAATCAAAATGAAGATTTGATGATGGAGTCCATGAGGAATCGACGGAACTCATCAAAATGTATAGGCACACCTATAGCGTAACTCGTGTATTTGCTCTTGGAAAGCACTATTTGGTAAAGTGAAACTGATGACGAAAACCACAGATGGCCACCGGAACTCCTAAACGGTATATATTTCAAGGGTGGCGACAAGATATTTCGATTAAGATAGTTGAGCGACTATGACAAAGCATATGTACGTTTAAATAAATATAAATGAAGTTATTTTTTGCTTTTTGAAGGCGGTTTTTTTTTTAACTTTTTCATACCAAATTTTATCAAAATCGATTCAGCGGTTTAGCCGCGAAAGCATAACAAACAGACAGAAAAAGTTACTTTCATATTTGGTCGGTGTAATGTGTCACCTCGTAACTACATTTTTAGGGTTCCGTAGTAAACAAAGAACCTTTATAGTTTCGCCATGTCCGTCTGTCCGTCCGTCCGTCCGCGGTTTTACTCAGACTCTGCTGGTAAAAAGCTGTAATTTGGCATAGACAATTTAAATCACGCCGACAAAG
This sequence comes from Acleris cristana, assembly GCA_948252455.1. Classification (NCBI taxonomy): domain Eukaryota; kingdom Metazoa; phylum Arthropoda; class Insecta; order Lepidoptera; family Tortricidae; genus Acleris; species Acleris cristana. The sequence continues at coordinate 1,551,059 of OX411798.1, read as the reverse complement.
GACAGGTACCTCCCCTCTCCCCCCATTTTTTATTAAACTAGATTTTTATACAGAAAGTTTCAAATAGTATTTCTGGTACTTGTAGACTGACGCATAACATTAGTATAGAAGTATATAAAGATAAGATAGGAATTTACAGTTTCTAATCTCCACAACCCAGCGGTAATATAAAGTACTTAATCGTTAACTACTAAACACTGGTCAAATGATTAAAGCGTTATCTTAATTATAAATTATTCGTTATCTTAAATTAATCATTGTAATCATTTACATCGATAAAAACCCAACAAATAACTCACACATGAGTGGGTATTGCAAAAAAGAGGGAAAAAAACAAAGAGCATGGTGTGGTGAAAATTTTAAGTAATGGCACCAGTGCTGGACACTTCAAAGGCACCAATAATGGACACTTAATTCTTAATTCAAAGATGATACGGTCATATGTCAATTAATTGTTGCAAAACAAATAAATAGCAATTTTCGTCTGTCAATTAGAGACATAGTTTCCATCATTGGTCCGTGTCCATTACTGGTACAATCACAACAATTGGCTAGAGTTTTGGGGTAAAAATTTGGATCATGTTGCCAATTTTCACTTCGAGCAGCGCCCTGTTTTCCAAACTCATAATTTATCAAGCTGTTGGATATTAAACCCCCTTGCAATGATAGTGGGCATTTATGAATATTTCGATTAGTTTTAATCTAGTGATAATTAGATTTTATGCTACAAATTGAAATTAATATTATTTCCGCCTCAGTACCAGAAACAGGCAGTTTTGCTGTTTAAAGACAGTGGGCAAAGTTCGATTTTGCTGCAAGCGTGAGACAAAGTAACTTGAGTCGGTCTTGCTGCGAACGTGAGAAAAATCCGAAAACAGTGATGACGGGTCAATATAAATGACTGGTTTTACCATGATGTGATGTTTGCATGTAGTTTTTGTATTTATTTTGCCACTAACTATTAGTATTTTATTTGTAAAATACGAACAACCTCTCAGGGTTAAATTATTTACATCATAAACAACAACTTCTGTTCGGAGACTTTTTACAAAACGTAATACATTTCCCAAAAAAATACTTTCAAGTTTTTGTTGTACTATCTGATACCTTTTTAGAGCTGTAATTAGGTCAAGGAGTCTTGCCTCCTCACCCCTTTACCCGCCCGCCACTGCGTTTCGGACTGCATTTGTTTATTGTCCAGCGGTATTCTTTGGCTACCGTAGTTACTTAGATATAGAGTGATCAATTTAAATAATATATTTTTGTATGAAAGTAAAATATGATGAATTTTAGAATGTATTAAAAGTCACAGAACAAAAGTTGTTGCTTATGATGTGAATAATTTAACCCTCAGAGGTTGTTCGTATTTTACAAATAACCCTGTATATATTTTTAATTACACTATTCGTTTAGCGTAACGTCCGTCTGTCACACTCGGAGCTGGCTGAAAATCAGCGCTGCGGGTGTTTAACACCTCAGCATTATGCTGAGCCAGTGTCCGATTCACTGCCGCGAAGACACTAACTACTTGTTTATTGTTTTTACTTTTTTCTGTGTGTCGTGTGTGTAGTGAATAAATGTATTTTTCTTTTATGATGTATTTTCCTTTACATTCTCGCTGCTGAGGTGCAAAGTTGTATGTGTCACACGAGACCAAAGTTATTTGCATTTCGTGTCTTTGAATCCCTCGCGGCGCTCGGTATTCTTACCTAGAAATTATACGATCCTTCACTTACTCGGGATTCAAAATAAGCACTCGCAGAAAAAAACATCTTTGCTTTCTTTGCACAAATTTAGGTTCTTTTTCATTTTGTTGCATAAAATCTCATTCAGTTAGTCTTACAGTATATGCATATATGTTGCATTTTGTGGTACAAACGATACGTCAGTGCATCACAACTTCACAAGTGGGGCACAATCCCTTGCAATCTTGAAGGGTTATTAAAATATGCACGTGTGAGCTAAAGTATTCTAATACGATTGCACGTGAGAACTAATATAATTAGAAAAAAAACTTTGCACGTCTGAGCATCAAAATTTAGTTTTAGTTACTTACACAGTAAAAGTGTAATACTTGAAATAATCTACAGCGCTTTCCCTGTAAGGGGGCAAATAATAATAACCTTTTTTACAAATAAACTATTTCAGTGATATAAAAATAAAAACATCTGAGTGTCTAAATGAGTACATTAAAATTTGTTTAGTTTTTGTTACTAGTTATGTATTATTCATCACATACCTTTAAAAAAAGGTCCAATGCTATTATTGTATCAGAAAATTTGGTAATTTCCTTTACTTTCTCAACCTCGTATCTGATCGAATAGTTACATAGGTAACGCACTCGTTTTCCCTAGACAATAAAGACTACTTTCCTATCTAACTATTCGATCAGATACGAGGTTGACAAAGTAAAGGGACGATTTGGACCGTAACAACTTGGTCTTTCAGTTTTTAGGCATTATACATGTTAAAGAATGGATAACCTTACAGGTAGCTCCTCACTTAAGTGCTTTATCACTTTATGAGGCCACCTATGGTGCCACGCCCCCACAACAATGAAAACTTTGTGTGCTTCCGCGTGTGATGGCTTTATGTGCTTCCGCGCGAAGAATGTGAGATGGAGATAGTTCGCGCGTGCCTTGATGGCAGTTTCAAATTTAATTAATTGCTTACTTTAAAACTACAACATTTATTGGAAAAATGGTTTGTCAGGATTAAGAAGTTACATATACTCAACCGTTGAATCGAAAATCATAGTTAAAGATTATAGGGTTTCGAAGATTCAACTAAAAACATGCAAAAAGTTGTCATGTTTGAAAAATAAAACTATCGAGAATTTATTTCTAATCGTGTTTTCACGTTTGCCAGCCTCAAGCAAATATGATCTAGTTTCATATATCCAAAGAACAGATACAAAGGCGTTATGGTTATTGAGATCCAGATCGCGGAACACTCCAGAGTCCAGACTTCATCATAGGTGGCCTCTTACAAGGTACAAAAGTGTACACGGGTGACGAATTGTTTTCGCTGCCAGTGTATTTTGTCCCTTTGTAACGAAATAATAATGAAAATATGTGTATTTCGTACAAAAATAACAATTTCTGGAGATAAATGCAAACTAAAATAAATTTCTAACTTCTTTTAGGCAGTCACAGTTACGAAAGCCCGCAGAACAGAAAAAACAGTAGAAGTGTCAAGTGGGCGTGTAACGTGTGGCATGGTTATGCGGAGTTCCGCGCAACCTACCATACTTTTGCGGCGATCGCTTATTTCGATGTTTCGCTAAAATAAAAAATAAATCCAGAAGCATGCCTTATTGTGCTATTTTGGAGTATAAAAAACGATAGCCGCACCAAAAACATTTTCCATGGCGGCTTGTTGATTTTATGATAGTTTGAGTGTTGGCGACAACAGGTCTGATACTAAGCGAAGCTCATGCCACTTCCACTGTTTTTTCTTTTCCGTGTAGAAGCTCTTATAATATTATTATGTATTCACACCTTGAACTTATATTATGTTGTGGATAAACTGCATCTGATTAATTTAATTTATGACTGCATTTTTAATTTCCATTAAAATGTTGCTAGGGGCACATTTTACTTAAATAGTAAATAGAAAGCAGAGACAGCTTCTTTCCACCTGCTACGATCCAGACAGATCTCTTTCGCGTCTTCCACATTCATACATCGAGTCATACACGCACGTCGGTTTCGGGTACCTACTTAAGGTTCGGCCCTTTTCCAGTTATAATTGAAATAATACAGGTATAATCCATGTTGTCGGAAAAGCGTATCATATTTGATCCAAATATTATTAAAAAACACCTTAACGGCATGATTTTGAAATGGTTTATTTACATAACTTACTATTCCAAACGACAGACACGGATAGTGTTTTTTTTTTTATTATTAAAAATAAATTACACTTCTATAGCTTTTAATCCTACAATTAAGCTGGATTTTATAAAGATCCGTTTCGGTCAGGAATGTCAAAACTTGTATGAAGTTACTAAAATTTGATCTGACATAAATACTAACGGACCTTTATAAAACTGGGCCTTATTTAAAAAAATAAGTAAACGTGGATGCCTAAGACGAAAAATTTCGTACATTGACCTTTACTGTAGGACGTTATGTTACTACAGGGAAAAGGTTCACAATCCATGATGGCGCTGCCGTCCAACGGCAGAACGCTGCAACTCGAGTTATATTGTTCGTGTTAACTTGCATCAAACGATTCCTCATGAATGCTTCTATGATACATACAAAAGAACTTTGAAAATATGTTCTAGTTTAGGTGGTAGGAAACTGTGGAAACGCGGTAACTCTGCATAAGACTAGCCAAAACATCATGACTGCAATTGTGATGTTTTATACTTAGACCGTTAATGCAGTCTGATCACAGCAGAACGCTGTAAGTACTAAATGGCCACTACCACGCAGCAAGGAACGGACTACTTGCAGCGTTTTGCTTAATCTGCATCACCATCAATCAACACGCGGCAACTGAGTTAAAAATAATAGGTGATTTCTAGCGTGAAACTTAAAAACCTTTAAACGCGTTTTTCTCGAAACTAGGGTTTTTGACTTGCAGCGTTTTGCCGTTGAACGGCAGGCGGCGGTTGTCGCTGTGCGAGCGCGACGGCAATATCATTGTGAGCGAGTGACAGAGACAACTATGATGAGTCAATGTACGGAATTCTTCGTGTTTACCGAACGTGCTTTAGTTATAGTAAATAAGAAATCGCAATCATAACTGAGTAGCGAAAAGTGAGTTATTTAAACCATTTCAACGTCATCCGGTATAAAAATTGCTAGCGTTGATGTTTTTAACTTATCATTATATTTTAAACGTTATAAACAGGGATCGGAAATTCGGAGAGTTATTTACTTAAACTTTGGCGCCGGCGTTGTTATTCAGTTGTATGGAAACAAATTACGCCAACATTCACATTTAAATATTTAAATTTACTACGTGATGTCATTTTCCATGTATAGATTTACTAAATATTATTTAATTTGCCTGTAACTCATTGAACTAACGAAGTTTGAAGAGCAAATGTACGTAAAGTTTTATTCTAAATGTAATTATAACCGTTTTGTAGAATTCCGGAATCCCGGAACTTGTATTAATTAAATAATTTTAAGAAACCGACGCCATTTTTGGCTAACTTTTCCATGGATTTTGCCAACTTTAGGTAAATATCCGAAGTTCCGATCCCTGATTATAAAAAACGCGTTACAAAAATACCCGAGAAATAAATTCTAACAATAATGTCAACACTAGTGTAAGCTCTTAGTCGTATTCACAAACGTCACTATGAGGTCTCACAGTGCTCACGAACGCACAGGGTGGTTCAAATCGTCTCATAAACTAAAGTTCGGTCAAAAAGGACCAATCACAAAGCTGTATTGAACGCAGTGCGTTTACTCAGTGAAGGATCCCTTAAGTATTGTTTGTGAATACGGGTGTGAGATAACAGGGTTGACATTACTGAGACAATTACTTTTTTTTCGGTATTTTTGTAACATGTTGAGCTTATCTTATGGTTAAGTATACAATAGGTACCTATGTTTATTATAGATTCTTCAAAGTAACCCGACCTTTTTTAGCTCGGTATTGTCTCGGCGATCGTATTGACTTTCGACATCTGAAACAAAAGATACATTATATTAATTTACAATAGGCTACTTGCCTCATATTAAATTTGGCTTAATAAATTAATATTTTCTTTAGTATTAGACTTAAGAAACCAATATTTATCGATTTCAGATATTAAAAGTGTAAGATGGCTAAATATTTTTTATTTAAAAATTGTTCATTTTTATTTTTTATTTTGAACTCTGAAAACGCTGTCGGGCATGTTGTGACGTCATAGGACCTTAAGCAAACTTCATGTCGGTTCTTATACGAGTGAAATTCGCAATGGTATATTCTGCAAGTATTCTGAGGCTCTGATTTCAAAGTAGAGCCCCTGTGCTGTGACATGACATTGTCATTTATGACTCATGGACTTTTGAGGTTGTGTTATGATCGTAGTCGTTTTAATATTAGTAAAAACCTAATCTGTGTGTTTTTGTAAGTCTAAGGCCTGAGTGGACGCTCGAGTTGAGCGTGCAGCGGGGCGGGGCGTGCGGCGTGCATGTTAAACAAATGAAACCCATACTGGTGTCCTGAGTGGACGCTGCACGAATGTGGTGGACGCTTGCCCGCGACGCTGCCCGCCCCGCTCAACGCCCCGCTTCGAGCGTCCACTCAGGTCGTACACTTACTATATTTTCCATGTAAACTGGTGGAAGTCATGGTTTTTATTAATAAAAGTATCGAGGTTTCGAAAATGATAAATGTTTATCTAGGTATATGTCAAATGCTCTCGTCAACTGTCAAACAAATGTTTGTTTTCGGCCCGTATGACGTCACAGCACAGATAATCTATAGACTAATATGGCTGTAAGCGTTTTCGCCCGTTAACAAAAACTAAACTTTTAAAATAAAGTTTTGCGGTTTTGTAGGTCCTAAAAAAATGTGGGTTTTTTTTTTTCATCTAATCGGACAATAATTAATAACTTGAGACCTACTTTAAAACAGAGGCAACTAGCCTAAACATAATTGCGACCCTTACTCTCAGAGCTGGGGCACGTTCTATAAAGCTACAATTTACAATTTTACAGGTCTAAACTGGCAACACTGCTCAAATGGCTGGTCGTCATTGGTCGAGGTTGTGTCAAATGGAAACTTGTAACCTGTAAATTGTAATTAGTAGCTTTATAAAACAGGCCACTGATTTTGTTGAAATCAAGCTAAGAACCACTGCATTTATAGTAAGTTTGTGTTTAAAAAATAAATTTAACCGACTTAAAAAAAGGAGGTTCTCATTTTGACCCGTATGTTGGTATGTAGGTATGTTTGTCCAAGATTATCTCGCGTTTGGCTGAACCGATTTTGATGCGGTTTTCAGAAAAGTATTTGTTACATTCTGCATTCAGGAGGAAGTACAACAACAATAAGTAAGTAAGTACATTTAGTGAAGTAGAACTGATGATGAAAATCACAAATAACCACAGGGACTCCTCATCGGTACCTATTTCAACGGTGGCGATAAGATATCTCGATTAAGATAATTGAGCGACTATAACGAAGAACATTTAAATGTTTAAATATGACCATGACTTTCTCGCGGAGTTGCGTGCGGCGAGCTTGAAATGTCTTAAAGTTTCATATCAACTAAGAATTGGGACTACATAACAGCTTATTATGATCACTAAAAAGTTTCAAATAAAAGAAGTCGAAGTAGAAGTAGGCGTCCCTTAATATTTTTAACCAAATGCCGACTTCAGTTGGACTGACTTGCCATTTAAATAAAGTTATATTTTATGTTTGTGAACGCGGTTTTTTATTATTATTTCATTTATACAGGGTTTTAGGCAGAAGGTTGGACAAACTTCAGGGACTTACTCTGTAAGTCATACTAATCAACTTTTATTATGGGACCAACATCCAAATCGCGAAAAAAACCAGCTCTTCCAAAAGGGCTCCCAGAGAATATAGCTCCAGTGTTGCCTTATTTGGAATAGGCACATTTTAGAACTTATGACGAATGAACTTACTTTTATAAATAAATTAAAAATAAATAAGTCTCAGACAAGCTCACACAAACAAACCTAGCCCAAAACTAAGCTCTAGGCTTGTACATATGCGTACTAGACAACGACAAACTAACCTAGATTCTAAATATAGAAACGCAGTTCCCGTGGGAAGCATATTAAGTGGCAACGTAGTGATCTGGATCTCAATAACCATAACGCTTTTGTATCTGTTCTTTGGATATATTAAACTTGATCATATTTGCTTGAGACTGGCAAACGTGAAAACACGATTCGAACAAAATCCTCGATAAAAACATTTCAAACATGACCTTTTTCGCATATTTTTGGTTGAATCTTGGTAATCTTACGATGTTAAACGATGATTCTTGATTTAATACTTGAGTTCTTATAACTTCTAAATCCTGGTAACCCAATTTTTTTCAATATGTTCGGGACCTTTTCGTTCCGAATATAAACAAATAAATTTACCATTGTTACTCCATAATCACGTACTTTTGAAGTTTGAGCACGGTCATATTATTTATTTGTACACTTAATCATTGTCTTCATGTCCATTTTGAGGTAGCAATCTATATTTAATATCGTATTTTTTGATGAAAAGCACTTTCCGTGAAAATACAATCAGACTGACAAAATCTTGTCATAAAAAAAATTTTTCGAACTATTTTTGACATGAAAATGTAGTGATGTTTTGATAGATTTTATTTTATTTTATTATTATTTTTTTACCCAGCGATACGATACGATGATGATGATGAAAATATATTCAACCTTTTTCATTTTCTAATTAGAGGCAACACTATTCGCATTACTATTTCATCCTCTATCTAAAGACAATTACAGTCAGCTATACTTGTTGTTGTCATTGGCAGTCCGAATAGAAACAGACTATGTTGTAGTTTTAAAGTAAACAGCAATTATTTGAATTTGAAGCTGCAATCAACGCGCGCGCAAACTATCTTCATCTCACGTTTTTTGCGCAGAAGTACATAAAGCCATCTCTTTTTATTATTGTGCAGGTGGCATCGAGTTCTATGTTCACAAAGTCGCGCGCAGGCGGTAATCTATAGTTAAATAATAACAAGTATCCTTATCTACTGATAATATAAAGGGCTCTTAGTTTAAGTGCGCCATAACGAGCCATATTGCGAATCGACAACAAAATGCAAGCTTTAAACAACCCGACTGTTGTTGTTAGCCGACTTTAAATCGTTATAAATACTAAATGATCGTTCAAAATGCCTACCTATTCAATGATACCCTTTCACAGCTAACAAGTTTGACTTGACGAAACTAACTAAAAAAGCGGTTAAGTGCGAGTCGGACTTGCGCACGAAGGGTTCCGTACCATTATCTGTATAACATTAGCCAAAAACGGCAAAAAAATCACGTTTGTTGTATCTGAGCCCCCCTTAAGTATTTATTTTATTCTGTTTTTAGTATTTGTTGTTATAGCGGCAACAGAAATAGGTACATCACCTGTGAAAATTTCAACTGTCTAGCTATCACGGTTCATGAGATACAGCCTGGTGACAGACAGACAGACGGACAGCGGAGTCTTAGTAATAGGGTCCCGTTTTTACCCTTTGGGTACGGAACCCTAAAAACTAGCTAACTTAAACTTTGACCACGGAAAAGAGATAGGATAGAATACTTTTCATGTCGGAAAATTTAACATTTAAAATATATATATGAGAGGACGATTTCACGCCAATTAATGTAGTCCCAAACTAGGCTCTAGGCTTGTACAGTCAACAGCTTAAATAAGTGATCATTTATGTCCCTTGTCACTTTAACGTCGTGTTTGAAATGTTATACAAAATTGTGAAACGATTGAAAGCGACAAGGTACATAAATGATCACTTATTTATGCTGTTGACTGTATTATACATTTTTTTTTTTGCAATAGGTATTTAAAAACCGAATCTACCACTTTGTTTCTATGGATGTAGTACCTAATACTGTACACTGCGGAGCAAATAAAACTGGTCACTTGGTAAAGAATTTCAGTACAAATGACCCCAATATTTCTGCCCGTGAGTATATTTGGGATCTAGAAGGCCGCGACCCCAATGTCTACTCATGCGCATACCAATTAGTGGATCTGATATAAGACCTTGATTAACGTTTAACAACGATGTGCGATCACCAATACAAACAATAGAGTTCATTATAACCTTCGATTCAGTGTAAATATCAGAGGGCTATCTCACACAAAAATAAATAAAGTAAATAAATAAATATCAGGGGACAATGTCACACCAATTGGCCTAGTCCCAAATTAAGCTCTAGGCTTGTATTATGGGTATAGACATCGATATAAATACTTATATAGAGAAATATATACTTAAATACATAGAAAACATCCATGACTCAGAAATAAATATTCGCGCTCATCACACAAATATCTGGCCCTTACCGGGATTTGAACCCAGGACCGCTTGCTTCGTAGGCAACTATCAACCTACTACCAACTAGGCCAGCGCGTCGTCAGCCATCAAAACAAACCACTGTCAAAAACAAGGAACGGCGGCGGTGCAAATTTTGAGTTAACCGTGTCATGTGCGGAACCCTCGGTGGGCGAGTCCGACTCGCCTTGACCGGTTTTTATTTTGAAAATCGAAGGATTGTCTGCATATAAAATGAAAACAATTGCTCCACTTTGAAGCCGATTGCGAGTGCGTTAGACAATAAGCCCTCTGGTACATTCCCTAAAATAAAACATATTTTTTATTATGATGAGAGTAGTTCAGTCCCCTTTGCATGAAAGGTGCAATACAAGTAGGGTTACCATCCGTCCGGATTAGTCCGGACATGTCCGGACTTTTAGACTCTAGTCCGGCTCTTTAATTTGTCCGGTTTTTTTTAAAATTAGATTTAATATGAGTAATAAAACTACACATTAAGTAGTAGAGTGATGTTTCCATTTTGTGATTAAAAACTCCGGACTTTTATCGAAATGTCAGTTTTTTTGTCCGGACTTTTCAAATTCCTACATGGTAACCCTAAATACAACAGAAGACCTAATACATTTTTTGATGGAATGCGATCACTGACTTTTTATTTCAAAATACACGAAATTACGCTATACCAAGTTTTATTGCAATTGAATAAACTTTAGAGGTCGCCCATCCTGTCAAAATTGTTTCATATAAAAATATATGGAGCTTCACACATCTAATATATATATCGAATGAGAAAGTCTTTGGACAGATCATGACACTGTATTCTGGGTTGTAGTAGTAGGCAAAGAATATTCTACTTCTGTTTTTAATTTTTGCCAAGTTTACTAGATGTCGTTTTGTATGAGACTGAGATCTTTTTGGCATAAACTAAACGCTTTGGGCGACCAGTAAACGACCACTTAACAAGTTAAATTTGATACATAAGTATCTAATTTATCGTAAACAAAAATAAGCTATGTGGAGGAATGATTTGACATACTTTATTTTTCTTCATACTATTTTGGACCACCCTCATACTTGAGTCATTTGAACTTACATAATGGTGCAGTGAATCCAGTGAGCACAGCCCTTTGTCTAGAGATGCTCTAATTTATAAATTTGTAAAGCACTCCTATATTGCCAGAGATTCTCGCTCTGAAGGGGCTGCCCCTATGAGGCTGACATAGTTACGTATGTGTACTAAAGCCTACATACTAAATTAAATGAAAAAAACTAGGTACTTACTCTAAATAGTTTGACTGCCCTGCGCCCTGATGCTACTGGACCTCGACAGTCTCTTCCCGATCGTCTGCACGTGGAACCCAATATCCAACAACGCATCGTGGTCCAGGATCTTCCGTCCATCAAACAAGTACGCCGGCTTCATCATCACATCATATATCCTCTTAAAATCTAACGTTTTAAATTCATCCCATTCTGTACATAACACTATAGCATGCGCTCCGGTCACAGCTGAGTAAGCAGAGTCATGAATCTCCATGTTCCTCCGTACCATCTCAGGCTCTGATGTCACATACGGATGCGTGAGTTCGTACAACATCTGATCTTTTTCTACTTTCGGGTCGTATATGTGTAACTTTGCACCTTCGTCCAATAAAGTCTTACAAACATATATAGCCGGAGACTCTCTAGTATCCCCAGTATTTTTCTTAAATGAAAAACCAAGAATAGCTATTTTCTTGTCCGTGACTGTGTTGAAAAGGGACTCGATAACTTTGCGAGTGAATCTTGTCTTCTGCCAGTCGTTGAGACTAACAACTTGCTGCCAATACGCAGCAACTTCTGGTAAGTTTAAGCATTCACACAAATAGATCAAGTTTAATATGTCTTTTTGGAAGCAACTGCCGCCAAAACCAATTGAAGCTTCTAGGAACTTGGGGCCAATACGGGAGTCCTTGCCCACTGCCCGAGCAACTTCAGACACATCAGCTCCGGTAGCCTCGCAGACTGCTGACAAGGAGTTAATACTGGAAATTCTCTGAGCAAGAAACGCATTAGCAGCTAGTTTAGACAGCTCAGAGCTCCATGTGTTCGTTGTCAGGATGTTTTTAGCGGGTATCCAGTGTTCATACACCCAGCAGAGTTCTTGCACAGCCTTCTGGCCCTCCGGAGTATCTTCACCACCAATAAGAACACGTTCAGACTCAACCAGGTCAACGATAGCTGTACCTTCAGCTAGGAACTCCGGGTTGGACAAAATCTGATAGTTTACTCCGGGTTTGGTGTTGGCACGCAGTATTTTCATGATGATCTCAGCCGCCTTGACAGGAACAGTACTCTTTTCAACAACAATCTTATTACTCGTGGCCAAGTCTGCTATCATCCGAGCAGCTCCTTCTATGTACTTGAGATCGGCCGCGCGTCCCTTACCGTTGCCAAAAGTCTTCGTCGGCGTGTTAACGGAAATGAAAATCAAGTCCGCTTCCTGTATACTATTCGCTATGTCCGTAGAAAAGAACAGATTCCGACCGCGGCATTGTCTTACGACGTCGTCCAAACCAGGCTCGTAAATAGGCAATTTCTCAGAATTCCACTGATTTATACGCTCCACACTCTTGTCGCACACAGTAACTTTGATATTAGGACACTTGAGAGCTATAACGCTGCACGTCGGCCCACCGACGTACCCAGCGCCTAAACAGCAGATTTTTTGGATGACCATTTTAAACCACAAAATAAATGAAACACAGCGTTACGCCACGAAACTCTAACACGATATAATCCCGGCAATCGCTGTGATTAATTGATTACGCGAACTTCCTTCTAAATAATTGAAATAACGTGTATTTATCGTGATTAATTTAGATAATGTTAGTATTTCACGGTCTAAGCGTGACTTCCTGTGTTCCCGTGCCACGACGCGCTGGCAGCGGCGAGCGGTCGCTGATAACTGCCCGCGCCTGGCTCTGATGCTGCGTCGGTAATACTAAAGCAATTCATAAATAATTAGGGTTTAAAATCTATCGGTGCATTTCGCGGAAATGATGACCTCGCAACGCGAGCGGGACGACCCAGTATGCTAACTTCAAGGTTGTTATAAACATGCGTTGTAAACTCAAAGCAATATAAACTCTAAACGTTACAATTACGGTGTTTATTTAACTGATATAGAAACATAAAAATGTATACAGATTCCGAAATCTTTATTTACTCAAGTGGATATGTCAAGATGTCATTGACATTATGCCATAGACCTTAAGTAGTATTTGACGTTTTAGTTTGTAATTTTCTTTCTTAGCCGGCCGTTTTTAAAGTAAAGTCGCCGTCAATAGAATTTGCGAACTATGTAAACAAAACCAAACGAACCAATTCACCGTGATTACTCGATAATCACGTACTTTTAAAGATCAAGTGAGGTCTTTGCAACGATTTATACACTAAATCATTATTTTCATATTAAGTTTAAGATGAAATAACTATTCATAATACGTTATTTTTAATAAAAACACGCTTGGTAAATATTTGAGGTTATGTGTCAAACAGTACTAATTTGTTTACATAGTTCGCAAGTTCTATTGACGGCGACTTTAGGGCTAAATTATTTTTATTTTAAAACTATTATTTCTACAACGATGGTGGATTTTTTTTATTGCTCGTAGAAGGCCGAACAGTTGCCGACCAGCACACAGACCAATGGTAACCATGATAGATGAAACATGCTATCCCTTTCACGCGTCTTTCAAAGCTACAATGAGAAAAAGAGAAAACGATAATAACGTAACTTCTAACTTTGATTTTCAAAGTGACCCATAAGCATTCTTAAGACCGGCCGAATACATTCGTTTTCCGTATACGGTTTCCGAATACGTTTTTCGCATTCGGAAAACGTATGTATGCGGCCGGCCGCGGATGTCCGAATGCGGAAAACGTATTCGGAAAACGAATGTATGCGGCCGGCCTAAAGCATGTTTATAGTCCTATGCATGAGTTTCATTTGTTTAAGTATTTTGATGTAGTCTGTGCGGAAAGAGAAGATTCGTAGGATTTGAAACTTCGTCTATTGTTATCCCTTTTGCTCTCGACGCGTCACTAATTCGCAAGAAAGTGACGGGGCGATCCGAAGTTCGAATTACTGATTTTAAAGTAGGGCCCCTGGCCCTTACTGACTTATATAATCAACACACAGCCGAAACTACTGTACCTAAAAACTTGAAATTTGGTACAGGGGTTCCTGTCATGATGTAAGTGAGCACTAAGAAAGGATTTTCCGAAAATCGACCCCCAACGGGAAGAAATGTGGGAAGTGGCGGGAAACTAATTCTCGTACGAAGTCGCCGCGTCCTCTAGTTTTATATAAAAGGAGAAATAAAACATGCATTTAATTTAAATGAATATTGTTTTAATTATTTATTAGGCTAGGTCGGGGGTCCACAGTTTGAATGTCCTGTCGTAGGAGCAAGTCGCGATGTACTTGCTGTCGTGAGATATGTCCCCGGACATCACCTGCAACGGAAAAAAATATTGAATAAAGGTTGAGAATTATCATTTGATCATTTAGACATAGTAAGACGCTCGACGGAAGCCCAGGCCCTATATAATATTCTGCTAGTTAAAACCACATTGCTTGGTGCCAGGCGGGGCTGGACCAGCGCACTTGTCGTACGACGTCGTAGCACTAGTGTATCGGACGTGTCGCTACACTCTTGTGTTAATACACAATAGTACCTTGTTGTCGTGCCCGGAGAGCGTGCGCAGCGGGTGCCAGGCGGGGCTGGACCACAGCTTGGCGCACTTGTCGTCCGACGTCGCCGCACTGGTGTATCGGCCGTGTCGCTACACTCTTGTGTATTAGTACATTGTTGTCGTGCCCGGAGAGCGTGCGCAGCGGGTGCCAGGCGGGGCTGGACCACAGCTTGGCGCACTTGTCGTACGACGTCGTCGCACTAGCGTATCGGACGTGTCGCTACACTCTTGTGTATTGGTACCTTGTTGGCGTGCCCGGAGAGCGTGCGCAGCGGGTGCCAGGCGGGGCTGGACCACAGCTTGGCGCACTTGTCGTCCGACGTCGCCGCACTGGTGTATCGGCCGTGTCGCTACACTCTTGTGTATTAGTACATTGTTGTCGTGCCCGGAGAGCGTGCGCAGCGGGTGCCAGGCGGGGCTGGACCACAGCTTGGCGCACTTGTCGTACGACGTCGTCGCACTAGCGTATCGGACGTGTCGCTACACTCTTGTGTATTGGTACCTTGTTGGCGTGCCCGGAGAGCGTGCGCAGCGGGTGCCAGGCGGGGCTGGACCACAGCTTGGCGCACTTGTCGTACGACGTTGTCGCACTAGTGTATCGGACGTGTCGCTACACTCATGTGTATTGGTACCTTGTTGTCGTGCCCGGAGAGCGTGCGCAGCGGGTGCCAGGCGGGGCTGGACCACAGCTTGGCGCACTTGTCGTACGACGTCGTCGCACTAGTGTATCGGACGTGTCGCTACACTCTTGTGTATTAGTACCTTGTTGTCGTGCCCGGAGAGCGTGCGCAGCGGGTGCCAGGCGGGGCTGGACCACAGCTTGGCACACTTGTCGTACGACGTCGTGAGCAGGAAGTGGCCATGTTGTTTCTGGTACCGCACGTCTAGAAACGACATAGTACTTATTAAATAACGCGACAGGTGACAATTCGGTATACATTGCTAAGTTTACAAGTTTTCACATCACTGGGATTCACATCAGCTACGCCATGTACACTGAAATTTCACCTGTCACATGTCACCTGTCACGATGGTGAAATAGGGGGCAGGTCGTGTTTGTTTCTTAGTCCTACCGAGATGTGGTCGTAAAGCTTGTAACAATGCGGTTGTTACGCTCTTACCTGTGTGCATTTATAAACAAAACTAGCCTTAATATGGTTAGGGCGCATGACGTCCCACTCGCAAAATGTCCCTCCAGCAAAATTACGTCTCATTCGCAAAACGTCTTCTCTGCAAATGGTCCCTTATGTAAAATACCCCATTTGTAAAACGTCCCTTTCTTAAAAGGTCCCACCCCTTTCGCAAAACGTCCCTATTGCATAACGCCCCTATAGCAAAACGTCCCGCCTGCGAAATGACCCATTCGCAAAATGTCCCGTCTGGAAAAAGCTTGTTTGAGTAGAGGCTAGGAGTCTTCTCATGGGAAGGAACGTTTTGCGAACGGGTCATTTTGCGAAAGGGACGTTTTGCGAACGGGTTATTTTGTGAAAGGGACGTTTTGCTAACGGGACTTTATTTAAGTGCAGGGACGTTTTGCGAACGGGACTTTTTGCAGAAGGGTCATTTTGCGTAAGGGACATTTAGGAAAGGGACATTCTGCGAGTGGAACGTTATACGCCCTAACCCTTAATATCTTTGGATTGTTTATTAATAGGTAACTGTCAAACAGACAGAACAATGCCATAGATTATTTGATATGTGTGTTAGCTTTGATTATAAATAAGATGTGTATAACAGTATATATATTAATATATCTATTTTCTATATAAACTTTGTTAAACATTTGTCAATGGAAAATTAATATAATTTAGTTCCGCCACGCGCTAACAGATGGCCGGCAGTCGGAGAAGACTCTCGAAGCCGCGCGGTGTTCGTCTTGCTGAAGATTTTGTAAAGTACTTCATCTGATTATATTTAATACATTCGACCACTGTGTATCATTCTACGGGCATCCTGCTACAATCAGAAGTGGTAAGAACGTTGAAAAAAACCCAGAGGTATGTTGTTTAACTTTTCATTAAAATAATAGCTTCTGTTATGTGACTGATATATTTCTTTTACATATTAAGTCCTCAACGATGTCATATACCTAATACTATTTATAGTTAATAGTAGTTCACTTTATACTGGACACTTAGTAATCATTATCAGTAACTGTTTTGCCAAAACAGTTGTGTTGTTTCCGTATAATTCGAAAAACTACCCACTTGATAACAAAAATGATATGAAGTTAACTGTTCAGACACATTCTTTCGTAGATCGATGTTCATATAGGTCATGAGTAGGTACGTCTATAAAATAAAATAAAATATATGTTAGAACTAATCGTGACGACGCGGTTAGCCTGGTGGCGACCCTGCCTACGAGGCTGACGGTCCCGGGTTAGAGTCCCGGTAAGGGTACATATTTGTCTAACACACGCGATGTATTTGGGTACGCCGGTACGTACTATGTGTACTGTTACCATTATTGGGTCTGACAAGATATTATATAAGTACAGAATACGTGTTATTATTATTGTGAACCCGTTTTGCCCCACTGCTGGGCAAAGGCTTTCGACCACCTAAACATATTATTATTGACAATAAATTAAATACGCATATAAAGACGAAGTTACTCTTGCAAGGTTTGACGATTTATACGTTTTGTATGTTTTGGTTGTTGATTATTCAATGTTTATGTAAAAAAAAAAAAAAAAAAAAAACTTAAAGGGCCGTGAGTATTCTCAAATACACACAGAATGATTTATATACATAAAACAAGTTGAAAGAATTTATTTAGTATAATTCGTTAGAGACAACTTTAGACAAGTCTGTTGCTTAAGAAAAGTTTGTTAAAATCATAGCAAGGTTTAAAAATAATAATATGTATTAGCAGTTTCTCTCGTGTGTAGGCTTTCAATATTATCGAAATCATGCGTTGTTTAATGCACTTAATATAAATTAAAAATCTAATAGTAATTAATATCTACCTATTTACATCAAATAATATTATAAATTGTCAGACACTTAACTAGGGTTTGCTATACTACGCCTCACATAATACACTCGGTAGAATGACAATGTCTAAATGTAGGTACTTGTGTAATTTCATCAGTACTTATCTTTGTTTTCCTTTGGTTTCTTCCTACTAACCATCTACTTAATAATAATTTTATAACAAACGTAAACCCCTTACTGTCGCGTTCGTTTACACTGGCGGAATTGATAACTACGGTTGCTATTATCGCACTTTAACTACTAGTTTTCACACTTTAACTGCCGACGAGATGCCAAGCGACGATTCTCACTACACGCCACCTCCTGATAAAGACCGAACCATACGAGGATCCCGGTCTCTCAGACCCACCGAGAAACGTTTGGCGCGAAGACGTTCGGTTACCAGAACAAACAGGAGACAGAGGGCGCGTGTTACTTATCGCAGCCGATCTCGTCACAGAGTACTGTCGTCCTATAGTAGCACTAGTGACAGCTCGAACAGCACCGACTCCTCCGCCTCATCTCACGAAAAGACTCGTAAGAGGGGCCGCACCCGTACCAAACGTCATCGCCACCCCTTGACGTCGGACTCGGATAGCAACAGCTCACGTGAATTGCGCCGCCGCAGGAAAAGATTCCGACGCTCAGACTCGAGTGCCACGTCAACTAGCTCGTCTGTCGAAAGTGATTACGTCCGTAGAGGTTGTTCAGATCGACATAGAAAGCGAAGAAAACATGGTGATCACTTCGAAAAAAACCAGGAGACTGATTTTCTTAAGAAGTTTGCTAAAATTATAAGCGACAAAGGAAATCACTTTGAAGGCGCTCATCATGTCATTCCTCAGTTCGATCCTGACGCCCATTCACAGTCTGCAGTCGATTGGATACGGAAAGTCAATCAGACCGCGAGAATTTACGGCTGGAGTGAGCGACAGATTATCTACTACGCTATACCGAAGCTGGCTGGCCATGCAAAACAGTGGTACCAGGGAAGAAGCACAGTCGATTTGAGCTGGCGGCAATGGCAAAAGAAAATTTTAAAAACTTTTCCAGATGACAGGAACCATATGGACCGTCTACTGGAGATGCTTAATCGGAGGAGCAGACGCGAGGAGTCACTGGAGGAGTATTATCATGAGAAAGCCGGATTAGTGAAGATGTGTAAAATCACCGGCCGAGATGCGGTCGACTGCATAGTAGGCGGTATTTTTGACCACAGTATAAGACTTAATGCCCAAGGTTCGAATTTTAAAAGGCCTGCGCAGGTACTCAAATATTTGCGCCGCATTTCTAAACGCAATAATAGTAATGTTAGAAAAGAGGGCCAAACTAATAAAAACGAGTCGCAGCAGGTTCGTAATTACGATGCGACTCGTAACAATAGTTATTCAAGTCGGGTTTCTTTGCCAATCCGAGAGCGCTCTAAATATGTAATTAGATGTTTTAACTGCGCGGAAGCAGGGCACACGGCTCGCAAATGTACAAAACCATTAAAGCGATGTGACAAATGTTTCCGTCTTGGACATGATTCACAAAATTGTGAATCCATAACTTCTCTCCCAAGACACCAACAACTCAAGGACGGCGTTAACGATGAAAAATCAAATAATACTCAGACCGTCCTACAGATAACAAATACTGATCAAGCAAATAGTAAGTATTTCAAATCAATAACAGTTAATAGTATGGCATGTTCAGCTTACATAGATTTTGGTAGCCAATGTACGTTAGTGAAAGAAACAGTAGCTACAAGGTTAGGATTAGGCACTGATAAGAGTGGACTTCCGCTGATAAAAGGTTTCGCATTTGGAAGCATTACTCCGATATCTAGGGCGATAGTTAGTATAGTAGTCGACGCTGTGGAGGCTGATGTAGAAACTTATATCGTCCCTGATCAGTTAATCAAAACTGATGTGCTTATTGGTCAGACGCTAACTGAACTGCCTACTGTAACCGTATATAAGACAAGCACAGAACTTATTTTGTACTGTGATAGTACAGATGTTAATAGGATTAAGATCTTGAACACTGACGAGGCTAACATTATAGGTTTCACAGATATAAATGTACACACTGAATCTAATTATAGTGGACCATTATTTATTCCCGGAAATATATGTCTTAAACCTGGCAATGAGTATATAGTACTACAGGGCATGTATGAGTTTAAAAGCGGTGAGGGCCGTTGCATAATAATAAATTTTTCACAGAAACCTATCGTACTTCCTAAATTAAAATTAATTGCAAGGGGAATATCATTAGGAAAGGATTTATTAATTCCCAAAGTAGATAAAAAGCTCGTACAAACCATTTCTACTGAATCTAACATTGGTCCCGCACAGCACCACAAGGAACCAATAACGTTAGACTTATTAAAAGTTGGCCCTAAAGTAACAACTACTGAGAAAACCCGATTACTTCAATTATTGAACAAATTTAGAGATTGCTTCGCGTTTAACATGAACGAATTAGGGCTAACCAATATAACCGAAATGATCCTCCGTCTTAACGACGATACGCCAGTCACCTACAGACCTTATAGATTACCGTTTAGTGAGCGTGCTAGGGTAAGAGAAATGATAGGCGATCTGTTAGCTAACAACATCATACGAGAATCACAATCCCCATACGCTAGCCCTATTGTTTTGGTGCGCAAAAAGAACAACGAATTTAGGCTTTGCGTCGATTATAGGGCGTTAAATAAAAAAACTATAAAGGACAGCTATCCGATGCCTGTAATAGACGACCAGCTCGATCGGCTCAGTGGCAAGTCGTTATTTACCAGCTTGGATTTGGCATCCGGGTATCACCAAATACCTGTGGCGGAGGAGTCACGTTACAAAACAGCTTTCGTGACTCCCGACGGCCACTATGAGTATACACGGATGCCATTCGGTCTTGTGAACGCACCCGCTGTGTTTCAAAGTATGATTAATAAGGCACTTGGAGCTGAGCGGTTCGAGCTGGCCATTCCTTATCTAGACGACTTACTGTCAACGGGTAGCTCTATTGAAGAAGCTTTCTCTAAACTTGAATCCATCTTGGAACTCTTACGAGAGGCTAAACTGACACTCAACCTCAGTAAGTGCTATTTTTTCCAATCGGAGATTGATTACCTAGGTTATGAGATATCGGAAGCTGGACTTAAACCTGGAAGCAAGAAGATACAAGCCGTCTCAGACTTTCCAAGGCCTATTAACGTGCACCAAGTTCGTCAGTTCGTTGGTCTAGCTAGTTATTTTAGGCGTTTTGTGTACAATTTCGCATCGATTGCACGACCTCTTACAAAACTAACAAAAATAGGCGAACTCTGGCAATGGGGGGACGAGCAAGAAACGGCCTTCCAGGAAATAAAGATCAAGCTTGTTACGAGACCAATATTGGCATTATATAATACAAATTTCAGTACTGAAGTCCACTGTGATGCGAGTAAGTCAGGATTGGCAGGTATCCTGCTTCAAAGACCTGATGAACAGACTCCATTTAAGCCGGTAGCTTACTTTAGTCGTCAGACAACCCGGGAAGAGAGTTTTTGGCACTCCTACGAACTCGAGACTTTGGCAGTGGTGCTTTCTTTAAGAAAATTTCGAGTATATTTGATTGGTCTCGAATTTACGGTGATTACTGACTGCAGCGCCTTGCGCTCAACACTTACAAAACGGGACTTAATTCCAAAGATTGCGCGGTGGTGGCTTATGTTGCAAGAATACAATTTCACTGTCGAATACAGGCCGGGTCATAATATGCAGCATGTGGATGCCCTGAGCCGCAACCCAGTGTCCTCACCAGATCCCCAAGAGGAAATTGAGGTTTTCAACATTACTACCAATGATTGGCTTCACACAGTGCAAATGACAGATCCACGTATCAAGCATATTAAGTGTATTCTCGAGACCAGCAATGAGGATATTACGGATATAACGGCCAATTACCTTTTACGCGATGAAAAGGTATACCGGCGCGTGGGATCGAAACTTAAATGGGTTGTTCCAAGTTCAGCGCGATGGAGAATATGTCAACTTAATCATGACGAAGCGGGTCATTTTGCCACAGATAAAACATTGGAAAAGATTCAAGCCGATTATTGGTTCCCCAAAATGAACCGTTTCGTCAAGAAGTATGTTAGGGCGTGTATTAACTGCGCTTACAATAAAGAACTGTCAGGGAGGAAATCGGGATACCTACACCCTATCCCTAAAGTAAACGCAATATTTCACACAATTCACATGGACCATTTAGGTCCGTTTATTAAAAGCAAAAGAGGAAACACTTACATTCTTGGAGTTATTGATGGATTTAGCAAATTCATTTTCATTAGGGCAGTCAGAAACACCAGATCCAGAACTACAATTAAAGCACTGGATGATATTTTTGCAACATTTGGTAGTCCAAAAATATTAATATCCGATCAAGGTTCCTCTTTCACATCGAATGAGTTCAAAGCCTTTATAAATTCCATTGGAGTAAAACATGTCCTCAATGCCGTTGCTACACCTCGAGCGAACGGGCAAATTGAGCGATATAACAGGACAATCCTTAACTCGTTATCTGCCATGAACCATGGGCTGGATGAAAGAGATTGGGATACAAATGTCGCTCAACTGCAATGGAGCTTAAATAACACCGTCAATAAAAGCACGGGGAAATCACCGGCTGAAATTGTGTTTGGGCAACGAACAACATGTCAAAGTGAGGGTATTCTTAGAGGGGATCTGGAACCTGACCTGCAAATATCAGATAAAGATAGGCAGGAAATGAGGGAAACTGTTCAGAAAAAAATAGTCAGGGAACAAACGAAAATGAAGGAACACTTTGATAAGAAGAGAGCATCAACTAAGGTTTTTAAAATGGGTGATCTAGTAATGATCCCCAATAATAATCCCGAAAAAGGGAAAAGTAAAAAGCTTGCACCTAAATTCCGAGGCCCATTTAAAATATCAACGGTTTTGGGACATGACAGGTATGAAGTGTGTAGTATCCCCGGGCACTCTCAAAAACGTTATAAAAATATATTTCCTGCTGATCAACTTAAGCCATGGGTCACTATGGACGGGTCTCCAATTGCTAGCGAAAAGAGCGATAACAGTGACACGGATTCCAGTTTAGATTGATATATTTATTTACAAACAGGATAACTTTAGCATATTTCATATTTACTGATATTTAGTTACCCATTTATACATAACATGTGATGTAGTTTACAAGATAATAGAATCCCTTTCCTATTCTGCCAGTTACAGCCTAGATACATGTCGGGCACTCGGATAATAACCACGGACACCGGCCGACAAAATATTAGTGACGAGTTAAATGGACCTTCGGGTGGTCACAATGTAAGAAGATGCAGTTCTCGCAGGCCGTGGCTTTCGGATGGCTAAACGGAAGCTGAGATTCAACGGAACACCTATTTATGGCCTTCGGGTGGCCATTATTGATTGTGTTGGCTCTCGGGAGGCCTAAGCCAAATGAGTATATTTACTGTAATACTGTAAGAAATTGGTTTAATGATTTATTAAGTTATTCAATGGTATAACTATATGATGATAACAATATAATGATTATTGTTATAAAATAATGAAGTGTATTTGTTTAAAATTAGATATTTACAAAATGAATATTTTGGGCGAAACTACTTAGTTAAATGTATCAATTGTATTACATAAAATATTTTGTTTCAATAGCCCATCTTTAGCTATATGTAAAGTGGTAATGCGATGAATACTTGTTGATATCAATCTTGTTCTTGACTGGTATGTGGTCATACCCTTATAGGAATGGCCGAGTGGGTCGAAATAGGGACATTCCGACTACAGGATGACCGACTGTTAGCTTTGATTATAAATAAGATGTGTATAACAGTATATATATTAATATATCTATTTTCTATATAAACTTTGTTAAACATTTGTCAATGGAAAATTAATATAATTTAGTTCCGCCACGCGCTAACAGATGGCCGGCAGTCGGAGAAGACTCTCGAAGCCGCGCGGTGTTCGTCTTGCTGAAGATTTTGTAAAGTACTTCATCTGATTATATTTAATACATTCGACCACTGTGTATCATTCTACGGGCATCCTGCTACATGTGATCGTCATAGATCGACTTTGTCAAGTGTTAGCGGCACTTAGCCGACAGATGGCGTTACTACCCATTCTTTGTTACCTTTACTAATTTTTTTTTTTAATAATTAACAGTCTAATAAAATGTAAATAATCGTTAATAATTCAAATCATTATAATTGTAAATAAATATTTTATTAAATTCTTATATAGCTTCTATACCATTTTTTTGACTACCATAGTACTTACCGCTTGCCAGATGAGTGTGTGCTGCTATCGTGTATATCGACGATCTCTTTCTGAGGTCCCAGATTTTAACCTGCATTAAAAAAAATACAATCTTACCAAATACAAAAACCGGACTCGCGCACGAAGGGTTCCGTACCATCTATACAACATGTTAGACACTATACCAGTTGCCGTTATTAATATCGGGCAAAAAACGGCAAAAAAATCACGTTGCATGGGAGCCCCACTTAAATATTATATTTAAGTCTACTATGTGTAATATAATATTGAATATTATATTACACATAGTAGAAATACAGCATGTGTGAAAAATTCAACTATCTAGATAGCACGGTTTATGAGATACAGCCTGGTGACAGACAGACGGACAGTGGAGTCTTAGTAATAGGGTCCCGTTTTTACCCTTTGGGTACGGAACCCCAATAAAGAGTTTGTTAGTTGGGCGATTTAAAAAGTGTACAGTCACCAGCAATAATATATTATCAAAAATTGGGCGTAAAAATATATGACAGGTCTTTATTACTAGAGATATAAGAGCGTGCCAGATATTTTTGCACCCAATGTTGTGTGTGTGTCATAAATAAAGTCCCGTTCGCGAATCGTCCCTTTCGCAAAATGACCCGTTCGCAAAACGTTCCTTCCCATGAGAAGACTCGTAGTCTCTACTTAAACAAGCTTTTTCCAGACGGGACATTTTGCGAATGGGTCATTTTGCAGACGGGACGTTTTGCGATAGGGGCGTTATGCAATAGGGACGTTTTGCGAAAGGGGTGGGACCTTTTAAGAAAGGGACGTTTTGCGAATGGGGTATTTTACATAAGGGACCATTTGCAGAGAAGACGTTATGCGAATGGGACGTAATTTTGCTGGAGGGACGTTTTGCGAGCGGGACGTTATGCGCCCTAACCGAGAGAAAGTGTGAGTGTGTGTGTGTGTGTGTGTGTGTGTGTGTGTTTGTGCGTGTGTCCCCCCCCCCCGTGTACCTGGTGGTCGGCGGCGGCGGTGGCGAGCTGGTGGCCGGCGGGCGCCCAGTCGACGCCGAGCACGGGCCCCAGGTGCCCCTCCAGGAACATCACGCAGCGCCCCGTGCGGAGGTCCCATACACGCCCAAAAGCGTCCATACCGCTGAAATACATTAATAACAAGTAGAATTTTTATTTAGGTGGATTAGTTAGGCTGCGGCTCCACTGAGGCGGAGACGAGCGGAGCTGAGTGGAGCAGAGCTGTGAAAAGAGCTAAGTGATTCTACTGAGGCGGAGACGAGTGGAGCTGAGTGGAGTGATTACAATGTAGTAATGCAGTTACGTCTCCTCTCCGCTCCGCTCGTCTTCGCTTGACTGTTTCCACTGAAGCGGAGCGGGGACGAGATGTGGATTTCAACTAATATGATATTGGTCGATTCCTACGTCTCCTCTCCGCTTGACTGTTTCCATTGACGAGATGTGGATTTCAACTAAAATGATTGGTCAATCCCTACACGTCTCCTCTCCGCTCCGCTCGTCTCCGCCTCAGTGGAGCCGCACCCTCAATCCGGGGTTTGGAGTGACCCCAGCAGTGCCCAGCACTAACCCTGTAACTGCTAGAGATCCGTCGCATTGGAATCCGACGCTGTAAACTTCCTTCGCGTGCCCTTCCTGGTGCAACACCTCCGTCGCTGCAGAAACAATAAAATTTCAAACGAACATCGATACCATTTCCAAAAATATTATAATGTTTATAATGCTGAATATATTTTTTCTGTATTAATAAAGTGAACTTTATAAATGTGCGTTAAATGCAAGTGTGTAATGTCCGTACTGATCCCAGAGGAGCAGAATGCGCGTGTGTGTGTGTGCGTGTGCGTGTTTCGTGTATCATGTTTGTGTGGGTCCGTAACAAAGCCCAGGTCCCAGGTGTGTGAATGTGTGTATGTGTGAATGTGTGAGTGTGTGAGTGAATGTGTGAGTGTGTGAGTGAGTGTGTGAGTGTGCGTATGTGCGAGTGTGTGAGTGTGTGTGTGTGTGTGTGTGTGTGTGTGTGTGTGTGAGTGAGTGAGTGAGTGAGTGAGTGAGTGAGTGAGTGAGTGAGTGAGTGTGTGTATGTGTGTGTCAGAGGCGCCAGCTTTCGTGCGCGTGTGTGTGATTGTGGTGTAACTGTGTTTGTGTGTGTCCGTACCCGTCTTCGGCCCAGAGGCGCCAGCAGCCTGCGTGTTTGTTTGTGGTGTACCTGTGTGTGTGTGTGTGTGTGTGTGTTTCCGCGTGTGTCACCCCCCCGTACCAGTGTCCAGGTCCCGGAGGCGCCAGCAGTGTGCGCACGCGCGCCTATGTGTGTGTTTATGTGCGAGTGTGTGTGTGTATCCCCGTACCAGTGTCCATGTCCCGGAGGCGCCAGCAGTGTGCGCACGCGTGCCTATGTGTGTGTTTATGTGCGAGTGTGTGTGTATCCCCGTACCAGTGTCCAGGTCCCGGAGGCGCCAGCAGTGTGCGCACGCGCGCCTATGTGTGTCTTTATGTGCGAGTGTATGTGTATCCCCGTCCCAGTGTCCAGGTCCCGGAGGTGCCAGCAGTGTGCGCACGTGCGCCTATGTGTGTGTTTATGTGCGAGTGTGTGTATCCCCGTACCAGTGTCCAGGTCCCGGAGGCGCCAGCAGTGTTCCCAAGCGCGCCTATGTGTGTGTTTATGTGCGAGTGTGTGTGTGGATTCCCGTACCGGTGTCCAGGTCCCAGAGCCGCCAGCAGTGTGCGTACGTGCGCCTGTGTGTGTTTATGTGCGAGTGTGTGTGTGTGTGTGTATCCCCGTACCGGTGTCCAGGTCCCAGAGCCGCCAGCAGTGTGCACACGTGCGCCTGTGTGTGTTTATGTGCGAGTGTGTGTGTGTGTTTATGTGTGTGTGTGTGTATCCCCGTACCGGTGTCCAGGTCCCAGAGCCGCCAGCTGCCGTCGAACACGGCGGCGGCGAGGAACCGCCCCGACGGGTGGAACTCCACGCGGGACACGCGCGACGGGCTGTGCCCCGGGAGGGACGCCAGCGGGGACTCGCTGACGTGACACAACCAATAAATATATATCAGGTGACATATTATCAAGCTTTACCGTAGATATCATGGAAAACTATGTCTGTACGTTTTAGTTTCCAAGAAAGTATTTTTTAGAATGAAACAAATTTTAAAAACAAACTAGTCTAACGAAAAGCAACCTTTAAAAAAACCCAACTGCTGTTTGGATAATGTCCACAAAGTAATGTTACTCATCATGTATTTATTTTTTATTTCGCCAATGTCACATTTAAATAATTGTAATATAGCCTATGACACTCTAGTGGTTAAGACGAATCTAACCACATAATATAATTTATTATAACCTAACCAACAAAATGTTGGAAAACCCCCGACATTGACATTTCAAAGTTCAATACTTCAAAAACTGCTGAACCGATTTCGATATAAAATGTCTAAGAACCACCGCTAGAAAACCTGATTTCAAATAAAAAAAACCGCATGCAAATCGGTTCATCCGTTTAAGAGCTACGGTGCCACAGACAGACACACACACACACACACACACACACACACACACACACACTTACACGTCAAACTTATAACACCCCTCTTTTTGCGTTGGGGGTTAAAAATCGGTTTAGCCGTTTAGCAGTTACGAGCGGACATTGAATCGGACATATATACAAGTCAAACACATAACCCTCCTTTTGGGCTTTGTCGCAGTAGACTAAAAACAGAAACGTACAGACCTAGTTCTTTATAATAACTACAACATATTCAAAAATCGTGGAAATCGGACTTGATTTAGGGGGTGACAAACTCGCCCGAAGCTAAATTTGTATGGTTTTTTTTACAATAAATAAAATAATTTAACAAATTGTTGAGGCAGTGGCGTGCAAGTTGGCTGACCTGCTAAAGTTCCACAGATGCACCGTGCCGTCGTACGCGCAGGTGGCCATGGTGCACACCTCCGACTTCTCCTCCCCACCCGAGTCCATCTTCTCCTCTTTTACTTCACCTTCTTCTTTCTTTATCTGTATCTGTTTATTTAAAAATTGCGAGTCAATTTTGAAACAGTTCCCTTTAGGGCTGATTTTTCAATCCCCTGATAAAACTATCCGTCAGTTAAATGTATTACTATCCTTTTCTGAAGTCATATGAAAGAAAAGGACAGAGCTAAAATTTACCTTCCGGATAGCTTGGGGATTGAAAAATCAGCCCTTAATGGAAGGGGCTGAAATTTAGAACATTATGTGTAAACTATAAACCCGATGACAATGCAATATACTAGGGTCCTAGTAAAAAAGGGTATAAGTGAATGAATGGAGAGCAACTCGACCGCCCGTCTGCCTCGGCCACGTCGCCATTCATCAAGTACCCGAAACCGACGTGCATGCTCTCGATGTATGAATGTGGAAGAAGCGAAAGAGATCTGTCAGGATCGTAGCAGGTGGAAAGAAGTGGTCTCTGCCTACCCCTCTGGGAAACAGGCGTGATTTAATGTATGTGTGTATGTATTAAGAAAATGGTAGACTGTACCTTATCCCTGAAGTGGTGCGGCATGGTGGCAGCAGGGTGGAAGGCGGCGCCGCTGACGTTGCAGGTGTGGCCCTGCAGCGCCTGCAGCGGCGCGCACTCCGGCACCGACCACACCTTGCTGAGCCCTGACCTGGGGGGACGGTATACCTCTAAAATCCAGGTCTAGGTTAGGGTAAGGAGGCATAACATCCCACTCGCAGAATGTCCCTATCTATGTCCCTTTCGCGAAATGTCCCTTACGCAAAACGATCCTTCTGCAAAAGGTCCCGTTCGCAAAACGTCCCTTCACATAAATAAAGTCCCGTTCGCAATACGTCCCTTTCGCAAAATTACCCGTTCGCAATACGTCCCTTTCGCAAAATGACCCGTTCGCAAAACGTTCCTTCCCATGAGAAGAAGCCTAGTCTCTACTTAAACAAGCTTTTTCCAGACGGGACATTTTGCGAATGGGTCATTTCGCAGACGGGGACGTTTTGCGAAAGGGGCGTTATGCAGTAGGGACTTTCAGCGAAAGGGGCTTTTTCAGAAGGGACGTTTTGCGAAAGGGGTGGGACCTTTTGAGAAAGGGACGTTTTACGAATGGGGTATTTTACATAAGGGACCATTTGCAGAGAAGATGTTTTGCGAGTGGGTCGTAATTTTGGTGGAAGGACGTTATGCGCCCTAACCTAGGTTAGGACTAGGTAGCAAATACGACCAGATGGATTTGCAACTACATTAAGTCCGAGTTGCAAAATGACCACTTCGTTTGCGTTACTGAGTAGGTTAGGTTCGTTAGGTAACTTCACAAATTATTAGGTATAGGCAAAGTCATAGGGTGATGGAACCAGTAATGAACAAGGACCGGTGATGGACACTTAACTAAAGAAGACAAGGGTAATTCGTTTGAGACAATCAATTTATAACCTTATGATCTTTGATTTAAGAGTTAAGTGTCCAACATTGGTGCCGTCACCCTAGTACATAAAAAACATAGTAAAAGTCATGGCGGCCCGAGGCAATGACTCCTGCAGTCCAGCCAACACTGGTGACTCACCAGCTGGCTGTGAGCAGCATCAGCCCGTCGGCGCTGAACCGGCAGCAGCTGAGCGGCCGCGTGTCCCCCACCTGGCTGCAGTAGGGGGCCATGACTCCTGCAGTCCAGCCAACACTGGTGACTCACCAGCTGGCTGTGAGCAGCATCAGCCCGTCGGCGCTGAACCGGCAGCAGCTGAGCGGCCGCGTGTCCCCCACCTGGCTGCAGTAGGGGGCCATGAGTCCTGCAGTCCAACTAACACTGGTGACTCACCAGCTGGCTGTGAGCAGCATCAGCCCGTCGGCGCTGAACCGGCAGCAGCTGAGCGGCCGCGTGTCCCCCACCTGGCTGCAGTAGGGGGCCATGAGTCCTGCAGTCCAACTAACACTGGTGACTCACCAGCTGGCTGTGAGCAGCATCAGCCCGTCGGCGCTGAACCGGCAGCAGCTGAGCGGCCGCGTGTCCCCCACCTGGCTGCAGTAGGGGGCCATGAGTCCTGCAGTCCAACTAACACTGGTGACTCACCAGCTGGCTGTGAGCAGCATCAGCCCGTCGGCGCTGAACCGGCAGCAGCTGAGCGGCCGCGTGTCCCCCACCTGGCTGCAGTAGGGGGCCATGGCGGACGCGCGACGTTGGGACTCCTGTTTGGAAGCTGCTCGCACGCTCCCCGCTAGCTTCAGCTCTTCCCGAGCTTTGTTCAGTCTATGGACAAACATACAGGGTTTCATTCCTACCTAAAATTATTACCAAGCCTATGATTAAGGATTTTTTGTATTATAAATATATATACATTCTGGGGCACGTTTTATAAAACTACAAGTTACAATTTTACAGGTCTAAACTGGCAACACTGCTCAAATGGCTGGTCGTCATTGGTCGAGGTTGTGTCAAATGGAAACTTGAAACCTGTAAATTGTAATTTGTATCTTTATAAAACAGGCCCCTGGCAGTCATATTGTAAAAGATGGTAAAGAGTATTTCTATAAAAACCTTCACCTTGCACAACGGATTTAAAAAAAATATGGATAGAACAATGCAATAGTAAGAACGGAAAATTTCAGTCGGTAGGTACAAATCTTAGCAACCGCGAAAACAAATTTCATACAAAGTTACTACAGTACGCGCGCTACTTCATGTCCGTAGACATTGGCAAAATCATAATTTCATGCCCTTTCCTTACTTTTTCAAATAAATTATATGTGCGTGCGTGCGTGCGTGCGTGCGTTTGTTTGTACGTACTGAGTACGAAACTTCGTTAGCGCGATGAAGCGCACTGTCAGATTTAGTTTAAGTTCGCCACAACATGATTAAATTTATACTAATTGATAAAAAAATTGAAGAAGAAGCTAAATGGACTAAATTAAGGAGAAGGTGCATGTCGTGTCGTATAAAGAGGTCAAGGAGCTGGCAGAGAAGAGATAGAGTGTATATCATAGTTTAGACTACGTACTCTCGGGATATCATGCTATAGAATGTTCGTTGGCTCGACTGTTATTGTAATTAATATTTGCTGGATCGAAATACTTGTGGCTGAAATATGTACAATCGACAAAACGTGATCTAAAATTATATAGTATTGGTTATTAAATCTCAATTTCGATTTGACGATTTATCGTTTCTAAGCTTTTCGTACCCAGCGAATATTCGATCCAGTAACAGTC
This sequence comes from Acleris cristana, assembly GCA_948252455.1. NCBI lineage: Eukaryota > Metazoa > Arthropoda > Insecta > Lepidoptera > Tortricidae > Acleris > Acleris cristana. The sequence continues at coordinate 1,519,826 of OX411798.1, read as the reverse complement.
GAGCCAATGAACATTCGTGTCTGAGATTTTCTATGGGATGACAATCGAAATCTCAATTTCGATTTCACGATTTATTGTTTCTACGCGTTTCGACCCAGCGAATATGCGATCCAGTAACAGTCGAGCCAACGAACATTCGATAGCATGATATTCCGAGAGTATGTAGTCGAAACTATGATATGGGTAAGGACCAAAAAGTTGGGCACGCTAACTCACTCAATTAAATTTTCTATGAAACTTTTCCGTTGTGACACGAAAATTAGCCATACAATTGTAGGGATACTTTTCGTCGCACAACGGAACTTTTTTCGACTTCGTTGTTCGTATGGTTAACTGCGCTTAACTATGGTCCAACTTTTTGGTCCTTACCCATATACACTCCATACTAACTACTAACCTCTCTTTGGCTCGAGGCAGTGAATACTGTGCAATCCACAGCCGCGACTCTTTGAGCTCTTTCGGTCCCTCGTGGTACCAGGTGCCTTCGCGGCCTCTGTCCCGCTCTATCCTCGCCTCCTCCTCTTCTAACTTCTTGTGGATCGCGTCTTCACCGAGACTGGAATAGTATTATTGTCGGCTAAATTCTCAGAATCTGAACGCCACCCACTTTTTTAATTTTTTCTGTGAGATTTTATTAATTACATTGTTGCAAAGGCTAGAAAGAAAGTAAAAAAAAAGGGACAATCTCACACAAATTGACCTAGTCCCTAACTAAGCTCTAGGCTTGTAAAATGGATACTAGCTAATTATAAACCTACTTATATAGAGAAATATATACTTAAATATAGAAAACATCCAAGACTCAGGAACAAATACTCGTGCTGATCACACAAATATCTGCCTATACCAGGATTTGAACCCAGGATCGCTAGCTTCATAGGCAACTACGCTAATGTGTCGTCAACAACAACAACACCAACAACAACAAAAACAACAACAACAACAACAACACCAACAAAAACAACAACAACAAAAACAAGAGAACAGAAGAACAAGTAATGTAGAGGGCTCTAACGATGTTGAGACCTTTTGGAGTATATGACTATTATATGTTCTATGTTATAGATTACGTTATTTCTAAGTAGATGTTATTATATAGTTTAACAGTTACGACTCTACCTACCTAAATTATAAAATTGCGCATGTTCTAGATAATACCATTGCTGTGCCCCTACGGGGTTTACGTTGACGCTAGACTTTAGTTTAAGACCTTATGTACCTACAACGTAAAACGCAATAAAGAATTGAATTTGAATTTGAATTTGAATGAAACCTTTGGTCAGGGGTTATACTTACTAGCTCAACAGATCCCTCAGCCGCACCCTCCTCTCGGCCGGACCCTCTCCGAAAAGGCACACGGGCTCGCCCAGCTGTCGGAGACTCCGCCGCACCTGTGGTCAGTTAAAACTGATTTTAATCCAGCTATCAAAATTGTCTGCCTGATAAAATAAACGGGAGACCTTTGTTTCCCATAATTTTTTTTGGTCATAATGTAATTACAACAACAACATAACAACATAAACTCACGTCTTCATTCCCAGAGTGGGGTAGGCAGAGCCACAGACTCACCAACAACTCCAAAAACTTGTTGATAATTCTGTGCCCACATTTTGCACAACCAGGCTAAGATGTTATCCAGTGTATTAGTGACAGGTTGCAAACCCATCGCCTAACAGCACTACACAGCCTTTAGTCCCTTAGTCGTCTCTTACGACATCCACGGGAAGACATGGAGTGGCAACATTCTAAACTCGTCACCACACGGGCAACATGGTCATAATGTAATTGTTGACATAATTATTGATAGTCATAATTTTTTATGTACCTGAAACTGTAAACTTTTCAGAATTTCTGATATATCTAACATGTAGACAAGGCTAGGTTAGGTAAGGATTAACTTATAAAAATCCTGAAAAGATACAGTTTCTTAAGAAAAACAAAACACGTTATGACTTGCAATGATTATGACCTAAAACACATTATGACTAAAAATAATTATGGCAGACCATATATACCCAAAATAAATAATAATAGAAACGAGAAAAAAAAAGGAATTGTAGTTAAGTACCTCGTCATCATCAGTGGAGACATTAAGCTGCCGCGCCTTTCGTCTCCTCTCGAACTCCTCAAGGAGCGCCTTTTTGTCCTTAGACATTTCTTCTTCCAGATCCATGTACTCTGTAAAACAAGGGAAATAAATAAAAGTAGCCGCTATACAATCTTGTTGTAGAATCAAAAAAATTGTACTTAATAAATAAATAAATCAAATAAAAATAATGTATCAAGGGACAATCTCACACAAATTGACCTAGTCCCAAACTAGGCTCTAGGCTTGTACTATGGGTACTAGACAACGATAAACATACTTATATAGAGAAATACAAACCTAAATACATAAAAAACATCCACAATCAGTTAGATTACTCCAGTTCATCACACAATTATTTGCACTTACCGGGAGTAGAACCCGGGACCACTGGCTTCGTAAGTCAGGGCTATCGTGTCGTCTGAAAACACCTGGTTAAGATCAGCTAGTAAGCGAAATACAAACAAATATTACTAACCATTGGAAACCTGTATATCTCCCAATTCCTTTCCAGTTTCTTCGCCGCCATCGTTAACTGCAGCCGCCAGAGCAGCCAACCGAGCTTTCTCCTGCTCTTCGAGAGATCCATAATGGACTTGTTTGGATCTTTTCACTATTATCACATCGTCGTCGTCGGACATTTTGAGGTTATGTTAGTGCACGACGTGTATAAATTCCTATTTTTTATAATGGAGCACTCGCGGTTTATTAAGATATATTTTAACGCAAAATGATAGTCAGATTTAAGGCTTAAAACGTTTTATTTGCGAAATAAAAACAGGTTTAAGCTAACGTCAACAAACACAATTTAACCACAGACAACATAAATAAAGAAATGTTACATATCACACACATACATTACATACATGTAAGTAAATGTTTTTAATGACTGAGTTTTTACCCTATTTTTAGCTATATATAAATATTTTGAGTATCATTTTGAATTTGAATTTGAGGTAGTAATATTTTGTCTCTAATAAAGTTTAAAAAAGAGCAAATTGATTACCGTTGAAATAAATGGCTACTGCGTAAACAGAATAAGATTTCGTACACAACACTCCTACCTCTATGGTACGCAAACTAGAAGTAGTATGCCATACTTAAAAATATTGTTTATTAGGTGGGTTAATAAACGCAATACGCAAAGATGTTTCGGCTGATATTACACAATTTACACTGTTTTTTTATATATCAAAAGACTCCAAATCAAGTTAATTCAGTTTTCATTTATTAACGGTACCGTTCATGCCGGATTTTACATTTATGCAAAAAATCTCCATAAAAAATGGTTATTTCAAATAAATTCCCTGCAACACTTAATTTCATCATTCTCTATGCTCGTAGCTTACGTCAAATCGACTTATGCGTTATATTCCAATCTAACGCGAAATTCCAATAAAATCAACATAAAACCTGCGTAAGGGTGCCCATTTTCCTTTAAAACGCCAATTTGCATCCATCAAATGGCCTTGAAAGATATACGAAGGTACTAGCAGCACATAACCTCGAAATTGTATTGTCGATTTGGATTCAGTGTTTTGGTGATTTTGTCTTGTGATTGAAGTTATGGCGCACCAGCTCTCGCGGCGCGAGGTGGAGGATCTGCGGTCGTCGCTCGACCGCGCCATTTACAGGACCATCGGGAAGTCGGATAGCTCTCTTCTGTCTACTGTTTCATACTGTCTTACTAGCGGGTAAGTTGTGCTTTTACGCTAAAACTACGTAAAATGAGGTCTGTTGTCATGTTTTTTTTTTAAATTAGGTCTTTTATTGTGGCTGTAAGTTGGAAGTTTTTTAACTTGTGTTTTTTATGTCAGACACATTAACAGTGATAAATACTTTAGGCAGTCTAATTTCTCGGAATGGCTATAGCACTAGGCAGATAAGAAAGTCGAATCTGACACATTGGAAAACCATGCAGTTTCTGAATACCTATTGATAATGTTGACAGCAGTAAAACTATGCTTTTATTACTATTTCTTCATATGAAACTTATAAGTTTTACTGCTGTCAAAATGATCAGTATTGAGTAACTTCATGGTTGTGCCGTCGCGTAGTTTTAGATAAACCAGTAGAGATCTAAATCCAAAATTCCAGTCAACTCGCGGGAACTAATACACCGATCACATGTACCTTTCAACCTTGATACTGGCAAGTTGTCCCATTTTAAGAAATGAGCATCGCAGTCTGCACAACATTTTATAGAAAAAAATATTTACTAAACAAATGTAATTACGGAAATAACAAAGGTATTTTTTACATATCAATGAGAACAATGAGATGTAGTGCAAGTTGCTGTGTTCTCGCGGTGCGCACAAAATGGGTCGTTGGTCTGGATACTGACCGCGGTCCGCCATTTAGCAACCCCTGATCTACACTAATATTAAAAAGAGAAATAGATTGTTTCTGTTTAATTAGTAAACTAAGAGTAAGAGAGTTTACATACATACATACATATAGATATAGATATCGATTTAGATAATTCTTTTACCTGTAGAATGCTATATTAATGGCATTATTGCTGCATAACAGGCTGTATGTTATTTTTCTCCATGTGAAGAAGTCGCAGGAAACAGGTCCTTGTTTATATTCTTGATTTATTTTTTCCCTCCCTATTGTCATTCGTCCTAATGCATCGTTTGTCCAAATTTTCATTTATTCTAAAGCTATCTCGCCTGAATTTTGTTTTTTCAACGTTTTTATAATATAACCCTAACCTAACCTAACCGCAGGTATTTTTGGAAGAGTTCAAAAGTAATCTGACTGAGTTTAAAATCAGTTTATGACAAACAATAATTCCGACAAACAATGTGTTAGTACAAAAACATTGTTCTGGATTCCGAGGGTCACTTGTTTGCTTCCTGTTTATGTAATTGTAATGTAAATATTCTGTAAATGTCTGAACAAAAGGCTTATTTATTTTTGTTTTATTGTTTTTATAAAAGTTCATGCAGAACAGTACAGTGATATTGTGGTGTGCAACCGGCAAGCGGGTCATGTAGCAGGTAGTGTTGCCAGACGTCCCAATTTACGCGAGACTTCCTGATTTTCAGGGGGTGACGGACACGTCCTGATTTACCCTTTATCAGGATGCTATTGGTCCCGATTTTCAGCACATCACTAGAGCGATCATATGGATCGATTTGAACCTTTTTTTTTAAAGACGTACCTTCACACCGGTAGACGGAGACTATGGAACGCCATGAGCACCGGTCTTAAAATACAACATTCGTTTCGTCTACATTCATGCACGTAGCTCGGTGTCCCATAAACCGACGTCAACCCGCTTAGGGCTGATAGACAAGCTAAAAATCTATCAATTGTACCCCTATGTATGTTCAGCGATTTTTACTAGTTTCGGAGATATTGATCATTTTAATCTGAATTTTCATAATTTTCCTTTATGTCCATGTCACGAAAAATCATTAAATAAATATCTCCGAAACTAGTAAAAATCGCTGAACATACATAGGGGTCAAATCAATAGCTTTTTAGCTTCTCTATCAGCTCTAGGCGGGTTGACGTCGGTTTATGGGACACCCTGTATGTTATTAACTATTTTGCAATACATCTTGTTACTTATACCTTAATAAAACGAGTTAAATATTGATTTCAGCTACGAACGACGGAAAATAATCGACAAAATCTCCTCCCACATTGACTCCAAAAAGGCCAGCAAGCTTGCGGACAAAATCATTGCTCTAGCACAAGAGCTGGTCACATCTTCTAAGTCTACCTCGAAACGGAAACATGAAGGCGAGAAGGAAAAGGACAGCAAGCGGTCCCGGCATGAGGAGAAAGAGGAGAAGAAGGTAGAAGAGGGAGAGAAGGAGAAAAATGGGAATGGAGTTGATGTGCCACCGATAGCTGCTGCGGGGGAGACGATCGGTTCGAAGATCACGGGGCTTAGCGCTGATCGGATTAAGGTAATAAAAAAAAAACTTATCTTACAGATGGGCCCTTTCGGATACGCTTCGACCCTTTAGGATCTTTTGCCCAATTACCCTCTTTCACACTCAGCTGTTCGAATATGCAGGTTTCCTCACGATGTTTTTCCTTCACCGAGAGAGCGTCGGGTAATGCACTTAAGGTAGAAAAACTCATTGGTACATGGTGACCGCGGGGGTTCGAACTCGGTACCTCACGATCACGAGTCGACCCCCTACGCCATGGCCACAAAAAAACAATACTCTATATCGTCCCTTTACGAGCCTGAATTGTTATCCAGGGTGTTTTATTCTTTAATCATTTTTCGAGGAAAAGACGTAAGTAGTAGGCTGGTATTTTTTTTGGTTACAGCAACATTTATACAAAACTAGAGGACGCCCGCGACTTCGTACGCGTAGAATTAGTTTCCCGCTACTCCCCCTACTTCTTCCCGTTGGGGGTCGATTTTCGGAAAATCCTTTCTTAGTGCTCACTTACATCATGAAAGGAACTGTACCAAATTTCAAGTTTGTAGGTACAGTAGTTTCGGCTGTGCGTTGATATGTCAGTCAGTCAGTTTAGCCTTTTATATATATATATATATATATATATATATATATATATATATAGATAGATATACGATAATTTTAGGTGATGATGGCCAACGCCCAGAAAGAGATAGAAGAGCGGAAACGCGCCCTTATGGCCATGAAGGGGGACCGGCCAGTCAACACGGCGGCGGCGGCGGCGCAGCAGCTCAAGGCGGCGCTGCCGGCGCGCGCGCTGCCCCCCCCCAGCGTCATCAAGCCCGTGCTCTACTCCAAGCCAGGTGAAGTCACAGGAATCTATCATGTTCAGGGTGGGAAAAACGAACGGCACATGGACGGCATCTGCCTTATACATTGGAAATGGGTGGATCAACTTTTTGTTGCTGTTATTCTGTCCCGTAAGCCAGGAGAAAACAATGATAGAGTTTCTTAGAAAAATTGTTATAATATAGACTACTAATACGCTTGGAAGAAAACCCATAACAGAATGGGCTTGTAATTGCCAAAAAAACTGATGTTTGCTGGATTTATATACTTTAAAATCGTGATTTTAAAAAGTGAACCAGGAGACGTCACCATGGCAACGAGGGGCAAAGAAAAGTTGATTGACCCAAATATCAAATTCTACGCAAAGCTGATTTACTTTTATTTTTGAAAGAAATAAATCCTTCATTTATGGAATGAGATGTGTTTCGGGATAAAAACTATCCTATGTCCTATTCCAGGACCCAAGCTTATGTGTGCCGAGTTTCATCCCGATCCGTTCAGTAATTGAAGCATGATTGAGTAACGAACATCCAAACATGCAAACTTTCTCATTTATAATATAAATTACGATTAAGATTGTCGTCGTTCTCAAAGGCCCCTGACAGCTGTCAATTTAGTACCAAATATCGTCAATTTACTTTCCCAACCTCTTACTGATCGAATATTTTGACAGGAAAGTAGTCTTTATAAATCTTGGAACGTGAGTGTTTTTTCTATGTAACCATTCGAACAGATAAGAGGTTGAGAAAGGGACGATGTGTGCATACTTCAATGCTTGAGGTCTTGTACTAAGTTGACTCTTAGTAATAACGATGTTATAATGGTCATTTTACAGGGTGTTAGGCAGAAGGTTGGACAAACTTCAGGGACTAACTCTGTAGGTCATACTCATCAACTTTTATTACGGGACCAACATCCAAATCGCGAAAAAACAAACAGCTGTTCCATACAAACTTTGAGAGTTAAACAGCCGAAATGCATGGAACAGCTGTTTTTTTTTTCGCCATTTGGATGTTGGTCCCATAATAAAAGTTGATGAGTATGACCTACAGAGTTAGTCCCTGAAGTTTGTCCAACCTTCTGCCTAACACCCTGTATGACTGTTGTTATATGAAAACGCTTTGGTTACACTATGGGTATCATTTTGACACCGTTAACGATATTAAAATGAGTGTACACAAGTAGAATAATAAAATACGGTGGTTCTTCAGAAATGTCTGCGGGTGCCAATGCTCAGGAAATGGATAAGCAGCGCAAGATAGCCGAGCTGCAGGCCAGGATACAGAGGAAACTAGCAGGTGGGTGACAATCGACGTACAGTCAAGGACTTTAAATGTTGAGCCACTATGGAACCCTGTCACGATGACAGCGTCAAGCCACATGAAAGAAATTACGCCTAAATTAATGACGTTATGCGACAGGGTTCCATAGTGGCTCAACAATTAGAGTCCTTGAATGTACCGCCGGTGATACTGCAATGTCGCGAAATAGCTTTGAAAATTCCGGAAAAAAACTAATGTTTATTCTTTGTGTTTCTGAAATTTTCGTTTTTTTTCGGGATTTTTACTAAAAATAAATGAATAATGACAATTTATTCATAGTCAATCACTGTCACTCTCGCCACCTATTTCAATTGCTTCTGATTTCATGTCGTCGATGTCGCCCTTTTGTAGGTGTAAATAAGATCGAATATAGATTAAAATATTCATTATTTATTTATTAATATGTTACAGTTAGGAGAGGTCCAATAAAGTCCGGTGATCCAGATTTCTATTGTACAGTCACCAGCATTTATAAGTGATCATTTATGTACCTTGTCGCTTTCAATTGTTTCACAATTTTGTATAACATTTCAAACACGACGTTTAAGTGACAAGGTACATAAATGATCACTTATTTATGCTGTTGACTGTACACTCGTTATGGTAGGATTCGAACACTGTAATAGTATCAATAAAATCTAATAAGCATAGGTAAGACCAATTATTGCGCGATCTATTTCGATCGCAGCGCCATCTATGGACGAGCGGCGGTACTCCGTTTGTAGTGTGACTACCGATCGACAGATGGCGTACGTAAGCAATAATTTGTGTTCCGTTGTATCGATGAAGTCAAGTCCTTTTTTTTTCAGTTTTTTTACTAAGTATATCATATTTTTGTACGGATGTTAAAATTGATTCACATTTAAAAGGAATAAAAGTAAAGAAAAAGTAACAATATTTTCAATTGACATTTGAACTGCATTTTGCTTAAATGATAAAGGATCCATTTTTTTTAGTTATATATACATAATTATTACTTTTTTTTCACACTGTCAAATAGCCTATTCCAAAAAATCCAGAGCTTTCATTGCCCTTGAAACCATTTCAAACTGTCAAACGCACATATCATTTAAATAAAAAATACAGGCGGAGCCCTGGCAGCAGCAGGGCCTACTGGGCCGGCACCACTCATCCTGGACCGCGAGGGACGCACAGTGGACACCAGCGGCAAGCGCGTGACGCTCACGCATCGCGCCCCGACGCTCAAGGTCAGTACAGCGGCGGCGGAGCCCTGAGGGCCTCGGCCTGCAGGCCTGGACCGCGAGAGACGCATAGAGAGTATAAATATGCATAGTTTAAATAGAACAGTAGATTTTCGGCCCTTTAAGAGATTCTGTTATCTATTTTATTGTTTGTTTATATAGCTGTTTGTTTCAAAAAAACAACTGTCTACCAATTATTGTTCATGTTTCAGTCTCGAGACAAAAAATATCACTTTAGTCACTAGAGATAAAAAGTGTTACTGTAGTCCCTAGGGATAAAAAGCATTACTTAGTCCCTAGAGGTAAAGAGCGTTACTTTAGTAATTAGAGACGAAAAGCATCACTTTAGTCACTAGAAACAAAAAGTATCACTTTAGTCCCTAGGGACAAAAAGTGTCACTATTATCGCTAGTGGCAAAAGTATCACTTTAGATTAGACTCTAAAGACAAAAAGTTTTACTTTAGTTTCTAGAGACTGTATGAATGTATGTTTAATGTTTCTAGAATGTATCACGAGTAATTGTCACTATAGCCGCTAGAGTCAAAAAGTATAACTTTAGTCCCTAGAGACAAAAAGTGTTACTTTAGTACCTAGACATGAAAAATATCACTTTAGTCTCCAGAGACAAAAACTATCACTTTAGACGCTAGAGACAAAAAGTGTCACTAGTTCCTAGATATAAGAAGCGTAACTTTAGTCCATAGAGACGGAAGGCGACGCGGTGGTGTACAGTGGCTCAGCTAGCTTAAGACCAGCTAGCTAACTTAAGTCCCTAGAAACAAAAAGTATCATTTTAGTCCCTAGAGACAAAGACACGAAAAGTATCACTTTAGTTCCAAGAGACAAAAAGTATAATTTTAGACGCTAGAGACAAAAAATATCACTTTAAGTCCACAAATAACTTTTTATAGATTTTTTAGAGCTTGAGAATTAAAAAATAATGAATATGTTTGTTGGTTACAGGCGAACATCCGCGCGGCACGTCGCGAGGAGTTCCGCGCGCAACTATCGGGCGCGGCGCCGCCGGAGCCGTGGGCGGACGCGGCGTGGGTGGACGCGCGCGTCGCCAGCAAGCCGCCCGCGCGGCCCAAGCGCGCGCTGCGCTTCCACGAGCCCGGCAAGTTCCGCCAGCAGGCCGAGCGGCTCCGGATGAAGGTGAGCAGTACGGTGGTGTACAGTGGCTCAGCTAGCCGTGGGCGGACGGGCGTGGGTGGACGCGCGCGTCGCCAGCAAGCCGCCCGCGCGGCCCAAGCGCGCGCTGCGCTTCCACGAGCCCGGCAAGTTCCGCCAGCAGGCCGAGCGGCTCCGGATGAAGGTGAGCAGTACGGTGGTGTACAGTGGCTCAGCTAGCCGTGGGCGGACGGGCGTGGGTGGACGCGCGCGTCGCCAGCAAGCCGCCCGCGCGGCCCAAGCGCGCGCTGCGCTTCCACGAGCCCGGCAAGTTCCGCCAGCAGGCCGAGCGGCTCCGGATGAAGGTGAGCAGTACGGTGGTGTACAGTGGCTCAGCTAGCCGTGGGCGGACGGGCGTGGGTGGACGCGCGCGTCGCCAGCAAGCCGCCCGCGCGGCCCAAGCGCGCGCTGCGCTTCCACGAGCCCGGCAAGTTCCGCCAGCAGGCCGAGCGGCTCCGGATGAAGGTGAGCAGTACGGTGGTGTACAGTGGCTCAGCTAGCCGTGGGCGGACGGGCGTGGGTGGACGCGCGCGTCGCCAGCAAGCCGCCCGCGCGGCCCAAGCGCGCGCTGCGCTTCCACGAGCCCGGCAAGTTCCGCCAGCAGGCCGAGCGGCTCCGGATGAAGGTGAGCAGTACGGTGGTGTACAGTGGCTCAGCTAGCCGTGGGCGGACGGGCGTGGGTGGACGCGCGCGTCGCCAGCAAGCCGCCCGCGCGGCCCAAGCGCGCGCTGCGCTTCCACGAGCCCGGCAAGTTCCGCCAGCAGGCCGAGCGGCTCCGGATGAAGGTGAGCAGTACGGTGGTGTACAGTGGCTCAGCTAGCCGTGGGCGGACGGGCGTGGGTGGACGCGCGCGTCGCCAGCAAGCCGCCCGCGCGGCCCAAGCGCGCGCTGCGCTTCCACGAGCCCGGCAAGTTCCGCCAGCAGGCCGAGCGGCTCCGGATGAAGGTGAGCAGTACGGTGGTGTACAGTGGCTCAGCTAGCCGTGGGCGGACGGGCGTGGGTGGACGCGCGCGTCGCCAGCAAGCCGCCCGCGCGGCCCAAGCGCGCGCTGCGCTTCCACGAGCCCGGCAAGTTCCGCCAGCAGGCCGAGCGGCTCCGGATGAAGGTGAGCAGTACGGTGGTGTACAGTGGCTCAGCTAGCCGTGGGCGGACGGGCGTGGGTGGACGCGCGCGTCGCCAGCAAGCCGCCCGCGCGGCCCAAGCGCGCGCTGCGCTTCCACGAGCCCGGCAAGTTCCGCCAGCAGGCCGAGCGGCTCCGGATGAAGGTGAGCAGTACGGTGGTGTACAGTGGCTCAGCTAGCCGTGGGCGGACGGGCGTGGGTGGACGCGCGCGTCGCCAGCAAGCCGCCCGCGCGGCCCAAGCGCGCGCTGCGCTTCCACGAGCCCGGCAAGTTCCGCCAGCAGGCCGAGCGGCTCCGGATGAAGGTGAGCAGTACGGTGGTGTACAGTGGCTCAGCTAGCCGTGGGCGGACGGGCGTGGGTGGACGCGCGCGTCGCCAGCAAGCCGCCCGCGCGGCCCAAGCGCGCGCTGCGCTTCCACGAGCCCGGCAAGTTCCGCCAGCAGGCCGAGCGGCTCCGGATGAAGGTGAGCAGTACGGTGGTGTACAGTGGCTCAGCTAGCCGTGGGCGGACGGGCGTGGGTGGACGCGCGCGTCGCCAGCAAGCCGCCCGCGCGGCCCAAGCGCGCGCTGCGCTTCCACGAGCCCGGCAAGTTCCGCCAGCAGGCCGAGCGGCTCCGGATGAAGGTGAGCAGTACGGTGGTGTACAGTGGCTCAGCTAGCCGTGGGCGGACGGGCGTGGGTGGACGCGCGCGTCGCCAGCAAGCCGCCCGCGCGGCCCAAGCGCGCGCTGCGCTTCCACGAGCCCGGCAAGTTCCGCCAGCAGGCCGAGCGGCTCCGGATGAAGGTGAGCAGTACGGTGGTGTACAGTGGCTCAGCTAGCCGTGGGCGGACGGGCGTGGGTGGACGCGCGCGTCGCCAGCAAGCCGCCCGCGCGGCCCAAGCGCGCGCTGCGCTTCCACGAGCCCGGCAAGTTCCGCCAGCAGGCCGAGCGGCTCCGGATGAAGGTGAGCAGTACGGTGGTGTACAGTGGCTCAGCTAGCCGTGGGCGGACGGGCGTGGGTGGACGCGCGCGTCGCCAGCAAGCCGCCCGCGCGGCCCAAGCGCGCGCTGCGCTTCCACGAGCCCGGCAAGTTCCGCCAGCAGGCCGAGCGGCTCCGGATGAAGGTGAGCAGTACGGTGGTGTACAGTGGCTCAGCTAGCCGTGGGCGGACGGGCGTGGGTGGACGCGCGCGTCGCCAGCAAGCCGCCCGCGCGGCCCAAGCGCGCGAATTAAGTGGATCGTCAGGACTTTAATTTAAAAAAATAATTTATTTACTTAATTTTATTTAAACTAGCAGAGTAACAATCCAATCTTACAGTTAAGAGTATTCTAACTTAATAATAAAATACTACTACTATATATACTATAATAATGCATTTCGGCATTGACGTAAATGCTCTACTTTATGCAGTGCTGACGAAGGAGATGTTAGGGCTATCAACACCTTTAACTCCTCCCTCCTCAAGAGAGAAATTACCTGAAGGAGGCTTAGTCGGCTTCAGATAATTTCGTTTTAAAAATATGAAATATAATTTAAATGACAAATAACTAAATGCTATTGTAAATGCTATCACATATAGTATTATAGTCCATACACTGACTCGATAATTAATAAAGAAATCACTCTTTTCATTTTTACTATTGAATTTAACACTATTGAGGATGTCCCTTATGTCGCCGAAGTCTACGCCTCGAAGATCCACTTCGTTGTCATCCCTCTGGGTCTCGATCTGGAGCTCTGGTAACATGACAGGTGGTAGATTATATATCGTTAAAGTTGAGTTGCTGGCTGCTTTTATTATTATGTTATCAATTTTTGTTTCGCAGTGTTTATTCGGAGTTAGTATAAAAGTTCCTTCTATATTATGCTTCGACGCTTCGTCTCCGCAAGTTTCGGTCAATACTGTACTTTTTCGCGTATAAAGTAGCCAATGGTCAGATGTGATTTTCTGAATTACTTGATCTTCGGTTTTGATTCGTTGCTGGTTACAGTTTGCAAGGTTGTCCTGTAGTAGCATTAGTTGTTCGATGCATGTTGATGTTGGTTGCTGAACTATGTCGTCCTCTGTGCAGATAAACTTATTTTCTTCCATCTCTTCGCAGTATCTCGCTACGGGTTTGAGCATTAATCTATTCATCATAAGGTAAGGGTATTTGGGAATGATAGCGAGGGTTTGATGTGTGTCCGGGTTATATATTGGGATGGGAATAACTTTGTAGTAAATATATGTGTTTTTCTCTATCAGTGGGATTTCCAATACAAATGTTAAGTGACTATTACTAATATATGATTTTAACTCTATGCTACGTTCTATACTAAGTAAGTTTTCTTTAGAAACGGGATAAGTTAAGGTAGCATGTTTTTCAATTTCAATGAGAATATTAAATAGTTCGGTTGAATTTATTACAGATTGATGTAACGTACTTAATTTGCTGAAGGCAATAGCAGTTTCAATTTCCTGTATAATATTATAAATGGTCCGAAAGTTATTAAGGATTTGGTACATACTGTTCATCGCATAGACATAATATTAAACTGTTTAATTTCTTCCTTCTGAATGTTTTCTAACTGTCTGGTTTTATAGTCCAAGTGTTTAACATTAAAATTAATATCATCTGAAACGTTAACTAACTTATCAAATGCCCTTTGCATTAATGTAACCTTATTTTCAACAGAACTTTCCTTATGCGTTAAACTATCAATTACTGAGTTAAACCTAATGGCGTCGTCATTGTCTAAATTTCCCGTTATTATTTTTATTACTGACCCTAATGGGTTAAGAATGCCTCTTTTCACTCTTGCTGATGGAAGAATCTGACGTAATCTATCTCTGGATAAATCTATAAAGGAATTAACCTGGATTTCCAAACCCATTAGTTCTCTTCGGGATTCATTATTACTATCGATAAGGTGCTTTAACTTATTATACTGCTCTAAATTACTCTCGAAAAGTACACTTACATATTCTAAATTAATTACTTTAATTATGCTCCAGGAGCTAGTCCTCATCAGAGCTGTGCCTATCCTGACTGGGGCTATCCCTGGGTTCCGCTCCAGGTTTTGAATGTTGAGGCTGCATCCCTGATGTGCCAGGACCGTCAGTAATATCACACGCCACCTGTGGAGGTCGTTTGATATTTTTAATTGCTACGCGAGTGTTGCGTTTTTTTATCTGTACCGGGATAATATTTCTAGATGGGTTGCCAATTACTTTGGCCTTGTCGTATGTAGGAAGTTCTTTAGCTTTACGTATTCGAGTGTCCTTCATAAATATGACGTCACCTTCCTTGATTTCGGGTGGGGTTTCGCCACCTTTCTTTTCCCTAACTTTAATTTTATCCTTAACTAGTCTTTCACTAATGTATTCATAAAGGACTTTAAGTCTCTTCCTATGATCCTGAAGTAGCTTTTGCAGGAGGTTTCTTTCTCTATCTATATTGAATGGGTTACCGGAGTCTGTATGCCCAAAAACAATTTCAAAAGGTGTGAACGTTGTTGCGCTATGAATAGTGCTATTATATGCCATGATGGCATATGTCATAACTGATGCGGCGTCTAATTCGCTTTTATCGTATTTGGCTAGACGATAAATTTCGATTATAGTGGAGTGGAAACGTTCCACTATTGACATAGAGCTAGGATTGTTTGGCGTACCTATGTGTAGGTCTATTTTGTACAAAGCTAACAACTCCTTCATGAGTTCGTTGTTAAACTCTGATCCTGAGTCACAACTGAGTTTTCGGGGTATGCCATAAATACTAAAATACTTGATCAAAGCTCTTACTACCTCTGGGGTGCTACGGTTTGGTATGCCTATTGCTTGGCCTAATTTACTGAAAGCGTCTACTGTGGTCAAGTAATACTTGCCTTCAATAAATAGAAGGTCCATGAAAATTTCCTGAAATGGGGTTTCTTGGGTCTGAGTAAGTTGAATAGGTGGTTTGATGGGTTTTCTTTCATACTTCATCTTACGACACTGTTCACATCCATTAATTATTGCCGAAATAGTTTCTTTCATATTGTTCCACCAATATTGCCGTCTAATTTTCGCTAGTGTTTCGTTAATACCCCTATGGCAAGTTTTGCCTTCGTGATACTTAAGTGTAACTGTTTTTTGTTCCACCTCTGATTCTGTTAGGTTTACAACCCGTTCGGTGCATTCTATTATGTTTTGTGTTCCCTTTTTGTATAGTTTCGTCACGACACAACTAAAAGTTTTTCTGAAATCGGGTTCTTCAAAATAAATGTAATACTTATTTTTCATGTCGACATACTCTTTCAAAAATTTCTTAACTAATTCTGTATTATTGGCCGGCATGTGTACTTGTAAAATTCGCTGTTTTTTATTAGAGATGTCCTCAACGCTTATGGTATCTTTGAGCCAGCTGTAAACTAAAATTTGCCTAGGTTTCGTATCTATAGCCTCATTCATTATAGGGATACCTTCATGTTCCCTGTTTGAGATTGAATGGGCTGTTGCTCCATCGTCTGAGTCCGAAATTTCTAATATTTCGGGTTGCGACGATGTATCGGATATTGGTCCTCCCTCTACCACTTTTTTTATAAATTCATCCACGTCGAATTTTTCCTTTCCTACGTTCACTACCATAGACTCATTGTCATCGTTTGTTATATTGAGTCTTATACGAGACAATGCATCGGCGTTTGTGTTTTGACTTCCTTTTTTATAACAAATATCAAAGTTATATTCTTGTAGCCTTAAACGCCATCTCGTTAGCTTACTATTCGGTTCCTTTAAAGAGTACAGCCACGCCAGTGGTTTGTGGTCTGTAAAAATTGTAAACTTATTCCCATATAAGTAAGGTCTAAAATGCTTAACACCTTCTATTACTGCTAAAAGCTCTTTTTCTATGGTACTGTATCTTGTTTGTGTATCACTTAATGTTTTGCTAAAATAAGCTATGGGTTTCTCAGACCCAATGGTCCCTTGAGATAGAACCGCACCGATCGCGAAGTTAGACGCGTCTGTTGTAAGGATGAATGGTTTTTTAAAATCTGGGAACTGTAATAAAGGAGCATTAGTTAAAAGCTCTTTGCAAAGCTGAAAGCTCTTCTTATATTCGTCATCTATCACAATCTTTTTCCCTTTCTTCAAGCATACTGTAAAAGGTCTAGTTATCCTAGCGAAGTCTTTAATAAATTTCCTATAGTAACCTACAAGTCCTAAAAAGCTTTTGATTTCGGTCGTTGTCTTTGGTAATGGGTAGTTAAGTACCGCCTCGATCTTATCATTGTTTGGTTTGAGACCTTCGCTTGTAATAGTATGTCCTAGATAGAGGACTTCCTTTCTAAGGAAATGGGACTTATCCAATTGAACTTTTAAGTTTGTTTCCCTAAATCTACTGAAAACTGCTCGAAGCTTAACTACGTGTTCTTCCAGGCTTTTAGAAAATATTATAACATCATCGAGGTATACGAGGCAATGTAAGCCTTGTAAACCCCTGAGGACGTTGTCCATTGCTCGTTGGAACGTAGCGGGAGCCGTTTTTAGACCGAACGGCATTCTATTGAATTCATAGTGCCCGAAAGGTGTGCTGAAACCCGTTTTTGCCTTGTCCTGTTGGTCCACCTCAATTTGATGGTACCCGCTAGCCAGGTCTAATGTGGTAAAATAAACGCTTTTCCCTAGCATATCGAACAAGTCGTTTATATTTGGCAAAGGGTATTTGTCGTCGACCGTAACGTCATTAAGGCGTCTATAGTCTACCACCATACGCCATTTTTGTTGTCCTGACATGTCGACCTTTTTTGGGACTAAATGTACTGGAGCACTCCAAGGAGAATGTGACTCCTGGATTACGTCGTCTTTTAACATTTTTTCGACCTGCCTTCTAATTTCCTCGGTTTGAACTGGAGGCATCCTATGAGCTCTAATAAAAACTGGGTCCTCGTTAACTGTCCTAATCTTATGCTTTACTTGATTCGTAAATGATAAAGGAATTTCTTCACACTAAAAAATGTCCTTATATTCCTCACACAATTGTCCTATCACCTGTTTTTCCTCCACATTCAGGTCGTCCAATCTCAATTTGGAGAGATTTTCTGATAACAATCGGTCAGTCTCATTCCCGTTATCGGAATAATTAACGTTAATTTGTTCATTTATATAAGGTTCTACTAAAAATGGTGCCGTAACCACTAACGTCATATGTTCAAGCTTGCAATTCTGTATGATAGTGGTTGCGTAACCGTTCACACACAACTAATGCGGCGGGCATTCTTATCCCTTCCGTAAATTGTTTAAAACTTAATATGGCATCACCATTTAATATATTTACCGGTAATTTAACTCTAAGCTCGCTACGCGGAGGCAACTTGTATGTCTCCCTCATAGGAGGCGTGTAAATTATTGGTATCTGGGCCGTTCTCGTGAAAAGCATCTGACTTTTCATATCGATGTTCGCATCCAATTGTTTCAGTAGATCACTACCTATCAAGCCGTCATACTTGCTATCTACACTATAAACATAAAACTTATGACGATCAGAGCTTTTAAAAATGTTTGGCAGCGGAATATACACAACTTCATTGTGCTTACTTGTTGCATGAGTGCTGACTACCTCAAAACTTTCCTGCCGTTTAAACTGATTAAAATACTGTTCGGCCTTTTGAGGGCTTATGAAAGACCTCGTACTTCCGGTGTCTATCATAAAAACGGCCTGTAATTCGGGTATTAAAACGTGCGGAAGGCTTCTTATTTTATTATAGTTAATCTCTATTCGTTCCCGCTTTCTGAGGCCCCTATGAAAAAATTTTCTACCTCGTTGTTATAATACTGAGACGGTCCCGGTGTGGTTTCCCCGCTAGGTTCAAAAAACATGTTATGTTGGTCATTATTTTCTGTGTAGTTAATCCGTCTTGCACTTGCGGTCCGCATAGTGACGTCGGTGTTTGAACCTGACGCCCTGTGAGGTGTTGTATTACCGTATGTCGCGTGAGGCGGTGCGTTGACCGTCCTGTGCTGACTTGACGGTGTATTGACCGTAAACTGCTGACTATGTGGGGCTCTACTCAGCTGTTGCGATTGATTTCTAAAGTTATGTGAATTATTACTATTCTGCGGTCGGTTATTTCTAAATTGGGCTGAGTTACCTAAATTATTCAGTGACCTATGACCTATGTTCTGCTGCTGCTGACTTTCTTGACCTATACTACCGTTTCTAGGGGTATACTCTGAACTACTAGTACTAGGATTCGCTCTGTTAATCCTAGGTGACCTAGACGGATTTTTCATGTCGTAAACCGTCTGGAAGTTTTGTTCCTCCATGACAGTTTTAAGGGCACCTTCTAAGGTCGTTATGTTTCTTAGTCTCACTAAACGAACTAAAAATGGTGGCAAATTATAAAGAAAAACATTCAAGGAAGTATGTGTGTAAATCTGTGTTTTGGCGACACGTAATGTGGCGTCATCAATGGTCTCTACTACCTTTGCTAGTAACATGCTTCTATGATGTTGAACTCTATGACAGAAATCCAAATAACTTTCACCCCTATTTATTTTTAGCGCTTCAAGTTCTAACAGTAGGCATTCCTCGGTCCTGGGGTCACCAAAATGTTGGCTGAGCAAATTTTTTAGCTCTCCCCAAGTATTTATCTGATCCCGTTCCCCCACTAGGTTAGCGGCAGGCCCTGCGAGTCTACTCGTAATGACATGGAATAGATACACGTTTTGAGCGTCTCCCCCGGCAAAGTTACTTATAACGTACTCGCACTTTTTTATAAATAATGGGAGTGTTCTAGCATCCCCTTCAAAGGTCGGGATAATCTTAACTATCTCTCCAGGAACCCGGTTAATGCCTTCCATTATAATTTAAAATTAATTTCACAACAAATACTTAGGTATAACGCTTATTATGTAACTGGGTCAGTATCGCGAGTGGAATTTGACACTCTGCAATATTGTAATGATGTTATTACGGCGTTGGCTAATCCCTAATAACACACATATATTTAATGCAAACAAGGATACGTTTAAAAGGACCAGAAAGGATGATGAAAAAGATTGACTCACATTCCCCCCGGCAGCTTTCACGTGTCCTTACGGCTAGTTGGAATCTCTGGATTGACAGGATCGGCTGGATCTGGACAGCTTCCTGAAGTGACTGGATCGGCTGGAACTGGACAGCTTCTGCGGTGGCCTCTTGACGATACTTAATAGATTTATTTGTTCGATGTTCCTCCGTTGAAGTGTAGAAACACACGTTTCCCGGCGCGACACGAAATCTAAACTTTATCGATTTAAGGACGCAGAAGGATAACGACGGAGATCCTACCGGCTGCGCCAATTAAGTGGATCGTCAGGACTTTAATTTAAAAAAATAATTTATTTACTTAATTTTATTTAAACTAGCAGAGTAACAATCCAATCTTACAGTTAAGAGTATTCTAACTTAATAATAAAATACTACTACTATATATACTATAATAATGCATTTCGGCATTGACGTAAATGCTCTACTTTATGCAGTGCTGACGAAGGAGATGTTAGGGCTATCAACACCTTTAACTCGCGCTGCGCTTCCACGAGCCCGGCAAGTTCCGCCAGCAGGCCGAGCGGCTCCGGATGAAGGTGAGCAGTACGGTGGTGTACAGTGGCTCAGCTAGCCGTGGGCGGACGGGCGTGGGTGGACGCGCGCGTCGCCAGCAAGCCGCCCGCGCGGCCCAAGCGCGCGCTGCGCTTCCACGAGCCCGGCAAGTTCCGCCAGCAGGCCGAGCGGCTCCGGATGAAGGTGAGCAGTACGGTGGTGTACAGTGGCTCAGCTAGCCGTGGGCGAACGGGCGTGGGTGGACGCGCGCGTCGCCAGCAAGCCGCCCGCGCGGCCCAAGCGCGCGCTGCGCTTCCACGAGCCCGGCAAGTTCCGCCAGCAGGCCGAGCGGCTCCGGATGAAGGTGAGCAGTACGGTGGTGTACAGTGGCTCAGCTAGCCGTGGGCGGACGGGCGTGGGTGGACGCGCGCGTCGCCAGCAAGCCGCCCGCGCGACCCAAGCGCGCGCTGCGCTTCCACGAGCCCGGCAAGTTCCGCCAGCAGGCCGAGCGGCTCCGGATGAAGGTGAGCAGTACGGTGGTGTACAGTGGCTCAGCTAGCCGTGGGCGGACGGGCGTGGGTGGACGCGCGCGTCGCCAGCAAGCCGCCCGCGCGGCCCAAGCGCGCGCTGCGCTTCCACGAGCCCGGCAAGTTCCGCCAGCAGGCCGAGCGGCTCCGGATGAAGGTGAGCAGTACGGTGGTGTACAGTGGCTCAGCTAGCCGTGGGCGGACGGGCGTGGGTGGACGCGCGCGTCGCCAGCAAGCCGCCCGCGCGGCCCAAGCGCGCGCTGCGCTTCCACGAGCCCGGCAAGTTCCGCCAGCAGGCCGAGCGGCTCCGGATGAAGGTGAGCAGTACGGTGGTGTACAGTGGCTCAGCTAGCCGTGGGCGGACGGGCGTGGGTGGACGCGCGCGTCGCCAGCAAGCCGCCCGCGCGGCCCAAGCGCGCGCTGCGCTTCCACGAGCCCGGCAAGTTCCGCCAGCAGGCCGAGCGGCTCCGGATGAAGGTGAGCAGTACGGTGGTGTACAGTGGCTCAGCTAGCCGTGGGCGGACGGGCGTGGGTGGACGCGCGCGTCGCCAGCAAGCCGCCCGCGCGGCCCAAGCGCGCGCTGCGCTTCCACGAGCCCGGCAAGTTCCGCCAGCAGGCCGAGCGGCTCCGGATGAAGGTGAGCAGTACGGTGGTGTACAGTGGCTCAGCTAGCCGTGGGCGGACGGGCGTGGGTGGACGCGCGCGTCGCCAGCAAGCCGCCCGCGCGGCCCAAGCGCGCGCTGCGCTTCCACGAGCCCGGCAAGTTCCGCCAGCAGGCCGAGCGGCTCCGGATGAAGGTGAGCAGTACGGTGGTGTACAGTGGCTCAGCTAGCCGTGGGCGGACGGGCGTGGGTGGACGCGCGCGTCGCCAGCAAGCCGCCCGCGCGGCCCAAGCGCGCGCTGCGCTTCCACGAGCCCGGCAAGTTCCGCCAGCAGGCCGAGCGGCTCCGGATGAAGGTGAGCAGTACGGTGGTGTACAGTAACTCAGCTAGCCGTGGGCGGACTCGGCGTGGGTACTAATGGCAGCCGTGTTGAAATAATACGATAACAATTCAAAGGCAATAAGGATTTCCCGCATATAATAGAGCCCCTGTAAAGTGTATTCAATCGCAATAAACCTCAACAATTGTTACAAAAAAGTATTAAAAATCTTGGACCACCCTATTTCCCATGATCGGTTTTAAAGCAGTAAATGTGTTCCAGGCCCAACTAGAGAAGCTGCAGAACGAGATCTCCCAGATAGCCCGCAAGACGGGCATCTCCTCGGCCACTAAGTTGGCGTTGTTGGCGTCGGACAAGGCGGACTCGGATCGCGTGCCCGACATCGAGTGGTGAGTTTACTTCAGTACATACACTTTTTATGACGACGCAGTTAGCCTAGTTGGTAGTGACCCTGCCTTCGAAGCTAGCGGGCTCAGGTTTGATTCTTGGTCAGGGCAAATATTTACGTAATGAGTAGGGTGTACTTTTGGTGGCAAACCGTGGTTTTAGGATCCACCTTGATTTTGACCTTCACTATTGTCATATTTCAAAATTCAATATTTCATTTCATTTTGGTTATCAACCAATTGGCCAAACAGGCAGGATTTAAAAGGATAATTATCGTGATAATAACAGATGGATAGCTTTTTAGCTGCTCTATCAACACATCGGTAACTCTTAGGTAGCAGTTAAAAGATTAGTGATGAGACACGTTTTCTAAGTGTCTTTTCAAATAAGATAAAATAATATCGTATTTAAAATTAAAAAGTCACTTCCATTACTGAGACTGCACCACAAAGGTAGACTTGTATATCAAAAGCTGAAAATAGTGTTATCAAAAAATCCAGGCTGTCTTACAACAAAAAATATCAATAACTTATTACAAAATAAAGAAGTTGAAATCAAAGAGAATATCAATAAAAATACGCTAACTTTACAATAAAATGCTTTTTTACCCATTACGTCAGTGGAGGTTGAAAGATCGTTTTCTTACACAAAGTGGTTTTTCTCAAGTAGAAGACGTAGACTGACAAGTGAAAATTTAGAACAAATATTAATTGTTTATCACGAATGTCATATATTAAATGATTAAAATTCCTTTTTTTAGTGGATTCTTTGTCTCGACTCGTATAGGAAGAACATTGTCACATCACTAGTCTGTTAGAAACTGTCAAGTGCTACCTAAATGCCACGAGTTACCGATGTGTGAGATAGACCCTAGTCGCGTTGACGTCAGTTTCTGTGACACCCTGTATATATAACATGCACTCTCAGGTGGGACAGCGTGATCCTGCTCACGGCGGAGGAGCGCGAGGCGCTGGGCTGCGCGCGCGGCGAGGCGGCGGCGCGCGTGGGCGAGTGCAACCTCGGCGCCGGCGACATCGTCGCCAACCTCAACGCCAACGCCGTCACCAACCTCGTCGAGCACCCGCAGCGGCTGCGTCCGCCCAGTGAGTACACATTACACATAATAATATCTAAGACGTTCGGACTGCATTCATTCACTATTTCCATTCATTCATTCGTTCATTCATTCACTATTTTCATTCATTCATTCGTTTGTTTCATTCATTTTATTAATTTCATTTCATTCATTTCGGTATCCTGCCAAATAAGTTTGACAAAATGTATCATTTGCCAACCGTTTCATTTGTCAACCCTTTTTTTCTGTAGCTGTTACATATTTCAGGATTTATTTCAGTGCCATCGTGTAAAACCCTATTAGGTTAGGTTAGTTTTTATAAAATTCCTGAAATATTTACGGCTACAGAAAAAAAGCTGGTTGGCAAATGAAACGGTTGGGAAACGATACATTTTGCCAAACATATTTCGCTCATACAAAGGTAACCCATTCATTTCATAAATTTTATTCAGTTCATTCATTTCATTAATTTATGAACAAATGTCAAAATGTCGATGTGTTCGTTTGCAGCTCGGGCCGAGACACATCGGGACTCGTGTAAAATGACAGTTCCGCACGTGTATCAACCGGCGTTTCTTAATACATTAGCGAGAAACGTGTATAAAATAGAAATAAAACATACTATTTTATTTAATTTTTAATCTGATTAAAAATTCACAGTACGATTTGAACAAATGAACGGTAAAAAAATGAGGCATTAAAAACACTAGTACGAAAAATCCAACTTTCGCACGATATGCAGCTAAAAAAAGTAAAAAGCACTAGTTCGAAATGTTGGATAATTTCACACTAGTGCGTTTTACTTTTATATATATTTTAAATATACTTTTGTTCTAAGCCGTATGTCCAACCGAAGAGTTTGCATGTTAAATAAAGTACCAGGAGCGCAGCGGAAATTAGGGGGTGCGTAGCGCAACTTAGATCGCAGGCGATGACTTAGCACGGTGTGGCGCAGCCACCGCCCACACAACACAGCGCTGATGACTCACACACGTAACAGCAATGCACATTGACAAATTATTAAATTAAAATTATTAAATTAAATTAGTGTCAATGTCAAATTTAATATTAATTATCAGGGCCCGTAATTTTCATGCCGATGACATCAATTTGACGTCACGCTCCATATAGGGTGATCCCAAATAGTTTTATAGTAAATTATTAATCATTAGTCGTCAACCATTTTAATCATGTACAAATGACTTCAAAAGTCCTCTATTTACACGTGGAATAAATAATACCTACTTGATACGTGAAACGTAAATAAAACTGTTTGATTTGTTTTTATACATACATTTTATTGGTATTGTTAATAACACATTACAATAATTACGTAGAAAACAGAATTCGTCTCTAACGCAAAGCACGCCATCCTTCTTGCATTAATTCCCGTGCAAAGAAAATCTAAGTCATCTTCGCGTTCATACGTAATACGTAAAATTCATAAAAATCCTTTAGTTTTGTAATCGTATTTTTGTTTGTTGTGTCACACATTTGGTTAATTATTATTATCTGCAGAGGTTGTTAAATGATTAATTATGACGAATTTAATCGGAATCATACTCTATGCAGCGTGACGTAATTTTTGCGTCAACGGCATGAAAATTACGGGCCCTGTTAATTATTAAATTTGACATTGACACTATTGACAGACAGATAGATACTTAAATAATTATCGGTGGACCGCCATTATTAAAAAAAAGAACTTTTTTTTTAATACAGACTGGCCTAACGTAATTATGTCCATTGTGTCGTAGAAATGAAGTTACGCCCTTTTAGAATAAGTACATTTTAATAAATGAATAATAAATTAATTATTCATCCTAGGGAAAAATTAAAACTATTAGTGTCTTCCTCCTTCCAAATAGTATCTATAGAACGAATAAAATTAAAGTCTTGGAAATATGAAATCTTGTCAATTAAATTTAACGCATGTTTAGTGACGAGTTTTCTTATTCTATTGCTATAGCAAAGAAAGTGACAGCAGCTACTTTAATCAAGCATTAAATTTAATTGACGTCTCTGAGTGCGGCAGTATAAGTGTGGCCCACTGCTGGGCAAAGGCCGCCTCTCTGGATTTCTACAACAGTCCTTTGCAACCTCCAGCCAATCCTTTAGGAAAGCGTCCAAGTCGTCCCGACATCTCCGCCTGGGTCTACCTGGGTTATACCCATAGCTAAATTCTGGGGTCCTAGTGAAAAATGGTACAAGTCGACTTAACTCGTTATAAAAAGGGTATATACAGGGTGTTAGGCAGAAGGTTGGACAAACTTCAGGGACTAACTCTGTAGGTCATACTCATCAACTTTTATTATGGGACCAACATAAAAATCGCGAAAAAAAAACAGCTGTTCCATACAAACTTTGAGAGCTAAACAGCCGAAATGGTCAATGGTCAATTTTCGTCTTGTTTCATGAATAAAATCAAAACTATTTATTTATTTTACAATAATACAAAAAATATTTTTAAGATCTTCATAATGAGCCCTTTCATTTAATATATGACACAGTAAGGTATGCAAAACTTTTTTTTTTTATTTCCTAATTTGTCCCCGAAAATGACCATTATTTTAAAAAAAAATACTTTGCACATCTGTGTTTGGGTTATCAATTTGCATTTGTGTACCATATTTGAACTCAATCGGTCCAGTAGTTTCGGGGCAAATTGTCCGTGACAGACGGACGGACAGACAGACGGACAAGTGATCCTATAAGGGTTCCGTTTTTCATTTTTGTACGGAACCCTAAAAATGCAATTTTTATATATTTAAACTATTATTTACTGTATACAATCGCATAATCTTGCAAAACGCTTTTTTTTCGAGATTGTAAATATTTCAGGACCATTTTGTAGAACCCTATAGGTTAGGTTAGTTTTAATAAAAAACCTGAAATATTTACAGTTTTAGAAAAAAGCGTTTTGCAAAATTATGTTTATGAAAGGAATCAGTTTGGGAAACAATAAAATGTCTGATTAGCATTTAAATAAAATTATACACTAAAATGAATACAATTTAATTACTTCGGTACCTTGACGCATGCGAAGCCCTTTCTTATCCTATTCTTAGGACACTTACTAGAGAAAATATTTGCTTCCCTCGGAGTTGTAATTTCCACATCCCTATAATTCCTAACCAGCGGCTTCATATTTATATAATCCAAATTCAACACCGCTCCATTTTCTTGAATCTTGTTTTTTTCACTGTTAACAAAACAACCGATAGCAACTACAATGATAAGAATACGAATCATGTTGATTTCAACACTTTAAAACTAACTTGTAAATTCTTACAATATTAAAGTTTCTCTGCGTTTTCTTTGTTCTTTGACAGTGATATAATTTGATTATAATGTCTCCTTTCGGCGTTCAAAAGTGCCAGGACATTTCCCTTGTATTAGCTCGATTCAACTTCTAATTTCAGAACTTTAGATTATAATTTCACTTGTAGATTCTGTCTATATTAAAACTTCACTTGTTCGTTTTCTTTGTTCTTTGCTTGCGATATTATTTCATTATAATGTCGCTTTTCGATCTTCAAAATCGCCAATGAAGACTTTTTCCGTGTATTGGCCTTCGTTTATAGATAGTTTCTTTCCTTTTATTACGTTGTTTGTTGTTAACTAAAAGTTTTCTATGTATGCAAGACACGACCGGTTCGTGTGCAGTGAAAACCAGTTATGAGTCAATTAAGTTATATTTATAGCTTGATATTGGACGCGGCCACACGATGCGTCGTTAGGAGAGGATATTTGATCTCAAACTGGGGCGTTATAGGGAATTCCGAAACTAAAGGAGATACAGGTAAACTGATTTAGCAAACATTAGTTCTTTTAGGGTTCTGTACAAAAACTGAAAAAAACGGTTCTCTTATAGGATCACTCGTGCGTCTGACTGTCTGTCTGTCCGTCTGTCTGTCACAGCCAATTTGCTCCGAATCTACTGGAGCAAATCAGGTGAAATTTGGTAGGATGGTGTAATCCTATGACCCAAACACAGATGTTCAAAGTATTTTTATTTTTAATTTATGTGTCGTTTTCGGGGGACAAAATAAAAAAAAAAACCTTACTGTTTCATATATCAGTTGAAAGGGCTCGTTATGAGAATCTCAAAAATATTTTTGTTATTGTTG
This sequence comes from Acleris cristana, assembly GCA_948252455.1. Lineage (NCBI taxonomy): Eukaryota > Metazoa > Arthropoda > Insecta > Lepidoptera > Tortricidae > Acleris > Acleris cristana. The sequence goes on along the minus strand of OX411798.1, from coordinate 1,492,594 downwards.
TAAAATAAATAGACTTGATTTTATACATGAAAGAAGACGAAAATTGACGAAAATTGTATAAAAAAAAAACTCGGAGCTCTTTTTACGTGTGTCGACCTGTAGCATTTAAAACATTTTCAAAAATCGTGAATATGGGCTATGTTTAGAGGAAGAGAAACATTATCTGTATTAAAACTTCATTATCACAATCGTCTTATTTAAATAAAAAAAAACATTTATTCCAAACATTCATAAATACTAACAAAATATAATTGGCAACAGACTTCGTCAAATAATAAAATTTAAAAATAACATAAATCATTTATTTTTCAAAACAGGCATAGAATAAACAATCACCCGTATTCACAAGCGTCACTATGAGGTCCCACAGTGCTCACGAACGCACAGGTTGGTTTAAATCGTCTCATAAACAAAACGTCGGTCAAAAAGGACCAATTACAAAGCTGTATTGAACGCAGTGCGTTTACTCAGTGAAAGGGATCCTTCACTGAGTAAACGCACTGCGTTTGTGAATACGGATGAATGTTTCGGTTCGGCACAATCAGTTTGTAGACGAAAACTGGGTGCTCTCAGGCTACCGCCTTTATTTTTATAACATTAAATTCGATTCGGTACACAATTATTAGACCCGGAATTTGGGGGGGGGGTCAATCAACTATTCTTTGTACATTTAAGTATGTCTTAATTATACGACACTGTTAAACCAAAGCCCGGTATAAACTATATTTATTAATCAATAGATTCATTGTCAATACAAGTGAAAATAAGCTATCCAAATCAGAATAACATTTTTGACAAAAATACTGGTAACTTAGGGGACAAACCACTATTTTCATACAAAACTGGGGACAACATGGTCCACTAAGATACCAGTGAAAGAAGAAATTTTAATTGTTTAAATAAATATATCTATCGGGTCATATAATTCACTGTTTATCTGTGTAATAAAAACATGCAATATTTTAAATAAAACCCATTTAGTTTTTCTTTATACTTAAAAGCCTTAAAAACTTGAAAAAAATAGTGTACAAAGAATAGTTGATTGACCCGGGGCGGCTTTTGACGACATGTAGGGAGAGAACACCGCTGTTTATCGATGTTATCGACAAATAGTTTATTTATTTATTTATGTCTTTATTTAATAAAATTTTCCGATGATAAAAACAACGTACTCTTTTCAACGGTCGATGATGAGAAAAGTTCGAAATATCGGAAAGATTAATCCGTTTAAATTGCTTAATTGAAATCCGTATATTTACGTAAACCCTTTTATTTTATAACTTGAGAATAGATCCCTCTGAGACCACTTAAGGTGGCGTGTTTGCCTACCCTTCGATATAATAAAATAAGAAAACTTTTTTCATCGTCGACCGCTGAAAAGAGTACGTTGTTTTTATCATCGGAAAATTTGAGATTTTATTTGATAAAGACATAAATAAATAAATAAACTTTAGATTTATCGATAACCTCGATAAACAGCGGTGTTCTCTCCCTACAACTTGTCAATTATAAATTGTTGACTTAACTATTAAGTTGGCATGACATTTAACAGGAGGAGTATACAACTGCTGTTTAACCCGACCAAATCACACATCATCTTTAGCAGACAAAGCTTTTATCATTGATTGCCCACTTTATTAAGGCGGTTAACATGAAAAAATATTACAGGTGTAAGGTCATGTTTTCAAATGAGCGCTGTGGCTTTTGCAGCCTAAAATATAACAATTTAGATCATGAAATCTACGAAAACACATCACAAACAACCAGGGCTGGCCAAAATACATGCTTTGCTTTAATTGAAATACAAATTACAAAATACTATCTCGCAAGTATTTAAAATACGAAATACAAAATATCTTTAAATAATTTATTTGAAATATAAAATACAAAATACAGTATTTTAGCAATTTTTATTTGAAATACAAAATACTATTAAGAATAAAAAGTGATCCAGCCTAGCATGGGACATGCAGAGTGATTTTGATCCTCCACCGTGACATTCGTACCAATGAACGTTATTAATTAATACAATACACAGAAGCTTATTCCGTGGAAAAAAAACCGTTAAAGAATAGAAACGACAATCGTTCATTGAATACAAAACGGACACATTCCAAAATCAGTCAATGTTGCATTTTGAAATTAGAAGGTGTTCGTATAAGATTTTCAATGCAAGAGCAAATTATTTTGGAATGTGTCCGTTTTGTATACAATGAGCGAATTGACCTGATACTTGACATTGACAATTTCCATGTGTCATTTGTCCAAATCGACATATTTAGCTTGCGGTCGCCATTTTGCTTTAGAAAGCTATCGAGCGCTATTTTCTTCAAAACGCACCCGTTAATAAGACCGCTAAATGAAGGTTAAATGTATTTATATGTTATGTATTTTGAAGCCATATAAGTATTTGAAATACTAAGTACAAAATACCTCTATGTCAGGTATTTGAAATACGAATTACAAATTACATTTTAAGCAAGTAATTGAAATACAATCAAATTCAAATTCAAATTCAAATGATTTATTTGTAAATATAGGTGTTATGTAGGTGTTACAAATTTTGCAATAAGTATCACTATATTTTGCCGCTAGGCATACAAATATGTCAGGTCATGATAGCGCATGCACATGATAAAATTATAATAATTCGTACAATGGGTATAGGACGGCACGAAGGTAGTATTGTATTATAGTTAGGAGGTGTCAGATAAATATTCCGATAAAGAGTAGTATGCTTTTTGTCCTAAGAAATTAAATACAGATTTTTTGAACCTCACTAAGTCATCTAGGTTCGATATATGCTTTGGCAGTTCAAAAAAAAAAATCAATTCGTATTTGTGTTTCAATTACGTATTTTAATTACAAGTATTTCAAATACTGCCTTCTTGCAAACAACACGCAATGAAATAGTAAAAAACAACAATTCACTTCTTTATTTGGCATCAGCTCTGGTGACAAACAAAATCGGCCTTGAAAAACGTATACACAGAGTGAAATAGAAAGTAAAGATGTGGTCTAATGAATGCGTCTCTTTTTCTCGTCCCGTACTTCTATGTTAGATAGTTGAGATGGGTAATATTAGGGCGGCTACGGTAACCCTTGCCGCCACTCGAATATGAACTTAGAAGACCATCAGCAGAGGCCGGAATTTTCGTAGCACTTTCGAGCTGTCATAGGGACTTCTCTTTTATCGACTACCGATATACATATTTTATCGATACGTTATAGAACACAACATATTAAAGAAGATTGAAAGTAGAGGTAAACAACAGGCGGTCTTATCGCTAAAGAGCGATCTCTTTCAAATAACTTTTGAAAATGTGAAATAAAGATTTGTAATGAAAACAATCGATAGCAATTCTTGTTGCAATTTCTCTCGAAAAATGTTTAAATGGCATAAGAAATCCACAAATTATTTATAAGAAACAATAAAATAATATTATTTTAATAGCTATTTAAAATTTGCGAAAAGTTGGGATACAAAGGTTATCTCGAAGAGACCGCCGCGATAAGACTGCCTGTTGTATACTTCTACCCGTAGTCATATTTTAAAGATTGTATTCTGTATTTTATATCGTATATATGATGTATATCGAAAGTCTATAGACGAGAAGTCCCTATGACAGCTCAAAAGTGCTACAAGAATTCCGACCTCTGACCATCAGTGTATTACTTATTCTTCTTTTTCATACAGAAACCGTCGACCCAAACTCTGTTTTTTGAACAGCGGGAGCTAAAAACGTTCGCTCCCAGTATAGCTGTTGTGCTTTCCACGAACGTGCTTCTATAATTTCTTAACAGCGGCTTCAAATTAATATTCCTAGAATCCAATTTGAATTCAGAATTCTTATAATTCGAATTATGAACACGATTATCGTTGGGATACACTCTTTCAGAATCATCGTGATGGTTTAAATTATCGTTTTTGTTGTTTTGTGTTTCCTGTCCTTTAGATATTTCTTTTAAATGTGTTATTATATTCGGAGAATGTTCAGAAATGTGTTTTGTTGCTCCATTAACACAATAAGCACACACAAGCAGAATTATCAGCGGAATCATTTTTAAACACATAATTTGATGCGTAGAATTCTAAGAATCTTAAAACACTTTTATTCTTCACTTCATTAATTCTCTGATTTTGTTTCGTCCTCCTTTTTATTTTAATTTCTTGATCAATTTGAATATATTTAAATTCTCCGGTCTTGATTCGTTTTGAAATGGTGTCAGCTTCTTGGAATAACTTTTCTTGCTATTTAATATATCTTTGTTTATTTAACTTGTTGATACGTGCAACCTTTAGCACGGATGCACGATAAGTGTGTGTCGGTCCGTCGGTCGTAACTCACGACCAGTTATCGAAACTTGGTATCTTTAAATAGCTTTATCAGCCGAACGAACTGTCTTAGAGTCAACTGAGAGCCCTGCCAAGATGCATTGCGCTAACTAGCGTTTCTATTCGATTCGTTTTTAAACCAATCGCGTCACTGCTAGATGACGTGATACGAAAAGTCACGTGATCTATCAGTGACGCGATTGGTTTAAAAATTACAACAACAACAACATAAACTCACGCCTTCATTCCCAGAGTGGGGTAGGCAGAGCCACAGACTCACCAACAACTCCAAAAACTTGTTGATAATTCTGTGACCACATTTTGCACAACCAGGCTAAGATGTTATCCAGTGTATTAGTGACAGGTTGCAAACCCATCGCCTAACAGCACTACACAGCCTTTAGTCCCTTAGTCGTATCTTACGACATCCACGGGAAGACATGGAGTGGCAACATTCTAAACCCGGCACCACACAAGCGTTTAAAAATGAAACGAATAGAAACGTTAGTTAGCGCAATGCATCTTGGCAGGGCCCTCTGAAACGGTATTCGTATGTTTGTACCACTAAAAGGATAGCTTTATTGTTGTTAATACGATCTTCAAGGTAGAAGAGAAGTTGGGAAAATAAATACAATTGGGATACACCCATTTTTGGCAATGTATGAAAATTGCAAAACCATTTCGAGGATTAGGCTTCTCGAATCGATCCCTGTAGTTAGAAAAATATGTTACAATGAATTAATTATAATAAAATTAAGAAATGACCTTCATTTGACCCCTAAATGCCGGTTCGAATAGCGCTATTATCAACCTGTTTTGTGGTTTTACATAAAACATATAAAACCTCTCCAACATTTTATTTTATAAGTATAATTTAGAAATCTAGCTGACACCTACGTTTGAAGACAGCTGTTGTCATGTCAAATTTATTTGTTTACAAATTGACTGTAATTGTTATGATGAAATGAATCACTACATAGTATAAAACAAAGTCGCTTTCCGCTGTCTGTCTGTCTGTCCCTATGTATGCTTAGATCTTTAAAACTACGCAACGGATTTTGATGCGGTTTTTTTAAATAAATAGAGTAATTCAAGAGGAAGGTTTATATGTATAATAAATGCTGGTTTATTGTACGGGTGTTACAGAAAACTCAAATAAACCGAAGCGAAGCGAGGGCGGGTCGCTAGTATATTAATAAAACCATTTCTCTTTTGAGTTATGTGTGATGAATGTTAATAATTTGTGTGGTAAGGTTTTACAAGAGGTTCAAAAAGACGGCATCAACATTTATTGTAGAAACTCATGATTGGAAGTATGGAATCCGCCTTTACAACAAATTTAATGAGATTGTGTTATTAAATCTAGGAAACGAGGGTCATGTAGGAAGTGTTGTATTAATTGAGGTCTAGGTAATAAGCAATGGTGGAATGAAAGCAAGCAGTTATTTTTTTTGGTGTATCCCAATTGTAACTTCGATGTTTTTTTTGGGAGGGGGGGGGGGGGGGATCGAGAGAGGGCAGTGAATAAAACATACGACATAGTTTTTGGGTCTGAAATTAGTTAGCCATCGACAAGTTATTTTTTGGATGTATTTGTCAAATAAATGTTACTAGCGACCCGCCCTCGCTACGCTTGGGTTTATGTGAGTTTTCTGTAACGCCAGAATTTATTATACATAATAATGAATAAATAAATATCAGGGGACAATGCCACACCAATTGACCTAGTCCCAAACTAAGCTCTAGGCTTGTACTATGGGTACTAGACAACGATTTAAATACTTGTATAGAGAAATATATACTTAAATACATAGAAAACATCCATGACTCAGGAGCAAATAGTCGTGCTCATCACAAATATCTGCCCTTACCGGGATTTGAACCCAGGACCGCTAGCTTCGTAGGCATGGTCACTACCAACTAGGCCAACGCGTCGTCGCCGAATAAAAATTCCTCCTTAAAAAAGATCTCATGGTGAAAACCGCAAAAGCGCGTTCAGTAGTTTTGAGATTATCCCGAACATACGGACAGACGCGGCGCGGGACATTATTTTATAACATGTAGTGTTGATGTTGTTTGTTAAATACCGATCTCCCCCACAAAATTCCAAATTTGTATCTTTAGTGGTTTGGGCTGGGCGTTGATGAGTTACACACGTATTCACAAACAATACTTAAGGGATCCTTCACTGAGTAAACGCACTGCGTTCAATACAGCTTTGTGATTGGTCCTTTTTGACCGACATTTTGTTTATGAGACGATTTGCACCACCCTGTGCGCTCGTGAGCACTGTGAGACCTCATAGTGACGTATGTGAATACGGGTGTCAGTCAGTCAGGACATCTTCTTTTATTTATATAGATAATGGTAAATTGATTTGTTTACATGAGTGACGGAATGAAAAGCTCGCGACTATAGCAACGTTTATTCCGAGTTGTCAAACATGTCCGTCGAATTATGAATTCCGGAACTCGCCTTGAGCAAAAGTCAGTTTCCGATGTAAATGAACCCTAACACGATAACATGCAGCGTTAATGCTTTGTGTTTAAATTATCGCGATTTATCTCTTAACCCTTCACCCGTTCAATCTGTATTTTGATAAATTTAATGTACTGCCATATCAGTTATATAGATAAATCATTAAGTTAATCGATTGTTGTCGACAGAGTCGTCGTTGACAATTCTTGTAGTGACAGGTGACAATCAGTGGACAGTCATACAAAATGACACGTAGAAACGTTATAGCATTTTGTATGGATTTTTTTAGCCTCAATAAAATCCATTGAACCCAGGACCGCTAGTTTTGACTGGTTAGTCACAAACTAGGCTCTGCACTTCCAATAACAATTCACATCGCACATATTTTAATATGTATTTCATAAGTTATTAAATTAATACAATTAAAAGTTAAAACTAAACTTATTTAAATTAAAATAAAACTAAGCTACTCAAATATTAAAGACGTAAATAATAATCACCACTATAAAAAGAACACCCCCTCTAGCAGGTCCGCTCGCGGCATGGTCCCTATGACACTGGCTGCATTACGTCTCTGGATAGCTAGCCCAATCCTTTGGGAGAGGTAAGCACCAGCTCTAGGATCTCCGGAGGTGTCTATGAGCCGGGATGACAGGGCCTTAATAAAGCTTTTCATATCAGCAGCTGACCAAGGTCCCATGGTCTCCACTGCAAGCGCCACAAATTTTAATAGCATATAAAAATAATATTTTAATAGAAAAGTAGTCTCTATAAACCTTGGAACATGAGTGTTTTTCCAATCTAACTATTCGATCAGATAAGAGGTTGAGAAAATAATGGGACGATATAATTAAACAATATTTTTTACAATAAATAACAGACTTTATTTGGATATTGTTTAGTTGTACGTTCGTTTTTGCACCCCCAAAATAAGGGATGTTATAAATTTAACATAAAAAGCCCAATAGGGAATGTGATGGGTTTTTTAAATCGCATTTCCCAACAAAATATAAAAATACCGTAATAGAGATCACCAAAAGTGAAATTAAAATTAAAATCGGTCAATTAATACGGATGATACAAGCATTTTAAACTGCTAATTAGACAGCATTTAGACAGAGAGATCCGATATGCACTGTGACGTTATGTAACAGGTCGGCCATATAAACTCCATGTTAATTTAGTTTTGCTAGAAAGAGATAGGAGCATAGCTTTGTTGGCTTCTATCTTGGTTATTTTTATAGCTATTCAAAAAATGATTTTTCTCGACTGTTTGTTACATGAATCAGCTTTTATTGAAGCTGCGAAAAAAGTCATGAATATATACTATTAAATTAGCTCGCTCTGCTCGTCGTCGCACTTAACTTTTACTTTCCCTATACACTGACAACTCTTTAAAAACGATATTTTAATTAATTTTGTATTTACACTTCAAATAAATATTATACTAAACAAGAATAAGGTAACATGAACATATGATTTGATTAAAATAAACGATAAATGTATAAAACGTCGATAATATTAAACGTATTTCTATTTATTGATTGTTATACCAAATAAAAAGGGGGATATTTAAACGCGCATCAAAAAAAAAACCTGGAACCTAAAAAAACTGCAAATAAAACTAAATGTTCATCAAAAGCTTTTTGGTGTGCAGTTCAGTATTTTTTTTCGTCGCCGGTTTTTTTTTGCTGCGAAATTAAATATTTATCAATAAAAAATATGAAACATTATTATCATAGCTCAGAAAGTGCATCGCAAAACAATCGCAGCACGGTAATAGAACAAGATTGATAGAGTCGTATTATGTACAGTATTATTTAATTCTATTTTTCAATTACATTTATAGCGGTAAGCCAAAATTGATCATGTTTGTGAAGGTATTTCCATATATTAATTTTTAAATTTTCTTTCATTAACTGTTTAATACGAGTGTCACAATATTTCACAGATATCCACTTATTACCCGTTCCAAATTTCACCATATTTAAAATATTTAGATATAACCATTTTAAGTAAATAATTTTACTAATTTCAACTGTCACAAGACTGTTTCAGGAATGCTACTTCGACAAAACTATGACCTTAGAGCGCTTTCACATGTTGACGTTTTTGTCGCGCGACTCGTATCCATACATATTTAAGTAGCGCGACAGCCGCGCGTCTGCAGCGCGTCTGCAGCGCGACTGTGAAGCGCGGCTGTCGCTAGCGACGGCGTCGCGACAGCCGCGCTATAGCCGCTGTAATGTGAAGGGATTTGCTGTGCAGCGCTTCAGTCGCGCGACAAAAACGCCTATATGTGAAAGCGCTCTTAGTTATTACGACTCTATTGAATCTTGTTCTATTTCATATCTGTTTTTGCGATGACCTGTCCGAGCTATAATTATGATAAACAGTTAGGCCCGCCATACACGGACTGCTTCAAGCAGTCAGGAACCGACTGCACTTCGTTGCTATTGGTCGATTTGCAGTTTCAATGCTCTAGAAAGTGCAAACCGACCAATAGCAACGAAGTGCAGTCGGTTCCCGACTGCTTGAAGCAATCCGTGTATGGCGGGCCTTAGTGCTGCTTTACATTTCGTTGCTGAAATACAAAAGCGACACAAATCAAAATGTGTTTGTGTTGCATTTAAAATCGGAATGCTATTTACTTTGATTTTTAAATCGAACTATGTTTGTTTTTGATTTGTGGCGCTTTTGTATTTAAGCAGCGCTTTATACCAAATCACTGTATTTTAATGCACCTCCAGTTTCGTCTTATGTAGCCCTTTGGACACCCAAAGCTAAATAATTGCCCCAAGGCAATGTTAATGGGAGTTGTCGTCGTTTGATTCGCATTCAAATCATTATAAACATAATTATTTCTAGAATCATTCTGATTATGAACATCATTATAGTGATTGTTTATTGAATTATTCTCGCTGCCACTGTTTATTTCGGAATTATGCTGGCCATCTGATGGATAATTATTCTGAACATCATTATTGTAGTTATTATTTTGAGTATTATACACACTGCCGTAACTTGGTGCGTTGCTGTTGTATGGTTTCGCGTTTATATTATTATTAAACGGATTATACGTGTTACCGCCATTATAATTATAGTTATAATTATTGTAAGGGTTGTCATTGTGAACCAAATTGTCATTGCCATAATTATTCTGGTTGCCACGAGTATTCTGATTGCCATCAGTGTTCTGATTGCCATGAGTGTTCTGATTGCCATATGTGTTCTGGTCGCTATACGGCATATTTAATTGATTAAAATTGTATTTATGAACCGTATTCTTGGTTTCTCGCCGCTCTCGATCATTGAGTAAGTTATCTTGCGTCTCCTTATGACCTATCGTCGTCTCGCTCGCCTCAACAGCTCTCTTGACACGTACATTGAAATTCGCGTCATTGTTGACATTAATATTATAATTGTTTTTCTTTGCCACAATGTTTATCAAACCTACTATTAGGTACAATGGTAGTGCTAACATATTATATTTTCACTTTATTTTTTAACACTATATTTGTTTTACTAGTAATGTAGTTTCTCCGCTATCAGCGATTGAAGTCATAAAAATATAATCTGCTACACTTGTAACCTATTTTGCGCACTTATACAACTTATATACAGCAAGAATACACTTGTAAGTATATTCTTAATCACTATGTTGTTATATATATTAAATTCGACTGAAAATAAATGTGTCACGTCTGTTCGGTTATATGTTTTATTCAGTAATGACCTAATGCCATGTTTTTCTCAAGAAGGATAACACGATATTTTGCTCTAATTAGCAAAACTGAGAATTGTGTTTGGAACACATATCAATTTAGGGTTCCGTCATACATATAAAGCATTTTTTTATGTAGCATCAATCAGAGCCCGGATTTTCCACGGCTAAAAAAAACACTATCGTAATCTAGCCAGTGATAGAAACATTTTATCGATATCTATAATTGGCAAGATTTCATATTTTCAAGACTAATTTTATTCGTTCTATAGATACTGTTTGGAAGGAGGAAGACACTAATAGTTTTAATGTTTCCCTAGGATGAATAATTATTTTATTATTCATTTATTAAGATGTACTTATTCTGAAAGGGCGTAACTTCATTTCTACGACACAATGGACATATTACGTTAGGCCAGTCTATGTTAAAACAAAGTTCTTTTTTTTTAATAATGGCGGTCCACCGATAATTATTTAAGTATCTATCTGTCTGTCAATAGTGTCAATGTCAAATTTAGAATTATGACAGCTTTTTTTCTCGTGAAAATAATTTTGGTAAAATTCGATTTTTTTTAACTTTCTTATAAATTTTTAAATAAAGAAAAATAAATTGAAATAAATATTTTGCCGTGTTCAGGAGGCAAAACCCTTTCGATTCCTATAGTAATATGCAGGTGTCACCAAAATGAAATGTTGTCAATTGTGTAGTAGAAGAAAATAAATATTTAATAAAAAAAATACGTGAAGTTTGTATAACGTTATATAGAAACAGATGCAATTTCTTCTTCGAAATCCACGTCAGGACACACAGCAGCACATGGCATTTTATTTCATGTGTAATAACAGTGAATTTTAAATGTGGTAAATTTTAAATTGACTGTCATATACGAAAATAAAATAATGTAACAATATATCGGTATGTTATTTTTATATAATATAATAATACTCGATATCGATAAATTGTTGTTTCTATCACTGGCTAGATTTTACGATAGTGTTGTGTTTTGCCGTGGAAAATCCGGGCTCTGAGCATCATACTTTAATACGGATGATGACTGTCATTACATCATCATCTTTACATAATATGCAACAGAGTCGCTCCGCCGTCTGTCCCACTGTATGTACGCTTAGATCTTTCAAACTACGCAACGGATTTTAATGCGGTTTTCAACAATAGAAGTGATTCAATTCAACTAATTGACCAATTGTATTGCTATTATTCAATTCGTTAGCTGATTAAATAAGGTTCTAAATGGTATATAATAAATGTTTGTACATATCGTAGTTTTCACGGAGGAAGCATTTAAAAAACCATCAGTGGAGTTTTAAAACTTTATTAATTTGTTTGTCAAAAAACATAGAATGATTGAGCTATTTGTTGACGACTGTTAAAGGCCACCCGCGGATGCGTGCGCGTAGACGTGACGTGCGCGTTCGCTGTCCACTGCGGTGTATAGTATGAATTCTTATACGACATGCCACTATACAACGCAGTGGAAAGCGAACGCGCACGTCACGTCTTCGCGCACGCATCCGGTGTGGCTGGGCCTTAAATAGCAGTAATGCTTTTAAATTCTTGCAACTCACTTCTCAAATCGAAAGAATTATTAATCGGCGAGTAAGTTGTCCCGTCAAAGCGTTTAAACAATATTTTAGAGCGTACCTATTTAATTATGTTCAACTCGATTACCGTGCTGGTTTCATCCTGTTATTATCTATTCATTACTTAGAAAAAGATAAACTCGGAAGTGTGGTTATAAATAATTAGTACGATTGTATTACTACTGGTAAACAAGAAACATAGGGGGGGGTATAAGGAGAAACTTAAGAAATTTTGATCCTTAAGGTTGCCGCTCCACTCCACTGAGGCGGAGATGTGCACTGTGCAGAGTGGAGCGGAGCTGTGCCAATATTAACCAATAGAATCTAAACTAACGTGCGGAAGGACCGCTCGACGTGACCGCATGCGTCTTCTATTGGTTAATATTGGCACAGCTCCGCTCCGCTCGTCTCCGCCTCAGTGGAACCGCACCCTAATGTGTAGATACAGTGGTGGCCACATAATTAGGGACGCTTGCTTTTCTCCCATAAAATTGCCTACAAATATGACTACCAATCAAGATAATTATCTCTCTTGAAAACGATTATTTCATTTCATAAGGATTTGAAAAAAAAAGTTTGTAATACTTTGTATGGACGCGTCAGCACTTAGTTTTAATAATGCCTGTAAAATATAAGGTCCACTTTTAACAGTAGCTACCCCATATCTAGATGTGGACGGAAAGCGTCCATCCCGCTACGAAGTTAGCAGTCCAAGGTTTGATTCTCGGTATGGACAAATATTTTGTGTCTTCTTCTTTAGGTGCCTCTCCATTACTGAAGGTCGGCAGTCAGTTTTTTTAATCTTTCCTTGTCCAGAGCTAGCCTGAACGATTGTTCCACGGTCTTAATGCCGGTCCGATCCCTGATATTACGAAGCCATGAGGATTGTAGAACTACGGTATTCCACCAAAAAAACTGCGCAGTCCGCTTGCAGTTGGCGTGCAGTCTACCTAAGCGGACTGCGCAGTTGGTTTGCAGTTTTGATGCAGTTACATCAACTGCATCAGAACTGCCCTCAAACTGCCATTTTGCAGCTGAGTTGCAGTTTAAATGCAGTCCGTCTGTACCGGCCCTAAATGATAAACCAAAACGGAATTCCAAATACTCAATTAAAATGGTATTTAATTAAGGAACTATTCATTGGATGAGCCTCACTAGCAGGAAATAACAATATTAATTGGGAAACCAATTAAAAACAGGAAGCCGCTGAGTTACACGTGATATTCCCACAATCGCACGGCTGGCGAACATTGTTTACCGTAATTTTATGTCGACGAAAACATGCAAGACAGGAAGAACTCGCGGTAATCTAACAAATATTTGAGTTTGCCGGACAGCAGGGTCACAACCAACAAATTTAAAGCTCTATGCTCACTAGACAACCATAAACATATCTATAAACAAATAAATAAATATTAGGGGTCAGTGTCACATTGTTTTTTCATGTTATGTCTGTATTAGCAATGTCGACGGAGACCCGCATGGCGGAGCTCCTATTCTTAGACAATTTGCCCTTCAGGAATTTGAAGTTACCTAACTAAAGGATAGAAGCTTTCCGTCCACATCTCGATATGACTAGGTAGTTAATACGACTTTATTTTAATAATCGAAGGCTTGTCTGCATACAAAATGAAAACAATTGCTCCACTTTGAAGCCAGTTGTGATTGCGAGTGCGTTAGACAATAAGCAGGCAGATCGCTTTGCGACTACATCTCGATCTGACTACATCGCTTTATGCCTAGATCGCAATAGGACCAGATCGCTTTGCGACTAAATCTCAATAATTCTGAGTCGCTAAATGACCAATTTGTTTTTTCATGTTATGTCTTTGTTAGCAATGTCGACGAGCCCCGCATGGCGGGGCTCCTATTCCTGGGCAATTTGCCCTTCGGGCATTTGAAGTTACCTAACGGACCCAACCCACCCAGTCACGCAAACGAAGTCATTTTGCAACTCGGACTTTTTGAAAAGTAGTCGCAAAGCGATCTGGTCGTATTGCGATCTAGGCACAAAGCGATGTAGTCAGATCGAGATGTAGCCGCAAAGCGATCTGGTCGTATTTGCTACCTAGTCCTAACGAGACGTGGACCTAAAGCTTCTATACCTTCGTAGCCACTACCAACTAGATTTAACCTAATATGTATGTTTTCCTTTCACAGCGGAACCCCTGAAGCCGACGTACATGCCGGTGTTCCTCACCAAGAAAGAGCGGAAGAAGCTCCGGCGGCAGAGTCGCCGCGAGGCCTGGAAGGAGGAGCAGGAGCGCGTGCGGCTCGGGCTGGAGGCGCCGCCGGAGCCCAAGCTCAGGTCGGCCATTTTGAATTTGAATCTAACATCGGGAAATACGCCAAATAACTAAATGAAAAGCAAGCTTTGAAAACCCGACTCCATTTTTAGGGTTCCGTACCCGAAGGGTAAAAACGGGACACTATTACTAAGACTCCGCTGTCCGTCTGTATGTCTCTCACCAGGCTGTATCTCATGAACCGTGATAGCTAGACAGTTGAAATCTTCACAGAAGATGTATTTCTGTTACCGCTATAAAAACAAATAATAAAATCAGAATAAAATAAATATTTAAGTGGGGCTCCCATACAACAAACGTGTTTTTTTGCCGTTTTTTGCTTGATAATGGTTCGGAACCCTTCGTGCGCGAGTTCGACTCGTACTTGGCCGGTTTTTTATACTGTTGTCGATGGGTTACACATCGTTTGTCCAAATTTTCATTTGCCCTAAACTGGTTTTCAGCTGAGTCAGGCAACTGTTTAAGTTTTCCAATTATATCTGCGGTTCGGTTAGGTTAGGGTTGTATTATAACAACGCCAAAAAGTTTTAAAATGGCTTTAGGATAAACGAAAATTCGGACAAACGATGCATTAGGACAAATGACGATTAGGGATTCCATAGGAGAACTGTCGTCGATATACTTATGTTAATAATTGACATTTTGGAAAGTAGTCCTTATCTATATATATAAAAGGCAATGTCCCGGGTGACATATCAACGCCCAGCCTAAACCGCTAAAGATACAAATTTGGAATTTTGAGGAGAAGTTGATTTTGTAATGGAGGCGTCGTTTAAGAAGGGATTTTTCGAAATTCAACCCCTAAAGGTATGAAAGGGGGTTGCAAAGTTTGTATGGGAAAAAATATTTTTATTGTCTAATTTACTTGAAACTTAGTAGAAATGCTCTTCAATGTAAATAATGAGACACCTATTTCAGCGATTACTAAAATTCAACCCCTAGAGGGATGAAAGGGGGTTGCAAAGTTTGTATGGGAAAAAATACTTTTATGGTCAAATTTACTTGAAACTTGGAAGAAAAGCTCTTCAATGCAAAAAAATTGACACGTATTTCAGCAATTACTAAAATTCGACCCCTTGGGGGATGAAAGGGGGTGGCAAAGTTTGTATAGATCAAATATTTTTATGATCAAATTGACTTGAAACTTGGTAGGAATACTCTTCAATGCAAATAATGAGACACATATTTCAGCGATTACTAAAATTCAACCCCTAGAGGGATGAAAGGGGTTGCAAAGTTTGTATGGGAAAAAATACTTTTATGGTCAAATTTGCTTGAAACTTGGTAGTAATGCTCTTCAATGCAAATAATGAGACACGTATTTCAGCGATTACTAAAATTCAACCCCTAGAGGGATGAAAGGGGGTTGCAAAGTGTGTATAGATAAAATATTTTTAATATCAAATTTAACTTGGTAGGAATGCTCTTCAATGCAAATAATGAGATATATATTTCAGCAATTACTAAAATTCAACCCCTAGAGGGATGAAAGGGGGTTGCAAAGTGTGTATAGATAAAATATTTTTACTATCGAATTTATTTGAAACTTGGTAGGAATGCTCTTCAATGCAAATAATGAGATACGTATTTCAGCGATTACTAAAATTCAACCCCTAGAGGGATGAAAAGGAGTTGCAAAGTTTGTATAGATAAAATATTTGTATGATCAAATTTACTTGAAACTTGGTAGAAATGCTCTGAAATGAAAATAATGAGTCAAGTATATCAGTGATAACTAAAATTCAACCCCTAGAGGGATGAAAGGGGATTGCAAAATTTGAATGGAAAAAATACTTTTGTGGTTATTTAATTTACTTGAAACTTGGTATAAATGCTCTTCAATGCAAATAATGGTACATATATTTGAGCGATTACTAAAATTCAATCCCTAGAGGGATGAAAGGGGGTTGCAGATTGAATGGAAAAAATACTTTAATGGACAAATTTACTTGAAACTTGGTAGAAACGCTCTTCAATGCAAATAATAAGACACGTATTTCAGCGACTACTAAAATTTAACCCCTAGAGGGATGAAAGGTGGTTGCAAAGTTTGTTTAGGAAAAAATATTTGGTATGCTCAAATTTACTTGAAACTTGGTAGAAAGCTCTTCAATGCAAATAATGTGACACGTATTTCAGCGATTACTATAATTCAACCCCTAGGGATAAAAGGGGGTTGCAATGTTTGTTTAGGAAAAAATATTTGGTATGCTTAAATTTACTTTAAACTTGGAAGAAATGCTTGCTCTGCAATGAAAACAATGAGTCACGTGATAACTAAAATTCAAACCCTTAGGGGATGACTTACTTGAAACTTGGTAGAAATGATCGATACAGGAAAAACTACCTCTAAGGAGGTAAAACGGGGGGTAGAAAATTGTATGGTACCTATATTTTTGAAGTGAGAAACGTGGATAAAAGGTGGTAATAGTTAGTTAAGAGCACGCAAAGCAAGACTGTAAAGTTTGTATCGAAATTATGTAATATTCAAAGTACATACCTTCAAGATATGAAAATGGGTATTATTATTACATACAGAAAATATTCAACTCCTGTGTTTTTCGAAAATCTTCTGCTAAGTGGGTTAATTGTTTTTATAGAAATGTGGCAAATTTATCTAGAATCGTATAAAATAAACGTAATGGTGAAAGAGAGGCAGTGAATTTATTTTGTATGTCAATTTTGTTGTTTTAAAGGTTAGCGCCATAACATTAAAGTTATTTATATGGACTGCTTACTTAAAATTCACGCATTGGACTTTTTTTTTAAATCCTTAACTATAACTGTACTTTCAACAGAAGTTCTGACTCTCCGCAGACGAAGTCGCGGGCGGAAAGCTAGTCTATATATATAAAAGGCTAAACTGACTGACTGACATATCAACGCACAGCCGAAACTACTGTACCTAGAAACTTGAAATCTGGTACAGGGGTTCCTTTCATGATGTAAGTGAGCACTAAGGAAGGATTTTCCGAAAATCGACCCCCAACGGGAAGAAAAGGGGGGAGTAGCGGGAAACTAATTCTACGCGTACGAAGTCGCGGGCGTCCTCTAGTTCTTTATAAAACATGAGTGCTTTTTCTAATCTAACTATTCGATCAGATACGAAGTTGATAAAGTAGCGGGATGATACCATATATTAGACGTCTATTTAACTATTCCAGGATATCAAATCTCATGCGAGCTCTGGGGACGGAGGCTGTGCAGGACCCAACCGCCATAGAGGCCAAAGTGCGGGAGCAGATCGCGAAGCGGCAGAAAACACATCTGGACGCGAACAAGGCGCGCGCGCTCACCAAGGACCAGAAGCGAGAGAAGGTATGTACTGGCTAAGATAAATACAGTAAAACTCGCTTCAGGGTGATGTTAGACCAAGCGAACGAACAAGAATTCTATAATTTTATAATGTAACAATATTAATAAATAAACTGTAGTATTACTAACAAAGCGTAGAACTCATGTATACCTACTCTTAACTGATAAAATCTTTGATTAATTTAAGATTACAAGTTAAGATAAATTAATAATGTATTTGTTTTTTGTGTAAGAAATAAACAGATTTTTTTTTTTTAATTTTTTTTTTATATCATTATCTCTTTCAAAATCAAAATATTTTATTGTTTAACTGTAGGTTCGTACGCGTAGAATTAGTTTCCCGCTACTCCCGCCATTTCTTCCCGTTGGGGGTCGATTCTCGGAAAATCCTTTCTTAGTGCTCACTTACATCATGAAAGGAACCCCTGGACCAAATTTCAAGTTTCTAGGTACAGTAGTTTCGGCTGTGCGTTGATATGTCAGTCAGTCAGTTTAGCCTTTTATATATATAGATAATAAAAATATTATGTGAGTTAATTCCGCTACAATCTACCATAAAATGGTGTAAAATATTTGCCTTAAGTAGGTATGTAATTAAAAATAAACAACGAATTAAAAAAATATTAAAGAATAAAAACTACTAGATTACTTTTGCAAATTAATGTTTAAGTATTAAATTTTTCCACCTTTTTCTAAAAAGTCTTGTAAAGTGTAGAAAAGTTTAATTAATAGCCAGTTATGAATAACAGATTTAAATTTATCACAATTATACAATTTGAACGCGTCTGGGATTCTATTATAAATTTGTACAGCCTTCCAAAACATTCTTTTTGCAAATGTTGATGTGCGGTGAGAAGTGACTAATAATGTATGTTAATTTCTAAGATTAAAATTGTATTTGGCTGTTTCAAACAAATGTTTGTGTTTTTTTACAAATATCTTACGTTTACGTTTACTATATCTTACATTTATTTTGTAAAAATAAAGACAAAACATGTTCTAGAGCATTCGCTCTTTTGGTCTAAACCCATCCTAAGACTGCGCCGAGCAAAAAAATGGCGAATACCCGACCAGCGAGATAAAATGTATAAAATTACCTAACTAAAACAAATCGCGAAACCAAATTGTCGTATCCCCAGTAAAACACTAGATTAATTAACTGATGCTATTTATTACGGAGCTGATACATACAATATTACAAGTCAACCAGGAGAGAGGGAGAGAGAGAGATAGCAAGACTCATAAATAAGGCCTGAACACAATTACCACACACGCATGCACATGTAAGCATGCATTATACCAAAAAATAATTTTGTACATTTTCTACGCATTTTTAATCATTAAAAACAGGGTGGTAGGTCTACCTAATTTTCATTTCAAATTCTACCAATTTCTACTAACTATCCTGTTCTACCAATTTGCCAAAATTACATGTGACAACACTGGACGCCGCTAAGTTGTGATGTTGCCCAGTGGCCCGATAGATGGCGCTGTTAGGTGCGGGAACTTGCTATCGATGTGTCCCTCAGAAAACTACTAGTGTTTTGAGTATAACTGTAGCCGTTGAAGAAATACGTCCTAGAACACTCTATTTTGGTTATATGTATAAACCAAACTTTTTGAAAGCGATGTCCTTTTAGATGTCGTTGATATTTGATGAAAAAAATTGTTTTATTTATGTTCATCTATCATCGATTTCTCTGTCGATTGTGGACCGATTTAAAAATTATTTTTAGGGTTCCTAAAGGGTAAAAACCATTACTAAGACTCCGCTGTCCGTCTGTCTGCCACCAGGCTGTATCTCATGAACCGTCATAGCTAGGCAGTAAAAATTTTCACAGAAGACGTATTTCGGTTGCCGCTATAACAACAAATACTAAAAACGGAATAAAATAAATATTTAAGGGAGCCCCATACAACAATCGTGTTTTTTTTTTTGCCGTTTTATGCTAATGTTGTATAGATCATGGTGCGGAATCCTTCGTGCGCGAGTCTGACTCGCACTTGGCCAGTTTTTTTTGTTGATAGTGTTTAGTACTTCCGAGGTGTTCCCATCTGAATCTGATGAGGGGATCCGTGAGGAATTGAGGGAACTCCTCAAATATTATAGGCATTTTAGTAACAAGTCCAGCAATTTTTTTTATTCAGAAAGTATCATTTGGTGAAGTGGAAGTGGTGATGAAGACCACAGATGGCTACCGGAACTCGTCAACGGTACCTATTTCAAGGGTGGCGATAAGATATCTCGATTAAGATACTTGACCGACTATAACGAAGAATATTTAAATGTTTTAAAATGGACGGGACTGAACAAGACGGTTGTCTATGACAGAAAAGGCAGGTTAGCTACATGTAGGTAGACAAAAAAAATACTTAAAAATACGGCTTTTGTAAAATAGTGATTTAAATGTCATCGGTGAGAATATTTTCACTGGTGACTTAGATCATTTAAAATTTCGACACAATAAAATAGTGCTTTTATAGTATTAGTGGGGTAATATGTCATTAGGGTGGTCCTAAATAGTATGAAGAAAAATAAAATATATCAAATCATTCCTCCACGTAGCTTATTTTTGTTTACGATATATTAGTAACTTATGTGTCAAATTTAACTTGTTAAGTGGTCGTTTACTGGTCGCCCAAAGCGTTTAGTTTATGCCGAAAAGATCTCAGTCTCATACAAAGCGACATCTAGTAAACTTGGCAAAAATTAAAAACAGAAGTAGAATATTCTTTGCGCTGTTGCAACTCAGAATACAGTGTCATGATCTGTCCAAAGACTTTCTCATTCGATATCTTTGTTAGATGTGTGAGGGGGTTAGGGTCGTAAGGACTAGATTGCAAAACGACTATGTAACCAAAACGACTTAGTTTCATAAGATCTTGGTTGCAAAATGTCTGTGTAAATCGTTTTAATAGTAGAATGCCTCCTTTTACGTACAAAATACATAGATTGGAATTCACAACCTAGACATTTTACTTACTAGTGTATTGTACAAAAAAGACATTTTGTTTAGCTGGTCGTTATGCAAAAACGACGTTTTGCTTACATAGTCGTTTTGCAATCTAGTACGACCCTAACCCGTGTGAGGCTCTACACATTTTTATATAAAAACAATTTAAATAGTAGACCTGTAAAGTTTATTCAATTGCAACAAAACTTGGTATAAAATGAAAGTTGTGGAGAAACAATATTACACACTTGTTTTTTGGACCGCCCTAATATGTCATAGCCTCTGGACTATAAGGGGCCCCATATACGGTACGATCCGTCGTTACGATCCGTCGGTTCAGACTGAAATCGAGCGATGGATTGTACGTGTGTGGCAATATCGCATCCAAATTTCAATCGAAATATGAATTGTCATGACGATATCGATTCAGATTCTGACGGTATAGGGTAGTATCGCTGAGACCCACACGGAGGAGTAGTATTGTAGTTGATAATAAATGAATCACTTTTAATAATATGTGTTTAATATTTATTTTCGGAAAATATAGTTACAAGAATATAACTGAATACTAATATAAGTAATAAATTATTTAAATGAAGGTAAGGTACTCAGACACGAGCTCGTGTCTGGTTCTATTGAAATTTTCTGGAGAATGAGCTTAAGGATCGATATCCGAATAGATCAAACAATTTTGAATTTGGAAAGATTTAGATCGAAATGTAAGAGTGGCCAGGTACGTAAAAAGGAGGTTCTAACAACCTCGTTACAAGATTGATCGATCCCTTTAAGGTCTCGTCTGTATTTGAACTTTCGGCGGCAAGTGTAATGTTGTCCCAGTGGATCGATAGATGGCGCTGTCACGTGCGGAAACTCGCTAACAATGTGTCCCCGGAGAACTACTTGTGCTGGTTTGTATGAGTGTTTCGTTGACTTCTTAGTTGAAGACAATGCTGATGAGAAAATATATTTTTGTTGGCGGTGTCCTTTTAGACACCGTTATATTTACAACTTCTACGAGATCAAGTCATACTTTAATATAAGAGTTATGCCCGCGCGGTCTTTAAGACTGCGCCGAGCAAACGTCGACCGTCCAGTGGCGCCCTCATCACTATTATTGTGTTTTCTAATTAACTAAAGAATTTCCTTGCAATCGGACGATGCTTTTTTGTAGCGCAAGTGAAAACAAACAAACTTTGATAACAATTACCCTATGAGTAGTCAGCTTAACGGGAGAAGGTGGCCACTTTTTTCCGTTAAGTTGATAACTCAAAGGCCAATTGTTATTAAACTAGGTGATATGTCCTATAAGTTGTGTTTTCATTTGTAGTACAAAAATGCACCGTCCGATTTCAAGAAAATACTTTATTTTATTAGAAAACACAATAATAGTGATGAGGGCGCCACTGTACATCCGGCGTACGCTCGGCGTAGTCTTAAGTTCTCGTCTGTATTTGAATTTTCGGCGTCAAGTGTAATGTTGTCCTATTTTCATCGTTGCATAGTCTATGTTACTTCCGAAACAACCGAAATAACCATTTCGATACGCTCTCGACAAATGAAAAAAATTTGAAAATAGAACTTCGCATTTCAATAATATGTGTCCTTGTTTAAGGAGACTCGATCCGATACAAAATTGCCAATCTATGGCTTTTCGGAACGTAGTAGCGTCGCGTCATCTGTCAAAAATCTTCTTAAACTTGCTGCTGTATCCAGGGCATAAAAAAAAAACTACGTTTTGTGATTGGCTGGTATTTAGTTAGCCAATCACAGCACAGTACAGCAACATTACGGACGTCAGTGGTGTGATAGTACTTACTATATTTCGTTTTCTTATATACTCGTATTAATGACTTAAATTAATAATTTTAATGAACTCGTACAAAAAGTATTGTTTACAATAGTATCATAATCAAGCTTTTTAATCTCGGACCTTACTTAGGCCACTCAGCAAGCTTCGTGGCCTAAACACGGTACTCGACTAAAAAGCTCTCTATTATAACACGATTGTGAAAAATACTATTTTGTAGGCGGTGTCCTTTTAGACACCGTTATATTTACAATTTCTACGAGATCAAGTCATACTTTAATTAGAGTTTAGAGTTGTGCCTAGAGGTGAGACGTACTAGGCAAATCACGTACTGTCTTCCGAGTACGCGTCCACAAAAAGAGTAGGTCCAAAGACTAGTTCCACGAGTATTTAGAAGTACACGGCTTATGAGTCTTTCCGAGTTGCAAGTTTCTAGTACAGAATTTTACTAGTTGCTCGCCGAGCTCGCCGATATCTGGCGGTGGGACCGCTGTTTACTAGTTGACCGCAGCGATAAAAGCTATCGACTATAAAACTAGCTCAGCTAAGTCGTCCGCGAACACTCGCTTTATAGCAGAGCGTCAAAACTATCAAAACTTTACTCGCTTCTCGCCGCTCGCCCACTCTTGTGTAGTTCTACTAGCTTATAGTCTGTAGCCGGCGGTGGGACTAGTGCCTTAGGGTTGATTCCAATTCAAATTTAAACTTTACTAACAATTTTTTTTTTTTCAGATCGATCGCAAGATAAGGGAGGACACTTCGATGGGCGTCAACGTGGCTGTGTACAGGTGATTTATAACATAAGTTTCTATTGTGGTGTCCACAGAGCGCGTGTGAACCACGTTTCATCATTCACTTTGACTTAACTAGTGGTGGTGGCGATGGGCTTGCAACCTGTCACAAATGGTAACCCATCATTTTATCGAATTTCACTTCCTCGATTGTATCATTTCATCGAATTTCATTTTGTCGAACGGTAGTTTCTGCTGAAACCAAGATGTTTTCAGGATATCTTAAACATTGATTACGTAGGTTAGGTTCGGTTAGAATGGTCAAAATCAAAAAAAAAATACGCATGTGGCGAGAAATGCCTTTCGATGAAATGAAAATTCTGCGTAATGATACGTTCGATTGAAAGTGTTTCGATAAAATAATAGGTACCCGTCACAAATACGCCGGTAAACATCTTAGCCTATTTGTGCAAAATGTGGTTACAGAATTATCAATAAACCCCGTTATCTAGCGCTCAGTTTGGGGGCAAGCGAAGGGACAATTGGGATTGTTCATATTTTTACAATTACTCTAATTCGAAAACCATTTCGAGGAATAGGGTTTTAAAGACGTTCTGTATTATTAAGTTTTTGAAATATTTATCTAATTCGGATATTTTGACAAAAGTATATTTAACCTTTGTTTGACTTTCGTTTTCGGCTTGAAGCCATCCTAGGTATATCTTACGGGTTAGGCGAAAACCGCTTAAAGTAGTATGTTTTAATACACTATTACAAACACTTTTTAACATTAGATATCATTTTATTGTTGTAATTTATTAGAAAATGCCAACTCAAATTTAAAATAATCATGTCATCCATAAAATGTCTGCTAAATAAATAAAGATATTAAAACAAAACTATTGGGTCAAATACAAAATTAATGAAATTAGTCCTTTAAAATTACCTATTCTATCGAATTAGAATGTAAAAACCATGAGTTTTTTTTTGTGGTCTATCCCAATTTCGATAATCTGAATCGATAAAAAATGAAGTTGATTTACTAACTTACTAACATATCAGAATATTTGATTTATACTTAACAGAGCTTTGCTTTAGTGATTTTCTAAATTATTATGAAATTAAAGAAAAACATTGTATGTATGTATGTAAACACTTTATTCTACAAAAAACATAAAATCAAATACAATAATTACAGAGTTGGAATGTACAAAGGCGAAATTATCCCTTTAAGGGATATCTTCCAGCTAACCTTTGGGTGATTGTTTTTATTTATTTATAATGTATATTTCATAATAAATTAACAATATTTTTTCCAAAGTATATGAAGTCAAACTTCGTCGCCTGCTTGTAAAAATACATTTTATAAATGAGAATTTAAAGTTATTATTTTAAGCATGTACCTAGTAATTCGTATCCATCTCGTACTCCTATCCGATCAAATAGATGCAATGAATGAGTTATTTCAAGAGCACTCACTAAAGAAGAATTTTATTTTGACAAATAACTCTTTATCTTTATATATAAAAGGCAAAACTGAACGACTTATATATCAACGCACAGCCTAAACTACTGTTCCTAGAAACTTGAAATTTTGTAAAGGGGTTCCATGATGTAAATGAGCACTAAGAAAGGATTTTCCGTAAATCGACCCCAACGGGAAGAAATGGGGGGAGTATCGGGTAACTAATTCTACGCGTACGAAGTCGCGGGCGCCCTCTAGTAAGTAAATATGAATCAACCAATGATGTGTAGCACCATCTATTTAAGCGTGCCCCCTAACTGAGAGTTGGATAACGGGGCATAATTATCAACAAGTTTTTAGAGTTGTAGGTAATTCTGTAGCTCTGCCTACTTACCCACCTTTGGGAAATGTTTGGTTCTTCAAATGTATTCTATCATAGTTTTCCGCTCGGCAGAGTGCTAGACCTGTTCGAGTGCGCGTCGGCCAAGTTCAAGGTGGAGGTGAACGCGCAGCAGCTGCACATGACGGGCTGCGTAGCGCTGCACCGCGGCTGCTGCGTCGTCGTCGCCGAGGGCGGGCCCAAGCAGCACGCCAAGTACAAGCGGTCAGTGTAACACAGCTCGGGCGGCTCATCGCAAAACAATCGCAGCACGGCACAGTAAAACAACTGATGTAGCTTACCGATGTACCTGCGCAGATGACGAATTTTCACGGAAACACGGAATAGAAAAAACAGTGGAAGTGGCATGAGCTTCCCTTAGTATCTCTCTAGACCTGTTGTCGCCAATACTCAAACTATCATAAAAACAACACGCCACCATGGAAAATGTTTTAGGTGCGGCTATCGTTTTTACACTCCAAAATAGCACAATAAGGCATGCTTCTGGATTTATTTCCTATTTTAGAAATATCGAAATATTGAAATAAGCGATCGCGGCAAATGTATGGTAGGTTGCGCGGAACTCCGCATAACTATGCCACACGTTACACGCCCACTTGACACTTCTACTGTTTTTTCTGTTCTGTGGGGAAAACCAATCGGCATGGTCCACGTATTCTGTGCGCGTGTCATTCAATCAGCCGTGAGTGAGATGGAAAAAGTAGATGCAATTTAGTTCGCACCTTATAACTATTACGTGCAAGGCTGATCGTGGGTTTTATTCGTGCTTTCGGAAATCATCGGATCGTTGTTCGTGTCTGCGCGAACGAATTCACGACACGCTATATAAATTGTGTTCAGCGTCTAACCTAACCTAACCTACGTGAATCATATTTAACATAACCTGAAATCAACACGGGTTCAACAGAAAATATATTTCTATGAAATGAAAATTCTGCTAAGTGACACGTTCTATAAAATTTCATATAAATTGTGTTTTGCTAGAAAGAAATAGGAACAGATCTTTGTTGGCTTATATCTTATATTTATAGCTATCCAAAAATTGTTTTTTCTCAACTGTTAAATGAATCAGTTTTTATTGAAGCTGTGAAAAAGTCATGAACATCCCCTATTAACATGTATCAATATCCCCCCCCCCCCCCAGGCTGATGCTGCAGCGCATCAAGTGGGAGGACGACACGGTGCAGAACGCGGAGGGCGCCGCCGTGCCCAACGTGTGCCACCTCGTGTGGGAGGGCGCCGTGCAGCAGCGCGCCTTCGGGGACATCAAGTTCAAGGTCAGGGGAACCCGTTCAAGGTTAAACTGTTCTTTAAGTTCAAGGTCAGGCGAACTTGTTCAACTGCTCTGAATTTAATCAAGTTTAAGGTCAGGCGAACGTGTTCAAGGTTAAACTGTTATGGGTTTAATCAAGTTCAAGGTCAGGTGAGCCTGTTTAACGTTAAACTGTTATGAATTTAATCAAGTTCAAGGTCAGGCGAGCCGGTGCAACGTTCAACTGTTATGGATTTAATTAAGTTCAAGGTAGGCCGAACGTGTTCAAGGTTAAACTTTTCTAGATTTAATCAAGTTCAAGGTCAGGCGACTGTGTTCAAGGTTAAACTTTTCTAGATTTAATCAAGTTCAAGGTCAGGCGACTGTGTTCAAGGTTAAACCGTTATGAAACTAACTAAGTTCAAGGTCAGGCGACCTTGTTCAACGTTCAACTGTTCTGGGTTTAATCAAGTTCAAGGTCAGGCGAACTTGTTTTAACGTTCAACTGTTCTGGATTTAATCAAGTTCAAGGTCAGGCGAGCCTGTTCAACGTTCACTAAGTGGAGATAAGCCCTTTTGAAAATACTCCTCAATTATCCTCATTAGTAGACTCTTTGACCCATAGACATAGATTATACAATCTTCAGACTGTAATCCTACGACTGCAATTGCGTTGCAAACCCTAAAAACTAATATGGAATGTCTCTATGCTAGTTTCACCGCCTTACTAATACCAGAACACAAGGCGAACACTGCTGAACTGAAATATGACTTGCAGGTCCTCCCCACTGAGAAGCAAGCGCGAGAGTTGTTCGCTAAACACAACGTGGAGCACTACTGGGACCTCGCGTACAGCGGCGCCGTGCTCGGGGCCGCGGAGGAGCCCTAGTGGAGCCCGAGCGGAGCCCCAGGGGGTCTGTGATGAAAATAATATCATTGTACTATCACCAGACCTAGGAGTATACGGGGCAAAATTAAATGACAGCTAGGGATTGCCTATATCGATAAACTCAATTATCGATGCTTTTCCCATATACTAGTGATCGCTCCAAGTTTTGTTTATAATAATAAAAATTTATTGAAAGTATGCAAATTAAACGAAATAGCTAAGTACTTATTTTTTTTAAAGGTTTTATTAACCTTCACTCATCATCATATTTTATTTACTCCTAACAAATTCTGATCGTTTATTTTAACAATAGTAAATGGGACAGTCATTCCGAAATACACAATAAGGAAAAAAATATAATGATGAAGAGTGAAGGTTAAAAAACCTTTTAAAATAAAGAATAACCCGAATTATGTTGCTATTTTGTTTCATTTGCATACTTTCCATACAATTTTATTTTTACAAACAATACTTGGAGCGACCACTAGTATTTGGGAAAAGCATCGATAATTGAGTTTATCGATATAGGCAATCCCTAGCTGTCATTTAATTTTGCCCCGTATATTAATATTTAATATTTAGAAAACGAAATGAAACTTTGTCATAAGGCAATTGTAGCTCTCCTAACCCTCTATTCTAGGCAGTAAAAACCATATCGTATTCGACTTGTTATGGAATTGTTTTTAAGTCGGCCGCCGTTATTGTCAATAAATAGGAGCTATAAAAACGTCGATAAAATCTATGTTTGCTATGTTATGCGAATGACAACTTAATCTATATGAAACAAGGTCTCGTTTAATGTTGAACTTGTGTCGTCGGCGAGTTTCAGTTGTCGGCTAGCGCCGTCTGTAGCATTCAAAAGTGTATGTAAAAGTGGAAAAATTCATAGTTAGCTTTTAAGGTGTTACAGAGGAAATGTATTTTGTCAAATAAAATATTGACTTCACTTTGGTGTTTTATTATTATAACCTCTTAGCTTAACACTGTTTGAGTTAAATATTTAACGATTCCCTTAGGAACGCTTTATAACGCCCAGGGGCACGTTTTATAAAGCTACAAGTAACAATTTTACAGGTCTAAACTGGCAACACTGCTCAAATGGCTCGTCGTCATTGGTCGAGGTTGTGTCAAATGGAAACTTGTAACCTGTAAATTGTAATTTGTAGCTTTATAAAACAGGCCCCTGGTGTCTACTGTCAACTTATAAATGACCTAAAGACGTAAAAAAAAATCGCTATACTTAACGTAGATCTACTGTGTTGGGACTCCGAGTTTTCTATGCAAAAAGTAACGTCGGCAGCAAAAGCTTGTTCCAAAAGTTTTTTTACAGAAATCTTATCCTTCAACCTACCGCCAAGCAGTGTTCGTATTGTTGTGTTCCGGTGTGGGCATAAGACAACCGGATAAATTACTAGCATAGAGGCATTCCATCTTTCAGGCATTCGCTTCGCTCCATATTCTTCGATCTGTGGCTCCATTTAGATATTTATACTATGATTTAGAGTTGGCCGGGGAAGGCAAGTGCTCCTAGTTTATTTAGGACATAACACAAAATCATACATAGAGTGTAACATAATTTGTATAATTGGTACAATAGATTTAGATTGGTACAATAGATACAAATAGGTACTAAGATAAAAATACAGCATGCAAAGAACCTAAACACTTAACCGCAATTATTGCATCCATAATTCCAGTATTATCGCCTTTATTAACTTTTAATATAGTTTATGGTGCTACTAATGGAAAGCGACCAGAACTACTTATAAATAGATTCTCTATACTGTGCCAGAACTGCATAATTACTTCCCCTATTTTTGTCAAGTAGCGACATCTGTTGGTGAGTAGTAGAATCATAGCCTACCATGTACATTACAGCCACCTAGTGGAGAGTAGAAGAACTTACAAAACAAGGCGCGCACGAATCATATTATCACGTCGTGGCATAAATGTTGCCACATTTCCCTAACAGATGTCGCTGATAAGCTTAAAAACCAGGGATCGGATACCGGTATTTTTCTTCAAACCGGTTTTGGCAATACACCTCAAACCGAAATGAATAGCGTTCTTGGTTTCGGTTACCGGTATTATAACGGTTTATGGGGAAAACCGTTTTTTGGAAGATTCCGTTTCTGTTGAACGAAATTAACCGGTTTTATACGCGACAGAGATACAAGAGTCCTTCTTTCTCACTTACACATAACATAGATGGTTTACGTATGTTGGTGGTAACATTTTCCTCGGCGCGATATTTTAGGTACTTACACATTATTTTTAATGAAGTTTTTAAGTTATACGTACATTTGTATTATCTTTTAGTTATTTTATTACTGCCGTATCTATCTCATATGTTTTTCACCATTACATATCTCGTATGTCAGATACGAAATTATTATTTTACATGCTAGAGGTTATAGTAATACTTAATATAATTGTAGTGGCTGAATAATTTCTAACTATTAAAGCATAAATAATGATGGCTTGTCCTGAAAACAATAGCAGGTATTCGTGAAAATTCCTTTAAATAAAGTGTGTAGTCTTTATGAAATTACATATAAAATACACCGCATCGCACGCAAAGCAAAGTATGGAAAAAAAAAACGGTCAAGTGCGAGTCGGACTCGCGCACCGAGGGTTCCGTATTGAAGATAATATGCTTGGTAACAGCAAAAGAAAATACTCATTTTGTTATGAGCTTTATTTTCCAGGCAATAAGGTCCATTTTGACAAGCCTAAATTCTAATACAGATTTTCTTAGTTTTTTGTTATTTCTCGAGAACCGTAAATAATGAACACTTCATTTTATTTTTCCTATAAAATATAAGTAATTATCTATACGTCCGGATTTTCTTTCCGATTTTTTGATTAACAAACTTCGGAGATAAGGGGGGGGGAACGGTCATTTTTGTACTTTTGGCTATAATTCAAAAAGTACATAACAAAAAATTTCAAAAAAATATGTTTTGATATGTGCAGATTAAGACCTTTCATATGACACCCCATTTGCTATAATCGAACCACTTTCATTTTTCATCCCCCATTCTAGACCCCTTTTAAATTATTTATAAAACTAATTTCATATTTTTTTACTAAAATTAGATGCGAGCAAGCAAGTTGTACAACTATGCCAAATTTCAAGTTGATAGCATTTGTAGTTGCTGAGAAAACCAGACAGACAGACAGACAACGAAGTCTCACCATAAGGGTTCCTTTTTTACCATTTTGGTACGGAACCCTAAAAACATCGGTCAATTGTGATAAAAAAAAGTTACGTATCTTGATCAACATATAAAAGTACCTACTCGGAGGGCAATAAAATCCGATGACTAGTTTTGAGATTTTTTTTGTTAGAAAAATCATGTAGGTCTATTATGGTTCCACAGAAAAATGGATGGAGGAAAAAAGTGGCCTGTTTTGTGGTGTTTTAGAAAAAAAAACAACTTCTTCAAAAAAAACTGATTCAAAAGGTATTTGGCTTTTAAGTTGTAGTGTTACATAAAAATAAGTAAAATTGGTTTGCTTTTCTTACTCAATCGTAATATTTACGTTTTCTGCAATAGTAAAAATTAATTAAAGAGATAAGTACTTTGTATTCTTCAGTATTTAGATTATTTAAATGTATTTTACGAAAAATGCTTTATAGGAGATACGAGAACTTTAATGCTTTTTAAGTATGTTACGTAACACGCGATATTACTAAATACCTAAAGCACAACCATAAAACGGAAAAAACGGAACCCTTATAAGATCACTTTGTTGTCCGTCTGTCAAGACCCTTTATCTCGGGAACACGTGGAGGTATCGAGTTGAAATTAAAACCATATGCTCCGGTCTACAGTCCTTACAGCTGTAAAAAAATCAAACTTCTACATTAACGTAAAAAAAGATACGACCGTTTATGCCGCAAAAACGTATATTTCGACACTCGAGGGAACCAAAATTAATAGGGTATTTCCCGTTGACCTAGAATTATGAAATTTGGCAAGTAACACCGTCTTTTACTACAAGTATAGAAAAAAAACTGAAATCTGTACATTTTTAATTAAATCACACAAAAAAACAGGGTTTTTATGCAAGGAACGGCGGTCCAAATTTTGAATTGAGTTAACCGTGTAGTGCGAAACCCTCGCTAGGCGAGTCCGACTCGCTCTTGGCCGGTTTTTTTTTAAATAGCTCTCCATTCACTTTATCTATCCATATAGCGAAAATTTAAAAACTTTTGTTATTCTCTTTACTATTTTTCTCTGGCTACGCGACTAGGTACTTGGCCAATTTTTAAAAGGAAAGAATATATTTTTCTCCTGTAATGTGAGAACAACAAAGATAAGAAAGAAATACAAATAATTAAGTAAATAGTCATAACAAAACATGGAGTAGATTCGGTTTTCCTTTTTCCTTTCCATTTTAATATTAACAACAATTTTATTTAGGTATTGCTCTTGATGCTAGATGTCAATCAGACATTATGACATTTATGACATAATGCGCGGCCGAGATAAAACAGTTCAATAAAGTTTCTCGGAACGTTTTAAATTTCGTTCTTCTTGAATACCGATAACCGAAATGATTTCGTTCTTTTACTAAACGTTACTGTGATAAACCGGTATATAAAAGAACAGAATCATAACCGTTTACGAGCAAAATTAAAACGGTTATTTGAAACCGGTTCCGATCCCTGTTATCAAACCGATGATTAGAATGTACAAACAAAATTTCATAAGAATCGGCCGAATTGTTTTGGAGGAGTTTTGTTACAAACACTTAACACGAGAATTGTATACTGGTGTCCCAGAAACCGACGTCAACCCGCCTAGGACTGATAGAGCAACTAAAAAACTATCGATTTAACCCCTATGTATGTTCAGCGATTTTTACTAGTTTCGGAGATATTGATCATTTTAATCAGATTTTTTGTAATTTTCCCTTATGTCCATGTCATGAAAAATCATTAATTTCATATTTTGTTTCATAAGTTTTTCAGTGGTATCTTACATAATTAGAATCATTACGAATCAGCGAAGCTTTTAAACATATTTGCCCGTCATTTTTATATGTTTGTATAAGTAAGTAATCAATAAAGTTTGTTTCTAACTGTTTCTGGGACACCCTGTATATAAATCAGTAAATCAGTAAATCAGTATTTATTTGC
Source organism: Acleris cristana (assembly GCA_948252455.1). Taxonomy (NCBI): domain Eukaryota; kingdom Metazoa; phylum Arthropoda; class Insecta; order Lepidoptera; family Tortricidae; genus Acleris; species Acleris cristana. The sequence goes on along the minus strand of OX411798.1, from coordinate 1,460,186 downwards.
AATAAGTATGGTTTACATTGGTCTTATTATAATATTGGAGCTCATACTTAGCTAAATCTAGCATGCAAATTTTATATTTTATTATGTCCTAAAGTTCTAAGTGTAAACATGTCAATCCATTAATCTTATAAATTATAATCAAAAAATAAAATTATTACAACAATTTAGTGTCAAGGTTAAAAAATTCTTGCATTGAGTAAAAACACTTTTCCCTCAACCATGCATTTAGCTTATGTTTAAATTTTCTATTTGGCGTAATTTGCCTTAAGCAGTTCGGTAAATGATTGTAAATTTTTACAGTCATCCCGTGACAATTCCTATGAAACAGTGCACTTTTGCACGTCGACACATTTAACCTCGTAGGGTCCCTAGGCCTCAGCTTTGCGTTTAGTAGAGGTTTTTTGTACAAATCTGGATATTTCGTGACAAAGATGCAGGCTTCCAAAATGTACATGCTAGGCAATGTCAGAATATTTAATTTTTTAAAAAGCGGTTGACATGATTCTAGCGGCCCAACATCACAGACAGCTCTAACACACTTTTTTTGACATATCAATGCTTGCCGTATATCGGTGCTGTTTCCCCAGAGTACTAGACCGTATCTAAGGATCGATGATACGTATCCATGATAGGCTGTGAGAGCAATTTTTTCCCCCGCTATCCGCTTTATACGCCTTAATGCAAAAGTAAACCTCTCTAGTCTTGAGCATACATTATTAACGTGCGGTTTCCAGTTACAGTGGCGATCAAGGATAAATCCTAGGAACTTAATTTCATCGACTTCTTCAATTTTTTGTACTCCATATTTAATATTTAGCAATGGTCTTTGTGTCATGTGATTACTAAACTGTATACATTTAGTTTTCATTACATTTACAGATATATTATTACATTCCATCCAATTTTTAATAGCATTTATAGTCATATTTATTTTATTAATATAAGATTTATTCATTTCGTCATCAGTTATAATAATTGAGATGTCATCTGCAAATAATATAGTTTTGTCATTAGTTACATTTGGTAAATCATTGATGTAAATTATAAACAGCAAGGGACCCAACACACTACCTTGGGGAACACCAGTTCTATTTACCTCGTGGGAAGAAAGGTATCGTTTATCTTCCATGTGTTCATCCAGTTTATTAATTTCTACGTATTGTGTTCGGCCAGTTAAGTAACTCTCAAGCCACGTAAGAGCATTGCCCCTTATGCCGATACTCTCACACTTATTAATTAATATGTCATGTCTAACAAAGTCGAAAGCCTTACTCATGTCAAAAAAGATACCCGCATCTGGTAGCTTTTTGTCAATGCCTTCAGTAATTGCCTTTATTAAAGAGTAACAAGCTAAAGTTGTAGATTTGGCTTTCTGAAAGCCATTTTGCTCTGCGTAGATGATTTTATGTTTGTTTAAAAAAATTGTTATTCATGCTAGAATAACAAATTTTTTAAACAAACATAAAATCATCTACGCAGAGCAAAATGGCTTTCAGAAAGCCAAATCTACAAGGCAAGCAAGGCCTTTTCAAAGATTTTTGAAAAATTTGAGATTAGTGTTATAGGTCGGTAATTGTTTAATTCTTGTACGTCGTCTTTTTTAAAAAGAGGCTTTACAACTGAATTTTTAAGTCTCGCTGGAAATTTCCCATTTATGAAAGACTTGTTTATCAGGCACTCTAGGATTGAGGCTATATTATCTGCACAGATTTTAAGTATATGAGCAGTAATTCCATCAAAACCTACCGCATTGGTGTTACTTAAAGACTTGATGATTTTTATTACTTCATTCACTGTGCAAGGTGCGACAAACATGCTTGCACTTGTGGTATTAATATATTTAGTGCCCGCGCTTTTCTTATTAGTACTATTATTAGCAATGCTTGTAAAGTAGTGATTAAAAGCGTTAGCGATTTCTTGAGGATCGTTCACAACTTTACCTTGAAAATTTATGGATTCAATACCTTTTAAACATTTTACGTTATCTGTTTTTCCTTTTATAATGTCCCATGTAGTTTTACATTTGTTTTTAGAATTTAACATTGCCATATTATTTAAGTTGAATTTAGATTTTAAAATACAAGTTTTTAACAATTTATTATAGTTTTTGTAGATTACTTTCTGTTCTTTTGTCTTGTTTTTGTAATATAAAAATCTATGTTCCCTTTTTTTAGAGCATGAAGATTTGACACCCCGTGTTATCCACCGTGCTTTCTTGTTATTCGCGTTTATTCTTATTTTTTGAACGGGAAAGCAAAGATTATAAAAAAGACAGAACGTGTCATGAAATGTATCAAACGCGATATCGCTATCGGGCTCATCAATCGTTTCAGACCAGGTCAGGGACGACATACATTGCAAAAATTTAGTAATATTCGCTTTGGAGTAGTCTCTTTTGTAAGTATACCAGAAAGTGGCCTGTTGCTTCAGTTGTGCGTCATTTTGGAATTTTATTATTTGACAGGTTTCATGGTCTGAAAGACATAAATGCTTGACGTCGCCAACTGCATCCTTTATGTTGCTTATTATTTGGTCAATACATGATTGTCCACGTGTCGGTTGCTTAATATGTAAGAACATGTTATAGTTTAATGCAAGGTTTTGTAAGTTTTTTGATGCGGAATCTACGCGTAAAATATTAATATTAAGATCGCCTGCAATTATAATTTTTTTTTTTATTATTTCTAGTCAATTTAAATAAAAGTGTATTTAGTTTTTCGAAGAAAATACCTAGATTTTTCCTATCAGGAACTCTATATAAACAAATAACAATACATTTTAAATCCGTTAATTCTACTCCACAACATTCAAAAGCCTTTTCTACTGAGTGTTCCTTACACAAAGGTATCGCCTTATAGATAATGTTTTTTCTTAATAATATACAAGTTCCGCCCCGTTTTTTGTTTATCCTAGAAAAGTGTGCCGCTAAATTAAAGCCTTTAAGGTTTATGTTTTGTTCACTCCCGCGCTTTATAAAAATTTCAGTAAGACATATGATATTAATGTAACAATTTCCTTCTCTTAGTTCCTCTATACATAACTCTAATTCATCCTGTTTATTTAACAAACCCTGAATATTTTGATGCAGTAGTAATAATTCTGTATCGGGCTTAGTCTTGTAAGGGGCGAAAAAACTGGTTTTTATCCTTAGTCAGAGTTAGGCTTACTTTCTTGGATTTATTCAGGAAATAATATGGAATCGTTCCCTTTTTGTAGTTTGGTTGCGTGTTTAAGGATGGAAATAACTGGTCTTTATCCTTAGATAAAGTCAGGCTTTCCTTTTCTACCTTTTTAGATGTATTTTTGAAATAGTATGGAATAGTCCCCTTTTTGTAATGTTGTTTTAGGGAGTCTTCTGCTGAGGAATGGATTTCACTTAATTCAAAATCACTTAACTTTTTTATTAAGTTCGCAAGGTCGCTAAATATTAATTTCAATCCGTGACTATTAATCAATCCTACTCTCCATTGAAACATTTCATTCGTGTAACTTAAATTTAAGTTAGAATCTAAGATATAAGCATATTCTTGTGATAAGTTATCAAGATATAACAAATTATTAAATATTTCTATTCTTTTATTGAACAGATTAGCGTGACTGTTCAGCTTGTACGTAGGCAGGCAAATTATTATATTTGTGTATTGCACATATGATAGCTGCTGCCTTATAAAGTTTACTAGCTCATGGTAGTTAGTTGTCACTTTAAAGTCGCTTTCTCCTATGAACACAACACAATAGTCCCTATTCCCAAAACGTTTTGTTTTCTCCTGAATACCCTGAAACAGTTGATGTACTCCTCCGTCAGGTATGAGGTAGTGACATAGACTTGAGTTGTCCAATTTCTGCTCGGCGGTCAATAGCATATTTTCCCTGTTGCTGCTGATTAGACAAATTTTCCTCCGAAGTGATTCTGCGTCCTGTTCCAGTAGAGGTGGTTTCGCCACCTTTATTGACTGATCCGCACTACATTGTTCTAGAAGAGGCAGTTTCACCATCTTGAATGACTGATGCGCACAACCTATCTCGCGCACAGGTAAGTTTTTCTGTTCGTCCGGTAAGAACCGGTTTTTTGTAAGGTCTGCTTCACCCATGGAATCTAAGAACAATTTCCTGCGCCGATTACTTAGTTTTTTTAAAGTAGATGTTTTCGAGCTACTTATGTTTCTTGATGGAGTATGAGTAGTGCTCGTGTAGGTACAGATTCGTTCTAGCTTTTTTATTTTTAATTCATATTGACAAATTGTTTGTTTCAAGCAATTATTTTCAGAGAGCAAAGATTCAATCTCATTTTCAGCCGAGCTACATTTTTGTTCCATCTCATGTAGTTTGCATTGCAGTTCTTCCGTGTTGAAATAACTCGTTGTGTTTAATTCCGGGCAGCTTCTGTTTAGTTGCGAAATATGGGTTATGGAGTCTATAGATTCATCATCCTCAGATCTCATCTTCCGATTCATGTAAAGAATTGAATGAGTTTTCTGTCGAAATGTTTATAGTAAACTTTTTCCTTTGTGTTACATTATTAGCCTCCGGGCTCGTTTTTTGTGGTGAACTTAAAGCACCAGACATGTTTTTGGTCGCATTCATCTCTACAGGGTGAGAATGAGAGACAGACAATTTTTCCTGTGTTGATTTGGAAGGTCCTGTACCAGTGGCTGTGGTCAGTGTTTTTTCTCGACATTTGCTACACCTCCAGTTTTCTTTATTCGACTTTGACATGATAAGTATTCTTTTTGTCCCGACCCCTGCACAATCTAAATGAAAATTGTGTTTACATTCAAAACATTTTATAAATTCCTTCATTTTTAGTTCCCCATCACAATAAAAGCATTTTGAAGCTTTATTCTTGTTGCGCGAAGCCATTGTCTGTTTTTAAATTAATAAAATAGGCTTCTAAACTGCTAGAAAACATACAAAAAGCAAAGTGCTTGAACTGAGATTGGAACTTGGTTTCTCGTGATCGATATACCGCTCCCTTCGCCGCTAGGCCACAGCAAGTTCACGCTAAGCGGTCGAAAAAAGTTATTCGTTGGCGACTATGGCGGAGTGTGCGTGTAGGTGAGATAAGGACTGTGCTCTTATTGGTCACTTCACTTTATCACTTATGCTCGCGGTGAAATGTTTGGTGGTGTGAGTGATATTTGAACCAAATAACGTTCTGCACTTTTCTTGTTTTTTAAACTATTTGCATTAACTTTCACTTTTGGGTATATTTTTTCCACTATATTACGTAATTGTCACTATAGAACAGATATTTATAACTTTTGCACCAAATCCTTTATTTTTGCAGCTGATTTCGATTTATTTTTGCGGAGCAAACTGACAGCGAGTCCGTACTGACTAAGAGCTCACGCATCCCAAATAAGACTAGAGGATGCCCGCGACTTCGTACGCGTAGAATTAGTTTCCCGTTACTCCCCCCCATTTCTTCCCGTTGGGGGTCGATTTTCGGAAAATCCTTTCTTAGTGCTCACTTACATCATGAAAGGAACCACTGTACCAAATTTCAAGTTTCTAGGTACAGTAGTTTCGGCTGTGCGTTGATATATAAGTCAGTCAGGTTTGCCTGACTGTTAACTTGGTTGGAACTTTTGTTATATATATTATATATTAATAAAAAACCGTCGTAACATGACATTGACAGATACGTCTCGTTCTACGGTCAAGTCCAGTAACTACTAATAAATAGGGTTTGCTTATGACAAAAAACCAGTAATTCGTAAAAATCTGCGTAAGACGAGACTTTACTGTCCCAGTGGATCGATAGATGGCGCTGTTACGTGCGGAAACTCGCTAACGATGCGTCCCCTAGAGAACTACTTGTTTTGGTTTGTAATTTCTTACAAATTGCGTGGGTGGATCCCACTTCTGAATTGAAAGATTTTTTGGAAGCGGTGTCCTTTAAGACATCGTTATTTGACAACGTCAAAGGTCAAGTCTTACTTTAAGGGTCAGTTCACACCATCACACCGAGACGCGACGATACCGGAAGAGGCCAGAGGCTCTACTTTGAAATCCGAACTTCGTCTATTGCTATCCCTTTTTCTCTCGAGGCTTCACTAATTCGCAAGAAAGTGACGGGGCGATCTGAAGTTCGAATTGCTGATTTCAAAGTAGAGCCCCAGTAACTTCGCGCGACGCCGCGAGGCGCATCGTAAAATCGTCGGCAGCACGACGCCGCGCGGTGCAGCGGAACCTGTCTACTCCCCGCGTCCCCTGCAGTTTACCACTTGCAAGAGAGAGAAGAGACAAGTCGCGTCGGCGGCCTCACTTCGCGGAGGCGCAGCGCCGCTCTCGCACGCCGCGCGTGCCGACGATGCACCGCTGCGTCGCGATTAGGAATTGCAAATAACCGGTTATTACCGGTTTTAACCGGTTATTTTCATACAAAAACGGTCAATAACCGGTTAAATTGCATTCCCTAGTCGCGATGCATCGCGCTGCGCCGCGAGGCGTCTCGAGGCGCAGCGCTGCGTGGTGGTATACCGTATTCTTAATTCTCACAATGAAATGTGTACCTTTTCGTGTAGTAAATTAAGTATATTTTGAGTCGCTCTATTAAAAATGTGCGCGCAGCGTCGCGTCGCGTCGCGTCTCGGTGTGATTTGACCCTAAGTTTCCCCCATTTGTGTCAAGTAGTGACATCTGTTGGGAAGTAGTTGAATCAAAGAAAACCGGCCATGTACATTACTGCCATCTAGAGTAGAACTTATGAGTACGGATTTTGCGCTCAAAAGGTTATTGTTCTTTTATGGTTTATCCCTGTTTTTTCAGCAATTGTTGCATAGAAATAGAACGTATCACTGCACAGAATTTTCAGTTCATCGACAGGCTTTTCTGCAATCTAAATATTTAAATTTTGTGATAGTCACAAGCAAGTCTAACTAAACTAGGGTTAGCATTTAGGAATTTGAGAAGTCCAAAAAGCCTGATATTTCGATAAAAGTCCGAACTTTTTAGTTACAGTATAGAAACATTACTCACTTAGTTACAGTGGTATGATAGTAGGCATGGTAGCAGAAACTCGCATTGCGAGGAGAGTAGGAAAATCCGGACAAATTAAAGACCCGGACGAAGCCCGGACTAGTGTCTAAAAGTCCGGACATGTCCGGACTAATCCGGACGGATGGTAACCATAAACCCAACCTAACCTACGTAAATAAATATTTGATATACCTAACCTAAAAACAACAGGACTTTCGCAGATAGATTTCGATGATGTGAGATTCTGTGAAATGAGCGTTGGTAAACCAAAATTGATGCGTGTGAAGGTATAGTAATAACAGCATTGTTTGTCTGCTGTCAACATTACCCAAATTCAGAAACTTTATGGTCGTGTAATGTGCTTCAATTCTCGTGACTTCGAGATGATTTTTCATGCGAGATATCTCGAAAAAAATTATGCAGTTGACAGTTAATCTTGCATGAAAAATCATTTCGAAGTCACGAGAATTGGGTCCCAGGAGTGACTTTTTATCGGCCGGGCTGGATAACTGTGGAAGCGTTTAATAAAACAACAAACAAATTTTCGATTTCTTTACTTGTACGGCGACACGCACAAATCAACATCACATTTATTTACATTGCAAATTGAAAACATTACCCTAAAACACTTAAGAACAATGGAATCTACTATTATCTAGGGGCAGCGCCGCGGCCGGCGCGCGGCGGAAACTGGAACTAACAGACCATAATCATGTGAAGGGCTTCTAAACGAGCAACATTTTCACGGCAATGTGTGGCCGGCAACTATACGCGTCTTGCCCTAAGGGTGGTATTGCACCTATCCAATTCTTTGTCCAATGTGCATTTGATCAAAGACATTGGATGACTTCATCAAATTTTCTAGAACCGCCTACATTTGATCAAATGTTACGAATGACATTTAATCCAAAATGGCTACGTAAATAGTATAAAAACTTGGACCAAGATATTGGATAAGTGGAATGGGCCTCCATCAAAGAAATTTGATCAAATATTGGATATAGAAATTGGACAAAGAATTGGATAGGTGGAATACCACCCTAACATACGAAGTAAGAGTAAGATAGCACTGGTTACCGCCCACAAATTGCAGCAAAACATGGCCCGTTTAAAAGTCCAGAACAAATAAAGTTGTATAAACATACCTAAATCTTTATACTCGAAAATCTAATTCGAGATCAAAATCCTAACCTCAACGGGCGCACATTCGCTGTGATTACTGCATTTTGGTTTAAGTGTAGGTATTTTTATCAATAAAACTTACCCTAATATTACTGGTTACACGAGTTCTCATTCATGTTTTTATGAAATAATGTTAAAATAACGAAATAATCAAGATGGGAACTGTAAAATTTTGGTCTTTTATTAGATTTTCGAGTATAATATAAAACATTCGCTTCCCGCCATTTGGCCTCTATATGTACGCTTATCTTTGAAACTACGCAACGGATTTTAATGCGGTTTTAATGGGTCTATATCGGAATCCATAATATCTTTTGTGCTAATCGTCATTTGTCCTAATTCATCGTTTGTCCTAAAACCCATTTCCGCCTGATGTTTAAAACTTTTTAGCGTTGTTATAACACAACTCTAACCTAACCTAACCGCAGGTATTTTTGGAAAGCTTAAAAAGTTGTCTGAAAACCAGTTTAGGACAAACGATAAATTAGGACAAATGACGATTAGGACAAACGATATTATGGATCGCGATTGACACCCGGTTTTCATCAATAGATAATGATTCAAGGGGAATGTTATTATGTGTAATAAACTATGTAGGTATAGGTACGGGGGTTACAGAAAATTCTCATATGGATTATAAGGGCAAAAAACAGTAAGTAGAGGAAATAAATAATATTTCACTTGATACAAGTCGTATTATAAATTTGACTAAAATGGACCCTTTAAATTGACATCCTTACTAATATTATAAACGCGAAAGTTTGTATGTATGGATGTTTGTTTTTCACGCTGCAATAGCTTGACGGATTTGGATGAAATTTGGAATAGAAATAGCTTATACCCTGGAATAACAGGCCGCAACACGTCATCAATACTCTTATATAGTATATAATACTTTCAACGTCTGTCCGTCTGTCTTTTTGGTCTGTCTGTCTGTGTGTATAATTGCCAACTCCTAAACCAGGTTTCCACCAGTTATATATCTTTTCAGGAAGGTTTTTATGTATGTATTCAAGATTATGTACCATCGCATAAACTGGAGAGAAGCGGGGGCGGGTCGCTAGTTAGATATAAAACACAACTTTATTTGTATGTCTGCTCATAATCGACTATTAACACAATCATGTACGTACGTCTGTATATTATATAAGCTAGTGTTTCCCCGCGGGCCCGCGCGGCGGCTGCCATACAAGCTTCACTATGGCTTCGGCCACCGCAATGCCACTGTGGCGGCTCAAAATATTTAATTAGTTAAAAGAACGAATGGGATCCCCTTCTTTTATAGACAAACATTTCATAGACTCACTTCACAGAATTTTCATTTCATAGTAAACTATTTTCTGCTGAAGCCGTGTTGATTTCAGGTTATTTATATATATAAAAGGCAAACCTGACTGACTTATATATCAACGCACAGCCGAAACTACTGTACCTAGAAACTAGAAATTTGGGTCAGGGGTTCCTTTCATGATGTAAGTTAGCACTAAGAAAGGATTTTCCGAAAATCGACACCCAACGGGAAGAAATGGGGGAGTAGCGGGAAACTAATTCTACGCGTACGAAGTCGCGGGCGTCCTCTAGTCTTAAATATGATTCACGTAGTTTAAGTTAGGTTAGACTTGTAAACGTCACAAGATAACCTGAAATCAACACGGGTTCAGCAGAAAATAGTTTTCTATGAAACTAAAATTCTGCGAAGTGATATTGTCTATGAAATGAGTGCCTATAAAACAAGGGTAAACGAAATGCCTCTATGCTAGTAGATGTTAAGTGGGATCTGTGATTAGGGAATGCAAATAACCGGTTATAACCGGATTTTAACCGGTTATTACCGGTTTAAACCGGTTATTTTCATACAAAAACATCTAATATCCGGTTAAATTGCATTCCTTATATGTGATCCATAGATTATCAATACTACAATGTTAAGACTGCAATCCTAAGACCGCTAATGCCAACCCTGGAGGCACTACTTTGAAATCCGTAATTCGAACTTCGTCTATTGTTATCCCTTTTGCTCTCGACGCGTCACTGATTTGCAAGAAAGTGACGGGGCGATCCGAAGTTCGAATTATTGATTTCAAAGTAGAGCCCCTGAGGACTAAGATGGAATGCCTTTATGCTAGTAATGTCACCGGTTGTCTTATCCCGATACCGGAACAACAATGTGAATGCTGCTTGGCGATGGTTTAAAGGGAAATCGAAATAAACAGAGCTATGGTCGGGTCAATCTACTATGATTTCTGTGACAGCTTCTAAACTCATAGTACCTGGATGACAGAGGTTTTTTTTTTGTTAAGTTATCTAAAAATGAAAGCTAGCTAGATCGATGTATCGCCCCCGAAACCTTCCGCATACTAAATTTCATGAAAATCGGTGGAGCCGTTTCCGAGATTCAGATATATATATATATATTACACTTGTTTTTTTCACTTTTATTTAAAGTACAAATCTTGTGTAAATTTTGGTAAGTCATATTTGTAGATTGTATGGATGTAAGTACAAAGGTGATATATTAGTGGCCGGTACTGTAGCTATAGCTTGAATACCTTCGCGCGTATAGAAAAAATACTTTTTACAATTTATAAGGATCATTTTTATCCTTGACACTTTTTTCGTATCTATTATAGTTGTGTCAAGAAAGTTAAAAAAAACCGTTAAACATGACATTTAACGGTTGGTACAGTCAACAGCATAAATAAGTGATCATTCATGTACCTTGTCACTTTAACGTCGTGTTTGAAATGTTATACAACATTGTGAAACGATTGAAAGCGACAAGGTACAGAAATGATCACTCATTTATGCTGTTCACTGTACTACAAGGTCTTCGTTTTCTTTTTATAACGAAATATGACTGTCACAGAAATACTGGATTTCCCGAATTATAATTAATATGGAAGAAACATCCAAGAGTAAGTGAGATAGATGCATTATTCTTGCTCTATTCCTATCTCGTAATTGACGTAAGTTTAGAAAAAAATAGCTCCGTCTTTTTCGATGTATGGCAAAAAAACTAATATCCAAATGAAATGAAGAGCCTCAAAACCAAAAGAGCGTATAACCTAACTGTATTCCCTCAAGTATTAACGTTATTGCACTGCGGTGGCCGACGCCTTTACAAATATATTTACAAATTCCCAAAACGAAAAAATCAAAATTGTTCCCACATTTTTCGTTAAATTGGCGGCGGAGGCGTTTTGGAATAATCATATATAATATTATCACTATAAATGTCCAATTATACTTAAATTATGGGGTAAACAAGATTTTGAACTAAAATTGTATTAAAAAAAACTTTTATTTATCAGTATTAAAAACATATTTAATGTTGATCTTGCTTACCACATAAAAAAAGTACAGGCTAATTCCACTCGTTAAAACAATATTGCCACATGTTATCGTATTGTCATCGTTTTGATAGCTCTTATTTACTTTGACAGTAATGGCGTCCGAATTAAAAATAATAACATAACATGTCAAAGGCTACATGGATTTACCAAGCAGAATAAAACTGTAACTTATCCTTGTTGATGCTTTAAAAATTGTGCTTTAGGTCCGTTGTATTTTTATAGCTAAATACATTAATTAAAAACAATTGTAATTTTATTATAAATCATTCAAATTAATTGTCCTAAGAAAACACAGCCCACTTTCCGCCCAGTTTCAACTTGCTTCATATTTCATGATTTCATCAAAACGCGTCCAGCCACCGTCCAGAGATCAGCTACTGGAGACCCAGCGGAACTAGCCTAGAGCCGGCGTGCCGCGTGCCACTACCGGGTAGCGGGTTCAATCCTACCGGGGTTCAATGTAGTACCAATGTTGCATACAATTTTACTGTGGGTATGGATAGATTAATTTAAAAGAAGCGATCGAAAATGTCAATAGAAAACTTGATTTTAAAATTAGGTCAGATTTTTTTCTATATTAATTAAAATGGGGAAAGATAGTCCATTCCATCTTACTTGTCTCATTTAATAATAGTAGCTTATGTGACTGATGCATAATGAGGCATTAAAACACTAGTGTGATCTTATAATGAAACTCGCCTTTAATTATGTGTACAGTCGCATACATAACTTTATCTACATGCATATCAAAAGTTTTCTACAATATGTGAGAAACCTGTATCTGTGGTTGCCCCATATCTTAATGGTCACATTAAAGTATCGGTTACAGATACTTTAATGTGACCATTAAGATGCAACCAAATCGACAACCATTTTCTGGCAAAACAGAGGAATTAGGACACATTTTGCAGATAATTTTCCCGATTTTACATTATGGACTGTTGTAATTTATAAGGAAAATGTTTATTTTAGGCAAAAGTGTTTATAAAATAAGACAAGTAAGATGGAATAATCTGAAGCAAAACCAAACGAATTAATTTACCATACTTACTATAAGTAAATAAACACGTACTTTTGAAGATCAAAGATTTTTAATGATTAACACAGTTTTTTTTTATCTTTATCATTACCCATTTCAGATGAAACCGAAAAAAATAATTATTTTTATTATGTAATAATATTGAATGTGCAAATCAAAATAACATACAACAACGCTTGATTTGTTGAAGATGAATCAAACCTAAATACTATTATTTCATTTAAAATATAGTTTTCAATAATTAAAAAACTATCATTTTCTACAGCCATATATATCGATTGCCCCCAAAATCCCCCCACCATACCCTCCCAGAACCCGTCCAACAGTGGCACGCCGCACCAGCTTACCTATCACAATGAGACTAGACTCAGTTTTTCGTTGTGGGGGTGACGCCCAGCAGCGAGTACCCTCGGAACTGATTCGCCATGAGGTCCCGGTACATCGCCAGCTGCCTCTGGTCCATGGAGCCCGCCAGGCTGCTGTACAGCGCGCTCATGTACATAGGGTCCATGAACGGCATGCTGGGGACGCTTTTCTGCATGTCCATCATCTGCTGGAGGCTGTTCTGGGCTTTAAAGGGGTTCGGCATCAGGTTGTTCTGGAGGAGGTTCGTCTGGGAGTCGCGGGAGCCTGTGGAGCTGGTGGGAGACACGTCATCCCGTGGATTGACTTGGTAATTAGGGACAACTATCGGTGGTTTTTTGGGTGACGCGTATTTCGGGTAGTCTTTTGGGGGGGGTGGGGTCTTCCCGGAGACGAACTTGCCGTTCGAGGAGCGCTTCTGCAGCGCTTTCGATTTGCTAGGCGTCTTCGGGTTGACCAGGGTTATCTCTAAATTGGAACCGACGACGGCTTTGCCGTCCACCAGCGTGTAGTTCTTCGTTAAGTTCTGGGGGGTGGGAGGTTTAGACGGGGAGGGGGCTGAGGGTATTCTGACTATTTCCACGGCGGGTTTCTGGGTAGGGGGGGAGACGGGGCGGCACGTCAGGTCCAAGATGTCTCGAGGGGGGGTCGCGCTGGGGGCGTTCCGGGGGGGGCGCATGGGGACCCCCATTAGGACGTGGGGGGGAGGCATGAAGGGGTCCTTAGGGTTCCCGTAGACGGTGCGCTCGGGGCCGGAGGAACCGTAGGCGCTGGTGGCCTGGATGACCTTGGGCGGCGGAACGCCGTTGTCGTAGCTGTGCGGCAGCAGGTTGTATATCTGGAACAGCGTTGCGGGCAGCAGGGGGGGCTGCGCCGGCAGCAGGGGGGGCGGCGCCGGCAGCAGGAGGGGGGGCGCGGGCGGCCACGCGGGGGGGGGCAGCGCGGTCACCTCGAGCCCGCGCTCCTTCAGGATGTCGAGCTTCTTCCGCTTTACCGCCTGCGGGCTCTCGGGGTACTCGTCCAGGTCGATGATCTCCGGGGTCTTGGGCCGGTAGGGTACCTGCAGAGGCTTACTGCTGTTAAAACTATTCGATAGGTCGCAAAATTACCAAATTGCAAAATGACCACATCGCTTGTAGCCTACATCTAAAAATATCTTGAGAAGTTACTACATTGTTATTTTCATTTTATGTCTTAGCAAAGGCGACGGAGCCCCGCATTGCGGAGCTCTTATTTTTGGGCGATTTGCCCTTCGGGCATTTAAAGATACTTAACGAACCTAGTAACTCAAACGGTGTGGTAACTTTGCGCAAAGTACAATCATATTAGGATAGTGTTGATATAGTTGTGTATGTGTGTTTACCTCGACGACCTCCTCGTCGCTGTGGTGCGGCGGGTGGTGGATGCCGAAGTTGGTGAGCGGCGCGCCCGGGGGCGAGCCGCCCGCCTCGCGCAGCGCGGGGATCGGGGCTGGAGATACAATCACATATAAAACATACCGGCCAAGTGCACCGGACCCGGTCTCGAAGGGATCTGTCGACCGCATTATTTTAAGACAGTTTTTTTTCAATTAGGAATTATTTTTTGTTATTTACACACTGTAAAAGTGCCTATTTATTAAAATTCATGTGAGATACGCTAGATAGCGATTATGAGTCCAAAATAACCTGTACAGTGCGAGTTGAACTCGCGTGAAGAGGGTTCCGTACATACGTAATTTTTATAATTTTGCTTTTTTTGATAGAATTCTCGTAGGTTTTCCTGTAATCTACAAGCAATGAAGAATATTTTGCTTTTTTTAAATTTCAGACTCATTAGTTTCGGAGATTAGGGGGGAATGGTCAATTTTCGTCTTCTTTCATGAATAAAATCAAAACTATTTATTTTACAACAATAACAAAAATATATTTGAGATCCTCATAACAAGCCCTTTCATTTGATATATGACACAGTAAGGTTTGCAAAACTTTTTTTATTAATTTCCTAATTTGACCCCGAAAATGAGCCTTATTTAAAAAAAAAATATTTAATTTGCACATCTGTGTTTGGGTCATCAATTTACATATGCGTACTATTCCAACTCAATCGGTCCAGTAGTTTTGGAGCAAATTGGCTGTGACAGACGGACAGACTCACAGACGCACGAGTGATCCTATAAGGGTTCCGTTTTTTACTTTTTTTGTACGGAACCCTAAAAATCACGTTTGTTATATCGGGTCCCCTTTTTTAGGGTTCCATAGCCAAAATGGCAAAAATGGAACCCTTTTAGTTTCGTCATGTTTGTCTGTATGTTTTGCTCGAAGCCACCCTACCCGCGTAGCAGCGAAGTCGTGGCTGGAAATACAGATTTTAAAAGAGTAAGCTCTGCTAGAGAACTCCATTTTGAATATTTTGCGATTATATTGTGATTATTGTGAAAAACTAGGTTTGTATTGACTACTACAACTAGACTAGTGTATACTCACTGGTGCGCTCGGGCGGCAGCGCGGCGCGCGCGGGCTTCACGCGCACGGCGCGCAGCGAGCTGCGGCCCGCCGGCCGGCCCTGGGACCACACACATATCACACATTACACAACAATAACATTTCAAAACACAACTACACTCCGTTAGTTTAGGTTACTTAAAAAAATGTGAACAAAGGTCAGACGCATAATGCCCTATTTTATGGACGCAAAACGCCCTAGACGTAAAATGTCCTAGTCGCAAAACGCCTTAGACGCAAAATGTCCTAGACGCAAAACGCCTTAGACGCAAAATGTCCTAGACGCAAAATGTCCTAGACGCAAAATGACACACATTCATATCCGGTTAAATAACACAAACTACAGTCGAACGGGATAAATATGAGGTAGGTTTAGGTTATGTTAGTTTTGCAGCAGGCCCGGAGAGCCAAACCACCCAGAAACAGGAGCTCCGCGAGAGCGGAGCTCCGTCGATTCTGTTAATCTACATATTGTGTCGTTTAGGACATTATGCGTTTAGGTCATTCTGCGTTTAGGACATTATGCGTTTAGGACATTCTGCGTTTTAAACATTTTCCAGATTTAGGGCAGTATGCGTCAAGAGCATCCAATAGGTCACCAAACCACGTGGCATTGTTAAAGACCCAATCAAAACATTTGAAATCCTAACATTAGAAATGCCCATGAGCTATAGCCAACCATGAGCTGGCATGTATGCTTCCCTCTCATGCCTTGCAACATGTCTTACCTGTTCTTTGGGAAGCGCGTGCCCGTTGACGAGCGTCGAGAGCGAACTCAGCGCGTTGCTTGAGACCGAGTCCTGAGGCGGCGACACGCTCAGGAAATTAGCTGAATCTGTGGGGCCTGAAAAAAATAATTACGATTCAAATAAGTTTTTGCCGAAAAAGACGATGCGTTAGCCTATTTGGTAGTACTAGGGATTTCAAATAACCGGTTATTACCGGTTTTAACCGGTTATTTTCATACAAAAACGGTTAATAACCGGTTAAATTCCATTCCCTAGTAGTGACCCTACCTATGACGCTAGCGGACCCAGGTTCAAGTCCTGGTAAGGGTAGATATTTATGTGATGAGCATGAGTATTTGTTCCTGAGTCTTGCGATGTATTCAAGTATGTGTATTTCTCTATATGTATAAGTATGTGTATCGTGATTTAGTACCCAAACATAGTACAAGCCTAGAACTTAGTTTGGGACTAGGTCAGTTTGTGTGAGATCGTCCCTTGATATTTATTTATTACTAGAGGACGCCCGCGACTTCGTACGCGTAGAATTAGTTTCCCGCTACTCCCCCCATTTCTTCCCGTTGGGGGTCGATTTTCGGAAAATCCTTTCGTAGTGCTCACTTACATCATGAAAGGAACCCCTGTACCAAATTTCAAGTTTCTAGGTACAGTAGTTTCGGCTGTGCGTTGATATATAAGTCAGTCAGGTTTACCTTTTATATATATAGATAGATAATTTATTCACAAATAGAAAGGGTTCAAAAACATCGCTAGTTTGCATTGTATCCCAAATTTTTTGACCCTCGGTCATTTTTGATGATTTTTGTGATGAATATGCGAGTCTCTCCCCTCGAGCCTCACCTAGGGGCGGGTGCAGGCGCTCGGCGCGCGCGTCCTCCCGCGGCTCCTCCTTGGTAACTTCTAGCAACTTCTCCACCGACTTCACGCTTATTTTCAGCTGAAACAACAGATATATTCGCTGTCAGTTCATATTCCCTTATTTCCTAATTAAAAACTAACCTACCCTAACTAATCTATACAACAGACGTTTATTAAATTTTGTATTAAAAACATTTTAGACCATACATTAGGACAAACAATAGGGAATACGCATCGATTTTTTAAATCGCATTTCTCAACAAAATATAAAAATACCGTAAAAGACACCAAAAGTGAAATTAAAATTGGCCAAGAAATACGGATGATACAAGCATTTTAAACTGCTAATTAGACAGATAAATCCGATATGCACTGTGACGTCACGTAACAGGTCGGCCATATAAATTCCATGTTAAATTCAATTTTGCTAGAATTTTTTATAGCTATTCAAAAATGTTATGCGTTCCTTGTGACAGCCATATGGTATCCAAGACCTCACTATAACAGCTGACTCCTAAGTAAAGAACGATCTGGCTTCTCAGTTGCTTTAATAAAGACTGTCATCCTATGGTCAAGTTCGAGCCTACCCACCACCAGGGGCACGTTTTATAAAGCTACAAGTTACAATTTTACAGGTCTAAACTGGCAACACTGCTCAAATGGCTAGGGCACGTTTTATAAAGCTACAAGTTACAATTTTATAGGTCTAAACTGGCAACACTGCTCAAATGGCTAGGGCACGTTTTATAAAGCTACAAGTAACAATTTTACAGGTCTAAACTGGCAACACTGCTCAAATGGCTAGGGCACGTTTTATAAAGCTACAAGTAACAATTTTACAGGTCTAAACTGGCAACACTGCTCAAATGGCTGGGGCACGTTTTATAAAACTACAAGTAACTATTTACAGGTCTAAACTGGCAACACTGCTCAAATGGCTGGTCGTCATTGGTCGAGGTTGTGTCAAATGGAAACTTGTAACCTGTAAATTGTAATTTGTAGCTTTATAAAACAGGCCCCAGTATTACCATGCACTACAATCTCCTACCTTGGTCTCCTCCTGCGGCAAGGACTCGAGGAACTCCCGGTTGAGCTCCTCCGCGGGCTTGGAGGTGAGGCTGAAGTCGCGGGGGGGGGAGGGCGCCGAGCGCGGCGAGTCGGGCAGCTCGATGGTGGCGATGGGCGCCTCCAGCTTGCCGTTGTGCCGCGGCCGGAGGAAGTTGCGCGCATCGTGCCGCTCCAGGGGGAGGAGGAACCTGGGGGGGGGGGGGAAACGATCTTAAAGGCATTGATTTAAACAACTAGATAGTGTCTTCCGAACAAAAATGACACATATGTTTGGCCAAGAAACAGTAGCGACATCTATCAGATTGCTTATAAACTATGACAAACTACATAGAACTACCGTAACGTGGCCGGGTAACCAAACAACAGCTGTATTTACAATAATATTAAGAATGCTTGAAAAAATGGTTTAACTCGAGTAATACATTACTTAATATGCTTACCGGAAAAAGAAACTCCATCCTTGGTTTTCGATACCTTTGAGGTATAATTATTGCACTTGCTTATGACGCAACATGGCATTTTTGATTTTACTAGTACGTACGACTTGGTGCGAGGTTGAAACGTCACTGTCACGATTTGGTGCTAGATTCTTAGATTTAGCACCAATGTAATCGCCCGTTTTTTTGTACTAGAGGCCAGTCCATACGAAGTTAATATATTAAGTCTATGCTTAAAGGCCGCCTGGCCAAGGTAACAATGACACACTAAAGCAGTTCAGTTTAGGTTGAGAAAGGGACTGCTATTTAACATTTTATAATTTTAACAGAAACGTCTGTATTTAATTCAAACTCTATTAAAGCGAAAAACAACGATAAACAGCGATAGATGGCGTCAGCATACCCTCCGAGTATGAAAAAGTAAGCGATCACTAATTTCGTGGATCTTAAGTAGGGTCTTGGTGGCATAGTTGGTAATGCGCCTGCATCGGCCCGGAGAGCCAGAGATGTAGGTTCGAATCCTGCCTATGAGCGACGAATTTTTTTCGCTTGAATATAGTTAGAGCTATTTAACTACTATAGTTCTGTCCCTTTCTCTCAAATTTACCCTTTTCTTAGCAAAAATAAAAAGTCATGGATTCAAGCCTCTTCGGATTTTGATCGAGCAAAAAAATAAAGTATCAATAAAGACAGGGGAAGGGTTTTCTTACACAAAAACTTCGTAAAAATGTTGTTCTATCGATTTCCATACAAATTACACTAAAAATTAAGAGTTCCTTGCAACAAAGGCCTATTTAGGTAAATTGTATGACGTTGCATAGCATCATAGTATACTTAGGCTGCGGCTCCATTGAGGCGGAGACGAGCGGAGCTGAGCGGAGCAGAGCTGTGAAAAGAGCTAAGTGATTCCACTGAGGCGGACACGAGCGGAGCTGAGTGGAGTGATTACAATGTAGTAATGCAGTTACGTCTCCTCTCCGCTCCGCTCGTCTCCGCTTGACTGTTTCCACTGAAGCGGAGCAGGGACGAGATGTGGATTTCAACTAATATGATTGGTCGATTCCTACACGTCTCCTCTCCGCTTGACTGTTTCCACTCAAGCGGAGCGGGGACGAGATGTGGATTTCATCTAATATGATTGGTCAATCCCTACACGTCTCCTCTCCGCTCTGCTCGTCTCCGCCTAAATGGAGCCGCACCCACTCTAATATAATACCTACTCAGTTTTCGGAAAATTTAAGGAAAAGACTAAAAAACAGAAAATTTATAGGTAGATAAACATTTATTTTTATAGTTATGCTTATGTATCTATCGATAAATTAATATCGTTCGGAAGTCTCTACGCCATTTTTGTTCGTGCCACTAAAACTTCTGTCTGTTCATCATTCATGTTCAACTTATACTGGTACGTACCGCTCGTAGTGCCGGCGCGCCGTGTTGGGCTGCGGCGCGTGTATCTGGCGCCACAGCTTGTGCCGGCACGCCGCCTCGTAGCCGCCCGCGCTGCTCACCGACAGGTACAGCGAGCGCAGCGACACTGGGGGGGGGGGGGGATACACACATTACTAGGGCTTGGACTTTCGGTGGCAAACCGTGGTTTTAGGATCCATGGAGTCGGTGTTTCCTCATTATTATAATATATACCAACTTGATTTTGATTTCAGTATTTATATTTCAAAATTCAGTGTTTCATTAAATCGCTAAACGAGTTTAAATTAAATTTGGTATGGAAGATATCTCCGCTGTGAAAGCGTAACAAACAAACAAATATTTGTAGGTATGGATAGACTGAATTAAAAATGTATTTAGTTTATTTAGAAATATGACAAAACTAAAGGTCAAAATCTGTATCCACGGATTCTAGAACCACGTTTTGCCACAAAAATCCTAACCCTACACATCTATATAAAACATCTGTCACTTTCGGACCAGTCTGTAAGTGCGAGAGTGACGGAAGCTTTATCCACTATAAAGGAGATTATAAAACGGGTCAGGCCTTATTTATTTATATAAATTCATTGCTTAACACGGGTATAGAACCGAGTTCATAACCTAATGGAAGTTCAGTCGTGTAACCCTACAGGGCTTCGCATTATTTTTGCTTACATACTAAACATTAAAAATGAAACAGAAAGAAAACAAATCAGAAGTAGCTAAAGTGCGGACGCCGACGACGAAGAATTTCGTTCATTGACCTTTACTGTAGGGTAGTGTACAATAAGGAAAAGGTTTAAAATCCATGGCGGTAATTGTCACTGTGCGAGCGCGACGCCAATATCACTGTACGCGAGTGACAGAGACAAGCAACGGTAAATCAATGAACGAAATTCTTCGTGTTCAACGCCCGCGCACCTAAAAAACTTCATTATCGGGGACAGAACCTAAGTCAGCTTCTCAAGAGCAATACTCACAGTCCTTGAGTGAGTGCGCCAGCTTGAACGGCTCCTTGCGCTCACGGTGGAACTGCTTGAGCTGCTGCAGGAAGGCGCGGTCTTCGGAGCTCTGCTCCTTTTCCTCATCGTCGCTGTACTTTGGGGCGCCGTTGCGCAGTGACAGCCGCCGGGGGGTCTGTAACATACAAATAAGGTTTGTATAGACGTGAAACTAATATGTCAGACGCAGCAGAAACAATCACGACAGCAGTAGGCGTTAGCCCAAGGCGGTAAAGGGGAGCTTGCGACTGGTTATTTCACTTTATCCCTTGCCTTTTTTTTAACCCCCGACGCAAAAAGAGGGGTGTTATAAATTTAACGCGTAAGTGTGTGTGTGTGTCTGTGCGGTTTTATTTATTTGAAAGTAGGTTTTCTAGCGGTGGTTCTTAGATAGGTTTTATCAAAATCGGTTCAGCCGTTTTTGAGATACTGAGCTTTTAGGGGGTTAAAAGCCTCCGATATAACGGTGATACCTACTTTCAGAGCTGATATCTCTTAAACGGCCCAACCAATTTTGTTTGGGTTTGAATGGCAGATATGGGGCGCTGGTAGTGCTAAAACCGGCACCGCCGAAAGAAGAGTGACACGTGGAACGAGCTTTAATGGAGTAATTACTGTACCCTTGAACAACGTACCAGCCTTCTAGGGAAGTGAAAACTTTTCTTAAAAGTGTAGCTGACCGATTGACTTCGACATCTGTATATGAAAGGAAACGAGATCGATAATGAAGTCGATCGAAGCTTTAACTCTGAAAAGAGCAGTTTGTTTGTGTGCCCTGACAAGGACAGTTTGGATCCGATTGACAAACGAGATCGATAATGACGTCGAAGCTTTAACTCTGAAAAGAGCATTTTGTTTGTGTGCCCTGAAAAGGACAATTTGGATTGAATAATAAACTTCTGTTTTCATCCATCCACCGAAGACATCGAAGTACATAATATATTGCCGGAGCGGACGCGCAGCGGAGCGACGAGCCGACGATGTTGTCACCTCAACAGCCAGGAGCGAAAAAGAACGATTTTCGGGCACGCGTCTCTTTTATAGCCGCGCTTCTGCGCAGGTCGCCCGCGCATCACGCCACCTACGCCCTGTCTCGCTCTAGCTAGACCTCTCACTCTCACTTGTAAATAGATTACTCGTATGATTATAATATATTTGTGCCTGTACTGTTAGCTATAAGTAATCACCTTTTGTAAATAAATTTATCCATTTTTCTTCTGCTACAACTACAAACAAGAAGTGTTTCACTGAACTCCCTGCAAGCCTCAATACTTCTACATTGGTGACCCGACTGAACAACAAGCAGCCAACAACCAGAAGAAGATGGAAACTACGGAGCCCAACCACACCGCTCCGCCTGCACAGCCACCGGCAGCACACGCGCAGTTTTCCGAAGCATCCGGCGAAGTCACTTCAATCTCGCTCGCACTCCGACTCCCACCATTTTGGCGCGACCAGCCACGGTTGTGGTTTGTGAATTTTGAAGCAGCCACAGCCGAACTGAAGAGGAGCCAGAACCAACTCGCACAAATGGTTATCGCACGAATGGAGAAGCAAGACATCCAAGAACTGACAGATATCCTATACAACCCGCCTGCCCAGAATTATTACAACACAATTAAGGAGCGTCTTATCCGGCTATACGAAGACTCCGACAGCAAGCAGATCAAGATGCTTTTGTCGGAGATGGAGCTTGGAGACCAAAAAGCCAGTCAGTTGTTGCGCCGAATGCGTGATTTGGCGAGAGACAAATTCAACGACGACACAATTAGAATAATGTGGATGAACCACCTTCCCAGTCACATTCGATCGGTGCTCATCGTCAGCGAAAATTTCAACAACAAGGCGTCACTGGACGAATTAGCCGCGCTCGCTGACAAGATGCTAGAAGAATGCCCGCAAGTCGCCGCAGTTGCAACGCCGCAATTAGCACCACATACCTCTATTGCCGCCGTTTCTACGCAACAGTTTGCAGCGCCACAAATCGCCGCAGTCTCAACTCAACCAAGCAACCTTGATACACAATTTCTAATAAATGAAATAAGAAGATTATCACTGGAGGTAGCCGAACTGCGTGCAACACCACAGCAAAGAGACTGGAACTACAATCGTTCGTCGAATCCACGCTATCGTGCCCGTTCCCGAAACTCGTCGCAAAACCGCAGCCGCAAGAACTCTCCCGCTCCAACCGCGCCGTACTGCTACTACCACCGCCGTTTCGGCATGGACGCCAAGAAATGTGCGTCGCCTTGCAGTTTTAAGACTATTGAGCCGGAAAACTAAAACTAACGCTGGCTGAAGCGGGATCCGGCGTTACAAACCACTCGCACCGCTTATTCGTCACAGATAAGAAGACGAAATTATCCTTTTTAGTAGACACGGGTGCTAACATCTCCGTCCTACCTAAAAAGAAAGGCGTGTTTGCGCAACCACTCCCATTTGAACTGTATGCAGCTAACAATACGACAATACCTACCTACGGTGAAAAAACGCTCGAATTAGACCTCAACCTACGCCGTGCATTCAAATGGAAGTTTATCATCGCCGCAGTATCGAAGCCCATCCTCGGAGCCGATTTCCTAACCCATCACCATCTAATAGTCGACGTGAAGAACCGAAGACTGATCGACGGCAAGACCCATCTCGTAACAAACGCGCAACTCAGTACTACGAATATACCTACAGTTCGTAGTATTGACATCAAGCAGACCTACCACAATGTACTCGCAGATTTCCCCGGCACCACCAGACTCACATCGATGAAGCTCAGCCCGAAGCACTCCGTCGAGCACTTCATCGACACCACTGGCCCGCCAATCCACTGCAGAGCTCGTCCAATAGCACCGCACCGTTACGAGAGAGTAAAAAAGGAGTTCGAAAATATGATAGAACAAGGACTCTGCAGGCCCAGCAAGAGTCCGTGGTCATCGCCTCTTCACGTCGTACCCAAAAAGAATGGAGACCTACGTGTGTGTGGGGATTACCGAAGGCTGAACGCCATTACTAAACCGGATAGGTACCCCATACCACGCATCAAAGACTTCACTTACCAACTCGCCGCAAAAACAATTTTTTCAACACTGGACCTAAATAGAGCCTACCAACAACTACCAGTCACAGATCAAGACATAGAAAAAACAGCCATAATTACACCATTCGGCTTGTTCGAGTTTCCTCGTATGTGTCCCGGATTGAAAAACGCCGGACAAACATTTCAGCGATTTATTCATGAAGTTCTTAGAGGACTCGATTTTGTGTTCCCGTTCGTCGACGATTTACTAGTCGCCTCAGTCGACGAAGAAGAGCACAAAAGGCATCTCCGCACCGTACTCGAACGACTCGACGAGTACGGCATCACCATCAACCCGTCGAAATGTATATTTGGCCAGCCCAAGGTCAAGTTCCTCGGTTTCGATGTATCAAGCGACGGCATTCAACCACCTCAAGAAAAAGTTGAAATTATAACTGCCTACCCGAAGCCGCAAACTATCGACGAGTTACGACGTTTTCTCGGTATGATCAATTTTTACCGCGAAAACGTCAAGGACGCCGCCACAATCCAAGCGCCGCTAAATCACTACCTACACAATGCGAAGAAGCGCGACAAGACACCGATCGAGTGGACCGACGAAGCCACAAACGCATTCGAGACCTGTAAAACCAGCATCAAAAACGCAGTTTTACTCGCACACCCGATGCACAACGCCCCGCTTGCAATATTTAGCGATGCATCGGATACGTCAGCTGGATCCGCAATACAACAGTTTGTAAACAACGCATGGCAGCCGCTCGGATTTTTCTCTAAAAAATTCACCGAAGCCCAGAAGAAATACAGTACATACGATCGCGAATTGTTAGCGATCTATATGTCTGTTAAACACTTCCGCAAAATGTTCGAGGGAAAACAGCTTATTATATTCACGGACCACAAGCCGTTAACGTTCGCATTCACCAAACTAACAACCGATAGCGAATCGCCACGCAGAACTCGACAACTACTTTTTATCAGCGAGTTTACCACCGACATCAGATTCGTTCGTGGGGAAGAAAACGCAAGCGCGGATGCACTCTCACGCATCGACGCGATCAGCTGTCCCACACCCATCGACTTTCAACAACTCGCGAACGCGCAAGACAGAGATAGCAGCATAACAACACTACTGCAACAAAGTAACTTATCATTAAAAAAAGTTACGATTCCCGGAACCGACATCAACCTACTATGTGAAACTTCAAATGACGACGTGCGACTGTACCTACCACTGGAATTTCGACGTACCGCATTTGAAGCCACACACAACATCAGTCACCCCGGAATACGCAACACAAGAAAGTTGATGACACGCAAGTACTTCTGGCCTTCAATAAACACCGACGTTGGAAACTGGGCGAAAACATGCATCCCATGTCAGCGAGCGAAAATACAGCGACACACTACAAGTCCTGTGTCATCGTTCAAACCTACTAGTCGATTCAACCACATACATATCGACATAGTCGGCCCGCTACCTACAACATCCGCCGGACATCGCTACTGTGTCACTATAATCGACCGAGCGACGAGATGGCCCGAAGCTTACCCATTGCAAGAAATCACCGCCGAAGAAGTCGCCAAGGTCGTTTACGAAGGCTGGATCACGCGATTCGGATGTCCTTCAACGATGACGACCGATCAAGGACGCCAATTTGAGAGTAGGGTATTCTCACACCTATCGCAGCTACTCGGCATCGAAAAAACGCGAACGACACCTTACCATCCACAGTCAAACGGTATTGTTGAACGTTGGCACCGCACTATGAAAACAGCGCTGAAAGCTAGACTACTATCCGCTACTACCTGGATCAACGAGCTACCTACCGTTTTACTCGGCGTTCGCGCAGCTATACGCAGCGACACCGGTGTAAGCGCCGCGCAACTCACTTACGGTTGCAATATACGACTACCCGGTGACCTCTTATCAACAACACCGCGAGATGACGTCAATCTGGACTCCGCTTACGTCGATCAGCTGCGAGATACAATAAGAAATCTGAGACCGACGCCGCATCAATCACACGGTAACTCGAAACCCATTTTCGTACACCGTGACCTTCCAACATGCGATCACGTGTTTATACGAGTCGACGCCGTAAAGAAGCCGCTACAAGCACCTTACGACGGACCCTACCGCGTGCTGAAACGGGACGACAAAGTTTACACCGTTCAACTACCAAACCGACAGAGCAACATTTCAATAGACCGATTGAAACCCGCCTATACGATCACGGAACAAATACCTACTTCAACAATGAATTCAACATCTACACCTGTAACATCAAGAAAAACACAACCAGAAAACAACAATAGTAACCTGAAACAAAACAACAAGAACCTGGAACAGAACGGACAAGCAAACAAACTAACAAATGAAGACCCGGTAGCTACTAACTCAAGGACAGAAGACCCGGTACCTACCAACTCAAGGACATCGCGCCGCGGGCGTATTATTCGCCTGCCGGTACGCTTCGCTTGAGGGGGAGCACTGTAGCTGACCGATTGACTTCGACATCTGTATATGAAAGGAAACGAGATCGATAATGAAGTCGATCGAAGCTTTAACTCTGAAAAGAGCAGTTTGTTTGTGTGCCCTGACAAGGACAGTTTGGATCCGATTGACAAACGAGATCGATAATGACGTCGAAGCTTTAACTCTGAAAAGAGCATTTTGTTTGTGTGCCCTGAAAAGGACAATTTGGATTGAATAATAAACTTCTGTTTTCATCCATCCACCGAAGACATCGAAGTACATAATATATTGCCGGAGCGGACGCGCAGCGGAGCGACGAGCCGACGATGTTGTCACCTCAACAGCCAGGAGCGAAAAAGAACGATTTTCGGGCACGCGTCTCTTTTATAGCCGCGCTTCTGCGCAGGTCGCCCGCGCATCACGCCACCTACGCCCTGTCTCGCTCTAGCTAGACCTCTCACTCTCACTTGTAAATAGATTACTCGTATGATTATAATATATTTGTGCCTGTACTGTTAGCTATAAGTAATCACCTTTTGTAAATAAATTTATCCATTTTTCTTCTGCTACAACTACAAACAAGAAGTGTTTCACTGAACTCCCTGCAAGCCTCAATACTTCTACAAAAGCTCTCATGTCATGTCATAGCATAGAGTTTTGATGAACAGCGGTGACCGCTGACACCGACTTTCGCTTGGGGGCCTGTTTTATAAAGCTACAAATTACAATTTACAGGTTACAAGTTTCCATTTGACACAACCTCGACCAATGACGACCAGCCATTTGAGCAGTGTTGCCGGAAGACCTGTAAAGATGTTACTTGTAGCTTAATAAAACGTGCCCCTGAGGCCCGTTTCACGAAGCAACAAGTGACAAATTACAAGCGGAAGACTCTTTCTAACCCCTTTTGCTAGCAAGAGAGTTCCGCTTGTAATTTGTAACTTGTAGCATCGTGAAACGGGCCTCTGGTGTCTCCAGTTTGTGTTGTGTGTTTGTCAGCCGCGGCGCCAGCTGTTTACTCTCGTGTGTGTGCGTGTGTGTGTGCACCGTACTCACGGGGGAGGGCGCGCGGCGCTCCTCGCTGTCGCTGGAGCCCTCGGGCTCGTGGCGCGAGGCGCGGCGGCGGCGCCAGCTGTTTACTCTCGTGTGTGTGCGTGTGTGTGTGCACCGTACTCACGGGGGAGGGCGCGCGGCGCTCCTCGCTGTCGCTGGAGCCCTCGGGCTCGTGGCGCGAGGCGCGGCGGCGGCGCCAGCTGTTTACTCTCGTGTGTGTGCGTGTGTGTGTGCACCGTACTCACGGGGGAGGGCGCGCGGCGCTCCTCGCTGTCGCTGGAGCCCTCGGGCTCGTGGCGCGAGGCGCGGCGGCGGCGCCAGCTGTTTACTCTCGTGTGTGTGCGTGTGTGTGTGCACCGTACTCACGGGGGAGGGCGCGCGGCGCTCCTCGCTGTCGCTGGAGCCCTCGGGCTCGTGGCGCGAGGCGCGGCGGCGGCGCCAGCTGTTTACTCTCGTGTGTGTGCGTGTGTGTGTGCACCGTACTCACGGGGGAGGGCGCGCGGCGCTCCTCGCTGTCGCTGGAGCCCTCGGGCTCGTGGCGCGAGGCGCGGCGGCGGCGCCAGCTGTTTACTCTCGTGTGTGTGCGTGTGTGTGTGCACCGTACTCACGGGGGAGGGCGCGCGGCGCTCCTCGCTGTCGCTGGAGCCCTCGGGCTCGTGGCGCGAGGCGCGGCGGCGGCGGCGCCCGCGCGGGCGGCCCTTCAGCCGCGGCGCCAGCTGGTTGCACACGAACTCGTGCCCCTCCAGCTCCGGGTACTCGAAGGTATCCTGGAATGTGGAACTTTACTTGTAGTAGAGGAAGACTCTAGGACAATGAGCGAGAAGCGATTAGAGCCAGCGATGTTCTATTAATATGTCTCGTTTAGGGTGCTACCAGACCAATCGATCGATCGTCGATCGACGGCATCGACCGATGGTAGAAAGGATTAGTCGACGTCGATCGATAGTTCCTACTAGACCAATCGATCGATCGTCGATCGACGGCATCGACCGATGGTAGAAAGGATTAGTCGACATCGAACGATAGTTCCTACCAGACCAATCGATCGACTTCGATCGACGTCGATCGATGCCGTCGATCGACGATCGATCGATTGGTCTGGTAACACCCTTACTGACACGGGATCTATATCTTTTGTTTCGATAAGCACATCCTATAACAATATGAACTGTCTGTACCTACTGTGTTCTTGCAATAAACGCCTTTGTCTTTGACTAACTAGCGGAGAGAGTTCTTGAGCGCATCTCCTCGCGAACCTGACCTTGCAGTAGAGTATCCTAGTGTTGCGCGTGGGCGCGGCGTACCCGCCGAGCGCGGCCACCAGCGAGTCCCTCAGCCAGTCGCCCTGGAGCCCCTCGAGCCGCGCCAGCAGCGCGCGGTACCGGCAGTAGCGCGGGTACGAGAAGACCACCACGCCGGGGCTGTCCGCGTCCTCGTCTGTAAAGACAACGAGAACAATCAGTCAACTCGATAAGTAAAGAATAGGCTGATGGATGCACCAGACATGTTAAGCGCGTTTGCGCGGGTCTCCTATTATCTATCTATATATATATTATATATATATATATATAAAAGGCTAAACTGACTGACTGACATATCAACGCACAGCCCAAACTACTGTACCTAGAAACCTGAAATTTGGTACAGGGGTTCGTTTCATTATGTAAGTGAGCACTAAGAAATGATTTTCCGAAAATCGACCCCCAACGGGAAGAAATGGGGGGAGTAGCGGGAAACTAATTCTACGCGTACGAAGTCGCGGGTGTCCTCTAGTATATATATAAAAGGTAAACCTGACTGACTTATATATCAACGCACAGCCGAAACTACTGTACCTAGAAACTTGAAATTTGGTACAGGGGTTCCTATCATGGTGTAAGTGAGCACTAAGAAAGGATTTTCCGAAAATCGACCCCCAACGGGAAGAAATGGGGGGAGTAGCGGGAAACTAATTCTACGCGTACGAAGTCGCGGGCGTCCTCTAGTATATTATACGCGGCGTCTTACGTTAGCGTCAACGTTCCGATACCGTCAAAACGCCAACGTCAACGTGTGAAAGGGACCAGACCTATAGATCTCTATAGTAAGCATTGTTGACGTGATGCTGCAAGCGGCCGACGGGGTTTATAGGAGACCCGGGCCTTAAATCTTCGACGGCTATTGGTCAAATATTGGGCAGCTATTGAGGTGCCGTTTTATTTAGCGGCGCGTCGATTATCATTCGAGTTTAGCTTTCATTGCATATTCATCTACCTTACGCGTAACACAAGGTCTCTATTGAATTGATGTTTAACGTTCGTATCTTCGGCATTAGACGAAGATAGCCGACGTAAATTATATTTGTGGTTTTACTGTAGTGTCGACGGACACTCACCGAGCGCGCTCTTCTCTCGCTCGACGTCGCTGAAGTCGAGCCGCGCGCGCTGCAGCGGCTGCGTGCGGCGCGGGTGCGCTACACGAACTACTGTCGACGGACACTCACCGAGCGCGCTCTTCTCTCGCTCGACGTCGCTGAAGTCGAGCCGCGCGCGCTGCAGCGGCTACGTGCGGCGCGGGTGCGCTAGCCGAACTACTGTCGACGGACACTCACCGAGCGCGCTCTTCTCTCGCTCGACGTCGCTGAAGTCGAGCCGCGCGCGCTGCAGCGGGTGCGCTACACGAACTACTGTCGACGGACACTCACCGAGCGCGCTCTTCTCTCGCTCGACGTCGCTGAAGTCGAGCCGCGCGCGCTGCAGCGGCTGCGTGCGGCGCGGGTGCGCTAGCCGAACTACTGTCGACGGACACTCACCGAGCGCGCTCTTCTCTCGCTCGACGTCGCTGAAGTCGAGCCGCGCGCGCTGCAGCGGGTGCGCTACACGAACTACTGTCGACGGACACTCACCGAGCGCGCTCTTCTCTCGCTCGACGTCGCTGAAGTCGAGCCGCGCGCGCTGCAGCGGCTGCGTGCGGCGCGTGTGCGCTAGCCGAACTACTGTCGACGGACACTCACCGAGCGCGCTCTTCTCTCGCTCGACGTCGCTGAAGTCGAGCCGCGCGCGCTGCAGCGGCTGCGTGCGGCGCGGGTGCGCTACACGAACTACTGTCGACGGACACTCACCGAGCGCGCTCTTCTCTCGCTCGACGTCGCTGAAGTCGAGCCGCGCGCGCTGCAGCGGGTGCGCTACACGAACTACTGTCGACGGACACTCACCGAGCGCGCTCTTCTCTCGCTCGACGTCGCTGAAGTCGAGCCGCGCGCGCTGCAGCGGGTGCGTGCGGCGCGGGTGCGCTAGCCGAGCTACTGTCGACGGACACTCACCGAGCGCGCTCTTCTCTCGCTCGACGTCGCTGAAGTCGAGCCGCGCGCGCTGCAGCGGGTGCGTGCGGCGCGGGTGCGCTAGGCAAACTACTGTCGACGGACACTCACCGAGCGCGCTCTTCTCTCGCTCGACGTCGCTGAAGTCGAGCCGCGCGCGCTGCAGCGGCTGCGTGCGGCGCGGTTGCGCTAGCCGAACTACTGTCGACGGACACTCACCGAGCGCGCTCTTCTCTCGCTCGACGTCGCTGAAGTCGAGCCGCGCGCGCTGCAGCGGCTGCGTGCGGCGCGGGTGCGCTAGCCGAACTACTGTCGACGGACACTCACCGAGCGCGCTCTTCTCTCGCTCGACGTCGCTGAAGTCGAGCCGCGCGCGCTGCAGCGGGTGCGCTACACGAACTACTGTCGACGGACACTCACCGAGCGCGCTCTTCTCTCGCTCGACGTCGCTGAAGTCGAGCCGCGCGCGCTGCAGCGGGTGCGCTACACGAGCTACTGTCGACGGACACTCACCGAGCGCGCTCTTCTCTCGCTCGACGTCGCTGAAGTCGAGCCGCGCGCGCTGCAGCGGGTGCGCTACACGAACTACTGTCGACGGACACTCACCGAGCGCGCTCTTCTCTCGCTCGACGGCGCTGAAGTCGAGCCGCGCGCGCTGCAGCGGGTGCGTGCGGCGCGGGTGCGCTAGCCGAGCTACTGTCGACGGACACTCACCGAGCGCGCTCTTCTCTCGCTCGACGTCGCTGAAGTCGAGCCGCGCGCGCTGCAGCGGCTGCGTGCGGCGCGGGTGCGCTAGCCGAACTACTGTCGACGGACACTCACCGAGCGCGCTCTTCTCTCGCTCGACGTCGCTGAAGTCGAGCCGCGCGCGCTGCAGCGGCTGCGTGCGGCGCGGGTGCGCTAGCCGAGCTACTGTCGACGGACACTCACCGAGCGCGCTCTTCTCTCGCTCGACGTCGCTGAAGTCGAGCCGCGCGCGCTGCAGCGGCTGCGTGCGGCGCGGGTGCGCTAGCCGAACTACTGTCGATGGACACTCACCGAGCGCGCTCTTCTCTCGCTCGACGTCGCTGAAGTCGAGCCGCGCGCGCTGCAGCGGCTGCGTGCGGCGCGGGTGCGCTAGGCAAACTACTGTCGACGGACACTCACCGAGCGCGCTCTTCTCTCGCTCGACGTCGCTGAAGTCGAGCCGCGCGCGCTGCAGCGGGTGCGCTACACGAACTACTGTCGACGGACACTCACCGAGCGCGCTCTTCTCTCGCTCGACGTCGCTGAAGTCGAGCCGCGCGCGCTGCAGCGGGTGCGCTACACGAACTACTGTCGACGGACACTCACCGAGCGCGCTCTTCTCTCGCTCGACGTCGCTGAAGTCGAGCCGCGCGCGCTGCAGCGGGTGCGCTACACGAACTACTGTCGACGGACACTCACCGAGCGCGCTCTTCTCTCGCTCGACGTCGCTGAAGTCGAGCCGCGCGCGCTGCAGCGGGTGCGCTACACGAACTACTGTCGACGGACACTCACCGAGCGCGCTCTTCTCTCGCTCGACGTCGCTGAAGTCGAGCCGCGCGCGCTGCAGCGGGTGCGCTACACGAACTACTGTCGACGGACACTCACCGAGCGCGCTCTTCTCTCGCTCGACGTCGCTGAAGTCGAGCCGCGCGCGCTGCAGCGGCTGCGTGCGGCGCGGGTGCGCTCGACGAACTACTGTCGACGGACACTCACCGAGCGCGCTCTTCTCTCGCTCGACGTCGCTGAAGTCGAGCCGCGCGCGCTGCAGCGGCTGCGTGCGGCGCGGGTGCGCTAGCCGAACTACTGTCGACGGACACTCACCGAGCGCGCTCTTCTCTCGCTCGACGTCGCTGAAGTCGAGCCGCGCGCGCTGCAGCGGCTGCGTGCGGCGCGGGTGCGCTAGGCAAACTACTGTCGACGGACACTCACCGAGCGCGCTCTTCTCTCGCTCGACGTCGCTGAAGTCGAGCCGCGCGCGCTGCAGCGGGTGCGCTACACGAACTGCTGTCGACGGACACTCACCGAGCGCGCTCTTCTCTCGCTCGACGTCGCTGAAGTCGAGCCGCGCGCGCTGCAGCGGGTGCGCTACACGAACTACTGTCGACGGACACTCACCGAGCGCGCTCTTCTCTCGCTCGACGTCGCTGAAGTCGAGCCGCGCGCGCTGCAGCGGGTGCGCTACACGAACTACTGTCGACGGACACTCACCGAGCGCGCTCTTCTCTCGCTCGACGTCGCTGAAGTCGAGCCGCGCGCGCTGCAGCGGGTGCGCTACACGAACTACTGTCGACGGACACTCACCGAGCGCGCTCTTCTCTCGCTCGACGTCGCTGAAGTCGAGCCGCGCGCGCTGCAGCGGGTGCGCTACACGAACTACTGTCGACGGACACTCACCGAGCGCGCTCTTCTCTCGCTCGACGTCGCTGAAGTCGAGCCGCGCGCGCTGCAGCGGGTGCGCTACACGAACTACTGTCGACGGACACTCACCGAGCGCGCTCTTCTCTCGCTCGACGTCGCTGAAGTCGAGCCGCGCGCGCTGCAGCGGGTGCGCTACACGAACTACTGTCGACGGACACTCACCGAGCGCGCTCTTCTCTCGCTCGACGTCGCTGAAGTCGAGCCGCGCGCGCTGCAGCGGGTGCGCTACACGAACTACTGTCGACGGACACTCACCGAGCGCGCTCTTCTCTCGCTCGACGTCGCTGAAGTCGAGCCGCGCGCGCTGCAGCGGGTGCGCTACACGAACTACTGTCGACGGACACTCACCGAGCGCGCTCTTCTCTCGCTCGACGTCGCTGAAGTCGAGCCGCGCGCGCTGCAGCGGCTGCGTGCGGCGCGGGTGCGCTAGCCGAACTACTGTCGACGGACACTCACCGAGCGCGCTCTTCTCTCGCTCGACGTCGCTGAAGTCGAGCCGCGCGCGCTGCAGCGGCTGCGTGCGGCGCGGGTGCGCTCGACGAACTACTGTCGACGGACACTCACCGAGCGCGCTCTTCTCTCGCTCGACGTCGCTGAAGTCGAGCCGCGCGCGCTGCAGCGGCTGCGTGCGGCGCGGGTGCGCTCGACGAACTACTGTCGACGGACACTCACCGAGCGCGCTCTTCTCTCGCTCGACGTCGCTGAAGTCGAGCCGCGCGCGCTGCAGCGGCTGCGTGCGGCGCGGGTGCGCTCGACGAACTACTGTCGACGGACACTCACCGAGCGCGCTCTTCTCTCGCTCGACGTCGCTGAAGTCGAGCCGCGCGCGCTGCAGCGGGTGCGCTACACGAACTACTGTCGACGGACACTCACCGAGCGCGCTCTTCTCTCGCTCGACGTCACTGAAGTCGAGCCGCGCGCGCTGCAGCGGGTGCGCTACACGAACTACTGTCGACGGACACTCACCGAGCGCGCTCTTCTCTCGCTCGACGTCGCTGAAGTCGAGCCGCGCGCGCTGCAGCGGCTGCGTGCGGCGCGGGTGCGCTCGACGAACTACTGTCGACGGACACTCACCGAGCGCGCTCTTCTCTCGCTCGACGTCGCTGAAGTCGAGCCGCGCGCGCTGCAGCGGGTGCGCTACACGAACTACTGTCGACGGACACTCACCGAGCGCGCTCTTCTCTCGCTCGACGTCGCTGAAGTCGAGCCACGCGCGCTGCAGCGGGTGCGCTACACGAACTACTGTCGACGGACACTCACCGAGCGCGCTCTTCTCTCGCTCGACGTCGCTGAAGTCGAGCCGCGCGCGCTGCAGCGGGTGCGCTAGCCGAGCTACTGTCGACGGACACTCACCGAGCGCGCTCTTCTCTCGCTCGACGTCGCTGAAGTCGAGCCGCGCGCGCTGCAGCGGGTGCGCTAGCCGAGCTACTGTCGACGGACACTCACCGAGCGCGCTCTTCTCTCGCTCGACGTCGCTGAAGTCGAGCCGCGCGCGCTGCAGCGGGTGCGCTACACGAACTACTGTCGACGGACACTCACCGAGCGCGCTCTTCTCTCGCTCGACGTCGCTGAAGTCGAGCCGCGCGCGCTGCAGCGGGTGCGCTACACGAACTACTGTCGACGGACACTCACCGAGCGCGCTCTTCTCTCGCTCGACGTCGCTGAAGTCGAGCCGCGCGCGCTGCAGCGGGTGCGCTACACGAACTACTGTCGACGGACACTCACCGAGCGCGCTCTTCTCTCGCTCGACGTCGCTGAAGTCGAGCCGCGCGCGCTGCAGCGGCTGCGTGCGGCGCGGGTGCGCTAGCCGAACTACTGTCGACGGACACTCACCGAGCGCGCTCTTCTCTCGCTCGACGTCGCTGAAGTCGAGCCGCGCGCGCTGCAGCGGCTGCGTGCGGCGCGGGTGCGCGGGCGGCGCGCACGCCCCGCGCCACACGGCGCGCAGGCCCCACTCCCACGCGGCGCCGTCGCACACCCAGGAGAGGAGGTCCTCGGCGCGGAGCACCACCTTGTCGTTGATGGCCAGGACTTCATCCTGGAAACAAGACACACGTGTGTAAACGTTGGATATCTTAAAGCTGGCTATCTATCTTCTTCACTACATAGTATAAAACAAAGTCGCTTCCCGCTGTCTGTCTGTCTGTCATTTTGATGCGGTTTTTTTTAATAGATAGAGTGATTCAAGAGGAAGGTTTTTATGTATAAAACATTTTGGATTATGTACGGGTATTACAGAAAACTCACACAAACCGAAACGAAGCGAGGGCGGGTCACTAGTTATATATAAAAGGCAAACCTTACTGACTTATATATCAACGCACAGCCGAAACTACTGTACTTAGAAACTTGATTTTTTTTTATGGTTCCTTTCATGATGTAAGTGAGCACTAAGAAAGGATTTTCCGAAATTCGACCCCCAACGGGAAGAAATGGGGGGAGTAGCGGGAAACTAATTCTACGCGTACGAAGTTGCGGGCGTCCTCTAGTACCTTATAAATGGCCTAGGTAATAAGTTATAAAACACTGTTAAATTTATTTAGTGACAAGAAGGCTGTTACTTTTCCGAATATAAATAAAATAAAATAAAAAGAGAGAGAAACAAACGAGTAATCAGTAAAAAATCGGTCAAGTGAGAGTCGGACTCGCGTACCGAGGGTTCCGTACCGCTCCAATTCCTATTTGAATTCGATTTCGGATCGAATCGGCGCGAGCACAACTTCTCGGTTTGTAATATAATCATACGCCGCTTCTGTGTTTAACTGTTTTTACGATTAGTACAAGAAAAATAACAATATGTTTTATATTTATTTTTTCTCTTTCTTTAATTATTCTCATTTGTTAGCAAATCCGGCGTAATAATAAATCTTCTGAAAAAAAAACTGCTATCTATTTCGGTTCTAAAGAGCTTTCAAAGTTAGCAGGCATACAAATAGGGTCCCGTAGGGCTACCCTTTAGGTACGGAACCCTAAAAAGTCAAAGAAACAAGTGACAAACGAGTTTATACGAGCTGTCACAGGGATCACCATAGATTGACCCGACTATAGTTACGTTAGACTATATCAAATAGTCAAGTAATTTACACCCGTATTCATAAACGTCACTATGAGGTCTCACAGTGCTCACGAACGCACAGGGTGGTTCAAATCGTCTCACAAACAAAAGGTCGGTCAAAAAGGACCAATCACAAAGCTGTATTGAACGCAGTGCGTTTACTCAGTGAAGGATCCCTTAGGTATTGTTTGTGAATACGGGTGTAAGTTACAGAGCCGGATACACTACAAATTCATAATTAAACTAATGAAACAATTATAAAATAATCCCTAATTCGCGCTAATCCCGGCGGCCTATTTATTTTTTACGCCGTTACAACTGTAGTGTGAGGGAGCACACAGACGCGCCCGCAGTGGAGAGAGACAGCAGGCTACATTTAAAAGAGAACAAAGACAATATATTTTTTTACACCCGCTGCAAAAAGGGGAGGTATACGTTTATACAATACAAAACACTTTTTGTACTCCAAACAAAGACATTACAGAGAAACAGTACAACTAAAAATAACACAGGTAAACAACAGGCGGTCTTATCGCTGATTAACGTCTTCCAGACAACCTACCAATCTAAATTCGAAAAAAATTCGCCCGCTGTTTCGTTTGGCAGAAATTTTCATTTGTCCGAAAATCATTTTTATCTGAAAACGTTTAGCTTTCCTGCATTGTTATAAAACTAACCTTACCTAAAGGTTTTGTTGGTATATCTCTTTAAACATTTAGAAAAGTTAGGGTGACAGCACCAATGATCGACACTCTTAGCTGACAAGCACCAGTAATGGACACTTCACGCTTAGTAATTCAAATTTTATACGTTCCTAAATAAAAGGTAAATTGCGGGCTTCGTATTTTTACCAATACTCGGCCCGCAATTGCCTACTTCCCTGCCTAGGCAATAATGTACTATTATTTATTCAATATTCATTCAGTTTCAGTTTTTTTTATGACGCAGAAAACGTCACACATTAACTATCTACTCGCCCTTGAACTCGTCAGACGTCATATTAACCGGCAAATTTAAGTTGTCCCGTCACACCCTATAAACTGCATCTAAAGGTGAAAAAAAGCGCGTGCATTCTCAATTATGCAGCCTTATACGTTCGAGAAGCCATGCTGCCAAATTGAATACACGCGCTGAAATGTGTTTTGCTCGCTTTGACGGGACTACTTAAACTCGCCGCTTGGAGATTCACTCCTGCGTTCGCTCACCTTTGCTTCTTGAGAGAATCACACCCCTGGCCTAGTTGGTAGTGACCCTGCCTACGAAGCTAGCGGTCCTGGGTTCAAATCCCGGTAAGGGCAGATATTTGTGTGATGGGCGCGAATATTTGTTCCTGAGTCATGGATGTTTTCTATGTATTTAAGTACATATTTCTCTATGTAAGTATTTATATCGTTGCTCCATAGTACAAGCCTAGAGCTTAGTTTGGGACTAGGTCAATTGGTGTGACATTGTCCCCTGGGTAGTGTTTCTTTCAAAAGCAAAGGTGAGCGAACGCAGGAGTGATGTCCAAGCGGCGAGTTTAAGTAGTCCCGTCAAAGCGAACAAAACACATTTCAGCGCGTGTATTCAATTTGGCAGCTTGGCTTCTCGAACGTATAAGGCTGCCTTGTGTTTTGTTCGCTTTGACGGGACTACTTAAACTCGCCGCTTGGACATCACTCCTGCATTCGCTCACCTTTGCTTTTGAAAGAAACACTACCCAGGGGACAATGTCACACCAATTGACCTAGTCCCAAACTAAGCTCTAGGCTTGTACTATGGAGCAACGATATAAATACTTACATAGAGAAATATGTACTTAAATACATAGAAAACATCCATGACTCAGGAACAAATATTCGCGCCCATCACACAAATATCTGCCCTTACCGGGATTTGAACCCAGGACCGCTAGCTTCGTAGGCAGGGTCACTACCAACTAGGCCAGGGGTGTGATTCTCTCAAGAAGCAAAGGTGAGCGAACGCAGGAGTGAATCTCCAAGCGGCGAGTTTAAGTAGTCCCGTCAAAGCGAGCAAAACACATTTCAGCGCGTGTATTCAGTTTGGCAGCATGGCTTCTCGAACGTATAAGGCTGCCTAATTGAGAATGCTCGCACAAAAATGTGTTTTGCTCGCTCTGACGGGACTACTTAAACTTGCCGCTTGGACTTCACTCCTGCATTCGCTCACCTTTGCTTTTAAGAGAATCAATACCCTGATATTTATTATTATTTATTTATTTTATTATATTATATTCTATAACTTAAACAATACGAGACAGTATAAAACATCGTGGAATAAACTCAACTTTTTTTTTTGTAAAGCGGACCTACTGCATTGTGTCCACTGCGACTACCCCTGCGGAATTGGTAGGCGATCCAGTGGGGGGGCGCAGGGACGGACTCAATCAATACTGACATTAGAATTTATTATTGAGATAAATGGCCTTTATACCTTACGTACGAGTTTCTGTACGAGTTTGTGATCATGCGTGAATTGATATATTTCATAAAGTAAAAAAATGATTGCAAATATTTGCACGATCGTATATGCTCGGCCGTAGGGGTATGTTAACAAGGTGTAACTTACATACGAACATACGTTTTAACTGACGATAATTTTAAGTAGGTAGTGTACTGTTAAAGATTTTATAATAAAAATATAAAAATTACCCTTGATTGACATAGAGTAACTTTTTTTATGTTTTCTCGAGTATCAGTGTAATGCAAAGTTTTATTTGATACTTTTGGAAAGCAGACTTAGGTTCATTCAATGTTAATGTTTAACTTATTCAGTGGTCGTCCTTCCTAACTTGTTCCTAATTAACATTGCATATCGGACAAATTTTTATGATTTTTTTAAAGATTTAAAATAAAATTATGTTCATTTGTGCTTATACCTACTTTCAGCCCTAAAAACATATGTTCGTATAAACCAAGACCAATAAACAGTGCAACATGTGACTAACTGCCGCACTCAGACGTCAATTAAATTTAATGCTGATTAAAGTTGCTGCTGTCACTTTCTTTGCTATAGCAACAGAATAAGACAACACGTCACTAAACAAGCATTAAATTTAATTGGCGTCTCTGAGTGCGCCAGTTACACTGTTAGGTCTTGGTGAATCGTGCGACAGTTGGAATGTTAATTAAATGAACAACTATTTATTAGTTTTCAATCCGAGCGAGTGAAATATTTAAGCATTGACTAACAAACACACTTCTCCTCTATTCCGTAATTGGTTAAAAGGTTTATCTCCAAATGCGGCCCTGTGCGCATTCTAAATGAAGGGGGAGCGAACTAAAATTGCTTTCAAATAAGTAACCAGGCGGGGTATTCTGGAGAGGAGCGATCTCGCTTCTGTATCGCAACGATGTCGCTACACACGAGAATAAGCCGCCACAGAATTTTACGATTTTATTTCACAGACATTATGACATGACAATTTAAATTTGATCTTATTCTTACTTATTAATTTGTTGATGATATATGTGAATGTAGCTAAATAAGTTATATTTTTATTTTATTTTAATCTTACTTTAACTTTTTAGGGTTCCGTTCCTTAAAAAAACAAACGGAACCCTTATAGGATCACTTTGTTGTCCGTCTGCCCGACTGTCTGTCTGTCAAGACCCTTTATCTCGGGAACGCGAGTTGAAATTAAAACCATATACTCTGGTCTTATTATTCACATGTCAGCGCGTGTATTCAATTTGGCAGCATGGCTTCTCGAACGTATAAGGCTGCCTAATTGAGAATGCACGCGCTAATATGTGTTTTGCTCGCTCTGACGGGACTACTTAAACTCGCCGCTTGGACTTCACTCCTGCATTCGCTCACCTTTGCTTATGAGAGAATCACTACCCAGAAAGTGACAGATGTTTTATTTATATTCACGTCGACAAACACGACCATAATACCCGGTATTAGTGCTACTGGTACGGTCGGCCTTATAAGAAGCTGCACACTTTAGTGTTTTGTCACTTTAACGTCATGTTTGAACTGCTGCACTAATCTGTCAAAGGCGTTAAAGCGACAAGGTACAAAAGTGTGCAGTTTCTTCTAAGGCCGACTGTACCGTTCAGAATAAGTCGCTCAATTTACGTTTGCCATTTGAAGCCGTCCCGGCGACGTCGCGACGCGAATCCTCGATATGTCCGAGCATTAATGTATTAATGTGTGTATGACATGTATTTAATACCTATCTATTTATAACTATAGCTGATGCCCGCGACTCTGCGCGGAAAAATAAAACATAGCCTATTTTACACAGGGATAACTAAAATTTATGTAATAAAGAGTTTATAAGACGTGCGTGCATGACTCGATGTATGAATGTGGAAGAAGCGAAAGAGATTTGTCAAGATCGTAGCAGGTGGAAAGAAGTGGTCTCTGCCTACCCCTCTGGGAAACAGGCGTGATTTAATGTATATATGTATGTAAGAGTTTATATAAATGTTTTAGCCTGGTAGTGACCCTGCCTACGAAGCTAGCGGTCCCGGGTTCGATTCCCGGTAAGAGCGGATATTTGTAATAAGCGGGAGTATTTGTGGCTAAGTCTTGGATGTTTTCTATGTATTTAAGTATATATTTCTCTATGTAAGTATTTATATAGTTGTCTAGTACCCATAGTACAAGCCTAGAGCTTAGTTTGGAACTAGGTCAATTTGTATGTCATTGTCCCATTTCTCTCGGACATTGGATCTAATAAAAGAAAAACATAGCCATTTATTTCAAACATACAGCATTTCACATTATCTTTAG
The DNA here is from genome assembly GCA_948252455.1 of Acleris cristana. NCBI lineage: Eukaryota > Metazoa > Arthropoda > Insecta > Lepidoptera > Tortricidae > Acleris > Acleris cristana. The sequence goes on along the minus strand of OX411798.1, from coordinate 1,419,164 downwards.
TACCATCAAATTAATACACCATATAACCTTGTCATAATGACAGCGTCAAGTGACGTGATAGCAATTACAAAGGAATTAATCGTTGGTTTTTTACGACAAGATTTTATAGTGGTTCATCAATTAAAGTACGAGACCGTCGCAAATTTATATTAAAAAAAAAAAACGTCTTATGTTTAACGGATCACCAGATATAGTAAAATATAATGCTAAAAAAACACTTTTTACCCTTTAGTACCATTTGGTAACCAAAATTTTGTAACCAGATACAGAATCAAATTAAATGTAATGCTGGTTACGAAATTTTGGTTACCAAACGGTACTAAAGGCTTTTTACTGCCGAAAATAGTAAATGACCACCAAAAACTAACCTCACCTAACCTAATTTGGTGCTCATTATATTTATTCCCAAAAAAAAAACGTATTTTTCAATATAATTTATCCTACGGAACCCTCAACCCCGCGACTCTCGGGAAGGGTTCCGACGTACGGAACCCTCGACCTAACTTGGCCGCAAGCACCCCGATTTCTGTTTACAATTAAACTTATAAACACGCGCGTCTGTGTGCGTTCATACATAGACGCGGCAGGGGTGGCAACAAGGACGAATAGTTTTTTTTTAGATATTGCGATTTGTTATAGATGTGCTATTTTATATAAATATGGAGACATATTTATTTGCAATATATAAATTCAATATTTGGTTTAAAAATGTGTGTCGGCTGTATTGTACTTGATTGTACTTATAAATAAATAATTCAAATATTTTTGCAACAATATTATAACGACGCCTAAAATGACAGAACATTATTTATTTCATTGAACAATTTAAATCTTTCTGTAACGTTTGGCAGATTAAAAAATCTCCTGATTTTACTATTGATTTATTTTATTTATTGAAATGAGTGATCACTTTGACGGAATCAATACGAAATTGCCATTAATAAAAAAACAACAAAATCTTATTGTGATGATTATTAACTTTATACACCAATATTTTGTTACACCAATCAATATTCATGTATATTTTACTTTATATAATACTAACAATTTATTTACTTACACCATCTCATTTAAATTATTTAAAAATAATCAAAACTAACCAATACCGACTGCCTTCATTTAATAAACCACTCTCAAATTATAATTTATTATTAAAGAAAAAAAACCTAACAATATTTGATGTATATTCGATTTGGCGCAACCCTAGCGCTAAAGCGTGTCTGTGTGAGTGCTCGAACAAGGTGAACGTAGAGGGTGATGTTGTTTCCAAAGGATTAAAATTTAGGTCAATTTAACTTGGCTTCCATTCCTTTGAGAATATTAAGTCAACATGTTTTTGTTCGTGGTCTGGATGTAGATTTTCATTTATTTTGTTAGTTTTTGTTATATTAAATCACCGGGCAAAATAAAACCATTAAAATATCGTTAAGGAGATTTTTGTAAACATTGTGACAATTTACATATTTTCGTTAACTAAAATAATTTCGATACGCAATTTATAGATAGTTTAAAGACAAATAATTGTAGAGTCTATTCTCATTTTATTCTTATAGTAACGAAATTAAGACAATACAGATATCAGCGCGTCATCATTTTCTAAAACATATTAAAGTTAGGGCAGATGATTGTGTGATGAGCGCGAGTATTGTTCCTGAGTCTTGGATGTTTTCTATGCATTTGAGTATGTATTTCTCTATATAAGTATGTATATCGTTGTCTAGTACCTACCCATAGTACAAGCCTAGAGCTTAGTTTGGGACTAGCTCAATTTGTGCGAAATTGTCCCTTGATATTTATTTATTACCTTTAAATCTAAACTAACCTAAGCTCCTAAGCAAACTTATTTATTCTATTAAAAAAACAAAATCCCGAAACTGGCAACATCCTGTAGGTGCACATGTGACACACTCACACAGAGGCAGGCACGCACACTCGCGAGCGGAATTGATAGCGCGCGTCGGATCTAGTCGGTGCAACGCCCCTGGGCTAAGGCCGGGGGCACAACGAGTGGATATCCTTTTTTAACCGACCGCGAAAAAGTGGTGTACGGGCATTTACGTTAATTTGTGACCGATTTGAAAAAATATATCATTAGAGAGTCGATCATGTAGAGTCGATCGAGTAGAGTCGTCAATGTCATTAGAGATGCCATGTGTTTTGTAACTTATAGGAAATTCAACCTTTTTGTTGTAAAATGTCAAATTGACTTTGGACTTACAAATGTAAGTCTTTGACTGTACATTCAAAGACCGTACTAATAAGTGAAATAATGTGTTTTTTAGTGTCTTGTTTTTTACTTATTTACGCGTAAATTTTTTTAACACAAGAAAGTTTTTAATCCTATAGTGTTGAATTTCTAATAATAAAGGCATGACAATAGATTGATTAAATGTATAGGTAGGTAGGTACTAGCTTGTGGCTTTATTACGCTTTTGAACTTTGAATTGTAGTATAGAATTATAAATACTATAACTAACAATAAATCCGCTCATTTTAGTAAGTAAGGAAGAAAAATAAATAAATATAGTTTATTTGACACACATTACAGATAATAAATACAAGAAATTATGTTTTAAGACTCATCAAAATAGTTTAAATAAAACCCTTTCGTCACGATAGTGCAAAAATAAAGAATAATACATAAAAACATGCGTTTAAATAATCTTATAAAGATAAAATTTAAATTAAACTGCGCAAATAATATATTATTATAATTGGTGTTCGCTTCCAGTGTGCTCTCAGCCTTAGCGACATAAATTCTCAATAACACGAAATGGCGGCGCGGGGCGCGCGGGGGCGCAGGGCCGGACTCGGACCAACATTATTATTATTATTAATTGTTATTCTTGATCGTTATTTATTTACACACATCAATAATGACCAAGGATCAAGATATTCCTACATTTTTATATCAGGTATCAATCTTACATAAATTGACCTAGTCCCAAACTAAGCTCTAGGCTTGTACTATGGGTACTAGACAACGATATACATATTTAAATAGAGAAATAAATAGTTAAATATATAGAAAATATCCAAAAACAAGAAATACGTACTCGCGCTCATCACACAAACATAAGCCCATACCGGGAATCGAACCCGAGTCCGCTAGCTTCGTAGCCAGACTACCAACTAGGCTAAAGCGTCGTCAAAACATTGTTTTGATATTGCCATGTACTATGTTGCGATACATTGCAAAATATAAAAAATGGGAATTTTCGATTCTAAACCATTTTTGATCATAATTATTATAAAGAAAGCAAGCGGATTCTGTTAGTCTGTTTATATGTAGTGAATAATCACCGGAAACAAAGCAGCTTTTTGAAAAAAAAAAGAAAAATTCATTATTCTAGACATAGGGTTTATATTATGTATGGATAATTGTTAAACGCAAGCAAAATCGGGTTTTTACGTGAATGATTTTTTTTATTGTTTAGTTTAATAATTTAAAATAGTACTCTTTTTATTTCAAAATATATTACCAAACCCATTCTTATACTTACTTTCTTCTCATATTATAAGGTAAGTATTCAAGTATTATAATGTTAAACTATGTATATTTAATATGTCAAAGTTAAAAAATAACACACGGCAACCTAACTACTTAAACCAGTTATCAAGCAAAACACCTTTTTGTAACATTTTACAGAATACAACCTTAATAAAAAAAACGATTGCAATCTCTACAAAAACGTAAATTAATTATATTAATTTATTAACTAACAATAAAAAATAATATAAAGCTAACTTTAGCAGTCCGTCCCTGCGCCGGTGAAAGATGAGAGCCGGGCGCGGACGCGACCGTCTTGATACTTGCGTTACGTAACGTTTTGTACCACTGATAAAGGGCGCCACGTGGAGGACTAGCCAGAACTAGGGGCTCTACTTTGAAAGCAGTTATTCGAACTTCGGATCGCCCCGTCACTTTCTTGCGAATTAGTGACGCTTCGAGAGCAAAAGGGATAGCAATAGACGAAGTTCGAATTACGGATTTCAAAGTAGAGCCTTAGACCCGTTTATTAAAGAAGAAAAACTGCAGTTTAATACGTTGTTTTTATCTTCTATCCGGTGTTTTCAATTATTTCTCAATCGCTCAAAGGTTATCTGGAAAATATCTCTTAAAGGGATAAATTCTTAATGTTTGTTAAGTTTTAAACACATACATACTTACATGATGTAACCTTCATACCAATTAACTCACGGTGTTATAAAACGTAGCCTTATAATAAATGTTATTGCTAAATGTTTACTTCAAATAAACATTGCCAATTAAAGAAACATAATACAATTCAACAAAGCTGTCATTCAATGGAATTAGTCAGCAAGCATTTAAGTACAGTTTTGTAAATAAATGAAGTAACAATGCGTGGTGTCACTATGACATAATAATCATTATTAATAAAGTGTATTGTTTATTGAGAAATTATATTCTTTAACCTTTACACCGACTCAATTATCCTTATAGCAAATTTTACTCCAAAAAAACGATTAAAACACGCTTGAATATTTACATATCTGTTTCGACGTTAATCAATTAATACATCAATTCCGGTAAAACATTTCAAAATTAAATTATAATAAATTGACTCTTAGATACAAATTTTACTTATAATTTGCTGCTGTTCATTATTTATGAAGTCATGCATAATTCCAACACTTAAGGTAAAGTCAAAACGTCACGTTTTTTTAGTTTTACTCCTTACATAAAAAAACCTATTCTTATGTACGCCTTTTATATTGTATTACCGAAACCAATTGCTTGCATAATACATAATATAATAAATAACAATGACTAACCTTTCCACATCTACATGCCATAAAAAAAAATACATTAAAAAAATCGACCTTCGAAAAAACTCAAGTTTCAAGATGATTCACGCGCACTACAAAACAGTTCACGAAGTTTTGAACGCTTAATGAATTCAAAAGGGTGTATGTGCAGAACCCGGCGTATTCGCACCGGGTAAAATTCAACTGTAACCCATAACCATAAGGTTTATTTTAGCTTGAGTTAATTTAAATATTAATATATGTAGGTTTATATACAATTTGAAGATTAGAAATCCTTGGTTTTTTTGTCCTGGTTTTTTGCTTATTGTCCAAATATGGTTTTTGTTGAGTGATAAAAGGCTCGAGCCCAGCAGCAGTGGACAGATTTTATCTTTATTCTATAGTTTAATGATCTAGATTTTAGGAAACGGATAGAATAATTAGGTACTGTTTGGTTGTTCTAAGAAGGCCGATTTGACAGCTGTCAACGCAGTACAAAATATGTGTTTGAGGTTATGTTTTGTATGGCGTTGACAGCTGTCAAATCGGCCTTCTTAGAATGACCAAAGTGTAGATATGATATCGTTAAAAAAAATTAAGCTATGTCGCTGTTTCTATGTATGTGTTGTTTTTAGTAATTTTCCATGCCTTTTTTACTTTTGTGATTTTTACTTGAAGATAAATATGTCTATAATATACAGATACGACTCGTGCAAAGCCGGGAGCGTATAGCTAGTTAAAAATGCAAAAAAAACAATGATTTTAGTATTTTTGAAAGGTTTGGAATTGTGAATATTTGTTCTATGTATCTTCCCGTATTCGAAAATTATTTCTGTCTTGCATTTTGAAAATAAAAAAAAGGGGACAATGTCACACTAATTGACCTAGTCCCAAACTAAGCTCTAGGCTTGCACTATGGGTACTAGACAACGATATAAATACTTATAAAGAGAAATAAATACATAGAAAACATCCATGACTCAGGAACAAGACAAATATCTGCCCTTACCGGGATTTGAACCCAGGATAGGGAATGCAATTTAACCGGTTATTAACCATTTTTTTATGAAAATAACCGGTTAAAACCGGTTATAACCGGTTATTTGCATTCCCTAACCCAGGACCGCTAGCTTCGTAGGCAGGGTCACTACCAACTAGGCCAGCGCGTCGTATGGCTGCGTTTATCGCATGACAAAATGTGCATAAAGCATCCGTCACTCTCGTACCTATATACGTGTCAGAAAGTGACGGATGTTTTATCCACATTTTGTCACGTGATACAAGCAACCATACTAGGCCCGCAGCGCCTCTATTTCTAAGTTGTAGAAACCATATCGTATTTGGGTGAATCAACTTTTAAGGTACTCCCCATTTTTCGACATGTTTCACATGTTATATGTTTTTTAGAAAAACTATATATTTGTTAATGACCTGGCCTACACTCTTATTAAATCAGACATATAGGCTAACATTTGAAATGATTTGATTTAAAATAGTACAGTTTTAAATAATAATACAGTAGGTAACGCAGCAGACGATGTTGTCCCTAGGTTTTGTATGGAAAATTTGCATTTTCCCCTGAGTTACCAGGTTTTTTCGAGGATTAAATAATATTTGAGGTGTTTAACATGTGAGGTCTGTAAATTTGGTGGTCTGATTTTAATATTCATACATTATTATTAACCATAAGTCACCAGGAAAGTTTTAAAACCGCAAAAGAAAAGGAGTATGTTACATTACTCGTAGAAGTTGATTCACCCCTGACCTGCTACGGTATTGTTTTGACGTCAGACGCCATTACTGTCAAGTAAATAAGAGCTATCAAAACGTTGACAATACGATAACAGATCAAACACGATATAGTTTTTACCGGCTAGAATCTCGGCCCCTATTTCACCATCTTGACAATGACTCGTGACAGGTGACAATTCGGTATACATTGCAAAGTCAACACGCATATACATAACTGGGTTTCATATAAACTGCGCCATGTACACTGAAATTTCATCTGTCACCTGTCATTGTCAGGATGAAATATCTATTTAGCGACACTAGAATCCGCTACCGCTAGTAAGTTATACCGACTCGTTCTATTATTAGTACCGAATCGATACTGCGCGTTTAAGAGGGCTCGGTCCGGACATATCCCACCGGTGGGCAGTGGGCAGTGGGCACAAACGATTTAGGAGGTCATTGTATAGTGGTGGTCTGTTTGGGTCGCTATCACCATCTTGGGCCCTGTTTTTAGGGTTCCGTACCAAAATGGTTAAAAAGGAACCCTTATGGTGAGACTTCGTTGTCCGTCTGTCTGTCGTCTGTATGTTACAGCAGGTTTTCTCAGCAACTACAAATGATATGAACTTGAAATTTGGCATAGTTGTATAACTTGCTTGCCCGCATCTGATTTAAGTAAAAAAAAATGAAATTAATTTTATAAATAATTGAAAAGGGGTCTAGAAGGTGTTGAAAAATGAAAATGGTTTGATTATAGCAAATGGGGTGTCATATGAAAGAAATGACGATGATGGAAACTCCTGTAGCAGATGCAACCTTATTATTGACGGGATAGGGTTGTCTCTGCATCGGCTATTGAGTTCGAGATATCGCCTTTTGGGTTATGAGCGCAGTTGTGTTGCTTGGTAGCACAGAACAGAAAAAACAGTAGAAGTGTCAAGTGGGCGTGTAACGTGTGGCATAGTTATGCAGAGTTCCGCATAACCTACCATACATTTGCCGCGATCGCTTATTTCGATATTTCTATATTTCTAAAATAGGAAATAAATCCAGAAGCATGCCTTATTGTGCTATTTTGGAGTGTAAAAACGATAGCCGCACCAAAAACATTTTCCATGGTGGCGTGTTTTTATGATAGTTGGAGTATTGGCGACAACAGGTCTGATACTAAGCGAAGCTCATGCCATTTCCACTGTTTTTTCTATTCCGTGCTAGGTAGGTAATAGGTATATTTAATTTTATACAATTTTATTACAAAGGTAAGATATATACTGATAAATGAGAATTTGGGTAAAGTATCAAATAAACGTATGTTTGATCAGCTGTGTCAGTACAATAATGACTTGACAGTGTTATTTATTTGAAATATTTAAAAGATATCGATATTAACTATATATATATAAAAGGCAAACCTGACTGACTTACTTATATATCAACGCACAGCCGAAACTACTGTACCTAGAAACTTGAAATTTGGTACAGGGGTTCCTTTCATGATGTAAGTGAGCACTAAGAAAGGATTTTCCGAAAGTCGACCCCCAACGGGAAGAAATGGGGGGAATAGCGGGAAACTAATTCTACGCGTACAAAGTCGCGGGCGTCCTCTAATTTACTTATATTTGTTCTATTTTGCGTTAACATTGAACTATAATTATTTAGCTAGCTGTTGCATGCGACTCTGTCTGCGTTTGAAGAAGTTTATCGTTAGAATCTTGAGGCCACAAGAATGAAAAGGAATGGCTTTATTTGCTTCCGCGCGAAGAATGTGAGATGGAGACAGTTCGCGCGCGCCTTGATGGCAGCGTCAAATTCAATTAATTGCTGTTTACTTTAAAACTACAACATTCATTGAAAAATTGGTTTGCCAGGATTAAGAAGTTACATAATATACTCAACTATTGAATCGAAAATCATCGTTAAAGATTATATAGTTTCGAAGATTCAACCAAAAACGTGCAAAAAAGGTGTCATGTTTGAAAAACAAAACTATCGAGGATTTTATTTCTAATCGTGTTTTCTCGTTGACCAGTCTCAAGCAAATATGATCAAGTTTAATATATCCAAAGAACAGATACAAAAGCGTTATGGTTATTGAGATCCAGATCGTGGAACACTAGGTACCGACTTTATCATAGGTGGCCTTTTGAGAGCGTCGGTGGCCTAGTGGGTTAGCGGGTCGACTCGTGATCGTAAGGTACCGAGTTCGAACCCCCGCGGTCACCATATAGCAATGAGTTTTTCTAACTTAAGTGCATTACCCGACGCTCTTACGGTGAAGGGAAAACATCGTGAGGAAACCTGCACATTCGAACAGCTGAGTGTGTAAGAGGGTAATTGCACAAAAGATCCTAAAGGGTCGAAGTGTATCCGAAAGGGCCCATCTGTAAGATAAGATAAGATAGATGGCCTTTTAACTAAGCGAAGCGCGGTATTCGCATTGTTGTGTTCCGGTGTGTGTGTTTTTTTTTACATGGTATTCAACAAAGTCGCTTCCCGCCGTCTGTCCCTCTGTATACGCTTATATCTTTAAAACTACGCAACCGATTTTAATGCGGTTTTCATCAATAGATAGATCATTTTAACAGGAAGGTTTGTATGTATAACTAGAGGGCGCCCGCGACTTCGTACGCGTAGAATTAGTTTCCCGCTACTCCCCCCATTTCATCCCGTTGGGGGTCGATTTTCGGAAAATCCTTTCTTAGTGCTCACTTACATCATGAAAGGAACCCCGGTACCAAATTTCAAGTTTCTAGGTACAGTAGTTTCGGCTGTGCGATGATATATAAGTCGGTCAGGTTTGCCTTTTATATACCTATACTAGAGGACGCCCGCGACTTCGTACGCGTAGAATTAGTATCCCGCTACTCCCCCCATTTCTTCCCGTTGGGGGTCGATTTTCGGAAAATCCTTTCTTAGTGCTCACTTACATCATGAAAGGAACCCATGTACCAAATTTCAACTTTCTAGGTACAGTAGTTTCGGCTGTGCGTTGATATGTCAGTCAGTCAGTTTAGCCTTTTATATATATAGAATAGATAGATAGATAGATAAATCCTAGTTTATGTACGAGTGTTATAGAAAAATCACATAGGCTGACTGCCTTCTTACACGCCTATTCACCCCTTTTTTAACCGACTTCAAAAACAAGGTTCTCAATTCGTTTGTATGATTTTTACAGGAATAGATCTATCATACAAGCACACATTAAATCACGCCTGTTTCCCAGAGGGGTAGGCAGAGACCACTTCTTTCCACCTGCTACGATCTTGACAAATCTCTTTCGCTTCTTCCACATTCATACATCGAGTCATGCACGCACGTCGGTTTCGGGTACTTAAAATTCGGCCCTTTTCCAGTATTTCTCCGATTTGACTCGAAAAAGTACGCCTAGGGCGGCCCCTTCCGACCCGTCCACACTTTCGCTCAGGGTAGTGATTCTCTCAAAAGCAAAGTTGAGCGAATGCCGGGTATTGATTCTGTCAAAAGCAAAGGCGAGCGAATGCAGGAGTGAAGTCCAAGCGGCGAGTTTAAGTAGTCCCGTCAGAGCGAGCAAAACACATTTTAGCGCGTGTATTCCATTTGGCAGCCTTATACGTTCGAGAAGCCATGCTGCCAAATTGAAAACACGCGCTGAAATGTGTTTTGTTCGCTCTGACGGGACTACTTAAACTCGCCGCTTGGACATCACTCCTGTGTTCGCTCACCTTTGCTTTTGAAAGAGTCACTACCCTGGAATGAATGTCCAAGCGGCGAGTTTAAGTAAGTAAGAGTAAAGTGTCCATTACTGGTGCCTGTCAGCTAAAAGTGTCCATCATTGGTGCTGTCACTAAGCCAAAGCAAGACTCACTAGTTCGGAATAAGGTGTTGCCATCCACAACGGCCACGCATCGACTTTAATTTGCGTGTATAGAAATTCAAAATGTAAACACATTTAGCTTGGCATTACAAAGGACCAATTGTTCAAACATTGTGTAAAACTGCTCGGTAAACTATCGGGCGTTAAGGCTTCTCCACACTGCGGCATGCGATTGGGAGTCGCGGGAGTCGCGGACGATGCCGTGTGTGTATTGACTTTAGTTCCAGGGTAGTGATTCTCTCAAAAGCAAAGGTGAGCGAATGCAGGAGTGAAGTCCAAGCGGCGAGTTTAAGTAGTCCCGTCAGAGCGAGCAAAACACATTTCAGCGCGTGCATTCTCAATTAGGCAGCCTTATACGTACGAGAAGCCATGCTGCCAAATTGAATACACGCGCTGAAATGTGTTTTGTTCGCATTGACGGGACTACTTAAACTCGCCGCTTGGACTTCACTCCTGCATTCGCTCACCTTTGCCTTTGAAAGAATCACTACCCTTATTTCGAACTAGAGAGTCTTGCTTCGCTTAGGCTTAGTGACAGCACCAATGATGGACACTTTTAGCTGACAGGCACCAGTAATGGACACTTCACTCTTAATTCAAATTGCATACGGCCCTAAATTGATTGTTGCAAAACAAATGAAAAACCCTTCTCACGATAAACGTACTTATTAGGGAATGCAATTTAACCGGTTATTAACCATTTTTATATGAAAATAACCGGTTAAAACCGGTTATAACCGGTTATTTGCATTCCCTAGTACTTATACAGGGTGACTGGATAATCGATAGGTACAATCCTTTTATAGAGGCATAGTAGAGCTCATTTGGAACAAATTAGGTCATGTAGTACGCTGGAAATTATTAGTTTCTGAGACATTCATAATTTGAATCTGAATTTTGGGTGATTTTCCCTTATGTCCATGTCACGAAAAATCCTTAGGGATTGTTTCACAATGAAATTTATGTGCCAGTTAAAGTTAGCTCTCTCCTTGTCTATGTTCAAGTGTAAGAAAGGGAAAGGGCTAAATTTATGTGACAGATATGCTTTACTTGACGATTGTGAAACAGGCCCTTAAATATGTTTTATTTCAGAAGTTTTTTAGTGGTATTTTACATTATTAGAAATTTAGAATCATTACAAATCAGTAAAGTTTTTAAACGCATTTATCCGGTTTTTTATAATTAAAAAAAACCACATAAAGTTTGTTTCTCCATACTAAGCAAAAAACAAACACGTGAACACCTAGTATGAAGAAACAACATTTATGTGATTACTAGTATCAAAACGTGATAAACACATTGGCATAACAAGTATCAAATCCGTTTCTAGTTAGTGGCTGTTAAAGTATCAAGGTGAGCGGTCACGCTGTACGCGCGGAATCCGGCGTCGCGCGTCGCTTACGAAATGTTACTGCGGCCCACGTGCATAAGGACGGAGCTGGACTATAGTCAAGTTTTTTTTTTTAGATAAACTGACAGTTCTGATGGTTATTACAATTGGGAATATGCATTGATTTTTTAAATCGCATTTCTGATAAAAAAAAGAAGATACCGTAAAAGAGATCACCAAAAGTGAAATTGAAATTAAAATACGGATGATACAAGCATTTTAAACTGCGATTCGACAGAGATCCGATATGCACTGGGACGTCATGTAACAGGTCGGCCATATAAAACCATGTTAAATTCTGTTTTGCTAGAAAGAGATAGGATCAAATTCTTCTGTTGGCTTAATCTTGGTTATTTTTATAGTTATTCAAAAAATGATTTTTCTCAACTGTTTGTTACATGAATCAGCTTTTATTGAACCTGCGAAAAAAAGTCATGAATATTTATTATTAAATCAGTGTTAATTGTAAAGCTAAAAAAATGCATATAAAATGCGATAACGCTTCTTTCCCCAATAAACCTCGTCCGATTTATACGATTTTTTGAATATCTTGTAGATATTATGAAAAACTAGGTACTTGCGTTTAAAAAAAAACCGGCCAAGTGCGAGTCGGACTCGCGCACGATGAGTTCCGTACCGTTATCTATACAACATTAGCAAAAAAACGGCAAAAAAATCACCTTTGTTGTATGGGAGCCCCCCTTAAACATTTATTTTATTCTGTTTTTAGTATTTGTTGTTATAGCGGCAACAGAAATACATCTGTCAAAAATTTCAACTGTCTAGCTATCACGGTTCGTGAGATACAGCCTAACAGATGGACAGCGGAGTCTTAGTAATAGAGTCCCGTTTTTACCCTTTGGGTACGGAACCCGGACTAAATCAAATCGGAATGAAAAACACAAAAGAACAACATTCAAATAATAAATACGATTTAAAGTAAAAACATGATACGGGCGGAAGTGAAATTAGCGCCACAGAGTTCAGTATCGGCGTTCTGCGGCGCGGGCGCGCTAAGTAAAGCAAGCAAACGAAGCAAACCGGGGGCACAGGGCTGCCACGCGACGTTTTAATGGTTCAAAAAATCTATATTCCATACCACCTGGGTAGTGATTCTTTCAAAAGCATAGGTGAGCGAACGCAGGAGTGAATGTCCAAGCGGCGAGTTTAAGTAGTCCCGTCAAAGCGAACAAAACACATTTTAACGCGTGTATTCTCAATTAGGCAGCCTTATACGTTCATCTTCTCGCTCATCTTTGCTTTAACACGCAATTCGCTAGTATTGTCAGCTCTGACTTGTCTGATTTAGTAAACACTTACATAACCTCGAAATGCTCCCTTTTCGCCTAAAATTACAATTTTGTCATAAAAAAATGATCTATGATGTAAAATCAGGAAAATAGTGTGCAAAATGTGGTCTCTAGGTGCTTTATTCATCAGGGTAGTGATTCTTTCAAAAGCAAAGGTGAGCGAAAGCAGGAGTGAATGTCCAAGCGGCGAGTTTAAGTAGTCCCGTCAAAGCTAACAAAACACATTTCAGCGCGTATATTTGGCAGCATGGCTTCTTGTTTTGCTCGCTCTGACGGGACTACTTAAACTCGGCGTTTAGACATTCACTCCTGCATTCGCTCACCTTTTCTTTTGAGAGAATCACTACCCTGGACATAGGCTCCTTCATCCCAGAAAATTTTTAAAGTTCTCTAGGGAATAACGATAGTCGAAATGAACACGGACAAAGTCGCGCGCAGATGCTTGTAAATCTTATATGGCGTATTCTTAATCGTACAATAAACGTACATTAGTTAAAGAATGCTTTGTCACTTTCATTTCAAACCTCACAATAAAAGATAACGCCAAAACATGTTCTATTTAAGTATACTTTAGTTAATTACGTTTATGAATACCAGGCTAGGCTTCTCTTTTTCACTCTACAGATTTTAAAATAATAATAATAACAACTCAGTGGCAGCCCTGCACAAGTATGCGCGCAGCCGATATTTTTTCACTGCAGAACAAAACGTCCAATGAGTAGAGTTACTACTTTTTTTTTGTTTTTTTTTTGTGTTTTTTGCTAAATAGGTAGAAAAGGTACCTACGAGGTTCGATCGCCGGCCACTGTGTCATGTGTACACATAATTTACCGTTAATAGGAACACAAGCGAAGTTTCTGTTAATATTTTTTTAATAATGTCTACTCGTTGCCATTTTTTATTCTTATTTTTCTCAATAGGTAGGTAAGGTTAGCTGGAAGAGATCCGTTAAAGGGAAAAGTTTGTAATTGATTTTTTGTGTTTTGTTTCCTAATAGCATTCGGCTGACTATCGCTAACACGCTTGCACCCGCAACTGACAGTATATTTGTCACTCGTGTGTCATAGAAAACCGGCCAAGTGCGAGTTGAACTCGCGTGGAGAGGGTTCCGTACATACGTTTTTTTTTGATAGAATTCTTATAGGTTTTCCTGTAATCTACAAGCAATGAAAAAGTAGTTTCGGAGAACAGGGGAGCGGGGGAATGGTAAATTTTCGCCTTCTTTCATGAATAAATTCAAAAATATTTATTTTACAATAAAAACAAATATTTATTTGAGATCCTCATAACGAGCCCTTTCATTTGATATATGTATATGACACAGGTATGCAAAACTTTTTTTTAATTTCCTAATTTGTTCCCCGAAAATTACACTTATTTAAAAAATATACATTTACTTTGCACATCTGTGTTTGGGTCATAAATTTACATAGGTCCAGTAGTTTCGGAGCAAATTGGCTGTGACAGACGGACGGACAGACATACGCACGAGTGATCCTATAAGGGTTCCGTTTTTTTTTTCATTTTTTGTACGGAACTCTAAAAACGAAGACTGCCGAGAGCTATTAGGAAGCTGGTACTGCCATACTAGCAGTTTCTTTTGTTGCTCGAATGCATGTACTAATTGTTATTTTCTATTATTTTGTTCATTCATCTATCCTCTTGCTTTGTCCTTACTCTACTCCAAGGTTAACTGGAAGAGATTCTATAAGGCACGTGAGATAAGTTCGCCTATGTACTATCAGTTCAATGGAAACTTGACTAAATGTAATTTTCAATATCCTGCTAACAAAAGCAAGGACTTAAGTCTTTGGCAATTCAGGCGACAACCCAAAAAAAAAAAACACCTAACCTACCATAGAACGGTGTCACAGTGAAATTATAAAACAATTTGTTTGACACTTCTTACGACTTGAATCATAACGTCACTGTGACACAATTCTATGGTAGTTCAGGGTTCCAAAGGGTTGATAATAAATAAATAGATAAATATCAGGGGACTATGTCAGACAAATTGACCCAGTCCCAAACAAAGCTCAAGGCTTGTACTTGACTTATATATCAACACACAGCCGAAACTACTGTACCTAGAAACTTGAAATTTGGTACAGGGGTTCCTTTCATGATGTAAGTGAGCACTAAGAAAGGATTTTCCGAAAATTGACTCCCAACGGGAAGAAATGGGGGGAGTAGCGGGAAACTAATTCTACGCGTACGAAGTCACGGGCGTCCTCTAGTACTTTTATAGAGAAATACATTCTTAAATACATAGAAAACATCCATGACGTAGGAACAAATACTTGCGTTCATCACAAATACACATTTACTATATAATAAAGATACTATATCGCTGCAAATATAGTAATCGTTTATGTCCAATAAAGTGTTTACATACGAAATAGCAATTACGCGCAACTGCGTCTGTGTGGTCCATACTAATATTGTAAAGAAGAAAGAAATTTGTAAGTTTGTTCATATGTAGATAATCTTCGGAACTACTTGATATTTGCAAAAGTTTTTTACCGTTTGAAAGATACATTATTCCAGGGTATTGATTCTCTCAAAAGCAAAGGTGAGCGAATGCAGGAGTGAAGTCCAAGCGGCGAGTTTAAGTAGTCCCATCAGAGCGAGCAAAACACATATTAGCGCGTGCATTCCCAATTAGGCAGCCTTATACGTTCGAGAAGCCATGCTGCCAAGTTGAATACACGCGCTGAAATGTGTTTTGTTCGCTTTGACGGGACTACTTAAACTCGCCGCTTGGACATCACTCCTGCGTTCGCTCACCTTTGCTTTTGAAAGAATCACTATATACCCAGTACCCAGATGGACATGGAATATGTACAAATAATTTTTCATTCCAAGCGAAGTCGGGACGACGCACCAGTATTTTATTAATCCTCGTGAAAATATAAAGTCATATTAAAAAAAAAACTTGACTTAATCAAGTAATTTGTTATATTGTTGTCCCTCAAACAATAATACAAGGAAAACCAATATTTATCCATATTTAATGAATTCATCATTGTTTTTAGGTAAAATATGAAAGTAACTTTGTCTGTTTGTTTGTTTTTTTTCCTTCCACAGCTCTGCTGAACCGATTCTAAAGAAATTAGGTTCAGAAAAAATATTAGAAGGACTTATGGTACTTCTAATACAAGAACATTGCACAGTTCCAGAGGGAATAGCGACAAACGACTTCGCGGGGAACCGTTATAATTTATAATTTATCTATTAACTAAAGCAATTTCAGTTTTCTATTACTCTGCCATATTCATTCCTTCGACACTAGGTCAAAAGTATGACAGAAACTAAAATAGAAGGTGGAGAAAAAGTTTACGCCACATGGAGGGTACTAGGTACTACGAACCTAGGTACCTTATTTTTTTTTAAATAATAAATACTGCTTTCACTATTTTTTTCAATTAGTCTATCCCAATCGGGAATTGCAAGATTTAAGTTGAATAAAGACTATTAAAAATAATGAAAAATTGACTCCACGCCTTTCCTGTCTTAGCTATCTCGCTCGCACAAGAAGGGTTTGCGCCGTAAGTAGCTGCCACATTATTATTATAAATATATACTACTTTATATCGAATTACGTTCGCAGCGGTGCAAGGGTTGTAGTATTTCTATTTGAATATCGGAGATTTGTTTGTTTATGATGAATAGTCAAGGGAATTGATTGTTTGGCTGTTGGGCATTACGTAAATTAGCCGTGTTATACATATACTGACGTGATACTACCATAGACACATGAAAAATTAATAAAATGTGGTGTTATCAGGGAATGCAAAAAACCGGTTATAACCGGATTTAACCGGTTATTTTCATACAAGAACGGTTAATAACCGGTTAAATTGCATTCCCTAGGTGTTATTCTCTTAAAAACGGCGCGGCGTTCGGTCGGTCGAACGAGTGAACGCGGCGAAACGGCGAGTTTAAGTAGGCCCGTCAGAGCGTACAAAACACGTTTAAGCGCGTGCATTCTCAAAGTACCTAGAAACTTGAAATTTGGTACACGGGTTCCTTTCATGATGAATTTGAGCACTAAGAAAGGATTTTCCGAAAATCGAACCCCAACGGGAAGAAATGGGGGAGTAGCGGGAAACTAATTCTACGCGTACGAAGTCGCGGGCGTCCTCTAGTTACGCATAAAAATCGATTGTCATAAAACGGTTTTTACAATAGAAAGGGTTTTATTTTAATTATTATTAAAAACTAACCTAACCTAATCTAATCTACACAATACACGTTTATTAAATTCCGCAATGTCAGCCTAAAAAGGTGTTATTATTACAATCGATTTTTATGCGTTATGAATGTTATGATTATTATGCGTAAAAAAAATATGCGAGTAGACAGGCGCCCAAAAAAAAAACACTCGTCGACGAATGACACGAATGTAAATCGTCATAGTTTTTACTAGGAAGCCGGCAAACTTCATGAAAACATTAAACGTACATGTCGGTTTGTACAAGTGTTCATATTCAGCGGTGAGATCAGAGGTCATTAGAAGGTCACATTACAATAACATATATACTAGGGTTACCATGCGGCTTTGCTTATTAAATTAATAAATATACAACCTCCGGAGATCCTAGAGCTGGTGCTTACCTCTCTCAAAGGATTGGGCTAGCTATCCAGAGAGGTAACGCAGCCAGTGTCATAGGGACCATGGTAGTGCTTCTCTTAAAAGCAAAGGTGAGCGAATGCAGGAGTGAAGTCCAAGCGGCGAGTTTAAGTAGTCCCGTCAGAGCGAGCAAAACACATATTAGCGCGTGCATTCTCAATTAGGCTGCCCCTTATATGTTCGAGAAGCCATGCTGCCAAATTGAATACACGCGCTGAAATGTGTTTTGTTCGCTTTGACGGGACTACTTAAACTCGCTGCTTGGACATCACTCCTGCGTTCGCTCACCTTTGCTTTTGAAAGAATCACTACCCTGCTAGAGGGGCGTTGTTTTTATAGTGGTGATTATTATTTACGTCTTTAACATTTGAGTAGCTTAGTTTTTATTTTAATTTAAATAAGTTTAGTTTTAACTTTTAATTGTATTTGTATATTTTGTTTAGATATTTTAAATAAATAATGTATTTTATACTTTTGGTCTGGAAACATCTCACACAAACAAATTGACCTAGTCCCAAACTAAGCTCTAGGCTTATACTATGGGTACTAGAATTACTAGACATCGATATAAATACTTTTATAGAGAAATACATACTTAAATACATAGAAAACATCCATGACTCAGGAACAAATGTTCGTGCTCATCACAGAAATATCTGCCCTTACCGGGATTTGAACCCATGACCGCGAGCTTCGTAGGCAGCCTGACTACCAACTAGGCCAGCGCGTCGTCAAATAACTTTATATGCCACTCAGTGTGCTGCTTGGGTCACTACCCAGTACGGAACCCTAAAGACTAGGACACCGTGACATACATACAGATATAGGTTAACTGTATGAAAGTAATCTTTGAGTGAAAATTCAGTAAATACAAAGCATCGAATACTTATCAGCTGCAGCCGTTATCAGCTACGATTAGGGCTGCCATAAAAAACGTTTAAAGACGCGGCGAACCTAGTTGCTGTAGCCTATGAAGCGGCTAAACCGATTTTAATAAATTATACGTGGTTAGATTCGTCTTAACCGCTAGTGTCATAGGTTATATTAAAATTTTTGGAAATCAAAATTGCGCGGCATGAAAACTAACATTATGTTGACGACATTATTCAAACAACAGCTGGGTTTTTTTAAAGCTTGCTTTTCGTTTTTTTACTTACATTAATAACAATTAATAAATCTATCCAGAGAGGTAACGCAGCCAGTGTCATAGGGACCATGCCGCGAGCGGACCTGCTAGAGGGGGTGTTCTTTTTATAGTGGTGATTATTATTTGCGTCTTTAATATTTGAGTAAGCAGTTGAAATAAGTTTAGTTTTAACTTTTAATTGTATTATATTAAATGTATAACTTTCTGTCGAAATAATAATAATTACCTCATTAATAAATCAAATTACAAAAAACAATATTTTAATATAACTTTACAAGTTGCAACCGCATTACATTCAACTCTCAACCTTTTAATATACGCACACATATGCATCTAATTTTATGGTCACACAAAAGTGGGCGTATTGAAAAACCAATCTTATCACAATAAAAATAAGACTCAAAATCGATTAAAGCAAACCCAAGTTAAGCCATTCTGTATTTGAAACACCATGATATTTATACAGACTTCATACACAGAAGCGTGAAACGAATTTGTTTAAAATTTTCTTTGGAAATATGAACCTTATTAAGTTAATAATAAAGTTTAAAATATTCTATTTACGTCGGTGATACTGCAAAACCGCGTAACTAACTTTATGATAGAGCAAAATAAACCTTACCATCTTAGTAAAAAGGTGCATTTTGCTTCTTATTGAAAATGTTACTTACGCGGTTTTGCAGTTTCACCGACGTGTATTAGTTTTAACCGTATAAATAGATTTTAGACTTTATTACTAGGCGTTAAAGTTGAAAATAAACTTTATAAAAATGTAATATATCATTACTTTGGTGTTTTGTTAGGATAAAGATTATATTTAATAACCTTTTAAATAGATAAAATTCTCGATACAATGGCAAAAGCTGATATATCATAAACGGCGCAACATATTTTAATGAAACTTAGCTCAGAACCATATATTATATAATATACTAGAGGACGCCCGCGACGTACGCGTAGAATTAGTTTCCCGCTACTCCCCCCATTTCTTCCCGTTGGGGGTCGATTTTCGGAAAATCCTTTCTTAGTGCTCACTTACATCATGAAAGGAACCCCTGTACCAAATTTCAAGTTTCTAGCTACAGTAGTTTCGGCTGTGCGTTGATATATAAGTCAGTCAGTCAGGTTTGCCTTTTATATATATAGATATATTTAAATTAATTAACATGACATTGAAATTTTAGTTTTTAGTTTTTTTAAATTGATTTCAATGTATTATTGATATGTGGAGTTAATGTAATAATAAGAATTAAGTTTAATTTTTATTATTATTCTATTGTATAATTATCTATTTTTCTTCAAATGCAATGTATATTGTTACCTTGAATAAATGACCATGACTATGACTATCACGAATAAACTAGCTATTAAAAAAAAAACGGGTTATGCGTTTGGGAGTTTCGTAGCCACAGATAGACACACACATACACAGATACATTTTTAGGGTTCCGAAGACAAACTAGGAACCGTTATAGTTAAAGAACCGCCGACAAAACTGGCTTTAAAAAAAAACTGGCCAAGTGCGAGTCGGACTCGCGCACGAAGGGTTCCGTACCATTATGTATAAAAAATCACGTTTGTTGTATGGCCCCCCTTAAATATTTAGGTAAGTATTTTATTTTGATATAATTATTTATTTTTAAAGTGAACATACAACTAAATATTCTGTGAGTATTTCAAGCGTCTACCTGATGCCATTATTAATATCGAGCAATAAAAACGGCAAAAAAACACGTTTGTTGTATGGAAGCCCAACTTAAATATTTATTTTATTGTTTTTAGTATTTGTTGTTATAGCGGCAATAGAAATACATCTTCTGTGAAAATTTGTCAAGCTATCAACTGTCTAGCTATCACGGTTCATGCATGAGATACAGCCTGGTGACAAACAGCGTTTAATTAAGCTCTTTATCCATTAGCAGAAAGTTTATTTATTTACTCAGTAAATAGTGAAAAAAATAATACATATAGTATGTTATTTAGACAAGCACCTAAAAGCATGATTTTATTCAGAAAACCTTTTAATAAGTTCCGGTTATTAATTGGTGCGTCGAGTTGAAGAGCGAGTTGTTAAAGGCCCAGCCACACCGGATGCGTGCGCGTAGACGTGACGTGCGCGTTCGCTTTCCACTGCGTTGTATAGCGGCATGTCGTATGAGAATTCATACTGGGTATTGATTCTCTCAAACGCAAAGGTGAGCGAATGCAGGAGTGAAGTCCAAGCGGCGAGTTTGAGTAGTCCCGTCAAAGCGAGCAAAACACATTTCAGCGCGTGCACTTTCAATTTGGCAGCATGTCGTCTCGAACGTATAAGGCTGCCTAATTGAGAATGCACTCGCTAATATGTGTTTTGTTCGCTCGGACGGGACTTCTTAAACTCGCCGCTTGGAATTCACTTCTGGGTAGTGATTCTCTCATAAGCAAAGGTGAGCGAATGCAGGAGTGAAGTCCAAGCGGCGAGTTTAAGTAGTCCCGTCAGAGCGAGCATAACACATTTTAGCGCGTGCATTCTCAATTAGGCAGCCTTATACGTTCGAGAAGCCATGCTGCCAAATCGAATACACGCGCTGAAATGTGTTTTGCTCGCTTTGACGGGACTACTTAAACTCGCCGCTTGGACTTCACTCCTGCGTTCGCTCACCTTTGCGTTTGAGAGAATCAATACCCTGCGTTCGCTCACCTTTGCTTTTCAGAGAATAACACCCCTGTACACCGCAGTGGAAAGCGAACGCGCACGTCACGTCTACGCGCACGCATCCAGTGTGGCTGGGCCTTTAACGGTATCACCTGCCTAATTCCATGCTGATTCCATGTTACAACAATATTAAACCCGCTGCGAGACGCCAGGCTAGAATCTAGTTAATTTTGACCTACTTCTGCTATCGATCTGAAATTTGGCATGCACATTGCACATGCAGCCGATAACAGTGCAATAAAGTGCAGCGATTGTTTCAATCCGATGCAAGTTGCACAGGTATAAAAAGACATACGTTCTGTACTTTATCTACACTCGTATCATAAGTCCTCTATAATGCGTTCAGAATCCGTAGACAATGACCAGCATTACATGATGCAATTTTACTATGATATGTTTTCTTATCTGTAGCTGTAATGAAAAGTTAAAATTACGATACAACTTTTGATAAAGTAATATTGTTCAAATTTGGAACATCTTCCAAAAGCAACACAATTCAAACAGGGGGCCAATTCTATCAATTAAACGTCGACTCGGTATATTTTAAGTAAAGTGTCGTACGCCATTTTGATTTCGAATAGGGACTTTGTTAGTTTGCCTATGATTTAAAACAAAAACACTCATATTCGTGACACAGGTTAGCTTTGCCGCCATGTTTCTGCTGAAACCTTATTGTTTTTAGGTTATCTTAAGCATGGGTTACGTAGGCTAGGTTAGGTTAGACCTGTGACCGACAAAAAATTATAACTCCTGCACGTGGAAATGCCTGTTCGATGAAATTAAAATTCGATGAAATTAAAATTCGGTGAAATAAGTGTCGGTAATTCAAGGGTAAACCCAAATTTTCCCAATGTAGACTTAACTTCAGCTGTTCGTAGATCGGCACAAACATGACAAATTATCTATATATATAAAAGGCAAACCTGACTGACTTATATATCAACGCACAGCCAAAACTACTGTACCTAGAAACTTGAAATTTGGTACAGGGGTTCCTTTCATGATCTAACTGAGCACTAAGAAAGGATTTTCCGAAAATTGACCCCCAACGGGAAGAAATGGGGGAGTAGCGGGAAACTATACGCGTACGAAGTCGCGGGCGTCCTCTAGTTTTATAATATTTATAAGAAACATATAAAATTAGTGGAAACAAGGTATACGTTGAAACGAGGTATCGGGGCCAAGGGCGGCCAATGCTGACGCTTCGCTGCGTTTAAATAAAAAAAAACAGTAATACTAAACAGTCGTACGACCAACTCGATAACATAGAGAGGTTGAGGTATAGTCTGTGTCAATAAATTGCCAAAGATGTAAACAAATTAGTACTGTTTGACACACACATACATACATACATAAACTCAGGCCTTCATTCCCAAAGTGGGGTAGGCAGAGCCACAGACTCACCAACAACTCCAAAAACTTGTTGATAATTCTGTGACCACAGTTTGCACAACCATGCTAAGATGTTATCCAGTGTATTAGTGACAGGTTGCAAACCCATCGCCTAACAGCACTACACAGCCTTTAGTCCCTTAGTCGTCTCTTACGACATCTACGGGAAGACATGGAGTGGCAACATTCTAAACCCGGCACCACACGGTAGACAGACACGGTGTTTGACACATAACCTCAAATATTCATCACGCGTGTTTTTATTTAAAATAACGGATATTGAATAGTTACGAGTATTTAATCTGAAACTTAATGTGAAAGTAAAGGTATAAATTATTGCTAAGCCCTCCATGATCTTTACAATGTAATTAAGGTAAATTAAGGTATTAATGACGACGCGCTGGCCTAGTTGGTAGTGACCCTGCCTACGAAGCTAGCGGTCCTGGGTTCAAATCCCGGTAAGGGCAGATGTTTGTGTGATGAGCGCGAATATTTGTTCCTGAGTCTTGGATGTTTTCTATTTCAAGTATATATTTCTCTATATAAGTATTTATATCGTTGACTAGTACCCATAGTACAAGCCTAGAGCTTACTTTGGGCCTAGGTCAATTGGTGTGAAATTGGTCCCCTAATATTTTTTATTTTTTTATTTTTTTATTTTTTTTGGTTATGTTTACATCTTTGCCAATTTCAATTGGCACACACGATACAGTGCGACACAAAAGAGTAGAAATTAAATAAAACGGAACTAAAAAAAAATCATTCCATAATAAATTGTCGCCATGTTTAAGCATTTTACGTCAAAAATGTGACAGTTACGTAGAAAGTGGCGCCCTCATTTAATTTCTACACTTTTGTGTCGCACTTTACTGGCTAGCCCTGGGGCTCTACTTTGAAATCAGTAATTCGAACTTCGGATCGCCCCGTCACTTCCTTGCGAATTAGTGACGCGTCGAGAGCAAAAGGGATAGCAATAGACGAAGTTCGAATTACGGATTTCAAAGTAGAGCCTCTGGGGGCGTAGCCAAGATTCAAATTCTACTATTGTCCGGAACTTTTTCATTACGTAATACTTTAAGACTTGTTATAATTAGGACTAAAAACCGGTCAAGTGCGAGTCGGACTCGCGCACGAAGGGTTCCGTACCATTATCTATACAACATTAGCAAATAACAGCAAAAAAATCAAGTTTGTTATATGGGAAAATAAATATCGGTGGTAGCGGTGGCAGCGGTGGTAGCGACCACCGCTGCGCCTATGAACCGACGTAATGGCGGAGAAAGCCGCCAACGACCCGTGACGCTACGGTTTCACTTTTGGTGACACTTCATCTTTTAAATGTTTTTAGTAAACAGACCGGTTTTTTTAATAGTGTGTGTTGAAAAGGTATGTTTGTCAAAATATATGTTGTATTTGAATATTTTTTAGCGTCCCGTACGCAAAGGGTAAAAACGGGACCCTATTACTAAGACTCCGCTGTCCGTCTGTCAGTCTGTCTGTCTGTCACCAGGCTGTAACTCATGAACCGTGATAGCTAGACAGGTGAAATTTTCACAGATGTATTTCTGTTGCCGCTATAACAACAAATACTAAAAACAGAATAAAATAAATATTTCCCTAATAATCCCATACAACAGACGTGGTTTTTTTGCCGTTTTTGGCTAATGTTGTATAGATAATGGTACGGAACCCTTCGTGCGCGAGTCCGACTCGCACTTGGCCGGTTTTTTAGCGCAACATATACAACATTTACTAAAAATGCTAACCGTTATTCAAATTACAGGGGCTATTGTCTAACGCACTCGCAATCGCAACCGGCTTCAAAGTGGACCAATTGCTTTCATTTTGTATGCAGACAAGCCTTCGATTTTCGAAATGAAAACGATCGTGATTGCGAGTGCGTTAAGACTACGCCGAGCGCACAGTGGCGCCCTCATCACTATTATTGTGTTTTCTAATAAAATAAAGTATTTTCTTGAAATCGGACGGTGCATTTTTGTACTACAAATGAAAACACAACTTATAGGAAATATCACATAGTTTAATAACAATTGACCTTTGAGTTATCAACTTAACGGAAAAAAGTGGCCACCTTTTCCCGTTAAGCTGACTACTCATACGGTAATTGTTATCAAAGTTTGTTACGTATCCCATAAATTGTGTTTTTACTTGCTCTACAAAAAAGCATCGTCCGATTTCAAGAAAATACTTTATTTTATTAGAAAACACAATAATAGTGATGAGGGCGCCACTGTGCGCTCGGCGTAGTCTTAAACAATAAAATTTTGACGACGCGCTGGCCTAGTTGGTAGTGACCCTGCCTACGAAGCTAGCGGTCCTGGGTTCAAATCCCGGTAAGGGCAGATATTTGTGTGATGAGTGCGAATGTTTGTTCCTGAGTCATGGATGTTTTCTATGTATTCAAGTATATATTTATCTACATAAGTATGTTTATCGTTGTCTAGTACCCATAGTACAAGCCTAGAGCTTAGTTTGGGACTAGGTCAATTGGTGTGACACCGGCCCCTGATATTTATTTATTTATCTATCTATATATATAAAAGGCTAAACTGACTGACTGACATATCAACGCACAGCCGAAACTACTGTACCTAGAAACTTGAAATTTGGTACAGGGGTTCCTTTCATGATGTAAGTGAGCACTAAAAAAGGATTTTCCGAAAATCGACCCCCAACTGGAAGAAAGGGGGGGAGTACCGGGAAACTAATTCTACGCATACGAAGTCGCGGGCGTCCTCTAGTTTATTTATAAGCCCTCTGAGGAGTTATCGTCTTGCTCCACTTTGAAGCCGGTTGCGATTGCGAGTGCGTTAGACAATAAGCCCTCTGGTTACATACTTTATACTCGGTAGACCGAAGCGATGCAATAACACTAGCGCCGCGGCCGCTGGACGACCCACCTAACAATAACAACGGATATAGTCTTGCAATCGATTGTTGCGCGGTACCGTCGGCAAAACAGACCAGTATTACAGTACACAGGTAATATTAAAATATTGTAGTTTTTTAATTGTTCAATCCACTATTCTTTGTAGACTATTTTTCTCAACTTTGTAAGGCTTTTAAGTATAAAGAAAAACTAAATGGGTTTTCTTTAAAATATTGCGTGTTTTTATTACACAGATAAACAGTGAATTCTATGACCCGGTAGATATATTTATTTAACAATTACAATTTAGACTCGATGTATGAATGTGGAAGAAGCGAAAGAGATTTGTCAAGATCGTAGCAGGTGGAAAGAAGTGGTCTCTGCCTACCCCTCTGGGAAACAGGCGTGATTTAATGTATGTATGTATGTAATTAAAATTTCTTCTTTCACTGGTAACTTAGTGGACCATGTTGTCCCCAGTTTTGTATGAAAATAGTGGTTTGTCCCCTAAGTTACCAGTATTTTTGTCAAAAACGTTATTCTGATTTGGATAGCTTATTTTCACTTGTATTGTCAGTGAATCTATTGATTAATAAATATATTTTATACTGGGCTTTGGTTTAACTGCGTTGTATATTAGAGATACATAAATGTAAAAAGAATAGTTGATTGACCCTATTAACTCGTTTTAGGGCCCGTTGTTTGATCAGTTATCTCCACTAATTGTGAAAATTCGAAAAAGAAATCGAAAATTTGACACATTTCCTTGAGATATAACCATTAGTACCATCTTTGTAAATAAGGAATTCAGCACGAACAGAATAAACAACTAAAAATGGCCGTATCCATAAAATTCAATTAAATCCGCTTTGTATGGGAAACTCCGCGCGAAGCCGAGGGGCACGGCAATACGGCTAATTAGGGGGTGGCATGGAAAGGGGGATATAATGTGGCTACAGCTTAAATTATCGTTGGGTTCGGCTTTTGACCCCCAGACACGTAGTAACTGTTGGTAAATGGAGTTCAAATATGCTGGTTTTAAAATATTTTTTTTACAATGAGTTATCGAGGCATAGTTAACTGACATTTTTGAATAATAGTTCTGAAGAAATGACGTCCGTTTGTACAGAGCCAAAAAAAACTTGTTAGCTTATTCTCAATTTGCAATTTTGCTTGTAATGAAAAACAAAATATATATATACACATAGACATATATTTTTTTGTTTTATTTTGATGTATTTCATTAGGACTATCGGTGAATCGCTTAAATATTTAAGTGAAGTAGTAGCAAAGTCGACAGACTGTGCTGGGTATTGATTCTCTCAAAAGCAAAGGTGAGCGAATGTAGGAGTGAAGTCCAAGCGGCGAGTTTAAGTAGTCCCGTCAGAGCGAGCAAAACACATATTAGCGCGTGCATTCTCAATTAGGCAGCCTTATACGTTCGAGAAGCCATGCTGCCAAATTGAATACACGCGCTGAAATGTGTTTTGTTCGCTTAGACGGGACTACTTGAACTCGCCGCTTGGACATCACTCCTGCGTTCGCTCACCTTTGCTTTTGAAATAATCACTACCCTGTTATTGTTGTTCTAAGAGCGGAATCTCCTGAAGTCCTATCAAAGGTACATAACACAGGTATATATATGTAGATGACTAGCTTTTGCCCGCGACTCCGTCCGCGTAGAAGTCTTTTATCGCGCTCTCCCGAGGGAGCAGCTCTAATTTTCCGGAATAAAAATTAGCCTATGTCCTTCCCCGGGACTCAAGCTATCTCCATACCAAATTTCATCTAAATCGGTTCAGCGGTTTAAGCGTGAAGAGGTAACAGACAGACAGACAGACACACTTTCACATTTATAATATTAGTATGGATAGTATGGATTAAGAATTGAACTTTTAATTTTTGATCTCCATCATTTCAATTTACAATGATATTCACAATGTAACATTTATGAAATAAATATTTAATCGGTATTACCAATCGACTGTTTCGCTGACGGTACGCATTCAAAATGGCCGCCGGAGGACAAGATAAAACCAAGTGCACACTGAGCTTGACAATATTATTTAACAAACATTTACATTGAATATCTAATTACATTTTAATCTTCGAACAAAGTTATATGTTTAACGCGAATACGTGTGTGTTTGTCTGTAATTTTCAAACGAGTGGACCGATTCGCACGTGGTTTTTTTGTATAAAAACCTAGTTTAACTGGGGTTGTTTTAAGCTAGATTTTATTAAAATCGGTTCAGCCGTTTAGGAGATATCAGCTCTGAAAGAAGGGTTTGCAATTATGTTGGGGATTATCAATATTGTCATATTATTGTTAACCCATCATTTTAACGAATTTCACTTCATCGATTGTATCATTTCATCGAAACCTATTTACTTCTGGAACCACGATGTGTTCAGGATTTCTTACACATTCATTACGTAGGTTAGGTTAGGTTAGATTAGTGACTTTCAAATTACTCATGCGGCGAAAAATTTACTTTTATTATACTAAGATTCTAAAATCTCGCCTAAAAAACACGTCAATGAGTTGCTCTGTATTAACAAAAAAAATAACAAAAAAAAATATGAATATTAAATCGTATTTTTATTTATCGCAGTCGTTACCAACTTCCGGGATAAAAAGTATTCTACGTTTATCCTCATGTATCTTAACCGCTAAAATAAAATAAAAATTAGTCTAGTTACAAAAAAAATAACAATACAGACATACAGACAGAAAAACTCGAAAAACACAACCCTTCTAACGCAGTCGGTAAAAAAGACAAAAACCGGACAAGTGCGAATCGGACTCGCTCGCCGATGGTTCCGTACACATTCTCAATTCAAAATTTGGACGGCCGTTTCTTGCATAAAGACTCTGTTTTTTTGCGATTTAATTAAAAAATTCTGATTTTTCCCTATACTTGTAGTATAAGACGGTATTTCTTGCCAAATTTCATAGTTCTAGGTCAACGGAAAATACCCTATAAATTTTAATTCCCTTGAGAGTGTCAAAATATACGTTTTTTCCGGCATAAACGGGTGTATCTTTTTTTTACGTTAACTTAGAAGTTTGATTTTTTTCACAGCTTCAAGGGACTGTAGACCTGAGTATATGGTTTTAATTTTAACTGGATACCTCCACGCGTTCCCGAGATAAAGGGTCATGACATGACAGACAGACGGACGGACGGAGAACAAAGTGATCCTATCCGTTTTTGCCTTTTGAGTTACGGAACACTAAAAATGGGGATTTTACAATATTCGTCTGTGTTCTAGAATGACCATTTTATGTTGAACCCCGGTTTCAAACTAACTGTATGAAATTCGTGTTTCAAATTAGCAGCGTGTCAAATGTAACAAAAGAATAATTGTCTGTCATGACGTCATAGTTTTTTTTGTTATAAGTTACTCGGTTTGAGAAAACTTGACTTTTATATAATGTTTAGATGTTTTAACTGTTCGTAATTTAACAGGGTAATACACGCGCTGAAATGTGTTTTGTTCGCTCTGACGGGACTACTTAAACTCGCCGCTTGGACATTCACTCGTCCGTCCGTCCGTCGTTGTTGAGAGAATCACACCCCTGAACAAAATGAATGACACCCGTATTCACAAACGTCACTATGAGGCCTCACAGTTCCCGGGTTCAAATCCAAAAGGCAGATATTTGTGTGATGAGCGAGTTGTTCCTGAGTCTTGGATGTTTTCCATGTATACATACATACATACAATCACGCCTCTTTCCCGTGGATAGGCAGAGACCACTTCCTTCCACTTGCTACGATCCAGACAAACTTCTCTCGCTTACACCCGTATTTACAAACGTCACTATGAGGTCTCACAGTGCTCACGAACGCACAGGGTGGTTCAAATCGTCTCATAAACAAAAGGTCGGTCAAAAAGGACCAATCACAAAGCTGTATTGAACGCAGTGCGTTTACTCAGTGAAGGATCCCTTAAGTATTGTTTGTGAATACGGGTGTAAAATGATTTGAAATGAACATTCGTAGATACTCGTGTCTAATACACAATGTTAATATGTGTGCACCGCGAGGTTACCGCTATACATACAGACGCAGGTAAAACACTGACAAATCTAAGTATTGCCAGTAAAAATAAAGTCTTTGTCTCCAATCGAAGAGTATTCAAATGCGTCATTAAAAGGCTGGCAACCCTACGATGGTAAATAATTGCTGAAATAGAAAGGCGTAGAGACGCGACAGTTTTTTTTATTTATTTTAGATATATTTAATGTTTAATATTTTTTTGTGCTGATGAAAAATAGTGACTAAGAATTGGAAACAGTTTTTAAACGAGGTCTCACGTAAAAAAAATGAAGTATATGTTATTAACATCGGTATTTCGATATAGCAAGTCATGGTCACGAAAATCAATGAGAGAGAATGTACGTTATTAATTTATTGTTCAATTAATTTTCCATTAAATTAAATTGGGACGTGATAATTATTTTATTAAAACAAAATTAAGCTTGTTGAAAATTTCAATTACTTAAGTTACTGAAATCAAGAGCGTTTAAATAAACAATTAATTTTAACTTATTTATTTTGACCTACAAAGCACTAAGTTATTAAAAAGCCGGTATCTAATAATAATATTAACGACCATAATCTCAAACGTCGCCATAGAAACCTTTTCTGTCCATATTTAAATACAAGATCATTAAAATATAAGCGCTGGCAACCCTGCGCGTTGGTAAATAATTGCCGAAATGGAAACGAGTGGAGACAGCCCTGACTTATTTTTCTTTTTTTGTGGCCGATTTGTTAAGCATTTTGACATCTAACTAAAAAAAAGTAACAGTCAATTTAAATGAGAGTTAATACAAAAATTAAAATTGAACTGCGACTACGTCATTCTCCAAATCTTCGAGCAGTTGAAGATCAAAATATGCTGGTTACTCTGGCTAGCCAGCCAATGAACCAGTGTATTTGACCCTCGCTTTCCGTTTACGTTGATACAAATGCATGTGATTTTTTTAAGCGTATCCCTTTTCAATACGACACAGCTAATATTAACCGGCGAGTTTAAGTAGTCCCGTCAAAACGTACAAAACACATTTTAGCGCGTGCATTCTCAATTAAGCAGCTTCAAATGACATACAGCTAAACTCAGTTCTCACAACACGCTACAGGGTTCAACATATTATGGTAAGTACTAACGTCCCTAGAGGTGACACTGTTATTTGAGATAATGAGATAGTGTAACGGTAATACGTCTTAAACATTCAGTAATGGAAGACATTAAAAATCGATTAGTGCATAATAAAGGTTCGTCGTTTAAAACCTTTGAAAGTGACAGCTAACAGGCAACTTAAATTTGTCGTTGAATTAAAAGTGAGCTGTTTCCATAATAATACCATATCAGTCCAGGATTTTTTAAGACAATATCGCGCAAAAGTAGGTTCGACGCAAAACCATATACCTAAGTTTATGAGTCTTCATATGTAGGTACTCGGCGTGTTTAAAATACATGTAATTCCCTATTTGTGGCACTCAATGTTTTATAGAAACCTTTAAACCTACATTTATTTTACCGCGCGGTAAATAATATGAATATATATATAATAATTATGAAAGGTCTCTGGGGTAAAAGTAGTTATAATTGCCAGAAAACGGTTATTAAGACAAATGTGACTATATTCTATTTGTCAGACTAAATAAATAATAAATGTTTTTATGAATCATGACTAATTATTTATTGAGACAAGACACAAAAAAATAATGTTATAAATTCTAAATGCAAATCCAGCGTCACAAGAACACAATAACATTAATTCAATTTTAAATTTTGTTCCTAATGATTATAGGTGATTAACATGTTAAGAGTACTTGTCGGTTATGACGTTTAGGCGTTAAGCGGCTGATATTTACCCAGCAGTTTGTGCTGGAAGGAGCTTATCGGCGCACGGACATTAAGAAACGTACCATTTCGAGCGACTTACAAAATAACATTATTATTACTTTACTGGACCGTCGCAAAGAAAAGTGATGAACTGTAGCCTTGTCAGTTCTTACTAAAGTAGTATAAGCTAAAACACATGATTTTATTTTTATTTTTAAGCAATACACCGCTAATCCATAAATAAATGCCATAAATATCTGACACTAAAAATACCGTGACTAATAAAATTAGTATGGTACAATTATTTAAGTATTTATTTCTGTACATATCATTGTCTAAAACCCATAGCCCATAGCACAAGCCCTAGAGCTTAATTTTAGACTAAATGAATTGACAACAGGAACTTTGAGACAAACCTCTATAAGCATGATTTTTTCAAAACACCTTTTAAAAAAGTTAATGTTGTCAATTAGTGTATTATAGTCCCATATCTATTTAGTTATTTATAGATACAAAATACAAATATCGATATTCCCGATATATCCTCCGTATAACACCGAAGCACTTGCGCGCGCGGCGGTGGCGATACGACCGCTTATCAGTTATTTACACACGGACTGAACCCAGATAAGATAGCCGAATAACTGAAACGCTCCGAATACGAGGAAAAAGGTTTTTTACTTGTTTGCCCACTGCTGGGTTGCGACCTATCGCCATTTTGTTTATGCCATGTCACGTGCGAAAATTTGTTATTGTTTTTATAATATAAGCTTAGACTTCAAAGTTAGAATTATTATTCAAATTCGTAAGAGGAGAAAGAAATAAAAAAAAATCTCGAATTCTTCTTCGAAAAGGCACATGTGGTAGTATATTTATTGAAATTTGAAAGCTTTATACTTTACTTAGGTACTCCATTAGACTTTAGGACATATGATAATACACATTTAAGTGCATTTCATTTTTTTTTTAATTGTTCAAATTACAACTTATAAAAAAAACTACTTAGAAAAGGTTGAAATCTTTATCTTGCACTTAATTATTATCAACCCATAATACAAATTGAAATAAAACGGAATTAAACCACTTAATCATAAAAAAATTTTTTTAACCAACATTATTAAAAATAAAAAACTTAATATTCCGTCGACTCCGTGGCTCTCTATGTGCTTAAGTCGTCACATGGCACGTCGCAGCGAATGTATTGTGTATAGCGCGCGCACCACTTGATACTTGCTTAATTATTATTATTACTTTTTCATTTTCGTCATATTAGTTATTAAGTTAAAAAAATGTACGTATGGTAAAATATCTAGATAAAGGCCTAAATACATTTCATGTAATACACTTATAGTTATATTGTTATGTTTTGTGTCACATCTTTTTCTGTTATTATTAGATATTTCGCTTAAGTACTTTATGACGAACACAGAACCCCAAAATCATTTAATCACCCTAAATAGTTTTAGAGATATGTACAATAAAAATCGTTGAAGATCATGCAAACCCAAGATCTCTAGATTTATAGTCAAACAGCAACCACTAAACCAATCAGTTGCTTAAACACGACGTTTCACTTCCACATTTAAAAACAAACTCGTTTGTTATTAACCAAATCAATTAAAAATTAAAAACACAAAACAACGATCAAGTCCTCTCAGTCCGTATAGAGAGCCATAAAGTACTACAACATATCATTACCGGCCCGCCGTTGGAAACTCACGGTTACTGCGTCGTAATAAGAGCTGTTTCGGCTGAACTCGTAAGTTTGCACGCCTAGGCAGTTGGCGCGTGGTGCAAGTGATTTGGGAATAAATTATGTGCATTTTAAATTTGTTTGAAATTAAATTACTTTTGTTTTTCGAAGACAAAGTTATAATATATTTGGATTTATATGATCAATGTAAGTCGAAATATGGTAACTTCATTAACTTTAAGATTGTTACAAAAAATTCTATAAATAAACTAGAGGACGCCCGCGACTTCGTACGCGTAGAATTAGTTTCCCGCTACTCCCCCCATTTCTTCCGGTTGGAGGTCGATTTTCGGAAAATCCTTTCTTAGTGCTCACTTACATCATGAAAGGAACCCCTGTACCAAATTTCAAGTTTGTAGGTGCAGTAGTTTCGGCTGTACGTTGATATATAAGTCAGTCAGGTTTGCCTTTTATATACATAGATTAAACAAAACCTTAACAACAAATGTTACTGTACGTCAAGGACTTTAATTGTTATGCCACTATGGAACCCTGTCGCATAAAGTTAATCATTAATTTTGGCATAATTTCTTTCATGTGGTTAGACGCCGTCATTATGACATGGTTCCATAACCTGTACAACACGAAGTAAATTTGACTATTGATTTGATAGTTTTTAGGAATCCGTACGAACCCTATAAACGTTCGTTCGTCCGTTCGTCCTAACTTTAAAGAGCTGTATCTTTTAAACCGTAATAGATAGTGGGTTGCTTTTTTTTTCAGAATATGTGTTATTGCATTACGGTGGATTTACTAACATTTTTTTAAGTGAAATAATAAACGGGATTTTTAGTTTTGTCGTGTCGTAAACAAGGCGCTAATAATGGACACTTGATTCTTATTTTACAGAAGATAAAGGTTATTCATTTGTTTTGCAACAATCAATTTAGGATCGTATAAAATTTGAATGAAGAATGTCAGTAGGTACACCAAATCGCTTGAAACTTTGTAACAGTAATGTTTATAAATAAACAAACATAATACTTTTTATTTTATTCAAATAGACCCAGTAGTTTTGATTCTACAAACGTTTGAAATTTGGGTCAATAATATTAAAGCGCGTGGACGCCATCTTGCTTGAGTGACGTCATCGTTCAACTGCGGTACGCGCCCTTATATGAACGAGTAAGTTTACAGGGCTATATATTTTTAACCGTAATAAGTAGCCAGTTGAAATTTTCACAGAATACGGGTTATTATAAAATCTATCGTTTAAAACTATAAAATGAACAATAAATCAAATCCCAAGAGGGGTACCCCATACAAGAAACATGAAAAAAAATCTTTATTTTTAGCATTTTTATACGGATTGTATTTTTATAATGGCTTCCTATTTTGATGCTATTTTAAACTTAAATTGTAGTCTAATTTTCATTGTTTACGACTAAATAGCAATCTTAAGTAAAACTTCGGCAAATATGTGACAAAACTGATTTTATCAACACGATGGTTTAGGCCGTCACCCATCCTGTTTTAGACTACGCGTGTAGTTGCTTAACTTTGGAAGACGAAATACGGGTTGTATTTGTATGATAGCTTTTTATTTCGGTGTCACATTAAGCTTAAATGATAATCTAAACTCCATACTAACATATATAGTTTACGACCAAACAGTAAACTGTAGTAAATCTCTTACAAATATGTTTAAAAGTGCCTAGTTTAAATCAACACGATGTTTAGGTAAGCGGTGGTTGCTTAACTTTGGTGGTAGGCCTTTCTTTACAAATTTCGTGTTAAGTAATGTAGAATTAATATCGCTACCGTATAAAAGAACGAACTATAAAACATGTTTTTTTGATTGACCTAGTAGTAGTTCTGATACTTCGTGTATTCATTACATCGATTTCAAATTTCGCGCGCGGGCGCTACCAGGTTCCTCACTCAAGGTAGTGTGTGTTGGTTTTTTTTTGTGGGACCAACGCCCTTTGTTACACTTTGGTACAATAGAGGACAATCTTGACTTCTACGGCTCCGACATTTTAAACGAGTAAGATCACTTAAAACTACGGGTACGCTGTACGAGACCGCGTATATAGCGAACTGCGTGAATCATAATATTGTTGAATAGTACAGTCGAGTACAAAGATATGTATACACTTTTTCACCTTATTCCATTGAAATAAGGGCCACAAATGTATACATATCTTTGTACTCTACAGTACCTACCGCTGCAGGCTCGGCCGCCTGTGTCCCGCGTCTCGCACTTGGTTTTTAATTTTTGGCATGTTTCACCTTAGCTATCAACATACTTTATTGGTATTTTTATGTAAAAAACGGTGAACCCAAAATTAAAAGTGCCTATTTATTATTCTAATTTTATTTAACCAACTTACTCGACAAACATTAGAAACAGAAAAGCCGGTCAGTGACAGAAAGTTTGTTTAGTTAAACTGTATGTAATACAAAACAATAGATACCTAACCATAACTACCATAGTAACATCAAAACGAATTCGTAAAAATAATTACGAGTATTACGACTTATAAAGTTAAGCAACTACAAGCGTAGTCTAAAACAGGATGGGTGACCGCCTAAACCATCGTGTTGATAAAATCAGTTTTGTCACATATTTGTAGAAGTTTTACTCAAGATTGCTACTTAGTCGTAAACAATGAAAATTAGACCACAATTTAAGCTTAAAATAGCATCAAAATAAGAAGTCATTATAAAAATACAATCCGTATATAAAGATGCTAAAACAAAAGATTTTTTTTCATGCTTCTTGTATGGGGACCCCTCTTGGGATTTGATTTATTGTTCATTTTATAGTTTTAAACGATAGATTTTATAATAACACGTATTCTGTGAAAATTTCAACTGGCTACTTATTACGGTTAAAAATATATAGCCCTGTAAACTTACTCGTTCATATAAGGGCGCGTACCGCAGTTGAACGATGACGTCATCATCCGTGAGCGCTAGCCGCCGAGTTTCGAGCGCCGCATACGAAGTTTAAAATTCAATATCTCGAAAAGTATTTGACGTATCGACATGATTTTTTTAAAGCAATTTTTTGTTTTTAATGAAGAATACGATAAGCCAAAAATCTAAACTGGCTGACATTCTCTATTAAGAGTGAAGTGTCAATTACTGGTGCCTGTCATCTAAAAGTGTCAATCATTGGTGCCGTCACCCTACAAGCGTCAAATTTGGTATGATATCGACGGTCCCTACCAACAAAGTCGGATCTGCAAAACCCTTACTTTTCAGTACGCGCCATCTAAGGTGTTTTTGTCTATATAATTGCCATTTTAAGTGATATTGACACCAAATTTGGCATGAGTACATAATGTTAGGTTGCTGTAAATAATACATAAGCACATACATCTTTTTCCTATTAGAAGTCATAGAAACGTGACATGTTACATTCTTAAGCGAAACATTTCGACCAGCATTTGTCGGAAGTGACACATACGACTCTTTTGTTGGGGCTTCATACCATACACATTGTCGGTTGAGTCACAAACGACATTTTAAAACGGACAAAGTGACCGTACACATTGTCGGTTGTGTCACAAGCGACATTTTAAAACGGGCATAATGACAATTTTTGTGGTAGTATGTGTGATCATTTAGACTCTATTTAGTAAAATTTAATTCAACGCAACTGTAGTGGTTGGTCTGGAGTACCATCATAAATACCTGTTCGACATTAGCGATTAAAATTAAACAAGCAAATGAAATTACCATTGTTTTATTAATTTTTTGGCAAAAGAAAAACGAAATCCTATTAAGTAGGTTTTAACACAAAATTGCATACATTCTTCTCAAATTGCAAGAAATAAAATAAACAACTCGAAACATGTACCTATTAACATGAAACATTCAAAATGTTTGTATTTGTATACTTTAATATAAAACACTGGAACAACGAAGTCAGTCTAAAAAATACTCGTAACCTATAACACAGATCGGCTTTATCATTAACATTAGAATTGCTATAGTAATCAGTCTAGAAGTTTACAAAATATGGTAAGTTAAACTTTATATTGACAATTTTACTTAGCTTAATCCTTAGGCTTAATCAGATCAACAGACAACAATATTTTTGTAAGACCTGTCCTCCTTAGTACTAAAATAAAGTCATATAAAATAAAATCTGAAAAAGTCGTATAAAATAAAATATCTTTCTAAAAACGAACGTATTGTATAATTAATCACTATCATCGAGATCAGAAGGCACATTATTTTGTTTCTTTTGAAACCTGTTCATGTGAGGGAGATCCTCATAAAACTTGTGATATTTTTCAGGGATAATACCACTTTGGCACATATCTTGCAGGTCTTTGAATTTATCATAATTGACTAGAAGTGGTCCTTGATAAGCATTTTTAAGTTCAAATTCTCTTGCAAATCGTTGGGTATTACGAGATGCACATCTGAGGACCACTATGCATTTCGAAGGTTTATCCAGTTCATATTTATATTCAATTCGGTCGTATTGTTCCACATTTACCTTTACCTCTCTAATACGATTCCAGTGAATCTTCTCATTTAAGGTATTTTTTGACCAATTCTTGCTGGTCAATAATGATTTGAAATCGTAAAAATCGTTATTAGCCATTTCTTGCACAATATAAGGATCACCTTCAGATTTAGCCCAACGCACTAAACAGTACCACTCCTCGGGAACATAAATCATTTTACCTTTACAAGCTCTTTCGATGGTGGCATGGACACTATCACCCTCGTTTTGGGTGTGGCCTTTTTCTAAAAACCGATGAGTGATAGTAACATTAAATTCTTTGGCCGCAAGCATGTAAAGTAAAAAAACAATACGATTTCTGTTTTGGCCGCCACAGTTGTCGGACCAAAACCGAAATTCTTGAACACCTTTTTGTGCCTCTTCTTTTATAAAACTATATAGGCAACTGGATACCTCATTGGCTCCTCGTTTTGCGATACCCTCATGCCACATGTAACACAGACCTTTTTTTTCTGCCATATTATATACAGTAAAGTTAAAGGTTGACAACTTACGCTTATAGTAAAAAATACTGACCTCGCCGTGAGGACTTGTTAGCACTTTCTGAAAGTCAAATGTAGCAACGACCAATTTTTTATTTTTTAAAGATTCTTTCTTGTCTTCACTTTTAAGTAAACGAGCTGTTTTCTTATGGCTAAGATGTTCTAGGTGTCTCGTTTTATCATCGTCTGTAGGCTCTGTTTTATTTGAAAAGGCATGACAAATATCACAACAATCTTTTTTTGGCTGATGAAATGCTATATTGAACTTTTCATTTACGATGTCTCTATATTGCCGCTTAGTATGTGCTCTATTAGTATATTGAGCTAAGCCACTCCACTCGCAATATAGTTTAAACATTCGAGAGACACTTTCAATGCCGTCCAAATAAAGTTTTGTGGAGTCTTTTCGAATGTAGTGGGATTCTACCAAGGGAAAAGATTTTACATGGTCGCAAACGCTTTTGACCATCTCATCATCTATGACGGTTTTTTTATGGTCATACTTACCTCGATTATCGGGTTCAAGTATGTCATATCCCTTATTTTTCTTCCAAGCAGTGCTTATAATTCTTTCACCAGAAGCAATAGTATTAAGAAACATCGTTTTGCACACTTTCATTTTCATGTTTTGGTCGGTAGGCAGATAATAAATAAATGTGTTCTGGCGATCGTGCTTGGTAATTTTAGTTGTACGACGACACTTTGCAATTTTTTCAGTATATTTGATGACATACTTCCATTGAAGGGAACGTTCGCCAAGAGACCAAAATTTGTTAAAAATTACCAAACGTTGCTCTTCTGATATAGAGTTATAGCACTTTAGGCGGCACTTCATAGAACATGGACCCATTAAACATTTTTCATTAATTAACTTACCTTTTCCAGTTTTGTACGATTTGCCCAAGTTCTTATTTTTCTTTCTTTGTGTTGTGTCCCAATTCTCTTTATGTAGTTTTCGTTTTTTGCCTTTATCCATTTTAAAAGATCGTTTACGAAGTCCACTCGTGGAAGGAGTAAATGGACTGTTAACTGACAATGTGGATGGAGTTGGAGCATTACTTACATCAGTACATTCAGTGTTACATTGAGAGCAAAATGTATCATTGCAATTGCCTTGACATAATACATTATTCGGAGTAGGAACCGGAGTATTAAAATTTAACATTGCCGGCTGATTCGCAAGAGTTTCATCGCTTAAACAATCTGTTACTGGGGGCGGGGTACGTACTTCTGTAGACCCTAGAATATCCGAAGGTTGTGTTTGAGTAAGATTGTTTATTTCAGAAGACATTTGGGTGGTTTTTTCTATCAGCAGTTCCACATTTTCAGACACTAATGCGTTAGTAACAGTTGGTTCCGAGTTAAACTCTTCTGGCTCTGGAGCTGGACAACTACCTGATGTGTCAGATAATTTAGAAAACATGTCTGTGTTATTTAAAATAAGATCCAACTGATTTTCATCTGGAATGGGATCTTCATTTTCGTTGTTAAAAACATCACCCAATAAATCTTGTAGCTGAATTAACTCTGCCTCGATGTGTTTTGGAATAGGTGACTCACATTGACCTTAAAAAAAGCATTCAATATTAACAATATTATCAAGCAAGCAAGCTTTAAAAACCCGACTCCTTAATGCGTTAATACAATTAATAGGTAGCAAATAATTATAGCCTATGACACTCCTCACATCAAAATAATCCAGCGACATCCACATCCGTCAAGCCGTTAAGCCTATAGCAGCTCACAAAGAGACAGTCACAAACAAACAAACAAACATTTTACACAAAATCTTTACCATCCTCCATCTTACCCAGCGAACTTTAACGGTAAATGCAGTTACAACAGCTTTAAAATTACGTAATATTCTATTAAAACTGTTGGTTGTATCACTTACAACTTGAAAACCAATGGTGTTAAACAATCAAAACTGTCGTATGTTAAACTTACAACATTGACGCAGCAACGCAGCGTCCAATTATAAAAGTTGGTTGTACCACTTACGACAAAAAAGCGAAATCATAATGCAATTGAAATTGTCATAACTGCCACATCCAAAATTAGAAGCAATATAGTTTCCAAGCAAAAATGTCAGATGTGCCACATCCGACATAAAAACGAATATAAATACGAACAAAATTGTCGTAACTTCCACTTTCGACAATGTTGCCTGGACAAAACTAATAATGAAACCAAACTTAAATAAAACCTCTTTTTTAATCAAAATTGTAAACTTTGTTATTAAGATAATCAGAGAAGAATATTATTTTACTAACTCAGTACACGGAATAATAATTTTACTTACTTTTGGTCCTGGAACGATCGTTACGATTTGAATTTTCGATGTTCAGTTTTTTCTTTTTCCGTGGTGTGTAATCATGGTTTTCACCTAAAGCAGTTTGCAAGATCCTTTTTGACCTATTGCTTGCCATTGTAGATTAAAATTACGCAGTTAAACTACTTTTTCGATGTTGCGTGCGAAACGTCCTCTCTCCCGTGTAACAGAGCGGCAACTGGCAGTTCCGCCGCGTCCTTACCCCTCCACTCCCCGCCAACACCGTCGCCACGTCACAACCGACTTTGTCAAATGGACGCTCTACTAAGATCCGACATTTTTAACCTGAATAACTCGGAAATTAATTAAAAAAAAGAAAATCTTTAAATGTGGTGTGAAAATATAAGGTTTCATATTCACTTTTACACAATAAACCGAAAACCGCAAAATTTCAGATCCGACTCTGTTGGTTGGGACCGTCGATATGAACCCTGGATTGGTTTGGTACGAACCTTGACGAAAAACAACAAATACTAAAAAATAATCACGTGTGAGTTGGGCCCGCGCTGATTCAATACGAAATATAATTCAAATCGGAACGGAATAAAATAATAGCTGCTGTATGGCGGCACGGAAACCTCGGTGCACGAGGCCGACTCGCACTTGCCGGTTTTTTTACTATGTTTTATTGCGGTATTTACGGTTGCCAATGATGTTATTAATTAATTAATTAATTCGTTTTCAATTATTTTTTTTATATGACTTGTGCCCTCATTTTATTATGGCCCTTTTCAATTAGATATAAATAATTATATTGCAGACATTGTAGTGCCCTTGGAGGGTAGGTTTTAAATACACTAACACCAATTTGTATGAATATGGATGTGAAAGAAGTTACAACGGAGTCGGGAAATTCTACAGAGAAGAGAAACGACGCAAATCCTCAATGGCGTTTTTTTTTCAACACTGGTTCCGAACTGGTCTGCGAAATATTACCCAGTAAGCTTAAGTTTCTTCCGCTTTATCTTAGAGCACCCCTAGGGTACCCAAGGAATATTTCCTCCAATTTTAATTATATTATCGTACAGCGATAACAATACTGTGTTGTAAAATATTAATTCAAATGTCACAATTAAAGACATTGATAAACCATATTTTAAGCATAACTTTAGCTGTCGTGGGTTTATGATTAAGAGGATAAGGCTGAGTTGTATTTAGTATGTCAATTTTAGGAGTAGTATAGCTGCTGTCAATAGTTATAATTGCATTTGATTAAAAAATTATGGTCCGTGTTTTTATTTAGAAAAAAAAAATACAAATCGACCCAGCGGTCTCTAAGTAATCGGGGAACATAAATGAAAAAGATCCCGACGAATTGAGATCCTTTTTTTTTTTAATCTGTTAAAAACAGAAAACTGTATGCAGATCAAAACCCGCTCCCGCTACCTCTTAAACTTGCGCCACACCCCACCGTAATTTCATCCATGAAATAGTTGGCGTTACCAAATAGGGATTAGAGCGAGACGGAGCACGCACAACAACGAGTGCGAGCGGGCCAGCAACGACGCCACTCGATTTTTGAGGTTTCCGTACATTGAGTGGATTTTTTTAAAGTTTGCTTGACGTTTAGATAAAGAGTTTCAAGTTTGTGCGTTTTTAAGATATTTGTGTATGAAATTATGGGAATTTTAAGCGTTTTGTGTAGAAAAGGCAATAAAATAATGATTAATAACGACACGTTGGCCTAGTTGGTATACTTCACACTTATCTAAAGAAATACCTACATATTTAAATACATGGAACATGGAACGGTGAGATTGGGGACGTATTAAGAAAGGGCCAGGTCAGGAGACTCTGTGGAGTAACACCCGTATTCACAAACAATACTTAAGGGATCCTTCACTGAGTAAACGCACTGCGTTCAATACAGCTTTGTGATTGGTCCTTTTTGACCGACCTTTTGTTTATGAGACGATTTGAACCACCCTGTGCGTTCATGAGCACTGTGAGACCTCATAGTGACGTTTGTGAATACGGGTGTAAGCGAGAGATGTCTGGATCGTAGCAAGTGGAAGGAAGTGGTCTCTGCCTATCCACGGGAAAGAGGCGTGATTGTATGTATGTATGTATGTATACATGGAAAACATCCAAGACTCAGGAACAACTCGCTCATCACACAAATATCTGCCGTTTGGATTTGAACCCGGGACTATGACC
This sequence comes from Acleris cristana, assembly GCA_948252455.1. Taxonomy (NCBI): domain Eukaryota; kingdom Metazoa; phylum Arthropoda; class Insecta; order Lepidoptera; family Tortricidae; genus Acleris; species Acleris cristana. The sequence goes on along the minus strand of OX411798.1, from coordinate 1,376,275 downwards.
TAAACCTAAACCAATTTACGATTTTATAACCAAACCCGACTATTTGTAAATATCATGTTTTAGAATACCGTGTTTTGCTAGTATGATGTTTATTTATTTAATCTTTATTGCACAAAATACTTAATACAATTTACATACAAAAGGATGAGAAAGGATGTTATGCGTATATCATGTTTTGCTAGTAAGATGTAATGCGTATATGATGTTTTGCGAATGTGATATTCGTAGTAACGATCCCGCGGTTTGGAAGTCTTATAGTAGAAAGAAGACGGCGGTATTAGCTCGTGGAGGTCTTCTGCGGGTGCGCTTGAATCAGTATAAAAACATTTTACGTCACACCTGGCCATAATGTGAGTTTTATCGCACGCTGCGCGCACGGTAAAACTCGCATTGTGGCCAGGTGAAGACGTAAAATTGTGTACTCATCACGGGCAGTAAAAAAGAAAGCCCTCTATCGCATATTTACAACCCTCACCTACGGCTCGGGTCTCAAATACCTGCGATTTCGGGCTTTCTTTCTTTTACAGCCCTTGTTAAGTAATGTACTATTGCATAATTTCATTTAACTAACCACGAAAAGCATAATGAACGTTTAGCATAACAACCAATTGTATAATTTTATCTGGCATACGATCGAATATCATAACCCTCATTTAGTATAACTATCGTTTTCTTGTTATTATGCATTTTAAGTCAATTTCTTCTTACTAGGTTAGGTTAGGTTAGAACTGTGACCACATTAATAGTAATGAAAGGAGTTAGAAATATTTTTCAATTTATAAACATTATAGTTTTTGAAATTATGCATTGCGTTTTATGCATCATGACTATTAAAGCGATGGTTTATTATACAGATTGAAATTATGCAATAAGTGTTATGTAAAATGATCATTAGACCATTTGTTTTTATGCTAAACATTACACACCCGTCTTCTGCACCTCTTCGAAGTCTGTAGAAGGTGGACATTAGGTTAGGACAAACCATGGCTAAGCCACTCACCTGGCCGTGCTGACCCCGTCCATCAGGGGTGTTCTCTGGGAGGAAGTACAGCCGCAAGCTGACCAAGGTCTGGTCGGAGACGCGGTCCGTCCACAGCAGCTGCAGCTCCCCTGCGCAACAAGAATCACCTGGAGACGAGGTGCATACCAACACAATAGCGGCCAGCACACGTGAAGTTTGGACCGCGGAAACCGCCACGCGCTGTTCCAAGTTCCAATCTTCGTTCCAAACCGTACGTGTAAATGCAACTGTAATAGTTAAATAGTAAAAGTGTACGGTTCGGAACGAAGATTGGAACAGCGCGTGCGTTTCCCGCGGTCCGAACTTTACGTGTAAAGGCCGCTAATGCATCGGTGATACTTCACAACGCAACTAACAAATTCAATAAGTTGCAAAATGTACCTTACTGACTTACTTGCTTAGGTGTATTTTGCTCCTTATTTGTTTGTTAGTTACGCTGTTTTGCATACCGACGAAAGGCATTTGGTTAGGTACATGACTAAATACCACTACATATTATAATAAAATCACCCTGTCTGTTTGTATGCGCGTAAATCTCAAAGACTACTGAACGGGTTTTCATGCGGTTTTGCGCCGTCGTAAGACTGTCGTCACGAATGTCATATATGGACAGCCCTAGCACCCGAACAGTAATAGGCAAGAGAAACTTCATAAAGGTTAGAGATGACCTGCTTTTCTATTTATACTATGGCTTCGCCGCATCATTATTCTGCTTCTATTGGCTGACGAACTATATCACGTGGTTTTATTGTTTATATTTAGTTAAGTAACTAAACAAATGAAGTATAGTACATTTTTTTATGTTTAGAAGGTAAATGAGCTCACAGGCCACCAAGCACTATGAGTTGAGTAAGTATGGTCCGAGACCCATATTGCATTATTTCAAGACTGCAATCTTAAGACGCAAATGCATAGATATATCTGAGGACGAAGTTGAAATGCCTCTATGCTAGTGAAGTGTCAAGGCAAATTACGTGACACAATTGTAGGTAGGTCAGGAATTAGAAGAGAGGTTCCCAACCGGCGGTCCGCGAGAGCCTCGGCAGTGGTATGCGGAAGGCTCATGCAACTTGTTAAAAGAGTTGTCAATTGAAAGCAAATTAATTCTTGAACCTTATGGTCCCTGATAAAAACTAAATAATCTAAGTGGTCCTTGGTCTAAAAAAGGTTGGGAACCACTGAATTAGAACAACGTACTGACCTAAAATGAATATATTTTTTATTTTTTATTGACCTTCATAACATAAAGTACCTACTACACATCCCCACACGCATTCATTAATACATATAACAACAATAACAAAAAAAATGCCCTCTATAAATTTATCGTAGAATAAATCATATAGGTATATTCTGTTGTCTAGGGATGCGCCGTTATCGAGAATTCTCGAGAATTTTCCGGAACACATTTCTGATTAAGGTAAAGAGAACAATGTATTGTTAGATCTAGGACGTCTTTTGTATAAACAGATCATATTTATATAATAAGGCGTACAGAGATATCATTTCATAAGTAGATATCGGCTTTCTTCGTGCTTATTGCCATCCGTCCGTATTAGTCCGGACTCTAGGACTTTTTAATTTGTCCGTTTTTTTTAAATTAGATTTGAGTACCTAATAAAACTACATATTAAGTAAAATTATATACTTAAATGAGTAATATGTCCATTTTGTGACTAAAAAGTCGGGACTTATATCGAGATGTCAGGCTTTTTGCATTCAAATTCCTACATGGCAACCCTATTCGTGCTGTCTATTGCTATCTTACTTGCACTTGCAACTGACAGTGATTTTGATATTTTCACGACTCATAACAGCTATGTCTTACATAAGTCATAACATAGGAAGTTAGACTAGGATAGCTGGTATGGAAGTTCGACTAAGTTGTTTTATCAAACTTATAGACGTCTGGTGTAAAATTAACTTACAATATTTTTACCTAATATATGTGTCGCCAAAAGTAATTAAAAAGATAAACTTACGACATTAAGTCTACAATTATAATTCTCTCATATTCCCAAACCCATTATCTAAAATGCGACTAACAAACAATTGCACGTACGTTTATTAGAACTAATGTCTCATTAGGACATTTTGTCACTGGCTGATTAGCCAAGATAATAAGTGTAATCACCTAAGAACGCGACTTAAGGTGACATTAAGTTTAATAAATGTTTGTGCAACAGGACATTAAATGACCATTCACAAAGCACGATTTAAAATTAAATCCAACCACAACTATGACAAGGAACTATTTAATTAGCGAGCTTAGCGACATCTATTGGTGAAACATGCTTGGAAACTCATGAAAACTTATCAAATTCAATATTTGGGGCCCATTTCACGAAGCTATGAGTTACAAATTACAAGCGGAAGTCTCTTTCTAACTCCTTTTGCTAGAAAGAGAGTTCCGCTTGTAATTTGTAACTTGTAGCTTCGTGAAACGGGCCACAGGGGTTCTGTTTTATTCGGTAGATTCGAATTGCTTTCGACATGATATCGTATTATTTTAAACTCGGCCACCATTACTATCAAGTGAATAAGAGCTAATATAACGTTGAGAAGAACTACTTATTCTGCCAATCTAGAAATGTCTATTTAACATGGCAAAAATATTGAGAATTGTTATCAAATGATTACGTCACCTTGGTTCGATGTTTTGTTAGCCACTGTAAGATCTAGCATTGATTAGAAATTTACGATAGCTATTGTAGTATTGTAACCATATTATAACTATAAAACCATTGAAATTAAGTTATGATTTGTTTAACTCTTTAAGGTACATTCATTCAATAAATCAACTTGTGCGTTTGGCTGAGGGTTGTCATGTTTCGGCGATTTCGTGGCCGCCGGCTAGCTGACACCGCGAAAATGTTATATATTTTTATGTATGTTAGTCTGTAAGGTATTTGTAAATATGGCATATTTGTATTGTTGCCTGAAATAAAATTATTCTATAAAAATCTTCCGTAAAAAAATATCTAACCGATATCGTGAAAACCGCATTAAAATCCGTTGCGTAGTTTGAAAGATCTAAGCGTACATACAGAAGGACAGACGACGGAGCAAATTTTTTTTGATACTAAGTAAAGGTTCTAATTACTCTAGAATTATTCACAGAGAGACAAGTTTTTTTAGTATTGTACTTGTGCAACAGTTGGTGTGTATGTACCATATATTGACCCCTGCCTTCGTAGCGAATGCTTGACGTTGCAAATCAAAATAGACTGGTCAATAATCCGTTAAGAGCGCTGTGCTTTGGGTGATAAACATAATCCATATAACCACGATCTTGAAATTATGAAAATTAAACCTCATGCCGTCTCTATTACGCTTGTAATTAAAAAATAAAGCGTGAAATGGGCAGTACCAATAACATCAGTCTCAGCCCCAAACATGCTTTTAGAGCCTCAGACGTGAAATGCAGGTGTGATACACAGAGGTGCGTGCTAAGTTTACTAAAAGAATGACCCCTGGACTAGTATAAAATATTCCTAATTACATATCAATAAATACTGGTGAACACTAGAAATGGCCAATATAATTTAATCTCTGACATTAAACAGTGGCTGCGAGTCCACAGGTCAAATTACTCTAGTCCAGGACAGTCATCTGTTACTTTAGTTTGAGAATATCACTACTCTACTTCAAAAGGCAACCTAAGTCCAATTAGACACTTTCATCTCTAAATTTAGATACGTCTAAGTTACGTTTAGTCGATCATGGAGAAAACATACGTTGTTGTTACTAAGGGCTGTAATAAAATAAACAAATTTTAAATTAGATACCTCTTCAAGACAAGTTAAATAATCATCAAGTTTTATATTTGACACGTCTAAATTTAGAGATAATATTTACAAATTACATTGTAAAGCTACGATTACACCTACAATACAGCTGCGTAAGCGTAACATCACAATAACTAACTACACAAATTACTTACAGTGGAACAAATTCATGCGCGACTCTCCTGCGGGGTAACAGGCGATGGCGGGAGGGGCGGAGGCTTTTTTAGGGGCAGGATAGGGAAAGGAAGCGCGCTGGCGCTGTTATAATTGAATCACTTAAGAGGTGCACGTTGGGTTATAAAAAGTCAACACAATATTTATTCAGAACTAAATTAAATATTAATAAATAATAATTTGACGGAGTTTCGCCAAATGTAAAGATTTTAGTTGAGAAATTACAATAAAATATTATTAAGAAAACATACGTTAAACATCGCAATGTTCGTCTTAAAACATCCAGCTCTATGCAAAAATGTTCGGTCATTACTGCAGAATTCCCGTTTTCACTAATATGGCGACACTTTACACACGTCTCGGCTGTATAATACACGATATTACTGACAATTTGATTGTCATCCTTTAATAAATATACACACACGCATGCAACTCCAATGTGATTCAATCATACCTAGAGATGCCCCGTTCCCGAGAATTCTCGAGAACAGAGTCCCGAGAATTCTCGAGAACGACCCTCTAGCCATACGTTAGAAACCTCAAGCTAAATAAACTCTAGCATGCTACCTCTTTATGGTTATTAATTGTTAATTGCGTGAATACCTATGATTAGTTGATCATGGAGTGGTGGCAGCCATTCGGGATATTTTTTATCTGTAGACAGTTATATGAATCAAGTTTCTATAATATTCAAAATGATAATTAAATCTTGATAAGAAAAACCATAGTTCATGTATATATCAACAGTAAAGGTCTATTTAAATTTGACGTATGTATAAACGCGTTGATCGACCGTTTTAATAGACCTCTGACACAGCGACGTAATAAACGTACCATAATTATAGCTACAAGTACATAGACAAGGTTTTTCTTAACCAGATTTAGACAAACAATGACACGTGTAATAAGTACCTTACAACGAATGGCGTTTACGACTTTTATAATGTGTTAAGGCGTATACATTTGCAACGCTCTGTAATAAGGAGGTATAAGCGCCAGAGGCTATAAGGTACGTTATTGCACGTTACATGAATTATTTGCGATAATACGCCAGATAGGAACGATTGTCGTTTACTACACGTATTTTAAAAGACAAATAACACAAGATGTGACGAATACAATGTAGTACTTAAAAAATGTGTACAATTAGGGTACCCTACATTATTACAATGTATGGTTCCAAAAAACATTTCGAAGAGGCTTGCTAACTCACATTCTTTGTTTTCATATTTTGTCTTGAACTTTAGTGTGACCTTTACTTTTGTTGGATTTATACAAAAATACAACGGACGGTTTCAAAAGCAGTGTATATATTCAAAAATACTAATTAGGACTGTAAAAAGATTCCTGGGCCGGTATTCTAGGCGCTAAAAAACATATCGTGTTTGATCTGTTATCGTATTGTCAACGTTTTGTTAGCTCTTATTTACTTGACAGTAATGGCGGCTGACGTCAAAACAATACCATAACAGGTCAAATAGGATATGTTTTTTACCGCCGGGAATATTTAGAGGCCCTGTTATTATGTTTATTCTTTCTCAATTAACGTAGCATGAGTAATCCGATGTTACATTTATTATGGATTATGATTATAAATGTAAATATAATTATAATGTAAGCGACAACCGATCCCATATCTGGTTAAGCATGACGACACATCAGTGGTTTGATTCTTTCAAAAACGCGGCCGGACGAACTAACGAGGGAATGTCGCAGCGGCGAGTTTGAGTAGTTACGTCAGAGCGAATAAAACACATTTTAACGCGTGCATTCTCAATTAAGCAGCCTTATACGTTCGATCTTATCGACAGAAGCCATGCTGCCAAATTGAAAATGCACGCGCTAAAATGTGTTTTGGTCGCTCTGAAGGGACTACTTAAACTCGCCGCTACGACATTCACTCGTTCGTTTCTCCGACCGCGTTTTTGAGAGAATCACAGCCAGAGTAATTCTCTTGTCCTGATTTGAGAACACCCTTTATCGGACACATTCGGGGCAATACAGTCGTTATTGCACTTTGTTTAACCCATCTTCCTTCTATCTTGTAACCATATTGATGTTGTAATGACTCAAACGCATGAACGCATTGTATGTCCATCCAAGTCCTCAGGGCTAGGAACGCATTTGTAGCCTCAAGATTTTTATCTTCAAATTGCAATCTTGAGATTGCAGTCTAAGGGCTTCATAACCCACTTACCATCAGGTGAGCTGCTTGATCGTTTGCCTACTCCACACCATAAAAAAGGATAAGATGGTGGTAGCGAACTAGACTTTAACGACATCAATATGCTTACGACATAGAAGCGATACGGGTTAAACTTGGAATAACGCAGTCTAGTTAAAACCGGATGTAACGACCGACTGCTATGTTTAATCTCATTTTAAGTGATGTCATCCGGTGTCAACGCGACTTACGGCCGGTTTCAATAATCTCTTATCAACAGTTAAAGATATAAAGACATTCTCGTCCTTCAGACGGAAAATGAAAGATATATATGTCATTATATCTTTTAGGTATATAATGATCGGCGACCGGTAGTATTTTATGTCACTTTAACGTCAAACTGGATAAAAATAAAACCATAATTATATTGTTAAACATTCACTGAATTTAATTTGTTATATACAAACTGTGCACGAAATTTAAATATAATCATATCCATGTTATACTTTCGTCGAAAAATTGCTACCGGTGTCGCCGATCAGTGGGTATAACCATGAGATAGATTGAATATTGGAACCAGATAAACTGAAATAGGATCCAAGAACGGCAAAACTTAATAAATATTGTCTCTTTAATTAATTATCATTATTCATTTAATGTAATATGAACGATTCATTCATTAATTCATTATGTCAGCCATTCCCAAGTAGAAATCAAATTAAATCAATAAATGAATGGATTATAAAAATATTGTACTTTTAAAATTAAATACCTATATGACCTCGTAAGACCCAGTGTGCAATAGGATTTACATAATCAAGGAAATTTAATTTGAACTGTCTTGCAATGAGGACAAAGTTTATTTTCTTATTTTCAAAATCTGAAAATGGCGTTACAGAACAAACATAATTGAACTTTATTGCCTTGATAGTAGGGAATGCAATTTAACCGGTTATTAACCGTTTTTGTATGAAAATAACCGGTTAATACTGGTTTTAACCGGTTATTTGCGTTCCCTACTTGATAGTAGATTCAAAGTCTCACTCACAAATAAAGCCCTGTGGCCCGTTTCACGACGCTACAAGTTACAAATTACAAGCGGAAAACTCTTTCTAGCAGTACGAATTAGAAAGAGACTGCCGCGTGTAATTTGTAACTTGTAGCTTCGTGAAACGGGCCTCTGTTTGTAGTATGAAGGGTCTTACGAGGGTAAAAGAAAAAACCCGATAAAATGACAATCCAATCTTTGAGATGTGATATCTCTTAAACGGCTCAACCAATTTTGTTGAAACCTAGCTAAGAACCATCCCGATTGAAGCAGCTTTCTTTAAAAAAACACCGCGTCCAAATCGGTCACTCCGTTTGGGAGCTACGAAGCAAAAGACAGAGACACATGCACTCGTAACTAGGGAATGCAATTTAACCGGATTTTTTTTAAATTTATTAATTAATAGTTAATTAATAGTTTTTGTATGAAAATAACCGGTTAAAACCGGTTATAACCGGTTAATTGCATTCCTTACTCGTAACTTATAATATTCCTGTTTTGTCGGCGATTAAAAAGCGGATTTTACGTGGTATGATAGAACACAGGTACCTAAAGAAAAAACGAAAAAAAATTATACACTCTCAACACAATGAAACTGTTATTAGGGTTGAGCCCGAGGAATTTCTCGAGAATTCTCGGGAACATCGTGATTCTAAGGAGATTAACGAGAATTCTTTAGAACAGCATATTCTTGGGTTTGTTCACAGCTAAGATATCAGTAAACGACTAGGCCCTTGCCACACAGACTCCGCTTTGCGCTTTGTGTGTGACGTAATCAACGCGTCGCGTATAGCACAACGTAGAATCGCTTATGGGTTGCGGTATTTGTATGCCGTAGTAATTAGACATTAGACAACAGGTTTTTTTTAAAATGTGTTACAAAACAAGGTTATATAGGTTTTACTCAGAAGCATACCATATTGTTTTCTTTCATTTTATTATTATTTACTGAGTTAAAAAAATATTGAATGTTATCAGTATTTTTTTTCTAACACAACTGCGTTTGTGGCTTAGGATATACCTAAATCTCAAAGCGTGGCGCCGGTGTAGCTTGGGCCTTAGATACATCAATAGCAGGGGATAGGGGGGTTACACACAAAAGGCTCTTTCTTACCTAGCGTACATACTTATGCCCAATTGCACAAACTATTAAATTTAATGTAGCCGTGTCTTAATCAGACATAATTGCTGGACTTTTTGCAACAGAGTGTTAATACGTTAGAATTTTCATCCAAATCAACCATAAGTTGTTTTTAGGGTTCCGTACCCAAAAGGTAAAAACGGGACCCTATTGCTAAGACTCCGCTGTCCGTCCGTCTCTCCGTCTGTCTGTCAGTCACCAGGCTGTATCTCATGAACCGTGATAGCTAGACAGTTGAAATGTTCACAGATTATGTATTTCTGTCGCCGCTATAACAACAAAACCTAAAAACAGAATAAAATAAATATTTAAGGGTGGCTCCTAAGCAAAAAACGTGATTTTTTTGCCGTTTTTGACTAATGTTGTATAGAAGATAATGGTACGGAACCCTTCGTGCGCGAGTCCGACTCGCACTTACCTTAAATATTTATTTGATTCTGTTTTTAGTATTTGTTGTTATAGCGGCAACAGAAATACATTCAACTGTCTAGCTATCACAGGTGACAGATAGACGGACAGCGGAGTCTTAGTAATAGGGTCCCGTTTTTACCCTTTGTGTACGGAACCCTAAAAACTAACACACATATAAACAGACTCTTAAACTTCGTAATGTCTGGTACAATTCACTCAGAAAGTGTAACTTCAGTGAAAGAATTATCAAAATAAGCTCAGAGATTACTCCTAAATAAACTAACTTGATCTCTCAGTAATATAATATTTGTACAAAGCACCTACATCTGTATAACGGCTGTATAAACCCCTCTCGGAGCCGTCAATACTCCATTAGCGGAGGTTGTCATGGAGATTTATAAATACTTGTTTTCTCGGTAAAGGTGCCTACTTGGTAGTTTTCCAGGGTTGTTATTACTCCCTTACTAGCCTTAAGTATAAATATATATAGATAAATTGACGGACAGGTCAGAACATTATTAACCATTTACCCCCTTACTAATAAACGTTGAGTAACGGTGGTATAGCTATAGTCTATGTCGATAGAAATTGCCAAAGATGTAAACAAATTAGAACTGTTTGACACATAACCTCAAATATTCATCGAGCGTATTTTTAATTCAAATAACGTATAATTAATAGTTATTTAATCTTAAACTAAATGTGAAAGTAATGATCAAGTGTATAAATCATTGCTAGGAACTCATTTGATCTTTAAAAAGCACGTCATTATCAAGTAATAATGGTAATTAGTTCGTTTGGTTGTTTACATCTTTGACAATTTCAATTGGCACAGACTATACAATATTTAATCCTTATCTGTCAAATTCAAATATCACAATGACAGATAAGGACAACACAAAACATTGTATAGCTATACCACCGTTACTCAACGTTTATTAGTAAGAGGGTTAGTGTGTGTATTTTTTAATTTCGTCAACAACGAACTCTGCCAAAGGGGTAGACTATCATCATAATACAACCCGGCCAACCATAGAACCGTTTCACAGTGACGTTACAAATTCAATCATAAGAAGTGTCAAACAACACTTTTCCAAATATTACTGTGACACCATTCTATGTTGGTATGCTCGACCAAGAAACCCGATTACTACTTTTCGACTCTATTTGTATGATTTTAAGGTCCAAAAGTGGTAAAGGAATACCTGGCTCTGCCTTACGTGCCTACGAGCGCGCAGGGCAACTAAAGTTGCCGGTTAGTACTTTGTACAAATTGAACTAATTGAAAAAGCCAGTATTATAACAGAATAACTCCCCAGTAGTATGGCGTGTGCTAGTATGCAAATAAATCACAAAACTGGCTTGCAACTCAAAGCTGTTAATTATTTTAAATACATTGATTTTGGTTAGCGCGTAAGACAGATCCGGACAGTTTAAAAATACGTATTTTTTTATAAGGAAATTAATTTATTATTTTATTTCACTGCATTAAAACAAAGCAATAAACCTATTACTAAATTATTCATGTTAATTCATTAAACAGCCAAGGAGCAAACTACATAGACATTGTTCTCGAGAATTCTCGAGAACTCTTCCTTTTTAAGGACAAACTTGATAAATACCGAGAAATCTCGGGTTCTTCACATCTACCTGGTTTGATTTAGAATGTTCCTATAGATATGTACCGCTGTTCTTGAGGATTCTCGAGAACTTTTCCTTTTTAAAGACAAATTTGATAATTCCCGCGAAATCTCGAGAACTTCACATCTACCTGGGACCCAATTCTCGTGAGTTCGAGACGATTTTTCATGCGAGATATGTCAAAAAAATTTACGCAGTTGACAGTGCATATCGCATGAAAAATGATCTCGAAGTCACGAGAATAAGGGTCCTGGTTTGATTTAGAATGTTCCCGTAGAGATGTACCGTTGTTCTTGAGAATTCCCGAGAACTCTTCCTTTTTAAGGACAAACTTAATAATACCCGCGAAATCTCGGAAACTTCAGATCCACCTGGTTGGATTTAGAATGTTCCCATAGAGATGTACCGCTGTTCTTGAGAATTCTCGAGAACTCTTCCTTTTTAAGGACAAACTTGATAAATACCGAGAAATCTCGGGAACTTCATATCAACCTGGTTCGATTTAGAATGTTCCTATAGAGATGTACCGCTGTTCTTGAGAATTCTCGAGAACTCTTCCTTTTTAAGGACAAACTTAATAATTACCGAGAAATCTTGGGAACTTCACATCAACCTGGTTCGATTTAGAATGTTCCCATAGAGATGTACCGCTGTTCTTGAGAATTCTCGAGAACTCTTCCTTTTTAAGGACAAACTTGAGAATTACCGAGAAATCTCGGGAACTTCACATCAACCTGGTTCGATTTATAATGTTCCTATAGAGATGTACCGCTGTTCTTGAGAATTCTCGAGAACTCTTCCTTTTTAAGGACAAACTTGATAAATACCGAGAAATCTCGGGAACTTCATATCAACCTGGTTCGATTTAGAATGTTCCTATAGAGATGTACCGCTGTTCTTGAGAATTCTCGAGAACTCTTCCTTTTTAAGGACAAACTTAATAATTACCGAGAAATCTTGGGAACTTCACATCAACCTGGTTCGATTTAGAATGTTCGTATAGGGATGTACCGTTGTTCTTGAGAATTCCCGAGAACTCTTCCTTTTTAAGGACAAACTTGATAATTACCGAGAAATCTCCGGAACTTCACATCTACCTGGTTCGATTTAGATTGTTCGTATAGGGATGTACCGCTGTTCTTGAGAATTCTCGAGAACTCTTCCTTTTTAAGGACAAACTTGATAATTACCGAGAAATCTCCGGAACTTCACATCAACCTGGTTCGATTTAGAATGTTCTCATAAAGATGTACCGCTGTTCTTGAGAATTCCCGAGAACTCTTCCTTTTTAAGAACAAACTTGACAATTCCCGGGAAATCTCGGGAACTTCACATCTACCTGGTCTCAGAAACTCGGAATGTTCCTATCCTAGAGATGCACAGCTCTTGCGAGTTCACGACTCTTCACACTCCTAAAGATCCGGAATTATCTAGTTCTCTATACTATCCAAGCGATGCCGTGATCCTCACCGACGGAGACCAGCTCGGAGTCCTGCCAGATGCGCACGAAGAAGAAGTCGCCGATGGCTATGATGCGCTCCCTCTTGCCCGTGATGCGCAGGGCTTTGTAGAACGTGTACTGGCCGTGCTGGCCGCATGGCGCTCCAACCAGCTGTGGAAGAAATTAATGGTTAAAAAAAAAAACAGCCTGTATGTTGTATAGAGGAGGCGAAAATTATACAGGGAGTTCAATTCGGTAAAGCCATGATTTTTACAAGTGTGGCGATACTTTCTAAAATTCATATTATATACCATACAACAAACGTAATTTTATTGCCGTTTTTTGGTCAATATTAATAACGGCAACAGGTAGACACTTCACAGAATATTTAGTTGTATATTCACTTTAATAATAAATAATTCAATTAAAATAAAATAAATATTTAAAGTAGGCTCCAATACAACAAACATGTTTTTTTTTGCCGTTTTTTGCTATTGTTGTATAGATAATGGTACGGAACCCTTCGTGCGCGAGTCCGACTCGCACTTGGCCGGTTTTTTATCAACTTATTATTATTTATATTTTAGTTGTATCGTAAAAACGGTAAAACATACAAGCGTCCAATTTGGTATTATTATAGTTTGTACAAACCCTGAAACAAAACAACAAATACTATAAAATGGCCAAGTGTGAGCTGGGCTGGCGCTGATTCGATTCGAAATAAAAAACAAATCGGACTATAATAATACCTACTGTACGTCGGTACGGAACCCTCGATACTCGAGTCCGACTCACTATTTATTTGTTTTAATAGCGATAGCGACATCAGTAATACACACTGTAAAGTTTTTAGATGTGTTTGACGAAGCGCTAGCCTAGTAGTGACCCTGCCTACGAAGCTGGCGGTCCTGAATTCAAATCCCGGTAAGCAGATATTTGTGTGATGAACGCGATTATTTGTTCCTGAGTCTTGGATGTTTTCTATGTATTTAAGTATATATTTCTCTATATAAGTATTTATATCGTTGTCTAGTACGCATAGTACAAGCCTAGAGCTTAGTTTGGGACTAGGTCAATTTGTGTGAGGTCGTCGCTTGATATTTATTATTTATTATTATTATGTCTAGGTAGACGGACGGACAGCGTATAGCCTTGGAACCCAAAGGTACGGAACCATAAAAAATATGTGTCACGGAACCCTTAAACTTAAACGTTTCACATGACAGTTAAGCTGCAGTAAAGTAAGTTGTAAAGGTCAAACGCAATAAAGGTGGCATATTGCGTGAACCACTCCAAAACACGACTCGTGTCGTATGACATTCATTTAAATGTTTACTTTCTTTCTATTTAAAGCACAAATATTAAGTACCTGGATGACCGATTTTTTTTTTTTGAAAATTTTCTAAATATTAAACCTAGCTAGATCGATGCACCGCCCCCGAAACCACCTGCATACTAATGACATTTGAATTTGACAGATAAGGACAAAGCATGGTTTAGCTCACGGAATAGAAAAAAACCGGTCAAGTGCGAGTCGGACTCGCGCACCGAGGGTTCCGTATTGAAGATAATATGCTTGATAACCGCAAAAGAAAATACTCATTTTGTTATAAGCTTTATTTTCCAGGCAATAAGGTCGATTTTTACTAGCCTAAATTTTCATCCAGATTTTCTTAGTTTTTTTGTTATTTCTCAAAAACTGTAAATAATGAACACTTTATTTTATTTTTCCCAGAAAATATAAGTAATTATCTATACGTCAGGATTTTTTTCAGAATTTTTGATTAATAAACTTCGGAAATAAGGGGGGGGGGAACGGTCATTTTTTGTACATTTTTGGCTATAAATCAAAAAGTACATCACAGAAAATTTTCAAAAAAATAGTTTTGAAATGTCCAAATTAAGACCTTTCATATGACACCCCATTTGTTAAAATCGAACCACTTTCATTTTTGAACCCCCCATTCTAGACCCCTTTTCAATTATTAATAAAATTAATTTCATATTTTTTTTACTACAAATAGATGCGGGCAAGCAAGTTGTACAACTATGCCAAATTTCAAGTTAATAGCATTTGTAGTGGCTGAGAAAACCTGCTGTGACATACAGACAGACAGACAGACAGACAGACAGACAGACAACGAAGTCTCACCATAAGGGTTCCTTTTGTACCATTTTGGTACGGAACCCTAAAAACAGTAGAAGTGTCAAGTGGGCGTGTAACGTGTGGCATAGTTATGCGGAGTTCCGAGCAACCTACCATACTTTTGCCGCGATCGCTTATTTCAATATTTCGATATTTCTAAAATAGGAAATAAATCCAGAAGCATGCCTTATTATGCTATTTCGGAATGTAAAAACGATAGCCGCACCAAAAACATTTTCCATGGTGGCGTGTTGTTTTTATGATAGTGTGAGTATTGGCGACAACAGGTCTGATACTAAGCGAAGCTCATGCCACTTCCACTGTTTTTTCTATTCCGTGGTTTAGCTACACCACCGTTATTCAACGTTTATTAGTAAGGGGGTAAGTGTGGCTAAATAAATTCATAGAAAGCACTCCAGACTCATATAAATACTAGACCTCATAAATAATTGCACTATTGGGAACTAAACCCGAGACCACTATTGCCTAATTGTAAACTAAATGACATCGCACTTACGAGTTTCAGGTACACGGCAGTGCATCAGCATCAGCCAAGTTTGTAGAAAAGTTAACTGTAATTTTAGGACATTAAAGGTAAACTGACCACCTTCATTTGTTTTTACACTCTGCTCTTGTTCTGCTGTTTTGCTTTTTTCTGTTTTATCAGCATAGATTTTTTTCATGTAAATTAACTTATGCGAATTGTGCGATAATGAAGGCAGTAGCATAATTGTCCGTCTGTCCGTTGTCTGTCCTAACTTTTGAATCGCAAAGCTATCTTTTTGTAGTAGTAGTTGTTTTTTAGGGTTCCGTTACCCAGAGGGTAAAAACGGGACCCTATTACTAAGACTCCGCTATCCGTCTGTCTGTCTGTCACCAGGCTGTATCTCATGAACCATGATAGCTAGACAGTTGAAATTTTCACATAATGATGTATTTCTGTTGCCACTATAACAACAAATACTAAAAAGCGAATAACATGAATATTTAAGTAGGGCCTTGATACAACAAACGTGATTTTTGTCGTTTTTTGCTCGATATTAATAACGGCAACTAGTTCTAATGTTGTATAGATAATGGTACGGAACCCCTCGGATTCCGATTCACACTTGGCCGGTTTTTTTTATAGAACATGTACCGGAATGTGTAACGGCGCCACGGCGGTATACATATTGCAATAAAAAAAAACCAAACAAAATAGATTATTTTCAACGTCTATCATTACATAAAATAACTAGAGGACGCCCGCGACTTCGTACGCGTAGAATTAGTTTCCCGCTACTCCCCCCCATTTCTTCCCGTTGGGGGTCGATTTTCGGAAAATCCTTTCTTAGTGCTCACTTACATCATGAAAGGAAACCCTGTACCAAATTTCAAGTTTCTAGGTACAGTAGTTTCGGCTGTGCGTTGATATGTCAGTCAGTCAGTTTAGCCTTTTATATATATAAATAAATAAAATAAAATCGTAAAAAGTCAAAACAACAACAATTCATAATAGTCGAACGCAACACCCTCAGTGAGCCAGTCCACATCACCGGAAGGAATAATCGATAATTTGTAAACTTGGCCCGTTTTTCCCGATAGCGCTTGTGTGATATCCCAATTAGATCAGCCGTCGGTCATTGACCCGTCACCGTCGGCCATCTTGACCTGAGCCCAATCAATACGATGATTTAGCTACAATTAGTATTTTCGCTGATGGAATGAAATATTTCAATCGTTGGAATAAAATAGAAATAAATAGTATTTTACTTTTATTTAAGTTTAGGTTTGGTTTGTTAGTGTTTAGGTTAAATCTTGTGAACTTTAATTTTGAACCAGTTCTTGTGACAATAGGCCTTAATATAATACTAGCTTTTGCCCGCGACTGCGTCCGCATAGAAGTCGTTCATCGCTGCTCCCTCGGGATTTGTCTAATTTTCCGGGATAAAAAGTAGCCTATGTCCTTCCCCGGGACTCAAGCTATCTCCATACCAAATTTCATCTAAATCGGTTCAGCGGTTTAAGCGTGAAGAGGTAACAGATAGACAGACAGACAGACACACTTTCACATTTATAATATTAGTATGGATAGTATGGATAAATAACTATTAAATAAATAAATATAGCTGTTAAAAGATTGACAAAAGAGATATAAAGAGCGAAACTGAGTGAAAGGGTCGGAAGGGGCCGCCCTAGGCGTACTTTTTCGAATGGCATCGGAGAAATACTGGAAAAGGGCCGAATTTTAAGTACCCGAAACCGACGTGCATGACTCGATGTATGAATGTGGACGAAGCGAAAGAGATTTGTCAAGATCGTAAGGTGGAAAGAAGTGGTCTCTGCCTACCCCTCTGGGAAACAGGCGAGATATGTATAATGTATGTATGTATGTATGTAAATAAATAAATAAAGCTGTGTGGTTGCCGGCTTAGAATAGTGCCACTCCACGTCTTCTCGTGGATGTCGTAAGAGGCGACTAAGGGAATAAAGGCTTGTAGTACTGTTAGGCGATGGGCTTGCAACCTGTCGCTAATACGCTGGTAAACATCTTAGCCTGTTTGTGCAAAATATGCTTACAGAATTAACGACAAGTTTAGAGTTGTTGGTAATTCTATAGCTCTGCCTACCCTACTCTGGGATTACAGGCGTGAAGGTATTTAATTTACGTATGTACTAGAGGACGCCCGCGACTTCGTATGCATAGAATTAGTTTCCCGGTACTCCCGCCATTTCTTCCCGTTGGGGGTTGATTTTCGGAAAATCCTTTCTTAGTGCTCACTTATATCATGAAAGGAACCCCTGTACCAAATTTCAAGTTTCTAGCTACAGTAGTTTCGGCTGTGCGTTGATATATAAGTCAGTCAGGTTTGCCTTTTATATATATATACTAGAGGACGCCCGCGACTTCGTACGCGTAGAATTAGTTTCCCCCACTTCTTCCCGTTGGGGGTCGATTTACGGAAAATCCTTTCTTAGTGTTCACTTACATCATGAAAGGAACCCCTGTACCAAATTTCAAGTTTCTAGGTACAGTAGTTTCGGCTGTGCGTTGATATATAAGTCAGTCAGGTTTGCCTTTTATATGTATATATAGATTGTAAAAACAATGACCAAATTTTTCTTAAAACTGCTGCATAATAAAACTCAAATAATATAATTCGAAGCGGTTCTCGTATGCGGAACCCCATTGTTGCCTCGGATGGCGATTGGAGCGGATGTGGCCTTTACTTGGAGCGTCAACAAAACAAACAGTTACATTTTAATTTATTGTTTTACCAATTTTTGCGACTGATCTTTGCATTCAAATCATTGAATGACTAAATACAAATATACAATCAGTAATTGCACGTATTTTTTTTCTTTCCTTCTCTTTTGTTTAATTTTGATTTCTATGTTGCCATTTTTTTATGATGTTTATCTTTGTTCTGTTTTTTTCTTGTGCTCGTCGAATAAACGTTTCTATTTCTAAATAGTTGTTTAAAAAATAATTTACGTTTCATTAAACCGCTGTCAACGACATTTTTATATACTCAGACTCCTAATAACAGGCCTATAGCGACAAGTGACAATTCGATTTTTGCCAAGTTGACGACTTTCTAGGTCACTTGGCTTTATTTTTACCCGACTTCAAAAACGGAGGTTCTCATCCACCATAATAGGTCTGTCAAACTAAAGTCGGCGTCCCACAATATTTTAAACCAACAGCTGACTTCAGTTTGACCTCCCTCGTATGGAGCTCCCTCGATAGTTCCAAGAAGTCATCGTCCGATCCTGATATGTAACTTGACAATGGGACTAACTCGAAAGTACACACTTTCAAATCAAAAAATATTTTTTCAAATCGGACCAGCGGTCTGAGTAATCGAGGAACATATATAAAAAATCAACGAATTGAGAATCCTCCGTTTTTAAGTCGGTTAAAAATTCGCACTCTCTCAAATATTATTAGTTTATTAGTATAGATTTTCTTTATCAAACTAGTACAAATTAAACTACACATTTATTTTAAATAAACAAATTATCTTTGTGCTGTCGGTACCGACCTTTGAATCAATACGTATAAAATTGAAACAGCCCTCGGCGCGAGCGGGACGGCAGCACGAGCGAGAGGCAATGAACTTAATAACCGGTGATTTTATCTAAAACGTGTGAATACCCCATTTGGGTAAAAACAGTTTTTTTAATGGCATAGAGAAGTTAAATGAGAACACTGGGTAGTGATTCTCTCAAAAGCAAAGGTGAGCGAAAGCAGGAGTGAAGTCCAAGCGGCGAGTTTAAGTAGTCCCGTCAGAGCGAGCAAAACACATTTTAGCGCGTGCATTCTCAATTAGGCAGCCTTATACGTTCGAGAAGCCATGCTGCCAAATTGAATACACGCGCTGAAATGTGTTTTGCTCGCTTTGACGGGGCAACTTAAACTCGCCGCTTGGACATTCATTCCTGCGTTCGCTCACCTTTGCTTTTGAAAGAATCACTACCCAGGCCACCTGTGGCCCGTTTCACGAAGCTATAAGTTACAAATTACAAGCGGAACTCTCTTTCTAGCAGTACGAGTTAGAAAGAGAATTCCGCTTGTAATTTGTAACTTGTATGTAGCTTCGTGAAACGGGCCTCTGATGCTAAGTGGGATGAGACCCATAGACATTTGAATTTTCAAGACTAAAATCTCAAGACTGCAATCTGAAGACTGCAATCTGAAGACTGCAATCTGAAGACTGCAATCTGAAGACTGCAATCTCAAGACTGCAATCTCAAGACTGCAATCTGAAGACTGCAATCTGAAGACGGCAATCTGAAGACGGCAATCTGAAGACGGCAATCTCAAGACTGCAATCTTAACATGCAATCTTAAAACTGCAATCTGAAGACGGCAATCTCAAGACTGCAATCTTAAAACTGCAATCTGAAGACAACAATCTGAAGACAATCTGAAGACTGCTATCTGAAGACTGCAATCTTAAAACTGCAATCTTATGACTGCAATCTGAAGACGGCAATCTTAAGACTGCAATCTTAACATGCAATCTTAAAACTCCCATCTGAAGACAACAATCTCAAGACAATCTGAAGACTGCAATCCGAAGACTGCAATCTGAAGACAATCTGAAGACTGTAATCTTATGACTGCAATCTTAACACTGCAATCTTAAGACTAAAACTTCAATCCCCTTATAGGATCACTTTGTTGTCCGTCTGTCCATCTGTCTGTGTGTCAAGACCCTTTATCTCGGGAACGCGTGGAGGTATCGAGTTGAAATTTAAACCATATACTCAAATCTACAGTCCCTTGAAGCTGTGAAAAAATCAAACTTCTGCATTTACGTAAAAAAAAGATACGGCCGTTAATGTCGCAAAAAACGTGTATTTCGACACTCTCGAGGGAATCAAAATGTATAGGGTCCCATTGACCTAGAACTATGAAATTTGGCAAGTAGCACCGTCTTTTACTACAAGTATAGGAAAAAATCTGAAATCTGTACATTTTTAGTTAAATCACAAAAAAACAGGGTCTTTATGCAAGGAACGACGGCGGGGAAAATTTTGAATTGAGTAAACTGTGTCATGTGCGGAACCCTCGGTGGGCGAGTCCGACTCGCCTTGTCCGGTTTTTTATTTTTATTCTGACATTTAAGTTTCTTTCCTAAGTGAAGGGTCACAAGCGCTCAAGTTACAAAATTTCATTAATATGGGTTCAGCAGTTTACTCGAGCGTGACAAACAGACACGAGCAGACAGGCCTCATTTGCATTTATAACATTAGTAGAGATTTAGTAAACAACCTACCTATGTATGTCTCATCTCTCTTTGCGTTATCTGTTTTGACGTGAGAGAGACGCGCAATCACGTATAAATTACAAAATAATCATATAATTATTTTGAAATTTATAAGTGACTAGAGGACGCCCGCGACTTCGTACGCGTAGAATTAGTTTCCCGCTACTCCCCCCATTTCTTTCCGTTGGGGGTCGATTTTCGGAAAATCCTTTCTTAGTGCTCACTTTCATCATGAAAGGAACCCTGTACCAAATTTCAAGTTTCTAGGTACAGTAGTTTCGGCTGTGCGTTGATATATAAGTCAGTCAGGTTTGCCTTTTATATATAGAGATATAGATTACCTGTTCATATGAACCATCCATTTTCAATATGTGTAAACTTTTATACCTTGTCACTTTAATCGCTCTGACAATTCGTGTATGGCAGTTTAAACATGACATTAAATTGACAAGGTACTAAAAAGTGTGCACATATTTATGAAGTCGATTGTACCATTTTAAAAATTCAATAAGAATATATTTTTAAAGCGTTTTGGTGTATGGTCATGTCACCTAGCTACGGTTTGTTGATAAATATTTTTAAACGAAGTTAAGTTACTCACTCATACTTAGTTCAATAGGGAATATGCATGTTATTTTTTACAGCTTCAATAAACGCAGATTCATGTAACAAACAGGTGAGAAAAAACATTTTTTGAATAGTTATAAAAATAACCAAGATATAAGCCAACAAAGATTTGTTCCTATATCTTTCTAGCAAAACAGATTTTTTTTAGTTTATATGGCCAAACTGCACAATGACGTCACTTCGGATCTCTCTGTCTAATTAGCAATTTAAAATGCTTGTATCATCCGTATTTCTTGACCGATTTTAATTTTAATTTCACTTTTGGTGATGTCTTTTACGGTATTTTTTTAGTTTTGTTGACAAATGCGATTTAAAAAATCCATGCATATTTCCTATTGTAATTAATGTCCCTCTAAATTGTGCATTCATTTGTACAACAAAAAACCATCCCTCGAATTCAAGAAAATTCCTCGAGGTTTAATTGTAACAAAAATTCCATTTTAACACAATCACAACAAAATAATTTGTTTCCCCCCTCGCCCATTATCAACCCCTTTTCTTCGCACTCACGGCACCCCTACAAAGTACCAAACTTTTTTTTTAAATGCCGAAAATTCCACGTTCTCGCCTTACGTGGTTTCACTTAGCTACTCGTAACAATGCGTTTGTTAAATTCGCAAAGGTCACACGTTACTGAACAGGTAAATATGTTTTGTTATTTGTAAGCTAGCTTTATTAAAATTAGGTACGTACGAACATGGTGTAATTGTCGATGCCACAT
Source organism: Acleris cristana (assembly GCA_948252455.1). Taxonomy (NCBI): domain Eukaryota; kingdom Metazoa; phylum Arthropoda; class Insecta; order Lepidoptera; family Tortricidae; genus Acleris; species Acleris cristana. The sequence goes on along the minus strand of OX411798.1, from coordinate 1,354,196 downwards.
ATGAATAACAAAAACCGGCCAAGTGGGAGTAGGGCTCGCGCACGACGGGTTCCGTACCATTATCTATATAAGAGCAAAAAACGGCAAAAAAATAACGTTTTTTTTTATGGGAGCGCTGTTTTTAGTATTTGTTGTTATAGCGGCACAGAAATACATCTTCTGTGAAATCTAGCTATCACGGTTCATGAGATACAGCCTGGTGACAGACAGATTCAGTTCATAATTTGCACCGCCGCCGTTCCTTGCATAAAGACCCTGTTTTTTTTTGTGATTTAATTAAAAATGTTGGGATGCAGATTTTTTCCTATATTTGTATTATGAGACGGTATTACTTGCCAAATTTCATAGTTCTAGGTCAACGGAAAATACCCTATAAATTTTGATTCCCTTGAGAGTGTCGAAATATACGTTTTTAGCGGCATAAACGGCCGTATCTTTTTTTTACATTAACTTAGAAGTTTGATTTTTTCACAGCTTCAAGGGACTGTAGATTTGAGTATAAATTTCAAGTCGATACCTCCACGCGTTCCCGAGATAAAGGGTTTTGAGTGTTTTGACACACAGACAGACGGACAGACGGACAGACAGTGATCCACATGACAAAGTGATCCTATAAGGGTTCCGTTTTTTACTTTTGAGGTGCGGAACCCTAACAATAATATGCTTTTGATTTGAGACAAACCTTTATAAGCACGAATTACACCAGAACACGTTTTGAAAAAAATCCTGATGTCAAGTTTGAGTTTTCTGTTTTGGACTTAATACGAAAAACTTAAAATTCAAAATTAGTTTTGACTATTTACGCCCTATTTACTCAATTGCTGATTCATTTGAGTCAGTGACGCTTAAAAAAGGCCATAATGACGAATAACGATTGCGCTGTAGTGATGTGATAACAGTCGATAATTTATTTCTTTTTCTATCGATTAAAACGATTCTATCGATATCGATTGAATGTACAGGAATAAATGAAATAATAACGTTCGTCCACTTAGCTTAATGAGTTTGACTGCCCAAATGGATAAAAAATAGGACATTTCGGTATCAGCACTCTGGTAGGTACTATGCCGAATCAGCTCATATCTTTAACGGTATTTTCATATTTTGTTGATAAACGCGATTTAAAAAATCCATGCATATACCCTATTGCTAGAAATTAAATTTAAATAATGTAAAAAAAACGTTAACATAAAGAAAAGCCATAGTAATTACTTTATTTTATGCCTTTATCTATCTTTTGATAGATTACCTCATACGTAAGTGACGTCACTTAATAGACAATCAATATCGAAGATAATAGGCAGGTATTATATCGAAGATAAACAAAGTTATACCTATTATAGAACGAGAGATTGTGTTGTAGTACTTTTCTTACGTGATTTCCCTCAGGTAGGGTTTTTATATTAATATTATAAAGAGGTAAAATTGTGTTTGTTTGTTTTAATCTCTGGAACTGTTAAACCGATTTGTTAAAACATTTTACTAACAAAGCTACATTGTCCCTGAGTTTTTTTTTATTATGATTAAACCGCAGATTTTATATTATATGACTATGATTATATGATTATTTTATACAATTCAATACAATATAATTTATTGAACACCACATACAGCAAAGAAAGGATTAACCAAAAAAAATAATTATATACATATGCGACTTCTTGCTATGACAGGGAATGAGAAAAAAACGTTTTTTTATGCAAAACATATAGTCTGAGCCAATTGAAATTGGCAAAAATGTAAACACAACCAAACGAACCAATTTACAATATTACTCTATAATCACGTGCTTTTAAAGATCAAGTGAGGTCTTAGCAATGATTTATACACTTACCCCCTTACTAATAAACGTTGAATAACGGTGATATAGCTATACAATATTTTGTCCTTATCTGTCGTTGTGACATTTGGATTTGACAGATAAGGACAAAGCATTGTATAGCTATACCACCGTTACTCAACGTTTATTAGTAAGGGGGTTTATCTTTATTTTCATATTAAGTTTAGGATTAAATATCTATTAATTATACGTTATTTTTAAATAAAAACACGCTTTATGAATATTTAATATTAATAATATTTAGGTTAGGAATGTGTGAAACAGTACAAATTTGTTATTTTCAATTGACTTTGAAATCTTTGGCAATTTCAAATGACTTGTTTAATAAAACAAAAATTTGTTGCGTTGTTTAGTTGTGCATTAAATAAAATAAGTATCAAAAATATTTTACTTAACTAGCAGATAAACAAACATACAAACAGAAACAATAACGCCGAAGCCAATCTTATCGGCACCTACATAATGCCCTCCTACAGAGAAAAGCTACAAGTGCAATTAATTCATAGAAGCATAATTAGACTCTCAATGGTTATAATAAGGTTGGAAGTGCAATACAATGAATATAGTAGATATGCCTTTTTTACGATAATAAACGATATCAATAATCAAATCAGGAAAACCCATACTTTAATGTTCTCATTAATTACTTTACGAGAAACAATTTGCAACATTTATGTACTAAGGTACAGTCTGCTACTAAGAAGGGTACTAAAAAAAAAAAGGACAGATACGCAATTCGATAATCAAAGCAAATTTAACCCTCTGTCTTAAGAAATAAGGTCACTTATACATACGCGGTTCTATGAGACTTGCCCTCTTTTTTGCTTTTTTGCGGCGGCGTGGGACCAAAGAACGCGGGTTACTGCATTTTAAATCTAATGTGGTTAGCAATAGAGTATAGAATGCTTTGACTATTACATTTATTATTATTTCCCTTTATTTAAATTAATATTTGCTTTTCAGGAAGACCGCACCTTTCGTTTAAGTAATAATAATATAAATAAATAAATATTAGGGTGACTATGATGTAACTATGATATATTAAATATAGATATATTAGATTTAGATCGTACAGTCAGAGAACAGTAGATCTTGGGTCTAACCAAATTGGCTACCCCTGAACTAGGCCAACGTTTCGTCTGATATAATTTAATTTAATATTGATTAGTTTAAAAAAAAAAGTAAATTATTTTAAATATCAATAATACGTTTCATCATAAGTAGATACATATTTGATATAATACAATTAAAAGTTAAAACTAAACTTATTTAAATTAAAATAAAAACTATTGTCTATAATATAATACCTATATACAGCGGTACAGAACCCTAGGTATGCGACACCGACTCGCACTTGACCGACTTTTTAATAATTAGATCACGATTCTAGAACATAGGATACGTAATACAAATGTCAAGGATTACTTATTAAACATTAAAACTAAACTAAACTAATAAAGCAAATAAAAACACCGACATCTAACAAGATGTCCCGTTTCCATGGCAACCGATCGTATCTAAGGGCGACGCGAAGTAGGCTGCCCATTAAAATGTACGCGGCGAGGACAAGGCCGCGTTGCTTCCGATATAATAGCGTGGATAATCATACTAGTAACCACAATGATGAATATGCTATAGAAACAGACTGATTTTATATTCAACTTGCTTTTGCCCGCGAATCCGTCCGCGTAGTTCCTTCGCTGCTTCCTTGGGGACTGTCCAATTTTCCGGGATAAAAACTATCCTATGCCAGGCCAGGGTAGTGATTCTTTCAAAAGCAAAGGTGAGCGAACGCGGGAGTGAATGTCCAAGCGGCGAGTTTAAGTTGTCCCGTCAGAGAGAGCAAAACACATATTAGCGCGTGCATTCTCAATTTGGCAGCCTTATACGTTCGAGAAGCCAAGCTGCCAAATTGAATACCTACACGCACTGAAATGTGTTTTGTTCGCTTTGACGGGACTACTTAAACTCGCCGCTTGGACTTCACTCCTGCATTCACTCACCTTTGCTTATGAGAGAATCACTACCCAGCGTTCATTCGTATATGCGGTATATGGAACCATTTCCCTATTATGGTGGAGGTCCTAGGATACAATTTCAATTGACAACAGGAACTTTGTCTCAAAAACATAGGTATTCATTATTTTTCATTTTTTTGTTCATTATTTACTGAGTTTTTTTATCTGCTAATGGCTAAAGAGCTTAAACGCCACATGGTGTTGTCTACGTCACGTCACAGCCAGTGTTCCATAATGCGATATGCGATTATAAACAAAACTACGTCATTCCGACCACTAGTCCAAAGCAGGCGTAGCAAATACTGGTAATATTCAATAAATATATTTTTCCCAGTAAATAATGAAAAAAAGTAAGGTTTTGAGACAAACCCTCTAGCTCACCTTTTAAAGTTCTTGTGTTTAATCGTTTTACTCAAATATCTCACAAACTGTCTTGAAATCGTTAATACATTGAGAGACGAGGAAACAAATAACTATGTAGTTATGCATCGAGTGAGATCAATACCCTGTCCTTGATTTAACGAGAGTAAAACGAATATATCAAACTAAAGGACGCCCGCGACTTCATACGCGTAGAATTAGTTTCCCGCTACTCCCCCCATTTCTTCCCGTTGGGGGTCAATTTTCGGAAAATCCTTTCTTAGTGCTCACTTACATCATGAAAGGAACCCCTGTACCAAATTTCAAGTTTCTAGATACAGTAGTTTCGGCTGTGCGTTGATATGTCAGTCAGTCAGTTTAGCCTTTTATATATATAGATAACCTTATTTTAATAACAACGCTGCATGTTCACGATTTTTTGATAGGCCTTGGCTTTTTTTTATTGAAAACGTTACTAAGAAATCAATTAGTTGTGTATTAGTAGTTATGATAATTTTATGTTATATATTGTTATGTATGTTAGTCTGTAAGGTATTTGTAAATATGGGCCTTGTGGCCTGAAATAAAGTTATTCTATTCTATTAGGTACCATTCGTTATTTCTTATTTTTGCCTTAATTTCAATTAAAAATTCAAGTGAAAACCGCTAAATACATTATATGTATGCCTAATCATAAACTACCGTTTTTAGATTTTTTGTCCGTCTGTCTGGATGTTTGTCTATAATAGGCTCCGAAACGGCTCAACAAATTTTAATGAAAAACCATTCTATTTTGATATCTTGCAGAGTTTACAAAATATAAAACCGAAGTGAACCGAAGGCATGTCGCTAGTTGTGTAGTTAAAAAAACCGGCCAAGTGCGAGGCGAACTCGCGCACGAAGGGTTCCGTCCCATTATCTATACAACATAAGCTAAAAACGGCAAAAAAAAAACACGTTTGTTGTATCGGAGCTCCCCTTAAATATTTATTTTATTCTGTTTTTAGTATTTGTTGTTATAGCGGCAACAGAAACACATCTTCTATGAAAATTTCAACTCTCTATCTATCACGGTTCATGAGATACAGACTGGTGAGCTGGTGACAAACAGACAAGGGACAGCGGAGTCTTAGTAATAGGGTCCCGTTTTTACCCTTTGGGTACGGAACCCTAAAAACCTACTTCTCTCTCACTCGCACTCATACGCTCATAGCATAAGTTTATCTAACCGATTTTACACACAACCGAAAGATTTTAAAGAGAAACGGTCGATCAAGTGAGCGGGCTCACTCGTCGGTAAAGCGACCTAATTAAGAATGCACGCTCTGACGAGACAACTGAAACTTGCTAGTTAACCATTGGTCCGTCGAGCTCTAGGGTATTGATTCTCTCAAAAGCAAAGGTGAGCGAATGCAGGAGTGAAGTCCAAGCGGCGAGTTTAAGTAGTCCCGTCAGAGCGAGCAAAACACATACTTATAATTAGGCAGCCTTATACGTTCGAGAAGCTATGCTGAAAAATTGAATACATGCGCTGAAATGTGTTTTGTTCGCTTTGACGGGACTACTTAAACTCGCCGCTTGGACATTCACTCCTGCGTTCGCTCACCTTTGCTTTTGAAAGAATCACTACCCTGACGAGACAAGTGAAACTTGCTAGTTAACAATTGGTCCGTCGAGCTCCAGAGCGAGTTGTTTAGGATCCTACCTATATTTTACAAATTATTAACTACAATAATCTAAAAACAAAACTAAAGCAGCCTATTGTCTTTGTCACTTATGACAACGATAGTGACGTCACTAAACTAGTTGTTATGACGTCACCTTCCGGTGCGCTGATATCGATACTCTATTGTCTTTATTGTAAGAATTTATGCCAACGGCGTAAGAGATATTTTGCAACGTATCTATTTGTCGATAGCTGACTTGTAACAAATCCTATAGTTATATTTATTTGTTATTAGCTGTGTTATTTTAAATAACTCGCCGGCGAGCTCGTCGTAGAGGCACGGACAAGCGTAACTTGAACTATCGACCTTAGTCGTAATTCAACGCAGCTCAAAAAATATGGTAGATTCATAACAGGGCAATGTCTGCGAGGGGGTCAAGTTATGATGGACACTAAAAAAAAGTGAGTAACGTATATTTTCTAAGTGAATAGCTAAACAATATGTTTTCAAACAAAATTCGAAGTGAAAGTGACGAGGTTGGCCCTACGTGCTACTTTCGTTAATTTCATACACATCGCCTTATTGTATGCGCTATAGAGTTCAAATTATTTAACAATATTTGCAGAGCTACACTTTGTGGTATAAACGTAATCCATACTAATCCATACTAATATTATAAATGTGAAAGTGTGTCTGTCTGTCTGTCTGTCTGTCTGTCTGTTACCTCTTCACGCTTAAACCGCTGAACCGATTTAGATGAAATTTGGTATGGAGATAGCTTGAATCCCGGGGAAGGAAATAGGCTACTTTTTATCCCGGAAAATTAGACAGATCCCGATGGAGCAGCGATAAACGACTTCTACGCGGACGGAGTCGCGTTCAAAAGCTAGTGAAAAATATATTTAGTTTAAAATTTTATGAGTGGTTACTGTTTTAGGGTCCCGTACCGTACCCGACGGGTGCCCAACGGTACGGTACCCTATTAATATGCCTACGCTGTCCGTCCGTCTGTCCGTTCGTCCTAAAATTAATGAGCTGTTATCTTTTGAACCGTAGGATAGATAAAGGGTTGTTTTTTTTATTTTTATGGTGGATATACTAAAAAAAATGTAAGAAAAACATTATTAAAGGGGTCCAAGAGACATTTTTTTTCAAGGTATTTTTATTTTTGTTGTATTGTAAAAACGGTAAATTCTATACAAGCGTTATATGTTCTTAAATTAAATGTTATCTATGTAAATAATAGACCCCGTCACGATTTCGCCCGGATTTAAAAAGTAAAGTCGACTACAAAGAGATGTATTCACTTTTCCACCCAATTCCATTGTAATAAGGTCCAAACCATCTTGAATAATCGATCGAATCGAAATGTTTTACGATGTTTGACAATACTGTGCTGATTCAAATAAAACAAACATTAATTTATATTAAAAAAACATTACTACTTAAAGAAAAAAAAATACGATCGTGACAGAGTGGAAAATTTCAGTGCATCGAAAAAGATTTTGACCCAATCATACTCCTCCGTTCCTTCACATACACTAACAAATCTCTTAAAATCTTTATAGTTGGTTAAGACACTTATCAATAAATACTTATATATAGTTACTTTTATAATCAAGAACCGACTAATTCCACTAAGTGTGCTCACAGACTTACATATTGTCAGTGACGTCACACTGCTACAAACGCTTAGTGGCGAGCGGTGCGTTTTTATAAATAGCGCGCTATTTTTGAATTTTATGGGTTAATGATTACATATTTAGCCATCGCGTTGGTACACTGAGTATGCAGTCAATTGCTTTAATAAAACCCTTTAATCAAAATAATAATGTAGAAGTAGTTTCAAAGTAGTAAAATAAAACGTAATTTTAACGTCACCGCTTCCCACATACCTACCTACGTTTTATAACACGTGTTATTTTATCATGAGCGATAGTTGACTATTTACTTCGTTCGTTTTGCTATACACTAAACATATTGTATGTAACATTCAACCAATGTATCTCCAATATTTGAAAAATAAATACATTTTATAATTTAGATTGAGTAAAACAATAAATACATATGAATAATTAGTTTAGCGTTTCCGCAGTGAACTCCAGCTTTCAAGTCTGTTTTGGGACTCGTCGGGATAAAATATTTAAATATATAATGAGTTTAAGGTTTAAGGCGGTGAAGGGAAAATAATTTAGGTTAGGATTGATATGTTAATGAATAAACATCTTTATCTCTTTTAACATAAGGCTTATTTGCGTAAATAATTTAAAAAAGTGGCAGAGAAAATAAAAAACATTTTTTTTGTATAACAAAGTTGACTTAATTAAATTATTTATAGGAAATAAATGATTAAAGAATGCCACATGACATGCAATAAATAAATAAACAACTTCATCATTGAACAGACATCTATTGCTATTGTATTGATTAGCAATTGATTTATTATTAAAGATCTTACATAATCTTTAATCAATGCATAATATTCAATATACTTAAACAAATCGAACATGATAATTAATTACATTTAAAAAAAGTAACTAAAAATATTGTCATCGATATCGATAATCTCTAGCTATCGTCCCATCACTAGTGCTGATACGGCACACAGCGCAGGGTTGGGGCCGCCAAACCAAATTAAAATAATCTCTTCAGTTCAAATTCCACACAATCTCAAGAAAACATCACAAATTACAGCATTCAAGTTTGTCGTATGTAAAAACGATGAATTCATTTCCATATTTCTACCAAGGTCAAATATGGAACGCTGTCATTAATAATAAAAAAACATACCTAGATAGGTACTTTTTTTTTAACAACAGTTTCAGAAGGTGACTTCATGTCCAATAACAATGGTTATAACTCGAGGAAAACAATGGGCCATCTTACGTTTTTGTTTTTAGCAAGTCTCTCATTCCAGCCACAGGTAACATAATAGATAATTAACAAATTATAGGTTATAACAACGGAGAAATAGGTCATGTTTGAAACGAGTAAATAATTGACCGGAAGTACGTAAGCGACGATATTATCTGTTACAGATCAATTGAAGCACTTTTAAAAATAAAATCATTTACGTACCTTAAAAGGTTTATCCATGTTTTAGCAAATCCAGACAAAGCACATCACAATAGTTTAGGTATTTAACAATAGCCCGTGCACACTTATTCTAAACTGAGCGTAGATATGCACTATTTATACACTGTTCAGTTTTACAAACTTATATATAGCACTACACGACACCAAATAGTTTTACAAATTCACACGTCAATTACGGAATCGATAGGTTATAATTGAGATAATAAATATTATTATCTATAAAGTACAGTTAGCGGTCCCATAGCGTCACCAGTTGGCGCGAAAACAATCGAACGCGTTTAAAAATCGAATTGGTAATTTGTAAAATTATGATTATTGAACACAATAAATACAATATGGCGATTCGACGAAAATAACCGCGCCGCTCGGCGACGCACGGCCATTTTCGAGCGCGACCCGTTCGTATCTGTCCACGGTTGCTCCGTATTTTCTTACCCGCTCGCACGCTCTTAGGGCTGGCGCTGCGCTTGAATTTTGAAAATAAATTTATGGAAGTGTTTTTGTTTAACTTGCGTTTTATTTTTGAATGTTTGTTTTCCTTTTTATGTTTGGTTGTTGGTAAGATGGTTGCGTTAAGTTTTGTTATATTTTGTAATGTAAATAAAGCGTTTCGATATGATTGAGGGTGGAAATAAAATAATGCATACGATTAAAAATACATTACTAATGTTTGCAAGTAAAATAAAATAGCTAGGTCACGTTCGCCAAGAAATTTAGCGCATTAATTTTATTAGTAAACGCTCCGAAGACAACCAAACAAACTATACAATTAAAGTACCTACATAATTTAAGGAATTAAGTACAACACACAAAATGTTTACAATAGATAAAATGTAACATTATATACAAATATATATTTCATTCAATACACTGTTCTAATGACCATACATTAAAATTAAAGAAACATAAAAACTGATTAAAAAACCACGATCTGTGACGACCCTACGCTAACCCACACAGACATCACGTTCATGTATACATTTTTTTACGTAAATATAAATGATTGGCACAGTACACCGGCGGACAACAGATTAGTCAACATGGCTACTTTTAAATCAAATTAGTAAATTGATTTTATGAGTAATGTTAACATTTAAGATTTTAAGATAGTTTACTAATATTTTTTTAGTTTATCTACGATTATTTGTACATGATTTGCTTTAATTTTCTTTAACTATGCAGTCGGAGATGAACAACGGTGCTTTTATAATAAAATAAGTAATTGTTTAAACCAATTAAAAAAATATTTTTGAGACAAGCTTTTGTCGCGTTTGTTTAGGCTTCTGTACAAAAAGTTAAAAAACGGAACCCTTATAGGATCACTGGATCAGAAACCGATTTGCTCCGAAACTTTTGGACCGATTGAGTTGAAATTTGGTACACATAATAATATGTAAATTGATGACAACACAGATGTGGAAAGTAAATGTTTTTTTTTAAATATGTGTAATTTTCTAGGAACAAATCAAGAATTAAAAAAAAAAGTTTTGCTTACCTAACTGTGTCATATACTAAATGAAAGGGCTCGTTATGAGGATCTTAATTATATTTTTGTTATTGTTGTAAAATAAATAGTTTTGATTTTATTCATGAAAGAAGACGAAATTGACCATTCCCCCTGGGTAGTGATTCTTTCAAAAGCAAAGGTGAGCGAACGCAGGAGTGATGTCCAAGCGGCGAGTTTAAGTAGTCCCGTCAAAGCGAACAAAACACATCTCAGCGCGTGTATTCAATTTGGCAGCATGGCTTCTCGAACGTATAAGGCTGCCTAATTGAGAATGCACGCGCTAATATGTGTTTTGTTCGCTTTGACGGGACTACTTAAACTCGCCGCTTGGACATCACTCCTGCGTTCGCTCACCTTTGCTTTTAGAGAATCAATACCCAATGTTGGCAACGCTTTCACAGTCTTAAGAGTTATCGTGAGATTGCAATCCCGAGATTGTAAATGACTATGGGCTCTAAAGTCCAGCTACAGGTGGCCTGTGTGCTCATATGCATTCTCCATAAAAAAAACCCTATTCGAAATAGTGTCAAAATTCTAATTATCGAAACAGCAAAATAGAAATGGGAAAAACTTAGCGAAATATCCGCTATTTACGGTTTCACCGTTGCAAATTTTTAATTAACTCTTATCGGACGACGAATTATAAACCGCACTAGGGGCTCTATTCTACTCTTACCGAGGCCTGATTGCTCTTGACATGTCATTGTATGGTTTTTAACTCGGCCGCCCTTACTGTCAAGTAAATAAGAGCATCCTAACGTTGACAATTCTATATGGCGAAGGCTAGACGTACAATAAATATTGTTATCCATCAATATTTATCTCATATTGTGATATATATTGTTCGTCTAGTCTGCTATATTGATGGATAACAATATTTATCACGGAAATCTAGATTTCTTGATTCTGGATGGCAGTTTGTGATAAATATTGAAATCCTTCAATACGCTAGACTACACGATCAGTAAATATTGTGATATAACAGTATAGTTTTTGCCTCCATATCCAATACACGTCCGAATTCAACGAAACACGTTACAGTACTGACGTGATAAATATTGAACGTGTAGCCTTTCCTCTGTATTGCGTGAATAGAATGAAATCCATCAGTATTTATCATATTGATGGATCACAGTATTTATTGTACGTGTAGCCATCGTCTATAGAGAGGTTTAGATTGACAATAAAAAAATCAGAAGTTGATTGCTATCTTAGTCTAACTTTCAACTTAGAAAAAGACAGCAAAATTGTAATTCTTGCTCTGAAGTAAGACAGCAATAAACTTCTGCAATTTTTATTGTCAGTCTAATTCGCGCTTATGTTGTCAAAAAGCTAGTAGGTTTTCCGCAGTAGAATAATTATTTTAAGTAACTCCTCGGCGAGATCTTCGGCAAACATGCACCGATTGATCAGTCAGTACGAATAAATTAAATGTTCATGCATGTCTCGATTTTAGTCGAGCTGCAAGTACGGTTATGAGTAGAGTTCATAAATATGTGTACACTTTAGTCCCTTGTCACTTTAATCGCTGTGCCAATGAAGAATGTCAGTAGGTACGCCAAATCGCTTGAAACTTTGTAACAGTAATGTTTATAAATAAACAAACATAATACTTTTTATTTCATTCAAATAGACCCAGTAGTTTTGATTCTACAAACGTTTGAAATTTGGATCAATAATATTAAAGTGCGTGGACGCCATCTTGCTTGAGTGACGTCATCGTTCAACTGCGGTACGCGCCCTTATATGAACGAGTAAGTTTACAGGGCTATATATTCTTAACCGTAATAAGTAGCCAGTTGAAATTTTCACAGAATACGTGTTATTATAAAATCTATCGTTTAAAACTATAAAATGAACAATAAATCAAATCCCAAGAGGGGTCCCCATACAAGAAACATGAAAAAAAAATCTTTATTTTTAGCATTTTTATACGGATTGTATTTTTATAATGGCTTCCTATTTTGATGCTATTTTAAACTTAAATTGTAGTCTAATTTTCATTGTTTACGACTAAATAGCAATCTTAAGTAAAACTTCGGCAAATATGTGACAAAACCGATTTTATCAACACGATGGTTTAGGCGGTCACCCATCCTGTTTTAGACTACGCGTGTAGTTGCTTAACTTTGGAAGACGAAATACGGGTTGTATTTGTATGATAGCTTTTTATTTCGGTGTCACATTAAGCTTAAATGATAATCTAAACTCCATACTAACATATATAGTTTACGACAAAACAGTAAACTGTAGTAAATCTCTTACAAATATGTTTAAAAGTGCCTAGTTTAAATCAACACGATGTTTAGGTAAGCGGTGGTTGCTTAACTTTGGTGGTAGGCCTTTCTTTACAAATTTCGTGTTAAGTAATGTAGAATTAATATCGCTACCGTATAAAAGAACGAACTATAAAACATGATTTTTTGATTGACCTAGTAGTAGTTCTGATACTTCGTGTATTCATTACATCGATTTCAAATTTCGCGCGCGGGCGCTACCAGGTTCCTCAGTCAAGGTAGTGTGTGTTGGTTTTTTTTTGTGGGACCAACGCCCTTTGTTACACTTTGGTACAATAGAGGAGAATCTTGACTTCTACGGCTCCGACATTTTAAACGAGTAAGATCACTTAAAACTACGGGTACGCTGTACGAGACCGCGTATATAGCGAACTGCGTGAATCATAATATTGTTGAATAGTACAGTCGAGTACAAAGATATGTATACACTTTTTCACCTTATTCCATTGAAATAAGGGCCACAAATGTATACATATTTTTGTACTCTACAGTACCTACCGCTGCAGGCTCGGCCGCCTGTGTCCCGCGTCTCGCACTTGGTTTTTAATTTTTGGCATGTTTCACCTTAGCTATCAACATACTCTATTGGTATTTTTATGTAAAAAACGGTGAACCCAAAATTAAAAGTGCCTATTTATTATTCTAATTTTATTTAACCAACTTACTCGACAAACATTACAAACAGAAAAGCCGGTCAGTGACAGAAAGTTTGTTTAGTTAAACTGTATGTAATACAAAACAATAGATACCTAACCATAACTACCATAGTAACATCAAAACGAATTCGTAAAAATAATTACGAGTATTACGACTTACAAAGTTAAGCAACTACAAGCGTAGTCTAAAACAGGATGGGTGAACGCCTAAACCATCGTGTTGATAAAATCAGTTTTGTCACATATTTGTAGAAGTTTTACTCAAGATTGCTACTTAGTCGTAAACAATGAAAATTAGACCACAATTTAAGCTTAAAATAGCATCAAAATAAGAAGTCATTATAAAATAAAAATACAATCCGTATAAAGATGCTAAAACAAAAGATTTTTTTTCATGCTTCTTGTATGGGGACCCCTCTTGGGATTTGATTTATTGTTCATTTTATAGTTTTAAACGATAGATTTTATAATAACACGTATTCTGTGAAAATTTCAACTGGCTACTTATTACGGTTAAAAATATATAGCCCTGTAAACTTACTCGTTCATATAAGGGCGCGTACCGCAGTTGAACGATGACGTCATCATCCGTGAGCGCTAGCCGCCGAGTTTCGAGCGCCGCATACGAAGTTTAAAATTCAATATCTCGAAAAGTATTTGACGTATCGACATGATTTTTTTAAAGCAATTTTTTGTTTTTAATGAAGAATACGATAAGCCAAAAATCTAAACTGGCTGACATTCTCTATTCATATATCGCAGTTTAAACATGACATTAAATAGACAAGGTACTAAAGTGTATACATATTTAAGAACTCGACTATACTTATGCCTGAGGCACGCACTAACTCAGTTGATAATTATGTAGTAAATATAATTAAAATAAATAAATAAATATCAGGGGACAATATCACACCAATTGACCTAGTCCCAAAATAAGCTCTAGGCTTGTAGGTACTGTGGGTACTAGACAACAATATAAATACTTATATAGAGAAATATATACTTAAATACATAGAAAACATCCAATACTCGGGGACATATATTCGTGCTCACCACACAAATATCTGCCCTTACCGGGATTTGAAACCAGGACAGCTAGCTTCGTAGGCAGGGTCACTACCAACTAGGCCAGCGCGTCGTCAAATAATACTAATATAATATCTAATAAGCCTTTGCCCGCGACTTCGTCCGCCTAGAATTCCTTTAAAATTTAAAATTCACTAAGAGACGAGCATACTCTTTTCTCATAGGCCGGCTACGCAGCTCCAATTCCTCCATTAGACTAAACTAAACTATTACTTTGAAACTCGAAGTTCGAAGTTACGTTTGCATATTCTATAGGCTTCATACTTTCGATTAATATGTATGTAATTGGTCTATTAAACAAGCAATAGCAATTTTTAAAAAAGTTTACTTTTAGTTTTTTTTTTATTATGGACTGTACTGGACTGAAATTTTTCGGACAACCTATTCACCATATATTACTTACCATATTAAATTTGATATTAAATATTTTTTATCGAATAAACAGCTGGGTGAAAGTCGTCTCCTATTCGGATCCCCTACTATATGGAAATAAAAACCATTTGGAGAATAAGCAAATAACAATGTATTAAATTATATACATAATATAATGAAGTCATCCATACTATTTACGATAAATTAATAAAGTTAGTTAAAACGTATAACATATATTTGAGTAGCTTAGTTTTTATTTTAATTTAAATAAGTTTAGTTTTAACTTTTAATTGTATTATATTAAATATGTATCTGCTTATATGTTATAACTGGGTGAATTGAAAATTAACAAAATTGCCAATTGTTTTGAAATACAAATGTCATAAATAATAAATTAGAGAGCTAAAGGAGGGAGGGAGCATAAGAGTTGTAGAAAGGGGAGTTATAATAGTTTGAATTTGTGTAGTTATACGGCAAAAACATTACCATTTAGTTTTGTATGTGTTAACTTTTTGATTTATTCCCCCATTGTTTGTATGTGTGAACGAGATTTATCTGCCCGCGCACCGTGTACTGTGCCACTGTTTCGGTATTTTAGTTAATTTATTTTTAGCTTACCCGCTTTGGATTTCCGCAAAAAGCGAACGAAATGACTGCAAACGATTTCTAATGTTTTATTTAAGTGGCAGCCCTAATAACTACAGATTAAAAATATTATCGTTTAGGTTTTAGGTTGTCATTTTTTATGTTGGCGATGTTGGCAGTACGAAGTTTTAATTTTAGGTTGGTAGAGCTTGAATTTGAATTAAATTTTATAATGTTCTTTGGAACTAGTGCCACAGAATAAATAAATGAAGATAGTCGAGTTTAGTAAAAACAAAATATTGCATTAAAAGCGAAACAATTATGGATGTTTTCTATGTATTTCTCTTTAAAAGTATGTTCATCGTTGTCCAGTACCCATAGAACAAGCCTAGAGCTTAGTTTGGGACTAGCTCAATTGGTGTAACATTTCGATTCAATAAGATAATTAATTACTTTAATTAGGCCCGGTTTTTTTGCTGTGTCGGTCGATATTTCGTAGTTGAATTGAACAGTAAGTTATTTAAGATAATCGGCTACCTGCCCTAACACAATCCTAACAATGATACGTGACATTTAAACATTCGGTATACAATCCGAAGTTAACAAGTATTCATATCACTGGGTTTCATACAAACTGCGCCATGTACATTAAAACGTCACACCTGTCATTGTTACAGGGCGTTTTACAACATGAAGATTTTTATTATAAATGCGAAAAATACTCTGTTTGTCCAAGCTCTCACAGCTAAACTACTGAATCAATTTTAATGAAATTTGGAATAAAGATAGCTTAAAACTCGCGGAAAAACAGTGTATTTTTTATCGCGAAAAAATTGCCTATTCTCGCGATTGTAGTCGAACGGAGCCGCGTGCAATAGCTACTAAGGTAGCAGGTAAGTAGGTATTTAATTTGATTATCCTTTGTATGAGTAATATTATACAAATTCAACGGATGACGTTCTCCAGTGAGAATGCGACATAAGGCATTGTGAAAGAAATGTTTACTAACAGGGTTGGGTTGTTCAAACATTTAGGCGTTCGGTTGGGAAATAAGACATACGAAGTCAACTGATACTTTGTGACTTTTAAAGAAGTAGAATTTTAATTTGGCAAATCAATTCGGACTCAAAATGCACAAAATGTTGCCACATCTCTTGCTATTCGAATCAATATTTAGAAAACCGGCCAAGTGCGAGTCGGACTCGCCCATGAGGGGTCCCAGGGCCCTGCCAAGATGCACTACGCTAACTAGCGTTTCTATTCGTTTCGTGTTTAAACCAATCGCGTCACTGGTAGATCACGTGACTTTTCGTATCACGTCATCAACCAGTGACGCGATTGGTTTAAACACGAAACGAATAGAAATGCTAGTTAGCGTAGTGCATCTTGGCAGGGCCCTCCACACCGTTCTTGCATAGTATTTATACTATGGTTCTTGTATGCTCCACTCATTTTTTTTGAAGCGGCGATCGAAAATTCGAAATACATCCTCTGACAAAATTTCCACTTACTACCTAGTATAGTTTATGCGATACAGCCCGCTAAGAGACAGACGAACGGACGGACCGGAGACTTAATAATTTGCACCCTATAGGTACGGTACCCTAAAAAGTAAAATTGATACTATATTAAGGTAAGTATTTAATTAAATTAACTGCTTTGCAAATGCATTTTCCCTTTATTTTAGTTTTATATATAGAATTAGATTAAATATAGGTTTTTTTTCAAGTCCTACAACTTTTTTTTTTCAAATTCTCCGTTAAATAGATCCCTTTACCATATTTTTATTCTGTAATTAATTATTTCATTGTATGTATTCATACCCACACATACAGCAGTATCACAGCTAAAACGGCATAACTTATAATATGCATAACCTCAAGTTTCAATTGTACGTACACAGAATAAGGTCGAAATCGCGTTGCGTTTATTTTCGACTTTCGTTTAACAAAATATAATGATCGCGGTGCAACGGAACACGCTACTTGCCGTGTTCCAAATTTGAGCAGATTTGATTTTCGAACGCGGTGACGTCATAGATCGATTTAATTATTCCGGACCGGGACCGCAAGTTGTATTCATATTTTTTTAGAATTAATAAGAAAAGGAAATATCAATTCATCATAACATCATATTATAGGTGTGTTATGTAATAAACTGTAGGTTAAACAATTAAGGATATTTGTATTTTAATGATGTATTATGAATAATTCATGTAATTATGCAATTATATTAGTCTTTGTTGGGTTCTGTCTAGCGTTGAAAATGTCGGAAAAAATCAGTTTTTTTTTCCGTCTTTTTTCGGCTTTTTTTTAGGAAAAATAACAAATGAAGAATTTATGTAAATTCTTTTGAGAAATAAAAAATCTTTAAACCGATGAATAATGACAATTTATTCATAGTCAATCACTGTCACTCTCGCCACCTATTTCAATTGCTTCTGCCTTCATATCGTAGATGTCGCCCTTTTGTATGTGCAAATAAGACCGAATATAGATTAAAATAACAGCAGAAATATTCGTTGGTTTTTTTCTATAAAAATCTGAGAAAAAACGAGATGTTTGGAATAAAACGGGATTTATTCCAGACTTTTTCAACGCTAGTTCTGTCTGATCAATCCTCAGAACTATAGTAAATTTAAGTAAATTTTAATCTAAAGCATTGGCCGAAGGCAGGTAGGTGATGCTTTTAAATAACTTGCTCTTTAACTAGACGAACCAATTTTTAACCGGCGAGTTTAAGTTGCACCGTCAAAGCTTATAAACAACATTAAATGTGCATTTAACAATAGCGGCCTTTACACGTAAAGTTCGGACCGCGGGAAACGCCACGCGCCGTTCCAATCTTCGTTCCGAACCGTACATTTTTACTATTTTACTATTACAGTTGCATTTACACGTACGGTTCGAAACGAAGATTGGAACGGCGCGTGGCGTTTCCCGCGGTCCGAACTTTACGTGTAAAGGCCGCTATTATTTAGTAGCTTTATCCGTCGAGTGAGCCCGCTCATATGACTTCGCACACTCGATTGAAGGGTTCTTTTTAACTATTAAACAATGAAGTAATGTTGGCGCTGTTTTTTTTTCTAACGTTTGAATGAGCACACGCTTCGCTCAAGCACAAACCGGTATTGTAATAGAATCGATAAGGTAACGATTATCAGAAGTCATTATCTGTTTGATAAGTAATTATGAGTTTAAACCGACCCGATTAAATAATTGACAATTTTACTCGTTATCGGCCAAGGGCGAGTTATTCAGTCAATGAAAAGAAGTTGACTATAGTGCCCGGCCGATAAGAAGTTAATCCTGACACCTGTCATTTCAGTACAAATTATAACCTCAAACCCAAGAATAGGTTATACATTGTACTGCGATGACAGCTGTCAGGAATGTCAGGATTGACTTCTTAACGGCCGGGCACTATAGACGACGCCCGCGACTACGCGTAGGATTAGTGTCCCGCTACTCCCGCTATTTCTTCCCGTTGGGGGTCTAGGTTAGGTCTGTCAGTAGGGTTGCCATATATAGAAATTAAAAGTCCTGGAAGAAGATCTATTTTAATAGAAAAATTCTGACATTTCTCGCAATAATAGAGATTTATTAACAATTGCATTTTAATAATTTAATTTTTGTAACAAATTCAGTATTTTTGTTTAGTGTTTATATGCATTTTGTTGATTAGTGGCTACATTTTTTATTGTATACGTAAATTGACCATTTTGATTTCTTATACAGTAGGTATTTGTTTGAAAATTTAAATATTTATTTTATTCTCTTTTTAGTATTTGTTGCAGCGGCAAAAGAAAAACATCTGTGAAAATTTCTACTGTCTAGCTATCTGGTTCATGGGATACAGCCTGGTGACAGACAGACGGACAGACGGACAGCGGAATCTTAGTAATAGGGTCCCGTGTTTACCCTTCGGGTACGGAACCCTAAAAATATATTGATCTGCACTTTCAATCAGTTGCTTCTAGTCTAGGGGTCACAAAAGAATGGTTACGTTGGGACCCTAGTCGCGACAACACAAATAATGGTTGTGCAATGACTTAACAAATTCCTTAACAAGTATGGCTGACCCTTTGTGCCAAATATTTATTTGGTAAACGTCACGTTTTGGATACTATGTAATAAGTTATGTGTAAGTGGGTGGAAATGCCCTTCAATTATTAAATATTATATACGAGCGCCTTCGCTTTGCTTCGATTTTTTCTGTAAAACATGTAGGGTCAGGGAGGGAACAGTAGCTCGGTGGGAACAGTGGCTCGAATGTGCTGTACTCGAAAGGGAAGGAGCTTTATGTCTGTCCTCTACATCAATCGGAGGCGTTCGGTACCCGATCATGCTCGAACTAGTTAGTGAGTCGCTCCGGCGCCATGCGGACGAGTTACGATGCCTTTTTGTTTTAATCCCTAATAAAACTACATTTTCAGATAAGTTTCACTCAATTTTATTCTTATCTCGTACGAGATTTTTAATTAGTTATATTTTTGTCTAAGAGTGTGTCTAATCGACTTAGTAATGGCTGATAATTCAAGGCCCTCAACTTTGGTGTTTGCTTCTAGTTTGATCTAAAATCCAAAATGGCGACAGGGTCAACAGTAGTTCGTTTCGGAAAAGTACACAGTCGCTCTCGAACCACTGTGTACATGCAACTCTTTACATTACATTATATTAAACCAAAAATGACAATTATTTATTACTGAGTTTATTTAATTCACAAGAAGATTGATGTTCTTTTAATTTTTGCCTTTAGAGGTATGGTTGTAGATTTGCTAAAACGTGATTTAATATTTGTGTCTATTATTTCTAAGTAGGAAGTAGATACCTAAGCATTAAACCTTAGGTAAAAAAAAAACAATCCTTATCAATTTTATCTTTTTCCTAAAGATGTCAGAGACTATTTGGTCATTGAATATCAATACGTAGTCACTGTGTACTGTAAGAACCACTGTGTACTAGGAAGTGTACACAAAGGTTCGAGCCACTATGCACTGTTAGAATCACTGTGTACTTGGGGGTACTAGTGACTGTGTACATGTCGTAGTAAACAGTGGCTCGATTCCCATTTTTTTTTAAAGACTGGATATCTCTTTTTTGGTAAAAGTAATAGCAAATCTATTTGCTATATATGAAACTTCAATATTGCACTGTGCTTTGTGCTTGGCATAACTATTTCAGGGATTTATATTTTTCAAGCAACAGCCTGTTGAAAAAATCCTAGCCACTGTTCCCTCCTTGACCCTACATAAACCAGAATGTAATGTATGAATCACTCTATCTATTTGTGAAAACCGCATTAAAATCCGTTGCGTAATTTGAAAGATCTAAGCGAACATTGTGATTTTTATTTGGCATTTTTTGTTGTACCTTTTGACTTTTACCGAAGAAACAGCCATAAACGAAATATGCGCGGAGTCGCGGGAAAATGCTAGTGTTAAAAAAAATAAAGCATTAAAAAAAAGTTTGCAAAACCTGCAATCTCGTTTTAATGTTTTATTAATTTACTTAACATATTTTTATAATTTTTTAAGTTTCCTTCCGGATAAAACCGGGTCGGATCTGATCGGACGGCGAGTAAGTAAGCGCCGATAACAAATACATACATGATGATAAGAGTTAAACGATTGCACAAGTACTTTTATTATTTCTTAACATTCGAATGTAAGACGGCGGTAGAAGTACATATCACACGTGAAATTTAAGTTCGTTGTTTGTGCTTTAATTTAAGATATTTTTCAGATTTTTATTATACTTGCACCATGTATCTCTACTAATAATATTGTTTTTTGTTTGTTTGTCAATCTACGCCAAAATCGAGCATACTAAATAGATAGACAGTTAAAAGATTGGAAGCTCATAAATTAAGTATTTGGTTCTTATGACGTCATAATCTGATAACTAATCTGTTCGATTTGTTTTTTTTATTTTTTTATATAGATCTCTTGCGATTATCTCCAGTGAACATAAAAACAATCCAGGTAATGGCGTACAATAGGGCAGTTCACTTAATAATGTAATTATTATTAAATCTAAAATCGACGTCATGGTTCCTAAGAACGATCTCGCTATCTCTCATAGTTTCCGACTTCTCCATACTGACCAATTTGGATTGTACACCCTGTATAGTAGGTACTATATTTTTAAATGCTAGCTGTGAGAATTAGTACTTATACATATAATCAGCCGACACGTAACTATTATCAAGCTCATTGCGAATTTCGAATCGATGGCTTGAGATAAAATTTCCCAATTTTATTGCATTGCATTGCATCATGCAACTGTCACGTACAAACGATACTATTTTTATTTCAACTTTGAAATCTTATAATATACTAGCTGTTGCCCGCGACTTTGCCTGCGTAGAACTCATTACTCAATCCTCCAAAATACCCTCCATTGCAGCCAAAGACACTCCAAGCATAGACAATCTCGATATATTTTTATCAATTACAACAAGGCTTGGGCATTCCACAAACAGCCACTATCAAATGTACAGTCAACAGCATAAATAAGTGATCATTTATGTACCTTGTCACTTTAACGTCGTGTTTGAAATGTTATACAAAATTGTGTAACGATTGAAAGCGACAAGGTACAAAAATGATCACTTATTTATGCTGTTGACAGGGTATTGATTCTCTCAAAAGCAAAGGTGAGCGAATGCAGGAGTGATGTCCAAGCCGCGAGTTTAAGTAGTCCCGTCAGAGCGAACAAAACACATATTAGCGCGTGCATTCTCAATTAGGCAGCCTTATACGTTCGAGAAGCCATGCTGCCAAATTGAATACACGCGCTGAAATGTGTTTTGTTCGCTTTGACGGGACTACTTAAACTCGCCGCTTGGACTTCACTCCTGCGTTCGCTCACCTTTGCTTTTGAAAGAATCACTACCCTGAATCAATTAAACTTAATAAACTTACGAGTCCGTACGGGAACAACCCGATAACTTAAAAGGATACGTGGCTCCCTAGAAACGTCCATATTCGCAATAAACGTTCGAACTCAACATCACTGTTATTCAAAATTGATTTCAATTTCAATGACCATAAAATATAATTTTAAAGGCAGATGTTTGACTTACATCTTTTATGTTATTTGAAGTTTCATTTGTATAGTACGCTCTAGAAAAAATCGCTCTGTTCAAACAATTTATGTATACAGATGTTTTATAAGAATAAGTATAATACCTACATGATGTCATAATGACGTGTATTATAATATCATTAATCATTTTAATACATAGGTTTAAAATAAGGCTATTTTATATGTACCTACACCTTTTGTACAATCCCCAGATAAAACTATCCGTCAGTTAAATGTATTACTATCCTTTTCTGAAGTCATATGAAAGAAAAGGACAGAGCTAAAATTTATCTTCCGGATAGCTTTATCTGGGGATTGAAAAATCAGCCCTTATATACTTAAACGCTTTACAATAATTCATTTCACTATAAGATAAACAAAAAAAAACAACGCATATTCTTTCTTTATTTGTAGGTCATATAGGAGTTCTAATATGGTAATAGAGAAATATATTTAGATAGCTACGTAAAAATAATAAATATTTGCTTTTACTCGGAATCAAACCCAGAACCGATAGCTACATAGTCAGAACGTTTACAATTGTTTATAAATATATCTAGTAAGTAAATGCTTACGTCAATGTTATAAAAAAAACATTTAAAGTACTAATTTAGACAAAAACAAACAAAATATTTTATTAAAACTAAAATCGCCTAGTGTGCACCGCGGCTACGCACACATTGAAGACGTGTTCGTTTTTCAAATAATCCAAACTTAGCGCTTAAGGAAAAATCAACTTTATTGTAACTGGTAAAGGTTGAATCCAGTTTGTGATCTATTTTTATTATTAGGTGTGCGTACAATACGTGTTCTATTTGAAGGTATAACGGAATGGGGTGAATTATTATTATTATTATTACATTTTGTATGGTTTTTTACGAAACTTTTCTTTTTATCATGCATTCTTGAATATCTTTTGAAGAAAAGTTAAAGCATATTAAAAACGTAAGATATTTTAGAAGTAGGTAAAGTAAGATATTTTTTTGTAACGAACGACTATTAACAAGTGTGTATACACATTTGCTCGTGCTCTTCATACGAGTGGACGTAAAAATCTTATAAGTATTGTCTATTTCATAACTATTACTTCTAATTATAATCCAAAATACATAGGTGCTTAAGACTGCATATAGATTTCAAGATAATACTTTAGTTTATTTGAAAACAGAATAATATTAACCAGAGCGCCACTGGACGTACAGTCCAGTCTTAAGTAGTAAGAATCTCTAACATTTATTATAAGTTACTAGAGGACGCCCGCGACTTCGTACGCGTAGAATTAGATTCCCGCTACTACCCCCACTTCTACCCGTTGGGGGTCGATTTTCGGAAAATCCTTTCTTAGTGCTCACTTACATCATGAAAGGAACCCCTGTACCAAATTTTAAGTTTCTAGGTACAGTAGTTTCGGCTGTGCGTTGATATATAAGTCAGTCAGGTTTGCCTTTTATATATATAGATATAGATAACATAGTGATAAGCATTTAATAATATTAAATATCAAATTTAAAATACTTCTTCATTCAAAATTACAAAAATAATGAGATTATGCACAAAAAAACAAAGTAAACTAAAAATAGAAGAGTCGATATGCGTACGCGCACTAAACAGCAATTTCAGCCAAATGGATACGACACGGCGCGCGCCACACGGGGCGGTTTCAACTAAAGAGTTATTTTTAAATGAGACAAAGGAAATTCAAATTATAATGAATTACAAAATTTTGTTAAATTAAATTATATTACATTCGATGTTTCTTTTGTACATAATATGATAATATGTAAGGTTTTTAAAGTTTATTATTGGTCAATAAGTATTTAAATTTCCTATAATAGATAAGATAACAATATTAACAATACTAACGATATGTAAGTACAGTCAACACGTCATAAACATGTTTACACTTTAGTACCTTGTCACTTTAATTCACTGAGACAATTTCATATTAGTAATATGAAATAATATGACAAGGTACTAAAGTGTAAACATGTTTATAACGTCGACTGTACAATATAAATCGTTCTTTTTATATATCATGTCCTTTTGTTAATTAAATTCATGCCTAGCCTAACTACTAACATTTGCCTGCGACTTCATCCACGGAGAAGTCGTTTATCACTTTATTCTCTGGAACTGTCATTCTGCGATGAAAAGTATTATTGTCAATCTAGTACATGGACTATAGGTACCTACATGTTTGCCAAAAGTAGGATTACAATTTATTGCTACGCGTATTACGGTAACTTTAACACATATTAACTCAGAATACGACACAATAATTATTATCAATAATAATAATATCGTCATAAAAATAATTACAAAACGTCGTTTCAAATAATATTCCCCCCGTGTGGCCGCGCTGACCCGCGCTCCAAATGAATGTACCGGGCGCGGCGCACACCACGCGGAAACTACGTAATTATATTGTTACGAGTTTTATTTAATTCTTTTTTTAAAATATTTTTATTGTTTTTTTTTTTATAAACTGACTTAGCTTCTTGTCGTTTAGTCGATCAAATGATCGATAGTTAATCTACTTTGTTAAGAAAATATTTTAAAATGTTGATTTGTACGTTTTGACGGGACAACTTAAATGCGGGGGGTATATTCGTCGGTCGAGTTGAAAGGTTAGTTAAGAGTTGTTATTTTGATAATAGTTAATAGAAAATGTGATCAAAACTTGTTTTAATAACCTTGTTGCATTGCGCAATACTTTTCTCATATTTACACAATTTTACATATTTATTATTTTATTAGTTACACTATTATTCAAATAAGACCATTTATCGACTATGTAACTCTTAAACTC
The DNA here is from genome assembly GCA_948252455.1 of Acleris cristana. Taxonomy (NCBI): domain Eukaryota; kingdom Metazoa; phylum Arthropoda; class Insecta; order Lepidoptera; family Tortricidae; genus Acleris; species Acleris cristana. Next base: position 1,328,812 of record OX411798.1, on the reverse strand, counting down.
TGAGAATAATTTAAAAAAAAAACGCACCCATTTACTATTAACCCCCGATATAATGATAACCTCTTCTTTCAGCCCGCGACTTGTTCGTCGCTCGGATCTCCCTTTTTATCTAGTCAGTAACGATAGAGACGCACTGAGCGACAAGTGAGAAAATATAACTTGTGCTTCCCGTGTTGAGCTGATACCTATCCCTTAAACGGCTAAACCGATTTACGTAAAACGTAGCTAAGAACGGATAGTGTTGTTTACCTGTGTTATTTTTAATTGTAATGTTTCTCTGTAATGTTTTTGTTTGCTGTACTTGTAATAAAGTGTTTGTATTGTATTGTATTGTATTGTATTGTAATAGTATAATAAAACAAATAGGTAAACAAAGAGCTTTAAAAAACCCGCCTGTTGCTAACCGACATTTTATCGTTTTTTAGGTTTCCGTACCCAAAGGGTAAAAACGGGACCCTATTACTAAGACTCCGCTGTCCGTCTGTCTGTCTGTCACCAGGCTGTATCTCATGAACCGTGATAGCCAGACAGTTGAAATTTTCACAGAAGATGTATTTCTGTTGCCGCTATAACAACAAATACTAAACATACAACAAGCGTGATTTTTTTGCCGTTTTTTGCTAATGTTGTATAGATAATGGGACGGAACCCTTCGTGCGCGAGTTCGCCTCGCACTTGGCCGGTTTTTTACAATATGGCGTCTGGTTGCCGCCATATTGAATTTTGATTACTGTCATGTCTTTATTGACACACTAGATAAAGACAAATCGATTGACATACGAATCATCAAAATCGGTCCACGCGTTTAGTTTCTAGAGCGTCACAAAGGAACAAACATACATATATAGGCTGATAAACACATAACCTTTCTTCGGCAGTCGGTTAAAAAACACCACGTGTATTAATCATTATTCCGATAACTAGACTGTTTGTGGACCGTTGTATAAAAGGGGTGGCGAGGGGAGGGGAGGGGAGGGTACCCCCCCACGCCAGGCGCCGGAACTATAACGTAATCATTATAAAACACATAACAATATTGAAAATAAAAGATACTTATAGCCTGTGTCAATTGGGATTGTTCATATTTTTACAATTACTCTAATTCGAAAACCATTTCGAGGAATGGGGTTTTAAAGCCGTTCTGCATTATTACGTTTTTAAAATATTAATCTATTTCGGATATTTCAACAAAAGTATATTTAACCTTTGTTTGACTTTCGTTTTCGGCTTGAAGCCTTCCTTGGTGTATCTTACGAGTTAGGCGAAAACCGCTTGAAATAGTATGATTTAATACACTGTTACAATCACTTTTTATCATTAAATAGCATTTAATTGTTGTAATTTATTAGAAAATGCCAATCCAAATTTTAAATAATCATGTCATCCATAAAATGTCAGCTAAATGCCAACAAAACTATTGGGTCGAATACAAAATTAATGAAATGGGTCTCTTAAAATTACCTATTCTTTCGAATTAGAATGTAAAAACCGTGAGTTATTTTTTTTGGTCTATCCCAATTGAAATTGCCAAAGACGTAAACAAATTACTATATACTGTTTGACACATAACCTAAAATATTCACCAAGCGTGTTTTTATTAAAAACTAGAGGACGCCCGCGACTTCGTACGCGTAGAATTAGTTTCCCGCTACTCCCCCCATTTCTTCCCGTTGGGGGTCGATTTTCGGAAAATCCTTTCTTAGTGCTAACTTACATCATGAAAGGAACCCCTGTACCAAATTTCAAGTTTCTAGGTACAGTAGTTGCGGCTGTGCGTTGATATATAAGTCTGTCAGGTTTGCCTTTTATATATATAGATTATTGAATCTATATGGTTATTCTAAACAGCATTTTAACCGTTATTTAACTACGTTATTAACGCAGGTAACGTTTTTTGCAGATAATCACGCCGCCCTCCGCGCAGTCGGTTAAGGGTATAAACGGGAATTCATTGAAATATATTCGAGTAAAAACTGCAGAGCGAAACCTATGGAGACGACATGTTATAATTATTTAGGATTTTTTATGACGATTTATACATATATAACTTAGGTTTAGTTTTAAGTTAAAACGGGTGTTAAAATGATCGAAAATTAAGTTGGCTTTTTTATTTTAATCCGTTTTTGCAGAGTTGCATTAGCGACGTCGCTTTGGTTGTGGCCTTGTGGGTGAAAATAAAGTACTTTGGGTTCCCAAAAACACCCGCAATAAATTCGACGTGTTACTTCTACTAGTTATTAACTAACAAACAAATATACTACCGGCGTGAAATTAGCTGCCTAAAGTTAGTAGATAATAGAGGTAAATGCGGAAGCGTGTACTAGCGACCCGCCCTCCCTTAGCTTCGGTTAATAAAGTTTATTTTTAACACCCGTACATAATCCAGAGTTAATTAGACATTTTTAATCTTCCCTATTGAATCACTTTATCTTATGTAACCCATGATGAAAACCGCATAAAAATTCGTTGCGTAGTTTGAAAGATCTAAGCGTCAGAGGGACAGACACGGCGGGAAGCTACTTTGTTTTATACTACGTAAAGAAAGATGCTCATTAAAAATGGTATCTTTAATCATAAATCTTCATTTCGCCAAGAGGAGGTACAGATGTTGGTATAAATAAGTAGCCAAAAAGCCAAAAATAATATTAATATTAATATTAATATATTAAAGTAATATTAATAAATAATTGGCACAGTTTTGGCTTAAATTCAGAAGTCGATTGTAAACAAAAACTCTACAATATACACAGGATTTATTATTTAGGACATTTAACATCTGTCTATAGGTACATTTTTAAATTAAATAATAAAAAAAATATTCACCGACTCCACAGCTCTCTCTGTCCCACCCATCCTTTCCCTCGAAAAGCCTCGGCGACAAAAGTTTTAATTATATCTCCGGCTCGCTCTAACCCGCCGCCGGCGCCCGTAAGGCCGTCTCGCTCGCACGTCAGACTGTGCTTGCGTAGATTTTGTATTCGGACTTTTTATAAGATTGTGTTATTGGGAATACGGGAATAGACCTATTTAACCGACGACGCCGGGGTTTAGGGGAGGGTTATGATGTACAATAATGTAACTGACCGCAAGGACGGTAATGTTGATTTTAAATATTATGAACTGTGCGTTCTCCTAAGTAGGGAAAGCAATTTAACCGGTTATTAACCGTTTCTGTATGAAAATAACCGGTTGAAACCGGTTATTTGCATTCCCTACTCCTAAGGTGGGTTTAGACCAAGCGAACGAACGAGAAGTTAATGGCATTAGCGGCCTTTACACGTAAAGTTCGGACCGCGGGAAAAAAAAACGCGCCGTTCCAATCTTCGTTCCGAACCGTACGTGTGAATGCAACTGTAATCGAACTTTACGTGTAAAAACCACTAATAGAACCTATCCTTACTTAATCTATATATATATATAAAAGGCAAACCTGACTGACTTATATATCAACGCACAGCCGAAACTACTGTACTTACCTAGAAACTTGAAATTTGGTACAGGGGTTCCTTTCATGATGTAAGTGAGCACTAAGAAAGGATTTTCCGAAAATCGACCCCCAACGGGAAGAAATGGGGGGAGTAGCGGGAAACTAATTCTACGCGTACGAAGTCGCGGGCGTACTCTAGCATTACTATAAACGCGAAAGTTTGTATGTATGGACGTTTGTTACTCCTTCACGCTGCAACGGCTGGACGGAATTGGATAAAATTTGGAATGGAGATAGCTTATACTCTGGAAAACATAGGCTACTTTTTATCCCGGAAAATTTTAAAGGTCCCGAGAGAATAACAAAATAATAAAATGAAAACGTACAGACGTGGTTTTTCATAATATCTACATGGTACGGAAATGGTTCCCGTTGAAGATAACATAACACCCCGGGTTTCCCTGCCTTTGTGTCGAACGTGTAATTCAGCCATACTCATAACAAATGCAACAAATTACTTAAATATCGATCCTATAGTCGTAACGTATTGCATGCAGTTCGAAGGTGCATATTGAGATAGTCGGTACGATTGATTTTTAGGGTTCCGTACCCAAAGGGTAAAAACGGGACCCTATTACCACGGAATAGAAAAAACAGTGGAAGTGGCATGAGCTTCGCTTAGTATCAGACCTGTTGTCGCCAATACTCAAACTATCATAAAAACAACACGCCAACATGGAAAATGTTTTTGGTGCGGCTATCGTTTTTACACTCCAAAATAGCACAATAAGGCATGCTTCTGGATTTATTTCCTATTTTAGAAATATCTAAATATCGAAAAATCTAAATAAGCGATCGCGGCAAAAGTATGGTAGGTTATGCGGAACTCCGCATAACCGTGCCACACGTTACACGCCCACTTGACACTTCTACTGTTTTTTCTGTTCTGTTCCTATTACTAAGGGTCTCCCCAGACCTATCGACGCGGAATCTGCTTGAGCCGGTAAGAAAAAGTTTTATGTCCGTGCAATAAGAGTGAAAAAGGCGTCGTTCGGCTCGGCGCGGCTCGATTCGGCGTTGCGAACGGAACGACCTCGTTTTCGCTCTTATTGCATGGACATACAACTTTTTCTTAGCGGCTCAAGCCGATTCCGCGTCGATAGGTCTGGGGAGACCCTATGACCCTATGACTCCGCTGTCAGTCTGTCCGTCTGTCTGTCACCAGGCTGTGTCTCATGAACCGTGATAGTTAGACAGTTGAAATTATCACAGATAACGTATTTCTGTTGCCGCTATGACAACAAATACTAAAAACAGAATAAAATAAATATTCAAGGGGGGCTCTCATACAACAAACGTGATTTTTTGCCATTTTTTGCACGATATTAATAACGGCAACAGGTAGACGCTTGAAATATTCACATAATATTTAGTTGTATATTCATTTTAAAAATAAATAATTAAATTTAAAAAAAGATATATTTAAAGCGGGGGTTCCCGTGCAACAAACGTGATTTTTTATTGAAAATGGTACGGAACCCTTCGTGCGCGAGTCCGACTCGCACTTGGCCGGTTTTTGCAAACATTTTGACTTCCCATATGTATCGGTAAACGGATGAACAGTTTTTTTTAAATAGACAGCTGATTTAATTGGGTTAGTTTTTAGATAAAATCCCTCAAAATAATGGCTAATTCTTTCAGAGCTGACATCTACGAAGCTAGCGGTCCCGGGTTCAATTCCCGGCATGGATAAATATGATGCATGAGTATTCGTTTCTGAGTCTTGGATCTTTTGTGTATTTAGGTATTTATTTCTCTATATAAGTATTTAACTAGAGGACGCCCGCGACTTCGTACGCGTAGAATTAGTTTCCCGCTACTCCCCCCATTTCTTTCCGTTGGGGGTCGATTTTCGGAAAATCCTTTCTTAGTGCTCACTTACATCATGAAAGGAACCCCTGTACCAAATTTCAAGTTTCTAGGTAAGTACAGTAGTTTTGGCTGTGCGTTGATATATAAGTCAGTCAGTTTAGCCTTTTATATATATAGATAGATAGATAGATATCGTTGTCTAGTACCCATAGTACAAGCCTAGAGCTTAGTTTGGGACTAGGTCATTGTGTGAGATCCCTGATATTTGTTGATTTATATCGTGAAGAAGAATGTCTCTTATATATAAGTGCTTTGTCGATGTGTTTGTTCATTAATACGGCGTATGTTGCAAAGAATAAATAATTTTAGCCGTAAGTAACTACCCACTTTTGGTCCCGAATCGGAAAATGCTTGGCTCGCTATCACGTTTAATGGTTTTGATACTTGTATTATTTTAAAGTGTTAATTACAAAAAAAAAACATTTTTGTTCAAGTACCTATACATATACCTAAGTAATAATAAACATACATGTCGTTTGTAAAAAAATTATGTTCGAATATTAAAAGCAATACGTACCATTTTCGTTTGTGTATTTCAACAATTTTAGTCGCAAGTTTGCAAAATGAAGAACGTTATCTATATAAAAATATATAAAGGATATCGATAGCGACATTGAAAGAGGAAAAAAAATAACTGTCGTGGTTTTAGTTAGATAAAAGAGATTTATTCAGTAAGTAGGCCGCACGGGCACTTTTACACGTCAAGAATCTACCAGCAAGCGCTTCCCAAGAGGAGACCACTGCTGAGAAGAATCGCCGCAAGAAACTCAGCATCAGCAGTCAGTCAGCATTTTTTAAACATATTTCATATGACAATGGTACTACTCAGATTATAGTTTTACCAAGTAGTATAGAGCCCCACTGGCTCCAGGGTAGTGATTCTGTCATAAGCAAAGGTGAGCGAACGCAGGGGTGATGTGCAAGCGGCGAGTTTAAGTAAGTAGTCCCGTCAAAGCGAACAAAACACATATCAGCGCGTGTATTCAATTTGGCAGCATGGCTTCTCGAACGTATAAGGCTGCCTAATTGAGAATGCACGCGCTAATATGTGTTTTGCTCGCTCTGACGGGACTACTTAAACTCGCCGCTTGGACTTCACTCTTGCATTCGCTCACCTTTGCTTATGAGTGAATCACTACCCAGTACTCATACTGAATTGTTTATGCTATGCAACTTATATACAATGCAATAAAAATACTCCAGTCCGTTCTATAATTAATGACTAACGGAGAAGCTTGCAAGTATCAACTAGTGCACTTCCTCGTACACGGCAGGTCAATATTGTGTCTATGCCAACGTTGCATGTCCCTAAATACAGCGCATGCTGCGTTTTCCAGCTAGCGACACCGCGTCCACTGTGTCGCGTTTACTCCTTCAAAATGTCACCCAAATCGCATATAAAACGCTTATTTTATTAATTAAAAGCATATTTGTAATGTTAGTATTATTTGTAAATGCTTTTTAAAATTTTAATTTAAAAAAATGCATTAAAAAATAAAAATATAAAACACAGTATCAAAATTAGTTGCAGTTGGAACGGCGCGTACGTAAAACGCAAAGTTATGTTTGCAGTTAAAATCAACGTCGTAGCTCCTTATTTCGTTGAAATAAGGTTCAATTCAGTGTGATAGTTGCTTATGTAGCGTTATAAAAGAGTTTGCAAGATGCCACACATTCACATTTTTTATGTGTGCGTGTTTACGTATTAGAACCGGAATGTCTTCCATCTATTTGTTTGTTTTGTGAGGATATGACGGATTTGAAATAAAGCCATTGTTTATTTTTTTTATTGGTTATTTTAGGAAATGATTTAGTTTTATTTATTAACTAGAGGGCGCCCGCGACTTCGTACGCGTAGAATTAGTTTCCCGCTACTGCCCCCATTTCTTCCCGTTGGGGGTCGATTTTCGGAAAATCCTTTCTTAGTGCTCACTTACATCATGACAGGAACCCCTGTACCGAATTTCAAGTTTCTAGGTACAGTAGTCTCGACTGTGCATTGATATATGTCAGTCAGGTTTGCCTTTTATATATATAGAATCACTTATAATCGGTTTTTTTGTTGGTTCATAACTGCAACGGTAACAGGAAAACGTAATAATATATTTATCATTTTCCTTGAGTTAAATACCTATTTATGTGTGCAATTTTGTCGATTCATTACTTATTTTGACGTAATTCCTTTTCTATACTATCCATCCAATTTTTAAATTGTCAAAAATATCTTCGCACCCCTGTAGATAGGGTGACGGCACCAATGATGGACACTTTTAGCTGACAGGCACCAGGCACCAGTATTTATTTATTTATCGTATGGCATATGAAGAGATACATTGTGACTAAACTGATAGGTTACACGATTTGAGGCACCAGTAATGGACACTTTACTCTTAATTCAAATTTCATACGGACCTAAATTGATTGTTGCAAAACAAATGAATAACCCTTATCTTCTGTAAAATACGAATCAAGTGTCCATCATTGGTCCTTGTCCATTACTGGTTCCGTCACCCTATGTATGTATTTTCATATGTTTAAAAAATAAATAAATTTAAATCTTTAGTAGTCATTACATTGCACCTTGTCTGTCCGTCAGTCAGTATGAAAATTACACACATAACAATTATTCTATCTATATATATATATATAAAAGGCAAACCTGACTGACTTATATATCAACGCACAGCCGAAACTACTGTACCTAGAAACTTGAAATTTGGTACAGGGGTTCCTTTCATGATGAGTGAGCACTAAGAAAGGATTTTCTGAAAATCGACCCCCAACGGGAAGAAATGGGGGGAGTAGCGAGAAACTAATTCTACGCGTACGAAGTCGCGGGCGTCCTCTAGTATAATATAAGATTGCAATGTCTATGACATAAAAAAAAGATATATACATACATACATACATACATACATACCTTCACGCCTGTAATCCCAGAGTGGGGTAGGCAGAGCTACAGAATTACCAACAACTTTAAAAACTTGTTGATAATAGAGTTACCACGTTTTGCTCAAATAGGCTAAGATGTTTACCAGCGTATTAGTGACAGGTTGCAAGCCCATCGCCTAACAGTAAAAAACCGGCCAAGTGCCAATCGGAGTCGCGTACGAAGGGTTCCGTACCATTATCTTTAAAAAATCAGGTTTTTTGTATGACCCCCCTTTAACATTTATTTTGTTTTAATTTAATTATTTATTTTAAAGTGAATATTGTAAGCGTCTACCTGTTGCCGTTATTAATATCAAGAAAAAAAAACGGTAAAAAAACACTTTTGCTGTATGGGCCCCCTTAAAATGTTAATTTTATTCTATTTTTCAATTGCTTAGCTATCACGGTTCATGAGATACAGCCTGGTGACAGACAGACGGACAGACGGACAGCAGAGTCTTAGTAATAGGGTCCCGTTTTTATCCTTTTGGAATGGAACCCTAAAAACATGTCCGTTCGAATTTCAAATTCAATCTCATTTTGCAGCTTCTACCCGCGACCTTGTCCATTCCCTCGGGAACTTGTAAGTTTTCCGGGATGAAATTAGCATGTGTTAATCCAAAGTATAAGCTTTACCCATTTCAAATTTCATCCAAATCAGTCTAGCCGTCGCAGCGTGAAGTGTAACAAACAAACAAACAAACAGACAAACTTTCGCAGTTATAATATTAGTAGGATGAGAACATTCAAAACCTTAACTTTCGATGTAAACTTAAAAGTCGCCGTCAATAGAATTTGCGAACTATGTAAACAAAACCAAACGAACCAATTCACCATGATTACTCGATAATCACGTACTTTTAAAGATCAAGTGAGGTCTTTGCAACGATTTATACACTAGATTATTTTCATATTAAGTTTAAGATGAAATAACTATTCATTAATACGTTATTTTTAATAAAAACACGCTTGCTGAATATTTGAGGTTATGTGTTAAACAGTACTAATTTGTTTACATAGTTCGCAAATTCTATTGATGGCGACTTTAAATCATAACATAAAAAGTAATTTCGCCAAAACACTTCCTCCCCACAGATAATACAATATTGGTGCATGCCAATAAAAAAGTAATAATATTTGTTATCATGTCCATGTTTACCTAACGATAGTGCACGCACACGCGCGCGCCGCTGTGTGCGACGTACATAAATGATGGCTGAGCTATCATGGGGTAGGAAAGTGTAGACACGGCGGAATTGTGCTAACTTTGATTTGATTTTTAAAAAAAATACAGGAAAAAAAAATATTGTTACAAAAAATACATCGTAAACTATTGCGAGGATAGGCTTTAAATGTAAATACATTTATGTAAAGTTTACATAGTTTTGTATGCTGATTAACCTAGGTCCGAAAATACCATTAATTTGGATGCCTCTCCCAATGGGGTAGGCGGAGATTATAGAACGCCAGGTGCCAGGTAAACATAAGCGGCCTTTACACGTAAACGCCACGCGCCGTTCCAATCTTCGTTCCGAACCGTACGTGTAAATGCAACTGCAATAGTAAAAAATTTACTGTTCGGAACGAAGACTGGAACGGCGCTTGGCGTTTCCCGCGGTCCGAACTTCACGTGTGCAGGCCGCTAATCGCATGAACAAAAGAGGTGGGCGAGTATTTTCACTTGTGAGTATTATTTGTCTATTATTTTTATAGCTTGTCTATTATCTTGGTTGCTCGAAAACATAGGTAAATATCTACTAAATAGCTAATTATCTAGTCAGTATTGGTTTTTGTACACTCATGCTACTTGACATATACATAACTATATTCTTTAACCGTGTTAGTAATTGTTTTTGTATTTCATATTATTGTATCATTATGTTGTATTTGAATTTGTTGGATTTCCTAAAAATAAAATAAATAAAAGTGTTTCAAATATACTATTTAATACATTTAATATACTACGATTAAAAGTTAAAACTAAACTTATTTGAATTAAAATAAAACTAAGCTACTCAAATATTAAAGTGTTTCATAATTTAGGTTAACCATTTATTACCTAACCCATATTTGCATTAAAGCATCGTTTAATAATAATAATAATAATAAGACCCTGTCTACCGCTTCATTGGTCTGTTCGCTCGCGAGGACCGAATGTTAAAAACATGATAATTCACGGCACAAACAAAAACTGATGGTCACACACACACTCACACACACAAGTATCTCTTACAAAAATATAAAATTGCATAAAAAACGGAACAAAAAAATTGTTAACATTGTAAATCTATTTATTGCTATTTTACATTTTTGTTGGAACTTTAGCTTTTTTTAGTTTGAATTGAAATAGAGTATTTTGACTGTCAAAAGGGAATCTGAATTGTTTTTGGGCGAGAAAAATATTTCTAAAAAAACCGGTCAAATGCGAGGCGAACTCGCGCACGAAGGGTTCCGTCCCATTATCTATACAACATTAGCAAAAAACGGCAAATAAATCACGTTGGTGGTATGGGAGGCTCCCTTAAATATTTATTTTATTCTGTTTTTAGTATTTGTTGTTATACCGGCAACAGAAATACATCTTCTGTGAAAATTTCAACTGTCTAGCTATGACGGTTCATGAGATACAGCCTGGTGACAGACAGACAGACAGCGGAGTCTTAGTAATAGGGTCCCGTGTTTACCCTTTGGGTACGAAACCCTAAAAATGAATTAAACTATCCTGACGTGTTGACTTTCTACGCAATAACTCGTAAAGAACTAGCGAAAATTGTACTTTTAGAGTTCAATAGCTGTCCGCGCCCGGCGTTGCCCGGGTGTGTTTTTTTTTTTCATACAAACCTTATGAAATATACATTACGTCCTATTCTCAGACCTACTGAATATACACACAAAATTTCATAAGAATCGGTCGTGCCGTTTCGGAGGAGTTTTGTTACAAACATTGTGACACGAGAATTTTATATAGTAGACTCTAGCTGTCCGCGCCCGGCGTCGCCCGGGTGTTTTTTTTTTCATACAAACCTTACGAAATGTAGTTTACGTCCTATTCTCAGACCTACTGAATATACACAGAAAATTTCATAAGAATCGGTCGAGCCGTTTCGGAGGAGTTTGGTTACAAACACTGTGACACGAGAATTTTATATATTAATATTTGTATTCACGTTCTCGAAAAAGGCTCTAACGATTTCGATGAAATCGAAACGAGGGCGCAAAATCGAACTGTCAAGTTTTCTTCGGGAAAATTCGTATTCAACCCGAGGAACGCTCGGTCTACCAGGTACTTATATGTAAGTACTAGAGGACGCCCGCGATTTCGTACGCGTAGAATTAGTTTCCCGCTACTACCCCCATTTCTTCCCGTTGGGGGTCGATTGTCGGAAAATCCTTTCTTAGTGCTCACTTACATCATGAAAGGAACCCCTGTACCAAATTTCAAGTTTCTAGGTACAGTAGTTTCGGCTGTGCGTTGATATATAAGTCAGTCAGGTTTGCCTTTTATATATATATAGATATAGATAGATATCAAATTCCAACTGTACGACTATATAAGTGTCAGTTCAAATTATTCATAATTTTTGTAATATTAACACCGTTTACCCAATAATCGTTAAAGTGAAGTAGAAACCGTTTCCTTGACGGTGGCCTCGGCGAGACATGCGCGTGCGCAGGCTTGGAACCAAAACGTATTAAGTACACATGTAGACGTATGATTAAGATTCTTTAGTATATAATTGAAAAAAAAAACTTGGAATTAGACATTGTCGTATTTTTATTTATTTTATGTAAGTTAATTAAAAGTAAATATAGTTAGATTAAAAATTAATTAAATAAAAAAAACACACGTTGGAGTTGCACGTAAACATACAAAAAACAAAGCATTTTGACCATTAAAACAAGATATATATTTTTAATCTGCCTGATGACCACATATAAATAAAGTTTTTACAAAAAAAATACAATGATTTTGAAATCCTATTATGTTAGGTTTCAGAGGTTTCGTTTCTTATTAAATACTAGAGGATGCCCGCGACTTCGTACGCGTAGCATTAGTTTCCCGCTACTCCCCCCATTTCTTTCCGTTGGGGGTCGATTGTCGGAAAATCCTTTCTTAGTGCTCACTTACATCATGAAAGGAACCCCTGTACCAAATTTCAAGTTTCTAGGTACAGTAGTTTCGGCTGTGCGTTGATATATAAGTCAGTCAGGTTTGCCTTTTATATATATAGATTAGTTTCTGACTAAGGAGAAACGAAACCTTTGACACCTAATATTGGTTTTCAAAATCATTGTCCTAAAAAAGGTTTATTTACCTATAAAACAAATTCTCACAAAGGTAAACACGAATATATATTTAAAGCAGATAACATCTTCAAATACAAACAAACGGAATAACTCTACATATATTATATACCGTTACACAAATGACTCGGCTGACCTTGACTCTTGATACTTTATAAAAAACTGGTTCACAAAAACCAGAAATTTAATTTAATCAAGTATCAAAAGCGTTCTCAATCTCGATCGACGAGTAATTTCAAATTTCGTTGATTAACTTCTGCGATTTCATTTCACAATTTTATTGATTAATATTTTAATTAACGTTAATTAAATTTACGAAACATTTCGAAAACGGAATAATAAAAATGATTTGAACAATGAAAATGTGCCAAATAAAATCTGTTTTAGTAATTTAATGATCTTGAGCATAGTTTGATCCCTAGTTGTTAACAATTGCAAAGGAATTAGGGGTCAAAGTGTTCTAGAACACGACGTACTTAGATTTGCATTTTTTTAAAAGGATGAAAAAATCATTGATGGTGATGACATTTCGATTTAAAAAAAACCAAACATTTTATTATATTACCTTCTACCCCTACCGTTAATTTAAAAAAAAACACTGTTCCCTCGAGACTCCGAATTTTCGGACAAAAAATAGTCAATGTTAATCTATTCTCCGAATGGACGACAAAAATACATTTTATGATCAAATTTATAAAAAAAGCCTTACATTTCGATAAAAGTCCAGACTTTTTAGTCACAAAATGGAAACTCATTTAGTTACAGTAGGGATAGGGATCATATTAGATCTAATGAAAAAAAAACCAGACAAATTAAAGAGCCGGACAAAGTCCGGACTAGTCTAAAAGTTCTGACATGTCCGGACTAATCCGGACATGTCAAAAGCAACATGGTTTTACCCATTAGAAAAGAGCTTATTTAAAGATTCGATTTTTGTTTTAATATGTAATGGCACTTTTTTTTAAGATAACTTTCATTATAGTTAATTAACGGTTAACAATGTTTTTTTTTTCGTTTAAAAAAAGTCCTCGAATAACTATTAATCATGGTTAACAATACCAATTAAACGTTTCGTTAAAAATGTCATGCTGATTGATTTTCTTAATTACGTTTCTGTAATTATTTCCCTACAAACAAAAATGACGTATTTCACTATTAAGTCCATTTAATACTATTTAAAAAAAAACGCTTTAATTACCTCAATGTTATTTTTTTCTTCTAAAACGGCCGTTTTCTCGTAAATAAAACAATTAAAGCGACATTTTGTACACCATTTTTCTATTTTTTACAACATGTACTGTTATTTTCACGAGTAATTGGTTATTTTAGCCAAAAAAAGAAGCATTCAAAGGCTATATAAGTAACTAGAGGACGCCCGCGACTTCGTACGCGTAGAATTAGTTTCCCGCTACTTCCCCCATTTCTTCCCGTTGGGGGTCGATTTTCGGAAAATCCTTTCTTAGTGCTCACTTACATCATGAAAGGAACCCCTGTACCAAATTTCAAGTTTCTAGGTACAGTAGTTTCGGCTGTGCGTTGATATATAAGTCAGTAAGTCAGGTTTGCCTTTTATATATATAGATAACTAAATAATACAAGTATTAATAAATGGACTTCATATCAATTTACCTCTTTATCTGGTACTTATTTTTTTTCCTTAAAATAATGACAAAATAAATATTGAAAGGAAATAATAGCGGGCGCAGTGTGCACCCGGCCTTATCCTGCTAATAATAATACTAAGGTACATACCTCGTGCGCGACTCTGCCGGGGCGCTAGGGGTTGCACGGTGTCGATACTTTTCACGATAGATGTATCGATAATTATGAGATTTTAAGAATTTTATTTTTTTAGTATACTTAATGTATGAATAAAAAAATAAATATCAGGGGACAATGTCACACTAATTGAACTAGTCCCAAACTAAACTCTAGGCTTGTACTATGGGTACTAGACAACGATATAAATACTTACATTAGAGAAATATATACTTAAATACATAGAAAACATCCAAGACTCAGGAACAAATATTCGCGCTCATCACACAAATATCTGCCCTTACTGGGATTTGAACCCAGGACCGGTAGCTTCGTAGGTCACTACCAACTAGGCCAGCGCGTCGTCAAAGTGGGTATGATGACTTGCAGAGTACTTAATGTAAACAAAACTCAGTCGTCTGAATAATACGAATGAAACTGGCTAGAAATATTAAAATGAGAGGGCTATTTGACTTCAAATCTGGCTCATATATTCATTAACGCACGCATAAAATGTGTTCTGGGACCCAATTCTCGTGACTTCGAGATGACTTTTCATGCGAGATATGTCGAAAAAATGTATGCAGTTGACAGTTGATCTCGCATGAAAAATCATCTCGAAGTCACGAGAATTGGGTCCCTGGCCTTATTTCATTGTGGTGTTTAGATTCGACAGACAGTGACAGCATTTTTTAACTTAAAAATAAAAATATTTATTGTGTGTACGACAGGGGGTTAGTTTTACAATTCTAGTAAATCAAAGACACATTCAATATTTTTAATATATATAAACCAAGGAATAGGTATAGGTACCTACATATACTTACAGTAAGGAAACTGCAAGAGCGAAAAAGGTACGTCTTTCGATTTTCTTGACTGTACCTATTCCTAGATTTGATATTTCCTTAAACATCAAAATCATGACGTATTCGTAGCATAGCCTGTGATTCAATAAAAAGGGAAATTAAATACTTAAACTATTTCATGAAATAAAACTTAAATGAGTTTGGGAGTCACGGATCCCTTTAATACTTTGTTCTGAATAATGGAATTAATATTTGCTTAATTCCTCTACTCTAATATAATCATTTAATCACTTATTTTATTCAACACAAATAACCGAGATCATATTTTGTTTACGTTAAAGTAATTCATTTCCAAACAAAGGATGTAGATATCGACACATCGATATGTTTTGCTCCCTGTCCCCGCCCCATCTACCGTATCCATTTAGTTTGACAAGCATTCGGTTTCATATATCCGTTATGTGTTTGTGTGCTGCACGTACACGATTGCGTCTGTGTGCGTGCGGGTCAGGGCTGCCACTCGTTGGAATCAAGATTTAATTGTTTCAATTTTGTATGTAAATGTGTTTATATCATAATTGACTCTTGACGGGTAGCGTCACCTAAACAATCATGATAAATGAATAAGTTAAAGTGATTTTTAGGGTTCCGTACAAAAAATTCAAAAGACGGAACCCTGATAGGATCACTCGTGCGTAGCTGTCCGTCTGTCTGTCACAGCCAATTTGCTCCGAATTTACTGGACCAAATCAGGTGAAATTTGGTAGGATGGTGTAATCCTATGACCATTAATTGAGGTAATTGTTGGGGGACAAATTAGGAAATTTAAAAAAAAAGTTTTGCAAGTATTACTGTGTCATTTATCAAATGAAAGGGCTTGTTATGAGGATCTCAAATATATTTTTGTTTTATTGTAAAATAAATAGTTTTGATTTTATTCTTGAAAGAAGACGAAAATTTACCACAGCCCCACCATAAAATTTTGAAAAAAATTTACAAATTATACTTCATTGCTTGTAGATTACAGGATAAGAATTCAATAAAAAAAAATCGCATGTACGGATCCCTCTCCACGCGAATTCAACTTGCACTTAGCCGGTTTTTTCTTTGGTTTGTCTGTGGTCAGTAATAATATAACTAAAATGTGTTTTGTACGCTCTGACGGGATTACTTAAAATGTCCGGTTTATATAAGCTGCGCCGCGTTCACTCGTTTACTCGTTCGACCGACCGAACGCCGCCGTTTTAAAGAGAATAGCGGCGCATACGTAAAGTTCGGACCGCGGAAAACGCCACGCGCCGTTTCAATCTTCGTTCCGAACCGCATTTTTTTTAATATTTTACTATTACAGTTGCATTTACACGTACGGTTCGGAACGAAGATCGTAACAGGGCGTGGCATTTTTGACTAATTGTATTGCTTTTATCGTTGTTCGTTAGCTGTTTAAATAAGGTTCAAAATGCTGTATAATAAATGTTATATGGTAGTTTTCACGGAGGAAACATTAAAAAAACCATCGCTGACGCGTTCATTCTAATTTGTATGAACACGTCGGCGATGGTAAATACATATCTATATATCTATATAAGTAAATATATTTTTTCTTAGTACAAGTCTAAACCTTATTTTGGGACTAGGTCAATTTCTGTGCCATTGTCCCGTGATATTGATTTATTAATTACATACATACATACATTAAATCACGCCTGTTTCCCAGAGGGGTAGGCAGAGACCACTTCCACCTGCTACGATCCTGACAAATCTCTTTCGCTTCTTCCACATTCATACATCGAGTCATGATGCACGTCAGGGGTGTTATTCTCTGAAAAGCAAAGGTGAGCGAACGCAGGAGTGAATTCCAAGCGGCGAGTTTAAGAAGTCCCGTCCGAGCGAAAAAACACAGATTAGCGAGTGCATTCTCAATTAGGCAGCCTTATACGTTCGAGACGACATGCTGCCAAATTGAATACACGCGCTGAAATGTGTTTTGTTCGCTTTGACGGGACTACTTAAACTCGCCGCTTGGACTTCACTCGTTCATTCGCTCACCTTTGCTTCTTGAGAGAATCACACCCCAGTTTCGGGTTTAAAAGCCGTAACAGACGATTGAATTTGGTCCGGGCCGGACAGCGGATTTGTTTCGCTCCGAACCATATCTGTCCGTCTGTAGAGTAGTCTTGTGACCATAGACGGACAGGTATGGTTCAAAACCGCCGGCCCGGACCAAATTCGATCGTCTGTTACGGCTTTCAGATTCGACCCCTTTATAATTAATAATTTAAATTGCCAATTTCAATGTAAGCCGCAACCCTAACTGTCAGATCAGCGCGCGTGTGTGCGTAGACCGCATGCACACACGCGCAGCAGTAATACGATAATTTTTATGAGTAGCTAACGTTTAGTGTTTCTGTACTTTACCAGAGTTTACTTCAAACAACGAGCGTCGATCGGGTTAGAAACGACCTTTCCCGAAGACGAACAGGGGTGTGATTCTTTCAAGAAGCAAAGGTGAGCGAATGAACGAGTGAAGTCCAAGCGGCGAGATTAAGTAGTCCCGTCAAAGTGAACAAAACACATTTTAGGGCGTGCATTTTCAATTTGGCAGCATGTCGTCTCGAACGTATAAGGCTGCCTAATTGAGAATGCACTCGCTAATATGTGTTTTTTCGCTCGGACGGGACTTCTTAAACTCGCCGCTTGGAATTCACTCCTGCGTTCGCTCACCTTTGCTTTTCAGAGAATAACACCCCAGGGTAGTGATTCTTTCAAAAGCAAAGGTGAGCGAACGCAGGAGTGAATGTCCAAGCGGCGAGATTAAGTAGTCCCGTCAAAGTGAACAAAACACATTTTAGGGCGTGCATTCTCAATTAGGCAGCCTTATACGTTCGAGAAGCCATGCTGCCAAATTGAATACACGCGCTGAAATGTGTTTTGTTCGCTTTGACGGGACTACTTAAACTCGCCGCTTGCACATCACTCCTGCGTTCGCTCACCTTTGCTTTTGAGAGAATCACTACCCAGCTGTCAATTGAAGTAGTATCCTAGGACCTCCACCATAATAGGGAAAGGTGGTTCCATATACCACATATACGAATGAACGCTGACTTCAGTAATATTGTTTTTAGGGTTCCGTACCCAAAGGGTGAAAACGGGGCCGTATTACTAAGACTCCGCTGTCCGTCTGTCCGTCTGTCTGTCACCAGGCTGTATCTCATGCATGAACCGTGATTGCTAGACAGTTGAAATTTTCACAGATGTATTTCCTTGTTGCTGTTATAACAACTAATACTAAAAACGTGATTGTTTTGCCGTTTTATGCTCGATATTATTAACGGCAATAGGTAGACGCTTGAAATATTTACAGAATATTTAGTTGTACATTCGCTTTAAAAATAAATTAATTAATTGAAAAAAATATATATTTTAGGGGGCTCTGATACTACAAACGTGATGTTTTTGCCGTTTTATGCTAAGGTTGTATAGATAATGGTACGGAACCCTGCATGCGCGAGTTTGACTCGCACTTGACCGGTTTTTTTATTATTATTTACTCAGATTTGTTTTGAATATTATTCAATGTTTGCTACGCCCACTTTGAACAAGCGCTTGGAATGACGTCATTTTGTTTGTTACTGCGTTACGTAGACTAGCTATGACGTAGAATATACCATGTGGCGTTAAAGCTAATGAAGAAATGATTAATAAATCAACTGAAACATCTACTAATTAATAAATGTTGTTTTTTTTATCTATATAGGTACTCGTATATAAAAAAGGCAAACCTGACTGACTTATATATCAACGCACAGCCGAAACTACGTAGCTAGAAACTTGAAATTCGGTACAGGGGTTCCTTTCATGATGTAAGTGAGCACTAAGAAAGGATTTTCCGAAAATCGACCCCCAACGGGAAGAAATGGGGGGAGTAACGGGAAACTAATTCTACGCGTACGAAGTCGCGGGCGTCCTCTAGTTGTATAATATCATAAGCAATGTTTAAAAAACCGGCCAAGTGCAAGTCGGGCTCAGGCACGAAGGGTCCCGTACCATCTACACAATATTAGCAAAAAACGGCAAAAAAAAAAGACGTTTGTTGTATGGGAGCCGTTAAATATTAATTTTAATTTTATTTAATTATTTACTTTTAAAGTGAATATACAACTAAATATTTTGTGAATATTTCAAGCGTCTACCTGTTGCCGTTAATATTGTAATATCGAACAAAAAACGGCAAAAAAATGACTTTATTAAAAACTAAAATGAATTAATGATTAAAATGGACATATTTTTGCCTGACTGTACTTACCTACTCTAAAATATTGGATTGTTATCGCAACAGCGCATGTGCAAGTTTCAACTCGATCAGATAATGGCGGATGATAATATCATTATTTTACTATTTGTTCATTATTGTCGCATTCAATTTAAACCCTCGAACAAAAAAGAAGGATTATAATGTGATTTAACTAAAAATGTATGGTAATCATTTTTTTCCCTATACTTGCAGTGTAAGACGGTATTACTTGCCAAATTCCATAGTTCTAGGTCAACGTAAAATACCCTATAAATTTTGATTCCCTTGAGGGTCTAAATATAGGTTTATTTGCGGCACAAACGGCCGTAAGTATCTTTTTTTTACGTTAACTTAGAAGTTTGATTTTTTCAAAGCTTCAAGGGACTGTAGACCTGAGTAGGTATATGGTTTCAATTTCAACTCGATACCTCTACGCGTTCCCGAGATAAAGGGTCTTGACAGACGTACGGACGGACAACAAAGTGATCCTATAAGGCTTCAGTTTTTTCCTTTTAGGTACGGAACCCTAAAAATAGTTCTTTATGATTTGACAAAAAACACTGTTAGCTGAACGCGTGTGTAATCGTGAATAAATAAAAAATCACTGTTGTGCTAAATTCAGTACAACACAAAACACAAATAGGTACCCGCATCACTTGGCTGTATATTCCAAATCCCCGCCTTACTTCACACCTCTCACATTCGCCATACCAAAAGAAAGTGACGCAACGAAATTAATTGACAAATAATCGTCAAATGAAGTGCCACCGCCAAGTTATTAACCGACACGCCTAGAAGCATGTCCAAATGCGGTTTAGCTGGAATGTGGCTAAATAGCTCTAAGTTGTTTAGCTATGCGGTGCTAATTAGTGCCTATGACACTAGTTTACACGCCTGGCTGCGTTTGAATAAATTAACTGATTTGTCTACGTACATATTACTCCCAGGGTAGTGATTCTGTCAAAAGCAAAGGTGAGCGAACGCAGGAGTGATGTCAAAGCGGCGAGTTTAAGTAGTCCCGTCAAAGCGAACAAAACACATTTCAGCGCGTGTATTCAATTTGACAGCATGGCTTCTCGAACGTATAAGGCTGCCTAATTGAGAATGCACGCGCTAATATGTGTTTTGCTCGCTCTGACGGGACTACTTAAACTCGCCGCTTGGACTTCACTCCTGCATTCGCTCACCTTTTCTTATGAGAGAATCACTACCCAGGGGTGTTTTTCTCTTAAAAACGGCGTTCGGTCGCTCGTTCGAGTGAAAGAGTGAACGCGGCGCAGCTAATATAAACCGGCGAGTTTAAGAGACCTATGGTGCCACCCCCGCCACAAGAATGAAAAGGGATAGCTTTATGTGCTTCCGCGCGAAGGATGTGAGACGGAAATAGTTCGCGCGCACCTTGATGGCAGCGTCAAATTCAATTAATTACTGTTTACTTTAAAACTACAGCATTTATTGAAAGAATTAATTGCCAGGATTAAGAAGTTACATATATTCAACTGTTTAATCGAAAATAATCGTTAAAGATCATAGGGTTTCGAAGATTCAACCAAAAACATGCAAATATGATCTAGTTTAATATATCCAAAGAACAGATACGAAGGCGTTATGGTTATTGAGATCCAGATCGCAGAACACTACAGACTTTATCATAGGCGGCCTCTTAAGTACTCCCGTCAGAGCGTACAAAAGACATTTTAGCCGTGCATTCTCAATTAGGCGGCTTTTGCCGATAAGATTTTACGTATAAGGCTGCCTAATTGGGACTACTTAAACTCGCCGGTTTATATAAGCTACGCCGCGTTCACTCGTTCACTCGTCCGACCGAGCGACCGCCGTTTTTGAGAGAATCACACCCCAGGAGTGAATGTCCAAGCGGCGAGTTTAAGCAGTCCCGTCAAAGCGAACAAAACACATTTCAGCGCGTGTATTCAATTTGGCAGCATGGCTTCTCGAACGTATAAGGCTGCCTAATTGAGAATGCACGCGCTAAAATGTGTTTTGCTCGCTCTGACGGGACTACTTAAACTCGCCGCTTGGACATTCACTCCTGCATTCGCTCACCTTTGCTTTAGAGAGAATCACTACCCTGATAGATGTGACTCCACTTTTAACCCACAGAGGTGTCTAAAAAACCCGCAATTTTAACCGACTTCAAAAAGGAGGTTCTAATTATGTTCGGATGTATTTTTTTTTGTGTGGAAATTTTCAGCCTCACAATTAGGAATTTGAATAGTCCTGGCAAAAAGCTTGACATTTCTATAAAAGTCCGGACTTTTTAGTCACAAAATGGAAACATTACTCACTTATTTGATATTAATTGATATGTAGTTTGCTTACTATATTCCATGTAATAAAAAAAACCGGACAAATTAAAGAGCCGGCCAAAGTCCGGACTAGAGTCTAAAAGTCCGGACATGTTCGGACTAATCCGGACGGACGGTAACCCTACTCACAATCCTCTTAAAGACGAACGGCTAAGCTACTTAATTACGAGTACAAAGCACGCCCTAAAATGTTTGTACGCTCTGCACTAACTTAATAATTCGTCCGTCGAGTCAAAAAGTGAGTTGCTATAGAGAATTATCATGGTAGCATGCAACCAACGTATTGTGGCCTTGACCAACCTATTGCTGTCCCTTGGGTTGTTGGGTTTCGCCTGCCAGGTTCCATCCAACTATTTAATATTTGTATATTGTATTTGACACTATTACACTATTAAAAACCGGCCAAGTGCGAGTCGGCTCGCACACGAAGGGTTCTGTATCTATAAAAAAATCACGTTGGGTGTATGGGAGCCCCCGTTAAATATGTATTTTATTTAAATTTACCCCCCCCCCCTCTTTTCTCCAAAGTTTATGGGACAAAAAATCTGACGAATCTTGTCGCGGCCATATTGACCAGCCATGTTTTTTTGGGAACGACTGATAAACTAGCAGATAGTGTTATCTGTAAGTATTATTAAGGTTATATATAAGTGTTATATGTCTGCATAGAAGCGATATGGTAAATGTCCGGCTTATATAACGCTATATTTGGTTTCTCTCTTGTGTTCAACTATTAAAAATAAATTATATTTAGTTAAATGGGTACAGTTCTAGTTCCTATGTATATTATTAAACTAGTAATATGTATATACATATATATATTTGTAATCACCCATGAAATAGGTGCCGTTGAGGAGTTCCAGTGGCCATCTGCGGTCTTCATCATCAGTTCCACTTCACCAAATAATACTTTCTGAATGCAAATACTGGACTTATTACTGAAAATACCAAAATCACTATATGTATGACTATAATATTTGAGGAGTTCCCTTATTTCCTCACGAATTCCATCATCAGATACCGATTTTTGACAGGGGGAAGTCAAAAAAAAAAGAATGTTAAAAATCAGTCAATAATTTACAGTGAATAAAACCCTCTTTTTTATGTCGGTTAAAAATTATCTAACTGATGGTAAGAACCGCATCAAAATCCGTTCAGTAGTTTATAAGATCATACAAACAGACGAAGACAAAGTGAAGAAGATATACGACTTTCTCTCCTCTTATTCTTAACTAATCATAATAACGTTTATTAAAATCGGTCCAATACTTTAGGAGTTACTGTGGAACATACAATTTTACCCACAATACTATTAAACTTAAACTAAAGATACATATTTCGCATAGTCAGCAAAAATAAGTAAATAAATTAATAAATATCCGGGGACAATGTCACACCAACTGGGATAGACCAAAAAAAATAACTCATTGTTTTTACATTCTAATTCGAAAGAATGGGTAATTTTAAGAGACCAAGTTCATTAATTTTGTATTTGACCCAATAGTTTTGTTTGAATATCTTTATTTATGTAGCAGACATTTTGTGGATGACATGATTATTTTAAATTAGGGCTGGCATTTTCTAATATATTACAACAATTAAATGATATCTAATGATAAAAAGTGATTGTAATAATGTATTAAAACATACTATTCCAAGCGGTTTTCGCCTAACCCGTAAGATACACCTAGGAGGGCTTCAAGCCTAAAACGAAAGTCAAACAAAGGTTAAATATACTTTTGTCGAAATATCCGAAATAGATAAATATTTCAAAAACTTAATAATGCAGAACGGCTTTAAAACCCCATTCCTCGAAATGGTTTTCGAATTAGAGTAATTATAAAAATATGAACAATCCCAATTGACCTAGTCCCAAACTAAGCTCTAGGCTTGTACTATGGGTACTAGACAACGATATAAATACTTACATAGAGAAATATATAATTAAATACATAGAAAACATCAAGTGGTAAATTAGTTTAATTAATTTATTATAAAGCAATTAATTATTTAGTTATAATTGGTTCAAGTTTACGTCATTATAAATATAAGCGAAACATTAACAATCGGCGCCGGGAAGCGCCTGCTAGCTAGCCGTAAAAAACAAGAATCCCAGTGAAATGCGGTAACTCACGGTTTTAAATTTTTCAAACAAAGAAACTTTTTACAGCTGCTATTTGATTTATTTTTTACATAAAGTAGGTTAGTGTAGAGAATGCTTGAAGTATTAAGTCCGCCTTACTTTTTTACATCGGTTAGGGTGATGGCTCCAGTGTTGGAAATTAATCTGACAGGAACGAATAATGGACACTTAATTTTTATTCAAAGTTTATGGTCATTCATTGATTTTTGCAAAATATAACCTTTATCTTCTGTAAAATAAAAATCAAGTGTCCATCATTGGTCCTGGTCCATTACCAATTTACAAAAAAAAAGTTAGGATTATTTAAAACCACAGTATTCTACAGCTTATAATAGTTTGGGTCTAGGTCAAATTGTGTGAGATTTCGCCTGAAATATATATTTATTTATTATCTTTTAGTAGTAGTAGTAAAATAGACTGAAAGTAATATTTGTTCTTTTTGCGTTACTTTTGCCATTATTCGAAAAAAAAATAGTGGTGTAGGTCCAAAATAGGACTGTTGTTACGATTATTTACCTCTCTATTCTCTTCCTATAGCTGGAGTGTGTCTCTTAAAAACGGCGGTCGGTCGGACGGACGAGCGAAATCGCAGCAGCGAGTTCAAGTAGTCCCGTCAGAGCGAACTAAACACATTTTAGCGCGTGTATTTTCAATTTGGCAGCGTGGCTTCTGTCGATAAGATCGAACGTATAAGGCTGCCTAATTGAAAATGCACACGCTAAAACGCGCGATTCCGCTCGTTCGTCCGAGCGACCGCCGTTTTTGAGAGAATAACACCCCTGATGCTGGGCATGTACCTACTAATAAAAGACTTACCCTTTGATCTTTTTATTTTATGAAGTATTTTTTTGTACCTTGTTTTTTTAAAAATGTGTGACGTATGTATTCGAAATACGACTCAATGAATAGCTCATATTGAAGATTTCCTTTGACACATTACCGAAGACGGCTCTACTTACCAACAAAATATTGTTTAGCTAAATATACCATTACAAGTAAATTAAATAATAATATAATAACTCATTATTTGAGCCACAATTTGTTTACGTCATAAAAATACAACCCAAAGAAAGCTCAACTATTAAAAATTTGCCTACTAACTAAATGTTATCAATTTATAGTAACATATTTTGAATGTTTATATGCAAATGTAAAAATATTATTTCTAAAAGTTACACAGTTTTACCAGTTCGCGGCTAGAGCCGACCCTAATTCGTTACCGCGCGTGTGTGCGTCAACAGCGCGTGTGTGTGAGTTGATAAAGATTAGGGCTGTCGCTGCGAATTATTATTATTTAATTTATGTAATGTTTTTATAAAATTGTTTGTTTTTTGATGGAATTGAAGTTAGTTAAATATTTATTTTAAACAAATTAAAATATTCGTGCTTGTTTAATGATATAATGATGTATTCATTTATGAAACTATTGCAATTGTTTATTGATTTCGAGTTTCTTGATTTATTGCAAGGATTTTTTATAGAAAGTATATTTCTTGAGCTACTCTGTAACATATCTCGTATTCCATGTGTTTTAGAGTTTTATTACATAGGTACAAATAATAACTAATAGATTACATAGCATACAAAGTAATATGTTAGTTGACCGAATTATCATGATTTACAGATTGTATAATGATAAAACTCCGTTATTCTTTTTAAGAACATATTCACTGGCAAGACTAACTTGACCTACGTTGCTTCGACGGATTTCGTTCGTCGCTTTGCCCGGGTTGAACGCACGATCTAATTATGATTGTTAATTTAAATGAGCGACGAAGTTAGTAAGTAAGTATATATTTGATAACAAAGGAGTTGTCATATCAAAGATATCAGTTAAGGAAAAAAATTGTACTTACCACATTTTTCGAGTATTAGCAACATGCAAACAACATTTTAAGGCAGTAACAAAAAAAAGCGTTACTGGAAGAAATATAAAAAAATAGTCAAAAACTGCTGCTAAACATGGTAGTTTTAATAAGAGCTTCACATAATGACAGTTAGAAGTACATCATTCTCAAATGACAACAACAGTTTTTGTTTATATTGGATCATACTACCATTTTCACTCCGAACACCGACCTAATTTTTACCAAACTCTTATTTTCCAAGTTTTTTTGATCTATTACATTAAATTTAAACTCTATTTTATTTTCGGCCAACTCAAAACCGTAATAAAGACAAACTTGATTTTACATAAATATTAAATCGTAAACAAATACGGCTTGTGGCAGCCCTGCGCGGTTTAGTTTGCATTCCGCTCGTCGACGCGCCACAATCAAGCACAATACGGCGCGGCAGGCTAGCGTGGACATGACGAACATTAAACTTAAAATTAATTAAAAATATATTTTTACGAGTACAAAATTTAAAAGTGCTAATTTATCGACACACAGAAATTAAGTAAGTACGTATGTAAAATACTTTATTGTACAAACAGAAAAATAACAAACAAAACTAAACAAATGCGAACTTATCCCTTGAAGGGATCTCTTCCAGTAAACCTTTGAGCGATTGCGAAATGCTTGAAAACATCTAATAACGAAATATACAACATAATAATTTGAAAATTATTAAGTAAAGAAGATAGTTAAGATCATTCATAAAAATTAAATTCATACTATTATTAATCTTAAATGTTAACAAAGATGCCGAAAGCAATTTTTCCATCTTCTTTTAATAAACCCTTATTTTTTATTTAACAAAAGAATGCCACATGAGCTAATTTTATATGTACCAATATAGAAATTAAATTTAAAGTTTGAAATTGCAAAGCTAACCTTTATACATTTTACTTTAAGACATGCTGAAGACTATCCTGTAACTCTGTAATTTAAATAAGTAGAAAGCTTGTGCCTTTGGTTTTATTCACGTAGTAATCTCTTATTACTTTTCCCTCTGGAACTGATTAAAAAGATGAGCCTATCACACTTTTCGACCACTCTAGTAAAACAATTTTAAACAGTGATATAATTATTTTCAAGATTCGCGGTATGTTTTATTTTTAATTTCGTTTGTGACTTATTATTATTTTTCGGACCAATTTAGGTAAATTGCGTTGAAATTCTAAAAGTAAGCACAATAAGTTCCTAATGTTGCTATTCAATTTCGAGGACTTATTTTATTCCAAGATACATTTATAGAAAAATAAAAATAAAACAAAATCCACACTAACCTTTCTGACACCCACACTATTACAACGCGCACACAGAGCTCGCATATATACGTGTATACATTATGTAAGCACTCACACAGACGCACAAACTCACACAGTGCTACGAAAGTTTTTAATTTTAAAATCGTACCAACATTAAGTAGCTAGTGATTAGGAAGTTACCGATTTTGGAAAAAGGAGGGTTCTGTTTTTTTACTACCATGAAAGAAAATTTTGGTTGGAAATCTAACTGCGACGCGATTAAGTATTGAGTATAGTGAAAAGTAGTTACAATTATGGTTTTATAAGTTACGTTTAGTTAGAATTACTTTCCTGCTACTCCCCCCATTTCTTCCCGTTAGGGGTCGATTTTCGCAAAATGCTTATCCAAATAGCGGCCTGCACACGTAAAGTTCGGACCGCGGGAAACGCCACGCGCCGTCCCAATCTTCGTTCCGAACCGTACGTATAAATGCAACTGTAATAGTAAAATAGTAAAAAATGTACGGTTCGGAACGAAGATTGGAACGGTCCGAACTTTACGTGTAAAGGCCGCTATTGCGACTTAGTAATAGTGACCCTTCCTACTTTGAAGCTAGCGATCCTGGGTCCAATTCTCTATTTTATATGTCATTTGTTTTTGTAGTTCCATCCTACTTGGTAAAAACATATAGCTTTTGAAATATTCTCGTATTGTTTTTTTAACTCAGCCGCCAAAACTGTAGGTAATGTAAGAGCTATAACTGTTATCGTCAACGTTTTTATATTCAAAAACATTACAGCTTTAACGAGTAGAATGAACCGAGAGTCACAGAATAGCTATGAAAATACTTACATACTATCACGAACGTTAATTTGTGACCTATTTCAAGAAAAATATGCTTGAAGTCGTCAATGTCATTAGAGATGTCAAGTCATTTGTAACTTTTAGGAAGCTCAACCTTATTGTTGTAGAATGTCAGATTGACTTTGGACCTAAGGTGGGTACCAAATTAAAGTTCGCGACTGTACATACATACGCTCGAAAAATATAACCCTCCTTCTGACGCAGTCGGGTAAAAAATATTGGCCGCCTCTACGTTTTCGAAGCTCTGCGTCGACTCGATACTAAAAATGTTAATTCAGCGCGGGGCTGCGCCAAATCCTTGAAATAAGTATTATTATTATTTCCATATTATTTAAAGTGAGTTAATAGATGAAATATGTAATCTATTTAGCCCCGTATTTATAAATGCATAATGAACCTATTTAAGTTAAATAATTCGTTGTCCCTTTCTGTCAAATTCAAATGTCATCATATAAAAGGCAAACCTGACTGACTTATATATCAACGCACAGCCGAAACTACTGTACCTAGAAACTTGAAATTTGGTACATGGGTTCCTTTCATGATCTAAGTGAGCACTAAGAAAGGATTTTCCGAAAATCGACCCCCAACGGGAAGAAATGGGGGGAGTAGCGGGAAACTAATTCTACGCGTACGAAGTCGCGGGCGTCCTCTAGTACATACATAATCAGAAGCGAAGCGAGGGCGGGTTGCTAGTTGATAATAACCTAATAGCTTCCCTAGCAACGTCACAGTCGCGGACCGCCACGTCTTGGCACTTGACACAATTCTTACGCTATCTGTATCTACTTACAGACAAATCTTGTTTAGTTGTATTTGTTATCTATTTGCGATAATTACTACATTAGGTAATGAAGGGTTTTATTCGAATACTAGACGTTACACGTTGGGTATTGATTCTCTCAATAGCAAAGGTGAGCGAATGCAGGAGTGATGTCCAAGCGGCGAGTTTAAGTAGTCCCGTCAAAGCGAACAAAACACAAGGCAGCCTTATACGTTCGAGAAGCCAAGCTGCCAAATTGAATACACGCGCTGAAATGTGTTTTGTTCGCTTTGACGGGACTACTTAAACTCGCCGCTTGGACATCACTCCTGCGTTCGCTCACCTTTGCTTTTCAAAGAATCACTACCCTGGTTCGCATAAGCTCTACGTCGTACCAGAGATGTAATTCTCATAAGAGGAATGTGAAGCGACGTTTCAATCGAGTAGCTGTCAAAAAACTACCATACTTTAGGTCCGGGCGACGTTTCTCACCCCCTATATTAATTCTGATTTCGACGATTTTTTTATATATTGTAGTTACTAGCTTTTGCCCGCGACTCCGTCCGCGTAGAAGTCGTTTATCGCTGCTCCCTCGGGATCTGTCTAATTTTCCGGGATAAAAAGTAGCCTATGTCCTTCCACGGGACTCAAGCTATCTCCATACCAAATTTCATCTAAATCGGTTCAGCGGTTTAAGCGTTAAGAGGTAACAGACAGACAGACAAACAGACAGACACACTTTCACATTTATAATATTAGTATGGATTAGTAATATTAGTAATTAGTAATATATTAGTAATATTAGTAATTAGTAATATTAGTAATTAGTAATATTAGTAATTAGTAATATTAGTAATTAGTAATATTAGTAATTAGTAATTAGTAATATTCGTAATTAGTAAATATTAGTAAATTAGTAATATTAGTAATTAGTAATTAGTCATATTAGTAATTAGTAATAGGTAATAGTAAGTAATATTAGTAATTAGTAATAGTAATTAGTAAATTAGTAATATTAGTAATTAGTAATTAGTATGGATTATGAAAAACTAAGTTTGTACGTTTCCGTTATTTTTCTTTATTTTGTTTTTCTTGGAGAGGACGTACGGAGCAGTATTTCATAATATTTACAACGGTTCACTAATGTTTTACCAAATCATTTGACAATATATATCATTTTACAAACTTTCAATTCGCAAAGACGTACTTCCCGCCATATTTTAATTTATTTTTTGTTGTGATTCATCTAACCTAGCCTAACTTATTTGGTTTAAGAGGCCGTATACGAAATTTTGCCAAATTCGCTGAAATACGTGATTTTACAGTTGAAATACCGTATTTCTACAAGTTTTAATGCACAACACGAAAGATAATTTCCAATTTTAACGAATGTATGAGCTACTTTTTTGTTTTTATTATTTTATTTTGATTAATCGATCTGACACCGGCGACTGTTATGTGAATTTTGCTGGAAGAGGTTTAGAATGTCACATATTCATGAATCGTTTTGACGTTTTAACGGTACGAAAAGTTTACAATGTATTGCTATTTTGTATTTAAAAACACCTAACAAAACATACTTAACAATACACATCCATAACAAATGAGACAATAATAATTTTAAAAGTTTTCAACAAACATATTCCCAGCGCCGTATTACATATATTCGCTTATATATTTACACGTAAAGTAGTTCCGACGTAGATTATGTATGTATGTTATGGCTTTGTCATGGAGAGTTTTTTAAATCGGGCGGTTTGCAAAACGGCTAGATTTTTTAAGATTGAAAAGTTTCACCCACATTTTTTGTTTTCTCTTTTCTCTCAACAACGACGAAGGATGGACGAACGAGTAAATGTCCAAGCGGCGAGTTTAAGTAGTCCCGTCAAAGCGAACAAAACACATTTTAGCGCGTGTACCTATTCAATTTGGCAGCATGGCTTCTCGGACTTATAAGGCTGCCTAATTCGCGTCGCGAGTACTATTAATTAAATAAAAAAAAACATATTAAGGAGGTATTTAACATGGGTACTAAACTACTGAAATATATGTTGTAAGTATGAATGTATTATAATACTGTACTATAAACTATTATACATACATACATACAATTTTAATACCCATGTTAACAGGAAAATAAAAAAATAACCAGATATCCTCTCTCTAACTTCTCTCATTAACTTACCTATACATAGATGATATTTACACAGTCACAAATAATAAAGTCAGGATTTTAAAAGCTTGCTTCTTTTACGTTTCCGTACCCAAAAGGTACCAACCCTATTACTAAACGTCCGTCCATTAGCAAGCTGTATCTCAAAAATCGTTATAAATTAATAAAATTTAAAAAAGAAAATCAATAATATTACCCTTCGTGTGCGAGTCCTTAGTCATTATTATTTTTTAAGAGTAATATTTAGAAATTATACAATATTAAAAAGAACAAAGAAACCTAGCCGCTTCGCGCAAAGAGCGGATTACCACAAGCGACCGCGGCGCGAAGTAATAGTACAACAGTCGTACGCTGTATACATCGAGCTACGAACGTCGATTCGCCCGGGCTTACATGGATCACATTATTATTATTATTATTTACAGGGTAGTGATTCTCTCAAAAGCAAAGGTGAGCGAATGCAGGAGTGAAGTCCAAGCGGCGAGTTTAAGGAGTCCCGTCAGAGCGAGCAAAACACATTTTAGCGCGTGCATTCTCAATTAGGCAGCCCCTTAGGGTGGATTTACACCAAACGAGCGAATGCTCTAGAACATGTTTTGTCTTTATTTTTACAAAGTAAACGTAAGAGATAATGCCATAGAATTCTTGTTCGTTCGCTTGGTCTAAACCCACCCTTATACGTTCAAAAAGCCATGCTGCCAAATTGAATACACGCGCTGAAATTTGTTTTGTTCGCTTTAACGAGACTACTTAAACTCGCCCCTTGGACATTCACTCCTGCGTTCGCTCACCTTTGCTTTTGAAAGACTCACTACCCAGGTATTTTTACAATTTTCTAATTGAAATTGACCTGAAATTGACCTAGTCCTAAACGAAGCACTAGGCTTGTACTGTGGGGTGCCTACTAGACAATGATAAACATAGGATATACTTATAGAGAAATAAAAACAATACTTACATAGAAAAAATTCAAAACTAGGAACAAATACGCGCTTGCCCTTACCGGGAATCGAATTTGTTCAATTCAATATCAAACAATAATAAACATAGTATCCCAACTTCTATCTATATATATAAAAGGCAAACCTGACTGACTTATATATCAACGCACAGCCGAAACTACTGTACCTAGAAACTTGAAATTTGCTACAGGGGTTCCTTTCATGATGTAAGTGAGCACTAAGAAAGGATTTTCCGAAAATCGACCCCCAACGGGAAGAAATGGCCAAATGGGGGAGTAGCGGGAAACTAATTCTACGCGTACGAAGTCGCGGGCGTCCTCTAGTAAATACATATAAGTGTTCATAGGTATAGCAAAACTGACCGATGTAATAGTTAGCAAAATAACATGGTAGATTTTTAGACGTGCTACTCAATTATAAAACCAAGTTTTTATGTCATCACCTACCAGGGGCCTGTTTTATAAAGCTACAAATTACAATTTACAGGTTACAACTGTTTGTTACAAGTTTCCATTTGACACAACCTCGACCAATGACGACCAGGCTTTTGAGCAGTGTTGCCAGTTTACACCTGTAAAATTGTAACTTGTAGCTTTATAAAACGTGCCCCAGAACGAGTTAAATAAATAATGTAGGCGACAGAATTCGCGGCCGCTATTAAGGTTAAGTAAGCACTTAATTAATTAAATTAATGCAATTACAAAAAATAATTCTCTTAAGACAAAAAGATTATTGAGGATCTTAGTTGGTCGCCACGGAGCATGAAGTCCGACCCTAACTCGCCAATACGCAGTTTGTCAAACATTGGAAACGATCCACTTCCACGAATTTGGATCAAATCAATAAATACGGACGCATATAGCTGACTCGCCTGGCTCTGCTCGCGTTTTGAATCTTTCTTTTCGTTATCTGTGGTTTGTGGAAACACTGGTAACCACTTACTTAGCACGTTATGTATAACGTTATTGTTAGGTCTACTTATTAATTTTAAATAATTAATGCTTGAGATAGCTTTTTCATGATAATTTATTTGGATTCCACGTTAAACGGAAAAAATGCGATTGGATCAATATTAAGATGGAAATCTATATATATAAAAGGCAATGTCCCGGGTGACATATCAACGCCCAGCCCAAACCGATAAAGATAAAAAGTTGAAATTTTGAGGGAAAGTTGGTTTTGTAATGGAGGCGTCGTTTAAGAAGGGATTTTTAGAAATTCAACCCCTAAAGGTATGAAAGGGGGTTGCAAAGTTTGTATGGGAAAAAACATTTTTATAGTCCAATTTACTTGAAACTTGGTAGAAATGCTTTTCAATGCAAATAATGAGACACGTATTTCAGCGATTACTAAAATTCAACCCCTAGAGGGATGAAAGGGGGTTGCAAATATTGAATGGGAAAAAACATTTTTATGGTCCAATTTACTTGAAACTTGGTAGAAATGCTCTTCAATGCAAATAATGAGACACGTATTTCAGCGATTACTAAAATTCAACCCCTTGGGGGATGAAAGGGGGTGGCAAAGTTTTAATAGATCAAATATTTTTATGATCAAATTTACTTAAAACTTGGTAAAAATGCTTTTCAATTCAAATAATGAGACACGTATTTCAGCGATTACTAAAATTCAACCCCTAGAGGGATGAAAGGGAGTTGCAAAGTTTGTATGGGAAAAAACATTTTTATGGTCCAATTTACTTGAAACTTGGTAGAAATGCTCTTCAATGCAAATAATGAGACACGTATTTCAGCGATTACTAAAATTCAACCCATAGAGGGATGAAAAGGAGTTGTAAAGTGTGTATAGATAAAATATTTTTATGATCAAATTTACTTGAAACTTGGTAGGAATGCTCTTCAATGCAAATAATGAGACATGTATTTCAGCGATTACTAAAATTCAACCCCTAGATGGATGAAAAGGGGTTGCAAAGTGTGTATAGATAAAATATTTTTATGATCAAATTTACTTAAAACTTGGTAGGAATACTCTTAAATGCAAATAATGAGACACGTATTTCAGCGATTTCTAAAATTCAACCCCTAGAGGGATGAAAGGGGGTTGCAATGTTTGTATGGGAAAAAATACTTTTATGGTCAAATTTACTTGAAACTTGGTATAAATGCTCTTCAATGCAAATAATGAGACATATATTTGAGCGATTACTAAAATTCAATCCCTAAAGGGATGAAAGGGGGTTGCAGTTTGAATGGAAAAAAATACTTTTATGGTCCAATTTACTTGAAACTTGGTAGAAATGCTCTTCAATGCAAATAATGAGACACGTATTCAACCCCTTGGGGGATGAAAGGGGGTGGCAAAGTTTTAATAGATCAAATATTTTTATGATCAAATTTACTTAAAACTTGGTAAAAATGCTTTTCAATTCAAATAATGAGACACGTATTTCAGCGATTACTAAAATTCAACCCCTAGAGGGATGAAAGGGAGTTGCAAAGTTTGTATGGGAAAAAACATTTTTATGGTCCAATTTACTTGAAACTTGGTAGAAATGCTCTTCAATGCAAATAATGAGACACGTATTTTAGCGATTACTAAAATTCAACCCATAGAGGGATGAAAAGGAGTTGTAAAGTGTGTATAGATAAAATATTTTTATGATCAAATTTACTTGAAACTTGGTAGGAATGCTTTTCAATGCAAATAATGAGACATGTATTTCAGCGATTACTAAAATTCAACCCCTAGATGGATGAAAAGGGGTTGCAAAGTGTGTATAGATAAAATATTTTTATGATCAAATTTACTTAAAACTTGGTAGGAATACTCTTAAATGCAAATAATGAGACACGTATTTCAGCGATTTCTAAAATTCAACCCCTAGAGGGATGAAAGGGGGTTGCAATGTTTGTATGGGAAAAAATACTTTTATGGTCAAATTTACTTGAAACTTGGTATAAATGCTCTTCAATGCAAATAATGAGACATATATTTGAGCGATTACTAAAATTCAATCCCTAAAGGGATGAAAGGGGGTTGCAGTTTGAATGGAAAAAAATACTTTTATGGTCCAATTTACTTGAAACTTGGTAGAAATGCTCTTCAATGCAAATAATGAGACACGTATTCAACCCCTTGGGGGATGAAAGGGGGTGGCAAAGTTTTAATAGATCAAATATTTTTATGATCAAATTTACTTAAAACTTGGTAAAAATGCTTTTCAATTCAAATAATGAGACACGTATTTCAGCGATTACTAAAATTCAACCCCTAGAGGGATGAAAGGGATTTGCAAAGTTTGTATGGGAAAAAATACTTTTATGGTCAAATTTACTTGAAACTTGGTAGGAATGCTCTTCAATGCAAATAATGAGACATGTATATCAGCGATTACTAAAATTCAACCCCTAGATGGATGAAAAGGGGTTGCAAAGTGTGTATAGATAAAATATTTTTATGATCAAATTTACTTAAAACTTGGTAGGAATACTCTTAAATGCAAATAATGAGACACGTATTTCAGCGATTTCTAAAATTCAACCCCTAGAGGGATGAAAGGGGGTTGCAATGTTTGTATGGGAAAAAATACTTTTATGGTCAAATTTACTTGAAACTTGGTATAAATGCTCTTCAATGCAAATAATGAGACATATATTTGAGCGATTACTAAAATTCAATCCCTAAAGGGATGAAAGGGGGTTGCAAAGTTTGTTTAGGAAAAAATATTTGGTATGCTTAAATTTACTTTAAACTTGGAAGAAATGCTTGCTCTGCAATGAAAACAATGAGTCACGTGATAACTAAAATTCAAACCCTTGGGGGATGACTTACTTGAAACTTGGTAGAAATGCTCGATTCAGAAAAAACTACCTCCAAGGAGGTAAAACGGGGGGTAGAAAATTGTATGGTATATTTTTGAAGTGAGAAACGTGGATAAAAGGTGGTAATAGTTAGTTAAGTGCACGCAAAGCAAGACTGTAAAGTTTGTATCGAATTTATGTAATATTCAAAGTAGATACTTACCTTCAAGTTATCAAAATGGGTATTATTATTACATACAGAAAATATTCAGCTCCTGTGTTTTTCGAAAATCTTCTGCTAAGTGAGTTAATTGTTTGTATAGAAATGTGGCATCTAGAATCGTATAAAATAAACGTAATGGTGAGAGGCAGTGAATTTATTTTGTATGTTAATTTTGTTGTTTTAAAGGTTAGCGCTATAAAATTAAAGTTGTTTATGTGGACTGCTTACTTAAAATTCACGCTCTAGACTTTTTTTTAAATGCCTTAGAAGGTGATGTATACTATAACTGTACTTTCAACAGAAGTTCTGACTCTCCGCAGACGAAGTCGCGGGCGGAAAGCTAGTATAATATAATACTCAAGTTAAAATACCTATTTAGTTTGCCAAATCCGTTAGGACTTTTTAGTTCCTTGCAAGTCCTAGTAATTGGCTTTCTCATACTGCGAACGCCATCTATTGAACAGTTGTGTAAATTTTATACCACAAGTTGATTAGCGTCATCTATTGACGAGTAGTAACACCATTTACTATAGATGCAAATTATGCTCAATTTAACGCCATCTAGTAGCAAGTAGTAACTTCATTAAATGTCAATGCAGACTAAACTTGATAAGTGCCATCTATTGGTTAATAGCAACATCACTTAGTGCGTATTCAAAAAAAAAATATCTTTTGTATGATAGTTTCGAATAGTGCCATCTATCGTCGAGTAGTAGAATTAATAAGGGTTAAGTGTTTGTTAAGTTAATTCACGTGTTGTTGTAACATCATAATAGATGGCGCTGTTAATGATACAAACTATTAAGTTGCAAAATTAAATAGACGATACTTAACAAGGTTTGTGAAATGTGGGTTGTGTACTGTTTATTTTCATAGGGTTATACTGAAATTGGAATGTTGCCGGACGTGAAATTCAGTGAGCATTTGAAGCATTTCTCTCAATTTCACCGGATGTTCCTGAACGCAGTGAAGCCTTCGGCCTTTTTTCAATTCGCCGGTCTGACGTTTGTAACAGCAGAAATTTGACAATTATAATTATTGCGAATTTTCTTTCAGTTCAGTGTCGTGGTTGTTTACATGAGTAAAACAGTGATAGAGTGTGAATTTGAGTGTTTTGTAGTTTTTTCTAATAGTTTGGAGGCCTAATATTTAATCGCCGTGGAGTCCGAAACGAGTGGTAAATTATTTTTTTGTTTTCGCAAATGAATCTAGAACGCAGATAGCTATTTAGGTCTAAACAAGGCGCTCTATTTTTGCGTGGATGTTAAAAATCAATAGGAATTAGGTCACCAGTGCGTAACGTTCACTTTACAAAGTTATTTAAAGTCGGCGCTGCTAGTTTTAGTAACACATCTGACTATTATAAACATTGTTGTTTTTATTTATTATTAATTATAAGTTTGATTAAAATCACATTTACATTTAATTTACTGATGAATAAGAATTAAATACAGGTATTATAAGTAAAAGCTCTAATTACTTACTATTTTCTTTTTACATTACTGCATCTGGTATTCAGATAATTTTGTTTTGTTACTTTCTTTTAAATTGTAGCTTAGTCACCTCTTAAGGGTTGAATTTATAAAATATTGTACATAGTTAAAAACTCAATTAAAAGTTATATTCCTTAATTTTTTTCTAAAAAAATACCTTAGATGTAACACGGAGTTAAGGACTTAATTAAACAAAAATTAGTCATACAAACCTTCCTTAAGGTTTGTATGACTAATTTTTGTTTAATTAAGTCCTTAACCTATGTACAATATTACTGTTTAGATCTCCAATTGCACCTAATATTCTTTGTTAACCATATGGTTGACTGGTAGAGAATGCCTTTAGGTATTAAGTCCTCCATACTTAACATTTATTTGTATCGTGCAAAAAGTTTAAAAATAATTAAATAATAATTAAAAAAAAACCCTAATCTTGTAATAGAACAATATATTTATTGATAATCTAGAAACGTTACATAACATTAACAGAATTCCATATCTAAAATAATACTTAGGTTATTGCATAACATTTAATTTATTGTTTTAATTTTTTTAGAGAAGCGAGTTTTGAATTCCCTATAAATTATAGCACTATTATCATTAGTGTTAGGCGTTTTTTTTTTTCAATATCATTTTTTTCAAACTAATAAAGCGGTTACTGACCTGAATCGTGCCTGTTGCACTTTGCACTATATGAGTGAAGCTACAGATACATTGGTGTGCATCGGTACTAAAAATATTTTTATGTGATTACTCCGTCAACTGTGGAGCCTTTTTCCACTATTCCCAATTGTCCACACTGCGGACAACTGGGATTTTTTTCCCAGTTGTCCATAGTGTTACCAACTGGGAATAAAAACAAATTCATGGGTGGACAATGGGAATAAAAATGAAATTTGTGATTTTTTGTCCTAGTCGTCTGCAGTGTGGACAAAGCGGTGCGGACGACTTCCTTCCTTCTTATCTTAGTGCTCACTTACATCATGAAAGGAACCCCTGTACCAAATTTCAAGTTTCTAGGTACAGTAGTTTTGGCTGTGCGTTGATATATAAGTCAGTCAGGTTTGCCTTTTATATATATAGATAAGTGTAACTAAAAATAAAATTGGTAAAAAACTCTTTGTCTGAGAAAAAAGCAAGTGCCCTAATTATGTGACCACCACCACCACCCCGGTGCCGGCATCCGTATTTCCCGGTGTCTTTCAAAATCAAAATTAAAAAGTCCTGGGTAGTGATTCTTTCAAAAGCAAAGGTGAGCGAACGCAGGAGTGATATCCAAGCGGCGAGTTTAAGTAGTCCCGTCAAAGAAGCGTCAAAGCGAACAAAACAGATTTCAGCGCGTGTATTCAATTTGGCAGCATGGCTTCTCGAACGTATAAGGCTGCCTAATTGAGAATGCACGCGCTAATATGTGTTTTGCTCGCTCTGACGGGACTACTTAAACTCGCCGCTTGGACTTCACTCCTGCATTCGCTCACCTTTGCTTTTGAGAGAATCAATACCCAGACTCTCTAGTCCCCACTAGCAAACTTTACGAGTACCGACCAAAGATCTGTCGACCCTTTTAAAGGAGGAGGCCAAAGTGTGTCTTATTTCTGCGATTCCATGGCCGCTTGCTAGCTGACACTGTGAAAGTAAATTAGTTGTTAAGTTTTTGAATGTCACGGGGAAGGCAGACGAGCACACAGGCCACCTGATGGTATGTGGAAACTGTGACCCATAGACATTCGCATTCACAAGACTGCAATCCTAAGACTGCAAATGCGTTGCCGACCCTGAG
Organism: Acleris cristana; assembly: GCA_948252455.1. NCBI lineage: Eukaryota > Metazoa > Arthropoda > Insecta > Lepidoptera > Tortricidae > Acleris > Acleris cristana. The sequence goes on along the minus strand of OX411798.1, from coordinate 1,289,733 downwards.
GACTAAGATGGAATGCCTTTATGCTAGTTATTTCACCGTTTGCAAATTTTGTTTATTATGCATGTTAGCTTGTATGGTATTTGTAAATATGGGTCTCGTTGCTTGAATTACGGTTTGTTGAGAAAACAGCGTAAATAACCGACCAAGTGCGAGTCGGGGTCGCGCACCAAGGGTTCCGTACCACTATCTATACAACATTAGACACTTAACGACAAAAAAAACATGTTTGTTTTAGTGTTTGTTGTTATAGCGGCAACAGAAATATATCATCTGTGAGAATTTCAACTGTCTAGCTATCACGGTTCATGAGATACAGCCTGGTGACAGACGGACAGACGGACGGACAGTGAAGTCTTAGTAATAGGGTCCCGTTTTTACCCATTGGGTACGGAACCCTAAAAAGACAACAGATTCTACGAGAACTTGAACTAGGTTCGTAATAAAATGGAGTCATACAGGTAACTCAATAACACATAATTTAATATCTATGGGGAGGCAACTCCTGTCGTTATCGATTTCCAATATGTATACGGTGTGTTCCAAACTCAATTATGTGTGACATAGACAAGAGTACTTCTCATGGCTAAGAGAAGGCAAACGAAGGGTTCTATTGAGCTCGGTAAAAAAAAATTGCTTTTGTCATTATCGTAGTGAACGTTATGAAACTTCTTAGGTGACTTGGCACTAAAAGTTAAAAACAATATGATAGCTAGTCAAAAGCAATGTGGAGTTACATTTGTATGGACTTTTGGAGCTACGCGCTTTAATAATAAAAATATCAGGGGACAATGTGACACAAATTGACCTAGTCCCAAACTAAGCTCTAGGCTTGTACTATGGGTACTAGACAACGATATAAATACTTACATAGATAAATATATACTTAAATACATAGAAAACATCCATGACTCAGGAATAAATATTTGCGCTCATCACACAAATATCTGCCCTTGCCGGGATTTGAACCCAGGACCGCTAGCTTCGTAGGCAGGGTCACGATCAACTAGGCCAGCGCGTCGTCAAAGCGTTAAGCGTTAAGCGTTAGCGTTGCCTCACAATCCTAACAGCCTAAACTCCAAGTTACAAACGCATTGTGAGCGGAGGCGGTGCGTTCTAATGCTAAAAAGCGTCCCTTCAAGTCCTACAATATATAGTCTGTGCTAGTGTCCTAAAAAAAAATTCTAATTAATCCGTCATTTACATTATCAAAAAATATTGAACACGTATTTTTTCTTTCGTCAATTAAACAAAAAATTACGAGGGTAAAGTGCGTTGAAGTTTCGCGTGACGTCACGCCGTGGCACACTTTATACCGCGTTGTGACGTCACCAGCCCCCACTCCCGAACGTTGATGCGCGTTATATTTGTCAATTTTGATTGATTTGATAAAGCAAAAAATACGTGTTCAATATTTTTTGATAATCTTACTGACGGACTAATTAGAATTATTAGTTTTCTACCCAGGACACACCCCTATTGAAATTGCCAAAGACGTAAACAAATTAGACTGTTTGACACATAACCTCAAATATTCATTAAGCATGTTTTTATTTAAAGTAACAAATAATGAATAGTTATTTAATCTTAAATTTAATATGAAAGTAATGATCAAGTGTATAATCATTGCTAAGACCTCACTTGATCTTTAAAAGCTTCTTTGGTTGTGTTTACATCTTTGCCAATATAATTAGCACAGACTATAAATAATGTTATAGAAATTAATTAGTAGTATATTACCTACAATTCCTAGAAAGCCCTAGATTTGGAATTAAAACTTCAGCGTACGAGAAAAGTCCATTCAAATCCGAAACAAAAGGTCTTGGATAACCTTTTAAGTTATTTTTACACAATGGCGACGAAACAATACAGCGAGAGCTCAATTAGAGCGAGCTAGACGCGGCGGGGCACTATTTTTTATAATACTTCGTGATAGTGATATAATATGTAGTGATGTAGTGGTATAGATGATGCTGTTAGTATAATAGCGCGATGACAGCGCGCGGTTTAAGCAGGTACACTGTTTGGAAATTCGTTGACCACGCGAGGTCCACTCGTTAACCACGCAAGGCTCACTCGTTGACCACGCGAGGTTCACTGGTGACAACGCGGTGTCCACCCGAGGAACACCTGTCCACAACGAGTGGACGCCGAGCGACGAGGGTGCTGGTCGAGTGCCGGCATTCGTGAGCTGTGAGCTTAAAAGTGCCCGTGCGGCCTACTTACTGAATAAACATCTTTTTATCTTTTTATCACCTCGTGTTGCAGAGGCGTGCGAGGGCTGGCGCGGCGTGGCGCGCTCGCCCTCGCACGAGTCCGTCACCACAGACCTGTCGCTCTTCAGCGTGTCCAGCGCGGCCTCGGACGCCCGGGTGCTGCGCCTGCTGGCCTGCAAGGTGAGCTCTCTGCTCCCCGGAGCGCAGTGAGGAGTGCTGGCGCTGCGTGGCGCGCTCGCCCTCCCACGAGTCCGTCACCACAGACCTGTCGCTCTTCAGCGTGTCCAGCGCGGCCTCGGACGCCCGGGTGCTGCGCCTGCTGGCCTGTAAGGTGAGCTCTCTGCTGCCCCGAAGGGTAGTGAGGAGTGCTGGCGCGGCATGTCACGCTCGCCCTCCCATGAGTCCGTCACCACGGACCTGTCGCTCTTCAGCGTGTCCAGCGCGGCCTCGGACGCCCGGGTGCTGCGCCTGCTGGCCTGCAAGGTGAGCTCTCTGCTAGGGAATGCAAATAACCGGTTATAACCGCTTTTAACCGGTTATTTTCATACAAAAGCGGTTGATAACTGGTTAAATTGCATTCCCTACTCTCTGCTGCCCCGGAGGGCTGGCCCGGAGGGCAGCGATGAGGGCTGGCTATTTATGTGGGATTTTACCAACTACGTCGATTTTAACAAACCGTGTCGTGGAAGAATATTGTTGAAAAAGGATTATTTTTAACCGACTTCAAAAAAAAGGAGGTTCTCAATTCGTCGGAATATTTTTTTTTTTTTTTTTATGTATGTTCCCCGATTACTCGAAGACTACTGGACCGATTTGAAATTTTTTTTCGTTGTTCGAATGGGTATACTTTCTAGTTGGTCCCATTGTCAGCACGTCACGATCTGATGATGGGATCTTGGAGAAATCAAGGGAACTCCTCGAATATTGTAGGCAAACATATAGCGATTTTAGTATTTTTAGTAACAAATGTAGCATTTGCATTCAGAAAGTGTCACTTGGTGAAGCGGAACTGATGATGAAGACCACAGATGGCCACCGGAACTCCTCAACGGTACCGATTTCAAGGGTGGCGATAAGATATCTCGATTAAGATAGTTGAGTGACTACAACGAAGCACATTTAATTGTTTTAAAATGACTATGATTTTCCCGCGGCGTTGCTTGCGGCGAGCTTGAAAATGTCTTAAAGTTTCATATATCAACTAAGAAGTGGGACTACATAAGCTTATTATGATCACTAAAAAGTGTAAAATAAAATAAATGTTTAAAAAAACAAAAAACCGCCTTCAAAAACGCGAAAAATAAGTCGGCGACCACAATATTTTCAACAAAAAGCCGACTTCAGTTGGACTAACCTAATAGGATAGGTACCTACTACTAAGTACCTAGTAGTAGAAGTTATTTTTCGCGTTTTTGAAGGCGGTTTTTTGTTTTTTTAAACATTTATGTAGTACTGTGTTTGAAAATATGACCTGTATAAACACTTAATTGGAATGATTTATATTTCCAGGCAGGGCAAGGGCCGGACCCGAACCTCAGGGTCGCCAGTCCCAACCCGGAGAGCAAGCTTCAGAAGTGAGTACCTACGCGTTAGAGTCACATACATACAGCGAATCGCAGCGCAAAGATTTTTTCACTACTGAGACATTAACACCCCAAATACGAGGAGACGCAGGCGGAGAATTTGTGGTGCTAGGTAATTTCGATTTTATTTCAACATGTGCAGAGACAATGATGCTTTGGTAGTATAAAATTATCTGCGCTGCGCTTCACTGTATGTTCAGCAATGAATTTGTATTTATAACATCGGCTGGGCGCCCGTAAGTGTGGGGTAAAACCGGTACTAGCCGCAAGATCAAGCGCGAGCTATTGTAATTGGGCACCTGTTTCCAGACGGCCGTCGACCGGGCTGCCCCTGCAGGGCCCGGACGCGTGCAAGTCGCTGCTGGCGGGCTGCGCGGCGCTGTGCGCGGCGCTCGGGCTGCGGCGCTCGCTGAGCGCGGGCGACGTGGCGCGCGAGCCGCCGCCGCCGCAGCGCAGGTGCCCGCGGTCACGCCATCACCATCGCCATTGTCATTGTCATCTCCATCATCATTCATCAGATTACATAAAATAACTAGAGGACGCCCGCGACTTCGTACGCGTAGAATTAGTTTCCCGCTATTCCCCCCATTTCTTCCCGTTGGGGGTCGATTTTCGGAAAAACCTTTCTTAGTGCTCACTTACATCATGAAAGGAACCCCTGTATCAAATTTCAAGTTTCTAGGTACAGTAGTTTCGGCTGTGCGTTGATGTATAAGTCAGTCAGGTTTGCCTTTTATATATATAGATAAGACGTGCACGTTACGTTCAGTTCTTCTATGCAGTACTGTATTTTTTTGTTGTTATTTATTATTTTGTTAATTTTATAGTGTGAACTACTTAAAATTAAAAGTTAATTATCTTTTTGTAAAGGTAGGTAACAAAAAGACTTGCGGTATTGTAAGTCATATGCATATCCATGTTAAAATAACGGACTTAATCCCCGGGAAATTGCATCCTAGATTCGATCACTGATCATCACGAACATTATCATTGTCATCTCCATCATCATCATTCATCAGATTGCATAAAATAATTACGATGATCATCATCATCGTTATCAAGATCATGTTCATCGAGACCATGATCATTATCATCGCTATTATAATTTAATAAGAAAACAATATCAGGACAGTGTCACACAAATTGACCTAGTCCCAAACTAAGCTCTAGTCTTGTACTATGGGTGCTAGACCACGACAAACTTACTAATATAGAGAAATACAAACTTAAAACATATAAAATCATTCTAGACTCAGGAACAAATACTCGCGCTCATCACACATATATCTGCCCTTACCGGGATCGCCATCATAATTACATCAAATAATAATAATGATCAGCATCATCATTATCAAGACCATGATCATAATCATTATCATCGCCATCATAATTACATCAAATAATAATAACGATCAGCATGATCATTATGAAGACGATGATCATCAAGATCATGGTCTTTATCATCGCCATCATAATTACATCAAATAATAATGATCAGCATCATCATTATCAAGACTATGATCATCAAGATAATGATCATTATAATCGCCATCATAATTACATCAAATAATAATAAAGATCAGCATGATCATTATCAAGACCATGATCATCAAGATCATGATCATTATCAAGACCATGATCATCAAGATCATGATCATTATCATCGCCATCATAGTTACATCAAATAATAATAATGATCAGTATCATCATTATCAAGACCATGATCTTCAAGATCATAATCATTGTCATCGCCATCATAATTACATCAAATAATAATAACGATCAGCATCATCATTATCAAGACCATGATCTTCAAGATCATAATCATTATCATCGCCATCATAATTACATCACATAATAATAATGACCAACATCATCATTATCAAGACCATGATCTTCAAGATCATAATCATTATCATCGCCATCATAATTACATCAAAAAATAATAATGATCAGCATCCTCATTATCAACATCATGATCTTCAAGATCATAATCATTATCATCGCCATCATAATTAAGTACATCAAATAATAATAATAATCAACATCGTCATTATCAAGACTATGATCTTCAAGATCATAATCATTATCATCGCCATCATAATTACATCAAATAATAATAATGATCAGCATCATCATTATCAAGACCATGATCTTCAAGATCATAATCATTATCATCGCCATCATAATTACATCAAATAATAATAATGAACAGTATACCACCAGAATCTCATGACAAAAAGGGAAATTTTAATTTAATGCTGGCAACTTCGGGGTAATAATAAACTGAAAATGGCATTATCGAACCAACGTAATTAAACTATATTGCCTTGATAGTAGATTCATAGTCCCACTTACAAAAAAACGCCCTGTTTGCAGTATGATGAGTATCATAACAGGCTGGTGTTGTTTCAGCGCCACGTCGGAGGTGGGGCTGTGCGCGGCGCTCGAGGCCCTCACCCTGAGCACGGCCAGTCGCTCCTGCAGCACCTGGGTCGCAGGTTCGACTCCCAATTCATTCTAATTCTAATTTTAATTAGTTATTAATTTATTTATCAATATCCTTAGCGCAAATAATATCCTGGATTATTTTAAAGTCGCCAAAGGGAAAATGATCTCGAAGCGGGCGAATTCTCGGGCTAAAGCTAGTCTTAATTCAAACTCTCGTTTTCATTGTTTTAGTGGGCGGGTCCCAACTGCCGTCTCCGCAGCGTGCGCCCGTCCCGCTCGCACAACGGCTTATCACCGACAACAGAAAGGTACGGCAATAGCATTTTAAGTAGATTTTTATTTTTACGATCGGATCGGGGACGTATTAAGAAAGGGCCAGGTCAGGAGACTCAGGAGTACCCTAAACCGACGCACGTCTATGAAGAGACTTATGAGTGTGGAGGAAGCGAGGGAAGTTTGTCTGGATCGTAGCGAGTGGAAGGAAGTGGTCTCTGGCCACCCCTTTCGGAAAGAGGCGTAATAAAACCTCAGATTTTCCGATGATACGTACTCTTTTCAGCGGTGGATGATGAAAAAAGTTCGTAATATCGGAAAGTAATTCGTTTAAATTGCTTCATTGAAATCAGTATAATTACGAAAACCCTTATACTTATTTTATATCATAACTTAAATATATCCCTCGAGATCACTTAACGTTAGGTGGCTTGTTTGCCTACCCTTTGATGCAATAAAGCAGAAAATATTATTTTAAACCTTTCCGATATTTCGTATTTTTTTCATCATCGACCGCTGAAAAGAGTACGTATCTTCGGAAAATTCGAGGTTTTACTTTATAAAGACATAAATAAAAAAATAAACTATCGATTAGTCGATAACATAGATAATCGAGTTCTCATGATTTTTAAATTTAACAGAAACGTCTGTTTACGAAATTCTAAACTATATTAAAGCGAAAAAAATTCGTCGGTCTTAATAAACAACGATAGATGGCGTCACCATACCCTCCGAGTATGAAAAGCAAGCGATTACTCATTTCGTGGATCTTAAGTAGGGTCTTGGTGGCATAATTGGTAATGCGCCTGCATCGGCCCGGAGAGCCAGAGGAGATGTAGGTTCGAATCCTGCCTAAGACCGACGATTTTTTTTCGCTTTAATATAGTTTAGAATCGTGTTCTCTCCCTACAACTTGTCAAACTACAGCCGCCCCCAAAATTCCGGGCCCTCACTATTACTATGCCCTAACATGGCTGCGTTTATCGCGTGACTAAGTTTAAGCTGGGTCCACATTTGTATCATTTTGCCGATCACGATCCCGCGTATCGTATCGAGCTCGCGTATCTTAAGATACTTAAGTATGGACGCTCACTTTGAGCATACCGTATCACTACCATCGTCATGTGAAAATATGCGTCCATACTAACCGTAGCGTAGCAGCGTATCGTATCGCCGTATCATTAAGTGTGGACGCTATCCGTATCCCCTTTGATGATCGGGGGGAAATCGTCTCGAGAGCGAGATCACGGCGTATCGCGTATCAAATCATAACTTCGTGTCGTGATACAGTACAGTATCAAAACACGTCCATACTTACCGATCTTGATACGCGTACCCGATCGCGAGTGTGCGGAGTATATAAAGCTGGGTCCACATTTGTTTCATTTCGTCGTATCGTATCTCTGTCGCGCATCCGTCACCTTCTGACACGTAAATAAGTACGACAGTGACGGATGCTTTATCCACATTTGACACGCGATATAGACGCAGCCACACAAGGCCCACTGGTTGTCATTACGGTATTATTACCTAGTATTTCTGTTTCAGATCCGCCAGAGCTACATAAAGCGAAGACTGTTGACTACCTACAAGGCTTTAGAACGCATGTCGCAGTCCGAGTTCAACCTGGACAAACTAGAGGTATTTAGTTAGTTTTAATTATACGATCCATCATCACGACCATCACCATCACCACCATCACCTTCTACCATCTTTATTTAAACTACAAAAAATATACAATTAGACTGACAGATTCTTGTCATAAAGATTTTTTTTCGAACTATTTTTGACATTGAAATGTAGTGACGTTTTAATAGATTTGATTGATATTCGTCTCTGTCGCACCCAACCTAATAATACGATGGTGATGATGAATATATTCAACATTTTTAATAAACTAATTAGAGGTAACATTATTCTCATCGCTATTTCATCTAGGGTTGCCAACAGTTTTTGCTCTAAATATAGTATTTGACCAGGTTAGGAGGGAAAAAAGAAGCTTTAAAAAAAATATAGTATCTTTTTTTATTTGTTTTTATTGGATCCGGCAGAAAGTTTGAGGAGGTGTTTGTTTTTTTTTTAATGAATCTTTACAATCAAAACTTAAATTTGTGCTTATCAATAATTAATTTTTAATTAAATTTATTTGTGCTCTGTTCCGTTCTTTCCGCCATTTGGCATTCATAACAGAAAAAACTCGTTTTGTAAATGCAGAAGTGGCCGGAATTGATAAGTCTAGTTTTTTTTTTTAAGTTGTCCATTAAATAAATGTCTATGATGGTTACATTGTTCGTTTCTAGAGATTTTATAGTTTTATCGAAAATATGAAGAATATGGCTAACCATATGAAGATAAGCCCTAATCAAGTGTAATTCAGAACGCGCGCGGCACGCAGGCAGGTACGTTCATAAATTGGGAGAAGTGAATCACTGATATGAAAATATTTAATGACTGGTCAAAATATAGTAGATTTTGCTACTATATATTTTTCCAACAGTATATAGTATTTTCACCCAATATATAGTAGAATACTAATAATAGTAGTATAGTAAGGTTGGCAACCCTAATTTCATCCTTTATCTAAAGACAATTACAGTCAGGTATACTTGTTATTGTCATTGGCAGTCTGAATAGGAACTAAGTGGGACCGATGACGCGCGGTCCCATGTACGGTCACGAGCGTTAATTTGTGACCCATTTCAAGAAAAATATGCTTGAAGTCGTCAGTGTCATTAGAGATGTCAAGTCATTTGTAACTTTTAGGAAACTCCACCTTATTGTTGTAAAATGTCAGATTGACTTTGGACCTAAGGTGGGTACCAAATTAAATCTCGTGACTGTACTTTTCTTTGATCACGGAGTCTAGTTTCCCCGTCCGTTCACTAGATGGTGCTGTTACGAGCGGAAAAGCGCTATCGATGTGTCCACCTAGATCTATTGTCTCCGCGTTCCGTTCCACGCCGGCGTGCTCGACCTTTCTGTCGAGTCTATAGAGAATTGTTTGAATTTTTGAAAACGCCTCCATTATTTTAAAGGTGGCGTTTATAATTATAAACTCTCACTTAATTAGTACATTATTGCCTAGGCCTGGAAAGTAAGGATTTGCCTGACGAGGTGGCTGGCGAGGTCTGCAGTCCCAGTTTCCGCCGAGGCATATAATGCTTTTTCTACTCGCGTACTGTAAACCGCTAATATTGATATCGTTAACGGTATCAGAATACCACCTATAGCGTAACCGAAGCGGGAAAACAATTCTATAATGAGATGAGCGTTGCCATGGTAATAACAGTTCTATAATATTTATTATAGCACTGTTATTACCATGGTTACGGTCTTTCCGGATATCAGTCTTGACGTTTAGTGAACACTTGAAATCCTAATTTGTATAATAAAACGTGAAAAAAATATTTTAATACCAATTAAAATTGCGTATATTAAAAACAAAATTAATTTTGAGACTAATTATACATTCAGATTTAAATTTATATTAAATTACTAAAAATATTTTGTTAATATCTATCGATTTGTTATTTGGTTATCATGGTTACGTTCAATATGGATATCAACAAAATGGCGTTTCGTTTGCCATTACAACTTTTATGATAAAATGTCAGAACTGTTTTAGTAACTATTCAAATGTGTATGAAATATGTTAACATTTAACAATAAAATTCACAACGAACTATTAACGCCAATCGGATAACGAAAATGATTTTGCTGACAAATAATTTGTTAGCAGAAAAATCGAGTAAAGTATGCGAGAAAAGTTAGCGATTGTTTATTTTTGTCATTATCATTCTAAGCTTGTAGAAAAAGTTATGTATGCAACGGTACATAATTAGCTCTTAAGGTACTCGTGCCTGTCATTAGAGACTCGTACCTTAAGAAGCTACATTATGTAACAGTTACATATAAATAACTATTCTCAAACAATACGAGGAAATGATACAAATACATAATTAGTAAGTATTTGTAAAAAGTTTTCGACAAATTCAGATATTTTTTTAAATTGGAAAACTGATGCCCTTGAAAACCGAAGTGCGATGAGTACATCTACTCACCGCTAGATGGCGCGGCATGTCCCAATTTTTCAAACAAATTAATCCGACGTTTGCAAATCAATATATCTAATGTATTATTTGCCATACGGTATTAATAATTATATATTATAAAACAGAATAATGCAGAAAAATACTTAAAGGGATATAATTTTAGATTTCCAATATTGTCTATGGGTTTTTGGTGTTTTATAGAGGGTAGGGTTTTGTGAAGCATAATTCTATGCATTTTCATGTTTGTGTGAAGACGCGGTCATTTTACAACCTGCCTCTCTTTAAAATTATCAGATTGTTCAAGTACATCTACTCGCCGCTAGATGGCGTGGCATGTCCCAATTTTTCAAACAAATTAATCCGCCGTTTGCAAATTAATGTATGTAACGCAATATTTTACATACGGCATTAATAATTTTATATTTTAAATTCAGAATAATGCATACATTTATTTATTTACCAAGTGATCTGTATATAATTTCGCATTTCCAATATTGGCTATGGGTTTTTGTGTTTTATAGAGGTTAGGGTTTTGTGATGCTTAATTCAATGCATTTTGGTGTATGTGTGAAGGCGTGGTCATATTAGAATCCGCCTCTTTAAAATTATCAGTTTGCTTTGGCAAGTACATCTACTCGCCACTAGATGGCGTGGCATGTCTTGAATTTGACTGACTTTAGTGCGAATGAATAAGAACGTGCGACCGTTTACGCGATAGAAAGTGAAGCACAGTAGGCACGTTCGACCTAGTAATTTCACAGATGTTATCCCCACACCGGAACACAACCATGCGTCATAATTATGAAGTTGTTAGAATCGCCAACTTATTTGTTGGTGGATTTTATCAAAACCTTTGACCAAGGCTGTATAGCATCTTTAGGTCTTCAATCAGTATGTGTAACGTGCCCCCCTCCCCAGGCGGCGGCGCTGGCGTCGGCCATGGCGGGCCCGGGGCCCACGACGCTGTGCGTGCCGCAGCGACACGCGCATGCGCGGTTCGTGCATCCAGGTACGTGCCACACAACAACACTATCACATAATACTATGTTTCTTTCATGCCATAAAGTAATGTATACCTAGCGACATCTAGCGCACACTTGTATCAACCAACTCGCTAACTCGCTAGCGCCACCAACGTCAGGCAGCGCAACTAAAATTCTACATCGCGCTAACGAAGTTTCTCCAGTCGGTTGATATATATTCAACTTCCAACTTCATCCCAATGGACTTCGGTCCCCAGGCATAACACCCGCCTGGAGAGAGATCTCTCTATTGTCCTCTCTTTCACACTATGAAGCTAGAGGTCCTGGGTTCGATTCCCGGTATCGGTGAATCAAGTGGCAACTTTGTGATGACGTAGAAGGTGTCCCTTTCGGAAGAGAACCCCTTGTTTTATTGGACCATGCGTTTTCAAGTAACCGATTAGCGATTAACCAAGTTGACTATTTGATTAACGGTGCCCAGCTACATGAACTACTATTTTTTACTATGTCCAGAAGCGGCGCACCTCGCCCTCACGGCACAAGACTTGGAGCGCGAGCGCGGGCGCCCTCTGTCCAAATACGAGCGCAACATGATGATCTTCAACTGGCTGCACACGCTCGACGAGACCGCGCCCTTCTAGACCCATCTAGACCATTCTAGAACATTTTAGAACCTTCTTAATGACAGCGTGAATGTTTATGACATTCATCTTGACAAGTCGCGCCCTTCTAGTCCCTTCTAGAACGTTCTAAAGCATTCTGGGGCCTTGCAGAGCTTTAATAGGCGTTTGTGTTATATGACCCAACTACCAGTCTATATCGCTGCGCTGCGCCCTTCTAGTCTCATCTAGAATGTTCTAGAACATTCTCGGGCCTTGCGGAGCGTTTAAAGATCACGTCTATGTTGCGACTTAATTGGTTGATATATTGCCGCGCTACACCTTTCTTGTCTCTTCTAGAACGTTCCAGACCATTCTGGGGCCTTGCAAAGCGTTTAAAGATAGCGTGTATGTTGCATGACTTAACTGCCCGTGTATATCGAAGCACTGCTTACTTCTAGTCTCTTCTTGAACGTTCTAGACCAGTCCTTCCCTAATTATGGGTCGGAATTTAAAGAAAGTCAGTCGCAACACAGCGGGAGTACCGGGACGTTCGGTTTTTTAATATTGGTATGATGATAACTTTTGAAAGCAATGTTCTAGAGCTTTTTGGGGCGTCGATAAGCTTTCTAATGATGATTATTTTATAATATTTATGAGAGATCAACTGACAATACACAAGAATGATTCCAGAGTATTCTAGAAAAGTCTAGAAGCTTTAGAATGCTCTAGAAAGTTCTTGAACATTCTAGATTGTTACGGAGCGTAGCAGAGGCTACTTCATGACATTAACTGACAATATATATAAAAGTGCGTGCTTATAGATCCTTCTAGAACGTACTAGAGCATTATTAAGCTATGCAGAGCCTTCTAGAAAGTATAAAGTGCTTTATATCAGATCAACTAGCAAGTCACAAACCCGCACCTTTCTTTAAGTACTTTTAGAACATTCTAAAGCTTCTAGACCATTCTAGAATACTCTGGAACATGCAAATTTGGCGATACACTATAGTTTAAACATAATGGTACCACCGAGATAATCCCTCAAAGAGGGTCTTCTAGATTATTCTAGATGATTACATTTTGCTCAGTATTTTTGTTTTAGAATAGTATATTTATTAGACTATAAGAGTACACTCCGCTTGGCTACACCGCCATAAATAAACCGTGACCTGCTAGAATCTTCTAGAATTGTCTAGAACATAACATAACCTACCACATGATATATTAGTGTAAAGGGTACGAGCGAAGTATTTTAAACTATGTAAAACAGTGCACGTGCAAAATATTCTAGGTACTTCTAGGTACTTCTAGAACCATCTAGAGCTTTCTAGAAGATATGGGCTTCTTCACTAAACACAAATTACTCAGGTATCGCAGTTCTTAAATTGAGTGAGTATTTAAATTGAGTGTAATTTCATTACAAAATTATTTATCCTTGAATTAACAAACTAGCGGCCCGCCCTCGCTTCGCTTCGGTTTTCTGCAACACCCGTTCATGAACCAGAATTTATTATACATAAAAACCTTCCGTGGAAAAATATATAACTCATGGTAAACCCCATTAATATCTGTTGCGTAGTTTGAAAGATCTAAGCGTACATACAGAGGGACAGACGGCGGAAAGCTACTTTGTTTTATACTTAGACACGTCACATCATAACCATAATTATTTAATTTAGTCTGTACCTCTAAATTAAGTTTAAATAAGTAAATAAAATATCTAAATGAAATTATACGCATATCTATAAAATTGTTGAAGTCGAATGAGTCTGTAGATATGTAATTAACATTGAAATTGAAATAATAAATTTCGTTCTCATCAGATCAGGGACTTATTAAGAAAGGGCCAGGTCAGGAGACTCGGGGGTACCCTAAACCGACGCACGTGTATGAAGAGACTTATGAGTGTGGAGGAAGCCAGGGAAGTTTGTCTGGATCGTAGCAAGTGGAAGGAAGTGGTCTTTGCCTACCCCTACGGGAAAGAGGCGTGATTGTATGTATGTATGTATGTTCCCATCAATATGTCAAAAAGTTTCTTGGTCAGTCAGATATAGTTTCTCGTCACGTAAAAAGGTCGCTGGTGATGAACCGTATCTCTTAAACGACTATTTGATTTAAAAAAACGGACGGACGGACAGCGGAGTTTAGTAATAGGGTCCCGTTGGCCCCCATTAGGTACGGTACCCTGACAACGATTTCGTGCGTCGTATACACTACCGGGTTCACTTAGGTAGGGGTTGACAGTATTTGTTAATACAAGCATTGTATAGCATTGAAATAGATTTATTTTTTAGTTGATATTCCAATGACGGCGGTTGCTTTAGGCTGTGAAAACGTATCACAATAATTTTACATAGTGCAGTAGTGTATAGAGTTAAGATACACTGCCTGGCCCTCAATTCCACTGTTTATAAAACCATATTATATCGTTAACGATATCAGAATACCGCCTATGAAAACAGTTCTATAATGAGCGTTGCCATGGTAATAACAGTTCTTTTATGATTATTATAGCATTGTTATTGTCATGGTTACGCGCATGAACAATGTCAGTGACGGTGATTGGTGATCAAACGACATTAATTTTTATATTATACGTCAAAAAATATTTTTACAACAGTAGAAATGTGTAAAAATACGAAAATATTTAATTAATTACCATAAAAGGCGATTTAAAAGAAATGATAATTAAAAAAAGATCAAAGCTCGAAGTTACGATAGCTCCCTCCCTTTCTCTCGATTTACTTTCGAATGACGATTGACATGGATGGAGCTAAAATAACTTCGTACTTCGATTTTCAAATTAGTGCTTCTAGTGCTCAGAAATGGCGTTTGGTGAGTAAAATTGACATTCCAATTCTCATACTTTATTGTTCGAAGGATTACAAAAAGTTATGTGTCAAAATCTCCAAAATATTATATTATATTACGTAGGCGGTATGATATGACATATGACGCCATTTTTTTTTCTGTGGTCGCTGTTTTAATTTAGAAACCGCCAGTAAAAAAACTAATTACGACACACTTTGTAATTTCCTTTTTGATTTTATAGAAAAAGTTATGTATGCAATACATAATGAAATAATTATTTTACCTCGGCCGCTATTACTGTCTAGTAAATAAGAGCTATCAAAACGTTGACAATACGATGCTATATCAAAGACAATATTGTTTTATCCAGTAACATGATCCGATTATTTCCGCCATAATCGGAAATATGCATGGTTTTTTTAAATCGCATTTCTCAATAACCAGCAATAATATATTATCCAACATTGGGCGCAAAAATATTTGACACGTCTTTATTACGAGACGTATAAGAGCGTGTCAGATATTTTTGCAGCCAATGTAGGATAATATATTATTGCTGGTGACTGTAAAAGAGATCACCAAAAGTGAAAAATTAAAATCGGGCCAGAAATACGGATGATACAAGCATTTTAAACTGCTAATTAGACAGCGGTTAGACAGAGAGATCCGATATGCACTGTGACGTCATGTAACAGGTCAGGTCATTTAATTTAAATTTAAGGATATTTTCAGATTTTTTAGTCCATAAACTTCGAAGCTAAAAGGGGGGGGGCGGTAATTTTTTGTTCAATTTTGGCTATAAATCAAAAAGTACGTTACGGAAAATTATTAATTTATAAAAAATCTAGTTTTGAAATGTGCAGATTGAGTCCTTTTATATGACACCCGTTTGCTATACAAATTTCAAATATTTAGAAAAATCATTTCATATTGTTTTTACTCAAAACAGATGCGGGCGCAAGTTATACAACTATGCCAAATTTCAAGTTGATAATTTCTATACACACATAAACTCACGCCTTCATTCCCAGAGTGGGGTAGGCAGAGCCACAGACTCACCAACAACTCCAAAAACTTGTTGATAATTCTGTGACCACATTTTGCACAACCAGACTAAGATGTTATCCAGTTATTCTATAGTTTCAGAGAAAAACTGCTGTGACATACAGACAAACAGACAGACACCGAAATCTCATCATAAGGGTTCATTTTTGGTACGGAACACTAAAAACAACAGTGGTAACAGGTGGGGTATGGCCCAAATCTACATTATTGTAATCGCAGTAAAAATGTACTTATCCAAATACTTTGTTCTTGTTGTACTCTTTTGGCTTGAAAAATTTTTAGTTTTAATCATGACAAGTGGAGTTACAATATTCTCAAGTGGCATGGCAACCAAAGCCAACCAAATTTTGGTAAAAAAATGGATCATGTTGCGAATTCCACTCTGAACAGCGTCCATTTTTTCGGCTATCCCCAGTTGTCCACACTGTAGACAATCTAATCTACAGTGTGGACAATTGGGAATAAAAATTCCCAGCTGTTCGCGCTCTTTAATTTTACTCAACTGTGTTCGTTTTTATTAATGTACTTAAAGTCCGTGAGCAATCAGAAGATGCTTCGGGTTTGTACTTCTCTCTAACTAATAATAAGAGCGAATGCGAGCGAGTAAGAGACAACCCGAAGCACTTTCTAAGAGCTATTGCACTGTAAGTAGATATTAAACTAACGGTTGAGTCAAATTAAAGAGTGCGAACAGCTGGAAATAAAAATGTCCAGTTGTTCACACCTAATTTCGAGGGTGTGGACAACTGGAAATTATTATTCCCAGTTGTCCACACTGTAGGCAACTGGGTTTTTTTCCCTGTTGTCCACAGTGTGGACAAAGGGGTGTGGACAACTGGGAATGGCTGATTTTTTTTCATTTTATTTTTTAGGTTATGTAAGTATACACTCGAATTACACATTTCGCGATGACATCTCAAGAAGCTTTAAAATGCAATGATGCTTGTTTTTTTTAACCAATAGTTAATCCCTGCGGGCATATTACGGTTGTGTTTAATGTGGATAAAACATCTGTCACTTTCTGATAAGTATATAAGAGCGAGAGTGACGAATGCTTTATCCATAGTGATAAAGGCGACCGTAGGGCCCTGCTGTGTTATATTATACCTTAATGTAATTGTATAAGATTCAAGTTCTTATGAGATTTGTGTCACGCCAGTTCAACCCTAAGAGGCCTTTTGCAAAGACTGTTAGTTTTTCTTAAGTTAATTAAACATTTCAAATGTGCAACAGGTAGGTGAACTGCCCTATTATTGGCCACCTACCAATTATTGACCCCATGAAGCTTAACATAACGCAATAGAGACGATAATTCAACAATCACTGGGTACCAGTAAGTGGTAGTTTAGAGGGGTCTCTATTGGATCGCATAATATTTTTACGCATAACGTATCTTAACACATAAAATCGTTTGATCTAAAACGGTTTTTACAATAGAAAACGTTTTATTTTAATTATTTTACAAATCTAACCTAACCTAACCTAACCTAATCTACACAATAGACGTTTATTAAATTTTGAAATGTCAGCCAAAAGGGTGTTTATGCGAAAAAAAATATGCGTAAAGATACGTTATGCGTAAAAAGTTTATGCGTTTGAAAGGGATCCCAGTTTGAGGCCAATAATTAGGTGTTTTACTATACATTAATCTGTTATATTTTGCCATGACGTGACTCTTATTAGGGAATATGAGTGGAATTTAAATCGCATTTCTCCAGAAAATATGAAATTATCGCAGAAGATATCACCAAGAGTGAAAATTTAAATCGGCCAAGAAATACCGATGATACAAAAGCATTTTAAACTGCTAATTAGACAGAGAGATCTGATATGCACTGTGACGTCATGTAACAGGTCGGCCATATAAACTCATAATAGGAAAAAATATGTGTTTGTTGGTTTATATCTTGATTATTTTTATTGGTGGCTTTGAAAAAAGTTATGAATATTCCCTATTTTGAATTTACACAATATATCAAATTAGACGACGCCTTTACCCAGCCTACGAAGCTAGCGGTCCAGGGTTCGATTTCCGGTATAGGGGTTTATGTGATGAATGCGAGTATTTGTCGCTAAGTCTTGGATGTTTTTCCGGTTAGGGCGCATAACGTCCCGCTCGCAAAACGTCCATCCAGCGAAATTACGTCCCATTCGCAAAACGTCTTCTCTGCAAATGGTCCCTTATGTAAAATACCCCATTCGCAAAATGTCCCTTTCTTAAAAGGTCCCACCCCTTTCTCAAAATATCCCTATTGCAAAACTCCCCTAACGCATAACGTCCCGTCTGCAAAATAACCCATTCGCAAAATGTCCCGTCTGTAGAGACTAAGAGTCTTCACATGGGAAGGAACGTTTTGCGTAAGGGACATTTAGGAAAGGGACATTTCGCGAAAGGGACAAAGGGACATTCTGCGAGTGGGACGTTATGCGCCCTAACCGTTTTTCCATGTTTTTGAGTTATTTATTTATGCTTATCGTTGGCTAATACTTATTCTTAAGATTGCTGTGCCCTAGCAGGGTTCATGTTGAACATAATATTTTTAACATAAGACCTTTGTATACAACATGATCGCAATAAACATTTTTGATTTGATTTGATTTGATTTGATACCATAACTAGTACAGTAAAACACAACTGATATGGCTTACCGATGTACCTGCGCAGATGACGAATTTTCGAAGCGCGGGAACCAATCAGCATGATCCACGCGTTGCGCGTCTGTTTTCTGTGCTATTATTGGTTATTAGTGACGCCATGTTGACGCGCGAGATGGAAAAAATAGATGCAATTTAGTTTTCACCTTATATCTATTACGTACAAGTCTGATCGTGGGTTTTAATCGTGCTTTCGGGAATCCTCGGAATCGATGTTCGTGTCTGCGCGAACGAAGATGCACGACACGCCTTATAAATTGTGTTGTACTGTACAAGCCTAGAGCTTAGTTTGGGACTAGGTCAATTGGTGTAAAATTATCCCTTGATATTTATTTTATTTTTAAATGCCCAATGATAATAGATTACATTTAAGAAATTTAATCAATTTATTTTCAATGATTAAGAAAAATTCTACGTTGCCAGCACCTTTGTAAAATGACTCTTAAGGAACATAATATTTAAATTAAGAATTTGCCTTTAGAATAAGTATAATGAATATTACAAGCAAAGTTTGATCAATGTTGTATAGTGTAAGAGGCTGTTGGAAAAAAAAACTAAATATTTATGCTTCAACATTCCCTTTTTTAAGGCGTTGTAATTAAAAAACTATATAGGGTAGAAAAAACGAACGCCACATTGAACGCATGTACCTTAAAATTGGTAATAGCAAATTCTACGCAAAAGAGACTAACTTTTATTTATAAAAACAATAAATACGCATTTATTAGTTTTTGAAAAATGTCCTCTTCCTTAACTGGGAATCGAACTGATCGAATACGACAAAACAATATAATTGTGTTTTTTGATACAATACATATCGAAAGAGTCATTAATAGTGACCTTTAAATTAAATAAATACCGTAAAAACCGTACTTCATTATTTGTCATATTCGACCAGTTCGATTACCGGTTAAGGAAGCGATCATTTTTCAAAAATCCTATAAGGCGTATTTATTGTTTTTAAAAATAAATGTTAGTCTTCTTTGCTTGGAATTAGCTATTTCCAGTATTTAAGGTAGATGCCGTCCATGCGGCGCTCGTTTTTCCACCCTGTAAGTATAAAAACACGTTATTTGGTTTAAGAAATAATTAGGGCCTGTTTCACAATCGTCAAGTAAAGCATATCTGACATGTAAATTTAGCCCTTTCCTTTTCTTGCACTTGAACATAGACAAGGAGAGAGCTAACTTTAACTGGCACTTAAATTTACTTTTCGATTGTGAAACAGGCCCTTAGTTTTGTAATAGTTGTGTGTCTGGCAGTCAGAGGCGTAAAGAAATATAAATAAATTAGAAATCAGCAAATGTAAATCGGTTTTTCGAATAATATTAATGAAAAACTATTTTAAATTTGCATCTGGCAAACTTAAAAATAACCGTATATTTAAAATTGATTCTCATACAATACATACATACATACATACATACATACATACCTTCACGCCTGTAATCCCAGAGTATATACAGAATTACCTACAACTTTAAAAACTTGTTGATAATTCAGTAACCACATTTTGCACAATTAGACTAAGATGTTTACCAGTGTATTAGTGACAGGTTGCAAGCCCATCGCCTAACAATACTACAAGCCTGTATTCCCTTAGTCGCCTCTTACGACATCCACGGGAAGACATGGAGTGGCACTATTCTAAGCCGGCAACCACACGGGTACCCCCGTGTACTAATACAAAGTGTTGGAAAAACTAATTTATCTTTGCTACCAGTCCAAACGCAATGTTTCTCAACTCGAAACTTTAGAACACATTTTTTAGTTCATTAGTTATTTCTTTACTTAAATAACGTGGTTTTTATGACAATGAGTACTAAATCATGACTCATGTTATATGTAAATTTGTATGTATTTCCATTGCTATAGCGCGGATGCCGACGACGAAGAATTTCGTACGTTGACCTGTACTGTAGGGCTGCGTATTACTATAGGGAAAACGTTTACAAGTCATGATGCTATACCTCGGACTTTATGATCTGAGCTCTGGGGCCATACAAACCCTTTTTCGCACATCTCGCTCGCT
The DNA here is from genome assembly GCA_948252455.1 of Acleris cristana. Classification (NCBI taxonomy): domain Eukaryota; kingdom Metazoa; phylum Arthropoda; class Insecta; order Lepidoptera; family Tortricidae; genus Acleris; species Acleris cristana. Next base: position 1,269,013 of record OX411798.1, on the reverse strand, counting down.
CCTGGGAGATTAACAGATGGCCCGCTCGCACTTTGCAGCGACTTTAGTGATGTGCATTACTTAGTAAATGTTTCATCGATGTCACCTAGAATAATAATAAAAATGTTACGTATATGATTCTTTACAATCCATGATGCCGCCGGTCAATGTCGCTGTGCGAGCGCGACGGCTATGTCATTGTGCGCGAGTGCCAGAGACAAGTAATGGTGGGTCAACGTACGGAATTCTTCGTGGTCGAAGTCCGTGGTTTAGTCGAGTGTACAGTCACCAATAGTATTTAATCAACATTAGGGTTACAAAATACTGACATACAACTGTCAAAAAGAAGGGTTATGATTGTAACAGTCTATGTATGTTAGTACGTTTGTTTGTATGTTCATCTGTTCATCATCATCATGATCATCATCATATAAGCCCTTAATTATTCCAATCCTGGACATAGGCCTCCTCCATTGTCTTCCATTCTTGACGGTTTCTAGTCACGGCCTGCGTGCCGTCTGGGGCACGTTTTATTAAGCTACAAGTTGCAATTTTACAGGTCTAAACTGGCAACACTGCTCAAATGGCTGGCCGTCATTGGTCGAGGTTGTGTTAAGTGGAACCTTGTACCCTGTAAATTGTAATTTGTAGCTTTATAAAACAGGCCACTGATGTCATCCACCCAGCGTTTGGGGGGGCCTCCCTCATCTGTTCATCACATTTTGAAAAATGATTTGTTCACGGCTTCATCTTACTCTTATTCGATCCCATCATGGTGTATTTCACATGCAAAAAATGCTTAGTGAAAATAAAACGTATCAAATGTAACGTGTTAAAACGATCTCGAAAAGGTATTATTTATAAATAAGAAATGTACCGTAGGTAGGTGTATATAAATAGAGGCGACGTGATAAGGATTAGGTTATTTAGGCACTGGGGCTCTACTTTGAAATCAGTGATTCGAACTTCGGATCGCCCCGTCACTTTCTTAAGAATTAGTGACGCGTCGAGAACAAAAGGGATAGCAATAGACGAAGTTCGAATTACGGATTTCAAAGTGGAGCCTCTGGTCCCACCGCTGGCGAGTAAGCTATGAACTATCGGCAATTTTCTCGCCCAAGAAACGAACAAAAGATAATCGCTCCGGTGTAAAGAAAAGAGAGAGATATATATTTATAATTCATCGCTGGCTGTTCACACTACCGGCGTGGACTCTCTACTAGTTTAGCGAAACAAAAGTATAGATCCCGTGTCAGTAAAAGAGACACATATATTAATAGTTGATCGCTGGCTGTACTCGCTTCTAGGGAATGCAATTTAACCGGTTATTAACCGTTTTTGTATGAAAATAACCGGTTAAAATCGGTTATAACCGGTTATTTGCATTCCCTACTCGCTTCCCGCTCATCGCCCGCGGTGGACCAGTGCCTAATTAAAGTCGGGTTTTAATTTTAAATTTTGGTTAAGATACTGTTGACGACTGTACCACATTGATAACGTTAGTTGTCATTGTTATAAATACACCCTTATGTTCCTAATAATAAAGTTGTTTTTAATGTCTAACGTGTTTTTTTTAATGTTTAACGTGTTGACGCAGCCTAGCCAAATATCAGAGATTTACGGTCCTTTTTGTACATTTAGGGCAGATTTTTCAATCCCCAGATAAAGCTAACCGGAAGGTAAATTTTAGCTCTGTCCTTTTCTGTCATATGACTTCAGAAAAGTAACTGACGGATAGTTTTATCTGAAGATTGAAAAATCAGCTCTTAGGCTATAAATCAAAAAGCAAGTCACAAAATTGTAAAAAATTGAGCCCTTTCAAATGACACCTCGTTTGCTACAATCAAATATAGTAAAATCTATCGTTTGAGCCCCGTTTCACGAAGCTACAAGTTACAAATTACAAGCGGGAGTCTCTTTCTAACTCCTTTTGCTAGAAAGAGAGTTCCGCTTGTAATGTGTAACTTGTAGCTTCGTGAAATGGGCCACTGGAGTTCCCTTCTCAAAACCACACTAAAAATTACTTAAGAGGCCGTAGGTATACGAAATTTTGCAGGTTTTGCTTATTTTTGTGATTTTACAGTTGAAATACTACTTTTCTATAAGTTTTAATGCTCAACATTAAATGTCATTTTAGTTATGATCGAATAAATGAGCTACGAATAAATGAGCCACTTTTTTATTTTTGTCGACTATTATAATGCGAGATTTAGGTTGTTTTAAAACATTGTTTATTGCCAAATCTTTTGAACTTTTTGGATATTTTTTTTTGGTATTGGGCTGATTTTGAACTTAAGTTTATTTCTGTTGTTTTAATTTTATGAACGAGAGTTCTGAGTAGACGAAATCAAAAATAATTTTTGCCCGTTTTCTGGAAAAAATTACCAAGTTTATTATTTTTTTTACTCGAAAAATTGTAAAGGCTTCGGCACACCAAATGCGTGGCAGCAGCAGCGCGTAGCGTTGCGTGGCGTCTCGGTGTGCCGGGGTTCCATTTGTTTTGTTGTTTTACAACTCCCTGACGCCACGCGACGTTACGCGCTGCTGCTGCCACGCGTTTGGTTTGCCGGAGCCTTAAAAAGTAATTCATACATTTTTTTAGACGACTTTCACAGCAATACATTGTAAATTTTTTATACCGTTAAGATGTCAAAACGATTCATGAATATGTGATATTCTAAACCTCTTCCAGCAAAATTCACATAACAGTCGCTGGTGTCAGGTCGAAAACAAAAAAGTAGCTCATACATTTGTTAAAATTAGAAAATCTTTCGTGTTGTGCATTAAAACTTGTAGAAATACAGTATTTCAACTGTAAAATCACGTCTGTAAAATCACGTAAATCAGCGAAATCGGCAAAATTTCGTATACGGCCTCTTAATCAAAAGCTAAACATTTTTAAGGCGGTATCTTCCCTCCCTGACAGTTTCCAAAATCTATAACCTATAACTCTTTAGTGGGCATTTGACCTCTGTCGTGCCTCTGTCCACAGATTTATCAGACTATGGCCCAATTGCTCTAATGTCAAACCAGTGACACTGACTTTGTTGTTCAAGGGGTTACGGGGGGGCAACAGCAACAAAAATTAACATCCATTTCAATTCAAATAAAATGTTAACATCGTGAAAAAACATGGTGTGGATCCGAAAGCCTGTAAGTTTTGTTTTCTGATGTAGCCCTTTGTTCTGTATGAACGCTTTAGGTACCATGCCAAGGGTACCTACTATGGTAATATGGTCATGGGTGAGTATCCACCAGCGGAGAGGTTTCGCTAAAATGTGTTTTTTACGGTTAGGGCGCATAACGTCCCACTCGCAAAACGTCCCTCCAGCAAAATTACGTCCCATTCGCAAAACGTCTTCTCTGCAAATGGTCCCTTATGTAAAATACCCCATTCTCAAAACGTCCCTTTCTTAAAAGGTCCCATCCCTTTCGCAAAACGTCCCTATGGCATAACGCCCCTATCGCAAAACGTCCCGTCTGGGAAATGACCCATTCGCAAAATGTCCCGTCTGGAAAAAGCTTGTTTAAGTAGAGACTAGAAGCAGAGGCGTATTTACCCTAGGGCCAAGGGGGCCATGGCCCGGGGCGGCAGCCTTCTCACGGCGCCGGGGTCCATAGCCCGGGGCGGCAGGCTTCTCAGGCGCCGAACGCCGCCGCCATGATAGGTACCCGAGAATGTTTTACTGTAAATACTTTTTCGTCACTTTATGGGGCGGCAAATCTAACTGGCCCGGGGCGCCAAATCTTTAAATACGCCTCTGACTAGAAGTCTTCTCATGGAAAGGAACGTTTTTTGCGAACGGGTCATTTTGCGAAAGGGACGTTTTGCGAACGGGTCATTTTGCGAAAGGGACATTTTGCGAACGGGACTTTATATATGTGAAGGGACCTTTTGCGAACGGGACCTTTTGCAGAAGGGTCATTTTGCGTAAGGGGCATTTAGGAAAGGGACATTTCGCGAAAGGGACAAAGGGACATTCTGCGAGTGGGACGTTATGCGCCCTAACCTTTTTTACGCTCTGACGGGACTACTTAAACTCGACGGTTTACTTGTTCACTAGTTCGATCGGTCGAACGCCGTTTTTAAGAGAATAACACCCCAGCTGAACAAGGGGTATAATTATATTCATCTCGTCATCTCTCTCATCCACAGAACAGAAAAAACAGTAGAAGTGTCAAGTGGGCGTGTAACGTGTGGCATAGTTATGCGGAGTTCCGCATAACCTTACCATACTTTTGCCGCGATCGCTTATTGCGATATTTCGATATTTCTAAAATAGGAAATAAATCCAGAAGCATGAATTATTGTGCTATTTTGGAGTGTAAAAACGATAGCCGCACCAAAAACATTTTCCATGGTGGCGTGTTGTTTTTATGATAGTTTGAGTATTGGCGACAACAGGTCTGATACTAAGCGAAGCTCATGCCACTTCCACTGTTTTTTCTATTCCGTGGTCTCATCACTACATTATTATAAAACAAAGACCCCGTCGCGTCTGTCTGTATGTTCGCAATCGCGTCAAATCATAATTATTCCCAAATAAATAAAGACTTCTACGCGGATTGAGACTTTTATATAAAACCTGGTTGCGTTTATCGCGTGAGAAAATGTGGATAAAGCATCCGACACTCTCGTACTTATATGTATACGTGTCAGAAAGTGACGGATGTTTAATCCACATTTTGTCATACGATAAACGCAGCCATGTTACACCCCCTGTGGCCCGTTTCACGAAGCTACAGTTACAAATTACAAGCGGAACTCTCTCTAAAAAGAGACTTCCGCTTGTAATTTGTAACTTGTAGCTTCGTGAAACGGGCCCCTGTACGCACGGTGTTCGCAGGCGCTGCCCATGGTGGAGACGCTGCCCGGGGGCATCTTCCCCGGCCGCTCCATCCTCGTGGTGGGCAAAGCCAAGCACGACGCCGAGAAGTACGTTACAAAATAGAGTATATAGAAAAAAAATAGGTACCTACCTAGAAAAAATCCAAGATTCGGGTACAAATTGGACTCATCACACGAATATTTGGATTACGTTTGACACCATTTCAGCAATGATTTTTCTATAACGATGACGTTTGACACTATTCCAGCAATGATCTTTCTATAACGATGACGTTTGATGCCATTCCAGCAATGAGCTTGCTATAACACGTGTTGCTGCGCCCTTACAGGGTGTCACATGTATACCTTTTCCTGTTTGTTCCATCTAGGATTGTGATGTGATATGCAATAAACTATTGAATTTGAATTTGAATTTGAACAATGACGTCGGCACCATTCCAGTAATGATTTCTATAACGATGACGTTTGACACTATTCCAGCAACGATCTTTCTATAACGATGTGGTGTAACAATTTTTCATCAACGGTCTTTTTATAACGATGACGTTTAATGCCATCCAGCAATGATCTTTTTATAGCGATGACGTTTGACACCATTCCAGCAATGAGCTTTCTATAACAATGACGTCGGCAACATTCCACTCACAGAACAGAAAAAAATTAGTAGAAGTGTCAAGTGGGCGTGTAACGTGTGGCATAGTTATGCGGAGTTCCGTTTAACCTACCCTACTTTTGCCGTGATCGCTTATTTCGATATTTCGATATTACATTGTTTCTAAAATAGGAAATAAATCCAAAAGCATGCGTTATTGTGCTATTTTAGAATGTAAAAACGATAGCCGCACCAAAAACATTTTCCATGGTGGCGTGTTGTTTTTATGATAGTTTGAGTATTGGCGACAACAGGTCTGATACTAAGCGAAGCTCTTGCCACTTCCACTGTGTTTTTCTATTCCGTGATTCCACTAATGATTTCTATAACGATGACGTTTGACCCTATTCCAGCAACGATCTTTCTATAACGATGACTTTTAACACCATTGAAGCAATCTTTCTACCATGATTTATTTATTTTATCTTTATCGCACAAAAGAATACACTTTATCTACTTATATATATAAAAGGCTAAACTGACTGACTGATGTATCAACGCACAGCCGAAAATACTGTTCCTAGAAACTTGAAATTTGGTACTTACAGGGGTTCCTTTCATGATGTAAGTGAGCACTAAGAAAGGATTTTCCGAAAATCGACCCCCAACGGGAAGAAGTAGGGGGAGTAGCGGGAAACTAATTCTATGCGTACGAAGTCGCGGGCGTCCTCTAGTACACAATATTCTCCGTAGGGTACTACCCCTTCAACCTTCGTCTTACAATGACGTTTGATATCTCTCCAGTAATGACGACGTTTGCCACTCCAGACAAAAAAAAAACTGTCTGAACAGCGAGTCACACCTCAAAAGGAAAAAACGGAACCCTTACCCTGGGACGACGCGCTGGCCTAGTTGGTAGTGACCCTGCCTACTAAGCTCGTGGTCCTAGGTTCAAATCCCGGTAAGGGCAGATGTTAGTGTGATGAGGGCGAATATTTGTTCCCGAGTCATGGATGTTTTCTATTTATTTAAGTATATATTTTTCTATATAAGTATTTATATCGTTGTCTAGTACCCATAGTACAAGCCTAGAGCTTAGTTTGGGACTAGGTCAATTTGTGTGAGATAGTCCCTTGATATTTATTTATTTATTTATTTATAGGATCACTTTGTTGTCCGTCTGTCCGTCTGTCTGTGTGTTAAGAACCTTCATCTCGGGAATGCGTGGAGGTATCGAGTTGAAATTTAAACCATATACTCAAATCTACAGTCCCTTGAAGTTGTGAAAAAATCAAACTTCTACATTTAGTACGTAAAAAAAGATACGCCCTTTTACGTCGCAAAAAACGTGTATTTCGACACTTTCGAGGGAATCAAAATGTATTGGGTATTTCCCATTGAACTATGAAATTTGGCAAGTAACACCGTCTTTTACTACAAGTATAGGGAAAAATCAGAAATCTGTACATTTTTAGTTGTATCACAAATAAAACAGGGTCTTTATGCAAGGAACGGCGGCGGTGCAAATTTTGAATTGAGTTAACCGTGTCATGTGCGGAACCCTCGGTGGGCGAGTCCGACTCGCCTTGTCCGGTTTTTTCCAATTCTTCACTTGGCTTAACTTTACCTATGAAACAAACTGTCACATTATGAGTACCTATCCAGTCGTTATGCATTTTGTGTTGACAGCTAGTGCTATTTTAAATGTGTCGCCATTTTTTGGTATCACCAAATGGTTACTAAAGGGCGTATTACATTATCCTAAATTTAGTCGTCCTAACTGGCTTGCAAGGGAGGGGATAGTTAGGAAGCTCCTGATCACACTACACTAAATTCAGTCACTAAATCGGTAGCCTAGGGTGCTTAAGTATAGAATACACGTCCTTCCGCAGTCACACGCGCGCGAAGACTGGCTTTGCTAAATGTTATTACACCTTCCTAACTCCTTTCCTATCTCGGATGCTAACTCAGTTAGGACGGCAGAAGCCGTCCTTGCTTCCTAATTAGGATACTAACTAGGATGTGTTATTACACCTTCCTAAATGAGGATCCTAACTCATTTAGGATGCTAGATTTAGGATAATGTAATAGCCGGTTAATGATGACGTGTGACCCCCAGCATCCTGTTCCACTTTTCGTGCGGCGTGGGCGACGGTGCGCCCGTCGTGTTCCAGGTGGACTTCAGCTTTGAACACAACCATGTGCTGCGGAACAGCTTCACGCCCACGCAGAGCTGGGGCACGACCGAGGACGCCGGCAAGATGCCGATGCTGCCAGGGGCCGCTTTTGAGGTCTTGATCCACTGCACAGACGACAGCTTCATTGTGAGTTGGTTGGGTCGAGATAGGCTTCTCTTATTCGCACAATAACAAGGATAAAAGATAGCGGCAGGTAGCAAAGTTGTGTGTGTGTTAGTTTCTTACTCCTTCACGGTGCAACGGCTGGACGTATTTGGATGAAATTTTAAATGGAGATAGCTTATACCCTAGATTAACACATAGGCTACTTTTCATCCCGGAAATATAAAAGGGAATAACGTTAAACGATAGCCAGGGGCCCGTTTAGAAAGCTACAAATTACAATTTACAGGTTACAAGTTTCTATTTGACACAACATCGACAAATGACGACCAGTGGCCCGTTTCACGAAGCTACAAGTTACAAATTACAAGCGGAACTCACTTTCTAGCAAAAGGAGTTAGAAAGAGACTTCCGCTTGTAATTTGTAACTTGTTGCTTCGTGAAACGGGCCTCAGGGGCCTGTTTTATAAAACTACAAATTACAATTTTACAGGTCTAAACTGACAACACTGCTCAAATGGCTGGTCGTCATTGGTCGAGGTTGTCACATGGAAACTTGTAACCTGTAAATTGTAATTTGTAGTTTTATAAAACAGGCCCCTGTAAAATTGTTACTTGTAGCTTTATAAAATGTGCCCCGGCCATTTGAGCTGTGTTGCCAGTTTAGACCTGTAAAATTGTAACTTGTAGCATTATAAAACCTGCCCCTGGAGTGACCACATTCTACCGTTTCCACAGGTCGACGTGGACGGCGCGCGCTGCTGCCGGTTCGCCCACCGTTACGAACTCGACGCGGTGACCCACTTCGTCGTGAGCGGCGACGCGGTGGTCGACCACATTGAGATCCAAGACGAATAGTAGGGACACTAACTATAAGTGACACTAAACTAGTTTGGACACTAACTAAGTACGCTAGCAAGGATCCTTCACTCGTTAGGACACTAAACTAGTAAGGACACTAAAATTGTGTGGACCTAGGGACACTAGTTGGACGGTAGCTTTACTAGTTATGACATTAAAACTAGTTTGGACTCTAACTAGGTACATTGTAAGGTTCACTCGTTAAACTAGTTAAGACACTATCTAGGTACACTAGTTAAGACGGAAACTTTACTAGTTATGACACTAAATCAGTTAGGATACTGAACTAGTTTGGACACTAATTACGCTAGTTAGAACACTGACTACTCTGGTTAAAATACTAACTACACTAGTTACGCTGACGCTTGTCTTATTAAACAGTATGTACACGTTCAAACGCGTTTATATACCAGATGAATAGCCAGCACACTACACTAGATATGCCACTAACTACGCTAGCTAGGACGCTACAAATGTAGTCACTTATGACACGACATGGTATTTTATAGGAAAAGTGTGTATTTATCTTGATTTCTCAGATAGCTGCCTGGTACACTTATCCCTACCGAGCTATCTCTACTGGTAGGGATAAGTGCACGTTTTTGTAGATTTATTTCTACCGGTAGGGATAGGTGCACTGTCTATTTCCACTATTCGCTAATGTATTACTAGTAAACCAAAATTAATATCACAAACATGAAGTAGGCTTAAGTAATGTTAGTTCTTCAGCAGGCCCGAAGGGACAAAACACTCAGAAATAGGAGCACCGCATAAGCAGAGCTCCGTCGACTCTGTTAATTTTGATATTCAAATAGAAATTATTGGTAGAGTAGCGAATAGTGGAAATGGTCAGCACACCTATCCCTACCGGTAGAAATAAATCTACAAAAACGTGCACTTATCCCTACCAGTAGAGATAGCTCGGTAGGGATAAGTGTACTAGCTGTTTTAAACCGGCCTTTCCAAAAATACCAGGCAATAGGAATACGAAATCAACGTTTATTAGTAAGGCGGTAAGTGTCGTAATAAAGTGATCGTGGCTGAGATGTACGTCGACGTAAACGTCAAGTCATTGAAAAGTGTAATTTCCGACGTGTCTTGAGACTGATGTCTTAGGCTCTAGGCCAAGTTCAGTTTATTATTACGGCTTGTAGACTGTACCTATTAAGCTATAAGGGTCCCGAAAATAAAGGTTGCTGTTGACTCGATGTTTATTATTTACCCAAAGTAAGTACTTACTACCTATTGAAATGAAAATTAAATAAAAAAAATAAAAACCCCTCGTGGTCTACTTTTTAAATATTTTGAGGCGTTAGTCAAGATGCATTACGCAAATCAGCGTTTCTATTCGTTTCGTTTTTAAGCCAATCGCGTCACTTCTAGATCACGTGACTTTTCGTATCACGTCGTTTACCAGTGACGCGATTGGTTTAAAAACGAAACGAATAGAAACGCTAGTAAGCGTATGCATCTTCAAGGGCCTCTGTGCCACAGTTGAGTAAACAATAGAGCTGCTACTGCTGCTTTGACAGCTGTCAGCGCTTTACTAAATATAACCTCAATTTGTACCGAGAGCTGTCAAATCAGCCCTATATAATGGCACATCTATATTCGACCCAAGGCGGAAGAAATGCAAATACAATATAGGTTTCAATCCCACTTTATTGTGTCATGTTTCGATTATTTCCAGTTTAATTTGAATCTCCTCTTGTCTTCAAAATGGTGCATAGGGTCCTCGGCATAACTAGAAAAAAAAAACACGAAAAAAGGTAAGTACTCGTACAACTTCCATCTTCATCCCAATGGACTTCACTGCCGATAGGCACTAAGGAGAGTGATCAACTGAGGGCCCTGCCAAGATGCACTACGCTAACTAGCGTTTCTATTCGTTTCGTTTTCAACCAATCGCGTCACTGGTAGATCACGTGACTTTTCGTTTCGCGTCATCTACCAGTGACGCGATTGGTTTAAAAACGAAACGAATAGAAACGTTAGTTAGCGTAGTGCATCTTGGAAGGGCCCTCTGATCACTTAAGGCTTGATTTCCTCCTACGCTGACATCGGCCGCTGACGTCGGTCGAGCGTATCGTCGTATGATAAATCCGCCGCGAACGTCAGCGTCGCTGTGCGGTGTCTCATAGAACATGGTGTATATTTGTACGGTCGACCGACGTCAGCAACCGACATCAGCGTAGGAGAAAATGAAGCCTTAAGGTACTTTGGAGAAATATTCACCGACTGCCTCAAGGATAATGTAGATATGGAAAGGGTGCGCAGAGCATTGTCAGATCGGGCGAACATGCTGGTCCGCAGATCCGCTCGATGTTCAGATTCAGTAGAACAGAGCGTACTAAACACGTTTTATTGCGTGCATTCTCAATTAGGTCGCCTTAGAGAATGCATGCATGTTTAGTACGCTCTGACGGGACTACTTAAACTCGCCGGTGCGCCGCGTTCACTCGTTCGACCAACCGAACGCCGTTTTTAAGAGAATCATACTCCATGTCTTCCCGTGGATGTCGTAAGAGGCGACTAAGGGAATAAAGGCTTGTAGTACTATTAGGCGATGGGCTTGCAACCTGTCACTAATACCATAGCATAAAAAGAAATAGAAACATTTTAGCCTAATAGTGCAAAATGTGGTTACAGAATGATCAACAATTTTTTAGTTGTTAGTAATTCTGTAGCGCTGCCTTCCCCACTTTGGGAATGAAGGAGTGAGTTTATGTATGTAACGCACCTAAATTCGGTGCACGCATAGCCGCTAGACCAAGACCTCGACGCTGTCTAGCTCGACTTCACCTTGCACGTACAGATGGGTGATGGTATCTACCGGCAGCCGGTGGCTGAACTCGCAGAACGAGTAGCCGTTGATGTTCACCTACAAACAAACATATAAGGATGCGGCTCCACTGAGGCGGAGACGAGCGGAGCTGTGCCAACATTAACCAATAGAAGGCGCATGCGGTCACGTCGAGCCAGCGTCGAGCGCGCCTTGCGTACTTTAGTTTAGATTCTATTGGTTAACATTGGCACAGCCCCGCTCCACTCCGCTCATCTCCGCCTCAGTGGAGCCGCAGCCTAAAGTCCATACAGATGTAGTTAATAATATTTTGCCATCGTTTTTTGTCGGATAAGTTCGTATTGATGTTGCTTTCTCAATTAGTTTAAAGGTGGGTAGGTACTAAAGTTGATTGAGACAGCAAGATAAAAACGAACTTTTCCGACAGCAAACGATGGCAAAATATTCACTACATCTGTACCAACTGACTTGACTTATTTAGTCAACACTTTAATAACCTCAAAATGTAACGTTTTTGGCTAAAACCGCCCGTTTTCTGATGAATAAAGCAACTAATTTTTTTTATTTATCATTTGACATTGTTTGACCTCTAATGTACGATCTTGATTGGTAAGTTGTATCTAATCTATGATCAACCATAGTAGTAGGTACTGCGTTTAATATGAGTCTGAAATCCAGTAATATACAAATAATGTACTTATATCGAATTTTGTATTATTTCTGTTTTATTTTAACGCTTATTAAAATGAAGCCAATTTTTAACTGTTTATAAACATGACAATGTAAAACCGTGGGTGAAATTGTCAAATGACGTGATCTGACAAAAACGCACCACTGTGCCAGGCAAAAAAACAATCAATAACGTTTCAAAGAAACTCAACGTTTAAAAACATGTCTCAAAAAAACCAATTTTGTAGTGATGTCATAACGCCATTTTCCTTAAAAATTTAAATAAGTTACCACACTTATTTAAATGCAAAAACAACGAAATTAGTGTCTTCAATTAGTCTATTTATCGTTTTTTTTAATAAATCGATGATAAAAATTGGGATATCCCAATTGACGAGTAAACTATTCTATTCTATTCAAAATGAAATTTTTGACAGCGACTCATTTTTCTAATCCGCACCTGGAAAGAGTCTTGTTTGCACAGCACATCGACTACAAACCCGTCGCCGGGCCGCAGCGGCAACGCGCCCGAGTGCTCCCGGTAGCCCCAGGCCTTCTCCTCCGCGTCGTAGTGGTTCCGAGCCAGGCACAGCTCGTTAAACATGAAGGCCATTTGGAACGCCACGGAGTCCGAGGGTTCCACGCCCGGCCCGCATTGGAAGTCCATGAAGAAGCTAAGGGCAGAAGTTAATCTTGGCCTTTACTCATGATAATGATTGTTAAAAATTACCTAAAAAGGGAAAAAACGGAACCCTTATAAGATCACTTTGTTGTCCGTCTGTCCGTCTGTCTGTATGTCAAGACCTTTTATCTCGGGAAAGCGTGAAGATATCGAGTTGGAATTAAAACCATATACTCCGGTCTACAGTCCCTTGAAGCTGTGCAAAAATCAAACTTCTACATTTACGTAAAAAAAGATACGGCCGTTTATGTCCGTTTAAGTAGCACCGTCTTTTACTACAAGTATAGGAAAAAATCTGAAAAATCTCATTAAATCCCAAAAAAACTGTGTCTTTATGCAAGGAACGGCGGCGGTGCAAATTTTTAATTGAGTTAACCGTGTCATTTGTGACTCATCTTGTCCGGCTATTATGGATGTCGATAATCTTAGTCAATATTTAATGAATCACTAGCACTGGTACATTGTTGTCCCCGTCAGAATGCGGCTCCACTGAGGCGGAGACGAGCGGAGCGGAATGGAGCTGTGCCAATATTAACCAATGCGGTCACGTCGAGCGGCTCTTCCGCACGTTAGTTTAGATTCTATTGGTTAATATTGGCACAGCTCCGCTCCACTCCGCTCATCTCCGCCTCAGTAGAGCCGCAACCTTATGGTTATTGAAATCCAGATCGCGGAACACTACCATAGGACACTCTTAAGGAGGTGCAAGACGACCAGACAGGGTGGTTTTTTATTTTTTGGGTTGTCGCCTGTAGGGCCAAAGACTAAGTCCTTGCTTTTGTTAGCAGGATATTGAAAATTACATCTGAAAGTGGCAGAGATGAAAATCCGTTCCGGAGACCTGGGAATGGAGGGCCCAGGCACTGCCGGGCTCTCACCGGCTAAAAACACCAATGCCCCTTGTTATGAATGACAGACAGGGTGGTTAGGTACTTACTGATTGGCGTCGATTAACGGGGTGGTTAGGTATTTACTGATTGGCGTCGGTTAACGGGGTGGTTAGGTACTTACTGATTGGCGTCGATTGACAGGGTGGTTAGGTACTTACTGATTGCCGTCGATTAACGGGGTGGTTAGGTACTTACTGATTGGCGTCGGTTAACGGGGTGGTTAGGTACTTACTGATTGGCGTCGGTTAACGGGGTGGTTAGGTACTTACTGATTGGCGTCGATTGACAGGGTGGTTAGGTACTTACTGATTGGCGTCGATTAACGGGGTGGTTAGGTACTTACTGATTGGCGTCGATTAACGGGGTGGTTAGGTACTTACAAATTGGCGTCGATTAACGGGGTGGTTAGGTACTTACTGATTGGCGTCGGTTAACGGGGTGGTTAAGTACTTACTGATTGGCGTCGGTTAACGCGGTGGTTAGGTACTTACTGATTGGCGTCGATTGACAGGGTGGTTAGGTACTTACTGATTGGCGTCGGTTAACGGGGTGGTTAAGTACTTACTGATTGGCGTCGGTTAACGGGGTGGTTAGGTACTTACCGATTGCCGTCGATTAACGGGGTGGTTAGGTACTTACTGATTGGCGTCGGTTAACGGGGTGGTTAGGTACTTACCGATTGCCGTCGATTAACGGGGTGGTTAGGTACTTACTGATTGGCGTCGATTAACGGGGTGGTTAGGTACTTACTGATTGCCGTCGATTAAGGGGGTGGTTAGGTACTTACTGATTGCCGTCGATTAACGGGGTGGTTAGGTACCGTAAAATGGGGTGAATAGGATTCGCGGGGTGAATAGAATTACAGCCTAAAACAAAGCTTTACTTGTTACTAATAAGAACTAGTATTACATTGACAAGTCTTTTGGAAAATTACGTTAAAATCTCAGTCTTTTAATTAGTAGAATATGATTGGTTTTTAGGCTGCAACTCTATTCACCCCGCGAATCCTATTCACCCTTTTTTACGGTACTTACTGATTGGCGTCGTTTAACGGGGTGGTTAGGTACTTACTGATTGGCGTCGGTTAACGGGGTGCCCACGAACTGAATCTTGCGTCCCGCGAACATGCCCCCCGGCAGCGGGTACAAGAACGGCACGGCCTGGAGACAACCAAACGGGTTAATAAGCCCTAATTATGGTGTTTCACATTTGTATGGAAAAAGTAAAATGTCATATTTTTTGCAGACTTCGCCTAAGCCCTAAGTCTTTATAATGTAAAAAATTTAAATGTCTAATTTCAAGGTGAAAGGACAACATTTAGAGGTTGCACAAATTGACCACTTACACTATAGCAGGTTTTCAATGTTTATTATTTTTCTAAAAACAACAGACAATAACCAACTTTCCAGTCAACTTATGTCACACACCAATGACATCGACCATCATCATCATCACCATGCTTTCTGCCTGCTGCAGCTTCGGAGAATTGCATAGGTAATCATGAAAATTTATTCAAAATGTGGTCAAAGTGTGCAACCCCTAAATACCAACTAATTTTTTAATAATTTTGATCACTGGTCTCTTAGGTAAAAAGGAGCAAGAATTTTAGCGAATTCATAAAAAAACTGCTAAGTGTGAAAAATGAAACACGCCACCCTACCTGACAGCAATGGCATGATAGATATGACCAGGGGCTCTACTTTGAAATCAGTAATTCGAACTTCGGATCGCCCCATCACTTTCTTGCATATCTTGTAATAGACGAAGTTCGAATTACGGATTTCAAAGTAGAGCCTAAGACATAGTAATCCAGGGGGCAAAATTTTATGACAGGTAGGGAGTTCCTTTATCGATAAACTCAATTAAGTAACAATCAAGAAGGTCGAGGTTGTGTCAAATGGAAACTTGTAACCTGTAAATTGTAATTTGTAGCTTTAAAAACAGTTTATGGAATAATCGCTTGGCTACAGTTATCGATTACTCTCGTATATACTTACTTATACTTCCGTTACCTCGAGAGTACTTAAGTGAAAGAATAGTTCAAACTTGAAGATCTTTTTACAAGGTTAATTGCACACAATAGTTTATACCCAATTTATACCATAAAATAAAAACCTACCGGGTTACGTATTGAAACCATCGTTGTGGCGTGTCATTTTGCTGATAGCGTTACAGTACGGTTGTAGCCGAACCTAAAAGAAAAGCATATAAGTAAATTTATTTGAAACACAGCGGCATGTCAGCATATTTATTACTAATAAAGTGGCATGTTAGCATATTTATAGCGAACACTGCAGCATGTTAGCATATTTATTACGAGCACAGCGGCATGTTAGCATATTTATTACGAACACAACTGCATGTTAGCATATTTATTACGAACACAGCAGCCTGTTAGCATATTTATTACGAACACAGCGGCATGTTAGCATATTTATAACGAACACTGCAGCAAGTTACCATATTTATTACGAATACAGCGGCATGTTAGCATATTTATAGCGAACACTGCAGCATGTTAGCATATTTATTACGAACACAGCGGCATGTTAGCATATTTATAGCGAACACTGCAGCATGTCAGCATATTTATTACGAATAAAGTGGCATGTTAACATATTTATAGCGAACACTGCAGCATGTTAGCATATTTATTACGAGCACAGCGGCATGTTAGCATATTTATTAAGAACACAGCGGCATGTTAGCATACTTATAACGAACACTGCAGCATGTTAGCATATTTATTACGAACACAGCGGTATGTTAGCATATTTATAACGAACACTACAGCATGTCAGCATATTTATTACGAACACTGCAGCATGTCAGCATATTTATTACGAACACAGCGGCATGTCAGCGTATTTATTACGAGCACAGCGGTATGTTACCATATTTATTACGAATAAAGTGGCATGTTAGCATATTTATTACGAACACAACTGCATGTTAGCATATTTATTACGAACACAGCGGTATGTTAGCATATTTATAACGAACAATGCAGCATGTTAGCATATTTATTACGAATACAGCGGCATGTTAGCATACTTATAACGAACACTGCAGCATGTTAGCATATTTATTACGAATAAAGTAGCATGTTAGCATATTTATTACGAACACAACTGCATGTTAGCATATTTATTGCAAACACAACTGCATGTTAGCATATTTATTACGAACACAGCGGTATGTTAGCATATTTATAACGAACACAGCGGTATGTTAGCATATTTATTACGAACACAGCGGTATTTTAGCATATTTATAACGAACACTGCAGCATGTTAGCATATTTATTACGAATACAGCGGCATGTTAGCATACTTATAACGAACACTGCAGCATGTTAGCATATTTATAACGAACACTGCAGCATGTTAGCATATTTATTACGAACACAGCAACATGTTGGCATATTTATTACGAATACAGCGGTATGTTAACATGTTTATAACGAACACTGCAGCATGTTAGCATATTTATCATATAGCATATGTAGCACAGCAACATCGGTCGGTCGAACGAGTGAACGAGTGAACGTACTAAACAGGCGAGTGTAAGTAGTCCCGTCAGAGCGTACAAAACAAATTTTACCGCGTGCATTCTCAATTAGGCAGCCTTGTATCTTCGATCTTATCGGCAGTAG
Source organism: Acleris cristana (assembly GCA_948252455.1). Taxonomy (NCBI): domain Eukaryota; kingdom Metazoa; phylum Arthropoda; class Insecta; order Lepidoptera; family Tortricidae; genus Acleris; species Acleris cristana. The sequence goes on along the minus strand of OX411798.1, from coordinate 1,251,733 downwards.
CCCTGCTGGGCTGGGGGTTAAAACCGGTTATAACCGGTTATTTGCATTCCCTAGCAAACACTAACGAGTTGTGGTTTTACTGTAAGTTCAAATTCAAATTCAAATTCAAATCATCTATTCTGTAAGTAGGCCCTGTAGGCACTTTTACAAGTCTGAGTCAACTAGCGCTTCCAAAGAGACCACTGTTGAGAAGAAGCGCCGCAAGAAAATCAACAGTAAGCCGATTTTTTCCAAATAAATCACTTATTACAATACTAAACTTAAGCTACATAATTTAAATGTCACAGGGATGTACAGGTCCCAGTAGTAATAATAATTAAATATATCAAAATGTCGGATTAAAATAAATAATACAATTTCGGAGATGTAAACAGTCTCAAAATGTCAAATTAAAATTAAGAATTAAATATAATAAAAAAAAACACAAAACAAGGGAGATGTAGAAAGTACCTACCCACGTTTAAAGATCACGTGACGCTACTTCAAGACCGAGATGACTTCCATCTCGACGTCGCCCTGGATAAACATGTGCGTGATCGCATCGAAAGTGAGCCGGTGGCTGAACTCGCAGAACGTCTTGCCATTTATCTCGACCTACAGACAAACATAAATCATCATTAAATAACGTCGATGGGTTACTGGGTTAGGGTGTTACCAGACAAATCGATCGATCGTCGATCGACGGCATCGATCGATGGTAGAATTGATTAGCCGACGTCGATCGATTGTTCCTACCAGAGGGCCCTGCCAAGATGCATTGCGCTAACTAACGTTTCTATTCGTTTCATTTTTAAACCAATCGCGTCACTGATAGATCACGTGACTTTTCGTATCACGTCATCTACCAGTGACGCGATTGGTTTAAAAACGAATCGAATAGAAATGCTAATTAGCGCAATGCATCTTGGCAGGGCCGTCAGAGCAATCGATCGACTTCGATCGACGTCAATCGATGCCGTCGATCGGCGATCGATCGATTGGTCTGGTAACACCCTTAGGGCTCTATCATCGGCAATAGGCTATGTGACAACATTGAAAATATACTACAAATTGTGGTCATCCATTAGATAACAGCGTAAAACAACATATTTCACTTTATTTCAACTAAATTATGTATTTTGGAAATTACACAAAAAACTTGTAATATTTTTTGAACTCTTATCTGTGGCAGATACGCTATACCCTTTTAACTGTTATAATAATAAAATAATAATAATAATCACTACATAGTATAAAACAAAGTCGCTTCCCGCTGTCTGTCTGTCTGTCCCTATGTATGCTTAGATCTTTAAAACTACGCAACGGATTTTGATGCGGTTTTTTTTAATAGATAGAGTGATTCAAGAGGAAGGTTTTTCTGTATAATAAATACTGGTTTATTGTACGGGTGTTACAGAAAACTCAAATAAACCGAAGCGAAGCGAGGGCGGGTCGCTAGTAACTATTATGGCTCACCATAAAGCCAGGCTCCTCGCAGGTCACATCAAGGATGAATTTATCGCCAGGCTTGAGCGGCATGGCGCCGGAATGCTCGCGGAAGCCCCAGGCCTTCTCCTCCGCTACGTAGTGGTTGCGCTCCAGGCAGTGCTTGGTGAACAGGAAGGCCAGCTGGAACGCCACGGTGTCTGAGGGCTCCACGCTTTCCCCGCATTGGAAGTCGACGAAGAAGCTAAGGATAAATTATCTATATATATAAAAGGCAAAGCTGACTGACTTATATATCAACGCACAGCCGAAACTACTGTACCTAGAAACTTGAAATTTGGTATAGGGGTTCCTTTCATGATGTAAGTGACCCACAACGGGAAGAAATGGGGGGAGTAGCGGGATTCTAATTCTACGCGTACGAAGTCGCGGACGTCCTCTAGTAGGTATATAAAGAGAAACGTACAGTCCAGATTTCCTGCTTTCCTTTTTAGGGTTCCGTACAAACAATTAAAAAACGGAACTTTTATAGGATCACTCGTGCGTCTGTCCGTCTGTCACAGCATTTGCTCCGAAACTACTGGACTGATCGAGTTGAAATTTGGTACTCATATGTAAATTGATGAAACAAACACAGATGTGCAAAGTATTTTTTTTTTAATAGGAGTTGTTTTCGCGGGACAAATTTAGAAATTAAAAAAAAGTTTTACCTGTAAATTTTAATTTGTAGGTTTATAAAACAGGCCCCAGCTCGGAAGTAACACGTCTACTGCTCACCTCTTTGCCTGGCGGTTGACGGATCCGACCAGCCGGATGGTGCGCCCCACAACCATGCCCCCCGGAATGGGGTAGATGTACGGCGTCCCCTGACAACCATACAACATTTACAATCGGGATGATGACTCTCACTGCCGCACTTAGAGACGTCAATTAACTTTAATGCTTGTTTAGTGACGTGTTGTCTTATTCTATTGCTGTAGCAAAGAAAATGACAGGAGCAACTTTAATCAAGCATTAAATTAAACTGACGTCTCTGAGTGCGGCAGTTAAAGAAATAACAACGTGTTATGAGAAATGTTATTAGTGTGGTGTGCAAATGCAACCGTAGAGTATACATATTGTAAAAAAAGAAACTATGACAAATGGGGTATCATTGAATAGGTATTTAAAAATCATATTTAGGTTTCTTTCATCGTTTTTCATTTTGAAGGATCGTTTAGGATTTATAACGTTTTAAAGTTGGTTAGCAACAACAGTCGGGATTTTTAAAGCTTGCTTTTTGTTGTTATAAATAAATAAATATCAGGGGACAATGTCACACAAATTGACCTAGTCTCCAACTAAGCTCTAGGCTTGCACTATGGGTACTAGACAACGATATAAATACTTAAAAAAAAGAAAAATATATACTTAAACTAGCTTCTGCCCGCGACTTCGTCCGCTTAGAATTAGTAATTTTGCCATCCCACGGGAACACTGTAGCCTATGTATTAATCCAGTGTATAAGCAAATTCCAAATTATATCCAACCAAATTCGTCCGTCCGTTTTAGCGAAGAAGTAACAAACTCACGCACGCATAACCATTCGCATTGATATTATATGTATGATAGGATGTAAATAGGTACATCCAGCGCACACAATTGCTCCGGCGGAAATCATAGTCGATAAAAATACCCTCGGTGTGTGAGTCCGACTCGCACTTGACGGTCGGTTTTCAGTATTTGACGCTTGTGTATTTTACCGTTATAACGATACAACAAAAAAAATGGTTCGCAGTTTTTTAATCTTAATTTTGTATAGAATAATACAAACTGACAATATCCCAAAAAAAGCAAATAGGACGAAGTTCTTCGATCAATGAGCGCGAGCGGGCTTTGTCGCTTCTATTTACACCCCCGGCGTCCGCGACACGCTGCGAAGAACTTTGTCGCTGTATATTATACTTTCATGTATAAACTAAAGTCGCACAATTTCACACTGAACAAATTTTACGATTTAGATGTTAATGCGTAATGTATATTACAGTAGATGTAAGTGCCCAATTAGGTTTTAATTCTAAAGTTGAATAGGTAATAAAGAAAAGTTAGGGTATTTAATTTTTTACATGTTTAATTTTCGGTACTGGGTGGTCAAGAAATAACTTAACCTTACTAAGCCTATTCGGATTCTGGATGGTCAAAAAAAAACTTTACCCTAACCTAACCAACTGTACTTACTCCCAGTACATTATAGCTCATAGCTATTAGTTTATTTAACTTCGATACATACCTCTATCCCCCATTTCAACTACTTAGGAATATTTTTTCAAAATCGCCAATTGTATTTTTTTTGATAACACTAATTTTAAAGTTTATAAACACAAAAATGACGAACTCTCATATAAAATTCTACATCCCCCTTTTATCCCTTAGGGGTAGTTTTTCCAAAATCACTGTTAGCTATAAATTTTATTTTTATTAGTATATACCAATTTTGACGTATCTAACTTCACAAAATAAATGCGTTTTTGAAGGCGGTTTTTTGTTTTTTAAAACATTTAATTTATTTTTGACTTTTTAGAGTTCATAATAAGCTTATGTTCCTAGTCCCACTTCTTAGTTGACATGAAACTTTAAGACATTTCACGATCGCCGCCAGCAACGCCGCGGGGAAGTCATAGTCATATTTAAACAATTAAATGTCTTTCGTTGTAGGCGCTCAACTATCTTAATCGAGATATCTTATCACCACCCTTGAAAAAAGTATCGTTGAGGAGTTCCGGTGGCCATCTGTGGTCTTCATCATCAGTGATATTTCACCAAATGATACTTTCTGAATGCAAATGCTAGATTTGTTACTAAAAATACTGAAATCGCTATATGTTTGCCTACAATATTTGAAGAGTTCCCTCAATTCCTCACTGATCCCCTTAAAAATTTACCCTTTAGGGTTAATAATATGAGCAGGATTAGTAGGATACTCGTATTAGTAGGATTAGTGGATAATAGCTTCTAGTCTTCGTCCGCTTAGATTTCGATTATAGTTATTCCCTCGGGAACTTTTAAATTTTCCGGGATGAAAAGTAGCCTATGTGTTATTCCAGGGTATAAGCTATCTCCATTCTAAATTTCATCCAAATCCGTCCAGCCGTTGCAGCGTGAAGAGGTAACAAACACACACACACACACACACAAACTTTCGCATTTATAATATTAGTAGGATACATAGAAAACATCCATGACTTAGGAACAAATATTCGCGCTCATCACACAAATATCTGACCTTACCGGGATTTGAACCCAGGACCGCTAGCTTCGTAGGCAGGGTGACTACCAACTGGGCCAGCGCGTCGTCAAAATATTCTTTGAGTCGCGTACTCATCGCGGCATGAAGCGGCGGTACTAATCAGTCTCACCAAATCGAAATATTCGCCATTAGACGCGGACGAAGTCGAGGGCAGAAAAGTAGCTAATATAAAATAAAGTGTTAAAACGGTTATAGTAAAAAACTTTTTCTACTCGCGTACTATAAACCGCTAATATTGATATCGTTAACTACCCCCTGAGTACCCTCCGAGTATGAAAAGCAAGCGATTACTAATTTCGTGGATCTTACGTAGGGTCTTGGTGGCATAGTTGGTAATGCGCCTGCATCGGCCCGGAGAGCCAGAGGAGGTGTAGGTTCGAATCCTGCCTAAGACCGACGAAATGCTTTCGCTTTAATATAGTTTATCGTTAACGGTATCAGAATACGTTAATTGCGTAACCGAAGCGGGAATACAATTCTATAATAAGCGTTGCCATGGTAATAACAGTTCTATAATAACTATCATTATATATTAGCTTTGTTATACCATGGTTACGGTCATTCCGGATATCAGTCTTGGCGTTTAGTGAACACTTGAAATCCTAATTTGTATAATAAACCGTTAAAAATATTGTAACACCAATTAAAATTAAGTATATTAAAAATAATATTAATTTTGAGACTAATTATGTGTTTAGAATTAAGTACATTTTTATTAAATTACCTACCAAAAATATTTGGTTAATATCCATCGATTTGTTATTTGGTTACCATGGCTACGTTTAATATGGATATAGAAAAAATGGCGTTTCGTTTGGCATTCCAACTTTTTATGATAAATTGTCAGAACTGTTTTAGTCACTATTAAAATTTGCATGAAATTTGTTAAAATTTAACATTAAAATTCACAACAAACTATTAAAGCCCATCGGAATAATGAAAATGTCTTTGCTGACAAGTAATTTGTTAGTTTATTTTTGTCATTATCATTTTAAGCTTGTAGAAAAAGTTATGTATGCAACGGTACAGTCACGAGATTAAATTTGGTACCCACCTTAGGTCCAAAGTCAATCTGACATTCTACAACAATAAGGTTGAGTTTCCTAAAAGTTACAAATGACTTGACATCTCTAATGACATTGACGACTTCAAGCATATTTTTCTTGAAATGGGTCCCAAATTAACGCTCGTGACCGTAGGTACATAATTAGCTCTTAAGGTACTCGTGCCTTAAGAAGCTCCATTATGAACCAGTTACATAAATAACTATTATCTTGTACTATCACGAACGTTGAATGTGACCCATTTCAAGAAAAATATGCTTGAAGTCGTCAATGTCATTAAAGATGTCAAGTCATTTATTGTTGTAGAATGTCAGATTGACTTTGGACCTAAGGTGGGTACCAAATTAAAGTTCGCGACTGTAGTACCTTGTAAATATAACGATGTCTTAAAGGACACCGCTTACAAAAATAAGTTTGTAAATCAGAAGTGGGATAGCACCCATTAAGTGAACATGAATACAAATCAGCACAAGTAGTTCTCCAGGGGACATATCGTTAGCGAGTTTCCGCACGTAACAGCGCCATCTATCGATCTACCGGGACAACATTACACTTGACGCCGAAAGTTCAAATACAGGGGCTCTACTTTGAAATCCGTAATTCGAACTTCGGATCGCCCCGTCACTTTCTCGCGAATTAGTTACGCGTCGAGAGCGAAAGGGATAGCAATAGACGAAGTTCGAATTACGGATTTCAAAGTAGAGCCTCAGACGACCAGAGGGCCCTGCCAAGATGCACTACGCTAACTAGCGTTTCTATTCGTTTCGTTTTTAAACCAATCGCATCACTTGTAGATGACGTGATACGAAAAGTCACGTGATCTACCAGTGACGTGATTGGTTTAAAAACGAAACGAATAGAAACGTTAGTTAGCGTAGTGCATCTTGGCAGGGCCCTCTGAGGCCCGTTTCACGAAGCTACAAGTTACAAATTACAATAGGAAGTTCCTTACTAACTGCTTTTGCTAGAAAGAGAGTACCGCTTGTAATTTGTAACTTGTAGCTTCGTGAAACGGGCCACAGGGGGTCTAAGGCCTGGTTCCCACTATGCCGAACCGGCAATTTTGCCGGATGCCGGTAAGGGTAGTGGCTGTACAATTTATATGAAGCTGTTCACATTATGCCGTGTGAACAGCGTCATAAGCCACTAGCCTTACCGGTATCCGGCGAAATTGCCGGTCCGGCATAGTGGGAACCGGGCCTAATATGGCTGCGTTTATCGCGTGATAAATTAGGGTCCATATTGGCTCATATAAAATTGGTCTTTAGATTTTTTATACAAATAACGATTTGTCTCTATACTCATCATTTCTTAGAAAAATTTTGCTCATACTTTTTTGTTCATACTTTTTTAAGTCATAATTATCGCAACTCATAATGCATTTTTTTAAGAAACTGTTACTTTTTGAGGATTGTTATAATTCTAACCTAACCTAACCTAATTTTATCTACACGTAAGATATTTAAGAAATTCTGAAAAGTGTACGGTTCCATGAATAAGTTATAAGTTCAGATGAGTACGAGTTCCGATCATTAGTATTAAAAAATATCATGAAGAGTATGAAGAGTGATCATTATGATGTAAAATGGTATGAGAAAAAAATTCGGAGTTCCAATATTCGGAGTTGCAATTTTATATGAACTTTGGCGCACCCGATAAATTATAGATAACGCATCCGTCACCTTCTGACACGTAAATAAGTACGAGAGTGACGGATGCTTTATCCACATTTGACACGCGATAAAGACGCAGACCATACTAGGCCCGCAGAGGAGACATAATTAAAGTCCAGTGCATGAGTTATTCATGGGAAAAAAGGGGGTTTGGGTAAAAGGGTTGTAAAAGTCATACATTTTCAAGGTGAGCGGCCATTCGTAAAAGTGGTAAATTATGGTAGATTTATTCAAAATAAACATATTTTATGTACCTAATGTAATATTAAGTGCATCGGAGCCGAGATATTTAAATATTCATACCTGGGCATAGGTACAGTCACCAACATTAATATATTATTCTACAACGGGCCCAAAAATGTCTGACACGTCTTTATTACTAGAGGTATAAGAGCGTGTCTGATATTTTTGCGCCCAATGTCGGATAATATTATTATTGCTCGTGACTGTACTTTTAGTATCAAAAACTGAATACTTAAATCTGTAATACCTCCGTTCCGATATTTAACTCCATAAATTATATATATCTATGTGTAAGAGGTCCTCTAAATAACTATGTAAAAATCAACCGCGACCGGTGAAAAAAAAAGTCAATTTTCTTCATACAAACTTACCCAATGCCCTTTGTTAATTACGATTGTACCTACTACTCTACCTTTATACTTAGTTACTTTCTTAAAGTCTCCAATATATTTAACGAGAAGCTTTAATTAAACTGGGTGTAAAAATCTGCTTTCCCAAACTCGATTAAGTATTTCGCGTAGCCTTTTTTCCCATGCGTGAGTTTAACCAGTCGCATTTTTCCCCATTCTTAATTTTCCTGGTCGCATACTTTCCATTCTGGTTTTTTTTCCAGTCAGAAATAGGTACCTAGGTTGGTTTAGTTTACGTCTCGTTAAAATTTGACATTTGCTACGTACAAAATGTGTCAAATTTTAACGAGACGTATAAGGAAAACGATTCGTTTCTTGAATATTTCTCGAATATTGAAACCGGGCATTATACAAGCCGCGGTTTGAATACAGGGTTCGGCCGTAAGGGAATAAAAGGCTTGTAAGAGTAGTTGGTAGGTAATTCTATAGCTCTGCCTACCCCTCCCTACCCTCTGGGAAAAAAGGCGTGAATTTATGTATCGTATTGTGTGTTATAACACCGTCCCCCCCTCTGCATAGGGGTTAAATGAACTTACCGGGTACTTAACGTATGTCTCGGTCATCGTTGATTCGGTTGATTAGCTGATGTTTATGACTGATTGCATGGGACCTAAAAGCAAAGCGTCACATTAGTATTTAAGTCGCGTAACTTCAAACTCGGATAAATACATGCTAAAGGACAATAGAATCCCCTGGTGTCTAATAGTACCTACCATTGATTTGTACCATCATCATACCATCGAGCCTGTTAATTTGATATTCAAATGGAAATTATTGGTCAGTTGGACAAAGCAGGGGTGTCCTCCAGGGGTGCTTTTGGTCCGGAATGAAAAGTACGAATTCTACGCAGAAGTCGCTGGCAGAAGCTAGTTGTTCATATAATGGCCCCTGTACACGTCCACGGATCATGGGCCAACGTAAGATAAAAAAGATAAAAAAAGATAAAAGATGTTTATTCAGTAAGTAGGCCGCACGGGCACTTTTACACGTCAATAATCTACCAGCGCTTCGCAAGAGACCACTGCTGAGAAGAAACGCCGCAAGAAACTCAACAGTCAGTCGTTTTTTAAACATTTCTTATGATATGATATTATACAACGAAAAATAAAACTTAACCTAGTATTATATAAAACAATGAATGTAACAAAAATATGTCTATATATATCATGCGTAGTTGAGCAGGAAAATGTGTCAAAACTCAAAATTTCTACAAGAACTCATAAATAGTAAATATAAGAAATAAATAAAAAATAAAAATTATACTTACCTATGACGGTGCAAAACAACACATAATTAGTTTCGATACATTCCCCTACAGAAACCGTGTCCCCTAGACAATACACAATGTTTATATATTGGTATGATTAGGTTATTATTAAGATATTTAGGTGTTTAATTTAGGCCAAGCATTTTTATCTGTTAGATAGTCTTCGACCCTATAGTAAGCTTTAGACATCAACGACTTTTTCAAGTAATTTTTAAGTACTGGAAATGGTAACTTTAAAACTTCGTCAGGTAATTTATTATAGAAATGAATGCATTGACCTACAAATGATTTATATACCTTACGGACACGAAATTTTTTAATAGCAATTTTATTCTTATTTCTTGTATTCAAATTATGTATGTCACAATTCTTAATAAAAGAGTCTTGATTTTTAATGACATAAATAATATTCTCATAAATAAATTGTGATGCTACTGTCAAAATATTAATTTCTTTAAATAATAATCTTAAGGAATCACGGGAGTTTAGGTTATATATAGAACGAATGGCTCTTTTTTGTAACACGAAAATAGTTTGTATGTCAGCAGCTTTTCCCCAAACAAGAATACCGTACGACATAACACTATGAAAATAACTATAATAAACTAAGCGAGCTGTCTCAACATTGGTAAGTTGTCTAATTTTCCTAACAGCATAAGCTGCCGAACTTAATTTACCTGCTAGTACTGCTAAATGGGGACTCCATTGCAAGTTTTTGTCTATAGTTATTCCTAAGAAAAGTGCCTTATCCACCATTTCCAAACACTCATCATTTAGAAAAATACTAGATTCTACCGGTCTAACATTAGGCAAAGCGAACCTAACACATTTAGTTTTCTTAGCATTAAGTAGCAAATTGTTACTAGTAAACCAATTAAGTACTTTACCTAGCGTCGCGTTTAACCTACTATAATCAACGGATTTTCGGTCTACCTTGAAGATCAATGATGTATCATCAGCAAATAGCACAATATCGCAAAGGTTAACTACCGCGGGTGGTAAGTCATTTATATAAACGAGAAATAAGAAAGGACCTAATATAGAGCCCTGTGGCACACCCAGTTTAACAGCCGCTCCAATGGACTTTGTTTGGTTTACAACAACCGTTTGTGTTCTATCACTAAGATATGAAGACATAAGATTTAGAGAATTATTTGACAGACCATAATGTTCTAATTTTAATATAAGAGTCGCGTGATCTACACAATCAAAAGCTTTGGAAAGGTCACAAAAAATTCCTATTGCATCACAAGATGTCTCCCAAATATTGTATATATATTTAATGAGTATAGATGCTGCATCAGTTGTGGATCGTCCTCTGGTGAAGCCGAACTGATTACTGTTAAGCAGTTTATTTCTATTGAAGTGACCTAACATATCTTTTAACATTAACTTCTCAAAAACTTTACTTAAAACAGGTAGAATAGAAATGGGTCGGAAATTCGTTAAATCACTCCTCTCGCCCGATTTAAAAAGTGGTAGGACTTTACTATATTTCATAAGATTTGGAAAGACCCCCTCTAAAATGCAATTATTGTAGATTAAAGCTAAGTGAGGTGCAATTATATCTATGACATGGTGGATGACTTTAACTGACGTTCCCCATAAATCCTCCGTTTTTTTCAAACTGAGCGATTTAAATGCCTTAATAATAGAAACTGAATCTACGTGGGTAAAATCAAAGCTTATATTACATTTAGTCACATTAGCACAAAGTAATTTTTGAGCTCCAATCGCAGATGATTGAAGACATTTCGTGGTATTAATGGCTATGGTGGAGAAAAAATCTTCGAACGCTAAGGCCACGTCTTTATTTGATGTGATTTGTTTGTCACCCTTGTTTAGGGTGATTTGATTATCGCGAGTTTTTGTATTACCCGTTTCTCTATTTATAATTTTCCACACAGTTTTTACCTTATTGTCAGAAGCTTTGAGTTTAAGACTTAAGAAATTTGACTTAGCAGTTAAGCAAACTTGCTTAAAGGTCCTCGAATAATTCTTAACGTAAACTACGAAGTCATCGTTCTTGTTCTCCTCTCTCTCTCTATATAGTTCATAAAGCCTATTTCTACTTCTATGAATGCCTACAGTAGCCCATTCACTAAACTTGGTTTTTGACCCAGAAACAGTTTTCATCTTGAAATTGTTATTAAACTGGTGAAGAATTACACCGAACAAATCATTATAAATACTATTAGAATCCTTATGTGAAAAGGATAACCCACAGATATTACTCTGAACTTTATTTTTAAATAAATCCAAACGATTACTGGTTATGGGTCTGTATGTTATTGTCTGTGGTTCTTGATGAATGATGGATGAGGATGATGATAAGGGACGCATTTACACCTTAGAGTGAGCAACATATTCTTGCATCTCACTCTTACGTATTGCTCCGTCCCTTACGCACGCCCATGATCCGCCGCCGCCGCGAATAAGCCCGCCGAACCCCCCACTCGATCTACACCCGCCTTCTGTATGTTTTGCACTTTTCATACGTTGTTTCGCTCGACCAATACTAGAATAAGTTTCAATTAAAAAAAACGGACAAGAGCGAGTCGGACTCGCCCAATGAGGGCTCCGCACATCAAACGGTTAACTCAATTCAAGATTTGCACCGCCGTCGTTCCTTGCAAAAAGACCCTGTTTTTTTTGGGATTTAATATAAAATCTTGGGTTTTCAGATTTTTCCCTATACTTGTAGTATAAGACGGTATTACTTGCCAAATTTCATAGTTCTAGGTCAGCGGTAAGTACCTTATAAATTTTGGTTCCCTTGAGAGTGTCGAGTAATTCGCAAGAAAGTGACGAGGTGATCCGAAGTTCGAATTGCGGATTTCAAAGTAGAGCCCCTGGATCAAAGTTAACTTGCATGACGAACAACTTAAACATGTGCAAGTTAAATAAGAGCTTGTAAAAATACAACCATACCCACAATTTATCCAGAGAGGTACATCATGACGGCCGCCATAGCGCCAAGGCTGGAGCAAGGGGAAACGGGAGTTTCTAGTCGGAATTAAAATTTGATAAATGCAAGGTTATGTATGCCCCAAGGACCTGTGGCCCGCGGACCCTGTAGACGCCGGCGGACACCTATCCACACGCTTCAGTTTGACCCAGGCATTTCCTGTCAATGTTGTTTAAACTTTTACGATCGTCAAGCAAAAAGTTATTGCTCTAGGGGAGGTTGGATCACTTAAGGTATATTGTATACTAGAGGACGCCCGCGACTTCGTACGCGTAGAATTAGTTTCCCGCTACTTTCCCATTTCTTCCCGTTGGGGGTCGATTTTCGGAAAATCCTTTCTTAGTGCTCACTTAGATCATGAAAGGAACCCATGTACCAAATTTCAAGTTTCTAGGTACAGTAGTTTCGGCTGTGCGTTGATATGTCAGTCAGTCAGTTTTGCCTTTTATATATTGTATATATAAAACGGGTGATAGACAGTCAAGTAGGTCGTGTATGTGATTGCAGCTTGACGGCATTACTAGTCCGTGTGGCATCCGAAGTAAGCGTACTTAAAAACCGATGAGTTAGAATCTCCCCAAACCTATCGACGCGGAATCGGCTTGAGCCGATAAGAAAAAGTTTTATGTCCGTGCAATAAGAGCGAAAACGACGTCGTTCCGTTTGCAACGCCGAAGCGAGCCAAGCCGAGCCGATTGACGTTTGTTTCGCTCTTCTTGCGTAGACATTAAGGGTGTTACTAGACCAATTGATCGATCGCCGATTGACGGCATCGATTGACGTCGATCGAAATCGATCGATTGGTCTGGTAGGAACTATCGATCGACGGATATCGTTCGACTAACCAATCGATCGATTGCCGGTCGACGTTGATCGACTGGTCTGATAGCTTTAATTGATGAGGGAACTATCGATCGACTAATCCATTCTGCCATCGATCGACGATCGATCGATTGGTCTGCTAGGAACTAGATCGACGTCGACTAATCAATTCTACCATCGATCGATGCCGTCGATCGACGATCGATCGATTGGTCTGGTAACACCCTAAAGAGTTTTTTGATCAGCTAACGCCGATTCCGCGTCGATAGCTAGTTCGTCGGCGATCGAACATGTTTGATTTACTCGTAGACGACGCACAGAACTGTGTGAACATATCACTAAATTGGTGTGTAACAACCTTAATACATTAACAAAAAACAAACTGACCATAAACGCAAAAATCTTGCAACAATACTACCATAAAGAAACGAAAAAGAAGAACTAGTGACTTTGTCAAACGGCGGGCAAAGGTTTCCCTAACCGGGGGCCACGATGGTTTGTGATAAATTCTTAAAGTGATGTTGAAAGAATGCTGAAAGCCATATCCAGACTTGCACCGTATGGCTTAAACAGCCATTCTTGGAGGGTGCAGACTTGATAGAAGCATGAGACGAGCTGCCCCGTAATATTAAAACTCTCCTTGAATTATAAGGATTTAGCTTCAACTATAGGTATGTAGACTTTAGTAGTATTCTAATAATAATACAGATACAGAAAGCAGTACTCGTAAGCTCGTCGACGTCACCATCCCGCATGACGAAAACCTCGTGAAGGCCGAGAAGGACAAGCTCACTAAATACCTTTACATGGCTCACGAGGTGACCGCCATGTGGGATGTTGACTCGACGATCATTGCCCCGATAGTTGTTTCGGCAAACGGTCTTATAGCGAAGAGTCTCGACCAACACCTCAAGAGACTCTTGCTGGATCAAGGGCCAGATACAGAAGGCAGTATATAGGTACTCCTCGACACGGCACGCATTGTGAGGAGGTTCCTCTCTCTGCAGCCCTAACCACCGGTAGTTTGAGCCCTGCCCCGCTGCCGGCGACACTCGTAGGTTAGGTTTTTTATAATGTTTATTTTTTGTATCAATATTGTTATTTTACTTTTATATTTAAATATATGTTATAAAAAACCTAATGTACAGAAACAAAATAAATATACGGAATAATAATAATAATATTTATTCACAACAGCACACATTTAAAGTAAAAATAAATAAATATATAACGGTCCCAACTCAGCATATAGCATTTGTAATTGTAACGTTATTACCTTGATAACTGTCCAGTTTTCCATGGTAAAAAGTATTCTATGTTTTGGACTACCCATGTCCAATTTTTTTTATAGTGGACGGCTGTGTCTTAGTAAGTATTAGTTTTCCGCTACTCCCCCTATTCTTCCCGTTGAGGGTCGATTTTTGGAAAATCCTTTCTTAGGGCATCCTTAGACGTCATAAGGAACGTACGTGGAAAGTTTAGAATTTCTAGACCCAGCGGTTTGAGCTGTGCATTGATATGTCAGTCAGTCAGTCGGTTAGTTCTTATATACTGGTATACTTAGATATACTTAGCTTAGCTTTTGAGCCGCACCCTGATGTGATTTGTGATTGTCTTCTGCTTCTAATATTCTTTTTTGTTTTAGTTTATAGAAAAACATTATCAACCAACCTAAATCAACCCTTGGTATACTTTTTCTGATCACTACAGGTAAGATACTTTGTTTTATTATTCCAAACAACTATATTTTTAGTTAAAAAGGAAGTTAGGTTACCTACCACATGACGTTTGAAGTCCTCTACTTTTTAATATATGTCGGTTCCGTAATGATTTTACCAATGTTATGTTTTGCTAATAAATATAATGCTCCCATGAAATTAGATTTATATAGGAACATGAATATGGTTTAGATACTCATTTTTATAAACTCGTTCAGAAAATAATTAACTCTTCAATTTTCGTGTCCAGAGGAATAAGAAATTGACGACATAGGAGTATAAAAAGGTCGAAAAAACAAAAAAAAACACGATAATATTTAAATTACTTAAAAATAAACAATGTGCTTAATTATTTATTGTAGTTTTAATCAATAAAATAAATCACAACGTTTTCATAAACAGCCTTATTTATAAAAAAAAATATTAAAAGATTTGAAACTACACAAGTCCGCATAATCCGAGTCTGTGTAAAAGTTTTTAAAACTAAAAGTACTTAAAAATAAATAACAACATCGAATATGAAAAAAAAAAACTGACCATTTTCTTATTCTACTGTCCGTAAATCCATAGAAAGGTTACAAAAATGTTAATAAACTAACAGAGTAATAAGAATGTTAGGTAAACCAACAACAGAGAAATGATATATTTATCTTCGTAACTCCGGAGAGACAGGCACGACACGTCCACCACCTGACAAGTTCGGAGCTCGACTAAAAACCGGCCCGCGTGGGAGTTTTCGCTAGTTACTTTAATGTCTTTATGATACAGCTGATTGAAACATGCTCCAGAGAAATGAGAATTTTACGGCTGACAAATCTTATTTCCCCAGTTATAAGAATAATATTGAGGGTAAAAAAAAAACTTGTTTAATTTTGTTAATGTAACAACCAGGTAACAACTAATTTTCTTTCTATGTGGTCACTCAAAATATTGATAAAGTTGACTAAATACATTACATGATTTCAAGAAAATGGAGAACGGACGGACACGATAGAGTAGTAAGAATAATGTTTTTTTTCTAAATGTTTAGAATCAGTTACACAAAAATCGAACGATATCCCAGTCAAATATGAATATAAGATACCTCTGAAAAAATATCGTCTAAACTAAAGAGTTCATTGAACTGAGGCCCCGGACGTCGAAGATCAGGGCCAATTAAAAATCGACCAATCAGGGTTAACCAGCCTTGGCCTGGCCAAAAAAATATACCTGTAATGGGTACCTACTGGAAAACGATAAACATACTTATATAGAGAAATAAACACTTAAATATTTGACTCAGGAACAAATACTTCTTCTTCTTTGCTCCTTTTTCTTCTTCTTTGCTTTCATTGCTCTTCACACAAATATTTACACATACCGGGAGTTCAACCCGGGACCGCTAGCTTCGTAGGCAGGGTCACTACCAACTAGGCGAAACACGTCTTCATATATCTTAATAACTTACTTATTTTCAGTTATAAGAACCCTCGTCTAAAATGCCTCTCATCAACTTCATAAAAAGACTCTGCGGCCAGAAGAGAGACGAGCCCACGCGAAAAAAAAGATCCAAACGAAATAAAAGGTCCGGGGAAGACAAAAAAAAGGAATTCAATCTGTTAGTGGATTCAGATTCAAGTTCCAGTGATGATGTCATCTTTGAAGATTCGGAAAGTGACATCAGCAGCAACCCTAGTGGGAAACGAAAAGGTTTCAAAGGTTTCTTACTCGAGTCATCTTCAGATACCGATGATGATAAAACAAAGAAAAAAAGTAAAAGTGGTAAAGGTAACACTAGAAAGACGAGTAAAAATAAAGCAGAGGATAAAAACACTGCAGACTATAACAGTTTTATTATAGATACACCATCTTCAATTGAGGCGGATAGAAAAAAACCAGAATCATCAAAACGTAACAAGGACAAAAAGAATACGAAGAGCAATAAGAATGCGAATGATTTTAATCCGCTAATGGATTCAGAGTCAACAGAGAGTAGTACAGGAATAAATAACCAGGGATCTTGGTTTGGTTCGAAAGGTGCCAATGTGGAGTTTGATAGTTTAAAAAAAACAGAACCATTGGGAAGCGAACCGGATAAGAAGAAAAACAAGGGAAGTAATGCAGAAAATACGAACTTTAAAAATATGATAATAGATTCAAATTCGTCAGCAAGTATTACAAAACAGAAAAACAAGAAAAAGGATATATATATTGCAAATTTTACCACTCTTCTTAAGGATTCAGATTCGTCAGCATGTACTACGAAACAGAAAAACAAGAAAAATAATACAGATATCGTGAATTTTACCAATCCGTTAAAAGATTCAGATTCATCAGCAAGTGCAAACCAGAAATCCAAGAAAAGTGCTACAGATAATGTGAATTTTACCAATCTTCTAAAAGATTCAGATTCGTCAGCAAGTGCTACAAACCGGAAATCCAAGAAAAGTAGTAAAGACAATATGAATTTTACCGATCTGCTAAAAGATTCAGATTCGTCAGCAAGTGCTACAAACCGGAAATCCAAGAAAAGTAGTAAAGACAATATTAATTTTACCTATCTTCTAAAAGATTCAGATTCGTCAGCAAGTGCTACAAACCGGAAATCCAAGAAAAGTAGTAAAGACAATATTAATTTTACCTATCTTCTAAAAGATTCAGATTCGTCAGCAAGTGCTACAAACCGGAAATCCAAGAAAAGTAGTAAAGACAATATTAATTTTACCTATCTTCTAAAAGATTCAGATTCGTCAGCAAGTGCTACAAACCGGAAATCCAAGAAAAGTAGTAAAGACAATATGAATTTTACCAATCTTCTAAAAGATTCAGATTCATCAGCAAGTGCTAAAAACCAGAAATCAAAGAAAAGTAGTAAAGACAATATGAATTTTATTGGTCTTCTAAAAGATTCAGATTCATCAGCAAGTGCTGAAAACCAGAAATCCAAGAAAAGTAGTAAACACAATATGAATTTTATCGATCTTCTAATAGATTCAGTTTCCTCAGTAAGTGCTACAAACCAGAAATCAAAGAAAAGTGCTACAGATAATTTGAATTTTACCAATCTTCTAAAAGATTCAGATTCATCAGCAAGTGCTACAAAACAGAAGAACAAGAAAAGTTATAATTCAAACGCAAAGTTTTTGGAAAACCTACTTAAAGATTCAGATTCATCGAATAGTGCAGACCGGGATAAAAGGACACGCGAAACGACAGGTAACGATCTAAATGCCTGTGACATCGATACACTAACATACTTCGAATCATCAATTGGTGGAAATAACAACATTAAAAACGCGAGCAAAGACATGAAAGGTAAGAGTGAAATCTTAAACATTGACATTACGTTGAAAGATTCAGAATCATCAGCCAACAAAACATACAGTGCTGCTGATAAAAACGATAAATTTCAAGTTGACAAACCACTGATTGGTACAAGAAGTGACGAGGAGAGCAAATTTAGAAATAATATTATTGTTAACTCTGACTTTGGCGGTAATAATTTGCTTAACGATTCGGAATCCTCAAACTATAATGAAACAGGTAAAAAGACACAGAGAGACAATAAAACTACCATTGATTTCAAAGAAAACAATGATGTTATTAATGTACAAGAGTTACCCATTCCATTTTATCCATTAAAAGATTTAGAATCCTCTGACGGTGGTAAAGAAATCAGACCGCTGGAAAAAGAACCCAGAAAGGCCGATAGGGTAGTTGAAGATAATATTGCTGTCAATGGCTCATCCATGATTCCTAGCCCATTCGATGACTTAAATTATACAGACAACTATAGGAATGACAAGTACTGTAGAATTAGTGAACCTGATAGTAATAAAGATGAGCATGCTGTAGCTCCTACCCTAATAAAGAATTCAAAATCTTCGGAGATTCTTGAAGCAAGGGAAGAAACTGCGCGAAAACTAAATAAGTCCAACGATATGAGCAAAAATAATGACGGTGTTGTCCGTATATCTCCGCTTCCTCACCTATTAGGCGATTCAGAACCTTTACACAAGAAAAATGATGATGGTACGAATACAGATAACGATGAAATGTTTACCACAGTTCACAAAAAAATATACCTCGGTATGGATGACGGATCGCCATTATTTAAAGACTTACATTTATCAGCCCCTGAAAATCATGAAGATAAAACGACAAATGTTGATTTGGATGTTAATATTGATTTATTAAATGTTAAACAATTGAAGAATTTAGAATTATCAGCCATTTATGTTGATAGAACTGCTGAGAGTCGTAAAATAGATTATATATCCATAATATCTCAACAAATTCACGACTTAGAACCTACATTATTAAATAGAAAGCATAGCTCTTGTGATAATTCTGGTAACCTATTGGAGGTTTCGGAAACTGCAGAGAGAGATAAAGCAGTTCTAGAAACTGAGATCAAAGATGTATATGAAATTGAAGATAATGCTGATAATTCTGTAAAACCACCTGACTTAATGGATGATTCAAAACCTTCGGATCGCAATATAAATAAAAAAGTTATTTCCGTTGAGAAAGAGGATGAAAGACATGGAAATAATAGTCCGTTAGTTGACGGTTTGCAAACTTTACCTGGCCATGAAACACCTGAATCTGCAGTGGGAGGGTCAAGCTATGTCAACAAACCAAATAATGTTGTTAATAAATTAGGTTCACTTGAAATTTTAGATGTTCCGGAATGTTCAAAAAGTGATCATAGTTACATATTTGATAAAACAGTACTTTTAATCGATAAAAAACATAAAAGTGGTAAAACTATTAACCTACTGAGAGACTCTGAATCTCAAAACAGTGATCAAACGACCGTAGAAACGATTAAAGAATCAAACATAAACAATGCTATGAGAAAAAATATATTTGCGGTCAATCATGTATTATCTCAACCATTATCTGGTTCAGCATTTTCGGACAGTAATAAGAATGATAATGGCGATACTAGAGTAATGTCCATCAATAAGATGCATGAAGTGGCTGGAGCCCTTAACCTACTGAAAGAATCTCAATTCTTGGACAGTAATACAGTTGATAGAGAGACGGACAAAGAGTACAGCATAGCCGAGTTGAGCAATATGTTTAAAAATCTTAACTTAAATGAAAATATTAAAAATGGCACACAAAATAGTTCAACTGCAATAAATGATAATCATGATAAAAACAATCAGTTTAATTATCCAAAAGTCCCAGATTTACTGCCGGAAGATGTAGACAATTTAAAACCGAAAAGCAGTAGCGTGGAAGATGAAGCTTCCATGGATGACAGTAGTATTACAGACGATAATCTGAAAGAACTACTCAACCAAAGCGACAGTACTGCTGATGAACAAGAATATAGTCATGTAGCCAAAACACTAAAGGATTTCCAACTTTTAAGTAATGACAAGGAAAGCCAAATTCAGGAAGAGAGTGATACTGAACTTAATCTTGATGATATTTGCATACGAAAGTATTTAAAACTTACGCACTGTACAGTTGGTAATCACACAGAGAGAAAATCCGAAAAGCTTGACGACAACAGCAAAAATAACAATGTTATCATTATTGAGAACTTTATCACACCTTCAGCGAAAAACAATGATCAGGAAAGGGATATAGCTGTTGAAAATGTTGATATTAAGACTGCTAACCCAGTGAAAAACACAAAATCATTAATCAACGAAAGCGACAATACTGCTGATGATAACCAAAATTGGAAAATTTCAAAACCTTATGTAGACAAATCTCCGGATATTGAAAAGTTGAACTCTTGTGAAGAAGAAAGTGATGAAAAAGTTGTCCTTGCCGGTAATTATCTACCAGAGGGTTCATCTCCAGATAACGCAGGCAAAGAACCAGAGACCAAATCTGTAAATGTCAACTATGAAAGCAAAAATAATGAAATTATTGATGAGGTATTTTCTCTATCAACCCAAAATAATAATGAGAAAGATGATAATTTTATTTTTAAAATCAGTGATATGACAGATATTGGACCTCTGAAGAATACAGAATCACTACTTAACCAAAGCAATAATAACGGTAATTCTAATATTATCGAACCACTTGATGATTCTTCACTTTTAAGTAGCGATACAAAGGACAAAATAAAAAACGATGTTAGGAAAACTTTTTATCTTGTTAGTAAAAGTCTACCAATAACATTTAAATCTTCGCGATTTGTTGGAGTAGACAAATCTACTGAAGCAAAATCCGAAAAGGTCGAAACAATTAGCAATGGGAATGACAACGACATGAACTGGGGCTGTGTTGACGAAAAAACTGGCATTGATGAAAATAGCAATACTCATTTTACCGTGACACTAGCAGACTCTGAATCTATATGCACTAATGACAAAGACGGCAAAGTTAAAGAAAACTTGGATGAAATGTGTGAGTTCTGTGGTAATTATACTGCAAAGGATTTGAAATTTTCAAATCATAATAAAGAAAACATAAAAATAGAAAGACAATCCGAAAAGGTTGACAATGTATGTAAAAAATCAGATAACATTGTTGAAAACTTTGTTGTTGCTCTTACAAACAACAATGATACAGAGGGGGGAGTCACTTTTGGAAATAGTGCAAACGACAATAAACCACTAGATGACTCATTTTTCAAAAAAAGTGACATTACCGTACAAGCAATGGATTCGAGATCTTCAAGTTGTAGCAAGAAGGGAAGATTGAAGAAAGATGATGGTAAAAATGGTAATCTTGGTGATAAGTACTCCCTTAAAGATTTAAAGACTTTACTTACTAATGAAATAAAAAAAGAAATGATCAAGAAAACCAACTTTATTGATAATCGCAATATCATGATCTTTAATAAACTTAATATGCCACTTCAGTTATTCGACAATTCAGAATGTTTAGAGATAGATGCGGATGGTATTGAATTTGAGAAAGATGATTCCCCTGGTAAGGAAGATGAAGTTCGTACCGCTGACAAAAAAGATGGACTGAATATTGAAACAGACCGTGAAGCTGAAAACGAAGGGAAGAAGGAAGAAATTAATTACGAGAAAGGCTTCAGCCATTCAGATGAAAACGCTGATGAGGCGGAAACCCGACATGAGAATGATCCTCATGATTCCGAAGACTAGTCTCATCATATTGAGTGCTTGGTTCGTGTGTTACGGGGAGTGGTCAGATTTCGATTTGCAAAGTGGTCATAGATAGAAACTTTTTATTATTAACACATATTAAACTTAATATAAAATTAATACCAGTATTTAACGTTGTAACAACAAGTCCGGTAAAATTACAAACGGGAACCTATGAAGCAATACAAAGAAAGGGAACGATTGAGTAGCAATCAGACCAAGTCCGCCTGTAGACGGCGCTGCGATCCCCGAGGAGGTTGAAAACAGTAGATAACAGGACGTCCTCGGCAGCCGTGGTGATGATTCTGAAGTCCTGTCTGTTCTCATAAGAACACTGTTACAAATTTAGCCAAAACATCCTTACGCGTATTTCATGTTACCTTTTTTGTCTCGCTGTGAATAAATAAATTTCTCGGATTTGACACGAATTCATTTGATCCCATATCATTTCCCTATACTTGGATGTAGTCTTTTCAACCCACGAGCCCGCACAGGTGCTCTACTTTGAAATCCGTAATTCGAACTTCGTCTATTGCTATCCGTTTTGCTCTCGACGCGTAACTAATTCGCAAGAAAGTGACAGGGCAATCCGAAGTTCGAATTACGGATTTCAAAGTAGAGCTCCAGGGCCATTCGAGTGTGGGTCATAATTTTCGAAAATCAAATTTTATTCGTTGCAGATTATCTATTCCCATTTTTTCTCGATCTTAATTTTCTGAGCTCCTATTTCTGCGCGGTTTGGCCCTTAGGGCCTGCTGCAAAACTAACATAACCTAAACCTACCTTCATTTTTCGACTGTTAATAATTATAAGCGGAAAAAATTGCAATTGGGGAAATTCAGATAGGAAGACATGCGATTGGGAAAAAATAAGATCGGGAAAAAATACAACCAATAAAATTTGATTTTCGGAAATTATGGGCAACACTCCTCTATTCTAGGTGGTAAAACCATAACGTCTTTGACCGGTTAAGGTATTGTTTTTAACTCGGCCGCCATTACTGTCAAGTAAATAAGAGCTATCAAAACGTTGACAATACGATAACAAGTCAAAGACGATATTGGTTTAGAACTCCTAGAATTTCGCGCTCAGGTTCACTATCTACATAGGTATTCCCATTTCGTCCACATTCTAACCTCGGCCACATTCCCAACTCGTCCACATACCAATCCCAAATTGTCCTCTTCCTATCTCGTCCATATTTGCAACTCGTCCACATTCCCAACTCGTCTGCATTCTTAATTAGTCCACATTCCCAACACGTCCTCATTCCTAACTCGTCTGCAACCTAACTTGGATTGTAGGGCTGTATCAATTCGATTACTCAGTTGTTCACTAGTTGTTGGAAATGTGAACGAAATGGGATTGTGGACGAGATAAGAATGTGGACGAGATGGGAATGTGGACAAGATGGGAATGTGGACGAGATGGGGATCGGAGATGAGCGGAGTGGAGCGGTAATGTTTTCAGGGTTCATGTAAGTATGTACGATTCTTTATTCCATCATAACTTCTAAACGCCTGAGCCGATTTAGATGTGTGTAGTATCGTTAGAATCCTTTCACCATCCTGGCCTGGGTGACATAGGATTCCTAAACAGATAAAATTGAAATAACAACAATGGCAAAATGACAATTATTAATTAATAGGTACGTATATCGACGACAATATGAAAGGGGACTGCCCCACGGTACTAATAAACCGCACTAACGACCAAAACTAGTATCATACATCATAAATATGAGGTAGGTTTAGCTTATGTTAGTTGTTCAGCAGGCACGAAGGGCCAAACCACCCAGAAAAAGGAGCTCCGTCGACTCCGTTAAATTTGAATTAGAAATAGAAATCATTGGTCTGTAGTGCGGCTTAGCAGTGCCGTGAGAAAGGAGAGAGCAGTCGGGTTTTTAAGGCTTGATTAACATTCAGTTATTCTAACATAAGTTAGAGTAAGATAGCAACACAACACAACAACAATGCGAATGCTGCTTGGCGGTACAACCCTTAGAACGCCTTTGACTTGATACAAACGTCGTCCTCACAAGCCAATGACAGCTGAAAACCACAGCTAATGTCAACCTTACGTCACAAATACTCGGGTCTATTTTGCACTGTATCTGTGACCATTAAAATGGTCGATGGCGTGGTAGGCACGCAGTACACGACTACTTTAGGGTGCGGCTCCACTGAGGCGGAGACGAGCGGAGCGGAGCTGTGCCAATATTAACCAATAGAAGGCGCATGCGGTCACGTCGAGCGCGCCTTGTGCACTTTAGTTTAGATTCTATTGGTTAATATTGGCACAGCTCCGCTCCACTCCGCTCATCTCCGCCTCAGTGGAGCCGCAGTCTTAGTGGTTCTGGCGTTCAAAGGGTTAAAGGAGGTGGTAGCGATCTGGACGGACTGCATGAGGCTCTACCACCACTGAAAGGTTGTTTGCTGGTTACTAGGGTGATGGCACCATTGTCGGGCACTTTTAGCTGACAGGCACCGGTGATGGACATTAAACTCTTAATTCAAATTTCATACGGTCGTAAATTGATTGTTGCAAAACAAATGAATAACCCTTATTTTCTGTAAAATAAGAATCAAGTGTCCATCATAGCTCCTTGTCCATTACTGGTTCCGTCACCCTACTGCCTTCCTTGGAGAAAATGACGTATTGCAAATAAAGAATTAGTGAGATTTTTTCGTTTAGGTTCACTTCGTCAACATTCCCATTTCGTTCACATTCCTACTTCGTCCACAATCCCACTTCGTCAACATTCCCATTTCATCCATATTTCCATTTCGTCCTTTTCCCACTTCGTCCACATTCCCATTTCGTTCACATTCCTACTTCTTTCACATTCCCACAGTCAACATTCCCATTAAAATACAAATACAAATTTCAATAGGATTCATGACTTTTTTCACAGCTTCAATATGGACGAAATGGGAATGTTAACAAAATAGGAAGTGGACGAAGTGGGAACGTGAACGAAATGGGAAGTGAACGAATTGGGAATTGGTTGTGGACGAAATGGGATTGCTGACGAAGTAGGAATGTGAACGAAATGGGAATGTGGACGAAGTGAACCTAAACGGATTTTTTTTGTGCACTTAATAGAATTCGGGGTGTGGGCAAATGTGAACCTGAGTGAGATTTTGCATCCCGTAGAGACTTGCTAGAAACCGCGTTTTATGCAAAAATTGCATACCTAATTGAGTTTTTGACACTTACAAGGTTTTGAAATGGGGCAGCCTTACTTGGCAGTAATGGCGACCGAGTTAAAAACATACCATAACCGGCCCTGGGTGAGCTCCCACCGACATATTGATTGATACTTGGGTTTGTCATTTCAACTTGAACCGCTTAGACTGAAAAGTAGCTATTTGAGATTATCTTTTTTCATATTTCCTTTCGGTTTGAACTGCTAAATATAAGCTCTGATGACTATACTTAATCCTTTGAAATCTCCAGGTAAAACAATCAAGAAAAAACGTGACGACAAACCAGTCAGATCAGGTGACGACCCATTTTTACTTTCTAAATTATTCTTTTCAATCTTATCCAAGCTTACATGTACGGACACAACTACAGCTAAAAGTCCCGTCAAGAAGGGAAGAAGCTGGGGAAAAAGCTCTACAAAAGACAGTATTAGTAAACTAGACGATGACTATACCAGTCTAGTAGGAAGTGGTCAAAGAGAGGATAGTAAATATACAGACGACAAAAGTTGTAAAAAGGATGGCGATAAAAGTGGTGAAAAGGATGGCTGTAATGATATAGACAGCAAAAAGACAACTACTAATTGGTTTTCATGGCTAAACTCTGAATCGTCAATGAGTGACGTATGCAGTAGAACTGATCATAAAGGTTCACTTGCCGATTCAGAATCTTCATACATACGTGAGGACATGTTGAAGCTTAATAAAGTGGATGGTGACAAGGATCCGTGTGAACCAAATTTACAAAGGCGTAGATCAATAGAGAAAAAGAGTGTGAAAATTGGTGATGTTACAGATATAAATGATATGCCCTCGACATCACAAGGTGCGCCAGTTGTATCAGATGCTGCTTGCCAGAAATCAATAGAAGATGCGATTAGACAATGTCGTGAAAAAGATAAAGATGAAGATGCTAAAGGTCCGTGTGATGATGAAGAAAAGGATAAAAGGTCAAAAGGGGGGTGATCTAGGGATGATGATGATTCTCCATATGATTTCAAGATATGATAAACTTACACCTTATAAATACATACATTTGCCATAATTATGAATCGGTGTTTTCAGTACTTGTTCCCAGGGTCTACATATGTATATTGTCTGCCATATAATTAAAGTTCCGTTTCTTACAGCCTCTAATGTTTTTCATTATAATTAGTGTTAGTCATAATGTTGAAAGTCATAATATTAGAAAGTATATTTTTTTTTATTAAGGGCCGAATCTTAAATACCCGAAACTGACGTGCATGACTCGATGTATGAATGTGGAAGAAGCGAAAGAGATTTGTCAGGATCGTAGCAGGTGGAAAGAAGTGGTCTCTGCCTACCCCTCTGGGTTACAGGCGTGATTTAATGTATGTATGTATAAATTTGCATGTATGTACGTGTCATCGCGTAAAGATAAACCACGTGGTCAGTAGGAGTGTACTGGCAAAAAAATAATTCTAATTAGTAAAATCTACCTAACTAGAGAGATGGATCACTTACTTGAATACAATACCAACTTTTATACGTTTATTAAAAGTAATTAAAGAAATTAGAACTTATCCTAACATTAATTAAGGCGAGACCCCTCCTATGCTTCACTCATGAAATACAGTAGAATAAGAAGCTAGAGCCCTCGTCTGTCGATCCTTTTATTGACTTCTGATTGACCCTTTCCTCTGCTGTTACTAAATAAATAAATAAATATCAGGGGAAAAATTTCACACCAATTGACCTAATCCCAAACAAAGCTCTAGGCTTGTACTATGGGTACTAGACAACTATATAAATACTTATATAGAGAAATATATACTTAATACATGGAAAACATCCATGACTCAGGAACAAACATTCGCGCTCCTCACACAAATATCTGCCCTTACCGGGATTTGAACCCAGGACCGCTAGCTTCGTAGGCAGGGTCACTACCGACTAGGCCAAAGCGTTATGAAGAAGTCTTCCTACTAGACGCTAGGTGGCGCCATCGTCTCATTGACTGTTTAACGACGGTGGACTGGCGAGTTGTAATGTAAGTAAATTTTGCGAATGAAAAGATTAGTACCAGAAAAAAAAACTGGGTAAAATATCGTCTACTCCCTTTATAAGTATAATGCGATCTTTTTGAATGGCGCATTTACTGCCACATTCAGAGACGTCAATCAAATTTAATGCTTGATTAAAGTAGCTGCTGTCACTTTGCTACAGCAATAGAATAAGACAACACGTCACTAAACAAGCGTTAAATTTATTTGACGTCTCTGAGTGCGGCAGACACATCACACAGCCTTTAACAAAAGAACATAGATTATGTACAATCATAGAAACCGGACAAAAAATGAACTAAAGACGACCGTTTATCCGTTAGAGAGAGATGTCCTTTTAAGATGGTCGTCACGCGAGGTTTGATCATATTTTTGTCAATACTACTTATGAGACCCAAAAACGATCAAAGTCCATGAGATGCCCATTCTCAGAGTCAATAATTTTAAACCAAGAACATTATGCTTGTTCAATAAATCCACAGTATTTATAGTATTCGACTGTCTATACTTTTAATACAATCTTAAAACAACAACTAAAAACAACCACAAGAGGCCCATTTCACGAAGCTACAAGTTTCAAATTACAAGTGGAAGTCTCTTTCTAACTCCTTTTTCTAGAAAGAATTCCGCTTGTAATTTGTAACTTGTAGCTTCGTGAAACGGGCCACTGCGGAAAAGAAGATAAAAAAATGATAACCTAATTGAAAGTCGATAAAAGAGAAGTCCCTGTGACAGCTAAAAAAGTGTACATGGCGCAGTTTAAAAGAAACCTAGTCATGTATGAGCGTGTCAACTTTGCAATGTATACCGAATTGTCACATGCCACGTGTCATTGTCAAGATGGTGAAATGGGGGGCTGATGGTAAGTACCAGGCCCTACTGTGAAAATCGAAGTTCGAAGTTACGTTAGCTCCATCCCTGTCACTCGTCATTCGGGACTAAATCGAATCACTGAATTTAGCCAAATGTAAAGTGGGCTTTGGCTATGAATATTACAGTCAAATAGTTCTGTCATTTCTTGCGGGGGGAAATTTGCACACAAATGCAGCTCAGCACACCTAAATACAAAAACAAAACTTTAGTGATGTCACTAATACATATAAACTGGAACAATATACCGACATAACTTGCACACCTCAAGCAATTTTTGTGTACGAACGAGTCACAATTCACACATTGACACGATAGGGCTTTCATCTCTTTCATCGGCGAAAAGTCGGATTTGTTGCTCAACAGATCCGAAAGCAGAGCAATTCGGCATTTTAAGTGTAGGTAAACCACCAAATAGTTTTATTAGATGCGCATGCCCGCTTGGGCTTGTACTTTGACATGACTTTGACAGAGGGGAAACGGTGCGAATGCCTACTCCCTTCCGTGTTACTCGATGAGCAGAAGCATAAGTAGGTATACTGGAAAGAGGTCGAATCGTTATTTCTACTTTATCTAGGTACTCCTAAGAGGTTTTGGGTTTTGTGAACCTTTCCCATACCTTTCCTCACTTCAATTGTTCTGTCAAATGCACCAACACACTTATGCGGTTGGGAAACATCATGTTTCCTTTCAGTTCATACATAATTCCATACACCGATAGCGGACTCCGTCACTTTTGGCCGAAAAGTTAAATTTGTACGTGACATTTTAGTAAGTACTGATATGATATCAGTGATCGCGTATTGACAGGACCAGATATTTCTGCGAAGTTGTTTACAAAACTCAAAATATGGCAGGTAAAGATAGATAATATCTAATATTTGCGTGATGAGCGCGAATATTTGTTGCTGTCTTGGATGTTTTCTATGTATTTAAGTATGTATTTCTGTATATAAGTATGTTTATCGTCGTCTAGTACCCATAGTACAAGCCTAGAGCTTAGTTTGGGACTAGGTCAATTTGTGTGAGATCGGCGCTTCATATTTATTTAAATAGTGTTGATGTTTTTAATCACCACGCTAGGGTCGAAGCAGGGCAGCCGCGGAGGATTTATCTTAGTAGCCTCTTATATTTATTGTAGGTATAAATGTTTACATAATTTCATTACTTACAACTAGCGCAATCTCTCTTCCTCCGCCGAGGGATTTGAGAGCTCTTTAAAGCTGGAATGCGTCAGTGGGAACCACAGTTTCAGACCAGCAGGGACAAAGTCAAAGTTCTTTATTCTTCAATTAAGGCATGATATAATGCACCTATGAATGTCAAAAAGCATTACCACCGGTTCGAAAAATAAAACTTTTAGTTGCCCCGAGAAGAACCGGCGTAAGAAACTCGGTAAGGCATATTTTTTTCAAAAAAAGTTTCGTCAGTCAGAAAGCGGGGCCGCCCCAGGAAGAGGATGGAGTGATGAGTTGGGATCATGGGACAAGAACTGGAGGGAAACCGCTCAAGATCGGATAGAGTGAAAGAGGGGGAGAGAGGCCTTTTCCCAGCAGTGGGACATTATGGGCTCATAATAATAATAATCATCATCTCAGTTCGTCATCATCATCATCACCTTGCCTTTATCCCAATCATCTGGGGTCAGCATGTTATTTCCTTCAACACATCCTTATTAGCCGTCATTAGGGACAAGCTATCGAATAATATATCGAACTACTCGTCGTAAAGCCAGGGTAGTGATTCTTTCAAAAGCAAAGGTGAGCGAACGCAGGAGTGAATGTCCAAGCGGCGAGTTTAAGTAGTCCCGTCAAAACGAACAAAACACATTTCAGCGCGTGTATTCAGTTTGGCAGCATGGCTTCTCGAACTTATAAGGCTCCCTAATTGAGAATGCACGCGCTAAAATGTGTTTTGCTCGCTCTGACGGGACTACTTAAACTCGCCGCTTGGACATTCACTCCTGCGTTCGCTCACCTTTGCTTTTTAGAGAATCACTACCCAGGTTCCAACATCCATTGAAGACTGGCGTTCTTTCACCGTGCCTTTCACTAGGCACTTTTTGCCTCGTACAGTGAAACTGTGGAACGAACTCCCTTCCGCGGTATTTGAAACCAGTGACATGGGTGCCTTTAAGAAAAGATTCAGGTGTCTAATTGGCCGGCAACGGATCGACAACTCTGCCCTGCTAAGCCAAATAGCAGTATCTCACATAAAACTTCTGTCACAATCACAACCTTATCATTAATAGAAGAGGAAAAAAAAAATTTGTTTGTGGAAAAAGTTAAAACGAGTATGTTTAAGAAAAGTGTTAGTAGGATATTATTAGAAAATTGTGATCAGGATCAGTGAGAATATACCTACCCATTCTTATTGGTCCTGCTCGCACTGGTGGGTATTTATGGGTCTCTAAATATAATAGCATGATTTTAAATTAGCCATATGTTTTTGACACAACTAATGCGCTGCCAACAAACTGTTATGCAGTTTGGCAGTATACTATCATATGTAAACATAAATGTGTCTTTCATGAATAAATGATTATTAATAATTAATAGGATTGAATTTACTTTGGGAATTGAACCTGAGATACTGTTTATTGGCTTAGGAGGGCAGAACTCTTCTTGAGTTGCTGGTGTTATGGGCGTTGTGATTACTTCCCATCAGGTTACCCGCATGCTCGTTGGCCTCCCTCCCTTATAAAAAAGCTATGGTTACGACACAGTAAGGTTTGCAAAACTTTTTTTTTAATTTCCCAATTTATCCCACGAAAACGACGCTTATTTAAAAAAAAATACTTTACATATCTGTGTTTGGGTCATCAATTTACATATGTGTACCAAATTTCAACTGAATCGGTCTAGTAATTTCGGAGCAAATGGGCTGTGACAGATGGACGAACAAACAGACGCACGAGAGATACTATAAGGGTTCCGTTTTTTCATTTTTTGTACGGAACCCTAAAAAGCGATTCTCTTGAAAAGCGCTGGTAGAATCAAACTTGAAAGTTTTCATTTAAATTTTTAGGAGAGGGCTACGGCCTGCCTAAACAGGGCTACGGCCCGCCTCAACAGGGCTACGGCCCGCCTCAACAGGGCTACGGCCCGCCTCAACAGGGCTACGGCCCGCCTCAACAGGGCTACGGCCCGCCTCAACAGGGCTACGGCCCGCCTCAACAGGGCTACGGCCCGCCTCAACAGGGCTATTACGGTCCGCCTCAACAGGGCTTTCATGGTCCGCCTCCACAGGCCTACGGTCCCCCTGTCGTGGGTTATTATGGTCCACCTCAGGGCTACGGACCTCCTCAACAGGGCTGGGGACAGCAGCAGCCTCCTCAACGTAATAATACTAAGTTTTCATTTTAATTTTTAGGACAGGGCTACGGCCCGCCTCCACCGGGCTATTATGGTCCGCCTCAACAGGGCTATTATGGTCCGCCTCAACAGGGCTATGGTCCGCCTCAACAGGGCTATGGTCCGCCTCAACAGGGCTATGGTCCGCCTCAACAGGGCTACGGTCCGCCTCCACAGGGCTACGGTCCGCCTCCACAGGGCTACGGTCCACCTCCCCCCCCGGGCTGGGGACAGCAGCAGCAGCAGCCTCAACGTAATAATCCTAACTCCACAGTACTTCCATTATGGCTCATTAAAATGATAATTAAGTAAATTACAATGATACATCAACAACCTTTATGCTTGGTGTCTCGGCTCGTATTGAGAGTATAATACGCGGAAGGTCGGTCTCTACGCATATTGACCAATACGCAGAATGAACAAAGTACCTACTACGCAAAATGACATACGTTAATACGCTTTATGACCAATAGTGCAAATATGAGGTAGGTTTAGGTTATGTTAGTTCTTCAGCAGGCCCGGAGGGCCAAACCACCCAGAAATAGGACCTGAATGTGATTTGTTTGCGTGGCGATGGGCAGCTGTGTGTCTTGAATGTCTAAGAATTTGCGAGATGATGGATGATACGCCATCTAGTATTAACTGACTTGTTTTTAATTTATTATCTCTACCATTTGTAATTAATCGTTAAGTTTCTCGGTGTATTAGTCATACAGTAATGCCGTGTAAATGAATTTGAGTAAATAAATAAATAAAATAAAATAAAAACTAACCTAATCTACCTTAGTTATCAAATTGCCCATTTGTCACGTAGCAATATAATAATGACCAGGCAATATGATAAATAATGAAGTTCAGATAGTAATTAATCATTTTGCCCGATAGAGCTAGACATTATTAATAATGCCCGGGCATTATCAATAATTCCCGCATTAATTACTTGGTCCATAACACATACAATTCATATAGTAGATGTGTCTTTTCTCCGTATGAGGGCCGCATGCCCAAGCTTCGGGTTTGAGCTTTTTTTATGTTTTGCAGAGGACAGTATGGGAATGTGCGCCAAGGTGTGCTGCTGCCTGGCCAGCTGCGCGTCCATCTCCCCCTGTCTCATGCTAGCGGCGTCAGGGTTGGCGGGCGCGGCCGACGGCGACGGCGACGGCGACGACCAAGATTATTAATTAACAAAGAAATATCGGGGCACAGTGTCACACAAATTGATCTATACCCTGTCCATGATAACTAGCTAGTAGGTTTGCACTTTTGTATGCAGATGAAAAGGACATAAAAAACAAAAAACCGCCTTCAAAAACGCAAAAAATAACTTCTACTACTAGGTACTTAGTAGTAGGTACCTATCCTATTAGGTTCGTCCAACTGAAGTCGGCTTTTGGTTGAAAATATTGTGGTCGCCGACTTCAGTTAGACGAACCTAATAGGATAGGTACCTACTACTAAGTACCTAGTAGTAGAAGTTATTTTTTGCGTTTTTGAAGGCGGTTTTTTGTTTTTTAAAACATTTATTTTATTTTACACTTTTTAGTGATCATAATAAGCTTATGTAGTCCCATTTCTTAGTTGATATATGAAACTTTAAGACATTTCAAGCTCGCCGCAAGCAACGCCGCGGGAAAAGCATAGTCATTTTAAAACAATTAAATGTGCTTCGTTGTAGTCGCTCAACTATCTTAATCGAGATATCTTATCGCCACCCTTGAAATCGGTACCGTTGAGGAGTTCCGGTGGCCATCTGTGGTCTTCATAATCAGTTCCGCTTCACCAAGTGACACTTTCTGAATGCAAATGCTACATTTGTTACTAAAAATACTAAAATCGCTATATGTTTGCATACAATATTTGAGGAGTTCCCTCAATTCCTCACTGATCCCTTCATCAGATTCAGATTTGCTGACAATGGGACCACCTCGGAAGTATACTCTATCAAACCAAAAAAGAATTTTTAAAATCGGTCCACAATTGACGGAGTAATCGGTGAACATACATAAAAAAAAAAAAAAAAAAAAAAAAAAAATACATACAGTGGAACGTATAACCTCCTCCTTTTTTGAAGTCGGTTAAAAAAGAGCAGTGGGCGTGAACGATGGCACGCACGACACTGGCTCGGCTTACATGCCGTCAGTCGGAATATTGCTTTTTATAGTCTTTTTGTTTTCTGGTTTAGCCCCTTACACCCGAGCTGATACGATTACAGAGCAGAAAAAACAGTAGAAGTGTCAAGTGGGCGTGTAAAGCTGGGTCCACATTTGTATCATTTTGCCGATCATGATCACGCGTATCGTATCGAGCTCGCGTATCCTAAGTATGGACGCTCACTTTGGGCACACCGTATCACTACCATCGTCATGTGAAAAAATGCGTCCATACTAACCGTAGCGAAGCAGCGTATCGTATCATAACGCCGTATCATTAAGTGTGCACGCTATCCGTATCCCCTTTCATGATCGGGGAAAAATCGCCTCGAGAGCGATCACGACGTATCACGTACCAAATTATAACTTCGTATCATGATACAGTATCAAAACACGTCCATACTTACCGATCTTGATACGCGTATCCGATCGCGAGTGTACCGGGTATATACCTAATAAACGCGTATCAACATCGATCCCGAGCGATCAGATACGGTGCGCCGCATGTTCGCGCTGTTTGTGCGTCCACACTAGCGATCTTGATACGCGTCGGTGCAACGCGCCGGAGATACGATACGAAGAAATGATACAAATGTGGACCCAGCTTAACGTGTGGCATAGTAATGCGGAGTTCCGCATAACCTGCCACACTTTTGCCGCGCTCGCTTATTCCGATGTTTCGATATTTCTAAAATAGGAAATAAATCCAGAAGCATGCCTTATTGTGCCATTTTGGAGTGTAAAAACGATAGCCGCACCAAAAACATTTTCCATGGTGGCGTGTTGTTTTTATGACAGTTTGAGTATTGGCGACAACAGGTCTGATATTAAGCGAAGCTCATGCCACTTCCACTGTTTTTTCTATTCCGTGGATACGATTGTGAGGGTTTTTTCTGATTAAATATGGACCTTGTCAACAAAAAAAGTCCCGGCATGCTTGTATTTTAAACCTCCATAATTAAATTAAATAAATCCTTGATGTATTTAAAAGAAATGGCTGAATCCATCCTAAGGAGTATGAGGCGTTAATAAGGTTTAATTTTGAACTTCACTTCACAATAGGCTCGTGTGTAAAGGGTTATTTAAATAATAAAGGACCAAATGAGTATTTACTTATAATTTCGTTTATTCAAAGTTTTAATCAACAATGAAAAGAAGAATTGGTCGAACTACCTTAATGCTGCATAGTATTAAAAAAAAACTATAACAATTTATTGATCATAATAAATATGGAATTCAAAAATAGTTCATGGATAATTTATTGGATAGTTCATTTATTTAACTAAATAGGTGTCTGAGTACATGTAACTAGCAAAGTAAGTAGAAGATAGGTAAACAAGCCGAGTCACAGATAAAACCGGTAACATTTGAAAAAAAGAAGTTTTTTTTTAATTGATTGTATTTTTCTGTTCTAATTATGTATTTAATAACTTATCGTGTAAGTGCTTTGGTGTGATTTTATCCTGTAAACTTACATTGTAATTAAATAAATAAATATAATAAAATAATAAAGGAGAGCACTATAAAGCGTCCGCACCGTACAAGAGACAGTTGTTGACTGATTTTTGAGCGCCATGTAAACTCACCCAGTGCACATGTAGTGATGGGTGGCCTGTAAGTTTCACTTATTTAAATTTCACTTAAATTTATGCAATATCCTTAAAATTACCAAGGTTAAATCGTTTAATTTCTAAAAAGTACTATAATTTTGACATGTAACATAAGTAACGGAAACATTTAATGAAATTTAAATCATTTCCATCTAATTATGTAACTTTCAGAAGCTGTAGTTTTCGCAGTTTAGAAAAGTTTTGCAATGTTTCAGAAATCGCCCATCACTATGCACATGGCGATGCCTCTTATCGCTGACCAATTACGTGCTGTCTATGTTTTCTAGTATTAGTATTATAGCTCGGTTTCGTGGACAGGGTATAGACCCAAAAATAAGCTCTAGGCAATGGGCTCTATGGGTTAGGGTGGTCCAAAAAACAAGTGTTTAATATTGTTTTCACTTCTCAGGCTCTAAAATGACTCATAATAGCCTTATATAGGCGGACTAAAGTGATGTATTTAATTCCAAGGGATCAAAATGACACTCCCTAGGGACTAAAGTACTTTTTCTTTTTAATTTACTTTGGAAACCCTTAAACAACCAATAACGGTGTTTGTGAATGGAGGATTATCGACATTTTCAGTGATTTTGTATGGATCATTTTTAGGCCGTGGAAATAACCTCAAAATGAGAACTGTGCAAAATTATTCAAAAGAACGATTTAATTTCGTAAAACAATATTAATGATTACTTTTAATCCTTGCTAAGTTTTCTAGGTGTCTTTTTGTATGAAAGTGAGATCCTTTTGGCATAAACTAACCGTTTCCGGCGACCAGTAAACGACCACTTAACGCATTCACTGCCACCGACGCATATATGCGTTCACTGTCATACAAGTTTGTTCCTAGGCCACGCCCCCTGGCATTGAATGCGTTAACAAGTTAAAATTGTTAACAAGCTATGCGGAGGAATGATTTGATATACTTAATTTTTGTTCATACTATTTTGGACCACCCTAGAGGGTGCTAGATAACGACAAATTTACTTACGTAGAGAAATACATTTAGTTTATTTATTATAGTTTAGTTCAGTTGGTGCATATAGGTAAACAATCAGCGGTCTTAAGCTGCGACCACACCGGTGCTTAAAATACGGTGATGGTACGGAATCGCAGTGACGCGTCGTATCAGCACCGTTTTTGACGCACGCTCCCCACACCGCTGCTTAAAAAACGGTGTCGTTGCTTAAACAAAAGACGGGGTCATAGTAACAACATGGCGCCGTTTTTGACGTACCGTAATATGCGCACCGTTAAGCAGCGGTGTGGGGAGCGTGCGTCAAAAACGGTGCTGATACGACGCGTCACTGCGATTCCGTACCGTCACCGTTTTTTAAGCATTGGTGTGTGGAGCTTGCGTCAAAAACGGTGCTGATACGACGCGTCACTGCGATTCCATACCGTCACTGTTTTTTAAGCATTAGTGTGGGCGTAACTTTACTCGTACGTATGTATAAGGCGTAACGTATGTAAAGAAAGGAAAGGAATTAAATTATGTAAGTATGTAGGTATAAAGAGGTTTATAAGCAAAATGTTTATTAAAACAAATAAAGAGTTGCAGACGTTGCAGTGACATTGTTTTTATTCCTTTAGAATAGGGGATGTTCATGTCTTTTTTTTCACATCTTCAATATTTAAATCGCCGATTAAAAACCGAAGAAGTACAGGAGCCTGGTACACTTATCCCTACCGAGCTATCTCGACTGGTAGGGATAAGTGCACGTTTTTGTAGATTTATTTCTACCGGTAGGGATAGGTGCACTGTCCATTTCTACTATTCGCTACTCTACCAATAATTAACCAAAATTAGTATCATAAAATATGAGGTAGGGTTAGTTTATGTTAGTCCTTTACCAGGCCCGAAGGACAAAACACTCAGAAGCAGGCTTACGCGGAGCTCCGTCGACTCTATTAAATTTGATATTCAAATAGAAATTATTGGTAGAGTAGCTATTAGTGGAAATGGATAGTGCACCTATCCCTACCGATAAAATATGGCTCGACTCACGGCGACGAATTTGCCTCGTGACGCGGCGTGCCTCAGGTTGAGACAGCGTCTCCACTTGCGCGGCCTCGGATCGAGGCAGCCGCTCGACTCGAGGCTGCCTTTAGTGGATACGCGGCTAAAGCCCGCTTTACATTTGGCTAAATTCAGTGTGCTAAATTTAGACAGGCGGCGTGGAGGGGATAAGCGCGTCCTCTTGACTAACATGCTAACTGCCTTTACTTGTCTTTTTTTAGAGCCTTTTTCATTCAGCTCACTGAATTTAGCCAAATGTAAAGCGGGCTTATATATGACAAACCCGCTTTCGAGAGATAACTACTAAGTATACTATTTACTTACACTCATTTTCTTATTATACTATTATAAGTGTTTATTCATAAACCTTAACGTCAGAAACGTTAATTTTACGAGAAAATTGCTGGTTGGAGTGAAGTGAAGTTACTGAATGTACTACTTTTCTCCGTCAAGATATAAAGTCGCCGTCAATAGAATTTGCGAAATATGTAAACAAAACCAAACGAACCAATTCACCATGATTACTCGATAATCACCTACTTTTAAAGATCAAGTGAGGTCTTTGCAACGATTTATACACTAAATCATTATTTTCATATTAAGTTTAAGATGAAATAACTATTCATTATACGTTATTTTAATAGAAACACGCTTGGTGGATATTTGAGGTTATGTGTCAAACAGTACTAGTTTGTTTACATAATTCGCAAATTCTATTGACTTGACGGTGACTTTACCCTATAATTGTGTACAACAAAACCATCCTTCGATTTCAAGACAATTAGGGCTCCCGCGTCGACGTCGCGTTCTCGCAGCGCCAAAACGACATTGCGCTGCGAGAACGCGACGTCGACGCTGCGCGGGCGATATTGTGACGTTGACGTTCGAAAAACGCCACTGCGTCGCGTCGGCGCTGCGAGAACGTTGCGTCGACGCTGCGCGGGCGTTAATGAGACGTCGACGTTCGAAAAACGCTAAATGTGAGGGAGCCCTTAGATACAGTTTATTAGAAAACACAATAATAGTAATGGGGCACCACTCGTCAGTCGGCGAAGGTACCCTTAATGGTGACGAATGGCGGAAAAGAGAGGACCTTTTCCCAGCAGTGGGACACTAATACAGGAAAAGAAAAACCACATTAAATTGATAACAATTTATTAAAAATAGTGCGTGTATATGAATTTGGTCCAAACAAGCGTTCTCAGTGCTTTCAACAAAATAATGTAAATTAAGTATACACAAGACACTCCAAAGTATGGAAACGAGCCCATACATATTATACAAAATCGTATGAATGTATTTCTTGGACTTTAGCAAAAAAAAGTAGAAAAGCCCCCATGTCTATGTCAAAGCCGTGTTGGCATGACAACTGCCACGTCCTCGTATGAGTAAAAAGAAGTGTTGCTAGTGAAAATAATTGTAGTTCCCTGTCTACACTTTTTTTTATTTCTCCAATTTGTTGTCAATGTTGTTGAATAGCACTCCAGTACTCGACTCGGGCTTAGTACTCATCGTGGAAGGGGAAGTGCGGGTGGTCGGTGCTGGAACAAAAAACAAAGTAGGTATTATAAAGATAGATAGGCGATAAGGGAACGATCTGGGGCACGTTTTATAAAGCTACAAGTAACAATTTTACAGGTCTAAACTGGCAACACTACTCAAATGGCTGATCGTCATTTGTCGAGGTTGTGTTAAATGGAAACTTGTAACCTGTAAATTTTAATTTTTAGCTTTATAAAACAGGTCCCTGACGTGTCAACCCTGCACCATTGGTATTCAAAACAATAAAATTGGACATTAATAATTCTGAATAACAATCAAATTGAACATTTATTTAATATTGTTTTTCGCATGCTGATAGGCATTGAAAAACGCCATCTTAACTTTTAATTCAGAGATCATGCGTTCTTAAATTGATTGTTGGAAAACCAATGAATAACCAAT
Organism: Acleris cristana; assembly: GCA_948252455.1. Lineage (NCBI taxonomy): Eukaryota > Metazoa > Arthropoda > Insecta > Lepidoptera > Tortricidae > Acleris > Acleris cristana. Next base: position 1,212,607 of record OX411798.1, on the reverse strand, counting down.
ATCTTTTGTAAAATAAAAATCAAGAGTCCATCATCGGCTTTTTTAAATATTAATTAGCATTTTTATCGTGTGCTGTTTGCAAGCGTGCTTGAAAAAATATTAAAAATATAAAATGTGGAATTGTCTTGTTTTGAAATCTGTCAGATAGTGCTATTTAATGCGACGGAGTTAATAAGAAATCTACGAGATGGCGCTATTGTTGCTTGACCAAATCGCGAGTATGCCCTCCGTACCAAAATTAATTTAAACTCGTTTAGCGATTTAATGAGATTGAATTTTGAAATATTGAACTGAACAATACTGAAGGTCAAAATCAAGGTAGTATGTATTATAATAATCCGGAAACAGCGACTCCATGGATCCTAAAACCACGGTTTGCCACCCAAAGTCCTAGTGATGATACAGTGGACGAAGTGAACTTCTATAAAATTATGGGTTACAGGTAGAACACAATTTATATGGCGTGTCGTGAATCTTCGTTCGCGCAGACACGAACAACGATTCCGATGATTTCCGAAAGCAAGATTTTCCACGATCAGACTTGTACGTAATAGTTATAAGGTGCAAATTAAATTGCATCTATTTTTTCTATCTCACTCACGGCTGACTGAATGACACGCGCGCGCAACATGGCGTCACTAGTAACCAATAATAGCACAGAATACAGACGCGCAACGCGTGGATCATGCTAATTGGTTCCCGCGCTTCGAAAATCCGTCATCTGCGCAGGTACATCGGTAAGCCATACCAGGTTGTGTTTTACTGTACCAGGGTGTGTAGTTGTATATATAATTAAATGGGTGTAACCCGACACTTACTCTCCCATAGAGCAAAGCCGGCCGTTGCACTCCAAGCTCGCGATGGCGGCGAGGTCTTCCGGCGTCAGGCGGAAGTCAAACACGGCGAAGTTCTGGACGATGCGCGCCGGCGTCACTGACTTGGGTATCACGATCATGCCGCGGTCGATGGCGTACCTGCGGGCCAGTCATCATCATCACATCACTACCATCACTAACCATGATGCCAGCAACTGGGTAGCTTAAAAATAAGACAAGGTTACTCGTTAGTATAAAAATGAGTATGCTTGTTCATCACATTACTACCATCACTAACCACGATGGATGCCAGCAACTGGGTAGCTTAAAATAAGACAAGGTTACTCGTTAGTATAAAAATGAGTATGCTTGCTCATCACATCACTACCACCACGATGCCAGCAACTGGGTAGCTTAAAATAAGACAAGGTTACTCGTTAGTATAAAAATGAGTATGCTTGCTCATCACATCACCACCATCACTAACCACGATGCCTGCAACTGGGTAGCTTAAAATAAGACAAAGTTACTCGTTAGTATAAAAATGAGTATGCTTGCTTGATTGTTCCATCTTGACTTAGAAACTGACAGAGGTTCCCTTGCTCCCGGAAACCACCAGATTTCAATTAACCAATAAACAAGTAATTAGATCGTGTCCCCGAACTCGTTAATTCCGCGTAGCAAACTTTCCATTCGCATTTTTCCCCATTTTATTTTTTCTCAAATCGCATTTCATTCCATTGCTTTTTTTTTACCAATAGCATATTTTCCATTTTGGATTTTCCCCAATTGCATGTTTTTTCAATTCAAAATCAATTTCACTAAGTCGACGGAGCTCCGCTATGGCGGAGCTCCTTTTTCTGGGTGCCATGGCCCTTCGGGCCTTCTGCAAAACTAACATAACCTAAACCTATCTACCTATTTTGATCTATTTCGACTTAATTACTCCCCCCCCCCTTTATCCCTGGCAAAACCCACCTAATAAGCACTTGCGCGACAGTCTTCTTGTGGCGGTCTGCGACGGTCTGCAGCCGAGGGTCCTGCAGGAGCTGGGGGTCGCCTGGCTTGGCCCAGGGCCGGTCGGGGGAGCCCAGCGGCGAGTACGCCGTCACCGCGATGTCCTGCGACTTGCACCAATCGAACAGCTTCTGCTGGTTCAGGTATGGGTGCACCTCGATCTGGAACACCAAGCAGTGGTTCTTTATGTGTACCATAAATTTTATACTCATGATTAAGGTCAAAAGTCATAACAACGGCGACGGCACCAATGTTGGACAGTTTTAAGGCCGAGCCACACAGGACGCGTGACGTGCACGTGCACGTGCGCGTTCGCTTTCCATTGCGTTGTATATTATGAATTCTCATTACGACATGTCACTATACAACGCAGTGGAAAGCGAACGCGCACGTGCACGTGCACGTCACGCATCCGGTGTGGCTGGGCCTTTAGCTGAAGGCACCAATAATGGATACTGGACTCCTAATTCAAAGTACACAAGGTTGTAAATTGACTGTCCCAAAATAAATAACCTTTATCTTCTGTTAAATAGGAATCAAGTGTCCATCATTGGTCCTTGTTTATAACTGGTTTCTAATGTATTAATAGGGAATATGGATGCATTTTTTAATTGTATTTCTCAACAAAATACGAAAATATCGTAAAAGAGATCCCCGAAAGTGAAATTAAAATTAAAATCGGCCAAGAAATACGGATGATACAAGCATTTTAAACTGCTAAAATAGACAGCGGTTAGACAGAAAGATCCGATATGCACTGTGACGTCATGTAACACGTCGGCCATATAAACACCAAGTTAAATTCTGTTTTGCTAGAATGAGATAGGAACAAATCTTTGTTGGCTTATATCTTGGTTATTTTTAATGATTTTTCTCAACTGTTTGTTACATGAATCAGCTTTTATTGAAGCTGTAAAAAAGTCATTAAGTAATATTCCCTATTACTACTTACTAATTTAATTACATTCTACTTAAATACCTACTGCTACGGAACTCGATCCGCCATCTTGACATTGTGACCCAATATGTCAGTAGTTTTACTACTAATGTAAGTGTTATGTCATTATTTATTATTAAAGTGTTAAGGATCATTTTAATGATGTTGACTTATGACTCGACTGTTGTTAATTTCTATTACGAGTACGTTCTTTTTACCCGACTGCCTAAGAAGGGTAATTTTTTTATCAGCCTATATATGTATGTTTGTTCCTTTGTGGCGCTCTAGAAACTAAACGCGTGGACCGATTTTGATGAGTCTTATGTCAATCGATGTGTCATAATGGGCTTCTAAACGGGCCATATTTTCACTGCAATATATGGCCGGCAACTATTGGTGTCCCTCTCTTACTCGTATGTTAGAGAAAGACATCAATAGTGGCCGGCCACATATTGCAGTGAAAATATGGCCCGTTTAGAAGCCCCTTTAATCTTATGAGTGTCACTAAAGATATAAAAGTAATCAAAACTCAATAAATTCAATATGGCCGCAAACAGACGCCATATTGTAAAAGTCGACGAACTATCACAAGTGGGGTATCATTGAATGGGTATTTAAAAATCATCTGTAAGTTTTCTCATTTTGAATGATCATTTAGGATTTATAACGATTTAAAGTTGGTTAGCAACAGTAGGTTGATTTAAGGGTGCGGCTCCACTGAGGCGGAGACGAGCGGAGCGGAGCTGTGCCAATATTAACCAATAGAAGGCGCATGCGGTCACGTCGAGCGCGTCATGTGCACGTTAGTTTAGATTATTGGTTGATATTGGCACAGCTCCGCTCCACGCCGCTCATCTCCGCCTCAGTGGAGCCGCAGCCTTAGCTTGCTTTTTGTTAGACTTGATGAGATGTTGCGTTCTTCCATATTTTTACACTTGAAGGTACAATTTAGTTCATAAATATGTGTACACTGTAGTACCTTATCTATTTAATACATATATTTATGTATTAACTTCCCCATGGCACCTAAGTGCGTGGTACAACTGACCAAAATTAATATGATTAATATGAGGTAGGTTTAGGTTATGTTAGCTCTTGAGATGGCCCGAAGGGCCTAAACACTCAGATATAGGAGCTCCGCAATAGCGGAGCTCTGTCGACTCTGTTAAATTTGATTTTGAAATAGGAATCATTAGTCAGTTTGGCCACGCAGTTGTGCCTAAAGGAAAACCCGATTTATACCTGGTTGACGACAGGCTTGACGGTGGCAATAGCGAGCACGCGCTCCGCCTGCTTCCGGCTGAAGTTGGAGAGCCCGATGCTGCGCACGAGTCCCTCGGCGACGAGCGGCTCGAGCGCGCGCCACGTGTCCACGTAGTCCACCTCCGAGTACTGCGTCTTGCCGTCCTTGGTGGGGAACAGCTCACCTTCCTCCTGCGAAACATGTGGTAACATTGGAGGCCTGCGTTTTCATACAATTACTCTCTTGCTACTCCTTTCCAGCTGTTTAGGCTGTGCGTTGTCTGTCAGTCCACCCAGCCAGCAGGCTTAGCCAGCCAGTGAACCACCATCCATCCAGCTTGTCAGCCGCCCAGCCAAGCCAGCCAGGCAGCTAGCCAGCCAGTGAGCCAGCAAGTCATCCAGTCAGCCAGCCAGCCAGCCATCCTCTAGCCTTTTAGCGAGCCAGTCAGCCAACTACTCATTCCGCCAGCCAGCCAGCCAGCCAGCCAGCCTGCCAGCCTGTCAGCTAGCTACCCATCTAGCCAGCTACCAAGCCAGCCAGCTGTCCAGCCAGTTAGCCAGCCAGTCAACCACCATCCATCCACCCAGTTGATGATGATGATGATGATGATGATTGGTCCGACCGATCTCGGTCACGGCGACCGTTTTAAAGTAGACCCTGCAGTCGCTGGTGAGCTCGCATGTGGCTTATGTAGCCAATTTTCTTTGTGAAAGTTCTTGTGCATTGCGGGCATGTGAGCTCACCGTCGACAATGTTGTAGGAAAATGCCACAGGTGGACGGGCTTTTAGTTCGTCGCGCTTGGCGTCAAGCTCAGAGCGCCGTTTGCTTTTCAAAGTCGTGGACTTTGGTTTGCACCAGAGTCCGCCACTCAGGTCGTTTGGCAGCCAGCTTTTCCCAGCGAGACGGCTCGATGTCACATCTTTTCATATGCCGTTTAAGCACCAGCCAGGCAGCTAGCCAGCCAGTGAGCCAGCCAGTCAACCACCATCCATCCAGCCAGTCAGCCACCCAGCCATGCCAACCAGTCAGCCAGCCACCCATCCAGCCAGCTAGACAGCTAGCCAGCCTAGCCTTCCAGCCATCCTGCTCACTGACTGACTGGCAGCAGTTACTCAGTCAATCAGTCAGTGTTGGTAGCGTAATTTCTAAAAGTAACCCAAACTGTCCCAAGTGTCCACGGCGTCTCAAGTGTCCACAATTGACGAGCAGATTTCCCAATCAACAACATTTAAAGCTGGGTCCACATTTGTATCATTTTGCCGACTACGATCGCGAGTGTGCGGGGTATATAATAAACGAGTGTCAACATCGATCCCGAGCGATCAGAGGGGCTAGACAAGATGCATTTCGCTAACCAGCGTTTCTATTCGTTTCGTTTGTAAACCAATCGCGTCACTGGTAGATCACGTGACTTTTCGTATCACGACATCTACAAGTGACGCGATTGGTTTAAAAACGTAACGAATAGAAACGCTAGCTAGCGTAATGCACCTTGTCTAGACCCTCAGATACGGCGCGCCGCATGATCGCGCTGTTTTTGCGTCCACACTAGCGATCTTGATACGCGTTTGTGCAACGCGACGGAGATACGATACGACGAAATGATACAAATGTGGACCCAGCTTTAAGTATTTTCCCTCAGTAAGATTACCCCGTAACCTTCAACGTACCTTGTAGGCCTGGGGCCAGTGGATGAGGTAGAGGTCCAGGTAGTCGAGCCCCAGGTCCTTCAGCGAGGTGCGCAGCGCGCCTGGCACCAGGTCTGGGCGGTGGAACGTGCACCATAGTTTGGATGTGATGAAGAGGTCCTCTCTGTTTACAAAAATATAGTCATCAGGGTCTTTATAGAGGTATCTTCTATTCTATATGTAAGAAAGAAAACATTTATTGCCACACGCAAAAATAGTACATAAAATCGGAGAAATACTGAAACAGGGCCGAATCTTAAGTACAGTCACGAACCGGGATTGTTGAGCCACTTTGCCATTGTTCGTAATTTAGCCGTGTATTTAATAACCGATGTCACCGACTGGCTGACAGCTATTCGATTTGCATTACACGGCCAAATTAGAAAATTGGGTTAGTGGCTCAACAATCCCGGTTCGCGACTGTACCAGAACGACGTGCATGCATGACTCGATCAGGAAGAAGCGAAATAAATTTGTCAGGATCGTGGCACGTGGAAAAAAGTGGTCTCTGCCTACCCCTCTGGGAAACAGTTTAATGTATGTATGTGTGTAGAAATATGCAGCTCTTAACTTAATTTACTAGACCAATAATAATAAAATATTTAATATAGGATGAAGGTTTCATAGAACAAAAGAATAATATGGCAAAGGATCGGACTCCGCGCTTGCAGTAAGCGCGCTCCGGCAGGATCGCATTTTCACAGCACAGGGCCTCTATGCTACGATGATAAATCATATTGCTTTTGACGTGTTATGATATTGTTTTTAACTCGGCCGCTATTACTGTCAAGTAAATAAGAGCTATCAAAACGTCGACAATACGATAACAGGGTTAAAAAAACAATAGTGTTTTTAACATCAATCATTGAATTGAATGCCCTTTCAGTCCGTCCCTTACACAGTGCAAACCTACAGCGGGCACTTAATATGCAAAAAAATGCGTGTTTGTAACAGATACATTAATGTGAACATTAAGATACAGGTAAATTAAGATACAGGGCAACCACAGATCCATGTTTCTCACATATTGTAGAAAACTTATGAATTATGATATGCATGTAGATAAAGTTAGGTATGTATGAATGTACACATAATTAGGCATTAAAACACTCGTGTGATCTTATCATGAAACTCGCTTTTCGACTCGTTTCATAAAACCACACTCGTGTATTAATGCCTCCCATTATGCCCAGTCACATACTTAAATATATCCACATCGATAAAAACCCCACTGCTGTTTGCATAATGTCGTCAACGTAATGTTAGTTTTCATGCCGCGCAATTTGGCGCCAAAAATCCGCCAATTTGATTTCCAATAATTTTAATATAGCCTCGGATAATTTGAATATAGGTTAAGACGAATCTAACCTAAAAATCGGTTTAGCCGTTTAGTAGTTACAAGGGATCATACATACAGGGTGGTGATTCTCTCAAAAGCAAAGGTGAGCGTATGCAGGAGTGAATGTCCAAACGGCGAGTTTAAGTAGTCCCGTCAGAGCGAGCAAAACACATTTTAGCGCGTGATGCATTCTCAATTAGGCAGCCTTATACGTTCGAGAAGCCATGCTGCCAAATTGAATTGCCGCTCACCTTTGCTTTTGAAAGAATCACTACCCAGGTCAAACACAATAATATGCCCTCATTGTTTGAAATAAGAATATTTTTATAAACGGAAGAGTTTATAATGAATATAGACAATAAAATTGTCATCGTAAACCTTCCATGTTAGCATATCATACTCATCACGCCGGCATAGTCCACTCACGCGTAAGCAAACAAAAGGCGATAAAATATCAAGGCCGCGTTATCTATTACAGAACGAGCTGCCTTCGCAGCTTCTGGGATATTTTAATTTATCATATACTATCTGTTGCTCGCGACTCCGTCCGCAGTAGGTTATTGCGGGAACTAACTTTTTGTTTTGTGTTTCTGCAGTGGGTCTTGTAAGTCAGAGAGCGGTCCAGTGTCACTCCCAGGTATCTAGGGAAGTTACAATGTTGGATGGCGACGCCTTTCTAGGAAATGTTCAGCTCCCTGTTTGCCTCCTCCTGCACTGTACTCACCTCTTGACTACGCCCCGTGCGATCTCCGCCAGCACCTCCTCAAATTCCTCGCTGCTGTAGCTGTGTGCAGTCAACGTGGCTATCCTGCACTGTACTCATCTCTTGACTAAGCCCTGTGCGAGCTCCGCTAGCACCTCGCCATCCTCCTCGCTGCTGTAGCTGTGTGCAGTCAACGTGGCTCTCCTCCTGCACTGTACTCACCTCTTGACTATGCCCTGTGCGAGCTCCGCCGGCGCCTCGCCTACCTCCTCGCTGCTGTAGCTATGTGCAGTCGACGTGGCTCCTCCTGCACTGTACTCACCTCTTGACTACGCCCTGTGCGAGCTCCGCTAGCACCTCGCCAAACTCCTCGCTGCTGCAGCTGTGTGCAGTCAACGTGGCTCTCCTGCACTGTACTCACCTCTTGACTACGCCCTGTGCGATCTCCACCAGCACCTCGCCAACAACGTTGCTGTAGCTGCGCACAGTCGACGTGGCTCTCCTCCTGCACTGTACTCACCTCTTGACTATAAGTACGCCCTGTGCGAGCTTCACCCGCGCCTCGCCAACCTCCTCGCTGCTGTAGCTGAGCACAGTCGACGTGGCTCTCCTCCTGCACTGTACTCACCTCTTGACTACGCCCTGTGCGAGCTCCGCTAGCACCTCGCTAACCTCCTCGCTGCTGTAGCTGTGTGCAGTCGACGTGGCTCCTCTTGCACTGTAGGTACTTACCTGTTGACTACGCCCTGTGCGAGCTCCGCTAGCACCTCGCTAACCTCCTCGCTGCTGTAGCTGTGCACAGTCGACATGGCTCTCCTCCTGCACTGTACTCACCTCTTCACTACGCCCTGTGCGAAGAGCTCCGCCAGTGCCTCGCCGACCTCCTTCTCGTTGCCGTAGATGTGAGCGCAGTCAATGTGGCGGTATCCGACCTTGACCGCCTCTTTTACCGCGCGCGCCACTTCGCCGGGGGCAGACTGCAATAATGAGTTTAGTGTTTATGTATGTATGCATGTATGTAAACATTGTACAAAAGAAAAACCAGAACAATATAGCACTATTTCCACCAAACGGCCCGCAACGGATCGGAACGGAAATAATTTTATGGTCTTTAAACGATATTTAATCATGTTCACAGTATTTAAAGTCTATATTACCCATCGAAATATAATAAGTATGGAAGAGTAATCGACGCTCAAAATCTGCCCCACTGACTTAGTGCCGGCGGGGGTGGAGCTATTAATGAGTGCCGAACTGTCTATCAGTCGACTTTCTGACGTAGTGTCAAACGGTTGTTTACAATCACAAAAGAAAAAATCGATGTTAATGATTACCGGATTTAAATGACGCTGCAACCATACCAAGTTGCATTGTAAATTGGTGCAGTACCCACACAGATGCAAAACAAAGCGATATTTATTTTCATTAGTAAGTTATTTAATTTTTAATATTCCATACCAAAATGTCATGGCCGATGTTATGCAATATATCTTTGAAAAATGTGAATTACAAGCAACTACTTCGAATGAATAGGAAATTAAATTTTATGTCATCTTTACTATCGTTAGTTTATGTACATAATAAAAAAAACGAAATATGACCTTTTCCTTTCGAAGTGCGGAACCCTAAAAAGCAATAGGCTTAATATTAATTGATACTTGTACAATAACTGAGTTGGTAAAGCTAAGATTGTAAGGGCCTGTTTCACAATCGACAAGTAAATTTATCTGCCATTTAAAGTTGGCTCTCTCCTTGTCTATTTTCAAGTGTAAGAAAGAGAAAGGGCTAAATTTATCTGTCAAATACGCTTTACTTGTCGATTGTGAAACAGGCGGTTAATATAAATTATACTCTATTGTATATGATCTAACTTAAGAGTTGGCTTTACATCTCTAACTGTAGAATAGAAACAGTGCCAAATGGATTATTTGTGATGTTTTCGTCTTACTACTCGTATAAAGTTAATTTTTGTCATGTTTTTTCGGCAGCATCAAATAGGCTGTACCATCCAAAGCGACTATATACCTATACATATATAGGTATTATACTGTCACGTATCTTTATGCCTATAAGAATAAAAAAGGGGTTGCAATATATTTGGCACTTTAGATGCTAAAGACTATTTGACGCTGACTACTCTTACAACATAATATCTTCTGATATACTATTTTACAACTTTATAATAGTGTAACATAAGTAAGTATGTTAAATGATTCAAGGGGAACAATCATTCAATAATATAAAAAAATATTAATAAAATTCGTTATTCAATTACTGTGTTGTTTTTGTATTAAACCATCCACGTCAAATGTTGAAAGACATGGCCGCGTTCAAGTAACCCTTATGAATAAAAATATTGACCAATGGAAATCTTGTGTCAGAGAGCTTGTAACCAATTGCAGATTTTTGTCTTTCAAACGGTATAAAACCTTACTGAAATTACTGTCTACTCAAACGTTATACCAGCATCTGACATAAATGACTTCATACCTTAACTCAATTAATATTTAGTTGATTATTGAAACCACTCGATACATAAGATCTTTTCATTTCAAAAAGTGGGCGTTTTGGAGCGGATTTGTCAGTCGTTTTTGTTAGACGTTACTCTTCCATACTTATTATATTTCGATGATATTACCAAGCCGCGCACAGCATCTTGACCGCGGGCGTCTTCCGCGACACGCGATCGTAGCCGAAAGTATGCTGTGCTGCGACGCGCGATCGGCTCCGTCATAAATAGTCAATAATAATTTTCCGTCCGTATCCTTTCCGATCCGATGCGATGCGAGCCGTTTCGTGGAAATCATCCTTAATAATTAACTCGCGTTTATGACTACTTTGCTTGGCTATTGCATCGTGCTGTGGACCTTTAATGCCCGATCCAGACCCTCGCGCGAGTCGACGCGAGGTCGAGATACATTGATGTTATTATAAAGGTTTTACAGTCCGTCTCGTATTTAAAGACGGCAGTGTATCCCGGCCTCGCGTCGACTCGCGTGAGAGTCTGAATCGGGCATAATAAGTCGTGACGTAATAACTGTTGGGCCCAAATTGAATCCTACTGTCGTCAGATCGCCAATATCTACGAATACGACAAATATATATAACTTTTTCGTATTCAATTGAATCTCACACAAATTGACCTAGTCCCAAACTAAGCTCTAGGCTTGTACAGTCGTGAACCGGGATTGTTGAGCCACTTACCCAATTTTCCAATTTGGCCGTGTAATGCAAATCGAATAGCTGTCAGCCAGTCTGTGACATCGGTTATTGAATACACGGCTAAATTACGAACAATGGCAAGTGGCTCAACAATCCCGGTTCGTGACTGTACCAGACAACGATAAACTTAGGTACTTATATGTATAAAGAAATACATACTTAAATACATAGAAAATCCGAGATTCAGGGACAAGTACTCGCGCTCATCACACAAATATTTGCTCTTACCGGGAATCGAACCCGAGACCGCTAGCTACGTAGGCAGGGTCACTACAAACTAGGCTATTTCGTCGTACCTACTTAGTGTGCCGAATATCTGTTTTCGCTACATTGTAAATATTATCCCACGGCTCGTCTCGTGTTTAATTAGTTTAATTACAATGATTGGAATAGCTAAGTAGTAGTGTGGTTCAAGGATGGTGGAAATAAGGACGGGCCCTGGGTAGTGATTCTTTCAAAAGCAAAGGTGAGCGAATGCAGGAGTGAAGTCCAAGCGGCGAGTTTAAGTAGTCCCGTCACAGCGAGCAAAAGACATTTTAGCGCGTGCATTCTTATTTAGGCAGCAATGCCGCAGCATTATACGTTCGAGAAGCCATGCTGCCAAATTGAATACAGTCAGTGCTGCCATATTGAGTGTTTCGTTCGCTTTGACGGGACTAGGTACTTAAACTCGCCGCTTTGATTTCACTCCTGCTGCGCTCGCTCATCTTTGCTTTTGAAAGAATCACTACCCTGCACGAGGTTCCACCTACCACCACTAAATGTTACTTTTGTCAGCAGCTGACTGTACGACCGTTTTATTTTATCGTAAGCAAGTATGTTTATTACCTAACTGTCCCAAGAAGGGTTTAGTTTGTTGACCTGGGCCTCTATTCAACAAGTCTGGGTCGAAAAATGACCACTTCGTTTGTTACTATGTTCGTTAGGTAACTTCAAATGCCCGCAGGGTAAATTGTCCAGGAATAGGGGACCCGCCATGCGGGGCTCCGTCGACATTGCTAAGACAGACATAAAATGAAAAAACAATGTGGTCATTTATAAGCTTGCTCATAATTTTGTATGAGTGGCTGCAGATTTCGATTTCGTTTCTGGTTAGGTAAGTATCTAAGTTTACCGGACATGTAACAAATATCCAAAAACGGCATCAAAATATACGTCCAATTCATCAAAAATATTTCCACAAAATTGAAGCGGTTGAAACGCTCGAATAATGACCCAAAAACAAGAAAGAGGCGTAACGTTTCAAGTTATTGATTGATCTAAAAGTAATTATCTACTCGTTAGTTTTCACTTCGAATGATGGGTTTAGCTGGAACACTGATAATTCCGACTGAAATTATTCCGATACGTATCGCTAGTCTAATAACGATCGAGCTAGTATAGGGGGGAGGTCATGGAGGTCGTGAGTGTCATGACCCACCCCATGTCGAGTTACAATACTAAATAAATAATAATAATTGTAGGCCACCAGGTTCTGTTGTTATCTATACAAACAAGTATAACGTTATAGTAGGTAGATTGCTTATCTAAATATATATATAAAAGGCTAAACTGACTGACTGATGTATCAATGCACAGCCGAAACTAGGTACTGTACCTAGAAACTTGAAATTTGGGGTTCCTTTCATGATGTAAGTGAGCACTAAGAAAGGATTTTCCGAAAATCGACCCCCAACGGGAAAAAATGGGGGGAGTAGCGGGAAACTAATTCTACACGTACGAAGTCGCGGGCGTCCTCTAGTAATAGACTAAAATAGGCCATAAACGACACGAAATATTTAGCCACGATAACAATATGAGCAACTTGGCTCAAATTGCTTAAGTTACAATAAAAAAATATAGTTAAGAAACCTTATTTTTCCCTAATATATACTTCACCTGTTAAATGTCATGTCAACTTAATTGTTAGTCATAATTTTTAACCGAATCGAATTAAATGTTTTAAAAATAAAGGCGGAACATTGGTTTTGAAAAATCGTGAAGAAAATTTAAAAGAAAAAGTACTTAATTTAATTCCTAGAGACAAAATCTCTCACTTTAGTCCGCTAACACAAGGCTTTTTAAAGGTCCCTTTAAGAGCATGAAAAGTGAACATTTAATTACATGGCATGGAGCAGGCAACCCAGCACACGGAAACCCCCAACCCCCATGTCATCAAAAATAAGCAACGCAAAGCCCCCACCCCTTTAGTGCTTACGTAGATAGTACTTGAATGAACCCACAGATATCTAGATTAAAATGTTATCTTCCTTTTATCGACGACCCACCTTTTTTTTCTTTTTTTGACGACGCGCTTGCTTGATTGGTTGATAGTGACCCTGCCTACGAAGCTAGCGGTCCTGGGTTCAAATCCCGGTAAAGGCAGATATTTGTGTGATGAGCGCGAATATTTGTTCCTGAGTCATGGATGTTTTCTTTGTATTTAAGTATATATTTCTCTATATCAGTATGTTTATCGTTGTCTAGTACCCATAGTACAAGCCTAGAGCTAGGTCAATTGGTGTGACATTGTCCCTTGATAATAATTATTATTATTTTATTGCTGTATCATATCATAAACATAAAGCAAGAAATAAACATGACTATGATAAAATTGATAAACTTCGAACTTTAGATTAATAAGTCAATTGTGTAATATAAAGATATGATAAATAAGACTATTATATAATATAAAGTTTAGGTGAATAAGGCAATAAGCGCCTGATTGTCCGAACTGATATCATTGACGATTGTGAAGCAAAACAAAATATAAATAGGCCGTTATCTAAAGGAATGTGCGTTATTTGAATTGAACGGAATTTTTCGCATGCCATTATGTACAGGGTGGCTTGTTATAAACAGGGTTTGGAGTTTTCATAGCACAGTAAGACTAAAGAGAGCTGTGACTCAAAACAACCCCTGGCAAGGAACCAAGTAATAGCCGCGTTTGTATGAAAAACGCACTGTGACCCGTTATTTTTGCCCCTGAGTTTAGGATCCGTTCTTATGAGCTGTCACGGGGATCCTCCTAGATTGACAACTATAGCAACTAGGCCAACGACGTCATCGTCGATCGATCAATCTCCGCACCAAACACGTTACGAATAATAAATGTGACCTTGGCTAGAGTAAACCTTCCGCAACCGAAACAATGAGGCCAATTTATTTATCACCCTATACAGGGTGATCAAATCAATAACTGTTTATTTCTTACACAAAAAACAAATACTTTATTAAATGTTTTTTTGTAATTTTCCCTTATGTCCATATTTCAAAAATCCTTAATTTCATGTTTTATTTTGTAAGTTTTTCAGCTGTATCTTACATAATTAGAATCATTATGAATCAGCGAAATTTTTAAACTTATTTGCCCGTTTTTTTCAGTATTTTTACAACTTCTTATTTAACTTGCAATGTCGGTAGGTATGTAAAGTCGCCGTCAATAGAATTTGCGAACTATGTACCTACCTAAACAAAACCAAACGAACCAATTCACCATGACTACTCGATAATCACGTACTTTTAAAGATCAAGTGAGGTCTTTGCAACGATTTATACACTAAATCATTATTTTCATATTAAGTTTAATATGAAATAACTATTCATTATACGTTATTTTTAATAAAAACACGCTTGGTGAATATTTGAAGTTATGTGTCAAACAGTACTAATTTGTTTACATAGTTCGCAAATTCTATTGACGGCGACTTTACATACCTACATTGCAAGTTAAATAAGACCTTGTAAAAAAGTCCATTTTAATCTAAACACAAACAACGAATTACCTATTTATTATTAATACAGTGATACCTGCGCCTGCGTCCAGTGGCCCGTTTCACGAAGCTACAAGTTACAAATTACAAGCGGGACCCTCTTTCTAGCAGTACGAGTTAGAAAGAGACTTCCGCTTGTAATTTGTAACTTGTAGCTTCGTGAAACGGGCCTCAGTTGTTATCATATCGTTGGCGCTAAGAGCCCGGCGACCTTGGCAGACTGAATCGCTAGTTTTTTTTTGGCACGGAAGCAAACTAACGTAAAATACCGATCAAAACCACAGACCTACGTCGGGATATGCAAAGTTTAACAATTTTATTTAAATATTTCCTGAACTAATAGACGGATTCAAACTTTCAAAGTCAAGTAAATTGATTGTTTTGTAGTTCGACGTCATAAGTACGTTTTGCCGACGTGACACGACAATTTAAATAATTAATTTCGGACAGAATCCGTATTAACAATATGTTATGTGGGTAGATTCTCTAAGTTAGTAGGTAGGTAAACGCGGCTGCGTCCGCGTCAGTTAGTTCGATTATACGTGTCAACGAGCAAGGTGTTTTATTTGGTTTTGTCTCCTCCGTGGCTCCCTCTAGCGAGAAATAACAGTGGCGACGACGATTAAAATTAAATTTAACAATTAAGTATTTCGCGTGTGATAAAAATGGCTAAAATTTCGGTTGGGACGCTAGCAACGTTCAATCATGAAGTGCAAGATTGGCTTATTTATAAAGAAAAAATAGAACAATGGTTTTTAGCCAACGATATCGGAGAGGACGAAGACAAATCTGGTTCCAAACGCCGCGCCATTTTGTTGAGCAGTTTAGCAGAAGCAACCTACAAAATAGTGCGTGACCTTGCCCTGCCAGAATCAGTCGGGACATTAGACTACGCCAAAGTAGTACAGTTACTCGACGAACACTTTCAGAGTAAAAAGTGTGGTTTTGCAGAACGGTTTACATTCCACAGTGCGACTCAAGGCAGGAACGAAAGCATGGCGGAGTGGGCGGCTCGCGTGCGCGGACTCGCCGCTCACTGCGAGTTCGACTCCAAGACGTTCGACGAGCGCCTGCGCGACTGCTTTGTGCTCGGAATGGTACACGGGGCGGAACGTGATAAACTTTTTACGAAGAAGATGGCAGATATGACACTAAACAAAGCTTTGGAGATCGCTGAGGGTATGCGCAGCGCGCGTTTAGGGTCCCAGCAAGCGGGCGGTATCGAGGAAGCATCAAATGTCCCGCTCCAGGTACTCAAGCTGTCATCGGCGCCAGCGTGGGCGCGCGGTGGCGGCCAGCAGCGCAGGCAGGCAGCGCCGGCCGCGGGGCCGGGCTCCGCGGCGCGCGCGGCCGGCCCGCCGCCGCCCGAGCCCGACGGCAGCTGTGGGGTGTGCGGCTACACAGGTCATCGACAGGACTCGTGTCGGTTTAAACATCACGTCTGTAAACGATGTGGTGTGAGGGGCCATTTAAAGAGGATGTGTCCAAAACGTGTAACTCGGCAGTACTACGTCGAGTGCGACGCGGATGATGATGACGACGTGGACGGTAAGCATATTGTTGGGAACATTCGCTCTGTTCGAGGCGAGGCTATGAAGGAATCTGTCGTAGTGAATAACTATACCCTAAATTTCGAATTAGACACAGGGTCAGCTGTAACGATTGTACCCGAAACTGTTTATAAATCATTATTCGCTAATTATATATTACAACCAAGTAAACTTAACCTACAAAGCTATAACGGGGGACGCATAGATACACTCGGCACATTAAAATTACCTTTCGCCTACAGGAAGGCGACCCATGACATTATTGTTTACGTTGCGCGCGGTCGAGGACCGTTACTCTAGGCAGAGATTTTATTTCAAAGTTCAATCTCGAGTTGTGTATGGTTAATTTTTGCAAATCTGATTTACTTGACTTAACGACGAAATACTCACAGTTATTTTCAGATAAGTTAGGTTGTTGTACAACTAATGTGGTTGATTTGAGATTAAAACATGACGCAAGACCAATTTTTTGCAAAGCTCGCCCTTTACCCTTTTCATTGCGGCAACAGGTAGAAAAGGAATTAACTAGGTTGGTCGCGCTAGGTGTCTTAGTGCCAATACAGTACTCCGAGTATGCTAGCCCTATTGTCCCGGTCCTTAAACAAGACAAGTCTTTGAGACTGTGCGCCGACTATTCAGTGTCGCTCAATAAGCACTTACTCGTCGAGCAATACCCGCTGCCCCGGGTGGATGAGTTATTTGCCAAGTTAAGTGGAGGACAACAGTTCTCAAAATTGGACTTATCGCGCGCTTACAATCAATTAACGTTATCAGAGAGTTCGCAATTGTTAACAACTATAAACACACATAAAGGGTTGTATAAATATACGAGGCTCGTATTTGGGTTAGCAAGTGCACCGGCAATTTTTCAGAGAACCATGGACACCTTACTCGCGGGCTTAGATGGCGTTCTGGTTTACTTAGACGATATTTTGATTACGGGCAAAAGTAAAACTGAACACTTAAGCAGACTTCACGAGGTGTTTCGTCGTTTAGAGCAGGCAGGTCTAGTGCTGCAGAAAGAAAAATGTTCCTTTTTCCAGGATTCAGTATCCTATTTGGGGTTCATTATTGACAAACGTGGTACCTATTCACAAATCGCCAGAAAAAGTTAAAGCTATTATGAAAGCCAAAATACCAAGTAATGTAACAGAATTAAAATCTTTTCTTGGTTTAGTCAACTACTACCGCAATTTTGTGAAAAATGCGTCATCAATACTGAGCCCTTTGCACGAATTGTTACAAAAAAATAATCCATGGATATGGACTACGAAGCATAACAACGCAGTAGCCGCGATAAAACAGGAGCTGGCGTCAGAAAATAATTTAGCACATTTTAATCCCGATAGTAAATTAATTCTTACGGTCGACGCTTCGCCGTGCGGTCTTGGCGCGATTTTATCGACCGTCGAAAACGGAATTGAGAAACCTATTTCATACGCGTCACGCTCGTTGTCGGTTGCCGAAAAACGATACAGTCAAATTCAAAAAGAGGCAACGGCTATAGTATTTGGAGTGCGTAAATATCATCAATATTTGTATGGCCGAGACGTTCCATTTATATTAAGGACGGACCATAAGCCCCTTTTATCAATATTTAACCCCGACAAAGGCGTGCCCGAAATATCCGCGAACAGGTTGCAGCGGTATGCAATATTTTTGTCCGCGTACAATTACAGTATCGAATATGTGAGCAGCTCCCGCAACACAGCTGATTACCTGAGCCGGGCGCCTAGCGACGAACCGGTTTCGTGCCCGAGTGATAACACGGTGGATGAGGCGGAGTACGTACATTTTGTATGTGAGGGTGACCCATTTTTATCATTAGATGATATAAAATCTGGCACTCAATCGGACGCAATACTTTCACGAGTGGTGCATTACGTTTTAGAAGGTTGGCCTAACAAAGTAAATGAACCATTGTTAAAGCTTTATTATGACAACCGCTGCGAGTTAGCCGTCGAAAACGGTCTCCTTATGCGGGGTCATAAACTAATTGTGCCTAAGCGTTTTCAAATTAAAATAGTTAATGAATTACACGTAGGTCATTTAGGTGCTCAGAAGATGAAGGCTCAGGCCCGAGATAGATTTTGGTGGCCACAGATGTCAGCTGATATCGAACGATGTACTGCGGCGTGCAGCGTGTGCGCCGCGTTGCGCCCGGCGCCGCCCCGCGCCCCGCTCACTCCCTGGCCTTACCCTCCGCACAGCTGGTATCGCGTGCATATCGACTTAGCGGGACCAATAAATAACAAAACGTTTTTAGTAATTGTTGACGCTTTCTCTAAATGGGTCGAGTGTTTCGATGTGTCCAGTGGTTATAGCACTCGAATGATAATTGAAAAATTAAGTGAAGTTATGTCGAGGTTTGGTGTATTTAATTCAATAGTTTCCGATAACGGCACTTATTTTGTGTCAAATGAGTTTAAAGAGTTCTGTGAACGGAATGGAATTAAACATATCACATCGCCGACCTACAACCCGGCCAGCAACGGTCAGGCTGAAAGCTACGTGAAAATAATAAAACGAGCAATTAAAACAATAGTTCTATCCGAATGTAAGCAAACTGATTTTAATGTAAAGTTACAAGAATTTCTATTTCATTACAGAAACTCTGAACATAACACTACAGACAGATCCCCTTCAGAAATATTGTTTGGGCGGAAATTAAGAAACAGGTTAGGTTTTATTACCCCACACCGTTTGTCATCATCATCATCTGACGTTTCTCTTAGTGATCGCGTAAAAGACAAGCAAGTGATACAGGGCAAACATTATCGCGGCTCACGCAAAGTGAGTTTTGCCGTTGGCGAAGTAGTGTTAGTGCGAGTTTCCAATAACTATAAACAGTGGGTTAGGGGGTTAATTGAATCAAAACTCGGGTCAGCGGTTTATATAGTTTACATTCAAGAACTAAATCGGTCGGTAAAAAAACACGCTAACCAAATACTGAAGTACAAGGGGGAGGAGGAGTACAGTCAACGCTCGAAGACGCCCCCCCACAGTTTTGCGGCATCGTCTTCTTCGGCGCACCAGCTGGCGGTGATGCCTCCTATCCTGCTGGCGCATCCTTCGACGACTGCTCAGACATCTACAGCGGCCCAACCACCTCCTGCGAGTGGGGCCTTGCCCGGTAGCGCGGCCGGCCCAAGCTCAGGACTGAATGCCAGCACAGCAGATGAAACAGAGACGGACGGAGACCGATGGCAAGAGTGCGAGTTGCCCCCCGAGGTGGCTCCGGCCGACTTGGTAACAGCAGGTAGTGCAGTCCCAGGCTCGAGTGACCCCCAACCGCCGACCCAGGCTCAGACTGAGAAAGCGACAAAGCGCTTGAGAAATATTGTAGACTATAGGAAGTTCTTTTAGGTTAAAAGATAAAGGTGGAGGGATGTTATGTGGGTAGATTCTCTAAGTTAGTAGGTAGGTAAACGCGGCTGCGTCCGCGTCAGTTAGTTCGATTATACGTGTCAACGAGCAAGGTGTTTTATTTGGTTTTGTCTCCTCCGTGGCTCCCTCTAGCGAGAAATTACAGTAAAAGTTAAAATTATAAATTAGGTACCTACCTACACATTAAGATTAAAATTAATATAAATAGGCACATAATATGACACGCAATGAAAGACACGTGGAAACAGTATGAGCCGGCAAATTCGCGTATTACAGTACCGGCCGATAATATATTACCTTTGAACTTACATGTGATACAATTACTTACAAATAATGACTTACAAAAATTTACAACCAATCAAGAACTAGTTGACTAACTGTATTGCTATTATTCAATTCATTAGCTGATTAAATAAGGTTCAAAATGGTATATAATATTAATGTTTGTACATATAGTAGTTTTCACATTGCCGACGCGTTCATACTAGATTTTCGAGATTCGTATGAACGCGTCAGCGATGTTTTTTTAAATGCTTCCTCCGAAAAACTACGATATGTTCAAACTTTTATTATATACCATTTTAAACCTTATTTAATAAGCAAACGAATTGAATAATAGCAATATAATTGGTCAACTAGTTCTTGATTGGTTGTCAATTTTGGTGAGTCATATTTATAGGAAATCGTATTAGATGTAAGTACACAGGTGATATATTATTGACCGGTAAGTACTGTTCGACTTCATAGCGTTGGCATTAAAACTTCTTGATTAAAAATGAGTAAGTAGATAACCTCAATAGTACTACGAGATGCGATAACCGATGTAATTATAGTGGAAAACCGGACAAATGCAAGTCGGACAACATTGGATACTATTACAACCTTTTTTAGTCTACTGTTGCCGTTATTAATATCGAGCAAAAAAGCAGCAAAAAAAAATCACGTTTGTTGTATGGGCCCCCCTTCAATGTTTATTTTATTCGGTTTTTAGTATTTGTTGTTATAGCGGCAACAGAAATACATCATCTGTAAAAATTCCAACTCTCTAGCTATCATGGTTTATGAGATACAGCCTGGTGACAAACAGACAGACGACGGACAGTGAAGTCTTGGTAATAGGGTTTCCATTTTTACCCTTTGGGTATGGAACCCTAAAAAGTAGGTCTGTTACGTTTACCTTTCCAAGAATATATTTCGAGGAAAGAAACATTTGAAAAAAATGGAAACCTACAAACCTAGTTTTTAATATAGGTAAACTACAACATTTATTCATTCAAACCAAATTCAAACATCGTGGAAATCTTGATTTAGGGGTTGACAAAGGTTATCGCTCGTAGATAAATTTATATGGATTTTTTTTTACTTGACTTATACCATTTAAATTTTTGCTTTGTCATACCTAGTCATTTCACTATATCGCCAGCTTATCGCCTCTCTTCAAGGAGTTGCAATGACTATCTGCGGCCTTCGTTATCAGGTCCACTTTACCAAATGATACTTTCTGAATGAAAATACTGAATTTCTTACTGAAAATACCAAAATCGCTATGTGTGTAATATAAATAATAAATAAATAAATAAATATCAGGAGACAATGTCACCCCAATTGACCTAGTCCCAAACTAAGCTCTAGGCTTGTGCTATGGGTACTAGACAACGATATAAATACTTGTATGGCCCCGTTCCCACTATGCCGGACCGGCGAATTTGCCGGATGCCGGTAAGGCTAGTGGCTTATGACGCTGTTCACACGGCATAATGTGAACAGCTTCATATAAATTGTACAGCCACTACCCTTACCGGATCCGGCAAAATTGCCGGATCCGGCATAGTGGGAACCAGGCCTATAGAGAAATATATACTTAAATACATAGAAAACATCCGTGACTCAGGAACGAATATTCGCGCTCATCACACAAATATCTGCCCTTACCGGGATTTGAACCCAGGACCGCTAGCTTCGTAGGCAGGGTTACTACCAACTAGGCCAGCGCGTCGTCAATATGGGTTACCTTTGTTTCGGCGAAATATGTTTCCCAACTTTTCATTTGCCAAACCGCTTTGTTTTCTGTTACCGTAAATATTTCAGGATTTTATTAAAACTATACCAACCTTACCTAGGTTTCTACACGATGGTACTGAAATAAATCCTGAAAATGTATATAACATTTGGTTGGCCAATGAAATACTTGGGAAATGATCATTTGGCAAAAATATTTTTGCCAACCGGCAGGCTCCCGTGTAATATGTTAGCAGTTCCCTTCAAAATGAACTGGAATTTGATAAAAATGATTTACCTGTATTTCAAATTAAAATAATAATTCAAAACAGGTCCACAATTGACTCGATGAACAAGTATATAAATATGAATCCCCGTTTTCCTTGGTCACGTCAATGGTTGAACCGATTTGAATAGGTAATTCATTTTTGGGGTTCCGTACCAAAATGGTAAAAAAAGGAACCCTTATGGTGAGACTTCGTTGTCTGTCTGTCACAGCAGGTTTTCTCAGCAACTACAAATTTCCTGACGTATACATAATAATTGATATTTTATGTGAAAAATAAAATAAAGTGTTCATTATTTACAGTTTTTGAGAAATAACAAAAAAATTAGAAAATCTGTATTAAAATTAAGGATACTCAAAATGGACCTTATTGCATAGAAAATATTATAAGATTAACAAGCATATTATCTTAAATAAAATTGCGGAACCCTCGGTGCGCGAGTCCGACTCGCACTTAACCGGTTTTTTTTGTTGTGTTTATGTATAATAATCCTGAAATAAGTTTCTATGCATACATTAATTTTTGAGCCAAGCTTTTGTTGCCGACTGTACTTTTTTTGCACAGTCATTATCTGCTCTGCTTACCAAGACCACAGAATAAGTAATAGTACAAGTACAGAAGCGACTCTCTGTGACAGAAAACATGCTAATTTAAACCTACTCAGAACGCGTTAACGATAATAATATAAGTGCACGGCATGAAGTGACCTTGGTTACATTTCTGCGATCGATAGTGGGGGCGCTCCTAACGAGGCAAAATGCACCTTAGATCTGCGCCGCGAGAATCTGTATTATTTCGCCCGTCATGAGCTTTACTGACTCCGCCCCCTTCGCAGGGTTGGCAGTTACTTGTATTATTATTTATTCTGTGGCAGTTGTAAGAAAAAAAATGAATTTATTATTAATTGTAGTTTTCTTATGTTCACTTAAGTTAAATGACGAGAAAAAATAGTAAGTACATCCCAAATGTTGTTCGCGACTTGTTTGTTGTTTGCTCGGATCTCCCTTTCTTTCTACGTAATAAGACGTAGACTAGTTTTATCGTAGTTT
This sequence comes from Acleris cristana, assembly GCA_948252455.1. Taxonomy (NCBI): domain Eukaryota; kingdom Metazoa; phylum Arthropoda; class Insecta; order Lepidoptera; family Tortricidae; genus Acleris; species Acleris cristana. The sequence continues at coordinate 1,189,619 of OX411798.1, read as the reverse complement.
TGTGCTGTTTTAAACTTCAAAATGTTTGTTAATTCTATTTTTATATTTTCTTGGTCATTTTTCTGTAATGTGATAAATGCCTAGTTTTCAGTTTTATTGATCCCCGAGTGTGCTAATACTGTTGCACACCTGTAATTGGTACACAAACAGGACTTAAATAAATAAATAAATCTAGTCTGTAACGATAGAGACGCACTGAGCGACAAGCGAGAAAATACAACTTGTGCTACCCATACTGGAATAGTAGGTTAATGAATGATAGTCTAGGAGCTGACGCACGTTTTCGACAAACAATAATCATTTATTGTAAGGTTTTTGAAGTTTCATTTTGTAATAATTGTATTACTAAATTTATTGTAACATACTAACTATAATATCTTCCATAATTATAGACCTTAAAACTTTTTGTTTATCTATAACGAGATGAAATAGGTATGTAGATAGATAAGAAAGGGGATAGCACAAAAATTGAAAAAAATACCTGTATTGTGGTGATGCGCCACAGATATTACATTACATTGTTACATGTAAAAACGTTACAAAAAGACGGATTTGTGAAACTTCAGAAAAACGTTTCATATATTTTCGATTTAAGAACAATAATCATTAAATACCTTATATTAATATTTATGTTTCATCAACAACTTCATTCAAGTACCTACCCGTATGCTGCGCAGTATCGTTCGGCTTTTCGAGTAGCCATATTCTACAAAAACCGGAATTATATAGGAGCTTTGGCAGCGTACGGCGGCGCGCGTCAAGACGAGCGCGCGCATGACACTCAAATGATTAGCATCTTCGAGGCGGCCGAAAATTTTTTAGGCAATAAGCGCGAGTGTCACCCGCCTGCCAAGACCAAACTAGTGAGTCCCAACACGGTGGGTCTACGTCAAGTATAGCGGAGATCCTGTCGCCACCTTCCGACTCCGTCATCAGATCAGCTCTTAGATATTATCGCATTAAGTGCTGCTTGATGGGTAAGGCATATTATACTGTAAATGACTTCCTAGATGATAAAGACGTTTTTAAGTAGTGTAATTGGGGTTCTTCTTTTTAAATAGTAATAATAGCTGAGCACTGGGCAGCGCTTATTGCGAAATACCTTTTAAGCCAATAATGTAGACATTTTAAAATTTAAGTTTACCTAATGTTTACTTTTCTTGTTGTATTTTTATTGGTTCTTGTGCACAAGATAGTTTTGAAATGAGAACACATTGTGATGTTTCTCGCCGGACAGCTACTTTTATTGATATATTGTCCGGCAGCATGAGCATGTCATGCTCACTCAAAGGTCTTTGCTTACGGCGGCGTCGTTGATCGGGTCGCCACCTTCCCGAACACATGGTTGAGGGAGGCGATGGCTGAGATACGCGTCATACTCGTGAACGGGTGCTGTCTGTGGGGTCCGGTCTGTTCACGCTTGCAAGGACCTGTTTTCCATTTAGTTACTGTTCCTGACGTAGAGACCTCGTTATGTTGTTCTCCTAGTCAATATTTTTAATTTAATTGAGCTTACATTTGTAATGATTTATTTGTGTTAGTCTTTATTTTTTAATAATTATTTATTACTTTATTACCTTGTAATGTTACTTTTAAGTATTATTGTATTTTATGATTGGAAAAAATGACCTTCTGCTGGAGTTTCTTGCGGCGCTTCTTCTCCGCAATGATGGTCTTGTCCGAAGCGCTAGTAGATTCACTACATATTACCGACGTGTAAAAGAGCCCTCATGTGGCCAATTTACTGAATAAATATTTTGAATTTGAATTTTGAATTTTGAATTTTGAATTTGAATTTTGATACCCTAATAGTGCATTGTCATTGGGTTTACATGTGGTCCAAATTTCAGCCCATTCCGTTGACGGGAAGTGGGTCAAATTTAACTTGCAAGATTTGATTTGAATGTATGTATGTTTGTTGTACATATAAGTTAAATAAAAGCTTGAAAAAGTACCTAACAGTTTCTTAAATAATTTTCTGCCAAAAAAAAATTTTTCGGTACCTACTAATTTTTTGCTGACTGTACTTTTTTTTTCACAGTCGTCATCTACTCGTCGAGACTATTCTAACGAGCCCTAACACGACGGGTTTACCACGTGCAATTTAGGAGTTCCCATGGCCACTGGTCACCATACGTGTCCATCATCTATCAGACCAGCTCGATGGTACCACCAAGGCCTTCAAACGTTGATCCACCATACAACCTTGTCATAATGACAGCGTCAAATGACGAGATTGAAATTACATAGGAATTAATTGTTGGTTTTATACTAGGTTCTATAGTGGTTCAACAATTAAAGTCCGCGAGCGTACTATATTATTTTACTGTCATCAAAACTAAAGGTGTATGATAATTTCAGCTTCATCGAAAACCGGGAAGAGGGTCAAATTTAACTTGCAAGATTTGACCCGTACATAAAATAAAAACTTGTAAAAAATACCTTACGACTTGTGACAACTATGACCTAAACACATCATGACTAAAAAATATTACAGACAATATAAATCCAAAAAAATATAAACTCTCTTTTTGAAGTCAGTTAAAAATTTAACCTACCTTCCACGTGCCCAACCCAAGAACTGGACAAGTTTTCCCATTGTTGAAAATAACCGGCACGTTTGCAGACATGTTCGCCAGCAACTTAACTAAGTAAATTTATACTTTATCTGTTATTAATTAGTATTAATACACGACCGCTCGCGGCGCAGGGCGAAAAGACACTGGGTGTATCGAAGTGTTTATATTCTTTTTGCTGGGAGTTTGTTGTAGATGGCGAAGATTGGAAAGAGCCGGTTAGGGTTAGGTTTCGTTGGAGCGTATAGTCGCAGATGCCAGAGATTATAGGCGGTAAAAGGGCGTTTAAAGGGCGGTAAAAGAAAAAAGTGTCCCAGATTTTACTATGTAAGTTTTTTCTTCCAGTACGTCACGACCATAATAAATAAAAAAAGACTGCATACAAAAATGTGACGATCTGGAATGAAATATTTGGGACACTTTTTTTCTTGTATGAGGACCGATAGTATCAACGATTCTGAGTAATAAAAACCAAAAAAAACTACTTCTGGAAAAAAAAGTTCCTGTACTTACACTTTTTTTGGAAAACGTCCAAAAACCATATCGTCTTTGACCCTTTATTGTAGATATTGTTGACGTTTTGATAGCTGTTATTTACTTGACAGTAATAGCGGCCGAGTTAAAAACAATACAATCACACGTCAAAAGCAATATTATTTGCCGTCGTAGAATAAAGGCCATAGTGAAAAATGTGGTTACAGAATTATTAACAAGTTTTTAGAGTTTTTGTGGCTGTGCCTATTCCACTCTGGAAATGAAGACTTGATTTTATAACGGGTGCCTCTGACCTTGGGGCTTTAAATGCATGGATCTTTTCTACTCCTGCAACTGAACTTCTTTTGTTCTGTTAGTTGTTAAAAAAATGTCCAATTTAAAAAAAAACATACAAGTTAAATGTAATTTCCAATGTACGCGATCTAATTCTCCATTTTCCTTTAGCCCTCTTACGAAAGAAATGTCGCCCCCGTACCATGAGATAGTGATTATATGGCCATGATTTAATACACTGATTTTACAATTAGACTTTAACATTAATTAGTTATCTAAACTTATTTTTTAATGTTGCAGAACAAAAGTAGTTCAGTTAAGCGAGTAGAATCGATCGTTACATTTAAAGCCCCAAGGTCAGAGGCACTTTATATAGGTATGTATGTGTAGCCAAACAATATTGCGATCGGCTACAATTACTACAATCGCACCAACGAAACCGCGGTCTTAAACAAGGAGCCATTACATCAGACACGTTGAGTCACTTATAAGAGCTATGGGTTGGAAAATTTGCGACCTTCGGACACTTTGCAGCACTTTAATTGATAATGTTAGCTTAGCTGGGACTTCGGACCTGAGCCCGTTACAGACAATAGAAGCGAATGCTACTGTTTGTTGAATTAAACAATACAGTTGTACCAACATAAGCATCAAGCACGAGCAAGGATTTAAAAAAAAAAATGGCTGCGTTTATTGCGTGACAAAATGTGGATAAAACGGTGTACTGCCGTTTGGCCAAATTATTTTTTGTCAAATGTATCATTTCGTCAATATTCAATAATAATCAAAATAAAAATCTTGAAATATTGACAGATTTCGAAAAAAAAGCGTTTGGCCAAATGATACATTTGACGAAATGATACATTTGACGAAATGATACATTTGAGGGAAAATAATTTGGCCAAATATAGGTAAACCGGATAAAACATCCGTCACTTTTTGACAAGTGTAAGAGTGTCGGATGCTTTATCGACATTTTGTCACGGGATCAACGCAACCACACTAGGCCCGCAGGGCTTCTATTCTAGGTGGTATAAACCATATTGTCTTTCAAGTGTTATGGTATCGTTTTCAACCCTGCCGCCTTTACTGTCAAGTAAATAAGGGCTATCAAAACGTTGACAATACGATAACAGGTCAAAAACGATATGGTTTTTACAGAGATTGTCATTTTATTTTACCTGCCTACTTTTTAATTTGTTTCACGTTTTAGTTGGTAGAGAATGCTTGTAGCATTAAGTCCACTATTTGTACACTATTTGAATTTTCTGCAGTAAAGTATTTATATAAATAAGGACTTTGATTCCTGCAAGACATTCACAAAAGAATTTACCCAGACGCGAATTTTGCAGTATTTTGCTCGATAATGGTACGGAACCCTTCGTGCGCGAGTCCGACTTGAACTTGGGCAGTTTTCATTTTTCACCCCCGACGCAAAAAGAGGGGTCTTATAAGTTTGACGTGTAAGTGTGTGTGTGTGTGTGTGTGTGTGTGTGTGTGTGTGTGTGTGTGTGTGTGTGTGTGTGTGTGTGTGTGTGTGTGTGTGTGTGTGTGTGTGTGTGTGTGTGTGTGTGTGTGTGTGTGTGTGTGTGTGTGTGTGTGTGTGTGTGTCTGTTGCACCGTAGCTCTTAAACGGATGAACCGATTTAGATGCAGTTTTTTTTAATTGAAAGCAGGTTTTCTAGCGGTGGTTCTTTTCTTAGACATTTTATATCGAAATCGGTTCAGCCGTTTTTGTAGTATTGAATTTTGAAATGTCAATGTCGGGGGTTTTCCAACTTTTTGTTGGTTAGGTTATATGAATTTTAAATCTCACTTCGTTTAGTGACTCTTCTTTCCCATTCACATACATTTTGATAAGCGAATCATACCCACGTGTGACTGCGTAACGGCCGCATTGGAATTCAAGCTTAAAAACTAAATCTATTTTGGTATGGAGTGCGCGAACGAGCATGTGCCGGCGGGATAGAAGCTTTCCGCCTACATCTCGATATGGCTAGGTAGCTGATACGACCAGATCGCTTTGTGACTACATCTCGGTCTGACTACATCGCTTTGTGCCTAGATCGCAATACGACTAGATCGCTTTGCGACTACATCTCAATAAGTCTGAGTCGCTAAATGACCACATTGTTTTTTCATGTTATGTCTGTGTTAGCAATGTCGACGGAGCCCCGCATGGCGGGGCTCCTATTGCTGGGCAATTTGCCCTTCGGGCATTTGAAGTTACCTAACGAACCTAACCTACCTAGTAACGCAAGAGAAGTGGTCATTTTACTACTCGGACTTTTTGAGATGTAGTCGCAAAGCGATCTGGTTGTATTGCGATCTAGGCACAAAGCGATGTAGTCAGATCGAGATGTACTCGCAAAGCGATCTGGTCGTATTTGCTACCTAGTCCTAACGAGATGTGGACCTAAAGCTTCTATACCGTGCCGGCCACGTTGACAAAGTGGGTGTTATTCACTCATGGACCAGGCCAGCATAGGGACGGAGTAATGCGTAAGGGTGCGGCTCTACCGAGGCGGAGGCGAGCGGAGCGGAGAGAGACGTGAAGGGATTGACCAATCATGTTAGTTGAAATCCACATTGTCTCCACTCCGCTTCAATGGAAACAGTCAAGCAGAAATGAGCGGAGCGGAGAGACGTGTAGGAATCGACCAATCATATTAGTTGAAATCGACATCTCGTCCCCGCTCCGCTTCAGTGGAAACAGTCAAGCGACGAGCGGAGCGGAGAGGAGACGTAACTGCATTAGTACATTGTAATCACTCCACTCAGCTCCGCTCGTCTCCGCCTCAGTGGAGCCGCAGCCTTAGAGGAAGATACAAGAATATGTTGTTCGCTCTATAGTATAAATGCATCTCTTTCGCTGGGCCATGATGGGCCATTAAAAACGGCGTTCGGTCGGTCGAACGAGTGAACGCGGCGTAGCTAATATAAACCGGCGAATTTAAGTAGTCTCGTCAGAGTGTACAAAACTCATTTTAGCGCGCGCGTTCTCAATCAGGGGGCCTAATATGGCTGCGTTTATCGCATGACAAAATGTTGATAAAGCATCCGTCACTTTTTGACACATGTATAAGTACGAGAGTGACGGATACTTAATCCTTATTTTGTCACACGATAAACGCAACCAAACTAGGCCCGCAGGCAGCCTTAAGGCCGCCGTATACGCAACAATCCGTCGTTACGATTAGGGAATGCAATGTAACCGGTTATTAACCGTTTTTGTATGAAAATAACCGGTTAAAACTGGTTATAACCGGTTATTTGCATTCCCTAGTTATGATCGATCTGAAACAATATCGTGACGATTCATATTTCTATTGAATTTTTGATGCGATATTGCCACACACGTACAATCCATCGCTCGATTACAGTCTCAACCGACGGATCGTACCGTGAATGGAGCCACTTATATGTTCGATAGTTCGATAGAAGCCCTAATTGAGAATGCACGCGCTATTTGCGCTCTCCATACCAAAATAGATTTACTTTTTAAGCTGGAGTTCCAATCCGACGCGCGCGGCAACTCTATAGTTTGTCAGTTAGTTCTTCGTCGACGAATCGAAAAGGAAGTTGAGTATGCAATTTGGGATAGAAGCTTCTGGTCCACATCTCGATAGTACTAGGTACTGTCGAGTTGATAAATTTGTGTACACTTTAGTAACTTGTCCATTTAATGTCATGTTTAAACTGGCATATATGAATTGTCAGAGCAAGAGTTACGCCCACACCGGTGCTTAAAATACTTTGACGGTACGGAATCGCAATGACGCGTCGTATCAGCACCGTTTTTGACGCAAGCTCCACACACCAATGCTTAAAAAACGGTGACGGTACGGAAACGCAGTGACGCGTCGTATCAGCACCGTTTTTGACGCACGCTCCCCACACCGATGCTTAACGGTGCGTATATTACGGTACGTCAAAAACGGCGCCATGTTGTTACTATGACCCCGTCTTTTGTTTAAGCAACGGCACCGTTTTTTAAGCAGCGGTGTGGGGAGCGTGCGTCAAAAACGGTGCTACTACGACGCGTCACTGCGATTCCGTACCGTCACCGTATTTTAAGCACCGGTGTGGTCGCAACTTAAAGTGACAAGGTACAAAAGTGTACACATTTTTATCAACTCGACTGTACTTTGTGCCTAGATCGCTATCCGTTTGCGAGAAAATCTCAAAAGTCTGAGTCGCTAAATGATCGTATTGTTTTTTCATTTTATGTCTTAGCAATATTGACGGAGCTCCGCATGGCGGGGCTCCTATTCAGGCCTAATCAAGAGCCCAACGCTGGCAATACGGATACGAATGCGGAAAACGTATTCGGAAATCGTATACGGAAAACGAATGTATGCGGCCGGCCTTAATTGGGTACACAGGGTACACTTTTTAGTAAAATGCCTATTTACTTAACAGAGGCTGTACTTTGAAATCCGTAATTCGAACTTCGTCTATTGCTATCCCTTTTGCTCTCGAAGCGTCACTAATTCGCAAGAAAGTGACGGGGCGATCCGAAGTTCGAATTACTGATTTCAAAGTAGAGCCCCAATAATGGCGGCCGAGTTAAAAACAAAACACGTCAAATAATTACAATATGGTTTTACAAAATCGAATAGAGACCCACACTGGTTTTTAATTTTAAATGACTTATGCTTTAGGCTAAATAAAAAAAATACAATTTGAATTGTCAAAATAAAGCCAGATTTATTATTCACAGCGTCTCTACATATGTGTTAATTTATAAGTCTTGCTTTCACTGTAAAGGGCCCCATATACGGTACGATCCGTCATTACGACCGGTCGGTTCAGACTGAAATCGGACCGGGATTGTTGAGCCACTTGCCATTGTTCGTAATTTAGCCGTGTATTAAATAACCGATTGTCACCGACTGGCTGACAGCTATTCGATTTGCATTACACGGCCAAATTACGAAAAATGGCAAGTGGCTCAACAATCCCGGTTTGCGACTGTACGTGTGTGGCCACAGAACAGAAAAAACGGTAGAAGTGTCAAGTGGGTGTGTAACGTGTGGCATAGTTATGCGGAGTTCCGCGCAACCTACCATACTTTTGCCGCGATCACGTATTTCGAATTTGCGATATTCCGATATTTCCATAATAGGAAATAAATCCAGAAGCATGCCTTATTGTGTTATTTTGGAGTGTAAAAACTATAGCCGCCCCAAAAACATTTTTCATGGTGGCGTGTTGTTTTTATGATAGTTTGAGTATTGGCGACAACAGGTCTGATACTAAGCAAAGCTCATGCCACTTCTACTGTTTTTTCTATTCCGTGTGTGTGGCAATATCGCATCCAAATTTCAATCGAAATATGAATCGTCACGATATCTATTCAGATTGATCGTAACGACGGATCGTTCCGTATATGGGGCCCTTAACTGCCTTGACGTTGCCGCAGACTACTGTGGCACCATCCTCTCGGTGTACAACGTCATTTAAAGTGTGACCATGCCGGAAAAGGTCATGTTCGCAATATGCCGCACTGAAACGAAAAGCAGTACGTAAAACGGGGTAAATAGGAACTAAGGGGTAAATAGGGACACGGGACACAGCCTAAAATGAAGCATTTGTTACTAATTATAAGACTGAAATAACGTAAATAGAACGTAACGTTATTTTCATTGAATACTTGTTCTTATTTGTAACAAGTTATGCTTCATTTTAGGTTGTGTTCCTATTTACCCCTTAGTTCCTATTTACCCCGTTTGACGGTATGTTTAACCGAAAATATGGACATTCACTGCTTTGCATGATCTATCTATCTATCTATATAATAAAAATGAATCGCTAAATGTGTTGCTAAGCGCAAAACTCGAGAACGGCTGCACCGATTTGGCTGATTTCTTTTTTGTTGTGTTCGTCATTGTCAGGACAAGGTTTTTATGAATGATAATAATTGAAAAATCCACCGGGAACGTCAGAACTTTGCAGCGGGGGGAAGCCGCTGGCGGGCCGCTACTATAATAAATGAAAATGAATCACTAAATGTGTTGTTAAGCGCAAAACTCGAGAACGGCTGAACTGATTTGGCTGATTTCTTTTTTGTTGTGTTCGTTATTGTCTGGCCACGGTTACCTGCAAGGAACAAGGGATAACATAACATATATCTACCTCTTTTTACTATTATATCATTTTATGTTGGGATTACCTACTTGGGATTCCAACAGTTTTATGATCTTCGTGAGATTTCATATTTAGAGCAATGAAACACTACCACGTAGTGAGTGATTATATTCTCTTTGAACACGACTTAAAATAATTCTATTATTTATTCTTCTTTATTACTTTCACCTTTTTTATATTTAAGTGACAGACTTGTTATTTTCAATAACCAACGAAACACGTCGCATCTGTGGTCGCTAAAAGAAAAAAAATGCCCGGGTTCACAGAATAAAAAGTTCTTATTCTGTCAGGTCAGGTTGAAAAACCTCAAAATATAAGCAAAGAAAGAGTTGTAAAAGCGAACATAAAAAACCGGTCAAGTGCGAGTCGGACTCATGTACCGTGGGTTCCGCATTTAAGATAATATGATTGGTAAACGCAAAATAAAATACTAATTTTGTTATGAACTTTATTTTCTATGCAATAAGGTCCATTTTGACTAGCCTAAATTTTACTTACAGATTTTTAAAGTTTTTTGTTTTTTTTTCCAAAACTGTAAAATTTGACAACTTCATTTTATTTTTCACGTAAATTGTAGGAATTTTCCTAATTTTTTGGATAAGGAGGGACGGTCACTTTTTGTTAATTTTGGCTATAACTCAAAAAACACGAAACGAAAAATTATAAAATAATTAGTTTTGAAATGTGCAGATAGAGCCTTTTCATATGACACCCTGTTTGCTATAATCAAATCACTTTCATTTCTCAAATATTTAGAAAAAATAATTTTATATTGTTTTTTACCAAAACCAGATGCGGGCAAGCAAGTTACAACTAGGCAAATTTCAATAGATAGCATCTATAGTTTCAGATAATCAGCATCCATAGTAACGTAAATAGAACGTAACGTTATTTTCATTTAATACTTGTTCTTATTTGTAACAAGTTATGCTTCATTTTAGGTTGTGTTCCTATTTACCCCTTGGTTCCTATTTACCCCGTTGGACGGTACCAGGTTTTTTCGAGGGTTAAAAAATATTTGAGGTGTTTAACATGTAATGTCTGTAAATTTGGTGGTCTGATTTTAATATTCATACATTATTATTAATCAGGAATGCTTTAATACCGCAAAAGAAAAGGAGTACCTTAAAAGTTGATTCACCCGTGTATGTAATATGACATTATCAATAAAGAAGTATTTGAGTATGCCATAAAAAAGGCTTGTACAGAATAAAATGCTTATTAATGCCAGCGCCATTTGAAATAATGTGACGTCGTCTTTATTTATTACGGAAGTGGAAAAACTATAAAAAAATGCTGCCATTTCAAATACGCCTCTGAAAGTAAAGGAGTTTTAAAGGGTCTTAAATGGCAAAGGAACGTCGGTTAGGGTGTCTACCTGTGGTCGTAAAGGTACCGAGTTTTAACACCCGCGGTCACCATGTACAAATAAAGGTTTTCCGACTTAACTACCTACATTACCCGATGCTTTTACAGTGAAAGAAAAACATCGTGAGGAAATCTGCACATTCGAACAGCTGGGTGAAAGAGGGTAATTGCCTAAAGGGGCGAAGTGCTCACCTGTAACATAAGATAAGATAAGACAAGATAAGATTCTCACATTTATTTTGTACCGTAAAACGGGGTAAATAGGAACTAAGGGGTAAATAGGAACACAACCTAAAATGAAGCTTAACTTGTTACAAATAAGAACAAGTATTAAATAAAAATAACGTTACGTTCTATTTACGTTATTTTAGTCTTATAATTAGTAACATATGATTCATTTTAAGTTGTGTCCCTATTTACCCCTTAGTTCCTATTTACCCCGTTTTACGGTACTAACTTTTGCGCGCGACTCCGCCGTAGAAGTCATTTATCGCTATTCCCTCGGGAACTGTCAATATCAAATACTAACTGTCAAATTTTCCGGGATAAAAAGTAGCCCACGTGCTATTGCAGACTGTAATCTATCTCTGTGCCAAGTTTCATCCAAATCCGATCAGCCGTTCTAGCGTGATTGAGACATACACGTCCAAACTCTCGCAATTATAATAAGATTTTGCCTTGCTCACGTTTACTATTGAATAATGCAAATTAGCTTGTGTTCACATTTACATTAGCTTTTAAGCTGGGCATTCACGAGCGCTCGAACAAGCCGAATAGAGCAGCGCCGCGCCAAAATCGATCCGTGAATGTCAAAACTGTAGCGTTTAAAAGTACTTGGCGCGGTCCGTTGGATTTCCAAATGGACGGAAAGCCAGCGCGACGCGCCAACGCGCAATCCGAATGGAAATATCGTGGATGTCGAAATTCAATGTTGGAACACGCCACGCCACCGCGCAAAGAATCCCCCCGTAATTAGAAATTGTTTAAGACTGTATTACTCACTATATCTCACTCACTCCGGTTGCATTAGGATTATCTGCAGTCGCAGTGGCTGCTTATCAATCAAATTATATTTTAAATTAAACCTATTGGAGTGTTAACGCCATCTAGTGAACACCGACCGTGGCACTCAAGCAGGCAGTGGCCGGCAAGATTACTAAACAAAGAAGGACCTAAGAAATAATCATCATTAAACTTTAAGTAAGTAAACCTTTTTCAAGTTCCAATGGAACAACCTTCTTCAAAACTAGGCATAAGAAGAAATAATAACAACACTGTCCGATTTTTTTGAAATTCAAATAGAAAAGAATGATAAAAAAGAAGAATCAGAGCATTATTCGAATTGTGAACAAAACACATCAGCTTTTGCTCGGGCGCCACACGCTACGATCGATCATCTCCTGCCATGGCCCAAATTAACAAGTAAAATAGTCCGGAACCAACAAAATTATCAAGTACCAACAATACTGGCTTAATCAAAGAAAAACGTATAAAAAACACACGTAAAACATGGCTCTAGTTTTGAAGAAGGCGGTTTTGCCCAGAAGTGTATCCCTGTTGAAATGCATAAAAGGGCGTACAATCGTCACGGCAAGCAACAAAAACAACCCGGCACCACTGCGTAAGTGTACTATGTAATATCTCGTAGTTTTGCAGATAGTTTCCCTCTGAGTGAAGTTTGCGTACTTAGCTAGTTCAAGAAACTGTCCCGGTTCCGGTTTTTAGACTATCCCGGTAACTCGCGAAATTCGGTATTATCTGTTCGTAAAAAAATTGCTTTTGCCGTCGCGTAGTGCCGTGAAAGAATTCCTAGTGTACCGGATATTTCCAGCTGTAATTGACTAGTTGGTATTTGCTGATCGGGTTTTAAGAGGACATTTTGTTTCTTGAACGCATAATATACTTAGTTCGATTTTGTTTGAATCAAGGTAAGTCTGTAAAGCTAGCTATAGTTAGTTACGTATATTATGGATGCAAAGTAATTATTCCAGAATTATTTTAAGAAATTCTGTGGGAAAATTAAAAAATCGATCTGTCAACCGACTGACATTTTCCCTGGCAGTTTGCCTCGCTCGCGGCTGGGCTTCTGTTATTTCGGAGAACGGTGGTTGCCGCCGAAGGACTTCCAAGCTATATTACTCGTCGAGGCGCACCTAGTTCTTCCTAATAGCAAAGTCACCAGCCGGCGCTTCCTCGAGGAGTATATAGCATGGATGTCCTTTGCAGTTCCCACCCGCGGTGGGGTCTCTGCGCTCGGCCCCGGGTGTGACGGGCGCACGCTGCTACTGTGCGGAGGGGACCAGCGCCTATCGGTGCGCTTCTACGCAGAGAAGAGTGACAAAGATCCGTGCTGCCCTTGCGGTCCTTGCGGTCCTTGCGGTCCTTGCGGCCCTTGCGGCCCTTGCGGACCATGCGGCTGCCCCTGCGGACCCTGCGGACCGTGCGGACCTTGCGGACCGTGCGGACCGTGCGGACCGTGTGGACCGTGTGGACCGTGTGGGCCCTGCTGCCCCTGCGGACCGTGCGGACCATGCGGACCGTGTGGGCCTTGCGGACCGTGCGGGCCGTGTGGTCCTTGTGGACCTTGCCGTTGCCCATGTGGGCCTTGCGGGCCCTGTGGACCATGCGGCCCTTGTGGGCCATGCGGGCCCTGTGGACCATGCGGCCCTTGTGGCCCGTGCCGTTGCCCCTGCGGTCCCTGCGGTCCCTGCGGTCCCTGCGGTCCCTGCGGTCCGTGCGGTCCCTGCGGTCCATGTCCGTGCGGTCCTTGCGGTCCATGTCCGTGCGGTCCTTGCGGTCCTTGTGGGCCTTGCGGTCCTTGCGGCCCGTGCGGCCCGTGCGGCCCGTGTGGGCCCTGCTGCCCATGTCCATGCCCATGTCCGTGCCCGCCCAAACCGAAAAAATGCGAGTCCGAGTCGGTGCCGGTCACGTGCTACGAGCAGCCTCCCATAACGACGCCCTTGAAAGAAGTAAACAATTTTAAGGATAAGCAAATTTCGGCACGCCAAGGCGCGGCGCAGTGCGCTGTTAAAGTCACCCCATGACTGAATTTTTTAGAATAAGCTGCGTGATCAACTAGCTATGATTTTTTTGGTTTCTGCTCTGTTTCCCACTTCCGTATATGCTTTTAGATGTTTACATTAATATAAATAAAATATAATAAACAAACTTCAGAGTTTTATTTTGGTACACGTGCATGTCCTGCCAGTCTGAATTTAGGAATGACGTTAAGCTTGTAACTTTCAATATTTCAAATTTTAATCGAGGTCAATAGCATAACAATACTTTGCAGCGGTGCGCGTGTTTAGACGCAGCCTGAAGGACGTCGCGAAGCTCAAGCCGCTGGGGCTCAAGACCATCAAGATGGAGCCGCTGCTGCCGGAGCCGCGCCGCCTCTCGCCGCGCCCGCAGGCTCGCCGCCGCAGCTTCTCGTGCCCCGAACTCGTCTCGGTCGTGCGGGCCCGGCTCGTCCCTCCGCCGCGCCATCATAGCCTCCCAAGGACTAGACCCATATTTTACGGAAAGTGTGGCTCGCTGCCAAACTTCATTTCAATGTATTCCCCATTCCAACCAATAGCGACTTCCCGCATGTGTGTCCATGGTTTCTTAAGCCCCACCACCTCTCTATGGGTGGGCAAGCGATTTTATGCCAAGAAACCCTGCCCGTGCCCTTGCTGGTGCGGCTGCGGCTGCAGTCCTTGCCCCCCCGCTGGTTCTTGCCCCCCATGCGCTGGCACCGGGCACGGTTGCGGCGGCTGCCTGCCTCCCCCCAGCAATTGCCCGCCTCAATGCCTTCAGTACATATCTGGGTACTACTACTATCCTTACGGCTCCTGGTTCTGCGGACCTTACCATGTGTCCGGGTTGTGTGCCATATCCACTGGTTGCTGTAGCCCTGGCTGCTGCCCTTGCACTAAACCTTGCTGCTTCTGCTGCATCGCCCCTGGTGCTGGACCTTTAATGTCTGGGACTGATTGTACTGGTTTCAGTAAAAGCCAGTGTGCATTTTCGCAGCCACCTTTATTTGAAACGCAGGGTGCATTTTCGCAGCCGCCTTCATATGGGTCTCAGACTGCATTTGCACCGCAACCTTCATTTGGGTCTCAGACTGCATTTGCACCGCAACCTTCATTTGGGTCTCAGAATGCATTTGCACAGCAACCTTCATTTGGGTCGCAGACTGCATTTGCACCGCAACCTACATTTAGGTCGCAGTCTACATCGCAGTTCCCTTCATTTAGGTTGCAGTCTACACCGCAATTCCCTTCATTTAGGTCGGAATCTACATCTGCGACGCAACGTTCATCTGCGACGCAACGTTCATCTGCGACGCAACCTTCATCTGCGACGCAATCTGGATATGCACCGCAGCCCAAATTTGCGCCGCATTGTACATTTGCGCCGCTTACTACATTTGGGTCACGACCGTCATCTGGGTCGCAACCTCCATCTGGGTCGCAACCTCCATCTGGGTCGCAACCTCCATCTGGGTCGCAACCTCCATCTGGGTCGCAACCTCCATCTAGGTTGCAACCTCCATCTAGGTTACAACCTCCATCTAGGTTGCAATCTTCATCTGGGTCGCAACCTTCATCCGAGTCCCAACCTCAATATAGGTCACCTCAATCTGGGTCACAATCTGGGTCGCAATATGAATCACAACCCCAATTCTCGTCACAATCTCAATTCTCGTCGCAACCCCAATACTCGTCGCAACCCCAATACTCGTCGCAACCCCAATACTCGTCGCAACCCCAATTCTCGTCGCAACCCCAATTCTCGTCGCAACCCCAATACTCGTCGCAACCCCAATACTCGTTGCATTCCGAATTCTCGTCGCAACCCGAATTCTCGTCGCAACCCGAATTCTCGCCTCAACAGCAATTTGCGGCGCTACCGTTTGGTATGCCACCACCTCCATTTGTGCAGCAGCAGTCTTCATTCGGTATACAGCCTCAATATCAGCAGCAGTCTTCATTCTTCGTGCAGCCTACTTGGCATGAATCCCTACTCGGGATGAATCCCGAATTCACGGGTCAAAGCTCATATACGAACCAAGCTTCATATGGGTATTATCCTTTATTTGCAGTGCAGTCAGCATTTGGGGGTCAACCTTCACATGACAATCTGTATCCATGTGGTGCGCCTACTTTTCTAGATCCGCAGAATTATCAATATTGTGCACAAACTGGGTATGCATATGAGAAACAGTCGTCGGCGTCGGCGCAGCCTGAACACGAAAAGCAGCATTCAGTCTCCAGGCTGCCGTCAGTGGTCAGGCAACGCCCTTCAAGGGAATCTGTAGTCCCAAAGCCATCTCCTGTTAGGAATCAAGCAGAGCCCGTTACCTCGCAGAAACCACCAGACCCGCACGGACCCAATTGCCCCAGGCCTCCCTCCGGTAAAGGGAAAAGCAAGAGCTTTTCAAAGTTTTTCCCGTTCAACTCCAGTATTGCGATGGGGGCAGGCTCTGCCTTAGCAGCCAAGGCCGTCGAGTCCGCCCAGACCTTACCCAAAAAGCTGGTGGTGCCTTACGATAAAGACCATAAAAGTTGTCAAACGCGAGTTTCCAGTGATCTGCTGGTAAAGAACCACTCTTCTATTGACAATCCTCTTTTCCCACCTCATTCCCGAAAATTTAGCACCTGCGCCTCTGACCATGTGCCGCGAAAAGTGACCGCATCTCCCATTCGCAGCAAGCAACCCGCTAAGAAATTCATTTGGGAAGTCGTGAATGAATCCGGCCCATTTTTAAATACTAAAAAATATAAATGTCCCTTTGATAACCTCGTATTTAAGCCCTACAAACCTTGAAACCCGTTTCCCGCACTGCTCCGTTAAAATGGGTCCGTTAACTTTTTGACCCACACAAACCAGTAACAGGCAAGAGACGAGCCTTGTTTTCTGGGTTTTTTTACCGTGGCTATCATACTTTTCTTTTATAGACCATTTCATAGTAGCAAGCTTTTCTGGGCCTCTATTCCTGGTTATAACGATATCGTCTTTGTCCTGTTATGGTATTGTTTTGACGTCAGCCGCTATTACTGTGAGCTATTGAAACGTTGACGATACGTTAACAGAACAAAGACTATATGGTTTTTACAGCCTAGAATACCGGGCCAGGCCAACCACTGAGAAGTAGTGTGGGTCAAAAAGTTCGCAGATCGCGCTCCGTTTTGTACCTGTGATGTAAATTTAAGGCCTATGGCAAACGGCCATTCAAGCAAGAAAAGATGACTGTGTTGTCGTAACTTAAGGGACACGTGCTATAGGGCTTATATCTTTCCACGCAGTAACTTGTCAAAATAATTAATGCTTTATACCTAAGATAAGACTACTATTAAATAGTATAATTATGTAACCCTTCCCACAATAAACACCCGCTGCCTCCCACTGTATATGTATCGGATTTTTATTTTCATTTAGGCTTTTGTTAGGTTAATATTACATAGCGCTCATCCTTTCAGCGGCTTGCATCATGAAGAGGAACTTACGTGACCATATAAAGGCTGTGTTCGCATTGCCGTTCATGAAGATGAAGAAGCTGGCTCTGCCTCAGAATGCTGAGGCGCAGGGTGCGGAGAGCTTGGTGTTCAAGAGCGCTTCTTGCCCCGCCCTGACGCACAGGAGAAATGGGCCCGAGGAGTTCACCACTAACAGATTACTAAAGGCGCGGTCGGCCACGTTCCTCTCTGAGCGCCGCCTGTCCAAACGCCCCGGGTGCGCCGGCACGCACCCCGCGCTACTCTCCTCCGCGCACTGCAGCATCCTGCCGCATTGCTGCTCCTGCCCATATTCTTTGCCGCTGGCTAGCGCTGGGGCAACCCCGTTGGCTAGCGCTGGGGCAACCCCGTTGGCTAGCGCTGGGGCAACCCCGTTGGCTAGCGCTGGGGGAGAAAAGTTGTCTTCGATCAGTTGTCCGTTAGAAAATGCTATGCGTTTAACAGGCCTCGCATCAGCGTGCCCGTGTCCGTGTGCGGGCCCATGCGGCGGGCCTTGCGGGGGGCCGTGCGCGGGTTGCGGCCACGGATGCGGTGGCTGCCTGCCCCCCCCCAGCAATACGCCGCCTCGATGCCTTCAGTACATCAGCGGTTATTATTATTACCCCTACGGCACGTGGTTCTGCGGGCCTTACCACGTGAACACTGGAGGGCGCCAATGTGCGGGTCCTTGCTGCCCAGGCACCCCGTGCGGTGTAGCACCGCCCAATCCCTGTTGCTTCGGGCCTTGTGGTCCATGCGCCCCTTGCGGGTGTGGTTGCGGGCCCTGCGGGCCCTGCGGCCCCTGTGGGCCCTGCGGGCCCTGCGGCCCCTGCGGCCCCTGCGGCCCATGCGGTCCTTGTGGCCCATGCGGCCCCTGCTGCTGCTGCCCTAGTATATCATTTTCAACCAACCCCAGTGACGAGTTACCTATTTGCGACTATACATTCCCGGCTCCTCCAATAATGACTCCTCCGTTCGCGACGACTCCTCCTCCTCCGTTCGCGCAGACTCCTTCATTCGCGCAGACTCCTTCATTCGCGCAGACTCCTTCATTGGCGCCGACTCCTTCATTCTCGCAGACTCCATCATTCGCGCAGACTCCATCATTCGCGCAGACTCCATCATTCGCGCAGACTCCTTCATTCGCGCAGACTCCTTCATCCACGCAGACTCCTTCATTCGCGCACACTCCTACATCCACGCAGACTCGTCCGTTCACGCAGACGCAAAGTACCCCGATGCCTCCCTGTCCACCTGGTGGCAACCCTATTAACTCTCCATCCCGATCGCCTTGTTCAAAGCGTGTCGTCGATTGCCCTCAATGGATCAAACAAGTCTCGAGGCAGGTGCCTGGCGCGGGGGCAACGTGTTTTTGCCCTCAATGTCGCTCTGATAGACAAGAAGGCTCAAGAAAGAAGGCCTCTTCCATCGAATGCATGTTCCAGAAACCTCTTCCTCCACCGGCATGGCGCAGTATTGACCCTCAATTAGCTAAAAGTTTCCCTTTCAATGCTCCCCCCGTCAGAAAAGTCGCAAGGAATCTGCATACATCCAGTAACTTTGCGGTCTACAGGAAGAATAATAGTATCCGGATAGCGCAGATATGAGCCTACAGCCAAGCACTATGAGAAGTTCCTCTGAAGCAATGATCTCTCAGATTACTTTAACTAACGATATGGTTTGATAAACCGTGAAGGGTATTGTTAAGTAAATGAGACTGCACGTTTGAATCGGTGTTCGGACATAGAATGTTAATATATATAACTTCTTTAAATTGAAATGATCTTCGCAATAAATACGTAATCGAGAGCAAGAGCATTTTCTTTTAGCTTCGTATAACAGGCAGGGTTAAGACTCGTAGCAGATATTCGGTCCAGGTCTTGCTGATAGACCTGCAATTTACAATCTGCTCCTGGTGTCTATAGTATCATTGATTTGTACCATCAATGGTATGATAGTAGGACTATCGACACATTCTAGTATCGGTAGTACCAAAGCGTGTGGCGATATTTGACCAAAAATCTTTTTTTCTGTTAGCAATCTTTACATTCGCAAAATTTACCAGTCTTTATTTTTATTTATTTTTTTCGGTAGAAATAATTCCATTATAATTTTCCTGTCTGTTTTTATCTGGATAGTTATATCATTTGGATTATTCCTTTGGATGTTCCTTCGAAGGAACTATTGCGTTATTTTTCGCACTAGCTCTAGCACTAGATGAAGGACTTCCTGCGACTTTTTTTTTGCCTTTATTCCTTTGAAAAACCCTTTTTTGCCCGTGGTCCTACTGCGTAGTCTACTGACCAATGATTTCTATTTGAATATCAAATTAACAGGGTCGACGGAGCTACGCTAGCGCGGAGCTCCTTTTACGGACGTTGAGGCCCTCCGGGCCAGCTGCAAAACTAACATTGCTTAAACCTACCTCATATTTATGAAACTAATTTTGGTCTGTAGGACTACGCAGTAGGATCACGAGCAAACTACCGGAAAAACTGAAGGTACTACTGCGACTTTTCCTTCGCTTTTATTCCTTTACAGGAGCTGAAGGAGCAACAGACCTGTTTTTCGCACTAGTTCCTTTACAAGCAAGTTGCTTCTGGTAATTTGAAGGAACTAGTGCGAATAAAAGGTCTCTGTTGTGCCTTCAGCTCCTGGGGCTCTACTTTGAAATCAGTAATTCGAACTTCGGATCGCCCCATCACTTTCTTGCGAATTAGCGACGCATCGAGAGCAAAAGGGATAGCAATAGATGAAGTTCGAATTACGGATTTCAAAGTAGAGCCTCTGTAAAGGAACAATAGCGAAGGAAAAGTCGGAGTAGTACAGTCAACAGCGTAAATAAGTGATTCAATAAATGTACCTTGTCGCTTTCAATCGTTTCACAATTTTGTATAACATTTCAAACACGACGTTAAACTGACAAGGTGCATAAATGATCACTTATTTATGCAGTTGACTGTACTACCTTCAGTTTTTGCAAAGGAACAAAGTACGTAGTAATAGCAGTCGTTGGTCGTGGTCCACCTATGTTGTCCACCTGGGCATTTTAGCAAACCTTAGTAGGTAGACGGAGCTCCGCTATTGCGGAGCTCCTACGTTTACATTATTTTAGCCCTTCGGGCCCTCTGAAGAACTAACATAACCTAAACCTACCTATTGATTTTGTCCAGTTTACTCTCCGTAATCCACATAGGTGGACGAACATAGGTGGACCACGGCCAATGCCGCAGTAATACGTCCTTTATCTCTTGTGAAGTCACTAGTGCAAAAAAAAACGCAATAGTTCCTTCGAAGGAACTACCGCGAATAATCCTATAATTTTCAAGGTCGAAGGAGCTCCGCTGGAGCGGAGCTCCTACTTCTGGGTGGTTTGGCCCTTCGGGCCTGCTGCAAAACTAACATAACCTAAACCTAACCACCTATATCGACCTAATTAAAATGGGAAAATTTGCGACTAAAAAAAATCCAGAATGGCAAATATGCGACCAGGAAAAATTAAGAATGGGAGTCATTCTTTTTTTATTAAAAATAAAGTAAATACACGTTATATTTGTATCACTAGTACCATTGATGGTATAAATCAATGGTACTAATCAATGGTACTATAGAGACACCACGCTAACTGCGTACCGATTTGTTCAAATCGCTAGTGAACGCTCTAATTCTCGTCTATCAGCACCTTAAAGCGTGTCCCACTTATCAGGTGTCTAATCCGACAAAATATGGGGTGGTCGGGCAATGCATTTGGAAGCTGTTCACACCTACACAGCTACACAGATCTGAACGGCTCCATATGGTCTAGACTAGTTCATTAAGTCCCCATTATAAAATGTTTCTATTTCTAAGTCTAGCTCGTAATTCCGTACCTAGTTGTTTCTTAGTGACCCATATGTGGGGCATGGACTTGAGGACTAAAGTACTTTTTGTTCTACTAATAGAACTGGATAGCTGTCCGTCCACATCTCGATATGTCTAGCACAAAGCACGTCCGCCAGATTCCTCTTTCGTCAGATCATTTATTTTTACCGTATAGGTCAGAATTTTGAAGCGGCAATTCTCGTGATTCCTCGTTCGTCAGATTCCGCTTTCGTCTGAGCAAAATTAGTGTCATACTCATAAATATTGGGTAGGTTTAGGTTATGTTAGTTCTTCAGCAAGGGCCAAGAAAACAAACCAGAAATAGGAGCCCCGCGTTAGCGGAGCTTCGTTGACTCTGTTAAATTCGACTGACGAATTATGACGAAAGCGGAATCTGACTAAAGGGTCATTAGATGGTATCCACATCCGACATTCCTGACGAAACTGAACTGAAATTATTAAAAAAACTGTTTCTGACGAAAGAGGAATCTGACAGACGTGTTCTAAATCATCGCTTGGAGCCCAGATAGCTTTACGACCACTTTGTTTTTTCCTCAATTTCGTCTGTCTGATGTCAATGGAGCCCATAGCGCATAGCGGGGCTCCTATTCCTGGGAAATTTGCCCTTCGGGCAAAAACGCAAGCGAAGTGATCATTTTGCTACTTAACTTTTTGAGATGTAGTCAGATCATATGTAATCTCAACGATCTCCCCTCTATTTCACCACCCTGACAATGACAGGTGACAGGTGACATTTCAGTGTACATGGCGCACCTTATATGAAACCCGGTCATGTATCAGCGTGCTAACTTTGCAATTTATACCGAATTGTCACCTGTCACTTTTCATTGTCAAAGTGGTGAAATAGGGGGCTGGTCGTATTTGCTACCTAGTCCCAACGAGATGTGGACTTAAAGCTTCTACACCAATAGAACTTATAGTATGGAACTTCTAAAATGTAATTTTGTCCTCTTCACAGCTTTGTTCTAAACTAAGAGTTAACATCACTATGATTAATTAATTAATTTGACATTCCTACAGCTTATGATTAGGGATGTTAGAGCTAAAGAGGGTTCCTTTAGGTAATAAGTTTTTTTTGCAAAAGGACTTGGGAGTGCTGTGAAATAGTTTGCAGGCGCCAGGTTCACTTCTAGTGCATCCATAAGTTGACTGCGTAGGTGTATAGATAGTATTTCGGCTATTTAAATATAGGGGATATTCAAAAATATTGCATATCGAAGGCTTAACTATTGCTTGCCACATGTCTCGACGATTCATTCTTAACCCTTCGTATGACAGTGCTGATCAGTGCTACCCCTGTTGAATGTCAAGGCACTGATCAGTGCAAGGTCACATGATCAACACTTTATTCGATTTTGAACTTAAAAATAAGTAATAGAATCTAAAATGTTTTAATTTCTCCAAGCCCAATGAAGTAATAAACCATAGACATTCATCATTCGTTGAATGAAACGTTTATAGGGTACTAGCGACCCGTCCTCGCTTCGCTTCGGATTATTTGAGTTTTCTGTAACATCCGTACAATAAACCAGCATTTATTATACATAAAAACCTTTCTCTTGAGTCACACTATCTATTAAAAAAAACCGCATCAAAATCTGTTGCGTACTTTTTAAGATATAAGCATACATAGGGACAGACAGACAGACAGCGGGAAGCGACTTTCTTTTATACTATGTATTGATAAAACAGTTCTAAATTTGAATTTGACGTTTGACGCGCCATTTTGCGACAGACGACAGGTGCAAGTTTGCGACCCCGTCCTACACACGAAGGGTTAAACAACCCCACTAAACCCACCATTACCTATAGCATATACAGGGTGAAACTAACGAACGCCCCATGGACGGCAGCTACCTTAAATATTGGAAATAGCAAGTTCTATGCAAAGGAGACTTATTTTATTTTTAAAAACAAAAAATGCTGCATTGTTGATTTTTTGAAAAAAAATCCTCTTCCTTTACCGGGAGTCAAACTGCGGGCCTAGTATTGCGTTTATCGCGTTACAAAATGTGGATAAAGCAGTCGCTGTCATACTTATATACGTGTCAGAAAGTGACGGATGTTTTATAAACATTTTATCTCGCGATAAAGGCAGCTATATTAGGCCCCCTGGTCGAATATGACAAAACAATGATACAGATCGAAAGGATCATTGATGGTGATCATTTAAGTCTATAACACAACCTTTAAATTAAATAAAGACCGTAAAAACCCATTTTTATTATTTTTTCATATTCGACCAGTTCGATCCGGCAGGCAAATTTTCAAAAAATCCATAATTGCAGTAATAATTGTTACAATTCCTTTGCGTAGAATATTTGGCTTATTTGCGGTAGTTCCTTTAAAGGAACTATTGCGCTTTTCTTCGCACTAGTTCCTTCACAAGAGATGGATGAACTGAGATTTTTTTTTCGCCTTTGTTCCTTTGCAAAAAATGAAGGTATTACTGCGACTTTTCCTTCGCTTTTGTCTTTACAAGAGTTCAAGGAACAACCGAGACCTTTTATTCGAACTATAGTGCCCGGCCGTTAGGAAGTCAATCCTGACAGCTGTCATCGCAGTACAATTTATAACCTATTCTTGGGTTTGAGGTTATAAATTGTACTGCGATGACAGCTGTCAGGATTGACTTCCCAACGGCCGGGCACTATAGTTCCTTCAAATTTCCAGAAGGAACTCTCTTGCAAAGTAACTAATGCGAAAAACAGGTTTATGTTGTTGCTGAAGCTCTTCTAAAGGAACAAAAGCGAAAGCCCAGTAAAATAGACGATTGAAAGTACGGGGTAGTTTGCGTCAAATGCAGTAGTTCTGATTTTTTGCAGTCTTGTTTATGATGATGACACAATGAATAATCCAAGTTTGTGACCTCGAGCGCCGAACGCAAAACATTTTTCAGATTTTGGCGATTATAACCCTAAAAAACTAGTTATTGATAGTACCTTTTTACAATTTGCTACAATATGAGACTAAAATTGTCTCCGTAGACCCAATAGTTAGTTTCCGAGATAAACCCTTTCAAAATTTAAAACTTTTTTGATCTTCGCAATTTTTTAACAGCCTTGACTTGCTGCCGTACCAACTATTCGTCAGGGCTGCCACAAAACCAGCTTCAATCTGGCCATGTTACCTCCTACACAAAACTGCTCGTTTTTAAACGAGACTGCTCGATTTCACTCCTTGCAGACATACCATCAGGTGCAAACTTGTCCTTGCATTACTAATACACATTACATCCCATTCATCACTTTCTATTCAACTGCTAATGTACAATCTTCTACCCTGCCTTCCTACAGCTTCACGTGTTCCCACAACGCTTCTTGTAGCCGCAAGACATATCCTCCGGGGCTGCTTCTCTGGCCACCATTTTGGGATTCAGGCTTTGAGGCGTGGATATCCACCCCCAGGAGGGAGGGTTCAGTGTCTACCAACCACGCTTGTACTGTAAAGAGATTGTACATGAGCAGTTGAATATATATGATGAATGAGATGTAATGTGTACTAGTGAATGTAAGACAAATTTGCACCTGATGTCCTCGCGAAGGAGGTAATCTGGCCAGATTGAAGCTGGTTTTCGTCGCAGCCCTGGCAAATAGTTCAAAAAATGATTAATTTTGAAAGGATTTTATCTCGGAAACTATTGCGTGTACAGAGACAACTATAGTCTCATATTGTAGCAAATTTAGTCTACTTCAAAATTGAAGCTGGTTTTCGTCGCAGCCCTGGCGAATAGCTGGTACCGCAGCTCGTCAAGGTGGTTCAAAAATGGTTAAATTTTGAAAGGCTTTATCTCGGAAACTATTAGGTCTACAGAGACAAGTTTCGTCTCATTTTGTACATACTTTAAAAACGTCCTCGTTTTTTTTTTATTGACAAAGTTGCGTTCGGCGCTCGAGGTCACAAACTTGGATTATTCAAGTCTAATAAACAAGTCTGCAAAAAATCAGAACAACCGCATTTGACGCAAGCTCATGATGACTAAAGTTACTGGAGAACGAAAGAAAAGTCGCAGTACATTCAGTTTTTGCAAAGGAACAAAGGCGAAAAAAGTTGCAGTACGTCCTTCATCTCTCGTGAAGGAACTAGTGCGTAAAAAAAAGCAATAGTTCCTTCGGATGTTCCTTCCTTTGCTTTTTTTTACCGCAAATAATCCCAATATTTAGGGTAGTTGCCGTCCATGTGACTTGCGTTGTTTCTCCACCCTGTCGCGAACAATGGACCTTCGTGCCCTGGTGTTAAGGCCTGACGAGGACCGTCAGCATCCGTGAACTTTACATAAACAATATGTAACAAATGTATAATGTTTATAAATGCTGCCACGTGCCAGTGGTCACGTCCCAAAATAAATCTTCTTGAAACCAGTCTTACCTCGTTTTTGAAAGTTCTGTTTTTGATGAGCAGATTGCTGTCTAAGGTTGTTAATAGTATGCTTTATTCGCTAATAGTTTATAACTCCAATAGTATTTATAGCGTACGGAGCTGTATGCAACCCTTGAGGTTGCCAAATGAGTTATTTAACTCTAAATTTTGGAAGTAACTCGCCGAGTATTCTGTTATACCTACCTCCCAAAGATAAACTTAAGATGCCACTAAGCACTTCTTTGACTCTACAAGGCTATCTATTCAAGTTTTGCTAGGTTAATATTTCAATCAACACTCATCCTTTCAGCGGCTACCGTCAAGATGTGGAGGAATTTATCAAGGAATATTCTGGCAACGTTGAAAAAGAGAATTCTAAATGTGATCAAGCTCCGGACGAAACAGATGCCGGGAATGGCGATTGGTGCCACCAAGAGCATGTCTTGCCCTGACTTTCAGAGAGCATTCAAGAGTAATTTTCCCCTTCGCTATGCCACACCGAAAGCGAGGTCGCAGACGTCCATCTCGCAGCCCTGTCGGGTTCAGCGTGACCCGTATACGCGCCTCCAGTACAACAACTTACGCTCCTCGCTGCCGTGCGCTGCGCGCTCTGCTATAGATTTCGTTACCGCGGGAAGCGGCCTGGACTACTCGACTAAACGCTTTGCTAAAAGTCACTCAACCTGCGACTGCTCCATCGCACGCCCTACCTGGGAATACTACAAAGCACGCCCTGTCCGGGACTACATCAACGCACGCCCTGTCCGGGACTACTCCAAAGCACGCCCTGTTCGGGACTACACCTCGACGAGGTCAACCACGAACTTTTCTACCTCGCGCAACTATGCCTCATTCTGGAACTGTATGACCCATACCGTGGAACCGCGCCGTTCCAAATGCGACCCGGCAAAGCAGTCCCCCGAACTGAGCAACAACAACGCGCTGCGCTTGACCGCTCACTGTAATTTACTGCCAAATTTCTGCTACCCGGATTATGTCCCACCAACTAATCCAACGTTTACCCCCCCGCCAAACAAAACCAAAGCGAAAGGTAAATCGAATTCAGTGGAGGATATGGTAAACACGTTTGCGTGTGCGGGGTCGTGCGAGAAGCCCACCGACAAGGGGCCCAGCGGCGGGCCCTGCCCTGGCGGCGGCAGCTGCCTGCCTCCTCCCGGCAACCCACCGCAGTGCTTGCAATTCATCAGTGGGTATTACTATTATCCCTACGGCACATGGTTCTGCGGGCCTTACCACGTGGCCACTACACCGGTCCCCGTTAAATTTTGCGGTGGGTGTCCCAGCTGAAGATCACTAATTCTGTACAACCGGCTACTCTCAGTGGTCCCCCTCAAACTTCAAACTTCTGTGACCCTGCGACAATATACTTTTATCTTCTGTTTGTAAGAGTGTAAGTCCTGATCTAGAAATTATACTTCATTAGCCCTTCCAATCCAATACGTTTGAATATAACTGTTGGAGACGAAACAGTGAAGACAGCGCCCGCGGCTGAAGAACTTCCCTGGTACAAGGGTCTTCTCAAATCGATTGTTTAATTGTCGTGCACCTACGAAAGACCACGCCTTGGGGATTTGGTACACGCTAAGCTATAAGAAAGCGGAAAAACTGCAAAGGGAAGAGTGTGGAACTCATGCGCGTGTTTTAAGATCTCCCTCTCGAGAGCTCGACGCTGTGCGAATAGGACACAGGTGTCTAACAAGGGTCGATAATTATGTTCTTAGCACCGTTTCTTTTTCATGGAATGTCCTTGTTTGACTAGATATGTATGCCAGAAATAAATGGTTAAGAGCAAATGTGTTTTTTCTCGCTATCTATGGGTGAATTTTTGAAATGGACGTTTTTCGTAATTTTGGTGGCGCATTTTTTTTGATAATTTGGTGGTAATGTATTTATATCCAGAATGAGATTCAAATTGTTTTTAAAATGCTGTATGAGGCACCCTTCTGAGGCTATTATTTTTATTAAAAATCTAATCATATATTTTGCGCCGCCGAAAATCACAACGGTGCCATAGAAATTACATAATAAATTAGTTAATAAAATAAGTAATGAACATATACGTTTACAAATCTTTTAAAACCTGTCTAAAACTTAAATTAAACATCAGAATGATTTTTAACATGTTGTTTACTCGAAGTAATTGTAACAATGAAATGTTATTATTTTAATAAGTGTTTGTTGTATCTGAATTTTTTTATTCATTTAGTATCGACATAATCTGATCATTTTCTTTCATTGAGCACCAGAGGGCCCTGCCAAGATGCACTACGCTAACTAGCGTTTCTATTCGTTTCGTTGTTAAACCAATCGCGTCACTGGTTGATGACGTGATAGGAAAAGTCACGTGATCTACCTGTGACGCGATTGGTTAAAAACGAAACGAATAGAAACGCTAGTTAGCGTAGTGCATCTTGGAAGGGCCCCTCTGGTTTTTCTGAAATCGAGCTGATACCCCACGGAATGAAAAATATTTTGATATGAGGATAATGGACAACGGGACGGGACTCTGTCCTTAGTTATTTTAACTTGGATCTTTACAGTAAAGAAAAATCATTGGGCGAAAACCTGGTTATGCATTACTAATTCTCCTAGTATTAGGTCCGCTGTATACTATAGTATACCCCCAGAATTATTTTTCGTTGATCAAGATTTAAAAATTACATCAAGACTTAAAACATTATATTAGGTATATTTCGATTACATTGAAAAATGAGATCAATTAAAAAATTAATGAATTAATCAATATTTACATTGACTTGTAATTTCGGTTGGGCATTTTTAATTATGGTGGACAAAAACGCCACCAAAATTACGCCACCGAAATTACTGTGAAAAAGTTTTTCAAAAATATCTGCTGTACTAAAATTTATAAAAAGATGCATTACAGGTTGAATTGAGATTGTAAAGGTCTGTTGTATAACAAAGATTAACTAAAACATACTTACCTACCGTTATACTTACTTTTGTAAATCAGAAGATGAACTAAAACATGCTTACATGGAGTACAGTCAACGCCAAAAATGTATAAGTACCTGTAGCCAAACCCAAGGCGCGAACTGTATAAAATTTTTTTTACCCATGGCTGTACTATCGGTGATTACAGTCTGTGAGCACACTTAGCCAGTACATCTCACTCTCTCTTAACGCATTCTTATACCAGTACTGTTTTTCGGACTTTCGCCAGGTGCCACATCTCTTGTTTAATACGGAGCTTGCCTACTGTAAGAACGCACATATGCGTTGAGGGCACCGGGTGGAAGTCAGGAGAACGCTTGTGTTGTGTTGCTGGCAGTGAATGCGTTAAGAAGAGCGTGTGAGAGCGAGTGAGATAAGTACAAATCCGAATCACCTAAGAGCTATAGGGAATGCAAATAACCGGTTATAACCGGTTTTATTTTCATACAAAAACGGTTAATAACCGGTTAAATTGCATTCCTTAGCTACCCTAATTCTGTGTTCAAACAGTAGCTCAGTGGTTAAGATTCAGTGACGTCTCAGATTTTTACAGTAGGCTTTAGGTATAACATTGAGCAAAACATAAATCCGACAAATGAAAATAAACTCTAGAAGCTTAAGTTGCCACGCGTAGGATTGAATTTCTTGATTCTAACAGTCATCCATTGGACATAAAACACTTTACAATGTTGATCCACAGGTATCTTGCCTCTTGTTGTATAGGATAACTAGTTGTATTTAATCACGTTAAAACAACGGCTTTTCCCACTAAAGACCGAGGTCAAAATGGTATTGCTAATAAAAATAAAGGAATTCTGCGCGCCGATAATTGGCACATTCCAAAAGCGTTTTATTTTCCATCTGGAAATAAATTACTCCTAAATAATGTAGTTTACGCAATTTAGGAATGTATCGTTTATATCGGTTATCGCTAGGTTATTTCAAATAGCACTCATCCTTTCAGCGAATCCCATCATGAAGAAGCAGAGTTTTCAAGACCTACTGGAGGCTGCGCTCCCTATGCGGTATAAGAATTTGGAGAAGATGTCTCAGAAGGCCGACGTGAGTGGTCAGGAGGGCGCAGTCACCAGAGGCGCCTCTTGCCTCGCCTCAACCACCCAACGAAGTGGCTACAAGTACATCACTCTGGACAGTGCGAGGACGCGGTCGGAAACGTTCCTCTCGGGCTATCGCCTATCTGAGTCACCCGAGCTTCCCACCGCTCACGGCGCGCTTTCCCTTTCTGATAGCCCTGTTGAAATACTGACGCAGATCTGTTGTGCGGCAACCCTGCCTTGCAAAACTGACGAGTCAACTGCCGTGACCGACTCTGTGGCCAGTAGTAGTGAGGAAACGACTTTAGCGAACACGTGCGCAAGCGTCTGCTTGGCCTGTGGCGGTTCCCTGCCTCCCCCAGGTTACACCCATCCAGGTTATTTACATAACATCTCCGGGTACAACTGTAACAGTTGCCCCTATGGCATGTGGTTGGGCGGGCCGTTCCATGTCAGCGCCGGAGGAGGGTGGAGCAGACCCTGTAGATATACCCCCTGCGGGTACTGCGGGGGTGGACACTGCGGCCCCTATGTTCCTTGCGGCACTTGTGCTCCCAGCGGCCCCTATCTTCCGTGTGGCGCCCGCACTGTATGTGGCTCGTGCTGCTACTCCCCTGTCGTACCAAATTATAGTCCAAACACACAAAATTGGTCAACTTTCAGTGAGCCTATAGCCCAAGATACTCCAGAAACTCTAGATCCAGAAATTTCGGATTACCCAGAAACTCCTCCCACGACTCCATGCGACTCTTGGCTTATGCCAAAGACTACCGTGGTAGAAGCAGACTTGATGAACAGGACATCCGAGCACGAAGGTGTCCCTGGGGTTGAGTGTTTCGCGCCTGAAGAATTAGCTCAAGAAAATGGCAGCACCAGCTACGTTAAGCCCTCGTTTGATAATCCTCTTCCCTCTAAAAGGTCCAAACCTATTTTAAACCGTCCAACGAAACTCACTTAGTCTGTACAAACAATTTAAGTACAAGGCTGTATAAAGCAAAACATTTCGCGACTAAACTATATCGAAGATTTATTTGGTTTGACTGAAGAACGAGGATCAACGAAGAGTAGCTGACAAAATAACAAAAGAAACCCTGTGCACGTTGATGTTGAATATAAGTTCAAAATGAAATTCAACAAGGAATTAAACTAATTTAATTTAATTTAATTTTGTTTTTCTCACGCTGTAGGCAGGGAAAGCGGACTCTACTCCTGAAAACGATGACCATGATCGATAGACCATGTTATTTTTACTCTAATAAAAACAACTTCCCGTGTGGTTGCCGGGTTAGAATAGTGCCACTCCATGTCTTCCCGTGGATGTCGTAAGAGGCGACTAAGGAAATAAAGGCTTTAAGTACTGTTCTGATAGGCAATGGGCTTGCATCCTGTCACTAATACACTGGTAAACACCTTAGCCTAATTTTGAAAAAATTGGTTACAGAATTTTAAAGTTGTGGGTAATTCCGTAGCTCTGCCTACCCCACTCTGGGAATGAAGGCATGAGTTATTTCCGAAAGTTTAAAAGTAAAATTTGATTCAGAATCAGGAGTACTAAAAAGGAACCGGGCAACTATAGACTGGGCCCGTATTATGGTCGCCGTTATCGCGGTGGATAAAGCTTCCGTCACTCTCGCACTTACTACTGGTCAGAAAGTGACATGTTTTATCTACGCTTATCTACGTCGATAAACACGACCATATCGGCCCGCTGTTACTCTAATCATCTTTAACCTCCTGCGGCCCACGTCAAATTTCATTAGTTAGAAAAAGAATCTTGAATCAGTCAACTAAAGTCAAAAGTCACTTTGATTAATGTCCTAAATTTAGGACATTAAGCCGCAGGAGGTTATGTTTATGTAAAAGCAATGTAGGTTATTTTTCAATGAAATTGTCTTATTGCTATTTTATAAACTCATACGTGTAATATGGACCTATGAGGAGCAACATAGTTTCAGGGCTCTTGACGCATAATGCTCTAAATCCGGAAAATGTTTAAAACGCCGAATGACCTAAACGCATAATGTCCTAAACGACACAATATGTAGATTAACAGAATCTCCTATTTCTGGGTGGTTTGGCCCTCCGGGACTGCTGCAAAGCTAACATAACCTAAACCTACGTCATATTTATCCCGTCCGACTGTAGTTTGTGTTATTTAACTGGATATGCATATGTGTCATTTTGCGGCTAGGACATTTTGCATCTAGGACATTTTGCGTCTAAGGCGTTTTGCGACTAGGACATTTTGCGTCTAGGGCGTTTTGCGTCCATTAAATAGGGCATTATGCGTCTGACCTGTTTCAGGAGATAATGTAGTATCTCTGGCTACTTAGAAAGAACATTTTTTATTGATAAAAGATACATGTGGGGAAGCTATTCATGGATATGAGTTAGGGCCTGTTGTTTGATCAGGGACCCAATTCTCGTTAATTCGAGATGATTTTTCATGCGAGATATGTCGAAAAAATGTATGCAGTTGACAGTTCATCTCGCATGAAAAATCATCTCGAAGACACGAGAATTGGGTCCCAGTAGTTAACCTAACTAATTGTTAAAATTCGAAAAAGGAATCGAAAGTTTGACACATTTCCTTGAGATTTAACCATTAGTTATGATTTTTAACAATTAGTTTAACTTCTGATCAAACAACAGAGGCCCTACTTTGAAAATCGAAGTTCGAAGTTACGTTAGCTCCATCTCTGTCACTCGGCATTCGAAACTAAATCGAGAGAAAGGGATGGAGCTAACGTAACTCCGAACTTCGATTTTCAAAGTTGGGTCTCAGGCCCTAAGACGTTCGATCGTTTGATACAGTCACCATCAAATATATAGGAACAAGATGCTCAAAATTGTCTGAACTTACTATTTTTACAGGCATAAGAGCATGTGCAGATATTTTGGAGCACCTTGTAAGCTCTGATATTTCCTTGCAGACGTTGCAGACCCACCGTACCCGTCGGCCGTACCACTGGGGCACGTTTTATAAAGCTACAAGTTACAATGTTATAGTACAGGGGCACGTTTTATAAAGCTACAAGTTACAATTTTACAGGTCTAAACTGGCAACACTGCTCAAATGGCTGGCCGTCATTGGTCGAGGTTGTGTCAAATGGAAACTTGTAACCTGTAAATTGTAATTTGTAGCTTTATAAAACAGGCCACAGGTCTAAACTGCTACAACACTACTCAAATGGCTGGGGCACGTTTTATAAAGCTACAAGTTACAATTTGACCGGTCTAAACTGGCAACACTGGATATTAAATTATCGATAAATTTGTACTTTTCACAACACTGCTCGGAAATATGGCCATAGATGGTCTTGTTTGGGGTCACAAAACGTCACTTATAATGACACACCAAGAATATTTTTCTCGGCGTGTTTGCTGATTGGTCGAGAACATTGTTGTCCAACTTTAAGAACCAATGAAAATCAATCAATAAATTTTTATGTCAGCTCCTTAAAATGAAAAATTGAAATCGACCAATCAGAACACATCATTTTGTGTCGTAAAATATTAGGTGTATTTTTGCTAAAAGATACACAGACTAAAAACAATGTCACTGCTTTTTTTAAAATGTAATTCATACTTGGCCCCTAATTTCGAACCACTAGAGATGAAATTACATGGGAGATATGGCGAAACAAATACAATTTTATATGGAGTTGACATCTTCATCTCGAATGTTAGGTTTATTAATCTCGAGAGCCACGAGAACAGGGGTCCAGATTTAAAAAAAAGTTATCTATTGTAAAATTGGCGGTGATACAGCTTCTATACTACCTTTGAAAAACCGACGACAATCGACTAACACTATTGAGTTTTGAATATGAATTTTTATTTTATTTCCTCTCAGTAGTTGTGAAAAGCACTATGTCTGCCTCGGTAGAAAGTGCAATTTATGGACTCGTACACTAGAGGGCCTCAACTACGTTTCGGCCCTCTATATGACTCGTCCAAAAATCGCGTACTTTCTATCCTCTGCAACAATGTACTATTCTTATGACAGTTATGCGATAACGTATAATAATTATGAACATGCAATTTGCATACCTACCTATTCCAAAACAGAGGTCCTACTTTGAAAATCGTAGTTCGAAGTTACGTTAACTCTATTCCTTTCTCTCGATTTACGGCCGGACCATTTTCAAACCGCGGATAGAATAAGGCTTACTTCGGGTTAAAATTTGACGTTTGCCCATACAAAATGTGTCAAATTTTAATCCGAAGTAAGCCTATCTGTCCGCGGTTTGAATATAGCACGAATATAGGGTTCGGTCATTCATTAGTCTCGAATGACGAGTGACAGGGATGGAGCTAACGTAACTCCGAACTCCGATTTTCAAAGTAGGGCCTCAGGTAAACGGTGTTCATTGGGGAACCTGAGGCCCTACTTTGAAAATCGAAGTTCGAAGTTGCGTTAGCTCCATCTCTGTCACTCGTCATTCGAGCCTAAATCAAGAGGGAAGGATGGAGCTAACGTAACTTCGAACTCCGATTTTCAAAGTAGGGCCTCTGTGAAGAGAGAGCGAACGCACAAGGTAATATGCATACTCCATAGGTGATTTAGTGTTATAGCTTTCTTAAATAGAAATATATATATTATATGTCAGATATCTTGACAAAAATGTGGCAAAAAATCTTCGACTGTGTGACAGATCATAAGGGCTTGTAGTGATTTGACATGTGGAACTACAATATTCTCAAATGGCAACCACCAAAGTTTTGGGTTAAAATTGAATCTTGTTGCCAATTTCACTGCAAACAGCACTTTCATTTTCAAAGAAATCATCATCATAAATAATAATACAATTATTTTTACACACATTCTTATTATAATATTATGTACACAGTTTTGACAGTACATTATTATCTTATCTTATCACAAAACTGCCAATCCTTTACATGCTCAATTTGGAAGAAACCGGTTTTTAGAGTAGACATGTCGTAAACTTTACCGATTCGCTTGCTCAATCCCTGCGGAAGCCGCCCGCCATTGTCCGCCATTTTGGGGTGGCGTTATTGTTGTTCCGCGAGTGAGAAAAATTCAATAATTGACTACAAATAATCTAATTCGGCATGAGGACATGTGTCTGGTGAATAAATGCAGTCAATAGCCATGATGGAGGAGGGATATATTGACCCGCAGGACCCTGCTATGAACGATGTGGTGAATCGTGGAAGTGATGGAAATGAAAATATTGATATCTCTAAGGACTTCGGTGATATCAACTATGAAGAAAATTACGACGACGATGAAGGAGGCAACGGCTTCCGGGGTGGCCGCGGCCGAGGAAATTTCAGGTGAATATTCTTCTATTTTTTAGGTTCTGCCGTATGGCGTATTTCTACAATTTTACAGCATAGTGCGTATTTTACCGCCGTGCCGTTAGAACAGTATTTAATACGCATCGGAATTTGTGTTAATTCTAAACGTTTTCTCTAGGATTTTCTATATAATTAAGCTGGTTTAAAATGTCTACTACACGGCAATTCTATGCTTTGCCTGACATGTCTAACTGAGATGCTTCTAGGCTTTATAATTTCCATAATTTCCACGTTTTTTGTCTAACCATTCTTTGCCACATGAAGGTTAAAAATTATTCAATTGTATGCTATCTCTCATAAATAAACCATATTCCAAGAACATGTTAAGTTACCTTGTTTTACTTTGAATAGACAGTACAGCCAGACTTAAAGGCCAAAAAGTTTGTACTGTTCTCTTGCTTGAGATTGATTTCGTGAGAACCTATTTTTTTTTAAATCTTGTTTCTCTTAATCATGTGGCTAGGTGCATTGTTTGTATTTTTACATGAGACATGGAGAACACTGAATACACGGTTTAGTTGATAATCTGCAGCAACTTGCAGAGTTATGTTGTATTTTTAAATACAGGAGATTCACTAATGTTTTACCAAATCATCATTTGACAAACTATGTCATTTTACAAACTTTAATTTTGTAAGAGGTACTCCCGCTCCATTTTTTTGTGGTCAATACTCTAACCTAACCTAACTTATTTAATAAGCCCATGTAACCTATGTAATATGTAATGGTTTAAGCGAAATGAAAGATTTTTCGATCAAACGAACAGACCCCACGAAAGACATCTATAGATATGCAAGATGATAAAAAAGTACAATAAGTACATCATGCATGTAGTAAACATTCTTCTTTCTTACCTTCTTTCTTAAAAGTCTACTGCACGGTTAGCATTAGTTGTCCGCGACTTGTTTGTCGTTTGAATCTCCCTTTCCATCCAGTCAGTAAAGATAGAGATGCACTGAGCAAAAAGCGAGAAAATACAACTTGTTCTACCCGTGCCGATGGATGAAAGTGCTGTCCAATTCTTTTTCTCTCGTTTAAAATTCATCTAAGACTGTTCAAATAATGTTTTTTTTTATAAAATAGGTGTTGTGGTTCTGGAGAATAAACCTACAAAATTTCTCTGTCTTTATAATGTAAGGACTTATTGTCCGCAATTTGTTTGTTGCTCGGATCTCCCTTTCTATCTAGCTAGATATCTAAAATACCACTTGTGTACAGCCTAGGTACTACTATAGCATCTTGGTAAGGGCATTATAACAAATCCACATTAAAATTGTATGTCAATGACTTCCAGCATGTGAATAAATCCATTTCAGGTTCTAGCACATCTAGTAACCATAGAAAAAGCCTTTGCCCTTATTACATGGAATAACCATGGAGTAGCTAAGCCATGCTTTGTCCATAACTGTCGAATTCAAATGTCACAAGGAAAGATAAGGCTGCTGGGGCCCATTTCACAAAGCTACAAGTTACAAATACAAGCGGAAGTCTCTTTCTAACTCCTTTTGCAAGAAAGAGAGTTCTGCTTGTAATTTGTAGCTTCGTGAAACGGGCCCCTGGTGGCTAATTTGGGACTGGGTCATTTTGTACAACTGTCACCTAATATTTATTTATGTAACATCAGGTAAACTCAAATAACAAGCCATATAAAAGGCAAGAAACCAGTACAAACTTTTTTTTTTAATTGTTGCTTCTGTCCAATTGGACAATTTGCCAGTGTCAAGTTTGAAAGCACTGAATAGAAATTACAATGGAAGTGAGTGGCATGAGCTTCGCTTAGTATCAGACCTGTTGTCGCCAATACTCAAACTATCATAAAAACTACACGCCACCATGGAAAATGTTTTTGGTGCGGCTATCATTTTTACATTCCAAAATAGCACAATAAGGCATGCTTCTCGATTTATTTCCTATTTTAGAAATATTGAAATAAGCGATCGCAGCAAAAGTATGGTAGGTTTTGCCGAACTCTGCATAACCGTGCCACACGTTACACGCCCTCTTGACACTACTACTGTTTTTTTCTGTTCTGTGGTTGAAAGGTACACATACAAACTTGAAAGGCCTTGTTAATATTGATGCACTTTATATTGATTAAATGTAACAGTCAACCTAGCTCCTTGAAATTGTTATTATGCTGCCTAGCAACCAAACATACATACAGCATTGGCCTTGGGATAGAGCAAGAGAGGTCACCTAGGCACCAGAAATGACAAATTTAAAAGCATGAACAAAAGGGTGCCTCTAATCTCTTCCTATCCTAATGCCTCTCACAGGCTACACAGCTATGGTAAGATTTTATCTGTGTATAACAGGGGAGGGGAGTTGAAAGTTGATCTTTTGGTATTAATTTAATCTAAATGCTATGCTTAGTTTTACAGTCCAATACTATGGATCCTGCCATCGGAAATTTTAAATTTTATTCTCGAAAGGTCCTGCCATTACAAGGCCCTTGACATGCATATTATATTATATTATTCAGCAGTGCATTAACCATTCTTACTTGAGCATGGATCCATGTTTATTAATGTCTAATCATGTGAATATTAATTACCTATTGTATTAATGATAAAATCATAAAATCTGAATACCAATTAATAACACTACTTCTGTCTGTATGTTTATAAGGCTGATATTCTACATAGTATTGCAAATTGTTTTCTAAATGGCTACTTTGTATCTTATCATGTTATATGCTTGACAAAGAAATTATGTGCACATTCTCTGTAATCTAATATAGGCCTTAACGTAATATAACTATACTGAACTGTTACTTATATTTCTGTGTCTTTGCTGAATTATCCTTTCCACTAATATTATAAATGCGAAAGTTCATGAGTATGTGGTTAGTTTGTTACTTGCTGCGATGGCTGGACAGATTTGGATGAAATTTAGAATTGAGATAGCTTATCCTAGAAAATTAAATGAACACTGAATAACTGCCTAAGGGCCGATTCGACCAAACTGTAATAAGACTTAATCCGAGATTAGTCTATACAAATTCGGCGTTTAATCTAGGTATAAGACCTTATTCCAGTTTGGTCGAATCCGCCCTAATTCTTTGTTTTCCACTTTTAATAAGTGGTTTTAGCTGCGGCTCCACTGAGGCGGAGATGAGCAGAGTGGAGCGGAGCTGTGCCAATATTAACCAATAGAATCTAAACTAACGTGCGCAAGGCGCGCTCGACGTGACCGCATGCGGCTCCTATTGGTTAATATTGGCACAGCTCTGCTCCGCTCATCTCCGCCTGAGTGGAGCCGCAGCCAGGGGGTTTGGTTTACCATAGAGGAGATAACTCTATTTCAATTATTTTCAATGTTCGTAAGGTCCAAAATTGACGAATATTTTCCTACCGTTACTATACAAGCCTCGAGCTTAGTTTGGGACTACGTCAATTTGTGTGAGATTGTCTCCTAATATTTATTTTTATTTATTCTACAGGGGCAGAGGCCGAGGTCCGCCCCCCGGCTGGATGAACGGCCCTCCCCCGAACATGCGTTTCCGCGGCCGCGGCTACGGCCCCGCTGGGCCCCCGATGAGGGGACGGGGCTTCTTCCGCGGCCGCGGGGGCCCGCGCTACGGCCCTAACAACGGCCCCAACTTTGACAACAACTGGGGGCCTATGGGGCCTCCCCCGCCTGGCATGATGGGCGGGCCGCCGCCGTTCGGGCCTCCGCCGGGCATGATGGGGCCCGGCGGGCCGATGGGCCCCCCGCCGAATATGATGGGGCAGCCTCCGTTCGGAGGACCGCCTGGTATGCCGCCTCCTAATATGGTAAGTGAAAGACTTCTCATAAATATGTATTATTCATTTTATACTACACTTTTTATAATTAATTACTGCACTAATAAGAGGTTTGAAAGCCGTTTATTAAATGACTAGAGGACGGCCGCGACTTCGTACGCGCAGAATTAGTTTCCCGCTACTCCCCCCATTTCTTCCCGTTAGGGGCCGATTTCCGGAAAATCCTTTCTTAGTGCTCACTTACATCATGAAAGGAACCCCTGTACCAAATTTCAAGTTTATAAGTACAGTAGTTTCGGCTGTGCGTTGATATATAAGTCAGTCAGGTTTGCCTTTTATATATATAGATACATGATGTTGAGTGGGGACGCCCGGCCGGATCAGGCGGGCGGTCGATCGATCTTTCCGGTCATTCCGCCCTCGTACTAAAGTGGTTTTTTTCCATACAATACCTACCTAATACCTATTATACCTATTATGGAAAAACAAACTAAGTGATTACTTAGAAAAAAACTGAAAACAAAATCGCTGAACATAAATAGGGGTTAAATCAGTAGCTTTTTAGCTGCTCTATCAGCCCTAGTCGGTTTCAGGGACACCCTGTATACAAAACTTTCAACTTCATCCCAATGCACTTCAATCCCCAGGCATAACTCCCGCCTGGAGAGACATCTATTGTCTCTTCCTACATAACCACCTAAATTTATTCTCAGCCGGTGCATGATCTCTGGGTGGAGACGAAGACTGACGAGGGCAAGTCGTATTACTACCATTCGCGCACGCGCGACACCACCTGGACACGGCCGCAGGACGGGCCCACGTGCAAGGTCATCACGCAGGCGGAGATGGAGGCCTTGGCAGCTGTCGGTAAGAACAAAGAATTGATATTGTAGCTACATACTCACGCCTTCATTCCCAGAGTTACATTACCAACAACTCTAAAAACTTGTTGTTAATGTTGTTTAAAGTTACGCCCACACCGGTGCTTAAAAAACGGTGACGGTACGGAATTGCAGTGACGCGTCGTATCAGCACCGTTTTTGACGCACGCTCCCCACACTGCTGCTTAAAAAACGGTGTCGTTGCTTAAACAAACGACGGGGTCATAGTAACAACATGACGCCGTTTTTGACGTACCGTAATATTCGCACCGTTTTTAAGCATTGGTGTGGAGGGCATGCGTCAAAAACGGTACGGATACAACGCGTCACTGCGATTCCGTACCGTCACCGTTTTTTAAGCATTGGTGTGTGGAGCTTGCGTCAAAAACGGTGCTGATACGACGCGTCACTGCGATTCCGTACCGTCATCGTATTTTAAGCACCGGTGTGGTCGCAGCTTAATTCTGTGAATACATTTTGCACAATCAGACTAACATGTTTATCATGTGTATATTAGTGACAGGTTGCAAGCAATAATAGATATTCTAGCTAAAATCAAAACGAATCTGACTACATATATCGCTTTGTGCCTTGATCGCAATACGACCAGGGGCCATCCGTCACCTTCTGACTCGTAATATAAGTACCAGAGTGACGGATGCTTTATCCACATTTGACGCGCGATATAGACGCAGCCATACTAGGCCCGCAGAACTTTTTGCGACTACATCTGAAAAAGTCCGAGTTGCAATATGACCACATTGTTTTTTTTTTCTTATGAAAACATAGTCTAGGGAATCTAGGCTAATTTTTTTTTTTAAATTATGCACACCTTGCGCCTGATAAGAATCATTTCCGAGAAAGCAACTGACTGAAGCTTTAGTTTTTATTATATTATTGTGTATTTCTACATGCTCACAGTGGAGAGTAAGTTTTTATGGCCTATTATGCGAATTAATTCTTGCTTACTGGGATTATGATATGTATGATTCATGCTTCTTTGATATTAATGCTTTTGTCTGGAATTTCATAGTTATGTGGTCATATATGCCATAATAGTCAGAGTGCTGTAAAGCTGGGCAGGTGTTTGAGGTATCATGAAAACTTGTACATTAATAAATAAAAATAAAAAATGTTTTATTATATTTAAATAAAAAGAGGCAGACAGCTGAAGGGAAGTGGGGCTAAACTGTCTCTTGAATTTTTAAAGTACATAGTGATTTTGTTTCCTACCTTCCGTGGTCCGTAAGGTCCATAAAAATATGGTCCGTAAGGTCCGTAAAAATATGGTCCGTAAGGTCCGTAAAAATATGCATTATTGGTTTCACTCGCATGCTTGGGTTAGCTAAAATAAAACTTTAAAAATACCTTGATTTTTTTACATTTTCGTGAATAAATCAGAAACAAAAGAAAATCGAACGCTGATATAAGGCATACAGTGTTCTTAGGTCCTGCCACTACTCCACCTAAAAGTATAACCAAATGCCTCGCGGGGGCCAATCTTACCTTAGCTTAGCCTGCTAGCCCCTTTCTCGCTTATTGGACTCACAAAAGTTATGCACACCTCATGGGATTGAGCAAACTCGGATTACACAGGTTTATATTCTATTGGCAAATTTCTTGGTATGGTGGGTTTTATGAGGAGTTTAACACCATTAACGCAGTCTGCATGACTCGACCACCTATTGTCTACTTCCCAACCTTTGCAACATACTATTATACTCACTTTACTTTTTGTGTTGCAGGCCAGGTGCCAGGCATGCCGGGACCGCAGCCCATGGGCATGGGGGCTAACATGGGACCCGGTGGAGGCATGGGACCGGGTGGAAACATGGGACCGGGTGGGAACATGGGACCAGGTGGGAACATGGGCCCTCCTGGTGGCGGCATGGGCCCTCCTGGTGGCGGCATGGGCCCGGGTGGGAACATGGGCCCTCCGGGTTCAGGAATGGGCCCCCAAGGCTCGGGTATGGGTCCTCAAGGACCGGGGATGGGACCTCAAGGGCCAGGCATGGGTCCCCCGGGATCCGGCATGGGTCCTAGCCCTGGGCTGGGGATCCCGGGCTCGCAGCCGCCGGGCCTGCCGCCCTTCATGACGCAGCCGCCGCCTTGGGCCAAAGAAGGTAACTATCACAATACAAGGTGAAATCGAAAAGTCAAGTCGTGAATCGAAATCAATTTTTCCACTAGTGCTAATTGTATTTAATCGTCTCCTTAATGATTCTTGCTAATAATACATCATTACTCATGGTAACCCTACTCGGGCCACGTGACTCACTTTCGAAAATGACTATGACTTTCGAAAATGTTTGTCTGCTGACTAGGTTGTAGGGCGACCATGAATTAAAATAAATTAAAATAAAACAAACTAATATTACAAAAAAAGTTTGCGTTATTTAAGATAAATGTTGGTGCAAGTGATTGTTAGTTAACTATGAAAAAAATATAACGATTCACGATTTAGATTTCATCCTGTATATTGCATAGAAAATAAAGTTCACAACAAAATGAGTAAAGACCAAAATGCGGGTAATACCGTTATCTCTTTCACTCACCCTTCGTATGTAACTCGATAGAAAGAGACTAAGCTAAAACTGTGTATTCCGTAGGGGGTGGTAACAAGGAGAATAAGGGCGACAGCTCTGTCCCGGAGGAGGCCGATGAGGCGCCGCCGGGCGAGGGCTCGCCCGCCCTGCAGCAGCCGAACGGTAACTATACTTCCAACACACTGGCTCGGAGATATTTTTTTTTACCACGATGTGCCACCAAAGTCCTAACCCTAATAAGTCCGACACGCACTTGACCGTTTTTTAAATCTTTTTTCACCATTGTATGTTCGTGTAGTGTGTACCTCCCCTAGCATAAACTGGTTCCTGGTTCCCCAGGCAGCCTGTCGTTCCCGCCGGGCGGGTTCCCGGCGGGCGCGCCGCCCGGGTTCCCGGCCGCCGGCGCGCCCGCCGCCTTCCCCGGCGCGCCGCCCGGGTTCAACCCCAGCCAGCCGCCAGGTACCACGTCAGTTAACCCGACACACCTGAACAGAACCAATTGTTGACGAACTCTTACCCCGTTACTAATAAATATACCTAGATATTTTTCTAGCAGGAGCAACATGTGGTTAGTGCTTGACATAATTATTAGAGAAATAACAACGTAGTTAAAATTAGGATTCTTTTATTCCAGTAGCACACAATCTACAGAAGGTCTCTAACAGAATGTTATTTTCATATATGTGCATGGCAACCGTCAATTTCAAATTATTAGTATACAAACAGCCAGTTGGTAGGTACAAACATGTAGTTTATATGCTCCAACAATAATTATAATATCGACAAACCTGTTATCGATAACCAACACTACAACGTCATAGAGGAAATACTCGTACATCATTAGATGTTAAGAAACTATTCACAATGTCCTGGAACTCATTGAAGTACCAAATATGAAAATAGCGAAATTATTTCATCAACGAAAAAAATGACAATTATATGTCATTTGATTTATATAACAATGTGGTGCGTTATAAAATAAATAAAAATAAAACATAACTAAAGTGTCCGGCCGTTAGGAAGTCAATCCTGACAGCTGTCATCGCAGTACAATTTATAACCTATTCTTCGGTTTGAGGTTATAATTTGTACTGAAATGACAGGTGTCAGGATTGACTTCTTATAGGCCGGGCACTTTATTAATTTATTGAAATTTTACATACCTACTTCGGTGAAAATCACTCTATGACGTTGAAATGATAATCGATAGCAGGATTGTCGATGTATTTATTATGTCAAGCACTATCAACACGTCGTTCGTGCTAAGAAAATCTCTAGGTATACTAATAAACGTTTGGTAACGGTGGTATAGCTATACAATGTTTTGTCCTTATCTGTCAAATCCAAATGTCACTATGACAGATAAGGACAAAACATTGTATTGCACAAACGGAAAATAACAAACTAAAAGACTTGACAGAAGCGCGTGGAGCTAACCTCATGTGCTTCTGTTTAGTCCACCAGAGTAAATCTCTTTAACCGAACAATTGTCCTCGCGTGTGATATCCATGGACTTGTTTCTCTAATAAGTCCTTGGCGATTGTCTAAAACTCGATACTGGCGAAATACACCTTGTTAACACAAGGAGTGAAAGCCATAAATTAAGAAAAAACTAAAAAAAATGAAATATATACACAAAATTTATGTCTCCAGCACGTTATAACCACCTTCCGTTTAGGTTCACTTCGTCCACATTCCCATTTCGTTCACATTCCTACTTCGTCAGCAATCCCATTTCGTCAACAATCAATTCCCATTGCGTCCATATTCCCATTTCGTTCACATTCCGACTTCGTCCACTTCCTACTTTGTCAACATTCCATTTCCTAAAACGACCACAATCAATACGACCACAACCTAAAATGACAACATCCCATATTGGCCACATTGTATAACGAACACATTTTTAAAATGACTAGTTTCTACAAAGGCCACATTTCAAACTGTCCATTTCTTAAAATTACCACTTCTCAAAAGGACCAGTTCCCACAATGACCACCTCCCAAATTGACCACATTCCTCAAATAACCACTCTTAACTTACGACCGTCTAGCCTCCTGGTACAAATAGTGGTCATTCTGACAAGTGGAATTTTTAATTTGT
Organism: Acleris cristana; assembly: GCA_948252455.1. Taxonomy (NCBI): domain Eukaryota; kingdom Metazoa; phylum Arthropoda; class Insecta; order Lepidoptera; family Tortricidae; genus Acleris; species Acleris cristana. The sequence goes on along the minus strand of OX411798.1, from coordinate 1,145,399 downwards.
GGTCAATTTGGGAGGTGGTCATTGTGGGAAGTGGTCCTTTTAAGGAGTAGTCAATATAAAAAATGTATAGATAATGGTACGGAACCCTTCGTGCGCGAGTCCGACTCGCACTTAGCCGGTTTTGAAGTACCTAAAAAAACGCAGTATAGAAGACACACAAATTGATTGATTGATTTTCATTGGTTCTTAAAGTTGAACAACAATGTTCTCGACCAATCAGCAAATATGCCGACAAAAACATTCTAGGTGTGTCCTTATAAGTGACGTTTTGTGACCCCAAACAAGACCATCTATGGCCATATTTCCGCGCAGTGTTGTGAAAAGCTTGTTTATCTACACTCATATCATAAGTTCTCTATAATGCGTTCAGAATCCGTAGACAATGACCAGCATTACTTGATACAATTTTACTATGATATGTTTTCTTATCTGTAGCTGTAATGAAAAGTTAAAATTACGATACAACTTTGATAAAGTAATGTTGTTCAAATTTGGAACATCTTCCAAAACCAACAAAATTCAAACAGGGGGCCAATTCTAGTATCAATTGAACGTCGACTCGGTATATTTGAAGTAAAGTGTCGTACGCCATTTTGAATTCGAATGACATTAGAATAGAGACTTTGTTAGTTTATCTATGATTTAAAAAAAAACATTCATATTCGTGACACAGGTTAGCTTTGCCGCCATGTTTGTTCTGCCGCCTACTGAACGCATCTTAGAGTACTTATAATATGTGTGTAGATAAAGTAATGTATGTAACTGTACATAATTAGGCCTTAAAACACTCGTGTGATCTTATTATGAAACTCGCCTTCAGCTCGTTTCATAAAACCACACTCGTATTTTAAGGACCCTCTTTATGTATCAGTTACATAAAATACTATTGCGTGCAGGCATGAACTTCCCGGGCGGCTGGGGCGGCTGGGGCGGCTGGCCGCCGCCGCTCGTGCAGCCGCCGCCGCGCGCCGCGCTCGCGCAGCCAGGTACACACCGCACCTACCATACTCTCATTCAGACACTTATAATGAGCGTTGCCATGGTAATAACAATGCTATAATAATTGTAAAAGAACTGTTATTATCATGGCAACGCTCATTATAATACTGTTTTCGCACTTCGGGTACGCTATAGATGGTATTCTTAGGTTAGACGATGATTCCCCGGACATTCTGACCAAGTGGATGGATTCAACTGATGAAATAATGACCGTGTAACCTCCCTCTAACTGTTGTATCGTTAATTTCCAGTGGCGGCGACTCCTGCGCAGGAGTCGGGCTCGGCGGCGGGCGCGGGGCCCGCGGCCGCGGGGGACTCGCCCGCGCTCGCGCCGCCCAAGGAGATCACGGTAACACCGAACTACTATATCACTATAGTACATTGTTGTAGAGGCTAGAAAGTAAGCAATAGATGGCCCGGCAGTGCCTGGGCCCTCCATTCCCAGGTCTCCGGAAGGGATTTTCATCTCTGCCCCTTTTAAATGTAAATTTCAATATCCTGCTAACAAAAGCAAGGACTTAAGTCTTTGGCTCTTCAGGCGACAAACCAAAAAAAAAAAGCAATAGATGGACGAACTAGCTTTTGCCCGCGACTCCGTCCGCGTAGAAGTCGTTTATCGCTGCTCCCTCGGGATCTGTCTAATTTTCCGGGATAAAAAGTACGGCCTATGTCCTTCCCCGGGACTCAAACTATCTCCATACCAAATTTCATCTAAATCGGTTCAGCGGTTTAAGCGTGAAGAGGTAACAGACAGACTTTCACATTTATAATATTAGTATGGATTTAACGCTCTCCCTAAAGATAAGGATCTAATTTCCGGTAAAAAAAATCAAATCACTCGAGCTTGGAGCAATTAAACTCGGTCACGTGACACCGATGACGTAGCACAGCAGACGACGGGATTAAATTATGAGAAGCTTTTGGCATACGAAAGATTAATCTAATCCCCCCCCCCCCAGGTGATCCCGCCGGAGCTGGCAGCAGCGGCGGCGGAGTGGAGCGCCCACCGCGCGCCCGACGGCCGGCCGTACTACTATCACGCCGCCAGGCACGAGAGCGTCTGGGAGAAACCCAAGCCCATGAAGGACCTCGAAGGTACCGTATACACCAGCGTCCCTCATCTCTTGGACATACGATTTACTGTCATTAGGTACAAATGAAAAATCGTCCACGTGAAATAATCATTCTGAAAATGGGTCAAAAGTAAGTGTCTAAAGTGAATTTAGTCAAAATGTAATTGTGCTGAAAAGTATTTACAACCAAATTTATTTTCGTTGTAAATTAATTAAGTCCCAATGGAATTTTGTCCATTATAAATTATGACCAAAATGAAATACGCACAAGTGAATGTAGTGTAATATGAATTAATACCATATAATATAATATAAATTGTACAAATTTCAGGTAGGACGTAGGATTCTCTTTGGGTTTTTGACAAGATGGCGTCGCTTTCTTAATTGTTTTTGATTTTTTGCATATTTTGTTGTTTAATGGATAGTAATGATGTATTAATATGCAGTAAATTAACATTCAAATGTGCAGTATAATGAAGAATTCAAGTTTGAACACGTATCGCCTTTGGAAGGATTGCTCCAAGAAAATCCCATCTGGTCTTCGTAAAGTTCTACCTACATCGCTTCACGGAGGCTAGAGGATCACCGAACAACGTCGAATTATGTTTTTTTTGATATGTATATGTAACTCCTAACCTTGACACTGGCAGAATTGTCCCAATGGATGGACAGAGGCCATTTAATAAAGAATTGAATTGAATAGGTAGGACGTATTTACAATTGGTCATATTTCTGAGTGTACGTAAATACAAATAGAATGATTCCATTTTAGACGTTTTTCAAGATGGACAATTTGCCTTTTTGTTGTATTTCAAATGGTCATTTTTCTGAACTGACGTATAATTTCAAGTGGACGATTTTCCATTTGAACCTAATGACAGTAAATCAAATATAACGGCTCTTTGCCGTTTGACCCTATTTTCTAGTGAAACCCAAATTGTTTTTTTTAATGAAAATGCGTTGAGCCTAGTTTGATGGAAGAGTTTTATATATAGAGATTAATTTTGTTTTTTTTTTTGCAGAGCTGCAAGACAAAATAGCTGAAGAAAAGGGAGAGAAACCTGAGAAAAAAGACAAGGAGGAAAGTAGAATTGAAGGTGAGTGTTTATACTCTAGCGAAGACGCAGTCCAGTGGCTGGCAACACTCGGTTTATATCAACAAGTTGCACGACTTGTGTCTCAAAATAATATACTATAGACCTAGCCAACATCTAAACGCTGCTGTAATGTAAAAAACCGGTCAAGTGCGAGTCGAACTCGCGCACGAAGCGTTCCGTACCATTATATAATACAACATTAAACACTTACCAGTTGCCGTTATTAATATCGAGCAAAAAACTGAAAGAACGTTTGTTGCATGGGAGCCCCACTTCAATATTTATTTTATTCCGTTTTTAGTATTTGTTGTTATAGCGGCAATGCTCTCGCATTGTTGAAGAAAATCTCTAAGGAAGCCTCGGTCAAGGAGGCTGGTTGCTGGAGTCGTATAGTTCCTTTTTTTCCCTATGCACTACTGCGTGGCACTACCGTAACAATTTTTCGAACCAAAAGCAACTTAACAGTGTCGACGGAGCTCCGCTACCGCGGAGCACCTACTTCTGGGTGTTCTTGGCCCTTCGGGTCTGCTGAAGATCTAACATAACCTAACCCTACCTCTTATTTATGATATTAATATTGACCAGTAGTGCCATTTAGTTGTGCCACGGGAAATACATTACGCGCGACCTTGACTGCGTCTTGACCGCGTTACCTCATACTCGTCCCGCAACGGCCTTTTTCCCGGTCTCATCAATAATGTACTATTATTTTTCTCCATACCATTTTAAACCCTAAGGCCTTGTCTTACTCATGTCTCTTAACGCGTCCGCAGTGATCGACGTAGAAGCGCACGCGGAAGCGCAAGCGGCAGCGGAAGAGGCGGCCGCTCGCCGCGCGGAAGAAGCTCGCGAGAACGAGGCGCGCGAGCAGGCCGCGCGCGAGCAGCAGGCGCGCGACCAGCAGGCGCGAGATCGCGAGGACCGCGAGCGGGAGAAGGCCAAGCGGAAGAACAAGCCGATCTCCATCATGCCGATCACTGGGACGCCTTGGTTAGTAAGATATACCGCTTCGATAGTGCTGATAACCTAGTACTTTGTATCTGCCAAGGTGCTAAGGGGTTAGATTCTTAGGGCCTATTTCACAATCGTCAAGTAAAGCATATCTGACATATAAATTTAGCCCTTTCCTTTTCTTACCCTTGAACAAAGACAAGGAGAGAGCTAACTTAACTGGCACATAAATTTACTTGTCGATTGTGAAACAGAGGGGCTAGACAAGATGCATTACGCTAACCAGCGTTTCTATTCGTTACGTTTTTAAACCAATCGCATCACTTGTAGATGACGTGACACGAAAAGTCACGTGATCTACCAGTGACGTGATTGGTTTAAAAACGAAGCGATTAGAAACGATAGTTAGCGTAGTGCATCTTGTCTAGCCCACCAGGCCCTTAGTAAAGTTAGATTGTTAGTAATAAATAACAAGGGACAGTGTCATACAAGTTGACCTAGTCCCAAACTATGCTCGAACTAACGATCAACACTCGACTCATCTTGTTGTGAGGGTGCGTCAAAAACTACGCCATGTTGTTACTATGACCCCGTCTTTTGTTTACGCCACGACACCGTATTTTACGCAGCGGTGGGGTCGCATCTTGATATTGTGTTGTGTGTTATGTATAGCTTGTTTCAAGAGAGTTGAGGTCACGCACACAACAACACTGTCATGTAATGACAGCGGGATTTTGGAATTACTGTTCTAATATTGTACCGATAGCAAGTTCAACACTGAACTGCAAGAAAGACCAAAAAGTTTCTTTAAACTATTTTGTTAAGTATTATGTAGAACAATTCATCGACTTCAAATAAAACAGAAAATAAAATATTTTGACCGATTTTATTTAAATAAATGGTTTATAATATGAATAAATAAAGATCACATATGCGTAGGTATATGAATATAATTCTAATCGTAGAAGCCAAAGAGAATGGAACCTAGGATTGATCTTAACTTAAATCAATCTTAATGAATCAGATGAAGATATGCCAAGTGATGATGGTTTATAAAAGCATTTTTTTTATATTTTTTACTGCTTTTGATACTTATTAAAAATATAATTAAGCGTTTTTATTTACATTTACATTCACTCACTCATTACATTCTTATACCTATACTAGTATAAGTGATTTAACCTGTGTATCGCTGCGCAGGTGCCTGGTGTGGTCGGGCGACGGGCGCATGTTCTACTACAACCCGACGACGCACAAGTCGGTGTGGGACCGGCCCGAGCAGCTCGTGGGCCGCGCCGACGTCGACCGCGCCACGCACTGCCCGCCCGCCGCCGTCACGCAGGTACACAGACACATACATACACGGACATACAGACAAGTACAGAAACATGCACACATACAGTGGTGGTCATATAATTAAGAACGCTTATTTATAGGGAAGATTTTTTCCAACTAACAAGTATAACTAATTGCATGTATTTTTTTGTATTTCTCTCGGTATCGCAAAACTTTTCCATACTACCGGTACGTTCGTTGATACACATGATTGGCAAAAAAATAAATAGATAAACTTTATACATTAGATCTGAACCTAGTATTACTACTTACTGGCTGGTCACATAATTAAGAACGCTGAATAGTTTATTTTTTTAATCAAATTTAAATAGAGAACACTCTGTAGTTCTGTGGTTGTAAGTCAATATTCTTATGATTTTGGCGCCATTTAGTGCTGTAAGAGTCTATAAGGTGACTGCTTTATATGAAAACAATGGGGAAAAATAAAAGTTGTGATAAATCTACAAGGCAAGTAATAATAAAACTTCGCGAGAAGAATTGGTCGTATAAAAAGATAGCCGACCATCTGCAATGCTCAAAAACGATGGTTTTCCACGCTGTGAAGCACTTTGCCACGTATCAAACTACTTCAAATGTTCCGCGTTTACCTAAACGGAGAAAGTCATGTCGTCGAGATGATCGAAATATCATTCGTTTGGCAAAACAAAATCCTTTTAAAGGATCCAATGAGCTGAGAAAAGAATATTTTGGTGAAAACAACCCTTCAGCAATCTCGGCACGCACTATTCGAAGGCGTTTGGTAGAAGAAAAGTTGCACGGAAGGATAGCAAGGAAGGTGCCCATGTTGAAACAGTGTCATAGGCAAGCCAGGCTTGCATTTGCAAGAAAGTATGAAAACTGGACAGTTAGACAGTGGAAAAATGTTCTTTTTTCTGACGAGACAAAAATAAACAGGGTATGTTCTGATGGAAAACGATATGTACGACGCCCTCCGAATAAAGCATTCGACCCTAAGTACACAAAAGTGACATTAAAGCATGGTGGGGGAAATGTGAAAATTTGGGGGTGTTTTTCTGGACATGGTGTTGGACCTGTTAAGTTGATAGAAGGAAACATGGATCAATTCCAATACAAAAATATACTGGAAGAAACAATGTTACCTTATGCTGAAGACGTGCTTCCGGTTATTTGGACATTCCAGCACGACAATGATCCAAAGCATACTGCACGCACCGTTAAGGAATTTCTCACATCGCAATCAGTTTCTGTCTTAGATTGGCCAGCTAACAGCCCAGATCTAAACCCAATAGAGCATCTTTGGTGCGAAGTCAAGAAAAAGGTTTCAAATCGACAGTGTGGCAATTTAAGAGAGCTGTATGACGTTTTCTTAGAAGAATGGAAGTCTATCTCTCTTGCGAAATGTCAAAAATTGATAGAGTCAATGCCTCGCCGGTGTAAAGCAGTAATTAAAAGCCGTGGACATGCTACTAACTATTAATTTTTGTTTAAAATGTATTAAATAGCTTTTTTCCTTTACGCACTTCACATTAATGTGATTTGTTTATTCTAAGTTTCATATAAAACAACTCTCGAGCAATTTAATAAATCGTTCTTAATTATTTGTCCAGCTTCATTACTATTTGCATTTGTTACTATAGAGAATAAAAAGAAATTGTAAAAGAAATAGTTAGAAATTTTATTCTATATTCCTAATCCCGTTTGCTCTATTCATGTGGCTATTTCATAACATAACTAGTTACTTCTAAGAAGGAACACATAACTACACATGACATGATTTAAATAAATGAATTCTGGAACTTCAAATCGTTCTTAATTATATGACCACAACTGTATATGTGCACTCGCACACTTACACTCACAGATACACACACACACACACACGCACACACACTCGCACACAAACTCACACATACAGACAAGTACAGAAACACGCACACATACACTCACACAAACACGCACACACACACACACATGCACATACACTCGCACACAAACTCACACATGTTGTGTAGTTTTAAAGATCTAAGCATACATAGGGACAGACAGAAAGCGGGAAGCGACTTTATTTTATACTATGTAGTGATTTCAAGGACATCATTGAAGTTTGATATTAATCAACTCAATTGTAGATTTGTACAGTTTCTCGTGATAGGGCCCAGATTGTAAGCAAAATAAAGTTATCATGTTGTCGCAGCTTGCTTCAGTCCAGTACTTAGTCTGCTCAGAGTTGTAATTGTGTTGTTTCAGTATTTCCAGCGCAAGGAGGCGTCGACGCCGACGCCGACGCCCGCCAAGCCGGTGAACGGCGAGCTCAAGCGGAGCGCCGACTCCGAGAGCGACGACTCGGACGCCGAGCCCATCAAGAAGGCCAAGCCGGATGAAGGTACAATCTATCTATATATATAAAAGGCTAAACTGACTGACTGACATATCAACGCACAGCCGAAACTACTGTACCTAGAAACTTGAAATTTGGTACTGGGGTTCCTTTCATGATGTAAGTGAGCACTAAGAAAGGATTTTCCGAAAATCGACCCCCAACGGGAAGAAATGGGGGGAGTGGCGGGAAACTAATTCTACGCGTACGAAGTCGCGGGCGTCCTCTAGTAAAAAATAAAAGACTATCTATTTAACTACATACATACATTAAATCACGCCTGTTTCCCAGAGGGGTAGGCAGAGACCACTTCTTTCCACCTGCTACGATCTTGACAAATTTAATCTCTGTCGCTTCTTCCACATTCATACATCGAGTCATGCACGAACGTCGGTTTCAATTCGGCCCTTTTCCAGTATTTCTCCGATTTGATTCGAAAAAGTACGCCTAGGGTGGCCCCTTCCGACCCTTCCACTCACTTTAGCTCTGTATATCTCTTTCGTCTATGTACCTATATCAAACAAATACACATTTACAAAAAAAAGTGAATTGTAAAAAAGTTTGGTGAACGTGGTGGTCGGTGGTTAGCCGTGGTGTTCAATCCATTGGTTTGGGAAGTTTTGAATGAGGTGTTATAGTTAGGGAACACTATCAACGTGCAGTTTTCATACATAGCCAAGTGATTCGCAGAAAAATCAATACATGTAAATATTTAATATTATTTTTTACAATCTTTTACGTCTGTCCCCAAATTGGGTAGGCGTAGACTAAGGAAAGTCAGATGCACCAGTCTAAAAAGTTTTGTTTCCTCGTCATTCATCAGCTTCATGCACGTACAGTCGAGTTCATAAATGTGTACAATAATGTTATGTTATGTTATGTCTATTTAATGTCATGTTTAAACTGTCATATACGAATTGTCACAGCGATTAAAGTGACAAGGTACTAAAGTGTACACATATTTATGAACTGGACTGTACGGCGGCTTTTAACTTGGCCTTTATTCAGTACATCGCGAATCTGATCATGTATGTGGGTCAATCAACTTTTTATTGTAGCTCGTTGCCATGGTGACGTCTCCTGAGTCACTCTTTAAAACTATGATTTCAAAGGATACAAGTTTACTAAAAATCAGTTTTATTGCCAATTACAAACTTCTTTTATGTCCTTTCTTCTGAGTGTGCTAGAACTCCACTTTCGCTCGTTATTCTCTTTCGTAACTCTTTCTCTTACACCCTTACTAATAAACGTTGAGTAACGGTGGCATAGCTATACAATGTTTTGTCCTTATCTGTCAAATCCAAATATCACAATGACAGATAAGGACAAAACATTGTATAGCTATACCACCGTTACTCAACGTTTATTAGTAATGGGGTAAATGTATTAATTGCCTAGTTGGTAGTGACTTTGCCTACGAAGCTAGCGCTCTTGGGTTCGATTCCCAGTATGGGAAAAATATTTGTGTGACAAGCGCGAGTCTTGGATTTTTTCTATGTATTTAAGTATGTATTTCTCGATATATGAGTAAGTTTGTTGTTGTCTAGTACCCATAGTACAAGCCTAGAGCTTAGTTTGGGACTAGGCTTAAGTATAAAATGTGAAATGAATTGTACCCCCAGCAGTATCAGCAGCAGCAGCAGCAGCGAAGAAGACCCCGATATCGTCGTCCCTGATCGACGCCGGCAAGGAGGCGCGCAAGGAGGCGGAGGCGCGCGCGGCCCGGCAGCGCGCCGTGGTGCCGCTCGAGCAGCGCGTGCGCGCCTTCCGGCAGATGCTGCAGGACCGCGACGTCTCCGCGTTCAGCACCTGGGAGAAGGAGCTCAAGAAGATCGTCGCTGACGAGCGGTACCTGCTGCTCACGTCCGAGGAGCGCAAGCAGGTCGGTACTACACTACAACCGAATTTCAAAGTCATTATTCCGAATTGATCGAAATTCCGAATTTTTCATAATTCCGAACGCAGTTTTTTTATAGAAAAGTTCGATCAAAACCGAAATAAACCGGTGTTAACCGGTATTTTTAAACCGGTTCCGAGCCCTGACTGCAACAAAAAGAAAGTCCCTTTAGGGCTTTCGAATATTTTGATAGGAAAGTAGTCTTTATAAACCTTGGAACATGAGTGTTTTTTCTATCTAACTATTCTATCTGAGAAATTCTCTTTTTTTGCCACTATGAGTGACATCTCCAGAATTAAAAAAAAAAATAGGTAGAGAACATCAAACTATGCAATAATCGTATGAATATAGCACAAAAAAATAAAAATATGAATATCGGTAACACAAAAGGAACTTTCCATGCAAATATTTTGGGACACATTAGAATATTATTTAATTATTGCATAGTTTGATGTTCTCTCCCTACCAGATGTAGTGCAGATGTCACTCATAGTGGCAAATAAAAAGAGAAATGCTCATCTACACTATTTAAGTAAAGGACGAAATGCAAATGCGTCTGTATTCCCGGAATCGTCTTGGTGTTTCCAAGGCACGAGTAAATAGGCTTTTTTCTGGGAACTCCCATTTGTCCGAATTTTCATTTTCAAAATTCAAATTTCTTTATTTGCTTAAAATATGGTACAATAGCTGTTAAAATATGAAACAAAACCAGTACAAAGACACATTTTGCCACAAACTAGCATGCAAAAATACTTACCCCCTTACTAATAAACGTTGAGTAACGGTGGTATAGCTATACAATGTTTTGTCCTTATTAGTCATTGTGACATTTGAATTTGACAGATCAGAGGGGCTAGACAAGAGGCATTACGCTAACCAGCGTATTTATTCGTTTTGTTTTTAAACCAATCGCGTCACTGGTAGATCACGTGACTTTTCGTATCACGTCATCTACAATACAAGTGACGCGATTGGTTTAAAAACGTAACGAATAGAAACGCTAGCTAGCGTAATGCACCTAGTGTTTATTATAAAAAACACATTAGGATGAGTTTATTTGGTATGATTATAGTACAGTCTAGGAAATATGTATACATCCCAGTCTCAAAATGTATACAGACCGTATTACTATGGCAATAACGTTTATGTGTACATATTTTTGCAACTATGTGCTGATATTTATTTTTACCCTTGACTGTACAAACCCTAAAGAAAAACAAACAAATACCAAAAAATCGTCAAGTGACACGAAATCGGAAATAATACTACAGCGTGGTGGTACGGTACCCTCGGTGCGCGAGTCCGACCTTTTTTACTAATAACTGCGCCTGCGCAGGTGTTCAACAAGTACGTGCGCGAGCGCGCGGAGGAGGAGCGCGCCGAGAAGAAGAATAAGCTGCTGCAGAAGAAGAACGCCTTCAAGGAGCTCATGGACGAGGCCAAGCTGCACTCCAAGTAATCTTTCACTTGTTTTTAGGGTTCCGTAGCCAAATGGCAAAAAACGGAACCCTTATGGGTTCGTCATGTCTGTCTGTCCGTATGTCACAGCCACTTTTTTCCGAAACTATAATGAACTTTAACCGTTGAAAGGGTCTAGCAGGCTAATGCCCGGTTTCAATATTCACGAAACGAATGGTTTTCTTACGTCTCGTTAAAATTTTACACATTTTGTACGTAGCAAATGTCAAATTTTAACGAGACGTAAGGAAAACGATTCGTTTCTTGAATATTTAAACCGGGCATAAGCGAACTAGAAGTGCCCCCATCGACGAATTTGGTCTCCAGGTGGTGTACTGGCAAGTCCTAAGAACACTATGCTTAATATCAGACCTCGATCTTCTTTTGTTTTCGAGTTATTCAGGATAATGTAAAATCATTTTGCCGTGTGTTGCCGGGTTTAGAATGTTGCCACTCCATGTCTTCCCGTGGATGTCGTAAGAGACGACTAAGGGACTAAAGGCTGTGTAGTGCTGTTAGGCGATGGGTTTGCAACCTGTCACTAATACACCGGATAACATCTTAGCCTGGTTGTGCAAAATGTGGTCACAGAATTATCAACAAGTTTTTGGAGTTGTTGGTGAGTCTGTGGCTCTGCCTACCCCACTCTGTTCATGTATGTATGTATGTATGTAAAATCATCAGCGTCTCATTGAAAGTGGCATATTTTGTAAACTGTTCAAGTTAGATTAACCAAACAAAATAATATTTGACAATAATAAAATAGGCTACAAAATATATTTTTAACCCGCATCATTTCCTTATACTTCATTATGTAAAAAAACATTTTATTTTTCTTATTTTTATTTTTATTCTCGCGGAGGTATACCTCCAGAAAATATGCATGGATAGCCACTAGTACCCGCTACATACACATATAAAAATATTTGCGTAAATCTTCGTGCGTCATGTCAAAAAAAAACATCGAATAAGTAGTTACGAGCATATGTAAACAAAGTACTGGTGCTGGGTGTAGATATGTTAGTATGTAGGTATATAACCTTTTCTAATTAAACCTATTTATAATGCATCGATGATGACGTGTTTTACGCATAACGTATGTTATGCGTAAAAAAAATGCGATCCTATAGGAAACCAATTGTTTCTCCTGATTTTATTATTTTTTCTTGAATTACCTATTTATTAAGACTACACCGAGCGTACGCCGGATGTACAGTGGCGCCCTCATCACTATTATTGTGTTTTCTAATAAAATAAAGTATTTTTTTTGAAATCGGACTGTGCATTTTTGTACTACAAATGAAAACACAACTTATAGGACATATCACATAGTTTAATAACAATTGACCTTTGAGTTATCAACTTAACGGAAAAAAGTGGCCACCTTTTCCCGTTAAGCTGACTACTCATACGGTAATTGTTATCAAAGTTTGTTACGTATCCCATAAATTGTGTTTTTACTTGCGCTACAAAAAAGCATCGTCCGATTGCAAGGAAATTCTTTAGTTAATTAGAAAACACAATAATAGTGATGAGGGCGCCATTGGACGCTCGACGTTTGCTCGGCGCAGTCTTAATTCTTAGTTCCTGACCGACACAAGCCTACCACTCGGAGCTCTTTTTAACCGACTTCAAAAAAAAAGGAGGAGGTTATACGTTCCACTGTATGTTTTTTTTTTTTTTATGTATGTTCACCGATTACTCCGTCAATTGTGGACCGATTTTAAAAAATCTTTTTTGGTTTGATAGAGTGTACTTTCGAGGTGGTCCGCTACAAAAAAGCATCGTCCGATTGCAAGGAAATTCTTTAGTTAATTAGAAAACACAATAATAGTAATGAGGGCGCCACTGTACATCCGGCGTACGCTCGGCGTAGTCTTAACTTTGGTCCAATCCGCAGATCGTCATTCAACGAGTTTTCCTCGCGGCACGGGCGCGACGACCGCTTCAAGGGCATAGACAAGGCGCGCGACCGGCTCGCCTACTTCACCGAGCACGTCGCCGAGCTGCGCAAGAAGGAGAAGGACGACAAGGACAAGAAGAGAGAGCAGGTCAGTTGCAACGCGCGCAGCTACGGGTAGAACGCTGGGCGGGCTGGTAGTACACGAATCGACGGGTTACTTTCGCGTCAGCTGTATCTCCTAAGGGGCTTCTAAACCCATATTTTCACTGCAATATGTGGCCGGCAACTATTGGTGTCTTTCTCTAACATACGAGTAAGAGAGGGACACCAATAGTTGCCAGCCACATATTGCAGGGAAAATATGGCCCGTTTAGAAGCCCCCTTATGGTTGATTTACATTTGTCCAGCAAAAGCGTGCCAGTAGAAGTACATTGATGAGTTGGTTGTCACGTTTGAGGCGAGAGCTATTGTAACGACGCAATGTACTTTTAGTGGCATGCTTTTACTGGACCAATGTAAATCAGCGTTTATACAAACATAAACAAAATATGCTCGATATTTCAATCAAGGGCGGTTTATAAAAAAATCTACTTAGTTCAGCGGGCCTATACTTCAATTGTTTAGGTACTTAACTAAATGTAAACAATATAACCACGTGATATAGTTCGTCAGCCAATAGGAGCAGAGCACTGATACGTCAAAGTTCGACGAAAGTTTCGATTGGCAGTTTAACTGAGCCACGTGGTTTGGATTGTTTACATTTAGTTAAGTACCTACAAATTGAAGTATAGTATGGCTGCGTCTATATCGCGTGTCAAATGTGGATAAAGCATCCGTCACTCTCGGTCTTATTTACGTGTCAGAAGGAGACGGATGCCTTACCCAAACTTTGTCACGTGATAAACGTAGCCATATTAGGGCCCTAAGGTAATGGCACCAATGTTCGACACTTTAAGCTGACATGCACCAATGATCGACACTTGACTCTTAATTCAAAGATCATACGGTCATAAATTGAGTGTTACAAAACAAATGAAAAACCCTTATCTTCTGTAAAATAAGAATCAGTGTCGATCATTGGTCCCTTGTCGGTTATTGGTTCCTTTACCTTATATGGCTACGTTTATCACGTGACAAAATGCGGATAAAACATCCGTCACTTTTTGACACGTTTACACGGTGGGGACGAGTAACCCGCCAAATTTTAACCATCGATTCTAGAGCCTATTTGGGGTATATAATGTGATATAACATGAAGTCCAATAAAGCATTATTTCCGAGATTTTTATTATTTAAAAAACAATTCCATAGTTAATTTAATATGAACTTTGTCACCTATAGCTAAAGCATTATTTCCTAAGAAATTGATTAAATTAATTTATGTTGTACGTTGATGATATTGCTACTTACAACATGAATCTTTCTTAGTAAATAATGCTTTAGGTTAAAGTGACAGGGTTCAAATTAAATTAACTATGGAATTGTTTTTTAAATAATAAAATCTCGGAAATAATGCGTTATTGGACTACATGTTATACCACATTATATACTCCAAATAGGGTCTAGAACCGATGGTTAAAATCCCTTGGGTACGTCCCGGGCACGGTATATAAGTACGAGAGGGACGGATGCTTTATCCAAATTTTGTCACGCGATAAACGCAGTCATTTTAGGGCCTTAGTCTAATAATTAAAAATGGTCACTAAAGTAAAATAAACGTCATGAAAATTAGTCTTACATTTATGTGCCCTGATACCCTAATAGGTGGTATCTCTAATTCAATTAACGAAGCAGATTGAACTCTCACCCATTAGTAATATGGTTGCACTTGCTACAGGAGTTCTGTCTTAGATACCACCATTTGTTTTTATTTACGTGATGCATTGGTAAAGTTGCCGTTTCTTAATTTTATTCCTTAATCATGGTCAGTTTTCTTTCAAAACAGCCCCTGATCGAGAAGATCTTTTTATTTAATTTACCTAGTCATATTTTGATGCCAATCGAGTTTTTTTTTTTTACTTTATGAGCCATATATTTATGATATTTTTACTTTTATAATAGTATAATGATTATGCTGACTCGAAAGGAAATCTGTCAAACTCAGTTGATAAGGCCTGTCAAAGCAAACTTTGAACTTGGTCAAGCTTGCACCAAAATAAACCTAATAATTATAGTCTTTAGGGTTGGCAATGCAATGGGTCTCAAAGCCTACTCGCATAACGTGTAGTATTTTCGAAAATCGACAATACAGGGTGACACCTAAGTCGTGAACCGAAATTATGGTTTCTAACGCAGCATTTCAAAGCGAATTCAGTGCATTAATTCCAAAAACCAACAATTAAACTTTGTTGAAGTAAAACTTAATTTATTTAAAGAGTAAAAATTACCAACCTTGTGGTCACCCTATTCTACTAGACGAGTTATGTATGAGTCTGACAGTTCAACGTAAGAAGTAGGGTAACCGTGAGACTCGGTAAATTTAAAATTAATAATTTTATTAAATATTACGAAATATTACATTTACGCGAGGGTGAGCGGAGATGTCGGTAGGGGACGTCCTAGACGGACGGTGATCAGCGACTAGCAAAACATCATATACGCATAATATCATACTAGCAAAACACGATATTTATAAATATAGAATCGTAGGTAGGTTTAGGTTATGTTAGATTTTCAGTGGGCTGCCCGGAGCCAAACCACCCATGAATAGGAGCTTAGTCGACACTAATTCATGTCTTACTAATAATTATGTTTTGCTACTATGATGTTTTGCTACTATGATGTTTTGCTTGTATGATATTTTGAGATATATTGCGAAAATGATACCCAACGAAGGAGATCTTAGAACCTCGATTTTCAATTTCAATTCGATTTTGTGTGTATGTTTTCTTCATACAAAAACATTATTTTTGTGCAAGTTGCCCCTAAGTCTGCTATTGACACCGGACATTGACTGAGTTTCCATCGTTTGCTGTCAACCATGACCCCAATTAAAATCAGCCTTGTGCCATTATTTATATATTATAAAGTCTAGGACAATCTAAGAGCTCTACTAAAATTTAGAAGAGGCAAAGCGTTTTGATAATTACAGTAAATTCAAGGCAGTAATAGAAAAGTTGTTAACCAGCGCAGTTTCGTTGCAAAGCATTTAAAAAAAGCGCTGTTGTTGAATTATATGAGCCATGGATATAAAAAAAGTTAATATTGCAAAGCGAAAAGTGTACACTTTTCCCGAATTCTCAGTAGTGCTCAAATAATTATTAAAAAAATGAATTATTCAGGTTTAATTTTTTATAGCGCACTGCAAATATAAAAGCATTTTGAAAATTTGAGTCATAACAATAATAAACGTAACTGCCGAGAGAAACGATTATTTTAAAGTAAATTTATCATTACTATTTTTTGAATGGCTAATTTTGGGTTCGACTCCTGGGGCTCTACTTTGAAATCAATAATTCGAACTTCGGATCGCCCCGTCACTTTCTTGCAAATTAGTGACGCGTCGAGAGCAAAAGGGATGGCAATAGACGAAGTTCGAATTACGGATTTCAAAGTAGAGCCTCTGATCTATGGTGGACCTGATATTTAATTCTGAAGCCAGTATCTAATGGCGAGTTCCATTGCCTCAGCTTATAAATAAAAAAAATGACATTTTCTAATACATTTTTTTGACATTTTCAGCCTCACTTCGGTTCGATCCCGAAGTTGATCCGTGACAAATGAGACTTTTTAAACGATGTTATCTATTATTTTTTTACAATTCGTAGAAATTTACTTTTTTATTAATTATAATTATTAAATTGTGTACTGGGTTCGACTCCCAGAGTACGACATTGCGAGCGAAATTTTAATTTTATCTTTTGCAATGCGAACAATGTTAATTTATATAAAAAAATTGAACATGTATTGAATTTTAAAAGTTGCAATTTTCTTTTGAACATATTTTAACCGTCTATGATATAGTTTTTGAAACTTTACACTAAAAACACAATAAAAAATTAAATCAAAGACGGCAATTATAATCGTTCCTCAGTTCCAATAGCTTAACTTCACACTTTTATACCGAGCGTGTCTCACGACTCTGTGTCCGCCATTTTGTGGCGGCGGCCATTTTGTGGCACGCTCATCTAACCACGTAGCGTCGGGTGTTGTAGCGGCGGCGCGGGCGGCGCGGCGCGGCGGCGGCCTAGCGATCACTTGCCCATTGACGAGCTAGGTATGCCTTTATTCGCTCGTTTTGATCCCACCAGGCAGGGCCGACGCTATTGGCTACGTTCACATTGCAGTACCACGATAATCGCTTTGTGTAGGTAGTAACTAACAAATTGGATACGTTGCAATATGTACCTTACTGATTTATTTGCTAAGGTTTATTTTGCATCTTATTTAATTTGTTAGGTATATTACAATTAAAACACTCCCCGTAGGCTAAACGCCTTCTCGGATTTCAAAGTGCGGGGTATCTGGATTGGAATTTACCCAAGGAGTGTCTCTTTTTTTCCCTAGGCACTACTGCGTGGCACTACGGTATCACCTTTTTCGAACTAAAAGCGATTTAACGGTGTCAACGGAGCTCCGCTCCTGCGGAGCTCCTATTTCTGGGTGTTCTTGGCCCTTCGGGCCTGATGAAGGTGTAACATAACCTAAACCTACATCCTATTTATGATACTAATATTGACCAGTTGTGCCACGGGGTTACACTGGAGTGTCATGGGCTATAGTAAAACCTGCTCAGTCCTTATGCTGCCTTGGTAGTTTGGCTTTTTAAATTGGCTTTTTCTTTCAATCATTTTTTGTTAAACTTAATACTTTTAAGGTCGATTTTTTTATAACAGCCTGACCTTTTTTTGTCGTCTTTAAAATTTTAAGCATTTTTTTTTTCATAAAGTCCTCTTTTATAGTTACCAAAAGCAGTTTTCTGTCTACCGGATGACAGTTTTTTTTTTAGGAACATATCTACAACAAAGTAATAAAGTGTTTACTGTAATGTGAATAAATGTCAATACTACAGCGAGCAGTAAGCCAGCTGTGCTTGCCGTCAGGCCGTTTACTGTACTGAGATGGCGTACTGTTTCTTACACTGTGACCGCCGATGGAGGAAAAGAAAAATCTATATGTTAAATATTGTCCTTGAAAGATCCTTAGATTTTTGACATACATTTGGTATATTAAATTTACTATGGTGAGAAATATATTCAGATTTGAGAAGATGTTATGAAGTTATCTTTGTAGCAATCAAATAAAACATCAGAGTGTAAATCTTTCATGTCTGAAATTCAATCACGGTTTGAATTGTTTTATGATTATACAAAATTGCTTTTGGACCCCAGCCAAATTTTGTCACATTCCAGAAGCAGCACTATGATATATATTTTTAAATCGTCCTATATGTTTCTACTTTTTTGTTTTTAATCCGCTATACTATGAGAAGGTTCGGTGGTTACCTCAAGGTAGAGGTTTCGTAGATCAATCTACGAAAATAGCAGTCCCAGATTCGATTCCCCGGTCATGGCAAATATTTGTGAGCGCGAGTTATTGAGTCTTGCATATTTTGAAAAACTGGTTTTTCTTTGTATTTAAGTATGTATTTATCTGTATAAGTATGTTTATCGATGTCTAGTACCCATAGTACAGGCCTAGAGCTTAGTTTGGGACTAGGTCAATTGGTGTGACATTGTCCCCTGATATTTTTGATTATTTATATTTTATGTAAGTTGAGAGAATGGTCGGGCTGCCATAACTTTTCACCGTTTTATAACGTTTGAGAGTAAAGAACATTTTTTGCAAATTTTAAACTTTGTAAATAATATTAATTCAATTTTTAGGGTTCCGAACTGAAATGGTAAAAATGGAACCCTGATGATGTGTTTTCGGTGTCTGTTTATATAAGAAAAATTAGGGTAAGGAGATAGTTTTTCCCATAAAGCATATTCAATTTGGTTGCGGGTCCAGGAGTAACGCGTATTAAAAAAAAATGATTTTTCAGTCAAAATGCTCGTTGGAGTTGAGATATCAGTCTTCAAATGGTCACTCCCATACTTCTCAAAAATATATAAGGTTAGATATTATTTTAAGGATCAAAGTTTATAATAAAAATCTTTCTTGACCTAGTAACCGTAATAATTTTAAAGTACCCTTACCTCATGTAATTTTTTATTATATAGAGTTAAAATCTAAGCCCCCAATGCATGTAAGGATATGTAAGGCAGTATTGCCAGAATAAAATAATCTACTGTTACAATTGAAGCTACGGTGATGGATTTGTAGATGAAAAGTGAATTGAATGTAAATATTTGATAGAGTAGGTTTCGTTTCGGCCGAATTTCATAATGCTTTACTCTGTTATTCATAAAGCGCAATAGTTAAAGTGTGCTTAAAATATTCTCTATCCTTATCTGTCATTATGACATTTGAATTTGACAGAAAGTGACAAAGAATACTTTAACTAAAATTGATCTATTGAGCGTTTGTTAATGAGGGGGTAAATCTATTGGACCAAATCTCGCATGGACTTAAGTCTCATAATGCCTAAATCTCAAATTGTCTCACTTTTAAAATACCCGAAATTTCTGACTGTTTCAATACATCTGATTCCCAGCTTGTTTACTGATACGATTGAATCTTAGAATGGCTTAAATCAAAATAATCCTTTTCCCAAAATGTCTGTCAAATAAATAACAAGACTAGAGTCCATTGAAATTCGGTATTTTAAGATAAAATGTAGACATTTCGGTGCTTAAGTATTGTGATACAATGTCGTTTTGAGATCTAGATATACTGTAACCAGGGTATCATGAAGTTAAGTCGTTATGAAACCTACTCAATTGGAATTGTGCCAGAGTAATCTTTTATAATTGGCAGATAGAAGTTTTTTTTACTAATAATTTTCTTTACAGGTTTTTTTTAATTTCGGTCGACTAAGAATTTTTAATGAAAAACGCACTTTTTGGATGTGTGTGTTTTTAACCAATAAATGTCCAGAAAAAAACATTACATTATTTTGATATTTTGCTTTTGAATTGCAGAATTTTGAAATAATTTATGGTTTTTTTTTTGTTTTTATACTTTGTTATTGTAAGAAAACTACTGAACCGAAATATCAGTTACAAAATGAAGTTAAAAATTCTTTGTCGGCTTTAAGAGTTTAGTTTTCTATTTTATGAGACAAAATTGAATGAAAAATTATATTATAAAGATTTTGAAATACTCAAACGTTTGTTAGTAGTTTTTCTCTGAAGTAATAATTTCTTGTGGTGATTTTCGAATCTCACTTTTCCGAAGCAGAAAAAAAGGACTTATAGCTATGTTTCGCAAGTCTGTTTACATTAGTATATTAAATTCGGGTCCATATCGGCTCACATAATAAAATGTAGTCCGAATTTATTGTTATTTGTATGTGTTAAAACAAACCTAACCTAGATAACCAGCTAGATATTTCAAAAATCCTGAATTAAAAACCGTTTCAGTAAAAAACACTGTATGACTTGCGATGATAAAGGGGCTTCTAAACGGGCCATATTTTCACTGCAATATGTGGCCGGCTACTATTGGTGTCTTTCTCTAACATACGAATAAGAGAGGGACACCAATAGTTGCCGGCCACATATTGCAGTGAAAATATGGCCCGTTTAGAAGCCCCTTTATGAATAATAATACATTCGGACTAAAAATAATTATGTGAAACAAAGCGCTCCCATTAAATTCAAGCAGTGTTTCAACTTATAACGTCTCATGTCGCCGCGATCTATTTTTGTTTGGAACATTTTATAAACCCACCTACTAATCGTTGAGTAAAGGTAGTATAGCTATACAATGTTTTGTTCTTATCTGTTAAATCCAAATGACAGATAAGGACAAAACATTGTACAGCTATACCACCGTTACTCATCGTTTATTAGTAAGGGGGTAAATGTATTAATAGCCTAGTTGGTAGTGACCCTGCCTACGAAGCTAGCGCTCTTGGGTTCGATTCCCAGTATGGGCAAAATATTTGAGTGACAAGCGCGAGTACTTGTTCTGAGTCTTGGATTTTTTAATATGTAATTAAGTATGTATTTCTCTGTATGTGAGTAAGTTTGTTGTTGTCTAGTACCCATAGTACAAGCCTAGAGCTTAGTTTGGGACTAGGTCAAATTTGTAAGAGATTGATCCTATATATATACTCGGCGGCAAAAATAACCGTCCACCAGTCTTTTATTCATACAGGTTAACACAAATATACCTTCTCAAATCAGACAATAACGTCAATAATAACTAACCAAATTCACTTCAGCTTGTTTTGTTTTCCAGTAAAATAATCGAGGCACAAAATGGCGTACCAATAATAATCATAAAAGAAGCAGTGCTTTTCAAAATTACACTCAAAAGTCACTTGAAAGACATATCGAACAAAACGCAATAATTTACTATGGACGGGTGATTTGTGGATCTTTTGTTATTTCTTTGAGAAAATTCACGACGGTTAAGACCACGCCGAGCGTACGCCGGATGTACAGTGGCGCCCTCATGACTAATATTGTGTTTTCTAATAAAATAAAGTATTTTCTTGAAATCGGACGGTGCATTTTTGTACTACAAATGAAAACACAACTTATAGGACATATCACATAGTTTAATAACAATTGACCTTTGAGTTATCAACTTAACGGAAAAAAGTGGCCACATTTTCCCGTTAAGCTGACTACTCATAGGGTAATTGTTATCAAAGTTTGTTACGTATTCCATAAATTGTGTTTTTACTTGCGCTACAAAAAAGCATCGTCCGATTGCAAGGAAATTCTTTAGTTAATTAAGAAACACAATAATAGTGATGAGGGCGCCACTGGACGGTCGCGTTTGCTCGGCGCAGTCTTAAGAAGAATATTTGTACGCCATTTTAAACCTGGGTTATTTAGCTGAAAAATAAAACAAGATGAATCAAATTGGTTGAGTATTCTTGACGTTATTTTCTAATTTAAGAAGTAACATTTGTTAACCCTTCTATGAACAAAAGGAGAGTGGGCGGTTATTTTTGCCGCTAAGTGTATTATTTAATTATTTAGTGATTTGTTTCTAATAAAATATTAAGACATTGAAGTACATTCAAGGTCATCAATATGTATACACTACAAAGTCTCGAAAATACAGACCTTATCACTATGGTAATAAGGTCTATGTTTACATATTTTTGCAACTTTGTGCGGATATTTATTTTTAACCTTGACTGTACAACAGACAAAATGTAGAGGTGAAATGCGAATCGGCCAATCACTACAAGAAATTAATGCTTTTAAGGTAATCTACTAACAAACGATTTGAAATCAATCAAGAAATACATTGTAAAATTACAAGTTAATATTAGAAGTCAGAATTGAGAAATGAAAGGAAATGTAAATTCATTTATTATCAGAAGTAATTTAGTAGAAAAACAAACTTTACGGATGCGACAGAACTATCATTACTTGGCTTTAGCTACTTTGTATGATAGTATTTCACACCAAATTATGTATGTATGTTTGTCATGTTTGATTCCCAAAATTGAAACTGAAAAACATTTTATGTACATATAAAAGTACTTTTATGTATGATGAAATATGCATGTGGTTTGTTTACTTAAGAACGCGGGTTCGATTCCTGTCGGAGACAATTAATTATATCCCCATACAATTGCCTAAAATATGATTTATTGAATTTTAACATCAATCAAGAAGGGCTTATTACACGACTGCCCAAAAAAAGGAGTGTAATGTTTGCAGAGTTCATGTATGTATGTATGTACGATTCTTTATTCCACCATAACTTCTAAACGCCTGAGCCGATTTAGATGTGTGTGGTATTGTTAGAATCCTTTCACCATCCCGGGTGACATAGGATACCTAAACTGTTAAAATTGAAATAACATCAATGGCTAAATGTCAATTATTAACATAGGTATGTATGTAGGTATATCGACCGTAGTATAAAAAAAAGAAGCTTGCTTTTCGTTTAGTTACTTTAACAGTAAACAACACGTTTAAAATTTCGGGTTAATAAAGCTTGTTTTTTTTAACAGATCAACGGTACATAATTTTAGCCCTTAGTTTATTCGTTAAACTTAAGTGAAACTAACTGTAAATTAGGTTTAAAATTGTTTGATTGGTTGTCAAAATTGATAAATCATATTTGTAGGAAAGTTGTATGGAGAGAACGTATGAGTTTCTAATTCTGTGATCGACCACGTATGTATGTATGTATGAGATTGTTTTTTTTTTTATTTGAATTTCTTATGTATTCAAATGTATGTCTTCATGTTTTAGTTGCAAAGCTACTGCGATTTTGTAGTATTGTTTTTTATTTCCAAAATAATGTCGGAATTCCCTAGCAGTACACGCATATGAGAAGTTTCGAAAAATACCTTCATTTTCATTTTCACAAAAAAGTTGGTGGAGCTAGGGACCACTGGAATCTAGGCCTCGGGTTCGATTCCCGGTAAGGGCAGATATTTGTGTGATGAGCGCGAGTATTTGTTTCTGAGTCTTGGATGTTTTCCATATATTTAAGTATGTATTTCTCTATATAAACATGTTTATCGTTGTCTAGTACCCATTGTACAAGCCTAGAGCTTAGTTTGGGACTAGGTCAATTTGATTGATATTTCCCATGATATTTAATTAAACAATTAAAAACAAAAATATTTCTGAAATATTTGGATTTAAAACATAATATTCGTTTAATTATTTATATCCAATACTTTGGACCAGATATTTTAGGAATGAGCGCATTGAAGTATTTATCAAACAACTATACTATAGCTAGATTAATTGCACTCGGACGTCTATAGTTGTCTCGCTCTCTCTCGGCATAAAAAATACACCTTTAGACGCCAGAGAGAGTGACAGCGATACACAGCCGTTTACTATTAAATACTGTGGTTTTACTGTACAGTTGAAACCACTAATAAATATACACCTATCGCGCCAAATATGCAGTGGTGGTATGGCCACATAATTAGGGACACTTGCGTTTTTTTTTTCATACAATAATGGCCGAATGACTTTTCAAATTTTGACAACCCATCAAAAAGTTCTTAACCAATTTTATTTTTAGTTACACTTTCGTTACCTAATAAAGTAAGGTTTAAATGTATGTACAATTGACCTATGTTGCAAACGAAACAAATCTTTCATTTTAGAAGGATTTGAAAAAAAGTTTTTTGGCGTAAGGTCCGTTTCTAACAGTAGTTCACTGTACATCAGTTTAAACCTTAGTTCATGATCTTTAGTAAATTGTATTTAGCAATAAAATTAGTCAATAACTTTTTGATTAGTGGTCAAAATTGAAAAGTCATATTTGTAGGCCATTATTGCGCTCAGGCTCACTTTGTCCATATTCCCATCTCGTCCACATTCTCATCTCGGCCACATTCTCATCTCGTCCACATTCTCATCTCGGCCACATTCCCATCTCGTCCATATACCCATCTCGTCCACATTCCCATCTCGTCCACATACCCATCTCGTCCACATTCCCATCTCGAAGACGAGTTGGGAATATGGACGAGATAGGAAGTGGACAATGGTATTTGAACGAGTTGGGAATGTGGCCGAGATGAGAATGTGGACGAAATGGGAATATGGACAAGGTGAATCTGAGCGCATTATTGTATGGAAAAAACGCAAGCGACCCTAATTATGTGACCACCACTGTTTGTATGCACAAGCTTTATTGTCAGTGGCATAGATGCGTGTAAATATTTTCGACGTCTTGGGTACGTATATATATTTATTTAACTGTATACATTTTGATACGTTTAAAGATTGTATGCTCTTGATTTTGACGAAGCCTTTTACGCATATTTCGCTTGCATGTTGCAAGTAATGATTTTTATATAACTTAAGAATAATATATGACATCCGTAACGTTTGGTTTTGTTTTTTTAAAGTCCAAGCTAGTGTTAGGCATAAAATGGTGACGTGTAAGTAAAGGTATTAACAAGAAAATATAAATATATAAATGTGAGTTTTCTGCAACACCTGTAAATAAACAAGTATTTATTATACACTAGCTTTTGCCCGCGACTCCGTCCGCGTAGAAGTCGTTTATCGCTGCTCCCTCGGGATCTGTCTAATTTTCCGGGATAAAAAGTACGGCCTATGTCCTTCCACGGGACTCAAGCTATCTCCATACCAAATTTCATCTAAATCGGTTCAGCGTGAAGAGGTAACAGACAGACAGACAGACACACTTTCACATTTATAATATTAATAGTATGGATAAAAACCTTCCTTGAAAAATGAACTAGCTAGCTGATGGTGAAAATTGCATTAAAATTTCGTTGTGTGGTAGCGGATATAAAAACAGACAGGCGCGTAAAGCGACTTATACTATATTTATTGGAGCGAAACTCCATTCTTCCCCGATTCGGATTGTCGTTTGTCCGCATACTCCTCCCAAGCTATTAGAGATATCGGGATCAAATTTATCCCGTAGTACGTCATCTAACCATATATGGTTTAGAAAAAATAAAATTGAAAATCGGACATACCACGGAGGAATAATCACCAAAAACTCCGATTTTAATCGGAGCTCTTCGCTCGTAACCATTTTGAAGCTTCATCTTTAGCTTTAGTTACAGACATGATGAGAAATCTGTAGCAAACCGCTACGCTCCATTTAGACTTGCCCGGGGACGGCAAGTGCACCTAGCAACTTCACTAGACACCAGAGCGTTATAAAATAATAATGAGCTTTATACAGGATGTCCCAATAAATACTCAATTAGGTCAATTTTACCCACATAGGTTAGGTTAAATCACGCGAATTAGGTGCTCCGCACAGCGGAGCTCCGTCGACTTTAATTACGCTTTTAGGAACATATATAATTAGGATTAATAAACGTTAGGTTTTAAACATATAATAGTAAATATTCGGTGTAGAATCGGATAACTAAAAATAGGGCATAAAAAATAGATAGTAAATTCGGGATGTTCAAATTATGGCTAATGAATAATTAGGAAAAATAAAAAAGCGGGTTTCTGATATTAGGGCTAATGAAGTCAGTGGTAGTGAAATTAGGGTTGAAATTTTTCGGGCTACAATAGGAGAATCCATACACACATTAAATTTTTCTCGCGCGTTAAATAGTACATTATTGCCTAGGCAGGGAAGCAGGTAATTGCGGGCCGAGTATTGGTTGCTCGCAATTGCTGTTCCTGCCAAGGCAAATATAGAGCTTTCCTCAAAAATCGCAAGTTTTTTTTTCTGTTTGAGTAACATCTTCATCCCTTGCACTCATTTTTTGAATTGCATACAAACAGAAACATCACGTGAAAAAAACCCATCATTCCTTACCGCCTTTTTGTTTATGACAAGGAGAAACGCAAGATTAGTTTTAAAAAAAAACAAGCTATTCCAGACACAGATAAAGAAAGTTGTTTCGAATAAAATATGGATGTATAAGACTTGTGCCCTCATTTTATTATGGCCAGTGATCGGAAATAGGTGAGCTAATTTACCTAAACTTGATGCATGTTCATTCAATAATGTATTCCCATCTCACTCGCGCATGAATGAATATGCGTCAAGTTTAGGTAAATTAGCTCACCTATTTCCGATCACTGATTATGGCACTTTTCACTTTTTAAAAAGTTACAAGCTAGATAGTAATGGATTAGATTTTGCAACATTTCGGGCTTTTTTTTATATTTAAGAACTGTCAGTAATCTATGTACTTCTCGCCTCAATATTTAGATAGTAATGTCAACATTTCTGGACATTTTTGAGAAAAATACCTTTGCTTGCATGCATCATCAACTAATGAAATATTTCTCTTTCAGGAACTAATCATTCTTCCCCCCACAGGTTCTAATGCCGTCTCTTTTCAGCATCTAATCAATTTGCCTTTCAGGAGCGAGATATGCGTTAGGTTAAGCGCCGGCCGTGGGCGGCTCGCGGTGGGTAGTGGGGGTTGCTGAGCGAACTTGTGCTTTATTTACCATTGGATATTACGAAAATACAATACAATACAAATACTCATACACACAATAAAAATAACAGCATAGAAACACAAAATAAATGTTACAAAACGAGTCGACTGACGGTATTATCGGTAAATAGCGATTTATTCCGGACAACATTACAAAAATAGAATTATAAAGGTTAGACTTTGAATCTAAACAATTTTAATGACTAACAAATCAGATTTAAAATGAAATTTTGCTCTCCATATATTAAATACAAACGATCCCCCCTCGCTTCGCTTCGTTGGATGTGAATTTTCTGTAACACCCGTAGATAATCCATAAATTTAATACAAATAAAAACCTTCCTCTTGAATCATTCATCTATTGATGAAAACCGCATTAAAATCCGTTGCGTACTTTGAAAGACCTAAGCGTAGGTACATACAGACGGCGGGAAGCTCTCTTCACACAAGAAAGAAATGCGTGGGTGGACGAAAGGGAGGCCTTCGCCCAGCAGTGGGACAGTAGGCTGTAATCATAATAATAATAAGCTCCCTCTCAATCCGTCGGCATTATTTCACAACAAAATCGTTATGAGGTTCACATATAAACCTACTTGTCTAATTTCAACCACATTGTCCAGTCTTTGCATTAACTGGCTTCGACGTAAGAACAGACGGACGGATACCGTCCTTTTACTCTCTGAACGTCGTATCTGATTTATTGTGAAACACACAATTATAAACAATTCATAATAATTTAAAAAATCTCTATAGCAGAGCTCTGTTGAGTATGAATCAAGTCTTTTGATATGTTAGTGAGTGAGTCAACTTCATTTCTATCGATTAAAATTATAGAAATTGCCCCATCACTTGCCCCCAAACTGAGCGTTAGATAACGGGGTCTAATTATAACAGTTATAACTTCCCCTAGTACTTATACTGGATATTGCCGCGTAGTTCTTGAAAATGAAAATGACTCCGATAAAATGCATTAAATATAAATTTTGAAATAGAAAAACTATAGACAATACGATATAAAAAGAAACCTTTACATTTAGCTAATTTACATCAAATCACAGAAAGAAATAAACAACTTAAAGAACCGGCGGCACGTTTGCATTATACAACTAGAAAAAAAGACACATCACACACCAGCCTATCCACACCACGCGTCAACCTAACCCCACCGCCCGCCGCGCCGCCCCTCCCCCTGCCCCGTGCCCCTGCCCCTCTAAACTCCGCCCTTCCTTCTAGGCTAAGACCGACTTCATAGCGCTCCTCAAGGAGAAGACCGTCGACCGGCGCGCGCGCTGGCCGGACGCCAAGAAGAAGGTCGACTCGGACGCCCGGTACAAGGCCGTCGAGAGCAGCACCCTCAGGGAGGACTACTTCCGGGAGTACTGCAAGCTTGTTAAGGGGGAGAGGAAAAAGGAAAAGGATAAGGATACCAAAGAGAAGGGTTAGTTTAAATACTAGCGGCCCGCCCTCGCTTCGCTTCGATTTATGTAACACCCACAGAACAGAAAAAAACAGTAGAAGTGTCAAGTGGGCGTGTAACGTGTGGCATGGTTATGCGGAGTTCCGCATAACCTACCATACTTTTGCCGCTACCGCTTATTTCGATAATTCGATATTGCGATATTTCTAAAATAGGAAATAAATCCAGAAGCATGCCTTATCGTGCCATTTTGGAGTGTAAACACGATAGCCGTACCAAAAACATTTTCCATGGTGGCGTGTTGTTTTTATGATAGTTTGAGTATTGGCGACAACAGGTCTGATACTAAGCGAAGCTTATGCCACTTCCACTGTTTTTTCTATTCCGTGGTAACACCCGTACATAAACCAGAATTTATTATACACTAGAGGACGGCAGCGACTTCGTACGCGTAGAATTAGTTTCCCGCTACTCCGACCATTTCTTCCCGTTGGGGTTCGATTTTCGGAAAATCCTTTCTTAGTGCTCACTTACATCATGAAAGGAAGCGCTGTACCAAATTTCAAGTTTGTAGGTACAGTAGTTTCGGCTGTGCGTTGATATATAAGTCAGTCAGATTTGCCTTTTATATATATAGATATTATTGTGGTCAAAAGTCTAACCTAACTTTAATAAGCCCATGTAACTTTAATATGTAATAGTTTAATCACAAACACGATTCTGCGAAATGAAAATTTGTAAATACGTTTGTCAAACGTACTTTTGGTCTAATTAACGGAGCCCTTCCGCACTCGAAGTGTGGAGACACTATTAAGTACTAAATAAATAAATGAACAAATAAATTACTGAGCATTTAATTCTGGAGATGTCTCTCATAGTGGCAAAAAAAAAGAGAAATGCTCTGCTAAGCCTTCGCTATCTGTTCGTCCGTCTGTCTGTCCTAACTTTAAGGGGCTGCTGATAATTGACAACAGGTTTTGTTGAAAAGCTGTTCATGCAGATGTGGGCTCGGTTAAAAAAAAAACGTGTTCACAGGAAAGACTAATATAAATCGGTGTATGGCCCTAATACGTCAATATGTCCACAGAACGAGACCGCAGCACCAGTAAGAAAGAGAAGAAGGACAAGGAACGAGATAAGGACAAGGAGAAAGAGAAGGAGAAAGACAAGGACAAGGACAAAGACAAGGAGCGGGAGAAGGAAGTGAAGGAAGGCAAGAAAGAGAAGAAGAAAGAGAAGGGCGAGGTAAGTGCTTTGTAAATAAAAGAAATGAAAAATAATGAATATCGTTTGGTGTTGTGATGTTTTTTTTTAGTTTAAGTTTTTTGTTTAAAGTGAACCTGCTTCGGAACGGATAATGGGATTGTATACTTTAGTATATAGTACTCGTTTATTATAACACTTTATGAATACACGCGGAACGTTCGGCGTTCGAATTTAATACATTTATAAACGCATTGTAACTATTTTAATTTAACCTTTGTCACAGTAAAATGGAAATGTCATGATGACTTGGCGCTTTGAAAGACGTATTGTTTTACAAACTTGAAATTTGAACACGTATTTGTGCTTAGGTTATGAGACCACGACAATAATTGCGGCGGAAAATGCCGTTTTGTGTTGTGTTTCTTGTAAAATGATGCGTTTTTCGTTTGCCAATAGGAAGTTTCAAAAAAGGCCCTGTTTTTTATCCAGGTATGGTAAAAGATCTTAGATTGGCCGGGATTATTGGTTCAGGAGGGTGCAGACCCACCGTACCACTGACCAAAATTAGTATCATAAATATGAGGTAGGTTTAGGTTATGTTAGTTCTTCAGCAGGCCCGGAGGGCCAAACTACCCAGAAATAGGAGCTCCGCGACAGCAGAGCTCCGTCGACTCCGTTAAATTCGATTTTAATAGAAATAATTGGTCAAAGTACCACCAGTGGTACGGCCGAGGGGTACGGTGGGTCTGGAAGTGGTTCAGGGCAATAAAAAACCCAAAATCCCCACTAAGTTGTTTCTTTATTGAAATGACATCAACATTTTTTTGGGGGGACTTATATGGAATTATTTTTTTACTCCAAAAGTACCGTACCCCACAGTACATAAATGTATTTTTGAGGAGTTGGAAAACATATTTTTTTTGTCAATGGTAACACTGATTGTTGCTCTGTCTAAAGTGGCGTGTGTGTAACGGTCTTTCATATAGAGAAAAATAGTGGTAAGTATGCTTTTGTCTTGATTTTTGAGGAGAAAAACTTCACTTGTACCTGTGTTAAGGTATGTTATTTGTATAAAGTGTTATCGTACGCAGATGTAATTGGTGATATAGAAAAAGAATAACATCTAGTCTCTTTTCAGCACACGGCCCGATTAAAAGACAAACTTTACCAACATTATGTATAAGTTGTATCGGTTTGAGCACAAAATTGGTCTCTCAACTTTTCTTTAGAACACCTTACTGAGATAGACAGAAAGAAAAAATATGAGGGGGGTTTAATCCCTACATTTATCCTTATATTTTAGTGTTTGCAAGTCTCTTTATATGGCACCGGTCCCACCGCGGGCGATAAGCGGGAAGCGAGTACAGCCAGCGATCAACCATTAATATATGTGTCTCTTTTATTGACACGGGATCTATACTTTTGTTTCGCTAAACTAGTAGAGAGAGTCCTCGCCGGTAGTGTGAACAGCCAGCGATGAACTATAAATATATATCTCTCTCCTTTCTTTACACCGGAGCGATTATCTTTTGTTCGTTTCTTGGGCGAGAAAATCGCCGATAGTTCATCGCTTGCTCGCCGGCGGTGGGACCAGTGCCTAAAGGACACTGAACAAACATTTTACATAAATTGCATTAGCCAAATGTTTCTTTCTGAAATTAAAAAATAATAATAGGAAGCTAAAACTTGATTAAAGAATACTTGTCATAAAGGCTTGTATTAAACATTTGATGAAAGGGCGGCTTTTTCTTGCAAACCCTGAGTTACTTTTTTAGTGGGTTAACTGCTCCCATTTTTTGACGTGAAATTTGCCGCCAATGTGTCCACTCGAAAAAAAAACCATTTGGGCAGCATTTTTGCTATCCCAGTGATTTGTAGATCATTGGGCCTAGTATGGTTGCGTCTATATCGCGTGTCAAATGTGGACAAAGCATCCGTCACTGTCGTACATGTACGTGTCAAAAGGTGACGGATGCCATATCTAAACTTTGTCGCGCGATAAACGCAGCCATGTTAGGGCCCCAGGACGGCTACAAACAAAATTGTCGTTATATGAAAGACTTAGATTAAACTGCGGGTTTACATGAAAGCGTATTTTTTTTGCTTTACGGTTATTGCTTACGCTGTTTTAAAGTCACTTAAAATCGGTCATTGTTAAAACAAATGCAACTTAAACATACTTTATTGTCTTATTTTTCAACACAGAAACAATTCCATTTTGTTAATATACAAACAAATTTAATAATATATATTTAAACGTATTAAAACAATGGGTTAAATTAATGCCGATTGTCATAATCTGCGGGGGGCCGTTGGCTTCCCCACGCCGAAAAAAAACTAATTAAAAACGAATAATCAAGTGTTTTTCCAGTGCGTTTTGTTTTGGGGGTGTAACGTCGGAGACATACGGACGGACGGAGCGACGGTGAGCGTTAGGAGCCCTAGGAACTAGG
The DNA here is from genome assembly GCA_948252455.1 of Acleris cristana. Taxonomy (NCBI): domain Eukaryota; kingdom Metazoa; phylum Arthropoda; class Insecta; order Lepidoptera; family Tortricidae; genus Acleris; species Acleris cristana. Next base: position 1,113,309 of record OX411798.1, on the reverse strand, counting down.
ACCTGCATTGGAGCCCCGCAGATAATGACACGGCCATGACAATTAATCTTTTCAACGCCGGATACCCTTCATTCTAAATAAAAAAATGGCGTCAGTGGCGTTGACAAGGTTAACAATGCGTATTGCGACGACTTATGTGTTTAAAACGTCGCTGCCTAACGTTTTTATGACGCACCGACTGGTATATTTACGGGCTAAGGAACATTTTGAGAACGGCTATATTTTAAATATCCTGGTCACGGCACCACTTTTCTTCGAACCTAACTAACACTAAATTTATCAAATTTAATAAACTTTTTATGTTCTAGCTTCAATATACCAGAAGGAAGTCGTCAGAGCATGAGTAAAAACTGCGATATTCTAAATAAATATATGTAAATGGCCTTAAATGCCCGTGGCGCGGTCCGATGCAGGTTCACTCGACCGAATACTTTCCGTGTTTTGGAAACGGTCGTGATGGTTCACTAGATATAATGGCTCCTAACTTTTTTTATGAAATGATAACCTTGGTTTTTGTAAGTGGGCATACATAAGGCTTTAAAAACTACGCAATCGCACAAATCTCAAATCTCTTCGTGGATTCAGTGATGGCCAATCTAGGTTACGGAAATACCAGATTTAAAAAATACAACGAACTAATACCCCTTTGCCAAGAAAATAGGCACATACGATTATTTACGAGTAGTTTAAATATAGTGTAAATTAGATTTTATGCTACATAATTTCTACGTAAATACTTTCATTTTGTTTGCATATTTAAACTTCTTGAAAAATCGAAATCCCTCTAGCTCGACCTTCATAAAGGATCAATCAAAGCTTAATTACGCTGACGCAACGTCGCAGTCTACTGCGTCACGTTTTTAACGCGTCTTACGTCGAAAAGAACGCCTTGTGATAATTTTTGCGATTTGGACGCAGCTTACACCCGTATTCACAACAACAATACTTAAGGGATCCTTCACTGAGTAAACGGACTGCGTTCAATACAGCTTTGTGATTGGTCCTATTTGACCGACCTTTTGTTTATGAGACGATTTAAACCACCCTGTGCGTTCGTGAGCACTGAGAGACCTCATAGTGACGTTTGTGAATACGGGTGTTAGTTGTTTTAAGCTGCGGTATGGTGGGGAGGGGAAGGTGCTCCCCCCGCGCATCCTTTGTCCCACTGACATGGTGACGGAACCAGTAATAGACAAGGACCAATGATGGACACTTGATGCTTATGTTAAAGAAGATAAGGGTTATTCATTTATTTTGAGACATAAATTTTATAACTTTATCATCTTTGAATTTGGAGTCAAGTGTCTATTATTGGTGCCTTCTGCTAAAAACGTCCATCATTGCTGCCTACGAAGAGACCGATTTTAGAGGCCATAATGCGCCCCACCTACTCTAAAAGCATAACAGGTTTTATGAGCTTCCGCCCAAAGAGAGAGATAGTTATAGCATTGTAACATTGATAAAACTTACGGCAATGTAAGTAATAGGACTTGTGCGATGAGAGATTTGTGCGATGCAATATTCGGATTCTATCGTTTGTTATGATCCAAATAAAAACCTAGTAAGTTTAAAAAAAGAGGGAGGGCAGAAATGGTATGGACCCAAATATAAGAGGGTTATTCCTACCTGTTACCACCCAGGGTTTTTTTGGCGATATCTTATCGGAAATTTATATATTCTACAACGTTTTCTATGGCGGGAAATGTCTCTGTGTGAAATTTATAATGGCCGAACTAGAATGTCACAAAAAGCATAAGTTATCTTTGAACTCCCGCTGTCTTTATGTGGCTATTTCTTTTATGATACAAAGATTAGGGATTACTAGCCGTAGTAAAAGTTTTGGAAATTTAAAATCCCAGTAGTTGCCAGTTGTAACAGACGGGAAAAAACCAGTAGTTACCAGTGGTAACAGGTGGGAAATAAATCCCAGTTGTTACTAGAGGTAACAAGTTGGTGGTAACATGTGGGAATAACCCCTCCGCTCACCGCGCTTCATTGTGACGAAGCTAACGGATAGATAACACTGTTTTACAACGGCTTAGTTATGTATTGGCTCATGATACCGTACCATCGATAGGATCCGAATTCACTTCCTAAACGCAGAGGTTATCATTTCACCGTCAACCCTCTCACTGTCGCTCCGTTACAGAAAGCAGAAACAGCAACCACTGAGGAGGAGCGCAAGCAGCCCACCCCGCCGCCGGACCAATGGGCCGACATCCTCGGCATCCCCGGCAAGGCCGACAAGAAGAAACCGCCCAACCCAACCAGCACAGACTCCGACACGTCCGAGGAGCAGGTCTGCTCGCCCAAACAACTCCGCTCGTCGAAAAAAGAACTGCCCACCCCCGAAAAGAAGAGCCCCCTAAAACAATCCCCGAAAAAGAGAAAATCTGAAAAATCCCCCGAGCCCGAGAAGAAGGCGGCGAAAAAACCGATCAAGAACGAGAAGAAGAGAAAGAAGAGCGAGAAAGAATAGTGTTTGCTTTACGTTTTTTTCAAAACGCCCAAAAAGACTTGAACTGTGTTCGTTTGTGTGCGTCGCTGTATATAGCTGCTGTGTTTGAACTGATGATCTGGTTTATTCCAGTTCACTTATATTTTCGTGAACAGTCTCGGCGGGCGCCGGTCCGTGTAATCTACTGTAAATGTTCCCTATTTGATGCGATATGAATTAATAGCAGTATTGTTTGTACAGACAGACTTGTAAATCAGTGGTTCCTAGCTCGTGGTCCGGGAGTAGGTTCCAAACGATATTACGCAATTAAAATGTTTCTATATTTTGAGATTGTGCAAACAATGTGCTAGAAATGGATTTAAGATGATTTCTTGAAAAAATTGCGTAAAAAAAAACATGTTCGCCAACTTGTGGTTGGAGGTGTGGTTTTTGGTTTGCTGGTAAAAAGACGTAAGTTTAATTCAAGGTTACTAATAAACGTTTTTTTTTATTAAATGGTCCTTGGTCGGAAAAGGTTGGCATCCACTGATCTAGTCGGTAACTACGACAATTGCGAAAGCACCATCCCTTTCCCTTGTCGTTTGTGAGTCCCGAGTCAGAAGGATGCAGCTAACGTAGCTTTGAACTTCGATTTTCAATATGGCAAAATCGTTCTAGAATGATCGCTGTCGCATGTGCTTGTATGTATGTATGTCACATTACAGTCATTCTAAGGCGACACATGTTGAGTAAACGACTGCTTGCAAGAAAATAAGGTTATATTTCCCAAAATTGATATTTCTCAGTAGCTAAATGTCCATTTGCGTTTATTCCCGAATTGAGTTTTAACACCAATTTAATACTCTCGACGGAGCTCCACTTTTGCGGAGCACATATTTTTCGGTGCTTTGTCCCTTCGGGCCTACCTACACATTGGAAAATTTGCGACTGGGAAAAAATCGTAAAGGAAAATATGCAAATGGAAAATTGGTGTCGGAAAATAAATATTCTGCGAAAACAATCCAACAAATCAAGTATATAACGCAGTTTGCATATTGGAAACGGACATATAATTGGTTGTGACAACAATAAAAAAAAAATACTCAAAATTAGTCTGACTTTGCCTAAAGCGCGTCTCGGATGTGACTAAATTCTAGAAATCAGCTAATAATTTGACTTAGGCCGCTAACTACATTCTGCCCTCATTCGGAGAAAAGGCACAAGTGCAATTAATTCATAGAAGCATATTAAACTCTCAAGGGTTATAATAAGGTTGGAATTGCAATACAATTCATATAGCAGATGTGTCCTTTTTCCCTAGCGGGCAGGCATTTTTGTGTTATTTTTTTTTCAAACGATACATACATGAATTGAGATATAAGATCTTATTTTTCTACATGATCTGTGCTAAATAAAGGACATTTGTGTTATCTCATTGACGATGGCGACGAAATATACATTTAAATAAAAAACGTTATTTAGTTTGCTTAAGATATTTAAATTCGTACAAAAATAACATAGAATTTCGAACGTTATTGACACTTAAATTAAACAAAACGAGAAAACACATGCAGATATCTTTTAAAATGTAATTTTAATAATTCTAAACTAAATTATTTTTTAATGAAAGATATTCTAAAACTTTCGTGATTTGTTCTAGATAGGTAATGTGGCACCAGGGTCATAGCGTAGTCTTTGATGTGTAGCGGACTTGAAAGCGAGCGGAGACTAGAGTGCTTTACTAGTACTATGTGCTGAATCTGACAGATGTCACTGTCAAATATCTAAACATCGTCGTACTAGGACTATATCCTGATTATCAAACGATATGTACAAGGTTTTAAAGAGAATATGAAATAAATATAGAAGATATAGGGTCTATATTAGGAATCCTAATTATCATTTGTCCTAATACATCGTTTGTCCGAATTTTCGTTTACCCTAGAGCCATTTCGGTCATTGTGGCAAACCTCGGGGAGGCCTATGTCGGGTTATTTCCATCTGTTACCACCAACTTGTTACCACTGGTAACAGCTGGGAATATTTTTCTCATCTTTTACCACTAAAGTGCTCGGTGGTAACAACTGGGAATATTTTTCCCATTTGTTACCACTAAAATATTTTGGAGATAACTGGGGAAAAAAATCCCAGTAGTTGTAACAGTTGGGAAATTTTATTCCGATTAGTAACCACTGGTAAAAGATGAGAAAAAAATACCCAGCTGTTACCAGTGGTAACAAATTGGTGGTAACAGGTGGGAATAACCCCCTATGTCCAGCAGGGGACGTCTTTCGGCTGAAATGATGAATGATGATTTTATAATGATAATGATACAACCCTAACCTGACTGCAGTTATTAATGAAAACTAAAAGAGTGGTCTGAATTAAAAATGATAATTTGGACTAGTTATGCGTTAGGACAAACGCCATTACGGATTGCGAGGGGGACATCCAGATAAAAAATATTGAAAAATATTAAAAGAAAATAGTCTCATAAATCTATCCAATGTAAATTGATTTTTAGTCACATGCTAGTATCAAGAATGATAAAAGATGACAGTCTTCAATGATCTGACATTTAGTTGAAAGTGTCTTGATATTTGCATGTTACCAGAGACCACTTGGAACTTTACTTACTTACTTATATGGCCGACCTGTTACAATGACGTCACTTTGGATCTCTCTGTCTTATTAGCAGTTTAAAATGCTTGTATCATCCGTATTTGTTGACCGATTTTAATTTTAATTTCACTTTTGGTGACGTCTTTACAGTATTTTCATATTTTTTTAAGAAATGCGATTTCAAAAATCCATACATATTGAAAAAGCAAGATAAAAAACGAACTTACCCGACAAAGTACGATGTCGTATGACTTTTCACTACATCTTAAGCTATATTCCACTCTGCAAAACGTTATTGCTTTTGAAATGTTATCGTATTGTCAACATTTCGATAGCTTATTTACTTAACAGTAATGGCGGCATTGGCGGCTGAGTTAGAAACACGATAACATGTCAAGAGCAATATGGTTTTACCGATTAGAACAGAGCCCGAGAACACGTTTTTAAACCACCATTGAAAAATATTGTTCCTTTACTTTCTCAACTTTGTATCTGGTCGAATAGTTACATAGGAAAGTAGTCTTTATTCTTTAGGGTACATGAGTGCTTTTCCTATTTGACTATTCGATTAGATATGAGGTTGAGAAAGTAAATGGAAAATATTCGTGCTTGAGTTACATGTACGAAAATAATCCCAGTAGTTCTTAGTAACATGAGAAGTGGAAAACTAACAGACATACAGACAAAATGCCTGCCTACAATGTGGAAAACTCGAGCTAACAATATGAAGTTCATAGTCGTTATAGTTTGTTAATTATTTTTATCGCACTATATGACGAGGAACCCTTGGTTATACTCGCGCACTGAGAGTTGCAGGTCCTATACAGCGTGTAACCTATAGTACCAAGCAGATAAGTGAAACTAACCATGGGGTTATTCCCACCTGTTACCAATAATTTGTTACCACTGGTAACAGCTGGGATTTTTTTTCTCAACAGTGGCAACTAATGGGAATAAAAATTCCAAACTGTTACCACTAACTACTAGGTTTTTTCCCAGTAGTTATCATTAAATATTTTAGTGGTAACAAATGGGAAAAATATTCCCAGTTGTTACCACCGAGTATTTTAAGGTAGATGAGAAAAAAATCCCAGCTGTTGCCAGTGGTAACAAATTGGTGGTAACAAGTGGGAATAACCCTAAACATGAAGTTTTTGAATATTGATACTGTTGACAGCAGTAAATGTTTAAACTTATTTGTTGTGCAAATATAATTCCAAATCGTCGTTTGTCTTAATGCATCGTTGGTCCGAATTTTTGTTTATTTTAAAGCCATTTCTTACGACATCTACGGGAAGAAACGGAGTGGCACTATTCTAACCCGGCAACCACACGGAAGGACAATTGTTTGGTTAAAGAGCATTTAATCTGGTGGAAAAACAGAAGGACATGGAGTTAGCCAGCGCTTCTGTTAAGCCAATAACACCATTTTTCTATTGCTGTTAACATTGTCAATATTCAGAAATTTCATGGTTGTGCTATACAGAGATAGACCTATCTGCCTAGTGCTGTAGTTAATTTATAAATAGGTTCTTGTTCAAGTCAAGTATAAGATACGTGGCGGACATTAATGTACAGTAAAACACAATTTATATGGCGTGTCGTGAATCTTCGTTCGCGCAGACACGAACAACGATCCGATGATTTCCAAAAGCACGATTAAAACCCACGATCAGACTTGTACGTTATAGTTATAAGGTGCAAATTAAATTGCATCTATTTTTTCCATCTCACTCACGGCTGACTGAATGACACGCGAGCGCGTCAACATGGCGTCACTAGGAACCATTAATAGCACAGAATACAGACGCGCAACGCGTGGATCATGCTGATTGGTTCCCGTGCTTCGAAAATTCGTCATCTGCGCAGGTACATCGGTAAGCCATATCAGTTGTGTTTTACTGTAATGACTTAGGTATTTTAGGGATATATCAATTTGGAAATTGTAAATATTAGAAATTGTACATTTGTTTAGTTAAGTCTAGATCTAAGTTAGTGATTATGATTGCCAATTAATCAATTGATGTTATCGATTTTGATGGAGATGAAGTTAATATGGTTTTTAAGAAGCCTATTGGTTTAAATTATGTAGTGATGATACTTCTGTTTAAAGTGATACTTCACTGTAAGAAAATCTTAATCAATATTTTAAAGAGAGTGATAATTTTCTAAGTTTGTTTATATGTGCACGGTAATCTCCGTAACCACAGCACCTATATTCTGTAATAATGCTTTTACCATTTATTTATGTATAGATAATAGAGAATATACATGTTATTTTTTCACAGCTTCAATGAAAACTGTCATGTAACAAACAGTTGAGAAAAATCATTTTTTTAATAGCTATAAAAATAACCAAGATGTAAGCCAACAAAGAGTTGTTCCTATCTGTTTCTAGCTAAACAGAATTTAACAAGGAGTTTATATGGCCGACGTGTTACATGACGTCACAGTGCAAATCGGATCTCTCTGTCTAATTAGCAGTTTAAAATGCTTGCATCATCCGTATTTATTGGCAGATTTTAATATTTATTTAATAATATGTTGAGAAATGCGATTTAAAAATTCCATGCATATTTCCTAAAAAAACACACGCAATATGTTTACTTGTTCGCGTCCTAGCTAATGACTGTTAGACTAACACGCTATGTTGTTTGCTATAATTAGTTTGTCATAATTGTCGCAAGTCATAATCATAATGTAATGTATCTTAATTTTTCTGTTTTTTTTTTAATCCAACCTTCATGTTCGATTATTCAAGCGATATAACATGTATGACTCTAAATAATTATGTAACGGAGAAGTTATGATAAAAAAAATATGTGAAACTGATTCCACAAACACACATGTATAAAGTCGAACACATAACACTTAGTTTGTACTATTTCTCAGTCTAGTATCACTTTATACAGAGAGAGCATATATGTATATGAAATTCTACCGCCTGTATATATAATAAATAAATATCGAGTATACACGTGTATATAATAATCGTTTTCCTCCAGTCAACCCGGTCGCTATACAGTTGGCGAAATCAATGAGCCAATACACCTACATTTGTACACCCGCACTGCCTATGCAATGCTATCTTATACAAAAGACGGGATTATTCCCACCTGTTACCACCAATTTGTTACCACTGGTAACAGCTGGGATTTTTTTTTCTCATCTTTTACCAGTGGTAACTAATGGGAATAAAAATTCCCAACTGTTACCACTAACTACTGGGATTTTTTTCCCCAGTATTTATCTCCAAATATTTTAGTGGTAACAAATGGGAAAAATATTCCCCGTTGTTACAACCGAGTACTTCAGTGGTAAAAGATGAGACAAGTATTCCCAGCTCTTTACCAGTGGTAACAAGTTAGTGGTAACAGGTGGGAATAACCCAAAAGATGCCACTCACAAGCCAATGACAGCTTAAAACCAGAGCGAAATGTCAACCTTGCGTCATAGACACTCAGGTTTATACTGGATATATCCGTTGTTGGCTGTGACCCAGTGGTGCGGATATATCCGTCGTTGGCTGTGACCCAGTGGAGCGGGTATACCAGTCGTTGGTGTTGGCTCAGTAGTACGGATATATCCGACAATAGCGTTGACCCAGTTGTGCTAATTTATTCGTCAATGGCGTTAACCCAGTGGTGCGGATATATCCGTCAATGGCGTTGACCCAGTGGTGCGAATATATTCGTCGATTTTTTTTGAATCAGTGGTACAGATATATCCGACAATGGCGTTGACCCAGTCGTGCGAATATATTCGTAGACGTTGTTGACTCAGTGGTGCGGATACATCCGTCGTTGGCGTTGACCCAGTGGTTCCGATATATCCAACAATGGCGTTGACCCAGTGGTGCGAATATATCCGACAATGGCGTTGACCCAGAGGTGCGAATATATCCGACAATGGCGTTGACCCAGTGGTCCGGATACATCCGTCGTTGGCTTTGACCCAGTGGAGCGGATATATCCGTCAATAGCGTTGACCCAGTGGTGCGGATATATCCGTCAATGGCGTTAATAAGCTAGAGGCATTCCATCTTAGTCCTAGCTCTCATGCCATAAAAATTAGTTCAGTAGAATAACTTCGCGGTTTCAAGGGCGAGGGGGGGGGGGTTCATGAAAAGATGTTTGTTCTGTAATTAAAGCCGCCACTAAACTACCAATTTTGTAGCGACTCGATTGACTGTACCACCCTACACTGTTATTATATAATACTGGATGTATGTTTGAAATTATTTGGTTGTTTTATTAATACGAAATATGAATTGTATCGCCAGTGCTTGTTTTACACGTAGAGTGCTCAAAATGTTTTCGCAGTTTATTTATATATAAAAAAACATGCTCGAATCGAATTATTGTATTATTTTATGAAATATGGGTTGGGAGGGGTTGATTAGTACATGACGTTTAATATTAAAAATCTAGTCCCAAATTAAGCTCTAAGCTTTTATATTCCCGAATGTTTCGCAGCCACGATTTCTTCCTGCGCCCGGCAGCTCTTTTTCCAGCCGCTTTGTCTATGATTATTAATTGGAGCAGTTCGTATCTTAAGCAGGGACCGGACCCGCTTACCGTAACCCGGGGTTTTTAAAGGGTTTTTTCTCAAAAATGTCCGGAAATGTTGAAATTACTATCTACATATTGAGTTGAGACGCGAAGTACATAGTTTACTGACAGCTCTCAAATTTTAAAAAAATACATTGCCTGCTCGCTACACAAGCCCGCAATGTTCCATACAAATTCCATTACTATCGAGCTTGTAACTTTTTATAAAGTGAAAAGGGCCATAATAAAATGAGGGCACAAGTCTTATACATCCATATTTTATTCGAAACATAACTTTTTTATCTTTGTCTAGAATAGCTTGTGTTTTTTTTTAAACAAAACTTGCGTTTCTCCTTGTCGTAAACAAAAAGGCGGTAAAGAGTGATGGTTTTTTCACCTGAAGTTTCTGTTTGTATGCAATTCAAAAAAAATGCAAATGTTTTTAAAAACTTCGCTGATGCGTAATGATTTTAATTATGTAAGATACCACTGAAAAACTAATGAAATAAAACATAAAATTAATGATTTTTCGTGACATGGACATAAAGGAAAATTACAAAAATTCTGATTTAAATGATCATTATCTCTGAAACTAGCGAAAATCGCTGAACATCGCTGAGGGGTTACATCGATAGCTTTTTAGCTGCTCTATCAGCCCTAGACGGGTTGACGTCGGTTTCTGGGACACCTGTATATTCAACTACGGCAGGATCAATCTATACTTCTATACTAAAATTATTAAGACGTAAAGTTTGTGACGTTGTAGGGGGTAATCTCTGGATCTACTGAACCGATTTTGAAAGTTCTTTTACCAATAGAAAGCCACGTTATCTGTGAGTGTCATAGGCATACACCGGATTGACGGGGGCAAAAATGTACCAGTGCTAGTGATTCATTAAATATCGACTAAGTTTATCGACAACTTTTTATCGTGACATAATATGGATCTTGCAAAAGTAAGTCGTACCTTTATCTTCTATATCTGAATGATCAGCTTTCCATGAAGATAAACTATCTTTTTTCCTTCGATGCGTGAATTCGTCGGAATGCTAAAGAATATTGTTGTAAGTACTGAACGAATATGTTATTCAATGTAATTTCAATGGTTGTCAAAAGTAACTCGAGTCCAGAGTCAATGTCAGATACCGGGTGTTTATAGTTGCGATAAGTATAAATAAAAGAGGTTTGCACATAATTAAAAGGTATTCAAAGTTGGCCATTACTTATGATAATGATGATTAAACATTGCTTTTTATCGATGTCGATAAACTTCAATCACTAGCACTGGTACATTTTTACCCCCGTCAATCCGGTGATTGGTCATAGGCTATATATTAACCCAAAAAAAATGTTAATTGCCCAACGAAGTGGGCACGGGAACAGCTAGTCTTTTATAAACCTGCTGACGCCTCAGGCACTTGTAATCGCAGTATTATAGTCAGAGGCCTGAATTTTCGTAGCACTTTCGAGCTGTCATAGGGACTTCTCTTTTATCGACTTCCGATATACATAATTTTATCGATACGTTATAGAACACAACATATTAAAGAAGATTGAATGTAGAGGTAAACAACAGGCGGTCTTATCGCTAAAGAGCGATCTCTTTCAAATAACTTTTGAAAATGTGTAATAGAGATTTGTTATGAAATCAATCGATGGCAATTTTTGTTGCAATTTCTTTCGAAAAATGTTTAAAAGGCATACGAAATCCACAAATTATTTATAAGACACAAAAAAATATTATTATTTTAATACCTATTTAAAATTTCCAAAAAGTTGGTATCCAAAGGTCGTGTCGAAGAGAACGCCGCGATAAGACTGCCTGTTGTTTACTTCTACACGTAGTCACATTTTAAAAATTATATTCTGTATTTATCGATACACATGTGTATATCGGAAGTCGATAGACGAGAAGTCCCTATGACAGCTCAAAACTGCTACGAGAATTCCGGCCTCTGACTATAGTGGTCAGAAAGTGCTCTGAAATCTACCGAAGCGTTTATACTTGTTTATCCCTTGAAGTACACTAGTACTTATCACGCTGTACATACTAGGCTAGCAGTACATGTATAGAGATCGGCGTCCAAAATGATTGAATAAACTATGTTGTGAACGTGTTGCTTAATTTATCTACATCCCTTATCCGATTCATTATAGTGAGTATCAGTGTAAGTATATACAGTGCCACCATTTTCTTAATAGCGATCGGAAATCTTCGTTTTTCTATGACACAAGTGACAAATATACTGTCAGTTGCGAGTGCAAGCGTGATATCTAGCAATAGCCAGCCGAAAGCTTTTAACCTTTAATAAGGCCCCGTTACAGTAAAAATACTAGACCAAAATGAAATACAGTCATGGAATCGCAAGTCTCTAAAGAGTAATAATTGAATTGAGAAAAATACAATTAAAATAGTATCATAAAATGTAGGTAGTAAAGTTAAATTTCAGCTTATTGTACAGTCACCCAATTTGATTTCTAGGCCACTTTGGACTATGTTAAAGTGACGTTGACAACCAAACGTTACAGACTTCTTATGATTTGGTTTACAAAGTCACATTGACAAAGTCAATAGTGGCCTAGGAGTAGGAATCAAATTGGTTGACTGTACCTAATGTGGTTAATATAGAGCCTCTGCCTTATTAAGGGTTAAGAAGCTGGGAACATCGTGCTTAATCTGTTTATCTATTTAACTACATAAATGGAAACAAAAACCACGTGATAAGTAAGTATAGTTCGCCAGCCAATAGAAGCGGAACACTAATACGTCAATGCCCGAATAAACATATTTTTGTAAGTTCATTATGGCGTAGGACTTTTTTCTTTCAAAATAAAATGTACCTCATCACAGTACATTTGTTTATGCTTACTCGTGACCTACTTTAGGCCACGCGGCAACCAAGTATTAGAAATAAGTTCCAATTAAAAACAGGGGCTATTCCGACTAGTTCCATTATTAGTTCCATTGATGGAACTAGTTGGACATTTTTTCCCTGTAGTTACATTCAACGAAGAGGGTTTCCTTAATGGCACTACCTAGGCTTTTTTTCCAAGTAGTTACATTAATAATGCAGGGTTTAACCCTTGGAACGCCTTTGACTTGATACAAACGCACACGCCAATGACAGCTGAAAACCACAGCTAATGTCAAACTTACGTCACAAATGTTTTACTTAGGTACTTACTTACAAATACTCGGGTCTATTATGGCGTGGTAAGCACGACAGTACACGACCACGTTCGTGGTTTTTTGGCGTTCAAAGGGTTAATTTATTAATTTTATTATTAATGTAACACATGGAAAAAAAAGTCCAGGTAGTTCCATCAATGGAACTAGTCGGAATAGACCAAAAACAGTACTCTTACCATGAGTTACAATTACCGTACTCGCTAGCGAGTCCAAGGCTCTGCCCCTCACAGTATTCTTATAGAGTGCGAGGGACAGCATAAGACTCAAGCGAGTACGGTAATTGTAACTCATGGTAAGGGTATTTGGGCCCTAACATGGCTGCGTTTATGGCATGACGAAGTTTGGGTAAGGCATCCGTCACCTTCTGACGGTTCTCTATTGGATGGCATAAAATTATTTGTAATAATATTGTTACGCATAATTGCTTTTAGCCGAAATAGCGATGTGCATAATCATCTTTACGCAAATATTTTTACGCATAAATCTAAAAAGTATAAATACAGAAAGCATAATCGTCATGAAGACTAACATGAAATAGCATAAATACAAAAAGTCATAATAATAAATTGGCATCATTATAAAATGCATAACAATATTGTCCTAAAAAAGTCATGTACAAAAATGGCACATAGCAATTGCAAATATTAAGTCGTAGACATACTACGTGAAAAGGTTACTTTGGTGTTTATATATATTTAGGAACTAAGGCGAGGTCGACGGAGGTCCGCTTAGCGGACCTCCTATTCTGCGTTGCTTGGGCGCTTCGCGCCTGGATATCATACTAACCTAACCCAACCTAATGTACCTAACGTGACCTAATTTAACCTTACCTAATATGTAACAACGAAACTGTTTAGAAAACTGAAATTATGGTTAATGACAGATATAACAAATAATTATTAGCCCAAACAATAATATGCATAATGTGTATTAGTCTAATACAAATTAGGTCAACTGAAATTATTCTAATAGCGTAATATGCCAAAAAAGTAGTATGCTAAAGTATTATTATGCGACAGTACTATGCGAAACCATAATAGTGTAAAACAAATTATGCGATCCAAGGGGATCCCCCTTCTGACACGTAATGTAAGTACTAGAGTGACGGATTCTTTATCCGGGTTATTCCCACCTGTTACCACCAACTTGTTACCACTGGTAACAACTGGGAATATTTTTCTCATCTTTTACCACTAAAGTACCTACTCAGTAAGAGATAACTACTGGGGAAAAAAATCCCAGTAGTTTGTGATAACAGTTGGGAATTTTTATTCCCATTAGTTACCACTGGTAAAAGATGAGAAAAAAATACCCAGCTGTTACCAGTGGTAACAAGTGGGAATAACCCCTTTATCCACATTTGACGCTCGATATAGACGCTGCCATACTAGGCCCGCATATCAGGGTCTAACTAGCAAGCATAACGCACCAAGAGAAAAAATTACAGATTTTTCCAACTTTCTATATAACTTACTTTAACTTTAGTAAAGTACTTGAACTTCAACTATCTCGCTCTGCGCTCCACCAACTAACTACAACATACAGTTAAGTGTAACGGCTAACAGGCTGTTAAATAAAATAAAAGTAGAAAAAAAACGGCGTACTTTTTCGAATCAAATCGGAGAAATACTGGAAAAGGGCCGAATTTTAAGTATAGCTCATGCAATTCACGATGGCGAGTGGGCTTTATTAGTGGTTGAACGTGTACATGCACATTGCGGTAGTGTGCGTGTCTGACGGAGCGATCAGTCGCGAGCGCGCCGTCGCTCGAGTTACTTGTGCATATTGTTTCCACGACGCTTACTGCCACGAACTACCGTCAGCATGTCCAATATCCGGAAAAAACGCAAAGTTATTCATAGCGAGGTATATCGGATTTTTATTTTGAAGTATCCTAAAATAAAAATAGTAAATTTATTTAGAACTGTGGGCCTATCCGTGTTTATCGCTTGACAAAACGGTAATAAAACATTCGACACTTTCTGACAAGTACATACATATAAGTGTGAGAGTGACGGATGTTTGATCCACGTTTAGTCACCCAAGAAACACGGCAATAATAAGCCCTCTAAAATAAAGATAAACCTACAGATAGGTTTTAATTTTAAGTAACATAAAATTGTACGTAATTTTAAGACAGAAAATACGGAGACATTTGAAATGTCATCTTCGCGACAAGATAGAGTTAGGTACATCAATTTCGTAGAAGATGCAACCAAGAAGGTCGCTTGTGTCGCTACTACATGTAATATGACTAAGTAGTTCGCATATCACATCAAAAACATAAATAAGTAGTTTGTTGTTTTATAATATTTAAGGTCAAACAAAAAAAGAATTTTTGAAATCGGACCATAATTGATGGAGAAATCAAATCGGTCAAACTGAGAACCTCCTTTTTTGAAGTCGGTTTAAAATACTTAGTTGCATTATTTCTTATCATTATTTGCTAGAGGGTTTGCGACAGTATAATAAGTATAATGTGTCCAATACTTCTTTTTATTTTTTATGCTTACCATACCCGCTCTCGCTGTCACGCACACTTTGACACGTATACAGATATGTATTTACCACAAGTAAAGCCCACTCGCCATCATAAATTGCATGAGCTATACCCAAAACCGACGTGCGTGCATGACTCGATGTATGAATGTGGAAGAAGCGAAAGAGATTTGTCAAGATCGTAGCAGGTGGAAGTGGTCTCTGCCTACCCCTCTGGGAAACAGGCGTGATTTAATGTATGTATGTAAAGTAGAAAAATACTTTTAGGACTTCCGTAGGTACCGGCGCACTTTTGTTCTGTACAGTTTGCTCTACAAACACGCCAAGTTTATCGCATAAGTATTTTCTTTTTTACGATGTAAAAATAACACAGAATATACTTTAATTGGTTTTTTTTTTCTGTTAGTGTTTTCAAAAAAAAACTACTTTCTATTATGGTTCGAACGATACAGAACTTTAACGGTAGGACAGACGGACAGGCAGCGTAAGTTAGTGGCAGGGTCCCGTATCACACCCTTAGGGTATGGAACCCGTAATGGTTTTAGTGTCATACCGTTGAGGTTTTCTAATTGTTTTAGTCAGGCTTTATCTCCTATTAACATGTAGGTACAAAATCTGCCGCTTTTTCTTTGTTCTTATTTGTTCTAATATTCAAACCTTTCTGGCTTTTCCGTTGCATTTTGAATTTTCTAGATAAGTCCAATGAGATTCACAAATCAATCTTTGTTACTTTAGGAGCCGGCGACCTCCGCGTCGGAGCAGGAGGCGGAGGAGGCGAGCGACGCGGAGGAGTCCGAGGAGGCGCGGCGGGCGGCGCGCGCGCAGGCCTCGATCAAGGAGCGCGAGCGGGAGGTGCAGCGCGCGCTTGCCACCAGCTTGCGCACGCGGGACAAGGAGCGCGAGCACCACAAGCGGGACGAGGCCGTGCAGGTACACGCGCACACACACACACACACACACACACACACACACACACACACACACACACACACACACTTCTCTTAAACTTTTCAACGCCATTGAAAAGGTTGATTTGTACAACATACACACATTAAATCACGCCTGTTTCCCAGAGGGGTAGGCAGAGACCACTTCTTTCCACCTGCTACGATCTTGACAAATCTCTTTCGCTTCTTCCACATACAACAAATAACTATCTATTAGAAAACAATGATGACGCCAATAGAAATAAGTTAATTTATTTATAAATTGTCAAGTAAAGCATATCTGACACAAATTTAGCCCTTTCCTTTTCTTACACTTGAACATAGACAAGAAGAGAATTAAGTTTAACTGGCACATAATTTTACTTGTCGATTGTGAAACAGGCCCTAAATGTATATCTGTATGTTGGCAGCACTTCAACGCGCTCCTGGCGGACCTGGTGCGGAACCCCGATCTGCCGTGGCGCGACGCGAAGAAGCAGCTCAAGAAGGACCATCGGTACACGCTGGCGGAGCTGCTCACTAAGGAGGACAAGGTACCGTCCATGGATCTTGTGTGCCATCAAATTGAAGATCCGTTTTTTCCAGGCCATAACGTTTTTAATCGTAATAAATAAGTGTTAGTCACATTGCCGTGAGGTTGCCGGGTTAGAATAGTGTCACTCCATCTTCAATGACTAAAATTGACTCCGCTTTCATACAGGTGAACAGTGAATATATATCCGAATTTCCGATTCCTGGGGCCTGTTTTATAAAGCTACAAATTACAATTTACAAGTTTCCATTTGACACAACCTCGACCAATGACGACCAGCCATTTGAGCAGTGTTGCCAGTTTAGACCTGTAAAAATGTAACTTGTAGCTTTATAAAACGTGCCTCTGCTAATTCAATTCAATTCAATTCAATATATTTATTTCAGACTCTGGCTCCATAAGAGTGTTTAGTAAATCTAGTCTAGAAATATGGATCATGCAGAAAGTGCTGTATATTCATTGAGGTCTAGGTAATAATCAATGCATATAATGCTCTGAAATAATAAATATGTCGTATTGCGATTGTTTGTTTACATTGTTTAAATGACGTTTGTCTATTACGACTTTGAAAACAGATCATAGATAATAAAAAATCGTCTTTCTAAGGCCGGCCGCATACATACGTTTTTGGGCGCGGCCGCGCACGTCCGAATGCGGAAAACGTATTCGGAAACCGTATACGGAAAACGAATGTATGCGGCCGGCCTAAATAGCTCCGCCATTTTCCATGTCTGGCAACACTAGCCACAGGCCCAATAAGATATGAAAAATATAACCACGATGTTATATTGTGGACAGGAGCGGCTGTTCTCCGCGCACACGGGCCTGCTGGCGACGCGGCGGCGCGACAAGCTGCGCGCGCTGCTGACGGAGCTGGGCGTGCCGCCCACCGCGCACTGGCGCGACGTGCGCGCGCAGCTGCGGGCCGAGCCGGCCGGCGCGCCCGCCTACACCAGCGCCGACAAGGTACACAAACACACATACACACACACACACACACACGCACACTCGCAGTCGCACTCGCACTCGCACTCACACACACTCGCACTCGCACTCGCACTCACACGCACACACTATACTCCGTTTGTTTACTAAAAAAATGTAAACAATCCAAACCACGTGGCATTGTTAAACAGCCAATCAATACTGTTTTATCGCGCTTTGACGCATAAGTGTCCTGATTCTATTGGCTGACGAACCGACTACGTGGTTGTTTTGTTTACATTTTTTTAAGTACCTGTGGGGACCTAGCGACATCTAGCGCACACTTGTATCAACCAACTCGCTAACTCGCTAGCGCCACCAACGTCAGACAGCGCAACTAAAGGTTCTACATCGCGCTAACGAAGTTTCTCCAGTCGGTTGATATATATACCACTTCCAACTTCATCCCAATGGACTTCGGTCCCCAGGCATAACACCCGCCTGGAGAGAGATCTCTCTATTGTCCTCTCTTCCTACATACACCTAAGCAAACGGAGTATAGTACGTTACTGAAGAGACCGGGAAAAAGGCCGTTGCAGGACGAGTAAGTTAGCGCGACCGAGACTAAAAAGACCATGCCTCGACCACGCCGCGACGACGCTGCCTCGACATCGCTGTGAGTGACTTCTCTAACGGAGTACTTACACGGGCAATTATTTGAACAATAATTGCCTATCAACAATGGTTGTCTTACTTTATTTTATGTATGCACTAGCTGTTGCTCACCACTCCGTCCGCGTAGAAAAATTAAACATAGCCTATGTAACACAGGGATAATGTAACATTCTAATGGTAAAATATATATTTTTAATCGGTGCAGTAGTTTCTGAGTTCATTCGTTACAAACATCTTTCCTCTTTATTATATGTATTAGTATCGCTGTATGTATGTAAACTGTGGATGCCTAGGAACCAATCGATATTGGTTCTGCCTTTTGTTACTATATAGCGTTGATATTAAAACGAGACCCATTACCGATATTTTCTTTTATTTATAAACTAATATGACTCATTTTTGTTTAGATGGAACGCGAGTTCCGCGACTTCCAGCGCGACCGGCAGAGCGCGGCGAAGACGGCGCTGCGCCAGCTGCTGCAGGAGACGCGCTCCATCACGCACAAGACGCTCGCGAGCGTGCGCGGCGGCGACCAGTGGCCCGCGGTGCACGCCTCGCTGACGCACGACGCCAGGTCAGTGTGCACGTACAGTGCCGACAACGCTCCGCCTGTTGCTACAGGAGATGCCTTTACACAAGGCTCGCGACATTTTTCGGCACAGATGTGCGCTGAGCAGGGTGCAACGCAAGCGCTTTTTAAGGAAAGTCGCTCACACATTTGAGAATCGAGGCGGCGTGGAGGCGAGGGCTCGCAAGCGGCGGCGCAGGTTTTACATGGCAGTAGGCATATTCGAGTCGTGGCAGAGTCAAGGTAAAAAGGCGGAGGCGAGGTTCAAGAATAGCGGAAGGCAACGCCGCCGCCACTAAGTCATTTAGTCACTTTTGTTTTAATCGACTAGAACGAAGCATAACCGCCTGCGCCTCGACTCTAACAGGACCATGCCTCGACCGCGCCTTGACGCCGCTACCTCGAAGTCGCAGTTAACGAATTCCCTAAGTATTATTTGAACGCATTCTGAACCACACTATGTGTGGAATTCATTGTTTGTCTATACTATAGGTATAGTATATATAGTTCCTAAGTGAGATGCTGACCTAAAGATACATTAAAGGAAACGTCATTTTGTGCAATCTCTAGCTCTGTCAAGTAATTGACATTTTGATATTTGTGTCGTAGGTACCTCGCGCTGGAGCACATCCCGGAGGAGCGGCAGACGATCATCGAGGCGTACCTCGAGGAGCTCGCGGCCAAGGGCCCGCCCCCGCCGCCCACCGCCACCGAGCCTGCGCGGCGCGCCAAGCAGTGACAGGTACATGTCGCGCCTGTCACCACCCAGCAGGAGCTCGCGGCCAAGGGCCCGCCCCCGCCGCCCACCGCCACCGAGCCTGCGCGGCGCGCCAAGCAGTGACAGGTACATGTCGCGCCTGTCACCACCCAGCAGGAGCTCGCGGCCAAGGGCCCGCCCCCGCCGCCCACCGCCACCGAGCCTGCGCGGCGCGCCAAGCAGTGACAGGTACATGTCGCGCCTGTCACCACCCAGCAGGAGCTCGCGGCCAAGGGCCCGCCCCCGCCGCCCACCGCCACCGAGCCTGCGCGGCGCGCCAAGCAGTGACAGGTACATGTCGCGCCTGTCACCACCCAGCAGGAGCTCGCGGCCAAGGGCCCGCCCCCGCCGCCCACCGCCACCGAGCCTGCGCGGCGCGCCAAGCAGTGACAGGTACATGTCGCGCCTGTCACCACCCAGCAGGAGCTCGCGGCCAAGGGCCCGCCCCCGCCGCCCACCGCCACCGAGCCTGCGCGGCGCGCCAAGCAGTGACAGGTACATGTCGCGCCTGTCACCACCCAGCAGGAGCTCGCGGCCAAGGGCCCGCCCCCGCCGCCCACCGCCACCGAGCCTGCGCGGCGCGCCAAGCAGTGACAGGTACATGTCGCGCCTGTCACCACCCAGCAGGAGCTCGCGGCCAAGGGCCCGCCCCCGCCGCCCACCGCCACCGAGCCTGCGCGGCGCGCCAAGCAGTGACAGGTACATGTCGCGCCTGTCACCACCCAGCAGGAGCTCGCGGCCAAGGGCCCGCCCCCGCCGCCCACCGCCACCGAGCCTGCGCGGCGCGCCAAGCAGTGACAGGTACATGTCGCGCCTGTCACCACCCAGCAGGAGCTCGCGGCCAAGGGCCCGCCCCCGCCGCCCACCGCCACCGAGCCTGCGCGGCGCGCCAAGCAGTGACAGGTACATGTCGCGCCTGTCACCACCCAGCAGGAGCTCGCGGCCAAGGGCCCGCCCCCGCCGCCCACCGCCACCGAGCCTGCGCGGCGCGCCAAGCAGTGACAGGTACATGTCGCGCCTGTCACCACCCAGCAGGAGCTCGCGGCCAAGGGCCCGCCCCCGCCGCCCACCGCCACCGAGCCTGCGCGGCGCGCCAAGCAGTGACAGGTACATGTCGCGCCTGTCACCACCCAGCAGGAGCTCGCGGCCAAGGGCCCGCCCCCGCCGCCCACCGCCACCGAGCCTGCGCGGCGCGCCAAGCAGTGACAGGTACATGTCGCGCCTGTCACCACCCAGCAGGAGCTCGCGGCCAAGGGCCCGCCCCCGCCGCCCACCGCCACCGAGCCTGCGCGGCGCGCCAAGCAGTGACAGGTACATGTCGCGCCTGTCACCACCCAGCAGGAGCTCGCGGCCAAGGGCCCGCCCCCGCCGCCCACCGCCACCGAGCCTGCGCGGCGCGCCAAGCAGTGACAGGTACATGTCGCGCCTGTCACCACCCAGCAGGAGCTCGCGGCCAAGGGCCCGCCCCCGCCGCCCACCGCCACCGAGCCTGCGCGGCGCGCCAAGCAGTGACAGGTACATGTCGCGCCTGTCACCACCCAGCAGGAGCTCGCGGCCAAGGGCCCGCCCCCGCCGCCCACCGCCACCGAGCCTGCGCGGCGCGCCAAGCAGTGACAGGTACATGTCGCGCCTGTCACCACCCAGCAGGAGCTCGCGGCCAAGGGCCCGCCCCCGCCGCCCACCGCCACCGAGCCTGCGCGGCGCGCCAAGCAGTGACAGGTACATGTCGCGCCTGTCACCACCCAGCAGGAGCTCGCGGCCAAGGGCCCGCCCCCGCCGCCCACCGCCACCGAGCCTGCGCGGCGCGCCAAGCAGTGACAGGTACATGTCGCGCCTGTCACCACCCAGCAGGAGCTCGCGGCCAAGGGCCCGCCCCCGCCGCCCACCGCCACCGAGCCTGCGCGGCGCGCCAAGCAGTGACAGGTACATGTCGCGCCTGTCACCACCCAGCAGGAGCTCGCGGCCAAGGGCCCGCCCCCGCCGCCCACCGCCACCGAGCCTGCGCGGCGCGCCAAGCAGTGACAGGTACATGTCGCGCCTGTCACCACCCAGCAGGAGCTCGCGGCCAAGGGCCCGCCCCCGCCGCCCACCGCCACCGAGCCTGCGCGGCGCGCCAAGCAGTGACAGGTACATGTCGCGCCTGTCACCACCCAGCAGGAGCTCGCGGCCAAGGGCCCGCCCCCGCCGCCCACCGCCACCGAGCCTGCGCGGCGCGCCAAGCAGTGACAGGTACATGTCGCGCCTGTCACCACCCAGCAGGAGCTCGCGGCCAAGGGCCCGCCCCCGCCGCCCACCGCCACCGAGCCTGCGCGGCGCGCCAAGCAGTGACAGGTACATGTCGCGCCTGTCACCACCCAGCAGGAGCTCGCGGCCAAGGGCCCGCCCCCGCCGCCCACCGCCACCGAGCCTGCGCGGCGCGCCAAGCAGTGACAGGTACATGTCGCGCCTGTCACCACCCAGCAGGAGCTCGCGGCCAAGGGCCCGCCCCCGCCGCCCACCGCCACCGAGCCTGCGCGGCGCGCCAAGCAGTGACAGGTACATGTCGCGCCTGTCACCACCCAGCAGGAGCTCGCGGCCAAGGGCCCGCCCCCGCCGCCCACCGCCACCGAGCCTGCGCGGCGCGCCAAGCAGTGACAGGTACATGTCGCGCCTGTCACCACCCAGCAGGAGCTCGCGGCCAAGGGCCCGCCCCCGCCGCCCACCGCCACCGAGCCTGCGCGGCGCGCCAAGCAGTGACAGGTACATGTCGCGCCTGTCACCACCCAGCAGGAGCTCGCGGCCAAGGGCCCGCCCCCGCCGCCCACCGCCACCGAGCCTGCGCGGCGCGCCAAGCAGTGACAGGTACATGTCGCGCCTGTCACCACCCAGCAGGAGCTCGCGGCCAAGGGCCCGCCCCCGCCGCCCACCGCCACCGAGCCTGCGCGGCGCGCCAAGCAGTGACAGGTACATGTCGCGCCTGTCACCACCCAGCAGGAGCTCGCGGCCAAGGGCCCGCCCCCGCCGCCCACCGCCACCGAGCCTGCGCGGCGCGCCAAGCAGTGACAGGTACATGTCGCGCCTGTCACCACCCAGCAGGAGCTCGCGGCCAAGGGCCCGCCCCCGCCGCCCACCGCCACCGAGCCTGCGCGGCGCGCCAAGCAGTGACAGGTACATGTCGCGCCTGTCACCACCCAGCAGGAGCTCGCGGCCAAGGGCCCGCCCCCGCCGCCCACCGCCACCGAGCCTGCGCGGCGCGCCAAGCAGTGACAGGTACATGTCGCGCCTGTCACCACCCAGCAGGAGCTCGCGGCCAAGGGCCCGCCCCCGCCGCCCACCGCCACCGAGCCGGCGCGGCGCGCCAAGCAGTGACAGGTACATGTCGCGCCTGTCACCACCCAGCAGGAGCTCGCGGCCAAGGGCCCGCCCCCGCCGCCCACCGCCACCGAGCCGGCGCGGCGCGCCAAGCAGTGACAGGTACATGTCGCGCCTGTCACCACCCAGCAGGAGCTCGCGGCCAAGGGCCCGCCCCCGCCGCCCACCGCCACCGAGCCGGCGCGGCGCGCCAAGCAGTGACAGGTACATGTCGCGCCTGTCACCACCCAGCAGGAGCTCGCGGCCAAGGGCCCGCCCCCGCCGCCCACCGCCACCGAGCCGGCGCGGCGCGCCAAGCAGTGACAGGTACATGTCGCGCCTGTCACCACCCAGCAGGAGCTCGCGGCCAAGGGCCCGCCCCCGCCGCCCACCGCCACCGAGCCTGCGCGGCGCGCCAAGCAGTGACAGGTACATGTCGCGCCTGTCACCACCCAGCAGGAGCTCGGCATCTTCTTCTCTTCTTCAGCCTGTTGCTACCCAATGCTGAGTGCAGGCCTCTTCCATTGCACTCCATTCTCTACGATATTCTTCCTTATCCAGATTCTACCGGTTATTTTGACCAGAAGCCCGTTTTACGAAGCTACAAGTTACAAATTACAAGAGGAAGTCTCTTTCTAACTCGCACTGCTAGAAAGAGGGTTCCGCTTGTAATTTGTAACTTGTAGCTTCGTGAAACGGGCCACTGATCGTCGTCGGTCCATGTCGTTGGTTACCTGCCCACATTTCGGCGTCAAGGACTTTTTTGCCCCATCTCCCATCCTGTTTACGGCCGTGGCACGTGACCGGCCCACTTCCACTTTTTGCAAATCTAAATATGAATAAGCAATTAACGTGTGTTTTCCCCCCCCAGTTACCTCGCCCGTGCCCCCCGGGGCGCGCTCATACAGCTGCGCCATCGTAGACCGTCGGCGGCCTGACCGACACTATTCCTCTAGCTATAATTAACCTAATAATAAATGAATTTAATTATTACCATCTGTTATTTACTCGCCTACTTTCTAACCCCCCGCCCCGTCGCAAAATGGTCACGTCTATCCCACTAGATGGGACAACTTAGACGATTTCATCCCAGTAGTCCCATGGGACAAGTGGCACTAATATTTTTGTCTCAAAAGTCCCAGGTAGGTTTAGGTTAAGTTAGTTTTGCAGCAGGCCCGAAGGGCCAGACTACCCAGAAAAAGAAGCTCCGCTATAACGCCATAATTGATTTCAAGTGATTAAGTACCCTGTGCATACGGTGATAACGGTAATGGGACTTAAAAAAACTAAATATAGGTGCCACTTGTCCCATGGGACTACTGGGACGAAAAAGTCTTAGTTGTCCCATAATGGGACAACTCAATGGTACTAGTGGGATAGACGGAAATGGTCCTGTAGAAAGCTATTTTCTACTGAACCCGTGTTGATTTCAGTGGCCCGTTTCACGAAGCTACAATTTACAAATTACAAGCCGAACTCTCTAGCAAAAGGAGTTAGAAAGAGACTTCCGCTTGTAATTTGTAACTTGTAGCTTCGTGAAACGGGCCCCAGGTTATCTTGTGAAGTCTAACCTAACCTACACAAATCATGTTTAAGATAATCTGTAATCAACACGGGTTCAGCAGAAAATAGCTTTCTATTAAACGAAAATTCTGCGAAGTGATGTCCAGAATAATAACAAAATATTTTTAACGACATTTTGGCTGTATGATTTTTTACTGTTGCCTATCTACGCAAAACGAGACGAAAGCTGAAAACACTGAGTCACAGAATAAAACCTTGGAGGTTTTTCTGATGTGTATCTTGATATATTTTAAACTATCGGCTTCGCCCCGCTGCAAATTTCTGACCTTCCCGCTATCCACCTTCCCGGTGGATACCGGGAAGAATTTTTCAATTATTTTCTTTCATACAAACTTTGTCCTGGCAATGATGAACACAACAATAAAGAAATCAGCCAAATCGGTTCAGCCGTTTTTAAGTTATAGCGTGAACAGGAGAAATAGAAGAGGAGAAATATATATATATATTAGTCTGATTTTGAAAACATTGTGGATCCAAACATGAGCCCGGTTTGATACGCAGAGTTAAGCCTAAATGCGCTGCTATATACGTCTTTGTCTAACTCATAATCAATCTGCGTTAAAATGTATGCGATAGATATACTTTTCAAGTGTGCTACCCAGTTCCTTCTATGAGAATTCTATTGCTGTGAACTGACTTGACTTCGCTTGACTTTTGCTTGACTGACTTTGCTTGACTCAAGGACCTTTTACTTGACTACTTTGACTCTCATAGCTGAATCTGTGGGCCTATGCATCTGTCAGATACATGTGAAATTGTACGGAAATTGTGATCTATCCTATAATCTGTGGTGTGGTTACAATCTGTGGTGAAGTCGAGCGGCGAATAGCCGAAATTGTTTACAATAATCGTTTTTTTTGGTTTATTACGATTATGCATTAAGTTATGCATCGATTTTTAGTGAAAAGCTTTTGAATTACATGTAATTATTAAGGATAAGTATTTAAACACATACAACGGACAGAACTAAGTGTAAAACGTAGAGGTTTCACCAATCGATGCAAAAGCTCATAAAAGTGTTTAATGGTGTAATAAATTTTAAGCGTGAATTTGTACTGAACTTTCTTCCTGGAAGAACTCTGAACAGTCAGTAGCCCGAGTAGCCGAGAAAAGAATCAGCCTTGAACATGAAGTGAGAGAAGATTATTCGGTCTTAACGTACTATAAACGTTAACAATGAGCGACACCGAAGGTTTCTCGGCGCGTATTGAGTTGAAAGAAGAGCGGGACTGGGACGACGCCCCAGTGTTACACGAGGTCAATCGGGGCTCGTTGCAGCCGCGGGACGCGCTCGCAATACCACGTGAGTAGCATCGACGTCTTTTTTAATAGCACTTATAACCTAAGCTGGGAGCTTCCACCACGGTATACCGAGATCTCGCATGGGTTTATTCTTCCGTTTTCTGCGGGAACCGATGGGATTTGCGGGATTAAAAAATATCAATATACAATGTTAGAAATTTTGCATTACTTGAAAAATTCAAAATGAATTTTTTGTATGTATTTTATATGGCGTGTAGAAAGCAAACAAGCACACAGGCCTTCTTATGGTAAGTGGGATGTGTGACCCATAGACAGTTGCATTCTCAAGACTGCAATCCTAAGACCGCAAATAATGATGCGCTGGTCTTGTTGCTAGTGACCCTGCCTGTGAAGCTAGCGGTTCTGGGTTCAAATCCCAGTAAGGGCAGATATTTGTGTGATGAGCGCAAATATTTGTTATTGAGTAATTTTTTATGTTTTCTATGTATTTAAGTATTTATATCGTTGCCTAGTACTAGTACCCATAGTACAAGCCTAGAGCTTAGATGGGGACTAGGTCAATTTGTGTGACACTTGTCCCGTGATATTTATCTTATTTTATTTTTAAAATGCGTTGCCAACCTTGAGGACTAAGATGGAGTGCCTCTATGCTAGTAATTTCACCGGTTGTCTTATCCTTACACCAGAACACAACAGGATAAAGCTAAAGGATAAGATGTTGGTAGTGATCCGGACGGACGTTTCAAAAGGTCCTACATTACCATTTCAAAATGTATGCTACACATGCCTTTAATCCGAGATCATGTAAGAGTTTGACAGATTAGAAGCCATAAGGTAAATGGTGGATTTTGCGGTGCCATTTGATGTGAATAAATCATAATACTGATTATGTACGTGCCCTGGGGTTATTCCCACCTGTTACCACCAATTTGTTACCACTGGTAACAGCTGGGAATTTTTTTCTCATCTTTTACCACTGGTAACTAATGGGAATAAAAATTCTCAACTGTTACCACTAACTACTGGGTTTTTTCCCAGTAGTTATCACCAAATATTTGAGTGGTAACAAATGGGAAAAATATTCCCAGTTGTTAACACCGTGTACTTTGGTGGTAAAAGATGAGAAAAATATTCCCAGCTGTTACCAGTGGTAACAAGTTGGTGGTAACAGGTGGGAATAACCCGTGGCCTGGGTTTCTGGGATTTGTGTGGATGGAGGACCTGGTTTCTTATTGTATTACATCATATCAATTGACGAGAAGGTTGTGAAAAGTTGTTCTGATAGACGTCATGCTTTTAGCTTTTGGTTTATACTATCACAATGTGTTACATACTTAGGAAATGTTTAAAAGTTAACGGTTCCAGTTCATATAAAAATGTATATATCAATAATTATGTCAAAAGTTACATTATGACCAAAAAAATTATGGTAAACAACGGGCTCCGCCCAGTATATACTTTTATAATTTAACTTCAGTTTCAGAGCTGTTGCATTCGGCTGATAAGGAGCTGTTGCGAGCCGCGGTCGCGTCTGGGGACGCAACATACTCTGGCAAGGCAGGTAGTGCTACGGAAAAATATAGTCTATATCCATGTTTTATAAACACACGATATCTAAAGTAAGCTTCTTCTTTGTCTTTTTTTATTAATGAATAATGACTGTCCACCGCGGTATTTCGCAGTTTTTTAGTCTAATGTCAAGTGAGTAGGTAAAATGGCCACATATGATAAAGGCGGTAGTGTTTCGCGATCTGGATCTTAATTAACATAACACCTTTCATTCTGTTTGATTAAAAATAAAATCCTCAATAGTTTTATTTTTCAAGCATGACACCTTTTTGCATGTTTTGGTTGGATCTTCGAAACCCTATGAACTTCAACAATGATTTTTTATTAAATAGTTGACTAATTATGTAACTTCTTAATCACGGTAAACCATTTTTTCAATAAATGATCTGGTTTTAATTTATAATTTAAACAGCAATTCATTGAATTCGACGTTGCCATCAAGGCGCTCGAACTATCTCCATCTCACATTCTTCGCGCGGAAGCACATGAAGCTATCCCTTTTTCATTCTTGGGTGGGCGTGGCACCATATGTAGCCTCTTAAATCAGTAAACAGAATAATTCAAAAGAAAATCCAGACTTTTTTTAATCGGCCATCTTCCTTCCCTGAAGATTACCGGAAACCCCTAAAGTATGCTTAAAATATGTTTTGACCTTGTCTTACATGGTGACATTTAGATTAGGCAGATAGTGACACATACTTTAAATAAAATAGTTTTACTGTATGTTTATGGATAACCTTGTATTTCAAAATTCTGGTATTTCATGAGCAGAAAATATAATTAGTATAATTTATTTCAGATCCTAAATACATCTGAAAATGACAGTAACACCGATGTGATACTGAATCAGAAGTTAATGCTCGCTCTGTTGGAGCAACAGTCGAACAACCAAATAAAGATCATGAAGCAACTAACGAGACACGAGGCCTATTTCAAGGAGTTACGTTCAAACATAAACAACTTTACACAACCAATTGGCAACATTGACGAGAATAAACACTCTCCAGTGCAATCTTTAGAAGAGTTGGAAACTTTAGAGGAAAATTTGAAAGACAAGGAATTTCGTAGAAGTTATGTAAGAGTGAAGTCAAGAATGGTTCCATTGGGGCTTGGACGCTTGGCCATGTGCTATAGGCTGCTAGACGCTGTGATGACCCGCGACGTCTTAGCGAAATGCTCTTGGATGGGAAACTGCTGGGACAAGACAATGAATAACACATCCTTTAAGAAATTCCAATGGGTGCGGATGACGTTCTTAAGGATAATCATAAAAGTACACCCCGGCTTTAATCAGCTAGAATGTGATCAGTTCTTTAAATCTATGATTAGGAGCGCGAAAGCGGCGAGCAAACGGAGGCAGCAGAGTCCCAGGACAGAGGACTTGAAGTCACAGAACGGCCAGCAGTCAGATGACGTTAATCCAGCACCGGACAGTAATTATTTTCACTTATATAATAATAACAAAATGAGTATTTTCTTTTGCGGTTACCAAGCGTATTATCTTAAATACGGAATCCTCGGTGCGCGAGTAAGACTCGCACTTGACCGGTTTTTCACTTTAACTTATTTAATGTGTTTTCAGTTTCAGAATCTATGGAGGAGACGACAGAAGCCGCGCCGCGCCCCGCGGAGCCCCCGCCCTGCGAGGAACAGGTCAGGCTTTATGCATTAAACCCTTAGGGGCCCCATATACGGTACCATCCGTCGTTATGATCCGTCGGTTCAGACTGAAATCGAGCGATGGATTGTACGTGTGTGGCAATATCGCATCAAAATTTCAATACAAATATGAATCGTCACGATATCGTTTCAGATCGATCGTAACGACGGATCGTACCGTATATGGCGGCCTTTAAGACGTCGAACGTCGGCCGTCCAGTGGCGCCCTCTTTACTATTATTGTTTTCTAATTAACTAAAGAGTTTGCTTGGAATCGGACGATGCTTTTGTGTAGCGCAAGTAAAAACACAATTTGTGGGATACGTAAGAAACTATAACAATTACCCTTTGAGTGGTCAGCTTAACGGGAAAAGGTGGCCACTGTTTTCCGTTAAGTTTATAACTCAAAGGTCAATTGTTATTAAACTATGTGATATGTCCTATAAGTAGGGTTGCCATCCGTCCGGGTTTCCCCGGATTTATCCTAGTTTAGAGGGCGTCCGGGGAGCGTCCGGGCGGAGTTTCATTTGTAACCCGGGTTTTAAAATTTAAAGTCTTGGGCCGCCGACGAACCGACACTGGCACTGTTGACATGTCCGGGTTCTTGGCTCCAAAATCCGGAGTTTTCACGCGTTTTCACCAGGAGGTTGCCAAATTTTAGAGATGGCAACCCTACCTATAAGTTGTGTTTTCATTTGTAGTACAAAAACGCACTGTCTGTAGAAAAACAACAAATACAAAAAAATAGTCAAGTGTGAGTTGGGGTCGCGTTGATTCGATTTAAAATCGAATTTAAATTGGAATATAATAATACCTACTATTCGACGGAACCCTCGGTGCGCGAGTCCGACTCGCACTTGACCGTATTAAAAAAAAACACGAGTTAAGAACTGCAGTTTACTAAAAATTACTTTTTATTTTCCAGTTACCAACACATTCGGCACCCAGTTCCCCAGCCTCCG
Organism: Acleris cristana; assembly: GCA_948252455.1. NCBI lineage: Eukaryota > Metazoa > Arthropoda > Insecta > Lepidoptera > Tortricidae > Acleris > Acleris cristana. Next base: position 1,083,241 of record OX411798.1, on the reverse strand, counting down.
TAGACAACGGCCCCGACATAGAGTTCCTAGCACTCAACGCGTCCACGGCCCCGAGCGGCAGCCCCGGCACCTCCGCTGTGTTACTCAACCAGAAAATAATGCTGGCCTTCCTAGAACAACAATCGAAGAACCACACGAAGATTATCAACCAGTTGGCTAAACACGAGGCATATCTACAGGAGTTACGCTCACATATAAACAAGCCTATATATGCTACGGAACCAGATTACAACGAAGAACCTGAATACCCCCCTGTACGGAACAAAGAGGAGTTGGAAATTCTAGAAGATAACTTGAATAACACTGATTTTCGTAGAAGTTACATCGCAGCAAAGTCCAGCATGTTTCCAGCTGACTGTGAGATCGGAGGCTTGGCTGTGTGTTACAAGTTGATCGATGAAATCACGACTCGTGAGTTTCTAACGGAGTGTTCCTGGACGGGAAATAGTCGCGATGAGACATTAGACAAGACTCCGTTTAAGTATTTCAGTAAAGTGCGGGCGACGTTCCTGGCTATCGTTAAACGAGCCGATCCTAGTTTTACTCAGTTGGAATGTGATAATTTCTTGAAAATGGTGATTAAAAACGCGAGAGCTCGGTCGTGTAGCCGCATGTTGCGGACGAGCGCGCCGAAGCGTAGAAAGAAGCGGCCTAGGACGGGATAGGAAGCGTCTAAGTAAGGATGGGTCAATCAACTTTTTTTTGTCACTTATGCCTGTTTCACACGAGGGCAGAACAATGAGGCAGAGCAGTTAGCATTGTAGAACCATCGATAGTTGACCTCGAAAACTATTTAAAATATCTATAGTAACACCATACGTCAATACTGTCGATATTATCGATAGTATTGACATATGGCGACACTATCGTTATTTTAAATAGTTTTCCAGGTAAACTATCGATATTAAAACTATCGATGGTTCTACAACGCTAACTGCTCTGCCTCACTGTTCTGCCCTTGTGTGAAACAGGCATAAAAGTTTGTAGGGGATTGGAAGTTTAACCCTTAAACGTACATTGTTTATAAGAATAAATCGAAACCTTTTGTAGTACGCATTTTTTTTATGATTTTTGAGAAAGTAACCTTAGTTTTTTGTACTTTTCGAGTTACAAGACGGCCATTGCGTATTTCAGAATTACTGTCCCATTTACTATTGTTAAAATAAACGATTAGAATTTGCAATGAGAAAAGAAATATGTTGATGATGAGTGAAGGTTCAAAAATCCTTTTAAAATAGAATAAACAGAATGATGTTGCTTTTCATTTACATACTTTCAATAAAATTTTATTTTTACAAACAAGACTTGGAGCGATCATTAGTATATGGGAAAAGCATCTAAAATTGAGTTTATCAATATAGGCGATCCATAGATCATTTAATTTTACTTCGTATATTCTGATGTCTGGTTATTATAACTATCATTTGTCACTAAAATTCTGCCCTTAAACGTACATTGTTTATAAGAATAAATCGAATACTTTGATAGTACGCATTTTTTTTAAAATGATTTTTGAGTTTTTTTTTTTTTCTTGTACTTTACGAGTTACAAGACGGCAATATATTTGCCGCTGTCCGTCGACGACACAACTAAGCAGTACAGTGACAGACAACAAACTAATAATTTATAACAGATTTTTAATTTGGCAAGTAATATCATATCTTTATACAACTTGTATTGATATAACAAAGAGTTCTTAACATATTACAATAATAATATGTTGATAAAACAAACAGTTTTTCTTTTCGGTGACATTTTATCTACCCCATAACCAAAGTATGCTATCCTAAAGTTTGGTCGTTCTAAGAAGACCGATTTGACAGCTGTCAACGCAGTACAAAATGTGTTTGAGGTTATGTTTCGTATTGCGTTGACAGCTGTCAAATCGGCCTTACAACGACCAAACTGTAGTCATCCTCTAGCTAGACCAAGGGTTTCTTAAGTCTGCGCCGAGCGTACGCCGGATGTACAGTGGCGCCCTTATTACTATTATTGTTTTCTAATTAACTAAAGTATTATCTTGAAATCGGACGGTGCTTTTTTGTACTACAAATGAAAACACAACTTATAGGACATATCACAGTTTAATAACAATTGACCTTTGAGTTATCAACTTAACGGAAAAAAGTGGCCACCTTTTCCCGTTAAGCTGACTACACAAAGTGTAATTTTGTTATCAAAGTTTGTTACGTATTCTATAAATTGTGTTTTAACTTGTGTTACAAAAAAGCATCGTCTGATTGCAAGGAAATCCTTTAGTTAATTAGAAAACACAATAATAGTAATTAGGGCGCCAGTAGACGGTCGACGTTTGCTCGGTGCAGTCTTAAAGTATTTGCAGTCACGGACCCCTAGCAGGATTTACAAAATTCCACAGAGCCCTGTCATAGAATATTTTATATTTGACTGACAGCACAATTTGTAACAAATATATTAAGGGTTAATTGAGATACTGCGGACTCCTGATACACAAGCTACGGACCCCACCTTAAGAAATCCTGCTCTACACTGATCTGTCACTATTTTTAATACAGGGTTAGTTTTGGACCCCCGCCAAATTTTGCCACATCATCCCAGAACAGCAGTACAATAATTTTTATGAATTATAAAATACATCTATTATGGCAATTTTCTTTTTCTTCTTTCCTAATCATAACAAAAAAATATCTACACTCTCCTTGTTTACCGTCCTCACTGCCGCCGCCTTTTTTTTAAAGAAATACTGAAGGTAGAAACTTTCTAGTTAGTAGGACATTAATGTTGACGTGTGCTTAATTTACTTTTAAAACATCCAACGCCAAGCACTCTGATTTTCATACGAAATGAACCCGATTAACGGGTCGTTGGAGCTGAATGTGTGGAACTGTATATTCTATCAAATTAGAAACTCTATAAATTTGCCACTTGAAGCAATAAATTTTTCGTCACTTCCTCAGCGTTTGTGTGTGTTAACATGTGGCGACTTAAATCAGACTTTCTTATAAACTGCCTGTTACAATTATTGCACGAAAAAGGTCTTTCACCAGTGTGTATCAGCTTATGCCGGACTAGATGAAAACGTCTAGAAAACTCTACTCCGCAAACTTCGCACGAAAACTGTTTATAAATTTTGCCCTCGGTGTGCAATGAAATATGGACGATTAAACGAGATTTAGTTCTAAACTGTTTATTACAGATATCGCAAGATAGAAGGTTCTCGCTAGCGTGAATTACCGTGACGTGCCGGCCTAAGTCATATTTACGTGTAAATTGTTTCTGGCAAAACTCGCAAGAGTACATTTTCTCGCCCGTGTGTGTCAGCTTGTGACGAATTAAATGAAAGCTTCTTGAAAACTTTTTGTTACATATTTCACATTCGTATACTTTTTTTCCACACTTATGGGATACTAAACGAGCTTTGTACTTAAACAATTTATTACAAACTTCACATGGAAAAGGATTCGCCCGACACGTGTGGGTGTTTAAACGAGTCTTCGCTCTAAACTTTTTTTTACACTTTTCGCATGCGTACGGCTTCTCGCCCGTGTGAATCATTTTATGGCGAACTAAAGTAGCGTTTAGTGAGAATCGCTTTCCGCAAGTTTCACACGAGAATGGTTTTTCCCTTGTATGCACAAGCATATGACGATTCATCATAAAAGTGCTTGAAAACTGTTTATTACAAATCTCGCAGGGATACGATGTAACCTTGTGAGTTAGTTTATGTCTAGCTAAATTATATGCGTGTAAAAACTGTTTATTGCAAATTTCGCATTTATACGGTCTCATCCCAGCGTGAATCAACTGATGGGAAAGTAAATTGCTTCTTTGTGAAAATTGTTTCTTGCAAACTATGCAAGAGAAAGGTTTTATATCCGAATGAATCAGCTTATGGTTATCTAGTTTTGATTTCAAAGTAAACTGCTTACTACAAATGTCGCAAGAAAAGGGTTTCTTCATCATATGAATTATCATATGCTTTTCTAAGTGAGACCTGTCATCAAATTGTTTTTTACAAACATCACAGGTGTAAGGTTTCTCGTTAGTGTGTACTAGCAGATGGCAAGTTAAGTAATGATGTCTCAAAAACTGTTTTGTACAAATAGGGCATTTATAGGGTTTCTCTTTCGAATGAACTTGCATGTGATAAGTTAAATTGTAGCTTTGTGTAAACTTTTTATGGCAAATTTCACATGAATATGGTTTATCACCCGTATGGGTTTGAGAATGCCTCCCCAATTTGCTCTTGCATGTGAATTTTTTTCCGCAAATATTGCATAACCATTTTTTTTCATTGCTTAAATATACTTTCTTGTTTTCTAAAATATTTGAACCTGCAACATGTACATGCATGTGAGTTACGAGACTAGATGCCTGAAGAAAAGTCTTGCCACAGATAACACAGTTGTGCAGCTTATTGACTCGGATACGCTCAAGTTTGACGTAGCAATTTCTGAGAAAAAACTGTTCCCACCATTTTTTTCTTAAACGCGATTCAGCTCCTGTCTGTGCCACTTGTTCGTGCTTGATAAAGCCTGGCTTAGTGTTGTACGATGAATCTGAAAGAAAATGAAGATTTTGATATAATTCAGTTTTAGTAACTCTTCTCCGATGGGCACCCAACGGGACCCTATTAGTCCTATTACAAAGCCTACGCTGTCCGTCCGTCTGTCTGTCTTAACTTTAAAGAGCTGTATCTTTTGAACCGTAATGATTCATTGCGGGGTGATTCATTTTTCAGAATGTGTTATTATGGTGGATTAATAAATTTTTGTTTTGAAAGAAAGTGAAATAATAAAAGGGGTCCCCATACAATTAACCTTTTTTTCAACCTTTTTTATTTTTCTTGTATTGTAAAAACGGTAAAACATACAAGCGTCAAATAGAGAATGTCAACTAGTTTAGATTTTTGGCTTATCGTATTCTTCATTAAAAACAAAAAAATGCTGTAAAAAAATCATTTCGATACGTCTAATAGTTTCCGAGATATTGAATTTTAAACTTCGTATGCGGCGCTAGAAACCCGGCGGCTAGCGCTCACGGATGATGACGTCATCGTTTGGCTGCGGTACGCGCCCTTATATGAATGAGTGAGTTTACAGGGCTTCTATCTTTTTAACCGTAATAAATAGACAGTTGAAATTTTCACAGAATACGTGTTATTATAGATTCTATCGATTAAATTTTTAAAATGAACAATAAAGCAAATCCCAAGAGGGGTCCCCGTACAAAAACCATGAAAAAAACCATTTTTTTTTGCTTTTTTATATGGATTGTATTTCAATAATGGCTTCTTATTTTGATGCGATTTTAAGCTTAAGTTCTAGTCTAATTTTCATACTTTACGACTAAATAGAAATCTCAAGTAAAACTGCTACAAATAGGTGACAAAGCTGATTTTATCAACACGATGTTTTAAGCGGTCACCCATCCTGTTTTAGACTACGCTCGTAGTTGCTTAACTTTGGAAGTAGTAATTTTTTACGAATTCGTTTTGATGTGACTATGATAGTTATGGTTATCCATTGTTTTGTTTTACATACAGTTTAACCTGTTTAACTAAACTAACTGTCCGTTGCTGACCGGCTTTTCTGTTTGTAATGTTTGTCGAATAAGTTGGTTAAATAAAAATAGAATAATAATCAAGCACTTTTAATTTAGGGTTCACCGTATTCTACATAAAAATACCAAAACATTAATGCAAAAAACCGGGCGACAGCCTGTCGAACCATGCTCAGTGTAGGGTTCCGAAGCCGTTACTACAAACAAATTAGACCTCGCGACAAACTTAACTTTGCCGTTGGAAAACTGTTATCCCCATACATCGATATAGGTCGCGGTCAGTTTACCAACACCGCAAATAAGTTTTCGGCAGGTATAAACATTTAAACCGTTTAACTCAAGAGCCAATGAAGTCTACTTAGTCGTGATAGTTTTCCTTTGAAGATATTTTTCATATTTTTTATTTGTAGTTTTGGCTGTAGTGGGGAGGGGACGACGACACTTGACTCTAACAAAAATTTGCGCTTTAAAGCTTTTCATAAACGGATACCTTTATTGAAATATTGTTTTCACAAATCCGCAATATTTTGGAAAGACCTATACAACGACACCCCACACTATGGGGTAGACGAGAAAAAAAAACTTCCCCACGTTACGTAAAAAAAAAAAATTTCATTGTTTTACTTTTATTTAACTATGTTGGCGTGACTAATATGTATATTCATGCCAAATTACACGTTTCTAGTACTAAGAGTCTCTGAGCTAGACTGCGGATAGACGGACACACGTCACACACACACACACACACACACACGCACGCACGCACGCACTCACGCACGCACGCACGCACGCACGCACGCACGCACGCACGCACGCACGCACGCACGCACGCACGCACGCACGCACGCACGCACGCACACACACACACACACACACACTCACACACACACACACACACACGCACGCTATCTAAGCTATCTTGCATACACGAAATAACAGTAATAATGCTCAAAAAAAGTTCAAAAACTACCTACTTGCTACAGCGGCCGCTAATACCAACAACTAGCGAGAGAGAGAGAGAGAGAGAGGCGGTCTAGGTACCTAACTTATGGCGAGTGAGCCACTTGGCAGCGCCCGCCCGCAAAATTTGAAATCGATGAAATGAATAAGTACACAAAATATCAGAACTACTACCTAGGTCAATCAAAAACTCATGTTTTATAGTTCATTATTTTATACGGTACCTAGCGATATGAATTCTACATTAGATACGACATTTGTAAAGAAAGGGCTATCACCAAAGTTAAGTAAACACCGCTTAAACATCGTGTAAGATTTTGTTGTTTGTTGTTTTACTACAGATTACTGTTTGGTCGTAAGTATGGAGTTTACATTATTGTGTGACACCGAAATAAAAAGCTAATACAAATACAACCCGTACTTCGGCTTCCAAAGTTAAGCAACTACCTACTTACAAGCGTATTCTAAAACAGGATGAGTGACCGCTTAAAACATCGTGTTGATAAAATCAGTTTGGTCAAATATTTTTAGCAGTTTTACTTGAGATTGTTATTTAGTCGTAAACTATGAAAGTTCGGCTGCAATTTAAGCTTAAAATAGCATCAAAATAATAAGCCATTATAAAAATATAATCCGTATAAAAATGCTAAAAAACTGGTTATTTGTCATGTTTCTTGTATGGGGACCCCTCTTGGGATTTGATTTATTGTTCATTTTGTAATTTTAAACAATAGAGTTTATAATAACACGTAATCTGTGAAAATTTCAACTGGTTACTTATAACGGTTAAAAAAATATAGCCCTGTAAACTTACTCAATCATATAAGGGGCCGTACCGCAACGAAACCATGACGTCACTCCAGTAAGATGGCGCCCGCACCCTTTAATATTTTTGACCGTAATTTCATACGTTCGTAGAATCAAAACTACTGGGTCTATTTGAATGAAACAAAAAGTAGTATGTTTGTTTATTTATAAGCTTTACTCTTACAAAGTTTCAAGCGATTTGGCGTACCTACTGACATTCTTCATTTGGTATAATTAAAGTACAAACCCTGAAGAAAAACCACAAATACTAAAAATCAAGTGTGAGTTGCGCTCGCGCAGATTCGATTCGAAATCGAATTCAAATCGGAATATAACAATAACCAACCAACCAATACCCTACTGTGCGGAGGTGCGGAACCCACGGTGCGCGAGTCCGACTCGCACCTAACTTTTTTTTAGATATAACTAAATATAAACAAACTAACCCCATGTGCTCTGTTAAGTCCACAAGAGAAAATATTCTCAAAAAAACAGAATTAAAGAATAATTCCACTGTGGTCGTCTATTAATAATTCTACATTGGCGAAATACAACAGTCAAGGTCAAAGTTCTTTATTGTTCAATTTAGGCATAATATAATGCACCTATGAATGTCAAAAAGCATTACCACCAGTTTGAAAAATAAAAACTTAACGGCTAATCTAGGAAAGCAGGGCATCGTCGGGCATTATAGTCACATCATTGAAGAAATATGCTGTAACTTTTACACTCTAGTAGAGCTATAAACTTGAAAGTAAACTTTATACTCTCTGCTTTGCCATATGCCTCGGGCATAATAATTTTGTCAATTATTACATTACCAGACTGAATATCTATCTATATATATAAAAGGCAAAACTGACTGACTGACATATCAATGCACAGCCGAAACTACTGTACCTAGAAACATGAAATTTGGTACATGGGTTCCTTTCATGATGTAAGTGAGCACTAAGAAAGGATTTTCCGAAAATCGACCCCCAACGGGAAGAAATGGGGAGAGTAGCGGGAAACTAATTCTACGCGTACGAAGTCGTGGGCGTCCTCTAGTCAGACATATAAATGGAATGCAGCCTCCCCAAAGACATAATACTTATTAATTAAATCTTGTACGCTCAACACACATCTGCTTAAATACAAAACTGCCCAAATCAAAAACAAATATACTTTGATTTAAAACTTAAAGTAGCATCCAGAATTTAAATGCAATACAAACATATTTTGATTTGTGTTGCTTTTGTTATTAAGCAACCATATATGAAACTATACTTGAAACTCGAATTCAAGACCAAAATCTGACAGTTCCCATCTTGATTATTTAGTTATTTTAACATTATTTCATAAAAACATGAATGAGAACTCGTGTAACCAGTAATATTAGGGTAAGTTTTATTGATAAAAATACCTACACTTAAACAAAAATGCAGTAATCACAGCGAATGTGCGCCCGTTGAGGTTAGGATTTTGGTCTTGAATTCGAGTTTAGAGTATAGTATTCCTAAGATCATAACAATCCTGAGAGCGAAGGCGAAGGTTTCCATGCTAAAAAGCATTCCTAAAACAAATAGTTTTTTGTATGAAGACACTCTCATTGTGATAGAGAGTGGTCGCTTTACTAGACAATGCTTCCAATCTATAAACATAGACCCAGAGGCCAGAGGACACTTGGTAACCCCACTTGGTCAAATACGTCACAGCAATCAAGAAGAAAATTTGAAGATAGGTAAGGTCAGATAAACATATGCTAGGAACTAGCCATAGCAAGCGCCCAAGGCACGCGTTCCGGGCGCTGCGTATCAATCAAATTCTAAAAAGTGCGGAGGGCGCGCGCCCGATCCCCTTGCTAACTATGTTTCATCAAATAGATCCTGTACAAACTTGCTCACGAACACCTCGGGCACAAAAGGAGCGCGCGGCGTCGAGCCGTCGACGGATCGGAAGCTTGCTATGTTCCTCACGAACAACTCTTCATACAAAATTTTATGCAGAGCGCCCGAGGCGCGCGTGCCGGGCGCTTGCTACGGTTACTCCCCTAAATATTGATTAACTCACTTTGCATATTAAAGGCGACATCCTGGGGCTGCAGCTGTTCCTGGCCCAACTCTAGCTTGACTTTAACTTCTATTTCTAGATGGTGATCACGCTCAGTAGCCGCCTCGCGCGCTCCGTCCCATAAGTCCCACTCTGGTTCCTCTTTAATGTGTATCACCGCGACTGTCGTCGCCGGCGGCTCGCCGTCGGACACCCATTCCTCCTTCACGTTTACTGCCGCCAGGCTTGGCGGCGAAGAGCCGCCGAAACTACTCGAGCTTAACGGATCCATATAAAAATATGTAATTACTGTCCGACGTAATCCTGTCTATTCTACGTTTTTGAAGTCTACTTATATATTTCACACTAATTGTAAACGTTCGATAGTTGAGATTGACAAAACAAAATATTGTCATGCATGTCATAGAATAACTCGCCAGTATCAGCTAGTAATTGAATTATAAAAAATATTAAAATCAACACAACGCTTACTAGTCCTCCTACCACACCACAGGTTATAGTAAATTTTACACCGATGGATGAGATGAATGAAGGCGATATGTCAAAATTTTGTTTTGCGTACTTTTTTTTTTTAATGAGCTTTGGCTACCAGGGCCATCAGCTTAAACAGAAGTTAAAAATATAACAGTCCACAAATCATTTAAAATAAACACTATTATGAATAATTAACCACTTATACTATTAACACAAATTAAAACTAAAATATTTACAAAGGCCAAAAAAGTATAACATATTAAATAATATTTCAACTTATGACTAAATAAAAACTCAAAGAAAACACTAAATATAAATATTTACAATGGATCAAAAGTATTTTTAACAAAATTAAATATTAAACTATACAATTCGTGATGCCTGAGTGTTTTGCGTTCCGTTCGTAGACAGAGTATCGATGTTCCGATTCATATTTCAATTTAGGCACCGGATTCAACTATAAATTACCTATGGCCCGTTTCACGAAGCTACGAGTTACAAACGGAACTCTCTTTCTAGCAAAAGGAATTAGAAAGAGACTTCCGCTTGTAATTTGTAACTTGTTGCTTCGTGAAACAGGCCACTAGCCGCGATTAGAAAGGGATTAGAGGTGATAGTTTTAACATATACTTACGTCAAAGTGCATATGAATTGACAGCTATTCCAATCCCAAACTAATTGCGGTTTCATAATACTCAACTCGAAAGAGAGATTAATGAACTCTGTATTATATAGCCCTCTACGCACTATCCTTCTTGGAAGGACAGCAACACACGACCGTCAGAGGCTCTACTTTGAAATCCGTACTTCGAACTTCGTCTATTGCTATCTCTTTTGCTCTCGAAGCGTCACTAATTCGCAAGAAAGTGACGGGGCGATCCGAAGTTCGAATTACTGATTTCAAAGTAGAGCCCCAGGCACGATGGTGCTGTACGCACTATCGTGCAAAGTATCCATCATGCTGTCACAGACCACAAATTCTTACTTCGCTCATTCCGTTGCGTTCAGAAATTGCTACACCTACACTCGCTTCAAGAACCTTATGTGTATAATATGTTTTTTTATTACATAAACGAAATTGTAAAATCCAGTAGAATTTTTGGGAAAAACAGTACAGAAGTAGAAAAACACCTCAAAACCAGGAGATCTGGCAACACTGCGAAGATTTGACAGACGTCGGGACTTTTTGGCGGGAAGTCAAACTAAGCGGGAGCCTTAAATTTTCTTGCGATTATAATTCCTTTTTATCTGTGTAAATATAACGTATTTGTGTGTAAATAATACATTTGTAAATAGTGACCAGTATAGTAATAAATATCATGAGTGTCAATAGCGACGGGGGAGACCCCGTCGAGCAAGTAACATCTAAGAAAAGAAAGTTAACTCAAAGTTCTGGTGAACAAATAAACTATAAAGTGTTTGTGAAGCCAAATTATAAAAGACTTTTTCCAGAAACCCACAGCGTGGATTGTGTGGTATACGTGGAATCCCAGGATGAAGAAAAAATTGGCAACAAAAACCCAATAACGCTAACGAACATCTTTACTGAAAATGTAAAGGGAATTGCAGGCGTACATAGGGTAAACGCCTATAAGGTCGGCATTACATTCAGAAAGCCCGCCCCAGCCAACAATTTCTTAAAAATGGAAAGTTTTCTAAATAAGTATAATCTAAAGGCTTTTATTCCTGCATACATGACAGAGACAACTGGGGTAATCCGGTATGTCCCCAAAGACATGACTAATGAAGAGATTTACAAAAACATAAGTTGCGATGTTGAAGTCATCTCTATTAAAAGATTCATGAGGAAAGTAGATGGTAAACTGGTACCATTGGGCACTGTGGCAGTGACATTCGCTGCGACATCGCTGCCACAGTTTGCGTACATAAAACTGTTCCGGTACCCAGTAAACATATATATACCTCCGCTGGTGCAATGTTACAAGTGCCTGAAATTCAATCATTCAGCCAAATCCTGCAGAGGAACACAAATGTGTTCTTCATGTGCAGGACAGCACTCTTATAAGGAATGTGATACCGACGTCATAATATGTATTAACTGCAGCGGAAGCCACTTGGCTATTTCAAGAGATTGTCCGGTGAAAAAACAAAAAATTGAAGAGAAAAAGAATAAACACCTCAACCGGTCTTATGCCACTGTGGTGAGTATGCCATACAGATTATCTGACCCCAATTCATTTCCTAATTTGAAAAAGCCAAAGAATGTTGTATCCATGTCCCAACCCCAGCCTGACCAAAATTCTCAAAGAGACTTTGATGCCAATCAAATAATTGGCAATGAAATAATTATTAATGCAATAGTAAAGTCACTTGTAGCACTCGGCAATAGCAATAGTAATACTCCGATCACTAACAAGAAAATAAAAGAAATATTATTATCAAATTTAATTTAATTGTATGGACACCTTTTTAACTGTAGCGCAATTTAATATACAAAGTTTACAAAGTAAAAAAGCCTTATTGACCAACTTTTTATCTGAACAAAATGTTGACATTTGTCTTTTAAATGAGACATGGCTTAAGAATACTAGTAACATCCCAAACATTTCATCATATAATTTTATTTTTAAAAACTCAAAGAACACTCATAATGGCGTAGGTATGTATATAAAACAAAATTTAAGTTATGACATTGTAAATACATCTTTTTACGAATCTGTTCAAAATATCTGTATTTCAACAGATACCTCTGTTGGTAAATTGTCCATTCTATGTGTATATTGTCCTCCTAACAGCAGCCGGTTTGACACAAGCAAGATGAAAAAGTTGTTACAAGAAATTCCTAAGCCATGTCTCATTATGGGAGACTTTAATGCACACCATATTTTATTTGGCTGTCATACAAACAATAGCAGAGGTAATAGCCTTTACAATGTTATAGACGAGTTTGACTTGTGTGTATTAAATGATGGCAGTCCAACCACTGTTTCATATCCTAATAGAAATCCTTCAGCAATAGATTTAGCTTTGGTTAGTCCAAATATAGCTCCTCTCTGCGAGTGGTATGTCCATGACGATCCAATGGGCAGCTACCATTATCCCACTCGAGTAGTTGTAAATGTGCAGCCTTCAGTGTATGAAATTCGCTCTGTGGAAAATAAATATATTTATAATAGAGCAGATTGGTCAAAATTCATTCTCTTATCTGAAAACAGTTTTTCACACTTAGATATGGGAAACACAGAGCCTCTTGAATTGTACAATAGTTTTGTAAATATCCTGTATGATATTAGGAATAATACAGTCCCTAAGCAAAAGCCAAAACCAACTTTCCAAGTATCAAGAAAACCAGCACCCTGGTGGAATCAAACATGTGATGAGGCAGTTAAAAAATCGAAAGAGGCTCTTAAAGCTTATAGAGATTGCCCAACTATCCCTAATTATATTAATTATAAAAAATGTGATGCTAAAAAGAAAATTATTTTGAAGGAAGAAAGAGCAGATTCATGGCACACATTATGTAGTAGTTTCAATAGAATGACACCTGTTTCTAGGATATGGAATTATATTAAAAGATTTAAAAGAATCGGCATTTCTCAAAACAAGTATTTGAATGATGATTGGGTGCCAAGCTTTTTAGATAAATTAACTGATTCATCACAATTGGATGACGAAAGTTTAAATGGCTTTATGGAGCAATCTGTTCAAAATGAAATTAATTGCTTTCTTAATGAACCCTTTACACTGAATGAACTACAAATTTCACTCAAGAGTAGGAAGGATACCACTCCAGGGATGGACAACATACCATATATTATGATCAAAAAGCTACATCCAAATGCACAAAAAACATTATTAGACATCTATAACAAGCTTTGGAATAGTTCAATTATACCAGAATCATGGAAAACTCAATGTGTTATTCCCATATTAAAACCAAATAAGCCTGCAAATAATGCATCATCTTATAGACCTATTTCTCTTTCTTCATGCCTGGGTAAACTTTTCGAGAATATGCTTAAATTGCGTCTTGACTACTTTGCTGAATCACAGAATAAGCTACCAGACATGCAGTTTGGGTTTAGGAAAGGTAAAAGTTGCTCTGAAAGCTTTGTATCTTTTATAGCAGAAATGAAAAAAGCCAAGCTTAGTCACTCTAATGTTATATGTGCGTTTTTAGATGTGAAAGGTGCATTTGACAATGTAAACATTGGTTGTCTCGTTCATATATTACATGAAATTGGTGTACCAAATAAAACTTTAATTTGGATTTACAAATTTTTACATAATAGGACGCTTTTTGTTAAATTTAACAATAACCTACATGGCCCTAGGCTTGTCAGTAAAGGGACAATGCAGGGAGCTACTCTGTCACCTCTATTGTATAATTTATATACATCACAAATCCTTCACTATGTAAATACTTCACAAGTCAAAATTTTACAGTTTGCAGACGACTTGCTTATTTATAGCGAAAACCAAAATTTGAATATAGCCATCAATAATTTGAATACAGCATTATATCAATTAAAACAATACTATAGTGACTTTTTAAAGTTGGAAATAAGTTCTGAAAAGAGTTCTGTATTAGTATTTAGTAAAGACCCATTTACCCAATCTACTGTACAAATTACTTATGATGGGAATCCTATTCCTATCGTCCAACATCATAAATTTTTAGGTGTCATAATAGATGACAAATTAAAATTTGATAAACATATAAACTATGTATGTCAAAATGCTATGAAAAGAATTAATGTACTAAGATCTCTAGCAGGTACTTTCTGGGGATCTGATCCCAAAACCCTCAGCATGCTATATAAGAGCATAGTAAGGAGTAATTTTGATTACAGTAGTTTAGCTTACATGAATGCTAGTAGCACCTTATTAAGAAAACTAGATGTAATTCAAAATATAGGATTGAGAATAATCAGTGGAGCCATGTGCTCTACTCCAATAAATTCTATGGAAATTGATAATTGCATACCTCCATTGTCTTTACGACGCTTACAACTGGCTGAGAAATTTTGTTTGAAGGAGTTAGCATCCAACAATAAATTGGTCTTGGATAATATATTGTACCCTTCAGAGATTACTCGGTCAGCTGAAGCCTCCAATATCTCGGCTGATACTCTTGTGTCAGGAAATTTGCCTGAAATCCAAACCATAATGACAATTGTTAAAAACTTGACTAAAGATATATGTATCTTTAACAAATGGCCTATATATAAATGCCCTTATAATACCTTACTTAATTTCCTGGATATTAAATGTGATTTAGATACTGTACATAATAAATTTGATTATTTGGAATTTTTGTATAATAAGTCAGATTATTATATCATCTATACAGATGGTTCTAAAACTGTAAATGATGTTAAAGCAGCTTATTATGATCCACAAATGAAATGTACCAAATGTATAAAGTTAGATAGTAATTGTAGCATTTTCACCGCAGAGAGTTATGCTATTTTAATAGCCTTAAAATTTGTGTATAGTTATGTAAATGATGTAAATATATTATTAGTTTCTGATTCTAAAAGTGTACTGTCAACTTTAAGTAACAGCAATTTAGAATTTAAATTGAATTATATTATATACGAAATTAAAGATGTATTGCAAGGTTTGGCTGCTACTAAAAACATAGAGTTTGTTTGGGTCCCCTCACACAGTGGCATATATGGTAATGAGGTTGTAGATACAGCGACTCGTCAGACACATGATGAGGATCATACGGGGATCGTGAAGGTACCATTTACAGACTACTACACACTATTTAAAAGACTTTCTCAAGACATCTGGAAGGAGCACTGGTCAATCACTGTTCTCAGTAAAGGAAAATGGTACGCAGACATACAACGAGACTTACCAACAAAACCATGGTATAACCGCTACAGATATTGTGGTAGAAAGTTTGTTACTACGCTCAATCGTCTTCGATATGGGCATTGCCTATTTCCGGCTCACCTGCATCGGCTGAATTTGCGTGGCGATAGCAGATGCGATAGTTGTGGCTTTGAAAATGCAGATTTAGAACATATTTTTTATAACTGTCAGACATTTGAAGTGCAACGAGCGAATTTGACAAGTGAGATATATGAAATAAGTAAAAGTGTTCCCCGCCGCACTCAAGACATTCTATCTAACTTAGATTACTTTAATTCTGTATATAAGTATATTTTAAATAGTTTAGGAAAAATTTGATTTAGTTTTTGTTTCAATTTATAAACAATGTTATATTTAAGTTAGTTATGTAATTAATTCTTAAACCATTCTTTTTTGTTATTGTTTCAATTTGTAAACAATGTAATGTTATTTAAGTTAGTAATGTAATTCTTAAACTCTATGTGTTTCGACTGAAGGACTTCGATTCCATGGTCAAGAAAAATTATTAAAAAAAAAAAAAAAAATTGACAGACGTCGAACATGACAAAACATTGTCAAGAAAAAATAAAATTAAAAAAAGACGGACGTCAAGTCTACGCATTAGGCCGGCCTCATACATGCGTTTTTCGTATACGTTTTCCGCATTCGGACATCCGCAGCCGGCCGCTTACATACGTTTTCCGAATGCGGAAACCGTATACGAAAAACGAATGCATGCGGCCGGCCTTACCATGCACGCACGATGCACGATTGAATTGAACTGACTTACGTTAGGGCGACGCACTATCCAGCCGCACATCGTGTAAGAAGTAGTGCCCCCATATTATGCCCATGACCCCCATGTCATATTCGACCAGTTCGATTCCCGGTTAAGGCACCGAATTTTCAAAAATCCATAAATGCAGGTTTTTTTTTTTCAAAAATGAATAAATCTCCTTTGCGTAGAACTTGTACAATATTTCAGTTTGTTTCTGAGAAAAAGTGAATGTGATATACATACAGACGGACATGATGAAACTGTAAGGGTTCCTTGTTCGACTTCGGAACCCTAAAAATGATGCAAGCAATGTTATGAAACCCACAAAATGTACGAAAAAATAAAACTCAATTTCATACATTATGGATACATTTATTGTTAAAAGAATACATCAGAAATAGTCATAAAAGTAACTTAACTTTTTATATTACAATAAATAAGATACTTAATTTAGTAATGAGGGAAGAAAGGTATTTCAAATACAAACTTTCAAGGTAAAAAAAATATAAATCAAACTGCTCCTGTTTTAAGAAATCAGTCTAAACAAATCACTGGAAGTTCTTAATAATAATTTAAAAATCAGATTATTTTATTAAATGTACATTGAAACTAAATACAGCAATGAGTTTATGCATTAAATGCTAACAGTAAAATTGTAAAAAACTTATTTAAAATAATGGTGAAAGGGCTAAACGCCCTTCCGCTGGTTACCTAAATAAATAAAATTAAATAATATCAGGGGAGAATCTTACACAAATTGACCTAGTCCCAAACGAAGCTCTAGGCTTGTACTATGGGCACTAGGCAACGACAAGGTATCCAATAATTTTATCGAATTTCATTTCATCAAAGGCTAATTTTCTGCTGAAACCATGATGCTTTCAGGATATCTGGATTGTGAACCGACGCTTAAATCGCGTAGATCAAAGGAATATTTTTTTGGAAATAAAAATGTTCAGACCTAGTTTTTCACAATATCTACACATTCAAAAATCGTAAATATTGAACTAGATTTAAGGGAAGAAAAACGTTATCGCATTTTGTATGGAATTAGCTTCACAATCCTCTTAAACATCAATTACGTAGGTTAGGTTAGGCAGGGGCTCTACTTTGAAATCAGTAATTCGAACTTCGGTTCGCCCCGTCACTTTCTTGCGAATTAGTGACGCGTCGAGAGTAAAAGGGATAGCAATAGACGAAGTTCGAATAACGGATTTTAAAGTAGAGCCTCTGGTAATGGTGACTATAAAAAAAAACTCATGCAGCGAGAAATGCCTCTCGATGAAATGAACATTCTGCAGAATGACACATTCGTTGAAAGTTGTTTCGAATAAAATAATAGGTACAGTCAACGCCATAAATCAGTGATCATTTATGTACCTTGTCGCTTTCAATCGTTTCACAATTTTGTATAACATTTCAAACACGACGTTAAAGTGACAAGATACATAAAGTCGCCGTCAATAGAATTTGCTAACTATGTAAACAAAACCAAACGAACCAATTCACCATGATTACTCGATAATCACGTACTTTTAAAGATCAAGTGAGGTCTTCGCAACGATTTATACACTAAATCATTATTTTCATTATAAGTTTAAGATGAAATAACTATTCATTATACGTTACTTTTAATAAAAACACGCTTGGTGAATATTTGAGGTTATGTGTCAAACAGTACTAATTTGTTTACATAGTTCGCAAATTCTATTGACGGCGATTTTAAAAAAACACTTATTTATGCTGTTGACTGTACCCTAACAATAAACATACTTATATAGAGAAATGGGTGTCCCTCTCAATCCCTAATAACGTTTGTCCTAACACATCGTTTGTCCTAATTTTCATTTGCCCTAAACTGGTTATCAGATGACTCATGTCAGGCAACTTTTTAAGTTTTCCAATTGTATCTGCGGTTCGGTTAGGTTAGGGTTGTATTATAAATTATAACAACGCTAAAAAGTTTTATGCCTTTATAAACGTGGAGTAACCATGGAGTAGCTACGCTTTGTCCTTATCCGTCGAATTCAAATGTCACAACGCCAGGTAAGGACAAAACATAGCATAGCTACTCCAAAGGTTATTCCACGTTTATAAGGGCATTAAAATTTAAACGGAAATAGCTTTAGGATAAACGAAAATTAGGACAAATGACGATTAGGGATTCCATAGGGGAACCTAGAGAAATATATTAAGACCTTAAAGAATAGATTGTAGAGTTCACAATCCATCCTTTAGAGTACACAGTCTATCTTGAAGCTGGCAACGCAATATATTTCAAATTACTTTGTTTTATAAATAAAATTTAGTAAACTTCTAAAATGAGTTCTTTTAACGTTATGCATTCGGCATATTTATATGTGTGTAACGCATCATTTCGACATAATGACGCCTATAATTGTATATTTACGCTATATATATAAAATATGTTAAAATTTCAAATTATTGAAAGGAACCATCGTGACAAATATTGCATGACACACATTTAAATACACCTATAGATCACATTTGAGAATTTTGATGAATTTCAATTCAATATTTAAGAAAAAGGAAAATTTCTATGTTGCCAGCACAGCTTTCGTAAGACGGCGCTTAAAGTACAATCAAGTTTATAAATGGGGTGTCCGTCGGAATCCCTAACAACGTTTGTCCTAATACATCGTTTGTCCGAATTTTCATTTGCCCTAAACTGGTTTTCAGCTGCGTCAGGCAACTTTTTAAGTTTTTCAATTATATCTGCGGTTCGGTTAGGTTTGGGTTGTATTATAACAACACTAAAAAGTTTTAAAGTTCAAGCCCAAATGGCTTTAGGATAAACTAAAATTAGGACAAACGATGCATTAGGACAAATGACGATTAGGGATTCCCTATTTCCGTTTTACTAAAGTTATGAATTGTGTTCGAGTTTTTCAAGTCGACCGCACACAACTTCCTTTACTGTCTATCTTAAGGTCCATTGTCCACCCTTTAAGGTACACAGTTCACCCGTTAAGGTACCCGCACACACTGAGCGATGCTACAATCATTTTTTTTAAATACTATGGAGCATCCGATGGTTACAATGTACTGAAACTTGAAATGCCTTTTATTTCATCACGCATCTTTTGCATCTTTCTTCAGGAAAGAGACAAAAACGTCTTGCATCTCTTTTCTTCATTCCTAATGGGCGCCATAGAATAGTCTGACTGAGCCGAGAGGGTAGTAGCTATCTGTTAGAATGAGAATGGTATGTCTCTGTTCTAAAACAATTAACAACAGGAACTTTTTTAAAAGGATTTTAAAAAAAAAATGCCTAAAAATTGTTCATTATTTACTGCGAAAATAAATGAAACAAATTTCTGCTAATAGCTAAATAGCTTAAACGCCACATGGTCTTTTGGGCCAGTGCTATGTAACGTTGAAAATATAATAACATGTCACAAGCAAAATGCTTCTATTGATTACAACTTCCAACTTCATCCCATTGTACGGTCGGCCTTATAAGAAGCTGCACACTTTAGTGTTGTGTCACTTTAACGTCATGTTTGAACTGCTGCACTAATCTGTCAAAGGCGTTAAAGCGACAAGGTACAAAAGTGTGCAGCTTCTTATAAGGCCGACTGTACATCGGTGCCCTACACCCGCCTGTAGAGATCTCAGAGCCACAGGCAGTCTACGGTGCCCATAAGGAAAGAGATGCAAAACTTGGGTTACCTTTGTTTTGTTGAAATATATTTGCCAGATTGTATCGTTTCCCAACCGTTTTCATTTGCCAACCCGCTTTGTTTTCTGTAACGGAAAATATTTCAGGATTTTAAAAATAGTATCCTAACCTAACCTAGGTCTATTCTACACGATTGCTAGATAATTTTCACAAAATCATTATTTCCGTGAAGCGATATTTCTTTTCGCATTTTTTCCCATTCTTAATTTGACCCAATGTAATTTTTCTCCTGTTCGGTTTTATTACCGTCGCTTTTGTCCTTGTTCGTCTTTTTACCCAGTCGCATTTATTCCCGTCCGATTTTATCCCAGTCGCTCTTATTCCTAAAAGTAATTACCAGGTAGGTAGGTTTAGGTTATGTCAGTCTTGCAGCAGGCCCGGAGGGCCAAATAACCCAGAAATAGGAGCTCCGCGGCAGCGGAGCTCTATCGACTGTGTTAAATTAGATTTTTAGCAGGAACAGACGCGACTGGATAAAAATCGCAAGGGGAAAAACACGACTGTGAAAATAAACTGCCAGGAAAAAGGCTACTAGTAATTACCGCGTTCTGGAAAAAACGCGAAAATAAAATTAGCTTCGAAGAAAAAATGCGTTTTGGAAAATCATCTAAAAAATCCTAAACGATGGTACTGATATAAATCCCGAAATATTTACAGCTACAGGAAAAAATGGGTTGGCAAATGAAACGGTTGGGCAACGACACATTTTGGCAAACATATTTTGTCCAAACGGCTCCCGCAAAACTTACATGATGTCATTCAGATTTATTTTCTATGTTGAGCCCATAGTTTCATCACTGTGGTCAGCAAAAGCCGTACTGCTTAAGGGCTGCGGCCGCACCTCGTACGTGATGAGATCCATGTTCACGTCACCCCAGACCAGCAGGTGGGTGATGTCTTTCAGGTCGAGTCGATGCCGGAACGTGCAGTAGGGGTCACCGTTTATTGTCACCTGGGTAAAAAAAAAGCTTTAAAAGGGGTCAAGTGCGAGTCGGACTCGCGCACCGAGGGTTCCGTACCGCGACACAGTAGGTATTATTAAATTTAGATTTGAATTCGACTTCGATTTGACTTTTTTTTTGTCGTTTTTCTTCAGGTTTGTACTTTTATAGTATAATCATATCAAATTTGACGCTTGCATGTTTTACTGTTTTAACATTAAACCAAAAAAAAAGTTTCATATACCTATTTTACATTCTTTTTTTTTTAGTATATCCGCCATAACACATATTTTCTCCCCTCTGTCGTCGTACCCCCGCGCCCCTGTCTGTCTGTGTCTACCTATAAAACTAATTATAAACTCTTAATTTCAGTTAAACGAATCCCAACTAGATTAACTGTTAGCCATTGACGATTTCCTATGACCATCTCTACTAAGAGAGAGAGACGACTCACCTCGAAGCAGTCGCTCGTGCACAGCACCAGCACCTCGAAGGTCTCCTCGCGGCCCAGCGGCTGCAGCCCGCGCTCCTCCCGGCCCCACCCGCGCGAGCCGAACGAGTTCCGCACCACGTCGTGGCCGTAGTCGAAACGGAAGTCCAGGTGGAGCGCCACATGCTCGAACGGCATGCACACGTCCGTGTTAGGTCCGCATTGGAAATTTAGGCTGAATCTGAAATGGACATAGATATTTTTTCATCATTGTTCAGAATGTAAGGTTTTCTATATTTAAATATAGGGAGGTTTTCAAAAAATAATTGGTTAAACATCACACTATAGGTTTTTATGTAATATCACGAACGTTAATTTATTTTGTGACCACGGAATAGAAAAAACAGTGGAAGTGGCCTGAGCTTCGCTTAGTATCAGACCTGTTGTCGCCAATACTGAAACTATCATAAAAACAACACGCCACCATGGAAAATTATTTTGGTGCGGTTATCGTTTTTACATTCCAAAATAGCACAATAAGGCATGCTTCTGGATTGATTTCCTATTTTAGAAATATCGAAATATTGAAATATCGAAATAAGCGATCGCGGCAAAAGTATACTCCGCATAACCTTGCCACACGTTACACGCCCACTTGACACTTCTACTGTTTTTTCTGTTCTGTGTTTTTGACCCATTTAAAGAAAAATATGCTTGAAGTCGTCAATGTTATTAGAGATGTCAAATCATTTGTAACTTTTAGGAAACTCAACCTTATTGTTGTAGAATGTCAGATTGACTTTGGACCTAAGGCGGGTACCAAATTAAAGTTCGCGACTGTATAATAAATTCTGGTTTGTGTACAGTCACCAGCAATAATATTATCCAACATTGGAAGCAAAAATATCTGACACGCTATTATACCCTTAGTAATAAAGGCGTGTCAGATATTTTTGCCCCCAATGTTGGATCATATATTATTGCTGGTAACTGTACATAAATACAATGTAATATAGAGTGAGTTGCCAATGTCAGTGGCGCGTCAGTGCGGTGCGACAATCAGTAGACGTCATAAACATGTTTACACTTTAGTACCTTGTCACTTTTATTCACTGAGACAATTTCATAATATTACTATGAAATTGTCTCAGTGAATGAAAGTGACAAGGTACTAAAACGTAAACATGTTTATGACGTCGACGTACGGGTGTTACAAAAACGTCACATGTCATAATTTGAAGCGAAGCGATTATATTAGTTTATTGTATACTAGCTTCCGCCAGCGACTTCGTCCGCGTAGAATTCGTGTTTTCCACCCCACGGGAATCCTTCTTTTTTTCCGAGATAAAAGATAGTCGTTTTTGAGTTACAAACATACAAAAATTCAAATCTTTCCTTTTTAAAATATTAGTGTAGATGATTTATATAATACCTCTTAGTATTTATTGATATTCATTTAAAGCAATTTCAATTTGAGTTTAATACACCTCTATTTTTCTTAGTGTTGTCATTAGTTTATCTCAATCGCTCAACTAACTGGGAGAGATCCCTTAAAGTCATAATTTCAACTGTTATACTGTAAGAAATATTAAAAAAAAAAAAAACAGATTTATTCAAGGACACATTACTGCAGTCCTGTTCTAACAGTTTTGCAAAGCCTTTAATATTATTGTACCATGTAGTTTGTTTTAATAAATAAATAATCTATATAATAAAAATGAACCCCTATTTCTCCTGGTCACGCCATAACTTGAGAACGGCTGAACCGATTTGGCAGATTTTTTTTGTTGTGTTCTTCATTGTCAGGACAAGGTTTTTTATGAAAGAAAATAATTAAAAAATCCACCGGGGAAAGTCAGAAATTTGCAGCGGGGCAAAGCCGCTGGCGGGCCGCTAGTAATAAATAATTTCCATCGGTTGTACAATAAAGGATGATTTCCACCAAACGGCTCGCATCGCAGCGGATCGGTACGGATTTTATAATCTTTAAACGATATTAAATCATGTACACAGTATTTAAAGTCTATATTACTGAGCCGCACGCAGCAGCTTGACGGCGGGCGTCTTCCGCGACACGCGATCGGAGCCGTAAGTATGCTGCGACACGCGATCGGCCCCGTTCGCTTGTCGTCGTGTGCGATCGGAACCTTTCGGCCGTGACCGGACGAGCCCACTCATTCTCGAAAGTGCACTCAAACACGTGGTAGGAACGAAACTATTTGACTGAGTGCGGTTACGTTCGCAAGCAACCGTACGGTGCCGATCGTGTGCGTCGACATCCTGTCGACCGCGAACGGCTGTTACCGCCCGATCTTATGCGTCGACATGCTGCCGGACACGATCGGTGCTCGCCGCATCCGTTCGTATTCTTTCCGTTCCGGCCGTTTGGTGGAAATCAGCCTTAAAGTGTTTATTCATACATACATATTAATCAAGCTGCTTAGCTAGTTTTCATGAAAATCGGTCGGGCCGTTTTAGATATCAGCTCTGAAAGGGACCGTCCATTTCCAATAGATCCAATGATGATAAATGGTACCTCCTGGGGTCTGAAGGGACCAGGCCGCAGAACCGCACCATTCTGCCGGGAAACATGCCGCGCGGGATCTTATCTAGATACGGAACCACCTGGAAAACACCAATTGTAATTATTAATTAAAATAATCATACAGCATGACAGCAAAACACTAGAGTGCGGAGGTGTCGTGTTATTTTTTAGGGTTCCGTACCCAAAGGGTAAAAACGGGACTATGCTATCCGTCTGTTTGTCACCAGGCTATATCTCATGAACCGTGATAGCTAGACGCTATAATAACAAATACTAAAAACAGAATAAAATAAATATTTACTCCCATAGTACAAACGTGATTTATTTGCCGTTTTTTGCTAATGCTGTATAGATAATGAGTAAGAGTCCGACTCGCACTTGGCCGGTTTTCATATTTTATTTTATTATTTACTAACAAAAAACATATTGATTATTATCAGTGTTTGCTACGCCCGCTTTGGAGTAGTGGTCGGAATGACGTCATTTTGTTTGTACAGTTGAAAAAATATTATTTGCACAATGGACTGGCCAAATTTTTGCGGCATCCACCGCACCATCCACATTTGTCTGTCTGTGTCAAATCTATAATCAACGCGTCAGACAATAAACAGCCTTATCAATGGCGGGAAGATAAAGCGACAAAGGAATTAACAAAAAATCTCCAGAATAAAAACGTTGAAATCACTATTTATCTAATCTAATCTCAAATCAAACAATAACAACAATAATAAATGATGACGCGTTCAGTCTGGCTGGTAGTGACCCTGACTACGAAGCTAGAGGTCCAGAGGGCCCTGCCAAGATGCACTACTCTAACTAGCGTTTCTATTCGTTTCGTGTTTAAACCAATCGCGTCACTGGTAGATGACGCGATACGAAAATTCACGTGATCTACCAGTGACGCGATTGGGTAAAAACGAAACGAATAGAAACGCTAGTTAATGTAGTGGATCTTGGCAGGGCCCTCTGAGTAGTGTTGCCACTTTGCCAGACGTCCCGATTTCTGAGGGACGTCCCAATTTTCAGGTGTCTTTGGACACGTCCCTTGATCCGGACGCCAATTGTCCCGATTTTCAGCACATCGCCCGACTATTCATATTGAAGATACTCATTTACAACAACCCAGAAGGCCAAAAATGTCACAATTGGGCTGTGATTCGCGCAATTTTTTTGTACTGCCCCGATTTGAAAACCCAAGTCACGATTTTTTTCAAGCACAGTCCCGATTTATGATAGACTAGAACTGGCAACACTAGTCCTGAGTTCGATTCCCGGTATGGACAAACATTTACGTGACGAGCGCGAGTATTTTACGCGAATGATTGAATCTTCTAGCGTTTCGGACAAGAGCATCCTTTTAGAAAACAAGCGCCGCAAAAAACTCTGGCAAATCGAAATAACTACAAATAAAAGGTTTGATGAAGCATTAACATGTGTCAGTACATCTTACATTACTAAGGGCGGATTCTACCAAACTGGAATTAGACTTAATCCGAGATTAGTCCATACAAATTCGGCGTTTAATCTAGGTATAAGGCCCTAATAGGTATTATAAATGAGAAAGTTAGGATGTTTGGATGTTTTTTACTCAATCACGCTTCAACCACTGAACGGATCGGGAAGAAACTTGACACAAACATAGGTTAGGTCCTGGAATAGGACATAGGGTAGTTTTTATACCGGAAAAAATAAGTTCCTGAGGGCATAACCATAGTTAAAATCTACGCGGACGAAGTCGCGGGCAGAAGTTATTAAAAATATATATATTACATTAATGACTAGTCAAGAACAATAATTAAACAAAATTTAAATATTTCCGCTTCCGCTTTCATACCCATGTTCATCGTGCATAAATAAAACTGGATTTACCGAAACGTTTTAGAAAACCCCGCCGAACTAGGACGAATTATGGGAAAACCCGAAGCAACAGAAGCCGTCGTTTAGTTTCAAAGCCGTCATCAACGAATTACCTATATGGTTCTCTGTCTTTTGGCAGAAATAAGTTTGGCCGAATGTATCATTTGTACCGTTTCATTTGCCAACCCGCTTTTTTTTCTGTAAGGCTATGCGCGCACGCGCGCACGAGCAACTTAGCTGCCTAGCGACCATAGCTAGCGACAGTACTGTCTCTTTTGCACGTTCGAAGTGAGAAAAAGAGAGATGTACTGTCGCGGCAACAAAAGTTGCTCGTGCGCGGGTGCGCGCATAGTCTAAGAGCGGTTGCGCACTACGTCCGATACGAATCCGATCCGAACCCGTGAAAATACGGTCCGGAGTAGGGCATGCACCCGGTTCTACCCGGTTCTGAAATACCCGGGTATACCCGGTTTCTTTAAGGTATGCGTAGAACCGGTTCCAAAACCATTTAACCCGGTTCCCCCGGTTTTCAAAAACAAGTAAAAGTACTTTAATTTCTCAGATTTTTTTTCACTTAATCTTTCAGATTTTATTAAAGTTTTGAGTTTTGATTTTGATTCATGGTGAAAAGACTGCTTGGGTGTGATTTTTATTCGAAATACCTACCAATATTAAAAAAAATGATAAATAAAGTACAGTGCGATACCTCTTAGAAGGTGCTTCGGGTTTGTACTTGTCTCTCACTCGCTCTCATACGCTCTTATTATTAAGAGTATTAAGAAACATACTGCCGCACTCAGAGACGTCAATTAAATTTAATGCTTGTTTAATGACATGTTGTCTTGTTCTATTGCTGTAGCAAAGAAAGTGACAGCAGCAACCTTAATCAAGCATTTAATTAAATTGACGTCTCTGAATGCGGCAGTTAGATATTTCATAATTTCATTTCATATTAATATCATTCAGTAAGACTAATTTGTTGTGTTGTTTTGTTACTTTTTTGATATTAAAACAATAAAAATAGATATTAACAAACAAACAAGCATTAAGTAAGCAAAAAAAAGTTGATTAAGTACATAATTTAAAACTTTTTCATTTCATATTGCTCATAAAAGTGATTTGTCCTCTTAAATTCTCTATAACTTATTTTAATCACAAAAGGTTCCAATTTTATCACCCAGAACCGGGGGAACCGGTTCTCCCGGTTCTATATGCATCCCAGAACCGGGTATCAAAAATCTGGAACCGGGACCGGTTCTGCATGCCCTAGTCCGGAGTAGTGGTAGAACTATTTCTATGGTAGTTAAGAGCCGTTACGCACTATCGACTAGTCGCCGGCGATTCAGTCGACATAGTGCGTAATGGTCGCGGCGTCTGGCCAGTCGCCCGTGCGTCGCCACTTACACAGCGACTGGCTGGTCACTCTGGCGACCGGCGACTAAGTGCGTAAACGCCCTTAAAAACTGTAGAAAGTCACGGTCGCCGTCGACAGTGTCGCCGGCGAATAGTCGACAGTGCGTCGGCTCTTACGCATTATATCCGGCTTCCGTCATCCGATTTTATTATGTATCCGGTCTAGATCCGAATTTTCACGGTTTCGGATCGGATTCAGATCGCCGTAGTGCGAATCCACTCTAACTGTAAATATTTCAGGATACATATAGACAGACAGACGCGGCAATATAACATGGACAGAGACTTTTATGAAACTTGTTAAGTGACAGGGAAGATCTATTTTTGTCAGACGCGTTCATTCATAACAATGACTCATTCGCATATGCAAAAGTACAGAGAGGCGCTGCGTGAGTCACGATGTTTTTGTTTTTTCCTCGTATCTTTACTTAAAGTCGCCGTCAATAGAACTTGTAAAAGATGTAAACAAAACCAAACGAACCAATTCACCATAATTACTCTATAATCACTTACTTACTTTTAAAGATCAAGTGATGTCTTTGCAACGATTTATACACTAAATCATTAATTTCATATTATGTTTAAGATTAAATAACTATTCATTATATGTTATTTTTAATAAAAACACGCTTGGTTAATATCTGAGGTTATGTGACAAACAGTACTAATTTGTTTACATAGTTAGCAAATTCTATTGACGGCGACTTTAGTATAAAACGAAATTGCTTCCCGTCGTTTGACCCTGTATGCTTAATCTTTCAAACTAGTACGCAACGGATTTTAATGCGGTTTTCATCAATAGATAGTGATTTATGAGGAAGGTTTTTGATTAATTAACAGCAGTAACCATTATTCCCATAAGTATTTAAACCTCTATCTAAAGACAACTACAGTTACTTGTTATTATAATTAGCAGTCTTAATAGGATCGGACTATAGTTAACAACAGCATTTTTTTACTGCTTTCAACATCTTTACACAGTATATAACAAAATCACTTACGCTGTCTGTATGCTTAGATCTTTTAAACTATGCAGATTTTAATGCAGTTGTTAGCAATAGATAAGAGTGCTTCAAGAGAAAGGTTTTAATGTTTAAGTTCTATATTATTTATGGGTGTTACAGAAAACTCACATTAACCGAAGCGTAGCGAGGACAGGACAATTATCGTAGTGTGGCATTTTGATAGCTTTCACTTATTCCACATTCATACATCGAGTCATGCCTAAACGTCATTTATTTATAATTTCATAATATGGTATAACTACTTTGAAATTTGTGTGATTATTGGTTATAAAATTTCACGATGTATTTTTGATTTAGTCTCATTTTAAAATCATATTATATTAATAAGGCTCTATTGTTCTGGGTAAAGCCATATTGCTTTTGATGTGTTATCATATTTTTTTAAATTGGTCATCTTAAAATTGACAATATGACAAAGATGGCCTACCCACCCCCTAAGGTGAGAAACTTTATCAGCTAGAGCTAAAATTGTATGGAAAAATTATAACAGCTGCACGTCAGTTCACAGTCCTCTTAACATCTGCGCAAACTAGTCTGATACTAACTCATAATTTAATAATGTGCTGTAACAATTTTGAAATCTGTGCAATTGTTTGTTTTTGAATTTTGTAATGTTTTTCCCCACACCAGAACACAACAACGCAAGCTGCTTGGTGGTACGTTTAAGGATAAGATGGTAATAGCTATAGCGATTTGGACAGCATTGATCGTACATTGTTTTACCACCGCTAACACCAAATAGCCAATTTAATAATATTTCTTTTATAAGCCCTATTACTATTAGAGAGCCTTTAGCAATTGCAAAACTGCTACAATCCTACTAAAACAACTTTTTAAAGGAAAAATGTAATGCCTGGTAAAATTGTATTTTTTTCCTTAAAATTGTTGTCAACTTCTATTAATTGTGACATCTTAACCAATCCAAATGACATAAGGAGAATATTTAATAGTTATTCTTAATAATACTAGTTGAACACTACAAGCAAGTTACTACAAAAGGGAACACACACACATACATACACAGATTGATAATACATGATAATACTTTATTATAAATTCATGACTTTTATAAAACTTTCTTACAAAATCATAGACTAAAGTAAAATATTAAAGTTCATTGAAGGAGGTCGAAATTCAAACATTTTCAGAAAGCTAATTATTCTTACATTACAGTACAAAGTATTTAAAAAAATAAAAATAAAAAAAGATCCTGATCCTGGCCTAGGCGTCCAAGACAATAAACCGAATTAGGTAAATTCGTACATATAACAGTTATAACTTATAACTTCAGACTTGGCAGCAAGGACAAGTTGCCTTCGCCGTCCTAAACGGGATAATTAAATTAAAAAATAAAACATTATAGGGAACGAAATTAAGATTGAAACATTACGCAGATTTTGGGATAAATATATCAGTTGGAAGGTCCATATACGCGGAGATCGTCGAAATAAATAACATTTACTTACTGGATTTAAAATCGGTGCGATAACCATCTTTCTATAGTTTTTTTAACCACTTTATTTATTATAACCTAAAACACGGCCCCCTTCGTCGAAACGAAACACTGACACTGGATGGGGTATTGGTATATTGGCACCGGCACAAGCCGCACAAGGGCAATGTCAAACAGCCACGGACGAATAAAAATACTAGTCTCCGATCCGAGATTCACAACACAACAGCACTATTTACATTAAAGTCACAACACCGACTGAATTCCACGAAGTATTTCAGAGTGAAAGTAAAAACACATTGCAATCGATTGCAATTCATGATGCAATTATCTTATCCTTGACATAGTTGCCAGCGTAAAAAACTTTGAAGCATACGCTGCATAAGCTGCATAAGATTGACCAAAGTAAATACGTCTGGGAGCACTTAGCCCACATTCACAAGGACGTTTTATAAACGCGCGTTAAAAATCGTTCTTAAATACAAATAGGCAAATTAACACTCTATGGCTACCCATAGTCGAAAAATGATAAAAAAGCAACGCGTTAAAATATCACCCACGTGTGAATACATCCATAGAAATACTTTTGTTCTAACCGGACTTTGTTTTATCGCTCGTTCAAAAAGCGCTCGTGCGAATGAGGCCATAGACGTATCTACGAGCTATAAAATCGCGATCTTAAGGCCGGCCGCATACATTCGTTTTCCGTATATGGTTTCCGAATACGGTTTCCGCATTCGGAAAACGTATACGAAAATGGTGGATGACGAGTATTCATCGTAATAGAATAATGTTTGTCCAGTATTAGTGATATTGGGTTAATATTTTATAAATGTTGCGCGTGAATGTAGGGCGTAGGGCGTTGTTGCTTTCGCGCGTTCGCGGCCCTTTGACGCGTGTCACGCGGGCCAAAATACCGACACAAAGTGGTTTTAACAACGCGCGAACCATGCGCGAACCCGCGAACGAATTCCACATTCACACTCGCGCATGCATTGCGTTTTGCGTTCGCGCGTGAATGTAATGCGCATATTATAATGTTGTTCTGTAAATAAAATTCACAGTCTGTGGGTGTTTTCAATTTTAAGCGCAAGTTTGTTTGGTGTTAACGGTGTTAACAAAATTCTGTAATAAATAATTATATTTGCAATTAATACCACGAGTAATGTATTTTTATAAGAGCATTTTTTATATGATGTTTTTAATGTGGTATATGGTAACCGTGTCAAAAAGTATTGTGGTATAAAAATTGCCGTTTGACATTTCTTCGAAATCATAATGACTGCTTTATACATAAACGGCTTGTGGGTCGGGGCACTGCTCGCGAAGGAAGAGCAGGAGCCTAGCCTGGACCAGGCCGGGAGCGAGGCGGCCAGTGGCGCGGTCGCCGAGCACAAGATCAAGCAAGAGCCGCTGCCGGGCGAGGCCCTGACCGCGGCACTGCCGCCCAGCGACGCAGGCGCCGAGCACGATACTAAACAAGAGCCGCCGCTGGGCCCGGAGGCTTTGGCCGCGGCGCAGTCGGTCAGCAGTGCGGGCGTCGAGCGCGAGATCAAGCAAGAGCCGCTGCCGGGCCCGGAGGAGCTAGCAGCACCCGCCTGCCCACGTGAGTTATGCTGAACTATTACCACATTATAAGCTGTTAAAGGCGGCCAAGTTGAAGGCAGCGAGCAGGACAGTGCTGTATAACAGCTGCTATTCTGTTCTTTTCACTGCCTGGAACATGGCAGGTTCTGGTACTTCATAATATGCTCCCTTGCTTGTAACATGATCAGGGGTCGGAATAGGCAGTGCCTATTTGCCTAAACTTCGCGGGAGGACATAACTAAGAGTGGTCCCAATAACCAAAAATAATGATTTCTTTTTATTTAATGAGGGATTTCTGGGTTTTTTTAATAATACATAAATGTGGAAATTGATACTAAAACTCAATATCACATGTTAAAAACATTTATTGTATATAATTTTACATCATACGGTAAGTAAAACTTAATCTTAATTTTAAATACATACCATTATTTGCATTAAAGTCTAACATTCAAAGTTAGACTTCAATACAATATTTTAAGTTGAAAATATTGAAAAGCTTTTATTATATATATTGATGATTTAGATTGAAAGATGTTTTTGTTATTGATGATCATGTAAAATTGTATACAATAAATGTTTTTAACATTGATTGATTCCTCCAACTTCAATAAGTGAGGTTAAAATCCTTATTAATAAGTACATTGACATCTATCAGTAACGCAGTAAATAACTACCATTACTAAAGTACAACAAAACTAAAGTTACAATTATAAATTTAATTATATTTTAAAACTAAAAAGCTATATCTAAAAAAGGGCCCTGCGGCATTGTCCCGAAGATGCTGGCAGCATTTCCTCGCTGGATAGTTAAACTTATGCGTTGCGCGAGGAAACCGCCAGCTCTTCGATCACCCGTGACGTCAATGAGCCTCTTTTGAGTAAGTGAGGTTAGTTTTACAACTATAACTACTAAGTTAAGTGGTAATTTTCATCCAAAACCAAATGGAATCATACAATCATATAAATTTCATAGCAAGCATCAAGAGGAGGGAGAAAAAGTTCAAGATTACATGGCTCAAATTGCGTTTTCTCATGAAGCAGCCGGTATGGATGCAAGTATTATTACTGCACTCTCTTCAAGTAGGTCTATGTTGGAACCAGAAGTGCCAAAGGATTAAATAAATTTGTAGAGTTGTTGTTTTGTTGATCACGTCGGGGTCACCAATGTAGAAAGAGAGGACAATAGAGAGATCTCTCTCCAGGCGGGTGTTATGCCTGGGGACCGAAGTCCATTGGGATGAAGTTGGAAGTTGTATATATGTCAAATGACTGGAGAAACTTCGTTAGTGCGATGTAGAACCTTTAGTTGCGCTGTCTGACGTTGGTGGCGCTAGCGAGTTAGCGCGTTGGTTGATACAAGTGTGCGCTAGATGTCGCTAGGTCGCCAAAAATTTATAAAAAAAAAATTGGTAATCGGATAGAAATGAAAACTTGTTTTTGGTGTGGTAGGCGGCACCAAGGGTCATGCAGATTCAGATGGTCAAAATTAGGGAATGCAAATAACCGGTTATAACCGCTTTTAACCAGTTATTTTCACACAAAAACGGTTAATAACCGGTTAAATTGCATTCCCTAGTCAAAATGCAATCACTGTGGTAAAATAAGTCACACAGAAGCAGCTTGTTTGTTAAAAAAAAGGAGAGAACATATTGAAGTCGCAGGTCAATGGATTTTATGACGAAGCAAGGTGGATTCTGGTTGCGCTTTTACCTTGATAACTGAACAGACTGCTAGGCTGATTTGGGAGAGAAGTGAACCTGAGTTGGAAGATGTCAGTGTTGCATTAAAGACTTGGACGGATAATATTGAATTGTGCCAACAATCCGATCATAAATAAAATGCTTGGTCGGTGATAGAGACAAAACATGGCACTGTCTTCTATTTCCTCTTATAGGAATCGCAATAAGGCTATCTTTCTCTCAAAACGTGTCAGGCACAAAATAGGCGTACATTTGACTCGTCAAAAAGAGAAAAGAGCCCGCCACAACCTATCTCCCCCAGATTGGGCCTGCGGTCGAGGTGATGTCCATCCGACCACCTTGCTGGGGGCCTGCCGACTCCTCTATTTGAGCGAGGTTGCCACTCCAAAATGCGCTTGCTCCATCTCATCGTTTCGGCGACACATATGCCCTGCCCAGGCCCATTAATTTGGCAACGCGATGGCCTATATCCACCACTCTGGTGCGTTGGGCGAATGTTCTCGTTTCGGACTTTGTCGCAATCAATCAATCATTATCATCAATCAGTAAGTAGAAGATTGACGAAAGTGATATACAGAGCTAAAGTGAGTGGAAGGGTCGGAAGGGGCCGCCCTAGGCGTACTTTTTCGAATCAAATCGGAGAAATACTGGAAAAGGGCCGAATTTTAAGTACCCGAAACCGACGTGCGTGCATGACTCGATGTATGAAGAAAGAAAGAAGAAAGAAGAAAATCATTTATTCGTGACAAACATAAGCAAGAACAGATAAAAACGTACAAAAAGAAAATAGCCACGAAATGGTCCCAACTCAGCGTAATGCTGGCTTTAAATGTGTATGAATGTGGAAGAAGCGAAAGAGATTTGTCAAGATCGTAGCAGGTGGAAAGAAGTGGTCTCTGCCTACCCCTCTGGGAAACAGGCGTGATTTAATGTATGTATGTATGTAGTAAGTACATAGTATAAAATAAAGTCGCCCTCCGCGTCTGTCTGTCTGTATTTCCGCTGTCTTCTCCTAAACCACGGATTTTGATACGGTTTTCACTGTCATTTAGAGAATTTATTACGGATGGTTTATATGTATATTTCAATCTAATTCAAGTTTTAATATAGTTGAGAAAACTCAATGTTATCTTACTAAGTCGTCAATAAATCGATTTTCGGGCGCTTACATAGGCCAGCGTAAACTACGCTGGCTAAACCTTAAGAGATAATAATATATCAAAATAATGTAGTAAAGAATTGTAGTTCTTATAAAAACCTAGAGAAAAGTCCGCGTTGTTATATGTCTATCTCCTAAGGTTTACTCACAGTAAACATTGTTATTTTTAAAATTTTATTAATTTTAAAAGTTATTTGCGAAGCTATTTTCTCCGATTCAGTATTTATCCTTATCCAGGTAAATACGTAAGTTACCTTGGTCATTTAATGAAAATAAAAATTGTCCTTTACGCTATATTATTTAAATAAACACTTTTAAAGATATAGTAGGAGATACGAAGAGATGACCTTCACCGAGCTGCTTATTCGATCAAAAGTATTTTATATCAAATTTAATATGTTAAGTAATATGTAGCGAAAGGGTTGAATGAAAAAATTCAGTCCAGTGTATACAGGGTGACTGGTAACTCGACCTATTCCATAAATGAGGTTATACTAGAGCTAATTTGCTATAATTTTGTCCTAGTCTACTAAGGGTCTAATGCCACTGGTTTTGGAGTTATTTAATTTTTAAGTTTATTTTAAGAAATTCCGTCCTTTGGTGTTAAACTATCAATTGTGAAAAAAGTACCTGGCTTTGGGGACTAAAATGACGTTTTTCGAATAGCTGATGAATTAGGGAATCCTTTAAACAAAAATACTTTGCGAAAACTGCAAGAACCTCAGAAATAAAAGGTCCTTAAATCGCAATTCCGTTATTTCTTTTAAAAATGTTTACTTTCGGGGGGGGATTACTCCAAAAAAATGTAAGACACTTGGCGTACAAATTACGTAAATAACTTCCTAAATTCATAAGCTTTCCGAAAAGGTGCAAATGTTGTCAACTTTATTACAGGTTTGAAAAATTAAGCTTATTAAAAGAGCAGAGGGTGCGATGTAAATTTAACTCGGAAAGTTGATATCAAAAACTAGGTAACATTCGTCGGACTATGGTCGCAGCTAATGTGCCTCATGAGTTGGAGCCACGGGGTCTTAATCGCTCGGACCGCTGGTTATGTGGGCTAGGGCAGTCTCATGTGCGAGGCCACGTGCCTCAGCATTTTTCCTTCCTCGCACCTCACAGCCATACAATACGGAGCTCAGGTCGCTGCTGAAAATGGTGCAAGCACCAGCACACCAGATACTCAGAGCTCAAGCGGGCGTATGAGTTTGTTCCAGAGCTGTAGAGCGCAGTTGTTCTTGGTGCGTAGAGGCAAAACCTCTTTTTTAAGGCTTTGGGACAGCGATTGAGGGATAGGAGCTGTGACCTCCGGTCCGGTTTGTAATCTGTTCCATCACATTTCGTTGGCAACACAGCATAGCAATGTTGCCAGCATTGGATACCTTTGAACCAGGCGCTACCCGAGCCGCGGAATAATTTTGCGGAAGATTTATTGACGAAAAATGATACTGATTTAATTTATGTACACTGTTGACGAAGCATGTTGCTAATTAACTAATCGTAAACTCTTGACGAAACTTGTTGCCGATATTTTTTTGTAATTGGCATAAATAAAGTTTTAGAAAACATTACAAATCTTGTTCAAATTAGGAACTTGAAGTCGCGCGATGTTAAATGTCATTTTGGTACAAAGCCATTTGAAAAGGAAGCGGTATTAGCACAGAAATGTTAGGTAACAAGGGAAATTGCGATCTCTAAGATGGTTGAAACTAACTGATTTCTTTTTGTTTTAAATTGAACCTGGATTCGTTGAGCGGCTCAATCCCATGACCAATAAGGAGTCTGCATTTAACATCGCGCGACTTCAAGTTCCTAATTTGAACAAGATTTGTAATGTTTTCTAATGTCTAAACATGGAGCGTCCCATTTTAACAGACATAAAAAAACACACTCCAAAGAAAACAGGCATTTGAATTCGCATAAGCTGATTCACACAGGAGAAAAACCAACTTGCGCCGTTTGTTACAAACTTTTTTCAAGTAAATCTGCTTTAGCTAGTCATCAGAGAATTCATACAGGGGAGAAGCCTTTTTCTTGCGATACTTGTAGGAAACAGTTTTCACGAAAATCTACTTTAGCTAATCACCAGAGAATTCATACAGGGGAGAAGCCTTTTTCTTGTGACACTTGTAGGAAACAGTTTTCAATTAAATCCCATTTAACTAAGCATCTGAGACTCCACACAGGAGAGAAGCCTTATACTTGCGATACTTGTAGGAAACAGTTTTCACAAAAAATTTATTTAAATAGGCATCTATTGATCCACACAGGAGAGAAGCCTTTTACTTGCGATACTTGTAAGAAACAGTTTTCACGAAAATCTACTTTAGCTAATCATCAGAGAATTCATACAGGGGAGAAGCCTTTTTCTTGTGATACTTGTAGGAAACAGTTTTCAATGAAATCGACTTTAGGGTCAGTTCACACCGAGACGCGACGCGACGATACCGGAAGAGGCCAGTGACTTCGCGCTGCGCCGGGCGACGCAGCGCGACGCCGCAAGGCGCATCGTAAAATCGTCGGCCTCGGCAGCACGACGCCTTGCTGCGCAGCGAGACGCCGCGCGGTGCAGCGGAACGTGTCTACTCGCCGTGACCCCTGCAGTTTACCATTTGCAAGAGAGAGAAGAGACAAGTCGCGTCGGCGGCCACTGTCTGCGCCTCGCGGCTCCGCGAGGCGCAGCGCCGCTCTCGCACGCCGCGCGTGCCGACGATGCACCACTGCGTCGCGATGCGTCGCGCTGCGCCGTAAGGCGTCTCGAGGCGCAGCGCTGCGTGATATACCGTATTCTTATTCTCACAATGAAATGTGTACCTTTTCGTGTAGTAAATAAAGTATATTTTGAGCCGCTCTATTAAAAATGTGCGCGCAGCGTCGCGTCGCGTCGCGTCTCGGTGTGATTTGACCCTTAGCTACGCATGTAAGACTCCATACAGGAGTGAAGCATTTTACTTGCGGGACTTGTAAGAAACAGTTTTCACAAAAATCTGCTTTAGGTAATCATCAGAGAATTCATACAGGAGAGGAGCCTTTTACTAGCAATACTTGTAAGAAACAGATTTCACAAAAAAGTAATTTGATATAGGCATCTGTTGATCCACACAGGACAGATACATCTCACTTGCGATGTTTGTAAAAAAAAACAGTTTTTACACGAATCTGCTTTGTCTGTGAATCTCAGACTCCACACAGGAGAGAAGCCTTTTACTTGCGATGTTTGTAAGAAACAGTTTTCACTAAAGGTAATATAACTCAGCATCTCTTAATCCACACCCGGAAGAAAGCTTACTTTGCGATGTTTGCAATAAACAGTTTTCGCTAAGATAAAAAAATTGCGAAACATCGGTTGATCCGACTTGATCCACAATTAAAAAACATTTGAAGAAGACAGTTCTCATAGGACAATAAGCTGACAGTTGAGTTTTTGTTTTTTACGGGTTTACCCTTGTTTGGCATAAAAACGTTTCCCAAAATGATTCATTTCCCAAACATCATATTATGGGCCAACGCTTTTATTTCCGAAACTAAATATTTCAGGATTGTTATAAAACTAACCTAACCTAACCTATAGGGTTCTACAAGATGGTTATCAAATAAATCCTGAAATAGGTATTTATAGTTTCGGAAAAAAAGCGTTTGCCCATATGATATGCTTGGGAAATGAGTCAGAAAGGGGGTACCAATAAGTTTGTATGTATACTAGCTTTTGCCCACGGCTTCACTTGCTTCGAATTTGGGGTAATTTTAAATTTAAAAAAGCGGGACGTTCCCGGCGCAGAACGATGAGTACAATTCGGGATCCAGCTGAATTTTAAAGATATACATACATATCCAGACGTTGTTTATAAATAAGTAGGTTTCAGAGCAGGACAAAGAAACTTTGCAGAAGTATTATGTTAAACCTAAAATTATTGTCTGGGATGGAAGTACTATGGCCTGTAAAAAGATTATTTAACTATGTGATAACTTTTGAGAGGTTGGTCAGTAGTAGTAGGTAATTATAATAATTATGATTCATTTACAGATGAACAAAAGTCAGTAAACATTTTAAGAACAAGCAAAACTGTTGAATTTTATTTGAATTTGAAAAATAAGGATCGAAAACTTTTAGCATACTTTTCCGAAAGGCCCAAGGGGAACGTGTCGATGAAATAAAAGCGTGACTTAAATGGCACTTAGTAAAAGTATCTGTGCACTACAGTTGCAACAGTAGAACGTCTGATAATGACCAAGCAGAGGTATACAATGGGCGCCAGATCACTCTGCACCAATGCAGCAAAATAATTCTTGTAGCGATGATTGTACTCTCCTACAAGTCTTCTAGGTGATACTTCTGAAATAGTGCAAAGTACCTCAAATTCTGAGGAAGTTTTGGAGGAAGATTCGGATGATAACCAATGTGAAGATAGTGTAGAAACACAGGAGACAACAACACCTAAAAGGCTTGTAAGAAGACCCCGATACTTTGATGATTATGAAACAGATTTTTAGTTCTAAGAGTTATTATTGTGTAAATTAAGTTGAGCTATGATAGTTTGTGTCGTAGTTTGTTTTTATAGTGTATAAAATATTATAGCACTCTAAGGTTTAAATGAAAAACAATGCTCAAATAAGAGGAGAGAGATGTTGTGAGAGGCCTACCGAACGCGAGGTATTGAGTCTGTGGACGTTTAGCGGACTGACAGATAATCAGTGGAGAGAGTTATTAAAAACGTGCTACTACGAAACTTGTATTTGTTTAATTCGAGAAAACCACAAATAAAACAGTTTTATTCAGCGAACCAAGTATCCCGTAAAGCTGCTAATTTCAATTCAGAAGTGGGATTTGCTGCTACACCCTTGTCGCCTTGAAGGGGAACCTTTTTGGAGAAAGGTTAGTGCTGTATTACTTCGAGTACCTATTAACGTAATTGCAAGTGGACGGAAAGTGCGTTAATTGTAGGCTTGTGTCGGTCAGGAACTAAGAACTAAAAGGAATGAATTCCCGTCACAGACCGAAAGGAACTAGTTCTTCTTAAACGATCTTGATCGGTCTTCGCTCCTTTAGGCCAGTAGCCATGTTGAACTTAGGTATGAGCGAACGAAGAGCCCACGGCACGGCGCTCGATGTGAACGAGACAAATAGTACCTATTTCAAAGCGTGTCCTGCTCCGATCTCAAATCTTGCTCCGGAGCAGCTTTGCTTTGCTTTCACAGATTGACCGAGATCGGAGCGCTCCCTTTAAAGACTGAGCGGGCGCAACTCTAGTTAATTGTGTTTAACCGGTAGATATTTTGAACTACGCTGTGATTAAATTAGATTTCGGGCCTGTTTCACAATCGACGAGTAAATTTATCTGCCATTTAAAGTTCTCTCTCCTTGTCTATTTTCAAGTGTAAGAAAGAGAAAGGGCTAAATTTATCCGTCAACTATGCTTTACTTGTCGATTGTGAAACAGGCGGTTACGATAGTATTATTTCGTAACTCGGATGTGATATGAATCCATAGAAATAATAATTATAGTAAGGAATGAGGAAAGGAAAGCAAGTAATTTAAAAAGTGTTTTTGTCTTTATGATTTTCTAATATTGATAATGGGTAATTGGAATAAATGAGAAGAGTTACTGTGTTAAATAGTTTTGTCTTAGTTGTACACTGTATTACAGAACATTATATTATTTCTTATTGTGTAAAATTAATACAATAGTACACACGGTATTGCTAACCATGGGATCAGATAGGGCTTCCCGATCACGAAAACGTCGGTCGTCGAGACATCGCCGTTGCTATTCTTGTTCAACAGATACTACGGTGACTAAAGTCACCGTCAATGGAAGTTGCAAAAGATGTAAAAAAAACCAATCGAGCCAATTCACCATGATTATTCGATAATCACGTACTTTAAAGATCAAGTGAGGTCTTAGCAATGATTTATACACTAGATCATTATTTTCATATTAAGTTTAAGATGAAATAACTATTCATTATACGTTATTTTTAATAAAAACACGCTTGGTGAATATTTGAGGTTATGTGTCAAACAGTACTAATTTGTTTACATCGTTCACAAGTTCTATTGACGGCGACTTTACGTCATCATCGCGTAGCTCAAGCTATGCGCCACCACGTAGGTGCGATACGCCACGATGCAATATGGTTTTACCCAATAGAATAGAGGCCCTGGCCTGGTTATGTCTAGAAAGAAAAATAGCTGCATAGATATTAGCGGAATAGTAATAGCAGCATTGTTACAATGTTATGACAGTACCTAATGGCGGCCGAGTTAAAAATATTATGATAATATGTTAAAAGCAACATGGTATTACCGAGTGGAACAGAGCGTCAGGTGTTATGTATAGATGAATTACCGAGAGCGTGGAATTGCATATGTAGTGGTTGTACCGTTCGCATGAAAACCAACCATTTAAGTTTCCTTCTTAATTTAATGAGATTACCCTTAACAAGTGGAATAAGTATGTCCTTTTTTTGCTTTTAGTTGCTATCATTTATTTAAATTTTCATCTTTAAGGTTGGAAATTGCTTATGGGACAGATGAAAATTATATAGACTTCTTGATCAAAATCATCTACTGCCGACGGACCGCACGTAACTTTTTTTTACTCGGAGAGAGGAATTTTTTCGTTGATTCGAATTTGTCTTACTCCCAGTCATAATTTTATAAATAGTCGAGAGGGAAACACCTGTAACTTTTTCAACAAATTGGGCAGCGGTGTAAGGTGAATTTAAATTTTTCATTAGTTCGAGTTCAAAATATTTAGTTAAAATTATTTGTTTCCTTTGACTCTCAATCGGACCAAAATTACTGTTACTTTCCGCCATAATTTTTGCAAACTGTGTTACTTACAGGCGCACGTGCCCAGACAAAATAATTCTGAAAATTGCGAATATCCAATAAAAAGTATTTAGAATTTGACATTGACATTACTTTTGTACTTACTTATTTAATATATAACAAAACTCTTTTTATGCTGATGGTATAAGAAGTAGAGGAAATTTAAATATAGAATGCCTGTAAAGACATGTTACCACTACATATGCAATTCCACGCTCTCGCTAATTCATCTATACCTAACCCCTCTTTTTTTGGTTGGGGTTAAATTCATTAAAGTATCGTCATATAATATGCTGCCAGTGCTTTTCAAGTGAATCTGAATTGTGCAGTTAGATAATTTACACATAACATAATAATAACTTCTGTTTACGACTTTTTATTTTGTTTCAGAGTCACAGAAACGAAAGGATTCCGCCAGTAAGCGGAAGGAGACACCAGCAGACGGTGGCGAGGAAAAACGGCCTAAAACGGTTCCCCGCTCTGCTCAACGCGGCGTAAAAGAGTTGGCATCTCACGTTTGCGATATTTGCAAGAGAGAATTCAATCGTCGTTCAAATTTAACTAAACATAAAGTAACGCACACAGAAAACAAACCCTACGCGTGCGAAATTTGTAACAGAAAGTTTACTGAACGTTCCTTTGTAACTAGACACAAGCTAGTTCACACGAGAGACAAACCGCACGATTGCGAAATCTGTAAAAAAACGTTTAGAGAACGCTCACATTTAAATATCCATAAAATTATCCACACAGGAGAAAAACCACATTGTTGCAACGTTTGTCAGAAAACGTTTAGAGACAAGTCAAATTTAATGAAACATCAGCTGATTCACTCTGGAGAAAAGCCTTATACTTGTCAAATTTGTCAAAATATGTTTAGGGAAAACTCATCGTTAACTAAGCATATGGTAGTTCACACACGAAACAAACATCACGCTTGCGATGTCTGTAACAAAAATTTCAATAATCTCTCAAATTTAACTAGGCATAAGGTAGTACATACGGGAGAGAGACCCCATACTTGCGACATTTGTTCGAAAGCATTTAGACAACGCTCACATTTGACTCAACATAAGACGCGTCACTCTGATACAAAGACAAACACATAAATCCATTTTGATTCAAAAATCATCAAAAATGTCTGAGGATCAAATATTCCTACATTATTTTGATATTTCGCATTAACCGCATATAACCGCAGTACATGGCAATATATAACAAAAATGTAGGGGTATTTTCGATCCTTTTTTTTGTGTGTAACATATATGTTACATGAATTATAGTGTATAGTGAGTTCAAACGAAGGTACCAACGTAATACCATACGATATTGTATTTAAAATAAGCAAAATGAGATTATAGTTTTTGTTTTATCTAACGTTTATTATTTATGATACTCTTGGTTGGAAACTCTAATTTCAATCTTTTTAAACAAGTTCACATAGGTTTGGGGAGTTTTAACCCTATTTTGATTGTTACTAAACAGGTTTCATTTTGACCATAGTTTCAAGGGGCTATTTTTAATACGGGTTTTGGAGAGACAGGTTAAAAAAAAACGAGTTTTCTAGCGACCTCTTTATTTTTACTATAATACATATTAATTACATAATTTATATTACAATAATTCAGCAAGGTATTACGTTCACTACATGCATCCCACAAGGCCGAACATCTGGATTGTTGTTGTGTTTGTTGGAGTCCCTATCACTAGCTACTCGAGACTATATACAGAGAAAGGGATGGAGCTAACGTAACTTTGAACTTCGATTTTCAAAGTCGGGCCTTTGATATAAGCGGGGAACCGCCATCACCTCTAAATCCTCTAACGCTGCGGCCACATCTCCTTCGGCGAAGACTCGTGTTGGCAACTCTTAGCAAAGTCACAGTCTAAGAGTCGAGGCGGCGTCGAGGATCGGGCGCGCTGCATCTAGGTCTTACATGGAAGTACTTGGCAATGACAATGCGCCACATTTACAATTGAAGGTGCGTCCGAGTCAAGGTTAAGGTGTGGCGGAGGCGCCATTTTGTCATTCCGTCTGTTGTTTTCATTTAATGAACTGAGACAAAGCATAACCACGCCTCGACCATGCCGCGACGCCGC
This sequence comes from Acleris cristana, assembly GCA_948252455.1. Taxonomy (NCBI): domain Eukaryota; kingdom Metazoa; phylum Arthropoda; class Insecta; order Lepidoptera; family Tortricidae; genus Acleris; species Acleris cristana. The sequence continues at coordinate 1,040,056 of OX411798.1, read as the reverse complement.
TGCCTCGACACCGCAGTGAACGACTTCCCTAACTTTTACTTAGAGGAAAAAATTTCAACACGAATATTCGTCGAATATTGCAGATTTTTATCATCGTAGATATCTTCGGGGAAGCTCTAAGTCCACAAACTGCCGTGTTCTGACGTGACGTAACATCCGCTAATCGTCCGCGAATGAAAGGACGTCGATGACGACGTTACCCGTTATAAACAGATGGGTGATCTCGGTCGGGTCTCTCCGATGCTTGTATAGGTAGCTTGCTACACCGTTGACATCTACCTAAAACCATAGATAAAGGGGATTATTTTTTTTTATGGCAAGAAGGGGGTGACAAGCACACAGTCCACGGGCCTCTATTCTTGGCGGTAAAAACACCGCTTTCGTCATGGATGGACCAACAAGGTTATGGTAGCTCTTCAGCTGGCCCGAAGGGCTAAAAATAGGAGCTCCGCAAGTGCGGGGCTCTGTCTTCTCTGAAATAACCAGTTGAACTAGTTGTCTATATCTAGTGACCATGAGGAAAATGGGGTAAAAACCACATTGTCTTTGACCTTTTGGGCTTTGGTACCGGGTGGTAATGCCCATTTATATATGCGTTGCGTAGCGGGGCTCGTTGCAGTGGTGATAAAAGAAATACCGGAGACAGTTATTACTGGATTTAATCTTTAGTTATACAAATACGATAGTCTAAGTAAATGGTGCGTCCGCGCTGAGTAGCGGAGAGCGAGAAGATTATCTATGTATTACAATGTTGCCAACATACAATTTTGTTGGCGTCGTTTGAGGCAAACATTTTGACGCCACACCACCCCCCTACGGAGAAGGATAAACCAAAAATAATAATATTTAAAAGTAACAAAAGTCATTACGATTATGGAAACTCACGTGGCGGCCAGACCTGGTAGTATATGGCCGTTTAAAAGGGGCTGTGGTATCTGCAGGCGCAGGCGCCGCTATAGGGCTAGGCGCAGGTGCAGCTGCAGGGCCAGGCGCCGGCTGTGCTCGGGGCAAATCCAAAGGTGCCGAGGTAACCGGCGAGCTAGGGTAGTTGTCAGAATCAAGAAAGGCTGGTTTGACGCGGTCGACGCTCACTACGACCTTCCTGTTCTTGATGTCCAAGGTCAGGGTCTTCCCGTCCGCGGAACGCTGTAATACGGCGAAAGGACCTGTATAAGGAGGTTGCAATGGGCGCCGAACTGTATCGTCACGAAGAAAAACGTGAGATGCGGTGGGTAAGTCCTTTGAGATAAAGACAGAAGGAGTCGAGTGGCGAGAGGCGGGAGCTGGGCGAAGTGATGACATCTTTCGTCGCAGCTGGACGACGAAGTCAGCGGGATCGACAAGCCGGTCTTCGCCAGAATCGGAAACCAACATTTCTCCGGGTAAACGAAGAGGTTCCCCATACGTCATTTCGGCAGCCGTAGCCTTCAAGTCATCCTTGTAGGCGGTACGCATGCCGAGTAGGACGAGAGGAAGAGCGCGTGTCCAGGTGTCAGAGTGGCACATAAGTGCGGCCTTTAACTGGCGATGGAGGCGCTCAATCATTCCGTTCGCACAAGGATGGTATGCGGTTGTCCGAATGCGCTTTGTCGCAAAAGTTTGCATAAGGCGCCGGAACAGGTCGGATTCAAACTGGGTGCCCTGGTCAGTTGTTATGATAGCAGGGACACCAAAACGAGCAACCCATCCTCGAACGAAGGTATCGGCTACCTCATCGGCAGTGATGGAGCGCATGGGCCACACCTCTGGCCACCTAGAAACCCTGTCAATAGCCGTGAGACAATAGCGAAAATCGTCGCAGACGGGGAGGGGGCCAACTATGTCAATATGGACATGGGTGAATCGACCAGATGGTTGCTCTATTGAACCTAAAGGAGCCGAAGTATGTCTTGAAACTTTGCTACGCTGGCACGCGAGACAAGACTGTGCCCATCTGCGACAATCTTTCCGAATGGAAGGCCAGACATAGCGTCCTACCAAGAGTCGAGTGGTGGCTCTGACGCCGGGGTGACTCAAGTTGTGTAACTTGTCAAACACCGCGCGACGAAACGAAGGGGTCAGATAGGGACGAGGCTTACCAGTAGAAACGTCACAAAGTATGGAGACGTCAGTACCAGGAACAGTAATACGAGACAGCTGAAGGCTTGAGGCTCCTTGACGAAGGTCGGCGAGTTCTGGGTCCTCTTGCTGAGATTTAGAGAGAGCTTCATAGTCCTCTTCTAAAGAGATAGCTTCAATCCGCGACATTGCATCGGCGACGACGTTATCCTCCCCTTTTATATAGCGGATGTCAGTCGTAAACTGGCCGATGAATGACAGCTGGTTCAGCTGAGACGGAGGAAGCTTTTCACGACGCTGTACGAAAGCGTACAGCAATGGCTTGTGGTCAGTATAAATAGTAACGTGCTGAACCTCGAGAATATGACGGAAGTGCTGTACGCTTTCGTACACCGCCAGTAGCTCTCGGTAGTAAGCTGGCCACTGAGCCTTCTGAGGGGTCAACTTTTTGCTGAAAAAGGCAATAGGACACCATTGGTCGTTAACAAACTGCTGAAGACAAGATCCTAAATGGACACTAGATGCGTCCGTAAACAGGCCAAGGGGTGCGTCGTTGACCGGATGCTGCAGTAAGGTTGCGTTTGAAAGGTCTGATTTGCAGGCTTCAAAATGCACCAGAAGCTCGGGTGTCCATGAGAATGGTTTAGTACCCTTACCATTGGTTGCGACTACTGCATCAATCAAAGGCGCCTGAGACTGAGCGGCGTGAGGCACGAAGCGGCGATAGTAATTTATCATGCCGAGAAAACGGCGCACACCTTGGACAGTCTTCGGAGGCGGGAAATCTATTAAGGCTTGGATGCGATCTTGTGGAGGGCGGGTGCCTTGTGAGCTAATGTGGAAGCCCAGGAACACTACTTCGGCTACGCCTAAAACGCACTTAGAGGGATTGATCACCACTCCATAATCATGCAGACGCTTGAAGAGCGTTCTGAGGTGTTCCCTGTGTTGAGCCTCATCTTTCGAGTAGACGAGGATGTCATCCACGTAGGGAAATACAAAATCGAGGCCCCGTGTGACCTCATCGATAAACCGTTGAAAACTTTGTCCAGCATTTCGTAATCCAAAACTCATGAAAGGAAATTCGAAGAGGCCAAACGGGGTAACGATGGCGGTCTTGGGGATGTCATCCTCGGCCACTGGGATTTGATGGTACGCCTTCACAAGATCGAGGGTGCTAAAAATGGTTGCTCCAGCAAGATTGTAAGCGAAGTCGTTAATGTGGCGCACGGGGTACCGGTCAGGAATAGTTCTGGCGTTCAAGGCGCGGTAGTCGCCACAGGGACGCCAGGACTGGTCCTTCTTTGTAGTCATATGTAAAGGAGACGACCAAGCACTTTCAGATGGTCGCGCTGTACCACTGCGCACCATGTCCTCGAATTCCCGCTTGGCAGCAGATAATTTCTGGGGTGCCAGGCGACGGGGACGGCAGGAAATAGGTGGCCCTTCAGTTGTCCTAATATGATGTACCGTGCTATGTTTAACAGACCGTGGGAAACCAGGAGGTTTGGTGATGTCTGGGAACTCAGCGAGCACCTGTGCAAACGAAGAGTTCTGAGAATCAATAGACTTGACGCTGGACTGCAAGGTAGTAGCAGTAGAAGCAATGGCCTTAAGGCCGGTGCTGCCGTCAACAAGCCTCTTATGGTGACAGTCAGGTAGCAAATGATAATGGGACAAAAAGTCTGAACCTATAATGGCTGTATTGACGTCAGCCACCACAAACTGCCAGGTAAAATTGCGCCGCAGTCCAAAATCAAGTCTAAGATTGACAGTTCCGAAGGTCTTAATTGTGCTGCCGTTGGCTGCGCTGAGTTCCCAGTCGGTGGGTGGCCTCTGCTCTCTAAGCCAGCGGTATGGGTAACAACATAAATCGGAACCTGTGTCGACCAGGTATTGATTCTTGGTAACCTTGTCGGTGACAAAAAGGCGGCGGCTGTGGGGTTCGATCTGGCAGCAGTCAGAATCCGCCTTTAATGACTGCTGGTCGAGTTTCCCGCTGTCCAGTTGCATGGAGTGATGCACTTGGCTGCCTTCGCACCAAATTTTTTATGGTACCAGCATGCTTTAGAAGAGTTGGATGGAGTGCTGCTGCGGCTTGCGCCTCTAGATGCGGATCGGCCACGGGATCTTCCACGCTGCTGCTTCTCAGTTAGAGCAGCGACCTGCTGACCAAGCTTGTCTAGGCGTTCCATGACAGTTTTGAGGTCAGGGTGTCCGCTGGCAGCTTTATTGTCCACCTTATAGACACTCGGAGGTCCGGGAGTAACCTCAATGATCTTGTCCGCCAGCTCTGCCAATTTGTCTAAGCTGAGATCTGACTGTGCGGTAAGTATAGCCTGCACGTGGCCAGGTAAACGTCGCATCCACAATCGCCGCAGTATGCTATCATCCTTTGAGGTACCGGCGAGGGACTGAAGATGCCGCAAGAAAGCTGTAGGTTTTCGATCACCCCGCTCTTCATCACTAAGTAGGCGCTCTATGCGCTGCTCTTCAGATGTAGAAAGTCTTCTAATAAGCTCCTGTTTCAGTGTATCATACTTGTGTTCATCCGGTGGGTTCATAATTATGTCCTCAATATCACCTATTAGTCGCTGGTCTATAATACTAATAACATGACTAAATTTTGTCATGTCGCTGGTAATTCCTGCCAAGTGGAATTGGGCCTCAGCTTGTGCAAACCAAACTGCGGGCCTGTCCGACCAAAAAGGAGGTAACTTTACAGCGACTTTGCACACTTCTTTTGTATCAGCTGATGATGTGCCATTTTGGGGTTGTAGCCGCGCTTGTAGAGCAGCATTCTGCACCTGCAGAGCTTCCAGTTGGATTTGCAGCTCTTCGACAGACATTCTGGAATATTACAGATACCACACCCAAGAAAGAGAACAAACAGTTAAAAAAAAAAAAAGATTAGTTTGTTAAATTTATCCTTCACCGCAGGGAGCCGAACACACAAAACAAAATTTGTTAAAAAGTACACACAAAATGCAATATTTGTTACATTAATGCACAAAACACCTGTTAGATATAGAAACACAAAACTCAATATTGGTTAAATGAACACACAAACTGCAAATTTCGTTAGTAAATAGTGTTGTGACAGTCATGCAATATTGTCCCGCTAAGCACAAACACAAAAATATTAAATAAGGCAATGAAAAATTATGGGATTATTAATTTAGCAATATTGCTTGCCTGCACACAGTACAAGATAGAACACACACCAAATATTAAATAGAAAATGCACTCTTCAAAACAATGTTAGCAGAAATATGCCTAATGACAATGAGGTTATGTTAAAAAAGTAACCAAAACACCATTAATGAAAATCCAAATGCAATGATAAATGCAGTAAATTTGTACAAAAACAGTAAAATAGCAGAACTTAGTATTTAAGGTTAATTAGCATAAATTAGAACAAACAGTTTAATTAGTATTCCGTCAACATAAAACCAAATAGAATAAACACTCTAGTTTTGTTAAATAATAGAATACACACTCTTACGTAGGTATAGTTGCAATCACTGTCAGTTTCTTTGTAGGATATTTCTAACGGGAAAACTGAAATACTTTACTGGATACGTTGATGAACTGGATAAAAACCGGTTTTAGGTAAGTTGTTCAAATGCACTTTTTCGTAACCTTTTATCGCAAAATCACTCACTGCACTTTGTGAAAACTGGCCTCGAACGATGCACACCAGGCTTCGATGTCGAGGGTCGCCATGAGACAAGTGGAACCGCCGCGTTGTCCAAGGAAAGCATCCACACTTGACGCTTGTGGACGTGTACGTCGTGGTCACCAATTTGGGCTTTGGTACCGGGTGGTAATGCCCATTTATATATGCGTTGCGTAGCGGGGCTCGTTGCAGTGGTGATAAAAGAAATACCGGAGACAGTTATTACTGGATTTAATCTTTAGTTATACAAATACGATAGTCTAAGTAAATGGTGCGTCCGCGCTGAGTAGCGGAGAGCGAGAAGATTATCTATGTATTACAATGTTGCCAACATACAATTTTGTTGGCGTCGTTTGAGGCAAACATTTTGACGCCACAACCTGTTGTATTGTCAACATTTTGATAGCTCTTATATCCTTGTGTTTGTAGTAACAGCGTTGTCTTGCATCCCATACGCTCGCCATAAGCCCCACGAGTGCGAGCGGGAGAGTCCGATAAAATGATTATTATCCCTATGTTCAGACTCTAATGGCTCTACAATAGTAATATGATAGATGCTTACGCTAAACCCCTCTGCCAGACACTGAACCTTCACTTCAAACTCCTGTCCCGCGTGCAGCGGCGACTCGCTGTTCTCCTCCTTCCCCCACCCCCCCTCGGCCACGTAAGTGTTGCGCACGAGTGTGTTCGCGCCGATGTCGAACCGCAGGTGGAACGGGATGTTCTCCGACGGGCCCGCGATGAGGCCGCATTGGAGGTTGATAAGGAAGCTAAAAAATTGACCAAGAGGCCTGTAGATAGACCACTTAAATAAGTCCACGCCCGTGCGGTACAGGGGCGCGGGGGTACAACGGCAGAGGGGACCGAGATAGGAACGGGCGGCGCGCGTTCTTAGACCCGCCATACACGGACTGCTTTAAGCAGTCGGGAACCGACTGCACTTCGTTGCTATTGGTCGGTTTGCACTTTCTAGAGCATTGAAACTGCAAATCGACCAATAGCTACGAAGTGCAGTCGGTTCCCGACTGCTTGAAGCAGTCCGTGTATGGCGGGTCTTACCGTAGTTAGTTCGCTAGCCGTATTCCCAAATTCTATATTCTTACATTTCAATAAATTAACTGATAAATTTGTGGTTGCCGGGTTAGAATATTGCCATTCCATGTCTTCCCGTGGATGTCGTAAGAGGCGACTAAGGGAATAAAGGCTTGTAGTTTGTAGTACTGTTAGGAGATGGGCTTGCAACCTGTCACTAATACACTGGTAAGGGTGCGGCTCCACTGAGGCGGAGACGAGCGGAGCGGAGCTGTGCCAATATAATAATAGAATCTAAACTAACGTGCCCAAGGCGCGCTCGACGTGACCGCATGCGCCTTCTATTGGTTAATATTGGCACAGCTCCGCTCGTCTCCGCCTCAGTGGAGCCGCACCCTAAGCCTAATTGTGCAAAATGTGATTACAGAATGATTAACAAGGCGTGAGTGTATGTATGTACGTATGCACTGTTTTACCTTTTAGCATTGGGCAACACTGAGCCCTTAATGAATATACAGCGGCCAATAATCATATCCATTGGGTATGTTACTGGTATTGCCTGAAAACCAATAAATAAATATGGGACAACTTCAAAAATCCACGCCCAAAGGTTAACTGGCAGAGATCCCTAAAAGAGATACGATATCGTCTTTGGACTACTTTTAATTCTGTAGTTTTAATATTTGTTTTGATTGAATTGTTTTAGTACAGTGTATCGTATTTCCACTAATAGCACACCACTTTGTGTCGGTATTTTGGCCCGCGTCAAAGGGCCGCGAACGCGCGAACGCAACAAGGCTTCACATTCACGCGCAACATTTATAAAATACTAGCTTTTGCCCGCGACTCCGTCCGCGTAGAAGTCGTTTATCGCGGCTCCCTCGGTATCGGACTAATTTTCCGGGATAAAAAGTAGCCCATTTTGTAACTTGTAGCTTTATAAAACGTGTCCCTGATAGCCCACATTCACTAAGTAGAGAGCCTTAGTATTAACATAATTTCGCAAATATCAGGCAAATACCTAAGTAAGGTATGCTGAATGTTCAATGTGCGTGTGTATGGACCGGGCAGCCCTATCAAACTATCAAAATATTCAAATTGAAATGGTTTACTCACTATGTCTTTAAATCCTTCGGTCATTGTTATATTTACATGATCATGCACGATATATCTTACGAAAAATTCAATTGCGCTTTTTAAACGACAAAATGCAACAATTACCACTTCAAACACTTTTGATAGCATAATCTAATCCTGGATAAACGAAATTAAGCTCAGTTTTAAGGATTATAAGGATATAGTCCCATCATGTCATGATGATTATGCCACTGTCAAATTCACATGGCTATGGCTGTCAAAGTTGTATGGTAAACAGGATGAGTAGGAGCATAGCCTTCTCTATTGTCTTACGGTCGAACCCTATATTCAAACCGCGGACAGATAGACTTACAAAATGTGTCAAATTTTAACAGGAAGTAAGCCTATCTGTCCCCGGTTTGAATCACAGATATTATCTATATCTATATATATAAAAGGCTAAACTGACTGACTGACATATCAACGCACAGCTGAAACTACTGTACCTAGAAACTTGAAATTTGGTACATGGGTTCCTTTCATGATGTAACTGAGCACTAAGAAAGGATTTTCCGAAAATCGACCCCCAACGGGAAGAAATGGGGGGGAGTAGCGGGAAACTAATTGTACGCGTACGAAGTCGCGGGCGTCCTCTAGTAGTTTATATAATGTCTGTGGTTTGAATATACGGAATATACTTAGGATTTGGCCATTAGACAATAGAGAAGGCTATGTTAGTATGCATACATATCCCTTTTCACGCTTTATTCGTGTCTATAGCGACCCGCCCTCGCTTCGCTTCTGTTTATGTGAGTTTTCTGTAACATTCGTACACAATTCAGAATTTATTATACATATAAAAACGATGATTATGACAATACGTTATGAGTAAAAATAATTAGATGAGCCAATATGGACCCATTTTTATTTCTTGCTGACGGTGTTCTTACGGTGATGACGATAATGGGACTTTTGGGACAAAAAAATATAAATATTAGTGTCATTTGTCCCATGGGACTAATTGGGACGAAAAAGTCTCAGTTGTCCCATAATGGGACAACTCAATGGGACTAAAGGGGCTTTTAAACGGGCCATATTTTCACTGCAATATGTGGCCGGCAACTATTGGTCTCTAAAGGGGCTTCTAAACGGGCCATATTTTCACTGCAATATGTAGCCGGCAACTATTGGTGTCTTTCTTTAACATACGAGTAAGAGACACAAATAGTTGCTGGCCACATATTGCAGTGAAAATATGGCCCGTTTAGAAGCCCCCTAACATACGAGTAAGAAAGGGACACCAATAGTTGCCGGCCACAGATTGCAGTGAAAATATGGCCCGTTGAGAAGCCCCTTAATGGAATCACAGGTAGGCGGTAAACGGCGCGGTGTCAGAGGCTCTACTTTGAAATCCGTAATTCGAACTTCGTCTATTGCTATCCCTTTTGCTCTCGACGCGTCACTAATTCGCAAGAAAGTGACGGGGCGAGCCGAAGTTCGAATTACTGATTTCAAAGTAGAGCCCCAGGTGAGCGCGCGTTACCATAGCGACCGCATTGTTACCTGCGCGGAAACCGGAAACCGCCAAGTTGTTTCATGTTACGTGATGCGGATCTAATTGGGCTTAGTCTAGACTCCAAAAAAAAAACCAAAGATAGGTGTATCTTCGATGACAATAAATATAATATTATTTATAATACAACTTCGAAAGGATTTTTTTTAAATATGTTTGAGCCGATATAACAAAACACGTGCTCATTATTTTTTTATTTTCTTAAACATACAGTCAAACCAGTAGGTATCTTGCAATTTTTATTGAAAAAAGAAATTACACAATTTATTCACTTTTCAGTACTTTGGAGGACGATTTCTCCCATAAGGTGTTTGGGCAGCTAATCGTGCTGTTATTTTAGACTACCTACTCTCTAAAGGGGCTTCTAAACGGGCCATATTTTCACTGCAATATGTGGCCGGCAACTATTGGTGTCCCTCTCTTACTCGTATGTTAGAGAAAGACAGCTATAGTTGCCGGCCACATATTGCAGTGAAAATATGGCCCGTTTAGAAGCCCCTTTACATACATCAAAATAAAGCAAATCGGAGCCGGACAGTTGCGTAACTTTCCTCGTTAGCGGTATGAATACTAGGCCACCAGAAACCGTAGCAGAATTGCATCTTGGTTAAGTCTAAAAGATCATCCCCCTAAAGTTATCGAAAATAAATAAAAAACGCGATGTTTTAGGTTATGTACATTTATTACCGATGTTTTAAATAGCATATCATGGGTACAGTATATAAATGTACGAAAGTCTTGGGAAGTCCACTATACTTGACACAATACTAACTGCCGCACTCAGAGACGTCAATTAAATTTAATGCTTGTTTAGTGACATACATACATACATACATTAAATCACGCCTGTTTCCCAGAGGGGTAGGCAGAGACCACTTTTTTCCACCTGCTACGATCTTGACAGATCTCTTTCGCTTCTTCCACATTCATACATTGTCATAGTGTTTAGTGACGTGTTGTCTTCTATTCTATTCTATTCTATTGCTGTAGCAAAGAAAGTGACAGCAGCAACTTTAATTAAGCATTAAATTAAATTGACGTCTCTGAGTGCGGCAGTTAGATTGGATCGTGCCTACAGATACCAGGCAAACAGAAGGGGTACGGAGAAAAAAACTACAAACCACCACCCTTTGTGCTCCTATTTCTGGGTGGTTTGGGCCCTCGCTCCTTACCTAACCTAACCTAACTTAACCTAACACTGTTTGGTTTTTAAACCTTAACTAGATTTTAAGATTAAACCCTAATGATAATACATTATATTTCAAATGTTATTATACCTGTAGGTATTGTTTTTAATACTTTTATGATCCACAAGAATATGTCAAATGTTTTTATACCAAAGTGCATTATATAAATTGAGAGATGATCATTGAAAATAATATATGAAAATACATTTACTGACAAAGTGGAATAAGTAACCAGTTTCTAACTTAAATAGGTGCTTAAGGGCTGATTTTTGAATCCCCTGATAAAACTATCCGTCAGTTAAATGTATTACTATCCTTTTCTAAAGTCATATGAAAGAAAAGGACAGAGCTAAAATTTACCTTACGGATAGCTTATCTGGGGATTGAAAAATCAGCCTTAGTACATATAAAATGTTATCAATAGTCTAGGCTAGGCCTGTCTCACAGAATAACTAATACTTGATTACCCTTTTTGATTTAGATATACCATTAAAGAATAACAGTTATGAATTTTACGTCACACCTGGCCATAATGTGAGTTTTATCGCACGCTGCGCGCACGGTAAAACTCGCATTGTGGCCAGGTGAAGACGTAAAATTGTGTACTCATCACGGGCAGTAAAAAAGAAAGCCCTCTATCGCATATTTACGACCCTCGCCTACGGCTCGGGTCTCACATACCTGCGATTTCGGGCTTTCTTTCTTTTACAGCCCTTGTTAAGTAATGTACTATTATTCGCTAATAACGAAACGAATTGATAACAATGGTTGTTATAATTATAGTCCATATCATCTTACTATACTCTGATCATTCTAAGATCATGCCTGTGACAGCTCATAATATTATAAACACTTATTACACTTATTTCTTTAACTTTACATAAATACTACATCCGTACAAACCTAGCGACGCCGTTCAGGAATTGAAATAATTACCGGCTATTTTTAAACACATCGCTTGAGTATAGTGATTGAAATTACGAAATACAGTCACAGGCATCAACTTAGAACAATCAGAGTATAGTTCCTATCTAATTAAGTAAACACTTGCATATCCTCAAAATGCTCCCATTTTGCCTTAAATAACGAAATTCCTCATAAAAAAACAATCCCATTATGTAAAATCGGGAGAATTATGTGCAAAAACGTCTCTAACGTCTCCTCTAACGACACTGCATGAGGTATGAAGTGTTTACTAAACAAGACAAGTAAGATGCAGACTTTATGGATCGATACACATCCATTATTACAAACCAGAGACAATATTCTTCATTAATTTTACAATACACCTAGCTTATAATATGGTTGCCATGTTATTGGCATAAGATTCACTTGAAACTATGAGCTACAAAAGTAAAAAAAAACAGAAATTTATGCAATAACGTATCCAGTCGTGTACTAAAATCACATTAATTAATTTGTTGGTTTACAACTTTTCTTTCCCACTTCTTTTTGTAGCAATAATGCCGAGATTAGGTCATAGATCGGTGGGCAGATCAGCTTTTTGGTCTGATGACATTTGGCAGACAATTGGGAGAAGATGGATAGCACGAGACCGGGCAAAGTGGCGTGGAAATGAAGGGGCCTTTACCCTGCAGTGGGTGGATGTGGGCTGAAATGATGAATATAGGAAATTTTGCTTGCACGAAATATAACAGCTACCTGCCGCGGCGTGGCACTGGTGGCCATTTGGCACATTGTGGGCGCGGCGGGCCTCTCCTGTAGGGCTAGCAGGATGTAAACGGCGTTAATGTTTCTGTTTTATATCGAGTCAAAATGGAGTTGACATAAGCTGTCGCAATCTAAAATCAGCCTTCGTCAATCCTATAGAATCATCGTAAACTTAGCGTTAGTTATGCACATTGACTGGGGGCAATTCAAATTACTCATCGGCAATGTTTGATCTATTCCCCAACGGGTTGATTAACAAACGCTGTCCTGTTCTCTCTCTCTTGTTCTGCGCATATAAATTGTGTATCAGCGACAAGCATGCCTGCATCATTGACAATTTTTATAATCTCAGAGCGCTTCATTTTTTTTGTAAGAATCCCCTTCATGGCCTGCATTATAGCAGCAACAGCGACCCCTATCTGGTTTTGCCTCTCGACCACCTGGTTGTCAAAGTTTATTGCCTCCTCTGACAGCAATTCAGCTATCTCGGGATTGAGAATCGGAGCTCTCAACATCGAGAGATTGTCTGGAATTTTATATTTATTCATAAGATCCTCCTTCGTTTCGTAATTTAGACCAGTTCTGGCGATTTCGATCCATCGGTCTTGAGGATTATTCTCCCTAAACTCAGCGATAGTGTCAGAATCTGAATCATTGTCTTTTTCAGTATCGCTCAGGTTGGCCATGAGTTGTTCCAGTGAGAGTGGAGTGGGTAGTGTCTTGGATGACGAAGATGATGGTTCAGGTTGCGAGCTCGGCAGAGATTCTGTCACAAGCTCTTTATCATCCTCCATCTTCACTGCTGCACCAGCGATGTCATTATTGAGATGTTCTGGAAAACATTCAAGTTATATATAGTAAAATATTATGTATATAGTAAAAACATTATAAATATGTTAAAGATGATTGTGGGGTGATGCTTAAATCGCGATCCATCTTTCATGACACCAGTAATCAGTATGCGCAAAAGACTTGTTTCTAAACGATATTTGTAAGGAAATCCTAATTTATCTTTTTTCCATTCAAAGACGTTCTCAATATTTGTGACCATTCACAGCAAAAGGGACCACGCTAGGGATACGGAGTCATTGGTAGTACCTATCTAAAATTGCATACGTAATTAAGTATCTATACTGTTTTTAAATGTTTAAATCGCATTTTTTTACTTACGTTACACATTCATGTTTGGGTCACAGATCACAGATATGGGAAAGAGTGTTTTGGGTAACGGATATCAGGACAAACATATCTTTTGGTAGAAGTACATTTTGGGCACAGATCATAAGGTATGTCTGGGTAACATTAAATATCGGGAAACGCATTATTAAGTCCTATATTTGCGATTCCTTTCCTTTACGCGGACGGGTATCGTATTTTGCTTAACATCGCGTCTTAGGTCGGCGACAAAGTTGATGACGACAAAAACTAATACCGGCTAAGCTACCAACCTCTTTGAAGTCTTTGTTTCTTTGAAGTGCAGGTACGAGCTTTGCGTTTGATTGATTTGCTTCGCTGACCATTCTTCCTCATCATTTTCGTCTATCGAATCGATCTCACAGTCAAGTCAACACAGATTGGTAGGGTACGGCAGGGCACGATCGGATTGACTTTTTTTTGTAATGAAATGAATGGAGCATGGATCTTAGGTTTTTGTTTTTTTTTGCAAAGGGAAAGACTAAGGGAGCTGTACCCATACTGCCATGTCCTATATAATTTGTAATACAGGCATATGTATGAGGCATATCAAGAAACAAAATAAAGACTTCCGGCTTCTGTAACGGGGTAGGCCTTGAGTAAAACTACAGAGTAGCAGAAATAAAATAATATTTTGTACAATTATTTCGCCTAACCAAGAAATACATTTTTAACATACTAGAGGATGCCCGCGATTTCGTACGCGTAGAATTCGTTTTCTGCCCGCTACTCCTTTGATAGTACTCCCCTATCCCTCATAATCATAAGAAACAGAGACCTACGTTCCATCTAGGTTCCAAATTTTGAATCTCTATAGCCGACGGTTTGGGCTGTGCGTTTATATGTCAGTCAGTTTCTTCTTGTAGGTACTCTAAATATAATATTTAGATAACGTCAAATTATTTCAACTTTATTACATTAAAATAAAAATAAACTAACGGCCGCACTCAAAGTCAAATAATGATAATAAAGTTGTTCTTTAGTGACGATTAACGAGGTAATTGTGCTTAATTTTGCACTACTAAGAAATAATAAATAAAGACTAAGCTCGCTGTTCGGCTGGCAATGTGAACGTGGTAAGCGTTATTTGGAACGCAACAATCCAATTATTTATCTGTGTCGTACGTGTATGTATATAGTACGTATCGTTTAAAGAAAAGTATCAATTCTTTGGTAGTACTTTGAGAGTGCTGCCATCTACTATTAATTCACCAAAGCCGTTGTTAGTTATCCTTATTAATATTCATGTTTAAACTAGGGGAAATTATATAATATTGGTTTTAATCGATGAATGTCTATATAATGCTAGGTTATTGTCATAAGCAATATTTAAAAAATGACTGATTATTTCGTTTCAAGCGGTGTTTATTCTCAGCAGCAGTGGTGTCGTCTTGGGAAGCTGGTATATAATTGAGTGTGCGTATAGTAGGATTCATATTTAACTTTTTGCATTCATGGTATTTACAATGGTCTTACAGCGTAGTATAGTAATAAACATGGACCCTATTAGGTTAAAGCAATATTAAAAACTAAATAAAAGATAGTATTAAACTAAAAAGTTAGAAATTGTAAAATCAAGTTCTCTTTGTAAATTCACCTGTCATTTTTAATATATTTACATTAACATAAAAAAGAGAGTTTGAATAACTTTCTTAAACATCTTTTTGAGTAATTAATTTTCTAGGTAGATATTCTTGCAATTTGTAGTAACCAGGAATCGGAAATTCGGACAGATATTTACCTAAAGTTGGCAAAAATATCGGTAAAACGGTCGGTTTGTTAAGCAAATAATATAGGTATAGCGTCAGCTTCTTAAAAATATTATTTTAATAGTATAAGTTCCGGGATTCCGGGATACTACAAAACGTTTATATAAATTATTTACAA
The DNA here is from genome assembly GCA_948252455.1 of Acleris cristana. NCBI lineage: Eukaryota > Metazoa > Arthropoda > Insecta > Lepidoptera > Tortricidae > Acleris > Acleris cristana. Next base: position 1,024,698 of record OX411798.1, on the reverse strand, counting down.
TTAGGATAAATCTTTACATCAATTTGCTCCTCAATCTTCGTGAGTGCAATGAGTTACAGGCAAATTAAAAAATATTTAATTAATCTATACTTTTATATGAATTACGCTAGCGTAATTTGTTTATTTAGAAAGACCACAACGCCAATCTAAATTTCCGATCCTTGGTAGTAAAGTTTCATACTTATAACTATTTGAAGTTTATAGATAAAATTGAAATAATTTTGTTCTGCTTTTAGTTCTTGCGTGCGTCCTACTTACCGAATAAACATCTTTAATCTTTTAATGATAAAAGTATTTTTAGGTCATTTAAACTTCTAATTTATATTAGTACTATTAAAGACAATTAACAAATTATAAGTAGTAAAATCCGTTAAAATATTTTTAATCTTTCGTTTACCAGCAGTGGAATGAGGTAAGTTAAGTATAACAAATTAAAATACGTAATGTCAAGGATAGTTGTACAGGGCAGTAAGCTATACTTGTACTTAATTTACTTTTGGGTTAAATTACAAACTGGTGTAAATTGCAATATGATTCGGTGCAGTTTTTACAGCCGAAGTTTATTGGAATCCAGATGGATTTGAAATAGTGTCTTGTACTTTTTGCTCTAAAAAAGTGCAAGACACTTTTTCAAAAACAAAAAATTGACTTAGTTTGACTTTAGTTTTTATTCTGTTTTATAAAGATGCAGCTTTAGTTTTTATCTGTTTCATAAAGGTGAAGGTTCTTTTAGACAATCTAATTAACTATATTAAATAGAAATGAAAATTTACTTTTTGTTTATTTTTAATGAAACATGCTATAAAATGTATGCAGTGGTCGAAAGATGCTTCATCAGGTGGCACAAGAAATAGGGCCATGTTAGTAAAGATAAAATGTTAAGTATAATTATTTTTAATTATGAGATGAGTTCTTTATGTTTTTATTTGCAAGCTTGCTAAAAGGTATCCAAATAACAAGGGGCTTTAGTATGCTTTAGTTCTTAGTCAGTAAAAGACTTTGAAATTGTTATTAAAATTGTAAAAGTGGGGCGACTTCTTAGTTTTAGGGCCTGAAGTATCCGCTGGATGTCGCTGCCGGACTAGCCATGAAGTGTCCTCTGTGTGTACCCTAACGTTGTGATACTTTTATTCAATCATAACCTGTGGTAAAGTTGTGACGCTGGCTGTGGTGGTTCAAATGGGAACTAATTTCCTATACAGTTGTGACACTTTTACGTAGACAGTGGCGCCGCTACCGCGTCTCTCGCTCGCCTGGGCGCTCACCTTGTGTTGTATATGTATACGTCATAGTAGTGAATAAAATAAGCTTGGGTTCTTGTAATCCAATAATTATCAATGAAATGACATTGATCGTGCACTTTTAATATACATGTTTGCTGTTTTGCATCATGTTGATATTTAACTCGTAATGCGAAAATGTTTCATCCGAAGTGGACTTGGTGTGGTGAACATTTATAACTGTGAAAGTGGTTGTACTTAGACGGAATGAGTGAAGCCGTGGGAGAGTCTGGAGCAAAGACTCCAAGCACAATGAGTGATTCAGATGATGGCAGTAATACAGCGCCGGCCATAGTGCAAGTAAAGATCGAGCGTTGTTGGGCAGATGACGACCCTGAAGCGAGAGAACTCGTTAAGCATGAAGCGGAGGACCCGCTGGCGCTAAGTCCAGAACAGACCGAGCATTTTATCACCGTCGAGGTTCCACGTGAGTACTGAACTTATATATGACCTATCCAGACTTTCGCCGAAAAACGCCGGTTTTCGATCGGCGTTTGAAAAAAGAACACCCTTGTTAGGTCTATGGTGCACCGACGCTGTTACACTGCCAGTCTTACTCATATGGCTTTAGAAACAGGTTCTCTGCCTATACATATGGAAAAAAAAAACTATATAAACATGGAAGACCAGCGTTGGCTTCCCAGCATGTTCACAGCCAGCACATGCTGAGTTGGGACCATTTCGCAACAGTTACAATGTCTGTCGTTTCTTTTCCTTATTTTTTATGTTATTTTTGTGTGTTATTGTTGTGAATAAAATATAAATGTTTTTTCTTTCTTTCTAAATTAATTTAGCAAGTTTTTATTTTGCATTGGGCTTTCTTGCCAACACTTCGGCGTAAGTCTGGTGGGTCAATTACATGGTTGTTTATGATCTAGCTGTAAACATAACTTGGGAAACATTTGTTCTTACATACCATGTTTTAGGAATTGCTTGTCATGTTACTCGCTAGGTTTTTTATGATTTTCACATTGGATACAACCAATAGAAAGACATATTATAAGCATCTGTAACTAAAGAATTAGATTTATATCAGTTCAAGTTTAAAAAAATTCCAGAAACTGACTTTTGTAAGAATAATTTCACTTTATGATAATATAATGGATTTATAAGTGATTGGTTATTCAATATATTTCTTCTAGGTAGGCATATAGCTCATTTACACGTCACCAAACCTTAATTGAAAATGCCTTTCTTCTGATGATAGATTTTGAAGTGTTTCTTAAAAAATTTAGATTCTGTACCAATGTTACTAAGAAATTTTGAATCAATTGAATTACTACTTAATCATTTGTAATAGCTTCAAATAAGTACAAGAAGAGATATACTACAAGAAGAAACTTTAAAATCATCCAAATATAGCTAGCACCTAATGAAATTTGACTCAAAAGTTAAAAGACAAATGAAATACACCTAATTTTAATATAGGGCATATATTAACACTAGGGCACATGAGTCGTTTTCAAAAATATTGTACATAATTAAAGGCTTAATGAAAATGATGTTTGCATCCTTTGGGTAACGAAAGTTAGTCATACAAACTATATGGGTAACTTTCATTATTAAAGCCCTTAACTATGTAATTCTTTTTTTAAAACGTCTCACCTGTCACTATACAGATTTGACCCAGGACCATCACCATCATAACCAATTTCTGAATGTCTAACCTAAGACCTCATCATACAACAAAATTTTGTTAATGAAATGAAAAGGTTCTATTTGAAATGTATGGCGTTTTTGACGAGCTGGTTCAAAACATTAACCAGGTTTCCGATCCCTGAGTGTGACCACAATTACTAAATATTTAATTAAACACAAGTGTAAGAAACAAAATGTGTATACAGGATGATACGCTGGTCGGTTGATGGTGTTTCTTATTAGAATGCGCCTATCCAAAGCAAGACGTCTGTGTGTTGGCGTTCAAGCCCGATTTACATTGGTCAAAGACAGTGGACAGTTCAAACAGATCGGACAGTAGCGAGTCAAGTTGCCTTGCCAGTGGATCCAAATAGAATCGCTTTATATTTTTTCACTTCAGTGTCCGTGGCACTGTACTCGCTACTGTCCTTGACCAACGTAAATCGGGCTTCATATAGTGCGAAACGCCGTACGTACTCCCGCCAATACCCTGTTACTTGTTAACAGAATCTTTGTTCCACTTTGTCTTATTTTTAAATCTTATTGGGTTTTGAGCGGTCTATTCCAAAATGGTAAAACACTAAAGGTGGCGGTTCGCGCCGCGACAGAGACAAGCGACTGAGACACGAGACATAACTTTTTTTTTTCTTAATTAATGGCTTTCACTCCTTGTTTTAACAAGGTGTATTTCGCTAGTATCGAGTTTTAGACGATCGCCATGGACTTATTAGAGAAACAAGTCCATATCACACGCAAGGACAATTGTTCGGTTAAAGAGATTTACTTTGGTGGACTAAACAGAAACACATGGGGGGGGGAACTGTCGCTTATACATTGCCTAAAATCAAGTGACGGTCACGGTCTCCGGTCGCGGTCTCCTGTCTCGGTCTCCTGTCTGTCGCGGCGCGAACCGCCACCTTAAGGCCTGGCGCGTACTATGTTAAAATAAGTGCGTTTTTTTTTCCTATACCTATATGACTCCCCGCGCAATGCGGAAAAATAACCTAACAGACGCCGGCCGGCAGCCACGCAATTACTTGGGACACGGTACTGTGTGGTTATGTCGTAAATACCTATACACAGATGCAGATTCTGGTGTGATAGCCCATTGTCCATGTGCGTTATTTAAGTAAGTAGGGACTGGAATGGCAAAACGTTCGGATAATTCACCGCTGTGTGCTGGACAATCATGTTTTTTTTCCGTTATGTTACTGCACTAAAACTCTTTTGATCAGACTGCGTGTGTCTGTATCGCTTAAAAAATTGGTACAGTTATACATATAAATCTTATAAGAATAACATTATGTTTATCATTCTTACTTTCAAATTTAGTGTTTCATTCTCGATTTTTAATTTTTAGGTTTAAAATGTAACTGAGATTAAACAAATCTTTTTTTTTTAATGTTATTTGTCGTTGATGCAGTTTTCTTGGTAATTATTGTGTGTATGAATCGTCCTATGGAGACACTGTAAGTAATGTTTTTATGTTTTTATTTATTCATGATTATTTGCGTATTAATTGAAAATATAAATCTAATATATCTATTTAGTCTTAAACATTGTAGATTTATTGTTTTGCTGCAATTGGCCTCTTACACCCTTGTGCTTCCTTGCATTCGTTTTTTTGTTCTTTTCCTATTTGTATCATAGTTGTTGGTTGGTCTCACTCTTTCCCAAAGGTGAGAAAAACCGTACCGCCGCGCAGTAGATATTATTACAAAAAGGTAAAGAAGATAAATATATATGTATAAGATGTTTATATTCCGATTTAAATTGGATTTCGAATCGAATCAGCGCGAGCCGAACTCACACTTGACTATATTTTAGTATTTCCTGTTTTTCTTTAGGGTTCAACTTTTGGGAACGAACCCTAAAAATTAAACTGACGTTGCTTATTAATTATTTCATCCTATTTTGAACCTAAACTATGTTGTTTTAGCTTATAAATACTGACAAGGTGACAAGGAAGGTCAAGTTAGAGTCGCCGGTAAGTTTAAAGTGTTATTTAGTTGGACAATCGACAAAATGTGATCACACGGTTTTTTAATTATTATCAAGAAAAAAAGTGAATATGTGTGTTATTTGACGTTGCAAAGAACGTACAAATATCAAGTGAAATACAATATCTTACCATAAAATATTGCCGTTTCAGTAAGTATTATATTTATTGTACTTTATATGGAAATATGATTAAGATATTTATTATAGTACTTTTGTGTTTTATACTTGTAATTTAAGTTAAAAGGGGCCTTAACAGTATAAAGTTTATCTACTCCTACCAGTAATAATATTGCCCTTTGGTATAAAAAAAGTACGTGCGTTTTTGTCAGTTTTGTGACGAAAACTTGCCATACATTACGGCGATCAATGTTTAGCTAATTTTCGTCACAAACCTGACAAGTTCCTTAATTTTAGTCCTTAATTGGGCTTCACGTTTTAGTGAAAATGCACTTATTACGAGAGACATAATAACCTGTCGGGTACACTTAACACTACGTACATAATTCTAAAGAGTTACAATTAAAAATTGATCAAAATCCCGAATAATTATAATTTTAAAGCAATTTTTTGCTTTGACAGTTCTTCTCATTCCCAAAACACCAGAATTTAAAAATACAATTTTTTACTACATACAAAAAAAACACCAGTTGTCTAGCCAAGATGCAAATGCCCGTAAAGTTTCTGTTTTTATCTCCTCGAAATGTACCCTAAATTGAATGTTTACTTATGGGATTCCATCATATTGAGAATCTGTTTTAATAAAATCTAGTATTTCTGAAATGAGTGCACTCTTTGATAGTTTGTTCATTGAATACAAAACGGACACATTCCAAAATAATTTTCTCTTGCATTGAAAACCTTATACCAACAACTTCTAAAATGCAACACTGACTGATTTTGGAATGTGTCCGTTTTGTATTCAATGAACGAGTTGTCCAAACAAAGTTGACGGTTGAACTTTACCGTGCTCTTTGTTATTGTGCCTATAAGTAAACAGAAAAGACGATAAATACTATACCAAGGTAAGGAAAAAGGACACAGTTTAGTTTTTAAAATCATCATAATCATCTATCGTTTTCGGCCACAGAGGCTGCATACTACCGGTGTGTGTAGAGTGTAACTGGTGACTGATGAAGCCGATTTTTGCAGCGAATATGCAACCACACTCACTGCAAGCAAACGTATAAACAGTAGTTCGTCATTATACAAAGGTATGTCGCCTGGCTTGCATGTGTGCGTGCCTCGACCGTACACACCGCGAGCGACTACAAGCAAACTCAACAAGACGGACCGAGCCGGTTTATTAAGTATCGGGCGTCGCGCATCGTGTCAACCCTAGCGCCGCCTAAAAGATGCGCTTGGTGTTCTGTCGTCAGACATAAGAGAGACATGTCCCCACCAGCTCTCGTCTCATTAGATAGGCCTCTATGACGGAGAGGTGACACCGGCGACATTGGCGCGTTTAAAGACTACCGTGTTTCTAACACGATCAGGCCAGTAGACGCTCATAAATCTCATAATGTCCCTAAGTCATCTCAAGTTGAAACTCTCCAAAGATGTATAGAGCTACTTTAGTGGGGAGTGATCACAGGGATTCAGATGATAATGGTAGAGATTTACAAATTAGTACCATCAATTTTTTTTTAATATTCAACGAAATCCTGCGCACGGGCCCTTTTCAACGCCATGTTTTTATTTTATTTTGCTTATCAGTTATTGTGTTATGTAAGCGTCGAATAAATGTATTCTATTATTTTTTATTATATTCTAAAATGGTTTCATATATCTTGACAAGTTATCTGATTATGTATGTATGTAAACTCATTGTTATACAAAAAAAACAGACGATGCTTTTGCATTAAAACAAAATGCACCAAGTATTGTAAGGTACCAGCTAATTAATTACAGCACAATCAGGGTAATAGTAATAGGGCAGTACTATGCTTTCTATTGCTTTCATATTCTCTGGCATTATAAGTATATTGACTTCCTGACAGATAGAGTGAGACAGCGCTATATAACTAAATACTATAATTCTGGGTTATTACAAAGGTAGATTACAAAGCTAAAACAAAGACAAACATGATTCGTATACTTTCCTAGATTTTTCCGCTAACAAGTTACGAACAAACCGTTTTCTATTATTTCGGGCGGTGTTAATAGTTCGTCAGTTCCACTGATAAATTACACCTTTTTGCTGCTTTTAAATAAAAAAATAACTTAGTTCCGTCACAGTTTTTAGTGCTGATCGCTACGCCATGGCATGGCAGATTATCTTACTAAAACATTTTCTTATCTGTCGCTAATTTACTATTCGCATTTTTTCCAATCTTAAATTTTTCCAGTCGCATATTTTCCGATGCGGATTTCTCCCAGTCGCAAATTTTCCTTATCGGTACGTAGGTTACTTATGGATGGCTAAAGCACACAAAAATAGGAGCGCAGCAGCGAAGGCGGGGCTCCGTCGACACTGTAATGACTGTTGAATTAATTTCTCGAATGGACAAAAAAACGAGTCAGGGGAAAATGCAATAAAAAAAACACGACCACATCAGTATTCGTATTCAGGATCACGACATCTACTTTCTACACTAGCGGGTTAAGTAACTTTAGTTCGAAAATTTTGACCGACAAAGAAGGTCTTTCGTAGCTCGTACGGTGGATAAAAAATGGACAGACACTCAGTCATTTTTGACTCGTTACAAGACCATGGAATTTTTACTGCTAAAAAATCAACAGTTGCCAACTTAGCAAATGATAAGGGAATTATATGCAGCGCATAAATTGATCAGTGTCTTTCGAACGCTGCTCAGTGAGCTCGATAAACTGGAGACCATTTAAAAACTTGCCTTGCATTCCTTTGTCAATAATGGTGATATTACATAGAAACATTTTGTTTCAGTGCCACTGAGTCATACTCCGACTATGGCTATTAAACATGAGCCGGTCCCAGCACCCGGCGACACTATTGGTGAGGAAATAGTAAGACAGTATACCTTTCGTGCAGCTGCGATCAATTACGAAGAAGTGAAACCTATGACGAAAGCGATTGGTAGAAAAGCAATCTCGCAACACACTGATTTGAATAAACATAAACATAAACAGACAGTGAAGGAAGAAGTCAGGCCGGATTCTTGTGAAAATTGTAAGAAGATCTCTTTACACCGTAGAAATACTATATTTGTAGCGCAGGATTTTTGCTTAATACCTCTAATCTTTACAGACAAAGTCGCTTACGCCGTCTGTCCCTCTGTATGTACGCTTAGATCTTTCAATTTACTCAACGGATTTTAATTCGGTTATCATTAATGGATAAAGTAATTCAAGAGGAAGGTTTTAACGTAATAAATTCTGGATTATGTACGGATGTTACAGAACACTCACATAAACTGAAGCGAAGGGCGGATCGCTAGTTACTCATAAATGACTGCGTTTGCAAAAACCTCAGTCTTGCGATATTCGTAACAAAGAGAAAAGTCACACTGCCAGTGCACTGACCTTTTCTTCTGAAGTTGTCGAATAGTGCTTTGAAAATATGGATCAAGTTAAATGTATTTGTCACTGACGGTTAGGTTTTATAGCAAAATTTTGTTTCAGTCTTAGCGAGTCCTGATGGAACTTTCACTGTTGAACAGTGGCCGGTGCCAGCACCAGGTGACATTGTTGGGGAAGAAATAGTTAGACGGTACACCCTTCGCGCGGCTGGTAACACTTACGAGGAAGTTAAACCGGTCTCGAAAGAGATTCGTAAGAAGGGTGCGCAACGCACAGATATGAACCATGAGCTGACAGTGCATGAAGAAGTCAGGCTGGATTCTTGTGAAAATTGTAAGAAGTTCTCGTTACGCTCTTGCTATTTGTAGTTAAGGATTTGTGCTTAAATCTTAATTACACAGAAAGAATTCGGAAGTCAAACCCTACTCTTGCTATATTTCTTGCAAAGCGTTTACGCAACGCGCACATATTGAGGATGAGGTCTCACAAAGGAGAAAAACGATGAACTTTCGAAAGTCGTGCCACTGCCGCCACCGTCGGTCATAGCCGACACAAGTTCAAGATTATAAGAGACTTTGTTACGTATGAATTGAGTTGTAATTTGCATAGCATAGCAACGTTTTGTGTTTCACGTAAGACGTTCAAAGCTGTTTGATGGTGAAATTACATAGCATATAATTGTTTCAGCGATACTGCAACAAACTGCGACAATCACTATTGACCACGGCCCAGTCCCAGCGCCCGGAGACGCTATTGGGGAGGCCATTGTAAGGCAGTACACGTTTCGTAAGAGAAGCAGACACGCGCAGATTTGAATTAACATCAGCTGACATCAGGACGTCAGTCCTCGACCCTTTCACATTCCGCTTACTGAATACAAAACAGACACATTCCAAAATAATTTGCTCTTGCATTGAAAATCTTATACACATTCTAATTTTAAAATGCAACACTGACTGATTTTGGAATGTGTCCGTTTTGTATTCAATTAAGCTGGTCCAGCGGTCGACACTTTACCAAATAGTCGTTTAACAATAATAATGTATGCCAAATATGTAGTACATTACATTATTGAAGTGGCCTGGAAAATAGGGGATTGCCTGACTAGATGGTTAGCTGGCCGAGCCCTAGCGATCCTCGTCGACAATCCCCGTTTTTGCCAAGGATTGTAATGCTTTTCTCAAACAAATAATAATAAATATATTTTTGTAAAAAACATTTCGACAAAGGGGTTTAAAAGTGTTCTCATTTGTAAGTCATTTTTAAGGTGAGCGGCCATTCGCTAAAGTGGTAAAGTATGATAGATCTTTTAAAAATAAATTGTTATGTGTGTCAAGTGTAACGGAGCCGAGATATTTAAATATGTATTGGCGTACTTTAAGTATCAAAAACTTAATAGTTAAGTCTTTTATGTCTCTATTCCGATATTATTTAACGTATGCGTGTTTAGAGGTCCTCTAAACCATTATAAAAAATATATCCGTGGCCGCTGAAAAACAAAAATTACAAAAATGTTCACACAATCCATATAAGTGATGTTTTGTGACCCCAAACCAGATCATCTTTGACAAAACTTCCGAGCAGTGCTGCGGAAAGATAATTTTACGCGTAACGAACCGCCGCCGCCCGCTAAAAGATAGGATAAAAAAAAAGTTATACACGTAGAGAATTATAAATGGCGGATATATTGCGGAGATGAGTTTTCGTTTTTTTTACTCTTAGGAAGACTATAGCGGCCTTTACACGTAAAGTTCGGACCGCGGGAAACGCCACGCGCCGTTCCAATCTTCGTTCCGAACCGTACATTTTTTACTATTTTACTATTACAGTTGCATTTACAAGTACGGTTCGGAACGAAGATTGGAACGGCGCGTGGCGTTTCCCGCGGTCCGAACTTTACGTGTGCAGGTTAGCGGCGGCTCTCTGGGTCTTAATTTTTAAAAAATAGCTCCCTTTTCAGACAAAGTTTGAGAAAAAAAAATGTTTGAAGTAAAACTTTCCGTACTTATTTATTTCATAATACAGTACCAGGCAGATAAGAAGTCATACTTGACACACTGTGCAACCATGAAGTTTTTTAATAATGATAATGTTGACAGTAGTAAAAAATTCTGATATTTCTATTCCTTCACACGCAACAAATAGTTTTAGCATCTACTGCTGTCAACATTTCAAAGTTCAAAAACTTCATGGTTGTTGTCTGCGTACTATAGGTACTAAGTAATAGGTTAGGTTAGGTTAAAACTGTGACCACAATAAAAACGAGCTGCTAGGTTAGGTTACGCTAGAGTTTTGTGTCAGGCGCGAAGCGCCTTAACTATACGGAATAGAAGCTCCGCGAAGCAGAGCTCCGTCGACCTTGTCTTGTATTAAGTTTTATAATTTGTCCCAAAATTTTGTTATGTTTTACTTAATTAAGATTTTAGAATATAATTCATATGCCATACTATATTTTAGGAAAAGTATGTTACCTATAATAATAAGAATATTGCCAAAACATAGAATTAGTTATGATAAATGAACATAAGCCAAAATTAAATTATGGTATAAATTATTTGGGACGTGATAATTTGCGTCTAATTTAGAAGAGGTGCTTGTCTAAAAATCTAAAAGAAACAGACGAATTCAGACTCATTGATATTAATTTTCTCACTCGGGAGAAGGACGCTACTCTTGCGATATTTGTAACAAAGGGTGCAAGGTCCCTTCTTTGACATTACACAAGTTAGATATTAAAAAACGTGTATGCATAAGTCACACAGTTATCTCGGCCTAGATTAAGTCACTTTTGTACTTTAACGTGATTATAACAATAATTTTAAATATTGAAATGGTGTTTGTTTTCTTCGAACAAGAACCCTCAGCTCCTTTCACTTTTTTTTTGCCACTATTTTTTCTTTTTCCTTGTTCATTTATTTTCCATTGCGAAAAGTTTCTGCCTGTGGTGTTGCTTACTCTCCTGAATTATGCAATTTGTGAGCTACAAATTGCTTACTCCACAAATATGCAGCTATTTTAAGAGGATTGTGAATTTGTGAGGCTGAACATTTCCATATAAAATGCCAAGCGTTTCTCGCCCCTTAAACCTAGTGCGATTTTAACGACTATTGAATTTGTTGTAAATATATTTTTTTTCTCACAATTGATCGAATTTTAACCATATTATGGCAGATTTCTTTAATTTACTAATACTAGGGACTGACAGCCGTTGAAACGCCCATGGAATCACCCAAATATATATAGAATATAACAGATAAATGAGTAATACTGGGGAGTCCTCTTAATCAACTCGCCATAGCTGCTTGGGAGGACGTCCGCACGATGCGGTCGCTGGATACTAAGAACCTCTGAAAACATCAAGCCCAGATTTCCATACCGTTGAGATGATTCGGCCGGTTCTGCCGCAGTGCCTAAACAGCTTCCACAGTCCACTTGCGAAAAAAACAGGTCTTCACGGGCATAGCTCTGAATAGCTCTGAATCATAGCCGGAAGAAAACCCACGACAGTGCCACAATTGCGGCCAGGCGATACAAGGTCCAGCATACCTTGGAACCTCTGATGGAAGCACGTGGCAACCTTGACTTTTTGTCTTCGATGCTATGATCGACAGTGATTTGTTTTGAAAGGTGGATATTGTTCTTCGATAACGGAGTCGCAAAAAGCGAAGGAGCAGGTTTCGGGACGTCGTAGAGGCGTTTCAGCAGCGCCACGAAAATGTCCCTCAGGCGACTAGTAGACAGTCGCCGCCTGCTGCCTTTCGGCACGACATTGCTTGGTGGCGGCGGCAAGGAGCGGCGAGCAGAAAACTCGAGATGAATTAAGAGTTCCCGCGGCAACGGTGCGGAGGTTTCTATTGTTGTTTTTGACGCCTGCCGCTCACAGTGGCCGAGCAAAGCCATGTTTAATCCGATAGTTAAGAACCCTGGGTGATGCTATAGAAACAGAGATTCTATCGTGCATCGGGAAAGGGTCCTCGTATCGGTTAGTGCTAATACTTACCTACAGTAGCAGCAAAAACAGCACTAACATCTCATACTATTACCTACATATGTAACTCACCAAAATTGACAACCAATCAAGAACTAGTTGACCAATTGTATTGCTGTTATTCAATTCGTTAGCTGATTAAATAAGGTTCAAAATGGTATATAGCAAATGTTTGTACATATCGTAGTTTAAAAAAGTTTAGTATATAAACTCACGTGCTGACGTGTTCATAAAAATTTCGTAAATTTAGTAATATAAAACAAATTTAGTTTTAAGAACAACTTTATTTTTAATCCTGTAAATCAGTTTCAGTTTTAACACTGCAATGAGATAGGTACCTAATGCCTAAAAATCTCATGAAATGATTTGTGTGAAACCTTAACACAATCACTGCACCGTCTGTTTCCGGATTTATAAGAGACTGCCTTGATAAACTGCAAATGATATTAAAACTATTGTGCATGTTTGTCAAAGATAGTGAGATTACAAAGAAACATTTTGTTTCAGCTATACTGAGACAAACCTCGACTTGCACTAGTAAGCAGGAGCAGGTGCCAGCTCCCGGCGACGCTGTTGGTGAGGAAATAGTAAGGCGGTACACGTTACGCGCAGCTGCAACCAGTTACGACGAAGAGAAACCTTTCTCTTGCGAGATATGTAAAAAAACATACGCGCACCGCGCAGATTTGGATAAACATGAGCTAACAGTTCACGAAGGAGTCAGACCATATACTTGCGTGATTTGCGAAAAGAAGGTCTCGACTCGGTCTTATTTAGCCCAGCATATGCTAATGCACACCGGAAAGAGACCATACTCGTGTGATATTTGTGGGAAACGATTTTTGCATAATTCCTCTTTAACTACTCATAGAAGAGTGCATACAGGAGTGAAACCGTACTCCTGCGATATTTGTAACAAAGCGTTTACGCAACGCGGACATATGGTTCAGCATAAACTGATCCACACGGGAGAGAAACCTTATTCGTGCAACGTTTGTAACAAAGCGTTTGCGCAACGCTCTCATTTGAGTGAACATAAGCTAGTTCACACACGACATAAAATCTTTTCGTGTGACCTTTGTGACAGAGTGTTCAAGGCCCGCACATCTTTGTCGTCGCACAAACTGGCTCACACGTCAAACGAACCTCATGCTTGCGATATGTGTGAAAAATCTTTTAAGCATAAGTCAACTTTAGTTCGCCATAAATTAGATAACCATTGTACAACTTCTCCGTAATTATATCAGTATTTTTTAAATTATACAATGTTTTGTTTTTTTGAGCATTTAATCTTCTTCTAATTACCTTTGGTCCCTATCTCCCTTCACTGACAGGCCTCATGGTGCCATAGCGGTGAGATTATATAGAAACGTTTTGTTCCTCCATTACTAGTTACAGTGCGGTTTACTAGATAAACTGCGTTTACATTTCTCGTATAAACAATATGGAAGAAAACGCGTAAACGAAACTTAAACTCTAGCTCTTTATTATTAGAAACTGACAGTATCATCTACTTATAGGTTCATAATTTCATAAAGACCTATATCTAGAAGGTTTGTGACTATAAGCCGTCAATCTTCCGTCATTAGATCATTTTCTTATGACAAACGCTGCGGGCGCGTTCTAATTGTGAACACAAAGTGCAAAATAAAAATATGAATGCAGAATTTGTCTGAATTTCTCTCTTAACAACATAAAAATACAATTGACAATTCATATTCTTTATTTAAATGTTATTCATAAACGCACAATGAACCTATTAATGTCAAATTCAAAGGTCATTATGACAGATAAGGACAAAGCATACTTTAAGAGTACTTTAGCTATTTCGCGTTTATCAATTTGAGGGGAAGTTTTAAGAATAAAACGTTTTTCTTATCTCTAGAAATTTAGTGGACTGCTAGTAATCAATAGGATATCGATTGTTGCGTGAAAACCTCATGAAATGTTTCGTGTAATTCACACACACACACACAGACAGTGCACCGCCTTTTTCATCCGCATTTCTATCGCACAGTCGCTCGATAAACTGCAGATTAAAAAACTATTGTGCACGTTTGTCAATGATGGTGAGATTACAAGGAAACATTTTGTTTCAGCGACACTGAATCAAACCGCGAGTTGCACTAATAAGCAGGAGCAGGTGCCAGCTCCCGGCGACGCTGTTGGTGAGGAAATAGTAACACGGTACACGCTTCGTGCAGCTGCGACCAACTACGAGGAAGGGAAACCTTTCTCTTGCGAGATATGTAAAAAAACATACGCGCAACGCGCAGATTTAGAACATCATGAGTTGACAGTTCATGAAGAAGTAAAACCGTATGCTTGCGAGATTTGTGGAAAGAAGGTCTCGACTCGTACATATTTAGCGCAGCATATGCTGATGCATAGCGGAGATAGACCACACTCATGCGATATTTGTGGAAAGCAATTTATGCATAATTCCTCTTTAACTACTCATAAACGAGTGCATACAGGCTTGAAACCGTACTCCTGCGATGTTTGTAACAAAGCGTTTACGCAACGCGGACATATGGTTCAGCATAAGCTGATCCACACGGGAGCGAAACCTTATTCGTGCAACGTTTGTAACAAAGCGTTTACGACACGCTCAAATATGAATGAGCATAAGCAAGTTCACACTCGAGCTAAAGTCTATTCGTGCGATCTTTGTGACAGAGTGTTCAAGGCCCGCACATCTTTGACTTCGCACAAGCTTGTACACATCCACTCGGGAGAAAGACGCTTCTCTTGCGAAATTTGTAACAAAGCGTTTATGCAACTCGGACACAAAATTAAGCATATGCTTATCCACACGGGAGAAAAACGTTACATTTGCGATATCTGTAAGAGAGCGTTTTTGCAACGAGGACATTTGACTCAGCATATGCTAGTGCACACGGGCAAGAAACGCTTCTCGTGTGACGTTTGTAACAAATCATATGCAAGACGCACAGATGTGGTTCAACATAAGCAGATAGTTCACGAGGGAGCCAAACCTCGCAAACCCTATTCTTGTGAGATTTGTAAAAAAAAGTTCTCGACTCGTTCACATCTAACTCAGCATATGCTTACTCACACAGGAGAAAGACCTCACTCATGCGATGTTTGTGGGAAACGGTTCACGCATCACTCCACGTTAGTTAATCATAAGCGAGTGCACACTGGGGAGAAACCCTTTTCCTGCGATATTTGTAACAAATCGTTTACGCAACGCGCACAAACGATTAAGCATATGCAAAATCACGCGAGAAAGTAGCTCTAATTAATATTGCGGAAGTGTATGAATAATTGTTATAGCATATAAGTCACAATTTATCTCACCGTTATTTAGTTTAGATCACTATTGTTCTACTGTTGCTTTTTTATTACATTAGTTTTAAAATAATCGAAAGGTGTTTTGTTTCTTTAAAGATGAATCTCCTTGATCTTTTTTCTTTCCCTGGAATCTTTGGTAAAGTATCATTCCTATTCTGATACATTAACACCCGTATTCACAAAAAATACTTAAGGGATCCTTCACTACAGCTTTGTGATTGGTCCTTTTTGACCGACCTTTTGTTTATGAGACGATTTGAACCACCCTGTGCGTTCGTGAGCACTGTGAGACCTCATAGTGACGTTTGTGAATACGGGTGTAACTCTCCTTGACGCTTAATGTCAAGAAGGTGAAATGTTTCTTAACAGACAAGCATTAAACATACGGATGTTTGTACAATTCCATAGACAAAACCAAGTACTTTCCCCATGTCCAATGTCATGTACAAAGTCAAATTTTAACGATTCGTTTCTTGAATATAGGAACCGGGCATAAGTCGTTCTTCCTCATGCCCCGCTTCAAATTTTATTTAAGCTAGCATCAAGCCCCTGCATTAAGGAATGCAAACCTTTTAAACGATTAACGAATTTAAAACTATTTCTGTCCCACTACTGGGCAATAGTACATTACTTAACAAGGGCTGTAAAAGAAAGAAAGCCCGAAATCGCAGGTATTTGAGACCCGAGCCGTAGGCGAGGGTTGTAAATATGCGATAGAGGGCTTTCTTTTTTACTGCCCGTGATGAGTACACAATTTTACGTCTTCACCTGGCCACAATGCGAGTTTTACCGTGCGCGCAGCGTGCGATAAAACTCACATTATGGCCAGGTGTGACGTAAAACACGTTATTGGCTAATGAGAATCCGCTAAAGCCGCACTCACAATGGAGCAGGTAATCAGTCGGCTCTTACATGTGTACGGTGCGCACGCGTTTGTTTCCCTTATTGCGACTTATTGTTTATCGTTTACCTGTGACTTGGGTAGTGACACGACCGATGTCTCCTTATTCTCCTTAGGACCTGTTTCATAATCGTCAAGTAAAGCATATCTGACACATAAATTTAGCCCTTTCCTTTTCTTGCACTTGAAGATAGACAAGGAGAGAGCTAACTATAACTGGCACATAAATTTATTTGTCGATTGTGAAACAGGCCCTAAAAGTCATAAGAAGATAATCGTTTGTTGCCGCCCACTTGGCTACCTTCCTCTATCGTTGTCCTTGTCATCTGTATGACACTGTGCGAGTGAGTCAAGCCTTTACTAGCTCGTTAAATTAAATGGAGTATAGCTCTCGATTCCACAAAAGTTTACAAGTGTGCACTATCCCCTATTTCACCACCCTGACAATGACAGGTGACAGGTGACATTTCAGTGTACATGGCGCAGTTTATATAAACCCAGTCATGTATCAGCGTGTTAACTTTGCAATGTATACCGAATTGTCACCTGTCACGTGTCACTGTCAAGATGGTGAAATAGGGAGCAGGTGGCCTGTGTGCTCGTTTGACTTCTCCATACCATAATAATAGAAATCATTTTAAGATTTTCCATGGAAAAAGTTGTCAATGTCGTCGACTTGTACACTTGTAGAGTTTTGTAGGACGCACTGAATTGAAAAAACAGTGGAAGTGGCATGAGCTTCGCTTAGTATCAGACATGTTGTCGCCAATACTCAAACTATCATAAAAACAACACGCCTCCATGGAAAATGTTTTTGATGCGGCTATCATTTTTACATTCCAAAATAGCACAATAAGGCATGCTTCTGGATTTATTTCCTATTTTAGAAATATTTAAATATCGTAATATCGAAATAAGCGATCGAGGCAAAAGTATGGTAGGTTATGCGGAACTCCGCACCACACGTTACACGCCCACTTGACACTTCTACTATTTTTTCTGTTCTGTGGTTGGACGGGCCAGGAGTTAAGTGCAGTTCTGTAATTTTCATTTATTATTATATACCTGCGTAGGTATTATAAGACAAAATTTGTCTTAAAAAACCATAGCTTATAAGGCACCCAAATGCGGAATAATAAATATTTCACGTTATGGTTACGTGTCGATGACGACATTTAATGAGTTGATGCCTTTATTGACACATGCAAGCCGTGCGATTTATTTTTGTTTATAGATGAACTACTGTTATATTTACATCATGACAGTCTCAATTTCTCTCTTGTTACGTTTTCTTTACAAAAGTATTTGAAAGGTGCCACTCAATAGCGGTTGGTTGTTTAACTCTTTGGTTGTATGTATTTTTTATTCTGAATCTTTATTAAAACATTTCGAAACTTTTACTTAATAATTTATTGGTCAATTTTTATGGAACGGTTCGTGTGATACACACAATTAATGCACTTCCTTTTCCTCCCGGATGTGTATGACCCAGTGCCATGATAAACTGCAGATTAAATTTAAACTATGCTTGTTTGTCCTGATGGTAAAATTACATAGAAACATTTTGTTTCAGCGTTACTGAATCAAACCGCGAGTTGCGCTTATAAGCAGGAGCCAGCACATGACGCTGTTGGTAAGGAAATAGTAAGACAGGACATGGCTTCTGCAGCTTTAAACAGCGATGAGCAAGGGGAAGCTCTCACGTGTGAGTTTTGCAAAAAAACATTCGCGCATCTCGCTGATTTGGAACAACATGGGCTGACAGTTCATACAGGAGTCACACCATACTCCTGCCCGATTTGCAAAATAAAGGCCTGGACTCGTGAATATTTAGCTCTGCATATGCCAACGCATGTCGGAGAAAGACTACACGCATGCGATATTTGTGGAAAACGATTTATGTATGTTTCCTCTTTAAACCATCATAAGAAAGTTCATACGGGAGTGAAACCCTACTCCTGCGATATTTGCAACAAAGCGTTTACGCATCGAGGATATTTGGTTCAGCATAAAATGATTCACACGGGAGAGAAACCTTATTCATGCGACGTTTGTAACAAAGCGTTTGCGAAAAGCTCGCAAGTGAATAGACACAAGCAAACACATGATCCAGCACATAAGCAAAATAAAGGAGATAAAACCTACCCGTGCGATCTCTGTGACAAAGTGTACACGGCCCGTACATCTTTGTTTTCGCACAAGCTGGTTCATAATAACGCTGGAGAAAGACGCTTCTCTTGCGAAATTTGTAACAAAGCGTTTATGCAACTCGGACATAAAAAGAGACATATGTTAACTCACACGAAGGAAAAAAGTTTCGCGTGCGATATTTGTAACAAAACGTTTTTGCACCGTGCATATTTGGCTCAGCATATGCTAGTGCACACGCGCAATAAATTCTTCTCGTGTGACGTCTGTGACAAATCATTTGTGCTTTACAAAACTATGATGCAACATAAGATGATAGTTCATGAGGGAGCCAAACCTATCAAACCATATTCTTGCGAGTTATGTAAAAAAAAGTGCTCGACTCGTTCACATCTAACTCAGCATATGCTTACTCACACAGGAGAAAGGCCTCACACATGCGATGTTTGTGGGAAACGGTTCACGCATCATTCCACGTTAGTTAATCATAAGCGAGTGCACACTGGGGAGAAACCCTTTACCTGCGATATTTGTAACAAATCGTTTACGCAACGCGCTCAAACGATAAAGCATATGCAAAATCACGCGAGAAAGTAACGCTTTTCGATCGTCGTATTGAACAATATTGCGTAAGTACATTAATAATCGGTTTAGCGTATAACTCACTATTATCTCATCATTATTTATATCACTATTGTACTTCTCTTGCTGGATTATTACACTAATATTCAAATATTCAAATGGTGTTTTGTTTCTTCAAAGATTGAATCTCCTTGAACTGTTATATTTTCCCCTATACCTCCTTTTCCAAGCAGGCGCTTTGGGAAAGTATTGTTGCCAGTGTTCGCACTCTATTTTCTGCCTTTAAAGTCTCTCCTGACTTGCAAAATAATTTTAACAGACAAGCATAAACGATACGGATATTTTAACATCCGTAGTCAAACCAAGTAATTCCGCCGTCCGTTTATCCTTATATCCCAGTCGTTAGTAACATCACAGGTAAAAAAACCCGTTTTAACCCTTAATAAGGCCCTGTTAAAGTAAAAATACTAGACCAAAATAAAACACAGTCATGGAATCGCAAGTCTCTAAAGAGTAATAATAGATGATGTTATATTTCAGGAAAAAACAATTAAAATAGTATCATGAAATTTAGGAAGTTAAGTTAATTTCAGCTTATTGG
Organism: Acleris cristana; assembly: GCA_948252455.1. Classification (NCBI taxonomy): domain Eukaryota; kingdom Metazoa; phylum Arthropoda; class Insecta; order Lepidoptera; family Tortricidae; genus Acleris; species Acleris cristana. Next base: position 1,004,746 of record OX411798.1, on the reverse strand, counting down.
AATGTGGTCAATATAGAGCCTCTTCCTTATTAAGGGTTAAAATACAAAATGAGACTACATTCTCTTCATCAAGCGAAATTTAAATACGTTTAACTTGTTTAGGGTCGTTGAATGCAAATATTCCCTATTTATATTGCTAAAGAAAGGGCAAACTTCAAGGTCCCAAATAGACCGATAATAAATACCCTTACTCCTTACCCTTGTTTTACTGACAGCCGTAGAACGTTTCACTTTCTAGAATTTTCGCATAGAAACCTATTTTCTGCTGAACCCATGTTGATTTCAGAGGCCCGTTTCACGAAGCTACAAGTTACAAATTACAAGCGGAAGCTTTCTAACTCCTCCTAAAAGAAAGTCCCGCTTGTAATTTGTAACTTGTAGCTTCGTGAAACGGGCCACAGGTTATCTTGTGACGGTTACAAGTCTAACCTGACCTAACTTACGTGAATCATTTATTTAAGATAACCTGAAATCTACATGGGTTTAGGAGAAAATATTTGCGTATCAAACGAACCGATTTTCGTTCGAAAGTCGGAGAAACAAGGGGACACCCTCCGCTGTCCGTCTTTCTGTATATTATCTCATGAACCGTAATAGGTAGACAGTTGAAGATGGCGCTGTAAGAAATTCTGCATTTTTCAATTGTTTCTAAACAAAACAATAAATTTACCATTAAGTAAAGAAGCCATAATTATTTCTGTCCCATATCTGACATGGGCTTTTTTCACAATAATTATGGCAAATCGAGAAAAAATGCGTCGCGAATCTGTTTGTAATTTCTTAAATGCATAGAGGCACTACTCTGAAAATCGAAGTTCGAAGTTACGTGAGCTCCATCTCGGTCACTCGTCATTTGAGACGAAATCGAAAGAAAGGGATGGAGATAACGTAAGTTCGAACTTCGATTTTCAAAGTAGGGCCTCAGATCTGGGATCCCACTGGTCGAAAGCGAAGGTCGTGGAGCATTTTACACGAAGGGGTGAGAGTCGAAGCTAGTAGTAAGTATAGTTTATAGTATTTTAGAGTCCTACTCACTTAGATTCTAAACGACTACAAGAAAGCCTGGTTCTGGAAAAGTAAGCCAGTTTAAGCCAGTCTACTGAGAGCAGTCGTTCAAAGAAAATGACCGCCGGCCTCGTCGCAAAATCATACAGAGAGCTCGGGAGGAAATTCAAATGCGACGGCAAAACCATCTTTTATTTAATCTTGCGAGCGAGCGATGTGTGCCAATTGTGCAGGATTTTATAAAATCGAAACATGAGAGGAGCTTATGTGGTGCTTTGGCCAGATTTGGCTTCCAGGTACTAATTAAAATAAGTTAAGCAAAATGGACGAGCTACAAATCCTGTACGTCCCAGAACTTCGGCCAAATCGAAGACTTTTGGGCGAATCAGGAGCGGCGAGTCTACGCGAATAATTTTCGCCCAAAGAATGTACAAAGTTTAATGAAGATTAATTTAGAGTTAATTAAAATGCCGACATCTGTGTTTACGTCAGCCATGGAACTGTCGCAAAGCAGCTCGCAAAGGAGTAAATTATTTTTTGCATTTAACATTATTAATAATACTGAATTAAAGAATAAGTGCTGGAGTGCCCGATTACAGCATACAAAGGGCCACCCGAAGACTTCAAGTCCCTCTCGAGTGATGCTATAGAATACCTCAAATCGTGTAACCTATCAGTTTAGTCACAATGTATCTCTTAATATGCCATACGATAAATAAATAAATAAATAAATAAAGAATAAGTTTTCCAGTATTAGTTTGGCTTTAAAGTTCATCTGAGTTCTGCTAATCGGCGCAAACACTACTCATTCATTACTTACATGCTTAGGAAGGACTTAGCTAATCACTGAACGCAGTTTGAGGCTTGATTTCCTCCTACGCTGACATCGATCGCTGATGTCGGTCGAGCGTACGAATATATGGCAAATCTGCCGCGGACGTCAGCGTCGCTGTACGGTGTCCGATAGAACATGGTGTATATTCGTACGGTCGACCGACGTCAGCGACCGTTGCGTAGAAGGAAATCAAGCCTTAAACTTGCTACACTGAATTGCCGCTATTGTGCTTACCTTACGCCGGTTGTGAAGTTCAATATCGAATCAACTGTGCGATGTTTCAAAGCATAATAATGGATAATTTAGGTAAACAAAAACGGTTAAAAGTATTTCTCATCGAGTTAAAAAATGTTGCAGTTCAGCACAATTAACAGGATATTCCGTGTTAAAATCCAAGGTATGCACATTTCTTATCGTCGACTAACAAAATAGGTCCTTAAAGATCACTTATTATGACTTTAGTAATTAAAAATACGAGAAGCTCTTTGTTTGCGTCTTAACTTGGGTAATGTTGCCAGGGGATGGCATAACTAGGTTAAACGCCCTACCAAAGATCACTTGGCGTGCGGCAGTAGTGACCAGCCCAATTGTTATGACTGAATACGCGACACTAACACATTCGACTGCATCGATTTGTGCATAAATCCTCTTAAAAAACTCATAAGCGACTGCATACGGGAGTGAAACCGTACTTCTGTTTTTTTTAAAGAAGCGTTTACGAAAAGCGGACTTATTTTATTTTATTTTATTGAAAAAGGTACAGTAACAAACTACAGACATAAAAAGTATAACAACATAAATGTAAACTTACAAGTAACACTCAACACTAACTGTACTCAACATTAATATAATACATAGCTACAGGTTTAAATTAAGACGCATTTATTGTCTTGTGACGCAAGCAAGGAACTTACAACTACTTAACTATAACAAAAACATACATGAATTCTATACATACAGGTTACGATTGGACCATAAGCTGACTCACTCGGGAGTAGGGAATGCAATTTAACCGGTTATTAACCGTTTTTGTATGAAAATAACCGGTTAAATCCGGTTATAACCGGTTTTTTGCATTCCCTGCTCGGGAGAGAAACCTTATTCCTGCAACGTTTGTAACAAAGCGTTTTCGCAGCGCTAACGTTGTCGTTCCAGAGGGGCTAGACAAGATGCATTACGCTAACCAGCGTTTCTATTCGTTTCGTTTGTAAACCAATCGCGTCACTGGTAGATCACGTGACTTTTCGTATCACGACATCTACAAGTGACGCGATTGGTTTAAAAACGTAACGAATAGAAACGCTAGCTAGCGTAATGCACCTTGTCTAGCCCCTCAGATTCGTTCTTGCAATTAAGTGGCCAAGATACTGCCATCCATTGCGCGTTAGCAAACCTCAAGCTCAAACTGTTGAGAATACGTCAAAATTTCTCTCTCGTCACGTTTTCCTTACAAATATACTAAGAGTTGCCACTCAATACGCTCGCTTCAATTATTTTTTACTCATTTCGGTTCTATGCTTTTTCAATTTCGTAAACGTTTTAGGAACAACTTTAAATGTGTATCCTCAGAACTTTAGTAACCAACTTTTAGTAATGAAGAAAACATTGCACTAAGATCAATTGAAGCCAGAAAATCTCATGGAATAATTTGTGTTTTACAGTACACTTTATGCACCGCATTTTTCTTTCGATTTTGCATGCAAAACTGCCTGATAAACTGCAGATTAAATTAAAACTATGCATGTTTATCACGGTGGTAAGATTACATAGAAACATTTTGTTTCAGCTTTACTGAATCAAACCGCGAGTTGCACTATTAAGCAGGAGCAGGTGCCAGAACCCGGCGACGATGTTGGTTGCATTGTTGGTGGTGTTGGAGGTGTTGGTGAGGAAATAGTAACACAGTACACACTTTCCGCATCTTTAAACGCATATGGGGAAAGACCACACGCATGCGATGTTTGTAAAAAACGATTCGTGCATAAATCATCTTTAAAAACTCATAAGTGACTGCATACGGGAGTGAAACCGTACACCTGCGATATTTGTAACAAAGGGTTTACGCAAAGCGGACATATGGTTCAGCATAAACTGACTCACACGGGAGAGAAACCTTATTCGTGCGACGTCTGTGACAAAACGTTTTCGCAGCGCACACATCTGAACACACATAAGGAAGCACATACGCAAGTTCAAAATCGAGATAAAAGCTACCCGTGCGATCTCTGTGACAGAGTGTACAAGGTCCGCTCATCTTTAAATTCGCACAAGCTAGACATTCACTCGGGAGAAAGACGCTTCTCCTGCGAAATTTGTAACAAAGCGTTTACGCAACTCGGACATAAGAATAAACATATGCTGCTTCACACGGGAGAACGACGATTTGCGTGCGATATTTGCAACAAAGCCTATGTGCTACGCAAACATTTGACTCAGCATATGCTAGTGCACACGGGCAAGAAACGCTTCTCGTGTGACGTTTGTAATCAATTATATACGAGACGCAAAGATATGGTTAAACATAAGCTGGATGTTCATAAGAGAGCTGGACCTCACATATGATGTTTGTGGGAAACGGTTCACGCATCTTTCAACGTTAGTTAATCATAAGCGAGTTCACACGCAACGCGCGCAAACCATTAAGCAGATGCAAAATCACGCGGGAAAATGACGATTGTCGAGCGACGTATTGAACAATATTGCGAAAGTACATAAATATTCGTTTTAGCGTATAAGTCACAATGATCTCATTATTATTTAGATCACTATTGTACTACTCTTGGTGGATTATTAATAAAATGTTAAAATATTCAAATGTTGTTTAGTTTCTTCAAAGATTATATATGTTTTGAACTATCTTCTTTTCCTCATGCCATGCCTCCTTTCCCAACCGGGCGCTTTGGAAAAGTATTGTTTCCACTTTGACAAATTTCTGCTTTTCAAGTCACTCTCCAACTTGCGACTTGCACTTGCAAATGCGAAAAGGTGAAATCATTCTTAACAGACATGTTTAAAAGATACGGATATCTGAACATTTCGTAGTAAAACGAAGTGGTTCCGTCATGTGTATATTTTACGTCTGTTCGTCTGTATGTTCCAGTCGTATGATTATGAGACTACGAAGATAATTGAGAAAGTTGGTAACATCACACACAGGTCATAAATAAAACCCGCTAAAAAGATGCAAAATGAGGCTACTTCCCCTACAACAAGGGAATTTAAACACGTTCAACTTAAATAATTAGGTTAGTTGAATAACCGATTTTTAAATGCAAATACTCCCTATTTATATTGCCTTTCCTTTTAAAATTCTGTATTTTTTAATTGTTTCTAAACAAAACAATAAATTTACTATTACGTAAAGAAACCGTAACTATTTTTGCCCCGATGTTGGACAAAAGCTTCCTTTGGGTTAGGCCAACAAATGGAATGATGACTCATATTGAACTTTACTCTAGTTATACGGATTGAGAACTGGAAATTATCAAAACAAAGTGAAAACAAAGAAAAAAACAACATGAAGATCTCAAAATTTAGTTTTTTTTTAACTTGTGACAGCTGTGGCCATCGGTGATCTCAGTGCAGTCTTTGACGTTTAAATGGTTAAGAGTGGCTACTCAATACCGATATTGAGATATACAGTGGTTCCCCTTTAGTTTTTACTCATTTTGGTTTTATACTTTTTCATTTTCGTGAAAGTTTTAGGAACCACTTCAATCAATTCAAGCAGTTTAGTAACCAACTTTTTGTAATGAATAAAACATAGCACTAAGATAAGTTGATTAGTGACACAATTTGTGCACCACATTTTTCTTTCGGATTTGTCTGACATGACACGGTGCCTTGATAAACTGCAGATTAAAATAAAACTATGTATGTTTCGCAAGATGGTAAGATTACATAGAAACATTTTGTTTCAGCGATACTGAATCAAACCGCGAGTTGCTCTAATAAGCAGGAGCAGGTGCCAGCACCCGGCGACACTGTTGGTGAGGAAATAGTAAGACAGTATACGCGTTCCACAGCTTTAAAGGCATATAAGGAAGAGAAACCTTTCACGTGCGAGACATGCAAAAAAACATTCGCACGACGTGCAGATTTGGAACAACATGAGCTGACAGTTCATGAAGGAGTCACACCATATGCTTGCGATATTTGCGAAAAGAAGGTCTCGACTCGTACATATTTAGCCCAGCATATGCTAATGCACACTGGAGAAAGACCACACGCATGCGATGTTTGTGGAAAACGATTTATGCATAATTCCTCTTTAAATACTCATAAGAGAGTGCACACGGGAGTGAAACCGTACTCCTGCGATATTTGTAACAAAGCGTTTACGCAACGCGGACATATGGTACAGCATAAGCTGATCCACACGGGAGAGAAACCTTATTCGTGCGACGTTTGTAACAAAACGTTTTCGCAACGCTCACACATGAACACACACAAGCTAGCACATACGCAAATTCAAACTCGAGATAAAAGCTACCCGTGCGATCTCTGTGACAGAGTGTACAAAGCCCGCACATCTTTAATTTCACACAAGCTAGTTCACCTCCACTCGGGAGAAAGACGCTTTACTTGCGAAATTTGTAACAAAGCGTTTATGCAAGTCGGACATAAGAATAAACATATGCTACTTCACACTGGAGAAAGACGATTCGTGTGCGATATTTGTAACAAAGCCTACGTTCAACGGGGACATTTGACTCAGCATATGCTAGTACACACTGGCAAAAAACGCTTCTCGTGTGACGTTTGTAACAAATCATATGCGCGACGCAAAGATGTGGTTCAACATAAGCTGATAGTTCATGAGGGAGCCGAACCTCTGAAACCCTATTCTTGCGAGATTTGTCAAAAAAAGTTCTCGTGTAGTTCAAATGTAAATCAGCATATGCTAACTCACACCGGAGAAAGACCTCACTCATGCGATGTTTGTGGAAAACGGTTTGCGCATCATTCAACGTTAGTAAATCATAAGCGAGTGCACACTGGGGAGAAACCCTTTTCCTGCGATATTTGTAACAAATCGTTTACGCAACGCGCACAAACTATAAAGCATATGCAAAATCACGCGAGAAAGTAACCTTACTTGTGCGACGTATTGAACAATATTGCGGAAGTGTATGAAGAATGGTTTTAGCATATAATTAGCAATTATCTTGAATTTAGCTCACTACTGTTCTACTCTTGCTAGATTATTACATTTATTCTGGAATAATCATTGCGTTTTGTTTCCTCGATAATTATATCTCTCCTTGAACTATTTATATTTCTCCCATACTACTTGACCCGTCTGAGGAAATCACCGTCCATACCTACCGAGTCAAGCTTCAGTATTAAGACATGATGGGAAATTTTGTCAGGCTTTCAGTATCAACTACATAAACTTAAAAGCAATTATCCATAGCACTCCGACATTATGAATAAACTCGCAAAGGTTTGACTCCGTCGATTTTTTATCAACGAACCCGGTCGTTGTTTGCCATATTTATTTTTGGTCAAAATATTTGTGCTTGCATAATTATTGAATGACATTATTTTTAATTCGCTGGAACCGTAAAGAACAATTTTGTGCACCGTGTAGTAAAAACACAGGATGCAAGTGCCTATTAAATTAATTTCCTGTAGAGACAATGACCAATAGCTCTTCAAGGCAAGGCATTATCGGTGCGTCTTGCGTCAGTCTCACAATATATTTGTCCTGTCATGCCTTTAATACTATTGTTATTAGACTATTAGAGAAAGATCATGATCTCTAAATACCGCTGACCGTTTTCCCTCGTTTATAATATGAACCACGTCTTAATTGGTCCCTTGACACTTTTTTGGGTTTTGAGAATTGCCACTCGATAGCAATTTTTAGATAGACAGTAGCTCTCTTGATTTTTTACTACTTTTAACTATGTAATATTATGAGAATGTATATAGATTGATGCGAGAAAAATCTCATGAATCTGAATTTGTATGACATAGTGCATTTCAATTCAATTAAAACTGCACGTTTGTCATGATGGTGAGATTACATAGAAACATTTTGTTTCAGCGTTAGTGAGAAAAACCGCGAGTTGCGCTATTAAGCAGGAGCAGGTGCCAGCTCCCGGCGTCACTGTTGGTGAGGAAATAACAAGACAGTACACGCTTCACGCAGGTTTGAATACTTGTCAGGAAGAGAAAGCTTTCTCGTGCGAGATCTGCAAAAAAACATTCGCGCAACCCGCAGAGTTGAAACAACATGAGGCAGTTCATGAAGAAGTCAGACCATTTACTTGCGAGATTTGCAAAAAGGAGGTCTCGTCTCGTAAATGTTTAGTCCTGCATATGCTTACTCACACTGGAGAAAAACCACGTTCATGCGATATATGTGGGATACGATTTATGCATTTATCCTCCTTAAACAGTCATAAGCGAATCCATGCGGTAGTAAAACCCTACTCCTGCGATATTTGTAACTCAGCGTTTACGGAACGTGAACATATGGTTCAGCATATGCGCATTCACTCGGGAGAGAAACCTTATTCGTGCGACGTTTGTAACAAAGCGTTTTCAAAACGCGATCAAATGGTTCGGCATAAACAGACTCATACGGTAGAGAAGGCTTATTCTTGTGACTTTTGTAACATGGCGTTTGCGCTACGCGGACAAATAGTTCGACATATGCTGATACACACGGTAGAGAAGCCTTACTCGTGCAACGTTTGTAACGAAGCGTTTGCGCTTCGCCCACAAATGGTTGAGCATAAGCTGATTCACAAGGGAGAGAAACCTTATTCCTGCGACGTTTGTAACAAAGTGTTTGCGCAACGCTGCCATATGATGCAGCACAAGGTTATTCACACGGTGGAGAAACCTTTTTCGTGTGACGTTTGTGACAAAACATTTGCGAGACCCCACTATATGGCTCAGCATAAGGCGGTGGTTCACACGTCAGAGAAACAGTATTCGTGCGACGTTTGTAACAAATTGTTTGTGCAACGCGTCCATATGGTTCAGCACAGGAAAGCACATAAGCGAATTCCCAAACGCCTGAGCCCCTCGAGCGAGCCACCTCATTCATGCGATGTTTGTAATAAACGATTCCCGCATCCTTCTGCGTTAGTTAGGCATAAGAGAATGCACACGGGGGAGAAACCTTTTTCCTGCGATGTTTGTAAAAAAACGTTTTCGCAACGCGGTCATATGAATAAGCACATGCAAAATCACGCGAATGAGTAACGCTTCTTGTACGACGTGTGGAACAATATTCCGGGAATGTATTAAAAATCGCTTAAGCATATACTATTATTTATCTCGCTATGATTTATATATCTTTGTCCTGTCATGCCTGGAAGGGGACTTTGTTATTAGAATACGTCGAAGATAAGGAAAGAAGTGAATACGTATCAAAGAAGATTATGATCTCTAAATACCGCTCACCTTTCCCTCATTTATAATAAATACCACGTTAAAATTCGTCTCTTTTTTGTTTATGATAGACAGTATTGCTCCCTTGATGTTTTTACTCCTACTCCTTTTAACTCTGTATTTTTATAAGAACAACTTGAATAATTACTAAGACTACTAATTAATAAGACATTTCACATCGTATTTGTAGAGATTTACGAAGTGTATAGATTGATGCCAGAAAAAAACATGAAATAATTCCAGAGATAAACACAATCAGTGCACCACCTTTTTCCCGAATTTGTATGACATAGTGCCTTGTAATTAAAATTGCGCGATTGTCAAGATGGTGAGATTACATAGAAACATTTTGTTTCAGCGTTAGTGAGAAAAACCGCGAGTTGCACTATTAAGCAGGAGCAGGTGCCAGCTCCCGGCGACACTGTTGGTGAGGGAATAGCAAGACAGTACACGCATCACGCAGCTTTGAATACTTGTCAGGAAGAGAAAGCTTTCTCGTGCAAGATCGGCAAAAAACCTTTCGCGCAACCCGCAGATTCGAAACAACATGAGGCAATTCATGAAGAAGCCAGATCAGTTACTTGCAAGGTTTGCAAAAAGGAGGTCTCGTCTCGAAAATGTTTAGTCCTGCATATGCATACTCACACTGGAGAAAAACCACACTCATGCGATATTTGTGGAACGCGATATACTCATTTATCCTCTTTAATTACTCATAAGCGAATCCATACGGTAGTAAAACCCTACTCCTGCGATATTTGTAACTCAGCGTTTACAGAACGCGAACATATCGTTCAGCATATGCGCATTCACTCGGGAGAGAAACCTTATTCGTGCGACGTTTGTAACAAAGCATTTGCAGAAAGCTATCAAATGGTTCGGCATAAACTGACTCATACGGTAGAGAAGCCGTATTTTTGTGACTATTGTAGCAAATCGTTTGCGCTACGCGACCAAATAGTTCGACATATCCTATTACACACGGTAGAAAAACCTTACTCGTGCAACTTTTGTAACGAAGCGTTTGCGCTACGACGACAAATGGTTGAGCATAAGGTGATTCACAAGGGAGAGAAACCTTATTCTTGCGACGTTTGTAACAAAGTGTTTGCGCGACGCGGCCATATGGTTCGGCACAGAAAAGCACATAAGCGAATCCCCAAACAACTGAGCCCCTCGAGCATGCTACCTCATTCATGCGATGTTTGTAAAAAACGATTCCCGCATCTTTCTGATTTAGTTAGGCATAAGCGGATGCACACAGGGGAGAAACCGTTTTCCTGCGATGTTTGTAACAAAGCGTTTGCGCAACGCGCCCATGTGGTTCAGCACAGGAAAACACATAGTAAGCGAATTCCCAAACGACTGAGCCGCTTGAGAGAGCTACCTTATTCATGCGATGTTTGTAAAAAGCGATTCCCGCATCCTTCCGATTTAGTTAGGCATAAAAGGATGCACACGGGGGAGAAACCTTTTTCCTGCGATGTTTGTAAAAAAACGTTTACACAACGCGGTCATATGAATAAGCATATGCAAAATCACGCGAATGAGTAACGCTTCTTGTATGACGTGTGGATCAATATTCCAGGAATGTATTAAGAATCGCTTAAGCATATAAGTCACTATTATCTAGCTATTATTTATATCACTGTTGTACCCAAACTCATAATAGTCACTTGTGGTGATCTTGCCATAAAACTGTGCGTAGCGATGTGAAATGCATGGTATATTAGATGTTAAGTGCATACAAGGAACATCAATGGAGCTTCCGGCGTTTTCAGTATTGCGTTGTGGTACCCGTGCAGACATAATTAGTGTCCATACTTAAAGAAGGATAAAAAATGACGCATTAGTAAGTTACTTAGCTTACTTGAGCAACATGGAAATTGCCGTGTAAACTTGTGTATGGTATGTGAACATACCATTACATTTTACCTCAAATAAAAATGAATTCGCAAAAGACTAGAACTAAGTACAGTCAGCGTCATATATAAGGTAACATTCAAAGTGCTCAAATAGTTCGGTACACCATATTAATTGTGAGGTATGGTGTAACGAACTGTTTGAGCACTTTGAATGTTACCTGTACTATACTATACCATAATTATCATTATTTTAATCAATTATAATTAGACTAGGTGACGACCGCGATTTCGTTTCATGATTTTAACCCCTTAGGGGATGATATCCGAAAATCCCTTCTAAGTTTACCCCTAAGATATCCAAGGAAAATATTCCCTTCAAATGTCTAGTGCCTAGGTCTAGCGGTTTTGGCTGTGCGTTGATCGATCACCCAGTCAGTTCCTTCTTATATAAATAACCCCCTTACTAATAAACGTTGAGTAACCGTGGTGTAGTTAAACCATGCTTTGTCCTTATCTGTCATTGTGACATTTGAATTTGACAAAGCATGATTTAGCTACACCACCGTTACTCAACGTTTATTAGTAAGGGCGATGGTTTTTAAATAGATTACTCCGAACTTACTGACTACTCATATTATGTAACTATTGTAGTTTTTATTTGAAATTGCAATTTATTGTATAAGATTTGTAACTTAAAAAAAACGATTATTACATTAAATTATAATTAAATGGTGTTTGGTTTTTTCGAGTATGGAGTCTCCTTAAACCTTTTACTCTAATGCCTCATTTACCTATTGGGCGCTTTTTAAAGTATTTTCTCTACAATGTTGAGTGGGCATTAAATTATTCCTTTACTTGTTCTGTATATACCGATATTCATTCAAATGGGCATTTTAAATCGTTATAGGCAATTTAATTATTTTCCCTAAATTTTGAATTTTTTTGGTATGTTTCGTGCAAGGTAAACTTGATTGACAAAAAGATTAGCTGTTGCTTCGACTCCGTCCGTGTAGACGATCCTTACATGGTTTACCAAATCATCATTTCGAAACTATATACTACTACTACTTTCATTTCTTCTGAAAGAGGTACTTCCCGTCGCATTATTTTACAATTTTATGTGGTCAAAACTCTAACCTAACCTAACTTATTTAATAAGCTCATATAACCTATGTAATACGTAATGGTTTAAGCACAAAAACGTTTTTGCGAAATGAAAGTTTGTAAAATGATATGTTTGTCAAACGTACTATTAGTGAAAAACGAACCCCGTAAAATTTAACTGGCTTTCAGTGTGGCCGTGACACTCAACGGCATAATCACATTTCGTTTTCAAACAACAACAAGATAACATTTGACTAACAAAACAAATAAATGCTGTCAAAACATGACAACTAAAAGCGCACATTTCCCGGCGATGTTTATTTTATTTGTTTATTATTCTACATAAGACATTCGGCATTGCTCGGAGGCCATACTACCTAATAATTTATTATTATTATTATTTATTTATTTAACGGCAACCGGTCACAATATCGAGCAACCATTTCTGCCAATGTCAAGTTTGTGTTTTACATTTACACATCAAAAAAAATCATAAGGCAACGTTGTACGGTGATCCTCTAGCCTCCGTGAAGCGATTTAGGTAGAACTTTACGAAGACCAGATGGGATTTTCTTGGAGCAATCCTTCCAAAGGCGATACATGTTCAAAATTGAATTCTTCGTTATACTGCAGATTTGAATGATTATTTACTGCCTATAATACATCATTACTATCCATTAAACAACAAACTATGCAAAAAATTAAAAACAATTGAGAAAGCGACGCCATCTTGTCAAAACCTCAAATAGAATCTAATAATTTATCTCTGTTGTGGTCTCAATCTCAACAGTATCATTATTTAACAAGGCTGCTTGGCGAAAAGGATATTGGTTAAGATAGCCGTAGCTATCCGGACGGGTTTTTACAATATCCTCAAAAAGCTATAATTAATTTACCTCACGTACAAATTGGTATAAAAAGGGAACCTAGTTCAGTAAGGGCAATAGTTCACAACAAGTGCCTCTATTCCCGGCGGTAAAAACCATATCGTCTTTGACCTGTTAGGCTGCGGCTCCACTGAGGCGGAGACGAGCGGAGCAGAGAGGAGACGTGTTGGGATTGACCAATCATATTAGTTGAAATCTACATTTCGTCTCCACTCCGCTTCAGTGGAAACAGTCAAGCAGAGATGAGCGGAGCGGATAGGAGACGTGTAGAAATCGACCAATCATATTAGTTAGTTGAAATCCACATTTCGTCTCCACTCCGCTTCAGTGGAAACAGTCAAGCGGAGACGAGCGGAGCGGAGAGGAGACGTAACTGCATTACTACATTTTAATTACTCCACTAAGCTCCGCTCGTCTCCGCCTCAATGGAATCAATTAGCTCTTTTTACAGCTCTGCTCCACTCAGCTCCGCTCGTCTCCGCCTCAGTGGAGCCGCAGCCTTATGGTATGGTCAAGTAAATAAGAGCTATCAAAACAATACGATAACAGATCAAAAACGATATCGTTATTACCGTGTTGAATAGAGGCCACGGTTTATTTATTTTATCTCTACATAAGTATTTTTAATGTCGTCTATTAGTACCCACAGTATAAGTCTAGAGCTTAGTTTAAGACACAGAACAGAAAAAACAGTAGAAGTGTCAAGTGGGCGTGAAACTTGTGGCATAGTTATGCGGAGTTCCGCTTAACCTACCATACTTTTGCCGCGATCGCTAATTTCGATATTTCGATGTTTCTAAAATAGGAAATAAATCCAAAAGCATGCCTTATTGTGCTATTTTGGAATGTAAAAACGATAGCCGCACCAAAAACATTTTTCATGGTGGCGTGTTGTTTTTATGATAGTTTGAGTATTGGCGACAACAGGTCTGATTTTAAGCGAAGCTCATGCCACTTCCACTGTTTTTTTCTATTCGGTGCTTTAAGACTAGGCCAATTTTTGTGAAGTCTCTGATTTTATTTTTATTTGTTTTGGATTTGCGATGAATGTTACGAAAATTCAGATTTAATTGCCACTGGCAACAAATACCTACTTCGCTTTAATAAATGGCCCATTAAATATTCAGTACCTGGATGACGGTTTTTTTTGGTAAGATTTCTAAAAATGAAACCTAGCTAGATCGATTTATCGCCCCCGAAACCCCCTGCATACTAAATTTTATGAAAACCGTTGGAGCCGTTTCCGAGATTCAGATTATATATATATATATATACAAGAATTGCTCGTTTAAAGGTATTAATAGATGGAGATTCTTAAAACTAAATGTGTGTGGCCAAACCACAAAAAATCCCAATTAATTTACACATTATATTTGAAAGAAAGAAAATAAATTTACTCACTACGAACACAGCTTTAAGACCTCTTGCACCGTACACCGTAGTAGGTACATGTCTTTCGAATGAATTTAACTTCTAAAAATGATTTTTTTGGCCACCCGTCAGCTGTCATCTCATACATTAAAATTTCGCTTGCAAAGTGCATGTAAGTCGGATGACAATGTTAGGGTGTTACCAGACCAATCGATCGATCGCCGATCGACGGCATCGATTGACGTCGATCGAAGTCGATCGATTGGTCTGGTAGGAACTATCGATCGACGGATATCGTTCGACTAACCAATCGATCGATTGCCGGTCGACGTTGATCGACTGGTCTGATAGCTTTAATTGATGAAGGAACTATCGATCGACGTTGACTAATCAATTCTACCATCGATCGATGGCGTCGATCGACGATCGATCGATTGGTCTGGTAACACCCTTATATTATGGGGTTAAAGTGCTGATCTGATGATGAAGTTGGAAGGTAGTCCTAGGATTCTCTGTACCTAACGTAAATCCATCGAGTTTGACCTTTTTACATTGGTCTCGATGATTGATTACCGTGTACAAAAAACAAAACCTTATTCCTCAAAAACATTTAAAAAATACATGCATTGTTCGTAAAGACTGCCAAGAAGTTGACAGTGACAAGTGGAACTAGAATTTATATTTAAGTGAGTTTGTATTTAATTGTAAATAAACGCAATCTTAGTGCACCATTATTTTCCCCCGATCTTGGCGAAAACAGTCTCAATAAATTGTAAATTAAAATAAAATTGTTCATTTGTTTGTTAATAACAGTAAGATTACAAATTACAATTTTGTTTCAGCAGTACTGAGACAAACAACGAGTTCCATAAAGCTGGAGCAGGTGCCAGCTCCCGGCGACATTGCTGGTGAGGAAATAGTAAGACAGTACACGCTTAGCGCTCCGTCGACCACTTGCGTGCCAGCTCCCGGCGACATTGCTGGTGAGGACATAGTGAGACAGTACACGCTTAGCGCAGCTTCGGCGACTTCCGTGCCAGCTCTCGGCGACATTGCTGGTGAGGAAATAGTAAGACAGTACACGCTTAGCGCTCCTTCGACCACTTGCGTGCCAGCTCCCGGTGATACTGCTGGTGAGGAAATAGTAAGAAAGTACATGCTTCGCGCAGCTTCGACCACTTACGTGGAAGAGAAACCTTACACTTGCGATATTTGTAAGAAATCATACGCGCATCGCACGGATTTGAATCAACATAAGCTGGCAGTTCATGAGGGAGTCAGGCCGCATCCGTGCGACATTTGTAAAAAGAAGTACTCGACTCGTTCACATTTAACTCAGCATATGCTAACTCATACAGGAGAAAGACCTCACTCATGCGATGTTTGCGGGAAACGGTTCACGCATAATTCCTCTTTGAAAAATCATAAGCGGCTGCATACGGGATTGAAACCGTACTCTTGCGATACGTGCAGTAAATCGTTTACGCAACGCGCACATTTAATTCAGCACGTGCTAATTCATACGGGAGAGAAACGCTTCTCGTGCGATGTTTGTAACAAAGTGTTTGCGACGCGCTCGAACATGACTGAACATAAGCAAGTCCACACGAGAGATAAACTGTTCGCATGCGACATTTGTAACAAAACGTACAAGGCCCGCTCATCTTTGACATCGCACAAGCTAGGTCACACGGCAAACAAACCTTTTGCTTGCGATATGTGTGAAGAAACGTTTAAGCATAAGTCACAGTTGTCTCGACATAAATTAGATCACTATTGTATTCCTATTCCATGATTATTACACTAATTTTAAACTAATACAACGGTGTTTTGTTTTTTCGAGCCTTGCATCTCCTAAAGCTACCTTGTCCAGTCCTCTTTACCCAATATTTAAAGTTCTAGACTGTAGTATTATTGTTCCTCGCGGGGAAGGAGAGAAGTTGATTAAATCAAAGAAACGTTTGGTAAAACTATCATTTTATAAACTTTCATTTCGCTTTTTATTTTTAATCCCTAAAGTCTCGCCCTCACCGCAGTACTTAATTTTACTTTCATTGACTGGCGTGGCGCGCCTGCGTGGGCATAAAATGGTTAGGTTACTATGGTGTACTGCCTTTTTGCCAAATTATGTTTCGTCTTTCATTTAGCAATCAACTTTTCGCCAAAGTTTTATTTGGCAAATCAATCCTCGGCATAGTTTTACTTCGTATTTTTTTCATTTCGCTACATTTTTATATTGCAAAATGTTACTACGTAAAATTTTATGTGGTAAATAATTGTGTAGCAAATGATTTGCTAGGGCAAATAACATATTGTCAAATTTTATGTGGTAAATGGATCTTGTATGAATTCCAAGAGCTTATAACATATTTTCAAACGAAACTGGTCCCAGAGATAGGTAGGTTAGGGTTATTTTTTTTATGACCCTAAAAAGGAAACTGCTTCCAGAGATAGGTAGGTTATGGTTTTTTTCAAACCCTATAAACGAAACTGCTCCCAGAGATAGGTAGGTTATGGTTATTTAAATTAAGCTAAATTAAGGTATGCCAATTTGCCAATCAATACATTTGACGAAAACATAATTGACATCTTAAAATAATCCCAGGTAATAATTTGTCTAACAATAATTTATCAAATCATTAGTTGGGAAATGATATCAGTGCGAAACGTTGAGTTGGGAAATGAAAATTTGACGAAATTAAAATATGGGATACGTATTTTGGGGAGATAAGAATTTGCTAAATAATTTATGTCGAAACATTAGTAAACCGGTTACTATACAATTATGACCACAAAATAATACTATAGCGGGAAGTAGGTACTTTTTTCCGGAATGAAATTTACATAATGATACGCTTTGCTGAATGATAATGATAAGCAGTACGAGTAGCAAGTCTTATAGTAAGGATTTTTTGAGATGGCCTGGGGCCCTTTCTAGAAAGTCACTCTGCAATTCTGCACTCCACAAATCCCACCCTTCAAACGTATTCTGTTCCACAAAGCTATTGCAGAGTTGAAGAGGCAGAGTCAAATACAAAGTGTGGATTTGTGGATTTGCAAAGTAGCTTTTAGGAACAGAATCTTTGCAGAGTTTGCAAATTATGCAGAGTGTTTTCCGGAACACGTTTTCTCTGCACTTTGCATTATCGTGGATTTGCAAAGTGCAGAGTGCAGAGTTGAAGAGTGGCTTTCTGGAATGGGCCCCTGATCTGCTTAACAGCCTGATTTTCGAACTATTCTATTCTTCTTTCTATTGTATCCTCACCCTCAAAACATCCATAGTATAAAATGAAAACAAGTGTAAGACAAAAAAGCTCACTGGCGTAACGCCTTTATTAGCTTTCTTAGAAATAACTAAAAGCTCTGACAGAAATAATATCTTTTGAAATTGAATGCATTACAGATAAGCAGCCGGTATGTATATCAAAGGTAAAAGTATAGTCTTCAAAGAAACTTTTATTAAAAATGAAATTTCAGTGCTAGACAACCAAGTCGTCATTCCAAGGAACTATACTTCTATTGTTATACATCATTCATTTTAGACTTTTTTATCATTGTTTAAGAATACATTATAAAGCAATACATTGACTTGAAATTTGCATTCTTAGCAGATCAGTGGTCCGTTTCACAAAGCTACAAGTTACAAATTACAAGCGGAACTCTCTTTCTACCAAAAGGAGTTAGAATTGTAATTTGTAACTTGTAGCTTCGTGAAACGGGCCCCAGGAGTATCGGGACACTTAAAAAAATCGCTCTAATACAGAAATGCGTGGCAGTCATGGCAGGATGATTTCGTGACGTCATCACTTCTCTTTGCTAAGTATATTACCTAGTATCACAAAAAATAACTGAAAATTGTATGTAATCATAACGTATCTAATAACAAGTATAAAAATCGGTATCACACGTATGTATGAAAATTATTTTCATTTAAGCCATTATTAGTTACGTTTGTATGAGTCAGTGAATTATCTTATATCATCTTATTTTACGCTAACGCGGTCTTTAGGATACACTTGGCCCTTTAGGATCTTTTGTGCAATTATCCCTCTTAAACACTCAGCTGTTCGAATAAGCGGGTTTCCTCACGATGTTTTCTTTATCTTCATCCTAAGAGCATCGAATACGACAGTATCCGATGCTCTTAGGATAGGTACTTAGAAAATGTATTTGAGGTAGAAAAATGTATTGATAGATGGCAAGTATGACAACCGCCGGGGATCGAACTCGGTGCCTTACGAACACGACACGTCTTCACGAGCCGACGGACTAGGCCACCCACTAGTCAGTCAGTGGAGTGACTGGTGGAGTGTTTGTGGACGACAATTTTAAAGGTTGCAAAATTAATTTAACAAATTGTGTATCTTAGATAATTTACAAAGTCATAATGGACACAAAGCAAATATACAGTGTGTAAATGGTATACGGGCATTTATTAAAAATGGACATAGATTAAGACTCTAATAATCATAAACAGAAAGAATTATTTTGATTATGCTAACGTATACTATACACTGTTATTAATTTTTGAACATACCATCGACCCGCAATGTACATCTAATTCCATCTGTCATAACTTTGAAACATCATTAATTGCGTTTTTAATTAATTGCTTTTTTTGTTATACATTGCGTGTTAAATTATTTTGTATGGTTAATTTTTTTTAATTTACTTTTAACAAAAGCTGCCTAAATGTGCTCATTAGGGGCTATTCTTACCACAGTTAAAAGGAACGCCCGTATACCATTTACACACTGTATACAGATAGGTTGTATTGTATTGAAAAAGTAGAAAACTGGGTGAGATGAGTCAACATGACAAGTGTATAAACTAGATTTAGAAACATGACATTGCACCTCTTGCAAAGAGGCTCAAATATGCGGAACATATTTCTTGTAAAGGATGGTCCGGCAGTGTTCGCTTACTTGATCTTAGAGGGATCACTGCAGTGCCCTGAGATAAACACGCACAGTCAGTGCACCGTGCAGTAAAAACTATTTAATCAAATTTATTTTACACGTTTACATCGATAATAGTAAGATTACATGGCAAAATTTTGTTTCAGCATTACAGAATCAAACCCCGTCTTGCGCCATCAAGCCGGAGAAGTCGCCAGCAGCCGACGCCGTTGCTGCTGAGGAAATCGTAAAACAGTACACGCTTCGAGCTGATTTAACCACTTACGTGGAAGAGAAACCTTTCTCGTGCGATATTTGTAACAAAGCATTTGCGAAACCCTCACTTGTGAATCAACACAAGCTGACCGTTCACGAGGGAGTCAGACCGTATTCTTGCGAGATTTGCAAGAAGAAGTACTCGACGCGTTCACACTTGACCCAGCACACGATGATTCATTATAAAATCAAGCCTTATGCTTGCCAAATATGTAAGAAAGCATTCACGCAGAACTCGACTCTAACTCAACATATGTTAGTTCACACTGGTGAAAAACCTCATTCGTGTGATATTTGTGGAAAACGATTTACACTGAATTCTACTTTAACCAAGCATAAGCTGGTGCACGCGGGAGTGAGACCTTACTCCTGCGATGTTTGTAACAAAGCGTTCACGCAACGCACGCATATGCTTCAGCATAAATTAATACACACAGGAGAGAAGCCTTATTCGTGCGACGTTTGTAACAAAGCGTTTGCGCAACGCTCGCATTTGACTCAGCATAAGCTAGTCCATACGGGAGAAAAGCGTTACTCTTGCGAAATTTGTAATAGAGCGTTCACTCTTCGCTCAGCCTTGACAACGCACAAGCTAGTTCATTCAGAAGACAAACCTCACGCTTGCAATCTTTGTGACAAAACCTTTAAGCATAGGTCACATTTCAATCGGCATAAAGCATTTCATTCTGAAGAAAAACCTTACGTCTGTGACATTTGTGATAAAGCCTTTGCGCAAACCAATGATCTGACAAGGCATAAGATTGTCCACGCAGAAAATAAACCTTATGCATGCGACATGTGTGAAAAAACGTTTAAGCATAAATCACACTTATCCCGGCATAAATTATATCACTCTGAGAGTAAACCTTATAGCTGCGATATCTGTAAGAAAGCGTTTGTGCGACCTTCAGAACTTGCCCGGCATAACGTAGTTCACCTTGACGTCACAGGCCATGAGTGCGACATATGCAACAGAAAATTTAAGAGCGATTCGCACTTAGCTCAGCATAAAGAAACACATTCAGAAGATAAATAATGGAATTCTATTTACTTTTAATTATGTATGAATTATCAATATTATCATGTATGATTATTACATTTATTATAGATTTATAACTTATTCTATTGTTTCTTTGAACAATGAAACTCCTTGGAGTACTCTCTCACCCCTTGACCTTCAAGACGCAGTGCAAAGAGGTTCTAGGTACCTACCTACCTACCTGTAGTAGGTATACTTATAAGAGACAATTGCCTTTTGCTCACGCGAGGACACGAATCACCGCACGTTCCTAGAGCGTGCATTGCGTCAAGTTGTATGTTAACCTCGCCCAAAAGCTCAGTATAGGGTTGATACCAACCCGATACTGTAGTCGTTATACTATCATAACAACTACATTGTCAAAACGACCGAATCATCATAATGTCCAAATCTCAGAAGGACTCTTTGTAGAAAGCCTATACGAGTATCTCCGAATGACTTGGTAGCAAAACGACCGGTTCTCGAAAATACCGCATCGTTAATAAATCACATATCAAAAAGACTTATGTCATGTAGCTTAACGACTGATTCTCGAAAAGACCACATCTCAAAAAGACGAGGCAGCAAAGTACATCGCAAAATGTTGGTATAATCAGATATATTTTCTGTGTAACATTTTAATATCAAAATATAATACCTACGGCTTCGCGTCTATTAACGATGTGTCGTTTTGCTGCAAAGTCTTTCTACAGTCCTTCTGAGATCTGGACATGATGATATATGGTCGTTTTGATGTCATGATAATTTGACGTCATGATAATGATACCAACCGAAAAAATGCACTAGGCACTCATCAGGTACAAGGAGATCAATGACAACTGGGAAATGGAATCACTGGCAGATGCTGCGGCGTCGCTACTGCGGGATGAATACAACAGCGATCCGGGGACCGCTTCAATTACACGCAAACGTTTCATAGAATGTTTCACTTTGTCTTATTATAGAATGTTTCATTTCATTTTATCGTAACCAAATTTTTGCTCAAGTCTACTTAATATTAAAGGAGGTCATGATAAAATGATAAATCTCCAAAATGGATTAATGGTTGACAGGATAGAGGGCAACTCCCTGATGCCAAATATGTCGGTCTGTTTGCGCACGGTGCTCGCGTTATCTATAGTACCAGGGGCACGTTTTATAAAGCTACAAGTTACAATTTTACAGGTCTAAACTGACAACACTGCTCAAATGGCTGTGGCCCGTTTCACGAAGCTACAAGTTACAAATTACAAGCGGAAGTCTCTATCTAACTCCTTTTGCTAGAAAAAGAGATCCGCTTGTAATTTGTAACTTGTAGCTTCGTGAAACGGGCCTCAGGGGCCCGTTTCATAAAAGCTTCTAACTTGTAATACAAGTGGAAGTCTCTTTTTAATACATACTGTTGGAAAGAGAGTTCCGCTTATAATATAAGCTATTATTTTTTATGCAATACGCCCCTGGTCGTCATTGGTCGAGGTTGTGTCAAATGGAAACTTGTAACCTGTAAATTGTAATTTGTAGCTTTATAAAACAGGCCCCTGGGGCACGTTTTATAAAGCTACAAGTTACAACTGTACAGGTCTAAACTGGCAACACTGCTCAAATGGCTGGTCGTCATTGGCCGAGGTTGCGTCAAATGGAAACTTGTAACCTGTAAATTGTAATTTGTAGCTTTATAAAACAGGCCCCTGAGGCCCGTTTCACGAAGCTACAAGTTACAAATTACAAGCGGAACTCTCTTTCTAGAAAAAGGAGTTAGAAAGAGACTTCCGCTTGTAATTTGTAACTTGTAGCTTCGTGAAACGGGCCTCTGGTGGTACTATAGATAACGCGAGCACCGTGCGCAAATAGATCGACATATATATATATATATATATATATATATATATAAGCTATATATATACAGCTTCTTTAAAGGTGATGTGGCGGCTGGAAAGCGTGTTATCGTTTCCAAGAAAAACAAGCGAAACGGCTAAATGTTGTACATAATGTTAGTACTTACTAGTTGTATGCAAAAACTGACCAAAGTATTGGTCGTGTCATGGCGCTAAGTTCTTCTTAAAGGTCGTAGCGCCATAACGCGACCTAGATTTGGCATCACGAGTTGCCCTCTTTCCTGTCAACCAACAATAATCCATTTCACAGATCGTTTCCAGCAGATCTATTATGGTCGTGTTTATCGATGTGTATAAAACATCTGTCACTTTCTGACCACTTTCTAAGCGCGAGAGTGACGGATACTTTATCTACTGCGATAAAGGTGACCATAATACGGGTCCAGGGGCTCTACCTACTTTGAAATCAGTAATTCGAACTTCGGCTCGCCTCGTCACTTTCCTGCGAATTAGTGACGCGTCGGGAGCAAAAGGGATAGCAATAGACGAAGTTCGAATTACGGATTTCAAAGTTGAGCCTCTAATCTAACATGGCTGCGTTTATCGCGTGACAAAGTTTGGATAAGGCATCCGTCACCTTTTGACGAGTAAATAAGTGCGAGAGTGACGGATGCTTTATCCACATTTGACACGCGATATAGATGCAACCATACATTTCCTCCTAGTCTATAATTCAGACTTGAGACGAGCATACACAGTTTAAACTAATACGATTAGAAATGTTTGTTGATGAAACATAGATAAGTGTGAAAGATTCTAGGTAGGTATGATAAAAGGGAAATGACTTTGTGACGCTCTGTAAAAATGTAGGTACTTTTGATTTTTAGACCATCATGGAACTATGTCACAGTGTCGTTACAAATAAGATCGATAGAAATCTGTAAGTATTTAATTTACCATGTCACTCTGACATAGTTCCGTAGTCTTTTAGAAATCAAATAAGTCATACACCTTATTCAGACATACTTTTCTAAGTAGAAAACAACTTTCTAACCTCAAAATGAAACTTTTTTTGGCTAAAACAGCTCTTTTATCGTAAATAAAGTAAACTGAGAAAACATTTTGGACATTACTTGGCCAATGGTCCGTGATTGCTTTATTTTATTTAAAAGAGCTGTTTTATACAAAAAAGTTGCATTTTAAGGTTAAAAAGTTGTTTACCTACTACTTAAGACAAGTAAGTCTGAACAGGGGCTCTACTTTGAAATCAGTGTTTCGAACTTCGGATCGCCCCGTCACTTTCTTGCGAATTAGTGACGCGTCGAGAGCAAAAGAGATAGCAATAGACGAAGTTTGAATTACGAATTTCAAAGTAGAGCCTCAGAGGCCTGAGGCAATACTTTGAAAATCGAAGTTTGAAGTTACGTTAGCTCCATCCCTGTCACTCGTCATTCGAGACTAAATCGAGAGAAAGAGATGGAGCTAACGTAACTTCGAACTTCGATTTTCAAAGTAGAGCCTCTGTTTTATAAAGCTACAAATTACTAGTTTCCATTTGACACGACCTCGACCAATGACGACCAGCCATTTGAGCAGTGTTGCCAGTTTAGACCTGTAAAATTGTTACTTGTATCCTTATAAAACGTGTCCCAGGGGGCCTAATGTGGCTTTTCGCGTGACAAAGTGTGGATAAGGCATCCGTCACCTTCTGAAACGTAAATAAGTACGAGAGTGACGGATGCTTTATCCACATTTGACACGCGATATAGACGCAGCCATACTAGACCCGTAGGTTTGAGAAATAAACACTACAAAACACAGGCGCTCCTAAAATAGCACTTCAATATTATTTTCATGGATCCGTAAAGGGAAACGTGCACACAGACCAGAGGCTCTACTTTGAAATCCGTAATTCGAACTTCGTCTATTGCTATCCCTTTTGCTCTCGACGCGTCACTAAAACGCAAGAAAGTGACGGGGCGATTCGAAGTTCGAATTACTGATTTCAAAGTAGAGCCTCAGCTGATGGTAAGTACTCCGAAGCCTATAGACATATTAAGATTGCACGATTTTAAGATGGCAATCTTAAGACTCCAAATACGTTGCCAAGGGCTCTATGCTAGTCACTTCACCGGTCGTCTTACCACCACAGCGGAACTTAACAATGCGAATACATCTGCTTGGTAGTAGGTTAAAGGTTAAGATGGTGGTAGCGTTAAATCTCAAGGAAAAGTGTCAAATGTTCGATTCCTTTTTCGAATTTTAACAATTATAGTGCCCGGCCGTTAGGAAGTCAATCCTGACAGCTGTCATCGCAGTACAATTTATAACCTACTAGCTTCTGCCCGCGACTTCGTCCACGTAGATTTCGATTATAGTTATTCCCTCGGGAACTTTTAAATTTTCCGGGATAAAAAGTAGCCTATATGTTAATCCAGGGTATAAGCTATCTCCATTTTAAATTTCATTCAAATCCGTCCAGCCGTTGCAGCGTGAAGAAGTAACAAACACACACACACACAAACTTTCGCATTTATAATATTAGTAGGATTCTTGAGTTTGAGGTTATAAATTGTACTGAAATGACAGCTGTCAGGATTGACTTCCCAACGGCCGGGCACTGTAGTTGAGATAACTGCTGATCAAACAACAGGCCCTTAGTCCCATATAGACGGGCGAGTAAGTACGCGTACTTAGAGCTCGACGGCCTTTTTCGCCCGCGTTTACCTTTAGAAGTTCGCGTACTTAGGGTGACACACGGGCGAGTAAGGTCGCCGAGCCACAAGTACGGCGTACTTACTCGCCCGTCTATCACCCCTTTAACTGCCGCACTCAGTGACGTCAATTAAATTTAATACTTGATTAAAGTTGCTGCTGTCACTTTCTTTGCTATAGTAATAGAATAAGACAACACGTCACTAAACAAGCATTAAATTTAATTGACGTCTCTGAGTGCGGCAGTAAGGGTGAGTTGTTTGACTAACTAATGATTAAAAATCGAATGGAAAATGTGACACATAGGGTTCAGATTAACCAAGTGGTTACGATTTTTAACTACACTCAGGGGCAAAAAAACTTTTCGAATAGAATAAATCATAATAAGTAACTGGAACGTTGTACTATTTTACCCTGCAGCAATCTAGCATTTCTAAGTATATCTTTAACATGTAAAAATAAAATTGAGAAACAAAGTATTTTTAATTAAAATATTTTATCTTAACAAATTATTTAAAATTGAATACAAAGAAAACCAACAATTAAGACTTGGAAGCAAACCGTTACATTTGATATTTAATTATTTACAGGCTTCTTACAAAAAATCTACGATTTACACAAACGAACATGTCAGTAAAAGCCAATTCCAATTAAGTTTTTAGGGTCACGATTACAACGACGGTCACAAACTAGGAGTTTCCTTCTTTAAATGGATGATATTATGCCGCGTCAACGCCGACCTTCTTTTAAAAGTTTTCTTACATACTTTACAGGCGTGGGGTTTATTTTCGGAGTGTAGCTCACGTAAATGGTAGGATAAGAGTGACTTGAAAGAGAACCGTTTTTGACACAAGTCGCAAGTGTACGGGCCCAACATGGGGTGAGCCCGGAAATGCTGAATTAGAAGTGAGCGCGTCCTAAACGCTTTCTTACAAACGCCACACACGTGAGGTTTTTCCCCGGTATGAATTCGTTTATGAGAAGTTAAATCTGACTTTAGTCTAAAGTTTTTTTTACAAACTTCGCAAGGGTGCGGTTTCTCACCGGTGTGAATTAGACTATGTCGAACTAGGTGTGAGCTTGTCGAAAAAGCTTTCTTACATATATCGCAAGTGTGGGGCTTGTTGCCCGAGTGAATTCGCGTGTGACGATAGAAATTCGAGACGTTACAAAACTGTTTTCCACAATTTTCACACGCGTAAGGCTTTTCTTCAGTGTGAATAAGCTTATGCTGATTCAAGGTCGCATGTTGTTTGAATGATTTGCCACAAATCTCGCAAGTGTAAGATTTCAAGTCCCCGTGAACGAATTTAATATGCCGAGTTAATTGAAAGCGTATAGTAAATACCTTATTACAAATATGACAAAGGAAGTTTTTTTTTGTATCAAAGTGATTCAGCTTATTATGCCTATTCAGATGCGAGCGATATCTATACCTTTTTTTACAAATGTCACAAGAGTGAGGCATTTCTCCCGTGTGAACTAGTTGATGGTTTTTTAAATAGCAGCGCGCAGCAAATGCGTTTCCACAAACATCGCAAACGTAAGGTTTCTGTCCAGAGTGATTTAACAAATGCGTAGTCAAACCGGTTTTGCTTGAGAATTCCTTTTTACATAAATCGCAAGTGTAAGGTAGATGAACCACCAAGTGCTGCATTAAACGTAAGCGTGTACTGAACACTTGGTTACAAAAACTACAAAAGCAACGTTTTTTGCCGGAGTGGATTCGTTTATGTGAAGCTAAGCCTGACGCAGAAGTGAACTCTTTTTTACAAACATCGCAGGGGTAAGATTTTTTCGTGTGTTTTCGGTTGTGCCGAGTTAATCGGGACTTATTCGGATACGCTTTATTACATAAATCGCAAGCATATTGTGTATGAACTTGAAGATGACTAATCAAAGCAGTCTTCAGCGCAAACTGTTTTCCACAACTATCACAGAAATATATTTTTTTCTTTTCAAAAACTTCTCTTGTGTTTAAAATATCAGTTTTTTTACCACTGTAAAAGCACACATGACTTGTAAGACTGGATTCCTGTATAAACATTTTAAGGCAGATGGCACAAGCAGGAAGCTTATCTTGAATGTGGATGCTCTCGAGTTTGACAGAACAAGGCCTGAGCTGCTTCCTGCAGCTCTGGGCAGCGCGAGGTGGCTTCCTAGGGTGCTCTGCCTCTTCACCGGCGGCTGGGGCCCGCTCCTGTTTGATAGTATAAGTACTTGATTCTTGAAGCGAATCTGGAAATGTTTTCTTCGTTAAATATTAATTTACAGAAAAGGTCAACTGCGAGTTAGACTAGCGGCTATTTCCAGTTGACCGTACCCCTTTGTCCACACTGCGGACAACTGGGTTTTTTTTCTAAATTGGTTGATTATATTTTTACAAAAACGACTTACAGAACCCTCGGTGCCGCCTATTCCCAGAGGCCGTACTTTGAAAATCGAAGTTCGAAGTTACGTAAGCTCCACCCCTGTCACTCGTCATTCGAGACTAAATTGAGAGAAAGAGATGGCGCTAACGAAACTTCGAACTTCGATTTTCAAAGTAGGGCCTCAGTTATCAGTTTCCTCGCGCGGCGTGGCAATTAAGTAACTAACTATAATGATACGCGCGCCCGATCCGCTTGCTATAATTCGTCAAATAGAATCCTGTACTAGCTTGCTCACGAGCGCCTCGGGCGCAAAAGGAGTGTGCGGCGTCCGCGCTCCTTTCGCGGCGACGGATCGGACGCTTGCTATGTTTTGTCACGAACAACTTCATGCAAAACTGACTTCGCATCGCCACGAACGCACGCGACCGCTTGCTACGGTTAGTCCCTAAAACTCACTTGACATGGCAAAGGCAATGTCTTGCGGCTGCAGCTGCTCCGGACCTAGCACCAGCTCAGTTTTTATGTCATGCTCAGCGTAAAGAAAAGCCGTGGCCGCCTCGGCAGCGCCGCACTCGTCTACACAGCTCCACGCCGGCTCTTCCTTCACGCGCATTGCCAGCGATTTGCCATTGCTATCACTCCATGCATTCATTATGCGGCGTCTAAAGATTATCATAATATAAGTGTCATTTTAGTCTTTTACCTTTAGACTCTATTGTTGGATCTTGCATTGCATTGTCTACAGGTTTACACTATGTACCTATACCAAATTTAGGCCCATTCCCATAATGGAAACTGTTTCAAAGTTGTAAACACAAACAAGTAAACAAACAAACGTGAACGACAAACAATTAAATTGTTTAATTAATACGATACGATAGTAAAACAACACAAACATCTTGAAGTTTTAGGTTGTATTATGGTATATACTATGTGAGATTATAACAAATAACAGCAACAACTTACATTTGTTGTTATAGTTTTAGTTGCTTTTTCGCATAATCTTCAGAAGTCCTCAGAACGTTTCCCTTTTGAATAAAAAGCAATAGTCACTCACTATAGTTAAATTAAATTTAAATCGGTAGGTAAAACCGGGCAAATTCAAAGTGAGTGTCATTTAGGCATTTGTTTTGTTTTTTTATGCCAGCTGCAAGTAAGGCGACTACAACCTTGTCATTCAGCCTCTTTGGTCCAATGTGTTTTATTGTTGTTCTTTATAATTCGTACAATTTTAGGAATGGTTATATATAATAGACAGGGAGTAAGGGTCCCTGGAGAAGGGCAGCCGGGCGGTTCCGGCGGCTCGGCTCATTAGTCGCCCTGACCATCGGGCAGTGTAATAACACTTATGAATGGCTCTTACACGATGGCCCATCATGGTCGAGCATAAGAGACGCATTTACACTTTAGAGCGAGCAACATACTCTTGTATTTCACTTTTACGCATTACTCCGACCCTACAAGGGCCATCTTGTCATCACCTTTAAGCCGGGAGTTATAGTGCATACCAACATGATACCAACCTCTTTTGCGGGTTTTGAACCCCAAGCAGCAAAGTAAGGCCGGCCGCATACGTTCGTTTTCCGTATACGGTTTCCGAAAACGTATTCGGAAACCGTATTCAGAAACCTTATACGGAAAACGAATGTAAGCGGCCGGCCTAATACATGTCTCAGTCGCCACAGAGTCTTATGACGTATGAAATTTGACGGCATTTGGCGTCATTGCGACGAATCCGATGACGTGATTTGCCGGAAAGGTTAATTCAGTACTTAAGAAATCTCTTATGATTGGAATCATAACGTTTTGACATAGTTCCATAGTGATTTAAATTGGTTGACTGTACGTTCATTGGGGGATAGGGGTATATAAAAAAAAAACGAAAGTTTGCTATTCAAATGTAAATTTATTTGCAGTAGGGTTGTGACCGCGAGCTGGTCCGGGCACGTGGGAGTATTCGGCATAGTTCGGCGGTGCTCGGGCCAACTCGCTGTCACTCGTACGTGTAAAAGCGTTTATTGCAGTATTCGTTGGCGAAGCCGCCAATTGCGGCTCCTAACAAGTCCCATTACTACCATTTCAAATTAATTTTCTCGGCTGGCAACACTGCCGTTGCTACGTCACGCGATTAGAAATACACGTGCAGTACCTAGTAAATTATTTTCATGGTCTTAGCTTTTGTTTGACCACTACATGAATGAAAACACGGTGTTTTCCAGAAGCCAACTTTTTTATAATCTCGATCAAATTCACAACAACAACACAGTTTCTCCTTGGTTACGTGACCGCGTCGACGAAGTAGCAAGTGCTTCGAGTCTATATTGACCTACTGTAATAAGGTAATCAATAATGTTTTTAGGTTCTAGTGACGTCGTTAAACGCCGGCCGACACTCCATCGCGATTTCGATCTTGTTTTATTTTTAGATATTTTGTGATTAAATTAATTAATCCCTCAATCAAATTCATACACAAACAATCAGGATGGTGACTTTAATGATCGCGATCTAAACTGAGTGAATGTGGCGGCCCTTAACCGGAATTCCACTGCAGCGCGAGGTACCTATGTCAAGCGAGTCGTGTCCCAAGAAAAAGGCGGCAAATTAAAAAATCTGACAGATGTCAACACTGATAGAGTTGTTTTATGGTTGTTTGATACTATAATTTTTGTAGATTATTTTTGTTTATTTTTAT
Organism: Acleris cristana; assembly: GCA_948252455.1. Classification (NCBI taxonomy): domain Eukaryota; kingdom Metazoa; phylum Arthropoda; class Insecta; order Lepidoptera; family Tortricidae; genus Acleris; species Acleris cristana. Next base: position 974,463 of record OX411798.1, on the reverse strand, counting down.
ACGAACTTATACATTCGTTTGAGTGCATAGTTTGCCCCGTGGAATTCCGGGCTTTAAAGCCTCCAGAAACTATCAATAGCATTTGTCTGTTTTAATTATAATTGTCCGTCAACAGTACGGACGTCTCATTATACCAAATAAGAGTATGGCAGATAATATTCGAGGACCTTAACTTTTCTGGGGCCCTCGCAAATGAGACTGACATTACATGATTTTGTGTAGTAAAAAAGCCTTGTATTACCCGTCATCGAGTCACGCAACCACGCGCCCTGCTTCGGACACTATACCTACAAATTGGTCTCAAAATTATTGCATGTACTGATATAGATAAGGTACATCGAATTAGGCGCAAGCGCCTTCCAAACTAGGTCACACACACTTTGACACTTGCGCTATGAAACGCTAGGTTAGGTCTACATTTAGAACTTCATTCGCCAAAATACTTTTTTTATGAACTTTTATAAAAGATGTTCTGAAAAAAGTTTGAATCAAAAGCATACTATTTTTTGTTCATTAATAAATGAGAAAATAAATAAACGTTTCTGTTAATGGCTATAAAGCTTTAACGCCACATGGTATTTTCTACGTCACAGCTAGAAGCGTGGTTACAAACATAATGACGTCATTCCGACCACTAATCCAAAGCCGACGTAGTAAACACTGATAATAGTGATAATAAAAAAAAAGGATTTTTTTTTTTAGAATACCTTTTTAAAAAAACGTGTTGTCAATTGGCAAAATTGCACTGTGACCTACCATATAACTGTGTCACAGTACTTAGCGACTTTAGAAATAATGAATTCGATCGTAAATGACAAAGGTATTGGTTTATTATCACTGTGACACAGTTCTATGGTGTTTTGCCAATTGTATAATGAACAAGCAAGCATAACAAAATGCAAAGTATGCTTAGTTCAATGTTATTATACTGTTGCATGATGCAGATAAGCTGCAGCAAGATTATCCCTGGGACCCAATTCTCGTGACTTCGAGATGATTTTTCATGCGAGATGAACTGTCAACTGCATAAATTTTTTCGACATATCTCGTATCATCTCGAAGTCACGAGAATTGGGTCCCTGAACGAGTTAAGCTGTAGTTTCCTTAACAAGTCAGTCTGTTATGGGAATCGTACCATTCTTGTCTAAAGCCATATGAACTTTATTCAAGTATAATCCCGTGCTTGCGTATTTTTGGCGAACGTTACACGTACCCAACGGGTAGAAAGTACATCTACTTAGTGCTTCGTTTTACAAAAAGTGATATGGGAGACCTACGCGGCCAATTGACATTACACAAATCACAAAATGCGTACCGAAGCTATATAAAAATTTAACATTAAATATTTGGTGTTTTGTCGCATTTGCGTGGAGGTAGCTTTTGATTTCGTGTCCTATTGGCTATAATATGTCTAAATTACTTGGAATCAGTATTGTAACTTTCAAATATAATATATATGTATATCATTTAGAAATTTCGAATCATCTAGGTAGAAGGCTCATACCGTGTTCGCGCGCAGCGCCGCGAACATTCGTTTCACTATAGAATAATCAATCGAACGAATGTCGTTCAGAGCTGCGACGCGATACAGTCGGTTAGTAGAAAACTCGTTAGATACATTTTTACAATAAGCGTTCATTACACGCGACTTATATCTGGTAGAAAATGAATAACAATACATTGACAATGGAAGTAAACAGTCGCCCGCTGTCTGACACTTACCTAAGTATACGAAGGCCAGGAAGAGCTGATATAGCAAAAGGCAGATAAGAAGTCGATTCTGACAGCTGTCATCGTACAATTAACCTATTCGTTGGTTTGGGATTACAGTTGTAGACATGACAGATGACGTTGCTTATATATGTATACTTGACATTGGCAAAATTACGTTATTATGTAGACGCCATTAAATAAATAAATAATAATAAATGACAGATGCCACGATTGACTTCTTATCTGCTTAGTACTATAGTTATAATACTAAATGATACTAGTGTGGAAACCCTTTGCTACTTTAAAATCGAAGTTCAAGGTTACGTTGACTACATCTCTTTCTCTTGATTATATCGAATGCAAAGTGAAAGAGATGGGATACAAAGGTTAAGTACTTCGCAACCAGTCAGGGAACTGTAATTTGACTTTGATACAAAAAATAAATACGAAACGTCGGATGCGCAATGCCTTTCATTCGTAACGTAATTAAATCGAGAGAAGCTAACGCCCTTTCGAACTACTATTTTTAAAGTAGGCCCCCTGATGCAGACTCATCACAGTAAGTACTACCCGTTCGTCAATTTTCGATTTTCAAAACACGAGTCACAAATACACTGTCAGTTGAGATTGATATTATTAAGCTGGGACTGTACGTTATCTCCCTCTAATATCATTTGACAGGCGACACGATACGGTCACGACACGACTACGCTACGCACTCGGCTGTACATTAAATCTATATCGTATAAAGTTATTGCGAATGGCGCGGGCGCCGAGACACTGCCCCGCCGCATTGTCCTATGATTGTAGCGTTGTTGGAATCTATTGAAGTACTAAAGCAATACATAGTGGTTGAAGCGGGTTATTGTTACCACCAATTTGTTACCACTGGTAACAGTTGGGTTTTTTTTCTCATCTTTTACCAGTGGTAATTAATGGGAATAAAAATTCCCAACTTTTACCACTAACTACTGGAATTTTTTCCCCAGTAGTTATCTCCAAATATTTTAGTGGTAACAAATGGGAAAATATTCCCAGCTGTTACCAGTGGTAACAAGTTGGTGGTAACAGGTGGGAATAACCCGTTGAAGCGTGGGGCAGTGCGGTATGCAGCGCCCACTCGTACCGCGGCGTTGGCACGAAATATATATAGCTATTTATGTTGTACTAGCTATATGTCGAAAAACGTCATAAGTCATAACACTAATTACGATTACGAAAATCCGCTGTCTCGCTCTTAGTAGCTGTAGTTAGTGCGTTTCACCGACACTCATTTCAAAGAACGTGTCACTTCGCAGAATTTTCGTTTCATAGAAATCTATTTTCTGCTGAACCCGTGTTGATTTCAGGTTATCTTAAATAGTATTCACGTAGGTTAGGTTAGGTAAGACTTGTAACCATCACAAGATAACCTGAAATCTACTAGTTCAGCAGAAAATTGATCTATGAAACAAAAATTCTGCGATGTGATTCGTCGGTGAATCAGGGGTAAACCCACTAACTACACCTACTAAGAGAGAGATAGCGGATTTTGTAAGTTTGTTATATTGGCACCACTGCACCTTTTGAAAGGCACATTATTCCAGAGGCCCGTTTCACGAAGCTACAAGTTACAAATTACAAGCGGAAGTCTCTTTCTAACTCGTACTGCTAGAAAGAGAGTTCCGCTTGTAATTTGTAACTTGTAGCTTCGTGAAACGGGCCACAGATGTATATAGGGTATATATTATGTATGGAAGACTAGCGCTGGCTTCACGCTGGCTTGATGGTGGCACATGCTGAGTTGGAACCGTTTCACAACAACTGTCCAACGCTGTAAGTATAGTTTTTTTTTACTTGACTTGTGAATAAATGCGTTTTCTTTCTTATCTTATATGATTCACCTCAGGCAAAGTCGGGACGGGCAGTTAGTTATTTATGAGGGCTGGCGTTTTAGATTCTCCTGTTTTTCCGAGTCTTTTTTGAGCCTGCCAACCCGTAAGGTATTTGTAAATATAAACGTTTTTCAACATATATGTTAGTATAATTACAACTTATGAGAGAAAACAAGCTAGACGACACGAGTGGACCATGCACATTACATACAAGATAATCATGCAAAAATACTTTTATTTATAACTATGCGCTATTTACAGCTGGGACGCGATAGCCTGGCAACACTCGAGGATATCATTTTACAATTTAGTAGTTGGTACTACTGACTAAAGGACGAATTTCTATTCACAATACAATACACATTATAACAAGTAGGTATATGACGGATTTAAAATAAACAATACTTGAGTGGCACTGTGGATGTAAGTTGTAAAAAAAAATCTATATCATAGTGAAAGCGACGATGAAATTTATATAAATATGGGTTACAACGTCGAATTTTCGTTTTTGTCTCATTTTTTCGAATTTTCATTAGTCAGAAGTGCATTTTTAACAGTAACCGTTTAACTTACCGGGATGGTTGCCAACGTAACTTAAGCTCTTTTCGAACGCTTACCCGTGGTCCTACTACTGGGGTATTCCCACCTGTTACCATCAATTTGCTACCACTGGTAACAGCTGGGCATTTTTTTCTCATCGTTTACCAGTGGTAACTAATGGGAATAAAAATTCCCAACTGTTACCATTAACTACCCCAGTTTTTTCCCCAGTAGTTATCTCCAAATATTTTAGTGGTAACAAATGGGAAAAATATTCCCAGTTGTTACCACCGAGTACTTTAGTGGTAAAAGATGAGAAAAATATACCCAGCTGTTACCAGTGGTAACAAGTTGGTGGTAACAGTTGGGAATAACCCCTACTACTTCGTCCCACTGCTCTTTTCGACGGAGCCTTGCCTCGCGGCAGGGCTCCTATTTGGGGGCGTTTTGCCCTTCGGGCATTTATAGATACCTAACGAACCTAAGCTACCTACTTTTGTGGAATAAAAATGATTTCTGACGAATTACTGACGACAGCGAATAGAGCAGTGTGACGAAGTAGTGGGGCCACGGGTAAGTATGTGTTAGGTTGATTCAACATTGGGAATATTTGGTAGTAGGTCTACTGGGAAAAAAACCCTTTAGACCAACTAGTAGGTCAACGAGTAGGTCTACTGGGAACGACTGATAAAAGGTTTGTAATCAATTCTGAGAACCTACTTTGGAAATTGAAGTTCGAAGTTACGTTAACTCCATTCCTTTCTCACGATTTTGTCTCAAGTGACGAGTGACAGGGACCCAAAGTTTCGAATTTAGAGTTTCGTGGTTATCATCCTGACATCAGTAATTTCAGTACAATCCATACTATTATTAATATTATTATAAATGCAAAAGTAACGTCGGTTTGTTTGTATATTACGCTTTAGCAGCTAAATTACTGAACCGATTTGAATTAAATTTGGTATAGAGATGGCTTGAAATCTGGAAAGGCCATAGGGTATTTTTTATTCTGGAAAATTGGACAGTTCCTGAGAGAATAACGATAAACTACTTGTAGCAACAGTTAGGAGGTTATAAATTGACAGGCGTTAGTATTGACTTCTTTTGTTTTCAGTGTAATGGATTTTAAACTATTCGTTTAAAACGTTCAATTGAATACTTATTATTTTACCTATAGCTGCATACTAACGAAGTTTTATAAAAGGTAGGCTGTTAGTTTACAAAATAATCGAAAAGCAAAAAAGGAAAAAAATAAAACCAAAATACAATAGCAGTGCATTTAATAAAATAAAAAATAAGACTGAGCACAAACGGGGCCTTCGCAAAACGAAGAAACAACTGCAGAAACTTTGGATATGTAGGTGTACCATAGGCCCGTTTCACGAAGCTACAAGTTACAAATTACAAGCGGAAGTCTCTTTCTCATACCTTTTGCTAGAAAGAGAGCTGCGCTTGTAATTTGAAAATTGTAGCTTCGTGAAACGAGCCACAGAAATATAAAAAAAACCTCGCCATATTGCGGCAAATATTTATAGTGTCTTTTTCCATTTCTTTTTTAACACAGATTAAAAAACACAAGTGTCAAGTTTTTACACTTCTGGCTACACTGTAAAACTATTCTTTAAAGCCAGCATCACAAACAAAATTAACAAGTTTAAATAAACCATTTAGTATTACTGTACTCACAGATAGCGTATATCGTATAAAATAGTGACAACTAAATTCTGACAGATGTCATTCCAGTATCATACATAACATAACGTCAAACTTTAGAACAATAACTTAAACTTAGAAAACTTAAAATTGCAAAGGGATTTTTTTGCAAGTCTTATATAATTAGGGTTACTCCGAAACAATATTAGATTTTTTGTTAGATTATTTGATTTTTTTGCAATACAATCAATAAAAAAATGAAATTATCGTCATTATGATTGTATGTATTTGATTGCGTTCAAAAATTTCAATGTAAATTAAAGACTACGGTTTTTATAACTCCTATTCCTACTAATATTATAAATGCGAAAGTGTTTGTTTGTTTCGCCTTGACGGTTCAACGCCTTAACCAATAGCTGTGAAATTTGGTAGAGAAATAGCTCTAAATCTAGAGACACAAGGGATACTTTCTATCGCGGAAAATTAAACAGTTACCGAGGGAATAGATTTTTATGCTTCTATTTATGATGGTCCCGTAATGCCAAATACTAGACAAAGATATAAATGATATAAATACTACTGATACAGAGAAATATATACTTAAATACATAGAAAACATCCATGACTCAGGAACTAATATTCGCGCTCATCACACAAATATCTGCCCTTACCGGGATTTGAACCCAGGACCGCTAGCTTCGTAGCAGGGTCACTACCAACTAGGCCAGCGCGTCGTAATTTATTTGATTAGTTTTTAACGTTTCCCGAATCACGAACGAAGTCTCAGTGGGTTTATATTTATACTAGAGGACGCCCGCGACTTCGTACGCGTCGAATTAGTTTCCCGCCACTCCCCCCATTTCTTCCCGTTGGGGGTCGATTTTCGGAAAAACCTTTCTTAGTGCTCACTTACATCATGAAAGGAACCCCGGTACCAAATTTCAAGTTTCTAGGTACAGTAGTTTGGGCTGTGCGTTGATATATAAGTCAGTCAGGTTTGCCTTTTATATACATATATATAGATAGATTGTAGTAGGTAAGTACTGGGATGACAGTGGTCAGGACTTTCTCTTGTCATTGAGTTGCACACTTATTGGAAATAGATTGAAACAGATGCTTGCTTTTGTATTTATAAACATTAATTTGCCATAATCTGTGAACAAAAAAGCGGTTCACATTAACTTTTTCGATGCCGCTTCTGTAAGAGCGCTTTGCGACCGAATAATAAGCGACATTACTAGATTACGAGTAACCAAATTAGATGCGTATATTTTTATTTAAAACACAAATATTAATTAAAGAAGAATTTAAGAGAATTGATTTTTTGTACATAGGAAAAATATCGGAATCATACGAATTATTTTTTACCAAATCTCAACACACATTTCGATAACAAAACTGACAAATACTTCAGGATACTTTGTACTAACGGTTTTACGCATTAATACCATAATTACTTGATAAAGTTACATTATAACATACAGAAGTTTTCACTATTGTGACGTGAATAAATTGTTTCAAATATTTGGACCTAATCCCATGTGTATACGGGTCCTTTATGACTGCTGATATTGTAAAGGGCCTTTATCTTGGCCCGACGTTGGTCACTATAATACCAGCCATTAAAAAAGTAGTTGCATTACTATAGGTTCAGTTGAAATTGGCAACATTGATGCGTACATTATGAATTGGTAACTCGGTAAAGGTAGCAACACTGTACGTATGAATGAAATTAAAAATGTCAGCCAAATCTTAACCAAAAAAATAAGGATGTATTAAGTTTGCAAAACAAAATTAAAAAAAAGACAATTCAACTTATTTTTTCGTAAGTGTTAAGTATTTTTTATTTTAAAGATTTCACAATTATGCCCTAATTAAGCAACCGAAAGTCGCTATTAATTTAACACAAATAATTACAACAAGCTTCCGAATTTACTAAAAACTGAATACAGTGTTAACTAAAACAAAACATCATTTTAAATTTATAAAAAAAAAACTAACATTATGACATGATTTCCCATTTTTAAAAGGGCTTCCTTGTTAGTAGATAATTCTGAATCATAATTAGTCGCGATTTCTTATTGGCTGGGGAAACTGCCCTGTGATTGGCCGAAGCTTCCCGATTGACTTCTCAGCAAGTATTTGGTAACAGTTAGCTCCAAGTTAACAACAAAACGAAAAAGGTGCTCACGACATTTTGGAAAATAGTTCAAAGCATAGTATAAGTACATAGCATAGAAGCTGCATATGAGATGAAAGGCTCCGGCACACCAAACGCGTGACAGCAGCAGCGCGTAGCGTCACGTGGCGTCAGGGAGTTGTAAAAACGCGTTTGGTGTGCCAGAGCCGGAACTCCTTTCACCTTTGCAATCCTTCAAATTTTTTTTACATTACATATTTATTTTAAGTGGAAATGAAACCAAAATTAGACCGTTATTTCTACTTAAACTGTCATTGACACAAAGGATTTTTTGGACATTCCAGTACTTCAAAATCAAGAAGTCATCACCATTTTTTTTGTCAGGGTGACCTCTATTAAATATGTGTTGACAGATCCACATTAAAACCCTGTGAAGATATACCCCCTTACTAATAAACGTTGAGTAACCGTGGTGTACTTAAACCATGCTTTGTCCTTATCTGTCATTGTGACATTTGAATTTGACAGATAAGGACAAAGCATGGTTTAAACACCACCGTTACTCAACGTTTATTAGTAAGGGGGTTAGTGAATAAACATACGACATCGATTTGACAGAAAAAGTTCTAAATGTTGCTTTCTCAGTTGACTTTAATATCCATCCATAAACTAATTGAGAAAGCAAGATGAAAACGAACTTATCCGTCAAAATACGATGTCGGCTTATTCACTAACCCCCTTACTAATAAAAATAAACGTTGCGTAGCTAAACCATGCTTTGTCCTCATCTGTCAAATTCAAATGTCACAATGACAGATAAGGACAAAGCATGGTTTAACTACACCACGGTTACTCAACGTTTATTAGTAAGGGGGTAAATCTGGAGAGCGAAAGAATACATAGCACATCTTTGTCACACATTATTAAGATGAATAAAAATAGTCAATCAAACTTTTCTTAGTCTTTTGTTCATTTCATAATACCTTTTTTATGCTACGTATTTACTCTATGCTTTACACTTTTTTTAGCATAGCTCCTTTTCATTCTGGTTAAACAACTCAACCCAACAAGTAACATAACGAAAAAATATTGCAAATTCATTGTACGTGTGTAAAATCAACAAAAAATACGGCGGAAATTACCGAAGTTAGACGAAGCGATAGCGAGCTGACACAACTAGAAATACACGTTAAAAACATTGATAAAAATAAACAAATTGACCTAGTTCCAAACTAAGCTCTAGGCTTGTACTATGGGTACTAGACAACGATATAAATACTTATATAAAGAAATATATACTTAAATACATAGAAAACATCCAAGAGTGGAGAGGAGCAACACGCAACACAAATATTTGTCCATACTGGGAATCGAACCCAAGACCGGTACCTTCGTAAGCAGGGTCACTAGCAACTAGGCTCGCTGCATACACACGTTAAAATCTAACTATTCGATCAGATACGAAGTTGAGAAAGTGAAGGGAGAATTATGTAAGCCCGATGACAATGCAATATTATTGTATCTAAGGGTGGTATTGCGCCTATCCAATTCTTTGTCCAATGTGCATTTGATCAAAGAAATTGGATGACTTCATCAAATTTTCTAGAAACGCCTACATTTGATCAAATATTACGAATGACATTTAATTTAAAATGGCTACGCAAATAGTATAAAAACTTGGACCAAGATATTGGATAAGTGGAATGGGCCTCTATCAAAGAAATTTGATCAAATATTGGATATAGAAATTGGACAAAGAATTGGATAGGTGGAATACCACCCTAAGAGCTGATCTGATGATGGAGTCGGAAGGTGGCGACAGGATCTCCGCTATACCTGACGTAGACCCAACGTGTTGGGACTCATTAGTTCGGTCTTGGTAAGCAGATAATGACTGTGCAAAAAAAAGTACAGTCGGAAAACATGATTTTTTTGACAGTTTTTTTTATAAAGTATACTAGAGCAGACATTTCCTAAGGCAATGGCTATAAATGACTTTTCAGACAGAGTCGCAGGTTAAACATAGTTTTCATGGGATCCATTTCACGCATAAACTTTTTACGCATAACGTATCTTTACGCATATTTTTTTTTCGCATAAACACCCTTTAGGCTGACATTTCAAAATTTAATAAACGTCTATTGTGTAGATTAGGTTAGGTTAGGTTAGGTTAGAATTTTAAAATAATTAAAATAAAACGTTTTCTATTGTAAAAACCGTTTTAGGTCAAACGATTTTATGCGTAAAGATACGTTATGCGTAAAAAAATTATGCGATCCAATAGAGACCCAGTTTTCATGTACATTGCTAGTTGGTCAACTCGCTACCAAGTGAAACATAAACAACAAAACACTGTGAAAGCTTGAAATGCGAGAGAATTAGAACTAATTTTAATAACTCTTAAAACGAACTTATATAACTTAACGAAGCTGTAACATATAAAATCTGACTGGGCGGCGCGGTGTCATTTGTCTTTTGTCCTTTTCTTATTGGCGTTATTAGAGAAGGAAGACACGATAAAAATATGTTCACATAATGCGATATTTTAAAATTTACTAACATTATTTTCTGTGAAATATTAATAATTGATTAAAAAAATACTTGAAATTGATAAATGCGATGTGTATGTATGTATGTATGTATGTATGTATGTATGTAAGTATGTATGTATGTATGTATGTATGTAAACTCTTCATTGTACAAATAAATTAGATAACAACTATAAATCAGAGAAAAAATATAGCAGTAACGTACTAAGGCGAACTTATCCCTTTGTGGGATCTCTTTCAGTTAACCTTTGAGCGATGAGTGAACCTCTATAATCAGAACACATTAAAAAAAAAACTGTTTTCAACCGACAGCCGAAGTAGGAGGGTATTGTGTTTATCAGCCTATATATGTATGTTTGTTCCTTTGTGGCGCTCTAGAAACTAAACGCATGGACCGATTTTGATGATTCTTATGTCAATCGATTTGTCTTAATCTCGTGAGTGTCACTAAAGATATGACAGTAATTAAAATTCAATTTGGCGGCAACTAGACGCCGTATTGTAAGGAAGAAAAAAAAGTCGACAAACTATGACAAATGGGGTATCATTGAATAGGTATTTAAAAATCAACTTTAGGTTTGTTTTATCATTTTTCATTTTGAATGATCATTTAGGATTTATAACAATTTAAAGTTGGTTAGCAACGGTCGGGTTTTTTAAAGCTTGCTTTTTGAAACTTGTATGTATATATCTGTATTATTTAAACAAAAAGACAAATGACACTAGTAATAACTGTTATTGCACGAAAGCGTTATGAGGCGGACTTACTGTTCAGCGCCCTACACCAGTCAACCATTGGAGGGGAGCGAGGAAATCATGGCACTTTCCGTTCGGGCGACGCACGAAACAACAAATTAATAATATAACATAATTAAACAATATTAATATGTTTGTTAATTGAAATAAGAATCTATTGAAGTTTACTACACTTGAAGATCCGAAGATAATTTAATATTGGACCACACATCACACTCAAAACTACGACGACAAGACTGCAATCTTAAGACCGCAGTCCTAAGAATCGAATGCTAAGACTGCAGTCCTAAAACTTCAATCATAAGTCCAATCCGATTAGAATCTAGTGAAATTTGCCACTCTTGAAAATCCGAAGATAATTTAATATTGGACCTGGATCGGTGAGCGAGCTACAACGACAAGACTACAACTGCAATCCCAAGACTGCAATCCCAATACTGCAATCCCAAGACTGCAGTCATAAGACCAATCCGATCAGAATCTAGTGGAATTTACTTGAAAACACACAGGCCAAGCATGGAAAGTCAGCCTAATTTAAGGACATTTGAGAGAAACCGAGTTCGGCCCATAGTTATTATAGAAAAAAAAGTGTGCATTCACCCTACCATAAAAAAAAAACTAGCTCACAACGTCCAAATAGCACTAAGACCGTTTGAATATGTGGTCTACTTTCGAACATTCTAACGGGTCTATTTGGATATCCTCTATTTCTAAACTGACAGTGACAGGCGACAGGTGACAATTGTCACTTATTATAAGGGCCCAGTGTGTGGGAGTTCAATTTTGCAATGTTTATCAACAGATATCGGAATTTTTGGAGCAAATGATTGACACGTAGTGATTACGTAATATCGATAAAATATCATATCGATACTTGATGCTAAAACTAGTAAACATTGCCTACCCTTACGTAAAAGAGGCATGATTGTTTGTATGGATGAATGTATGTGGAAATTACTTCTTAAAAAAATAGACAAGTTGTATATAATTTAACTTCTTAGAATTAATTTAGTCGATTGTTTACTGTCTTTTCTATAATAATAAAAACAGGGGTCAATCTCACACAATTTGACCCAGCCCCAAACCAAGCTCAAGGCTGGTACTACAAGTACTAGCCAACGAAAAACATAATTATACAAAATACATTAATTTAAACGTAAATAAAATTTAATATCAGTTACAAGCATCGATAATTCTATCGATATACAAATTCAATGCCTCTCAAATTATATTACCGTAAAAATTCCGACGTCTGTCATCAACGTCTCCTGTCATTGTCAGCTGTGAAAACGTCAAACCGTCCCCCGGCGCCCCCCCCCCCCCCCGATTAGTATGAAAAATAAGTATAGTTGAGCAGCTCAAGCCAATTCGTAATTTTTAATTATAATTAATTTACTTTTATATAATTATTGCTTCGTCCGCGAAAGACGAACCTAACCATAGCAAAGCTCCATAATACAATCCACTAGATACAACAAAAATAACATACACACACATATTTACAGCTATCAATACATACACGAAAACCCCCATAAATCGGGGATTTATGATGAAATCCCCCGAAAATTAATTTCACCCTGGGGGATTTCCCCAAGTCCCTAAATTTAGGGGGCGTTTATTTACCTATAATACACGCGTTATAATCTAAAAAACCACACCAGACATCGGTAACTCGTGACAGTTCTAAACATATTATACTTTTACAATTAACTTAAAAAAAAACAGCGACGGGCGGCAAGAAAGAAACACGCAACGGCACAGAATCAGGCAAATTCCTTTTGTTATGTGAATCACAAGAAACGTGCGAAAAAGGCAAAAAAAATGGCGAACCCAATGCCCAAAATTAGCGAATTTTAAAATTTAACATAAAGTACTAAGGTTACAACACTACAATAATAAAAATACTTGTCTCGCCGTCCGCCGCTTACACTAAACTATCATGGGAATAGGACGAAGCTATGCGTTAGACACGCAACAGTGTGGCGCGTTCGTATTTTAAATTTGACACCAAAACCTAAATTAATTTGCCCGTTAGAGCGTCCAAAAAGGTCGTTTCAAATACATCCAGACCTTTTTGGTGTTTTTCTACACAACTAATATGGCGTAATCTGGAACTGTTATTCCGAAGTAGGGATTGGTCGATACGGTGAAATAGTTCATAAAATATATTGGGCTTTTTCTAAAAATTCACACATTTTTTACATATTTTGTACTGCATGTAAAGTACTCTTACACCCGTATTCACAAACAATACTTAAGGGATCCTTCACTGAGTAAACGCACTGCGTTCAATACAGCTTTGTGATTGCTCCTTTTTGACCGACCATTTGTTTATGAGACGATTTTAACCACCCTGTGCGTTCGTGAGCACTGTGAGACCTCATAGTGACGTTTGTAAATACGGGTGTTACTGCCTTTAATCGCTCTAGAGAAGATTTTGAATTTATTGTGACTAAAGGACTCAAATACTTTTTAGTCTTATATATCTAACATGTAGACAAGGCTAGGTTAGGTTCAGTTTGAGCTTTTTAAAAAAATACCCATCAATATAGTCCCTATCTGATGCGATTTAAATCGATTACAGTAAAACCACGAATATAAGTCACGTCGGCAATCTTCGTTCGCAGACAGGTGCTGACTAAAGCCGAAGATAAACGAACGCAAACATCAATTCAATACAGAGCTTGTTGTGTTACGCGTAAGATAGAATATGCAATGACAGCTAAACTCGAATTACAAAATGGCGGACGACGGCGTCGCCGTAATGGCTGCCAAACATTTGACCAATAGCCGTCGAAGATTTTACCCGTGCAAACGCACTGCCTTATATTATAATAGGGAATATGCATAAATTTTTAAATACTATTTATCAACAAAATATGAAAATACCGTAAAAGACCAAAAGTGAAATTAAAATTAAAATCAGTCAAGAAATACGGATGATACAAGCATTTTAAACTGTTAATTAGACAGCGATTAGACAAAGATCCGATACGCACTGTGATGTCATAACAGGTCGACCATTATAAACTCCATGTCAAATTCCGTTTTGCTAGAAAGTAGGAACACTTGGTTATTTTTACAGCTACTCAAATTATTATTTTCTCGTCTGTTTGTTACATGAATCTTGTCATGAATATTTTTTCTAAAAAAATGCTTGCGTACATCGTTGTAACTTATATTTGTGGTACTCCTGTATACCTGTCAGTTCCAAAAGACGCCATATTAGTCGGCACATGGAACAGAACGCCGTGCACTGACTGTCTACGCGAGTCACTCCGAATTGTTGAAGTATTCCGAGGCGTTGCCGCGGCAGATCGGACACGTCCGGTTCGACTGGAAACAAACGTGGAAATGTTAAAATTAGGGTTGTGTAGTACATGTACTAAGAGCCAAAAATAATTAATTCCCGTCACTGTACTAGAACGAACTATTAAGTTTCTGCTCTTAGTTCATTTAGTACACGCGGAGCAAGAACTGAACAGAGCAGGCAGAGCAGTGAGTGCCACTGACAGCAAAGCGATCCGAATGAATGACCGACCGGCCACTCATTCGGTCAAAGGAGCACAAATAAGGTACATGAACAGACGAGTTTCTTTTAGTGTACTAGTGTACTAAAGCGATCCGTTCAGTGAACGAGCGCGCACAACCCTAGTTAAAATGCTTAACGCTGACGTAGGGTAACGGCACCAATGATGGTCACTTCTAGCTGACAAGCAAAGGAAAAGTAATGGACACTTCACTCTTTAATTCAAAGGAGAACTTTCATACTTCAATTTTTTTTGGGAATTTTTAAAAAGAGCCGGCCATAAAAAAAATTTGGTGTACGTCGCTAGAATTATTTGTTGAACAACTTTTATTATGGCACGAAAACTGTCGGATCATGAGCTGACTTTTTAGAGGTTCGAAAGATCGACTTTTTCACAGTGACGGACTTTAATTTATGAGCCGTCATAGAACCCGTGTTGCGCTAAGCCAATTATTTTCGACGTTAATTCCTTTCTCTTGACTTGACGCTGTCAGCATGACAGGGTTCTATGGCGGCTCATTAAGTGACCGTACCAATATTGGCATTTTTCAAAAATGTTAGAAAGTAAAAATAATATTTTTTTAGCATTCTCTCCGTTCTCCGTCCGTCTCAGCTCTAGAACTAGTCTTCCAACTTTAACGGCCATCAGTTACGGCAAATATGACCAGCCCATTGCCATTTCAGCTTGCTAATTCGCAGAGCTATGACGGTAACTTTGGTTCTCTACCGTACACTTCGTTACGGGTGTATTATTTACTTAACAGTAATGGCGGCCGAGTTAAAACAATACCATAACACGACAGTGTTCGTGCGAGTGTACTCACCCTTAGCCACTTGTCGACGCACTTGGCGTGGAACTCGTGCGCACACGGCAGCACGCGCAGCGTCTGCCGCGCCTCGAACTCACACATGCACACCACGCACGACGTCTGCTCGCCTGCACACACACATGTTTAATAAATAAGTGTTCGGAAATATCGGTGAAACTACATTTGAAAATCATTATCAGACCCCGTTAGGCACTGGTCCCACCGCCGGCGAGTAAGCTATGAACTATCGGCTATTTTCTTCCCCAAGAAACGAACAAAAGATAATCGCTCCCGTGTAAATAAAAGAGATATATAGTTCCGAGTATAGCTCACTCGCTCAGCGATGAACTATAAATTTATATCTCTCTCTTTTATTTACACGGGAGCGATTATCTTTTGTTCGTTTCTTGGACAAGAAAATAGCCGATAGTTCATAGCTTACTCGCCGGCGGTGGGACCAGTGCCTTATCAATGGAGCAAATTTATTGCCATAATGTCATAGGGCTGTCACGCTGTAGACATTTCGTGTACGTATAACGTTATGACACACCCTTTCCTTGCAAGTGTGATGAAATAGTACATTATTGCCTAGGCAGGGAAGTAGGCAATTGCGGGCCGAGTATTGGTTTACTTATTTGGTAAAAATACGAAGCCCGCAATTGCTGTTCCTGCCAAGGCAAATATAGTGCTTTTCTCAAAAATCGCAAAAAAAAAATGTACTGGTGTAAAATCTTGAACTCATTTTTTGAATTGCATGCAAACAGAAACTTCACGTGAAAAAACCAACACTCTTTACCGCCTTTTTGTTTATGACAAGGAGAAACGAAACGCAAGCTTTGCTTTAAAAAACAAGCTATTCCAGACACAGATGAAAAAGTTATGTTTCGAATAAAATATTGATGTATAAGACTTGTGTCCTAATTTTATTATGGCCCTTTTCACATTTTAAAAAGTTACAAGCTAGATAGTAATGGAATTTGTATGTAACATTGCGGACTTGTGTAGCGAGCACGCAATGTTTTTTTTTCAATTTAAGAACTGTCAATAAACTATGTACTTAATTCGCGTCTCAATATGTAGATAGTAATGTCAACATTTCCGGACATTTTTGAGAAAAATATATTTGTGATTTCAGTTTCTCCATCGTTTTGACATTATAAAACTGAATATTGTTATAATTGACAAATACTTGATTTAAAAACCAAGGTTTCTGCAGAAATTAGGTTTCGATGAAATACTACATTCGATCAAATATGAGTGTCGATGTTTGAAGGGGATCCCAAGGCTCACCCTGGTGCGTCTGCTGGCAGAACTTGTAGCTGGGCAGCAGGTCGATCTCGTGGCGCGCCAGCCCGCGCGGCTTGGCCTCGCCGAGCCGCTCCGCCAGCGAGAGCAGCGCCTCGTAGTTCTCGGTCTCGGGCGAGTCGCCGCGCTCCGAGCCGCCGGCCGCCGCGCGCGCCTCCGCGTACGGAGAGAGTGGGAACATCGCCAGCAGGTTCAGGAACACCTGGGACAATAAAAGTTCGTTAATATCTGTGTACACGTCTAACTAGTGTCAAACTAAGCTCTAGGCTTGTAATATGGGTACTGGACAACGATCTAAAGAATTACATAATTAAAAACATCTAAGACTCAGGAATAAATATTCGCGCTCATCACACTAATATGGGAATCGAACCCAGGACTGCTAGCTTCGTAGGCAGAATCACTACCAACTTGGTTAACTGCGTCGTCAAATTTAATTTACCTGTATAAAAATTACGACCCTTAGTTTTTTAGTGTCAGAGCTCCCTTTCAGGCATACTACTAGTAGAATAACGTCTGTTACTAATTATCCTCGATCTATCAAATCCTGGTCACGGCACCGTAATACATACTAATCCTGGTCGCGGCACCTTTACAAATACACATCCTTTTCACGACTCTTTTAATGCACACTTTAATGACACGCCTAAAGCTTCAAAAGAAAGCAAAGACAATAGTCGAATTATTGTTTCGTCAGTCCTGTTCTGTCAAATTTTTTAGTAAAATTTTAGGTTCATCAAATTCTCGTTTTGTCAAATTATTGTCTCGACAAATTCGTTTCGCAAAATTTGGTCTCACCGAATTCTTCGTTCGAGAAGACAACCTCGAATTCTCGTTTAGTCAAATTCTTGTCTCATCAAATTCTCCACACATAAACACACGTAAAACATATAACACCCCTCCTTTATCGTCTGGTAGCTAGTTACTTGGTCTGTTTCGGCAGTCGCCCGGTGCCAGGGGTTGGCCAGCAGCGCCAGTACCTGGTAGGTGGGCGGCGGCGGCGGCAGCGACAGCGGCGGCGCGACGTGCAGCTGCGCGGGCACGTGCGACACGGCCGTGATCAGCCCGCCGCCCACGCCCGCGCCCGCGCCGCCCCCGGACCCGCCCTGCAACCAATATTAAATGTGTTACACAGGACACCTGATGGTAACTGAGGTGAGACCCATACAGATTTGAATTCTCAAGAATTAAATCTTAAGACTGAAATTCTTAATATGCAATTTTAAAACTGCAATCCTTAAACTCCAATTCTAAGATCAATCCAATCAGAATCTTATGAAATTTGCTAAAAACCCGAAGATGATTTAATATTACACACCCACCTGATGTTAAGTAAGGTCTAAAACCCATAGACATTTGAATTCTCAAGACTACAATCTCAGAACTGCAATCCTAAGACTGACCAGTCCTATTAAAACCTGACATTTGCTTAACTCGAAAACCCTAAGATAATTTAATATTAGACCACATATAAAATATTAGTCCTTCAAGTGCAAGAAAAATTAATTAGTCAAGAGCAAACCCATTAAACTTTTTTCTACTCGCGTAGTATGTGCTACTAACGATATCGCTATCGGTAGTCCAATGAGGTGCCAATGCAATGTGGTTGACATTTCATTATGAAACGTTCCACAATGCTGTTATTCGCACAGCAAATGGCGGGACTTAAAATTACAAAAAAAATCACCGGTATATTATCTAATGGCTAACAGCCATTCATCAAAGCAAAGAGATGGCATGTTTAAATAAAGTACCAGGAGCGCAGCGGTAATTAGGGCGTGCGTGGCGCAATTTAGATCGCAGGCGATGACGTAGCACGGTGCGGCGCACCGGAGGGCCTACGCGACACAGCGCTGATGACTCACACACGTCACAGTAGGTTACTTTTAATGTTAATGCACTCCTAGTATTTGATGTTGTAATTTTTGTTGTAATTTTTTCATTATAATAGTTTAAAAATTTGTACTACTTGTATCTCTTCCTCTATCTCTTCCTATCCCTTTGAGCTCATAGAAAAAATAATGTATGCAACTGTTCATAATCAGCCATTGAGACACTCATGCGTACCTATTATAGACTCGCACTCGTGTCTCAATGGCCCTTATTTATGATACAGTTGCATAAACTACTATTTTAGCATCGACCAAATGCGTGTCAGACGGAGCGGTACCAATGGTTTTTTTTAGATAGTCCACGAGACTAAGAGTCTAGACCGTCGTATGTACCTGCGTGTGTATGTGGTGTATGTGGTGCGTGTAGCGCGGCGGGTGGCGCACGTAGGGCCGCGCGCCGCGCGCGCCGACGCCGAGCGCGCCCACGCCGCCCACGCCGCCGCCGATGCCGCTGCGCCGACTCGCCACGTACTGTGAACAACATGATCATGTTGATAACTTTCATTTCTGTCATACATACATACATACATGGGCCCTGCAACACAGGGAATCCTAGCGCAGGACCCAAAACCATTGTTATGCCTTATTTTTTTTTTCTTCTGAATAATCATTTTCATTTTTTTTTCACATGCCCTCAAGCCTTCATTCCCAAAGTAAGGCAGAGCTACAGAATTACCAGCAACTCTAAAAACTTATTGCTGTCATACTTCTAAAATTAGTGTTACGCCGGTGGATTAAGGTGATCGTGATTTTTGGTGTTCTGGAAGCGTATTCACCATGCTAAAATTTTGTTTCAGTCCGTTTCAGATTATTAAAATTTCAACCAACTTGGCGTTGTTTTCAGGCGCCTCAAACATGTTTTCAGTCCGTTTCAGGCCGCCCTCTACCAGATTAAACAGTATTCATTACTTTGACTGTACTCACAAAACAATTACAAAACTCCTTGGTCGGAAGGGTAAAGAACCAGGTGTAAATCTACTCGTACATAGCGCTTATAGGGGCTTGTAACTCACGTGGTGGTGCGATAGCGCAGGCCGCGCGTGCTGCGGGACCAGCTCCAACGCGGCTCCCCGTGGCTGGAACAACAATCGAAGATAATTCACCCGAAATACCAGGGCCGAGAGATTCAAGGCGGTAAAAACCACCTGTTATCGTATTGACAACGTTTTGATAGCTCTTACTTACTTGATAGTAATGGCTGCTGAGAAAACAGTATCATAACAGGTCAAAGGCAATATGGTTTTTGCCGTCTTGAACAGAGGCCCAGTACAAACAGTTAAATATAGTCGTAATACTTGGTGCCGGGACCAGGATCACCGAATTTTTAATTTACGGAAAACGCAATAAAACACATTAGCAACAGGGTCCATGGCGTTGCACAAAATTCGTAGTCATATTTTCGACACCTTAATTTGTTGCTCCTTTTATATTTGTTATTAATTATGCTGTGGATTTTTATCAATAAATAAATAAATAATTATACTTACTTCAGTGTGCAGCAGTAGCGGCGCGTGATGCAATTCTGGCGCAGGCTGCAGCGGCGACAGCGCGCCGTCACCGGCGCCGTGTGCCGCATGCGCGAGGTCCAATCGTCCGCCTTCCGCGCGCTGTTATCAATAGATCGAGTCACAAAGGATCACCCTTACTCAACACTACGCCGAGAGTCCAGTGGCGCACTCATTAATTAGAAACAACACATGGCCGCAAGGTTAATTTTAAGGCGTTTGTGATAAGAGTACCGATCACAGATCTGTCGACCTTTTTAAAGGAGAAATTCTGGCAGAGAGCATCATATTTCGGGTAAACATAAAAAGACAATCTCACACAAATTTACCTGGTCAAAAACTAAGCTATAATAATAAAAAAAACACTGTTTTCTATAACTACGTACAAGGTTGAGACCTCCTATTAAGTAAAACAATACCTGTGTCAGGAGGTCTCGCTCTTTCTCGGATTATACTTAACTTTTTACGTTGCGAACAATATAAGTTCTAGGCTAACTAACTAAACGTCAAACATACTTAGACATACTTTAATACATCCAAAACTCAGAAACCACTACTGACGCTTGTCACACAAATATTTTCCTTATTTATTTTACAGTACGTGGCGATGTACGTTTCCATACTAACCTGTGTATGCGACATGTAGTGCGGGGGTGAGGCGAACGGCCCGCGCGGGGGGTACTGCAGACCAGCGTACACGCCGCCCATCTGTGGGCGTCATTCGTCAGTGGGGGAAAGAGGGGAGGGTGGACCATAGCTCAACTGATATGGGCCTGCTTGACGGTCGCAACCTCCGACAGACCGAGGATATTTTGCTTAAGTCAACTGTCTACGCGGTCGGTCTCGACCAAGGTTACGTTGTGGGAAGGGCTTGTTGTCGACCGTCTCGTAGGCCCTTTACTCAAACTCTTCAAGGACATTCAGTGCTAATAGCTAGGTAGATAAGTTACGATGAAACGTCTAATATAGAGCAAACTTTAAAAAACCCAAGAAATGTTTTGATATGGTTTTTATGTATGTTAAACGGTAACCCTAACATAAGATCTAATTTTCTTCCCGACCGTTTAATTTGTCGAAAAATTCAACTATACTAATATTATACATGTGAAAGTAACTTTGTCCGTTTGTTACGCTTTCGTGATTTTAATGAAATTTGGTATGGAGATAATTCTAACCCCGAGGAAGGACATAGTGTAGTTTTTACCGCGGGTAGCGAAAAACGACTTCTACGTTGTTTTGCCACTGAATGCTGGAGAGTTTGAGATGGTACCGATCTGGCGCAACCGGTAGGATATGTATACAGAGTTGCCAACTGTTATAAGTTATTTTATATGCTTGAAACTCTACGTTACGGATTTTTAAAGTTTATATTATTATGTTAGGGATATTTTTAGGAACTAGTAATCAGATAAAAAAAAATGATTTATGGGTACACGGCTACATTATCCCTGACTTATATAGGCTATATTTTATTTGGTTTAAACTGATATACAGGAATAAGAAAAAACCGGCCAAGTGGGAATCGGTTTAGCACACGAAGGGTAACCGTATCAATGTACAATACTACGTTTTTTAACATTATTTGTTATAGCTGCTATAGTAACACACACTCTGTGATGAGTCTAGCTATTACGTATAAAAGATACATCCCTGTGACAGACGGCCAGACAGCGTAGGCTTGTCTCGATTTGATATAAAATGCATAATTCGAAAGACAAAAATATAAAGAAATCGATGTCAATATATTTTTTATAATAAGTATCGCAATAATAGTCTCATACAACCATCAAAGTTTAATCCTATTTTCTTTAGATATTTTTACATACTAATTCTTATTAATTTAGTTGCATTGTATTTATTTTTTGGCAGCACTGTATACGTATCTCTACCATCAGCAAAACAATTAGAACTATGGTCACATCCCTTTTCTTATTATTATGATATATGGAATAAACATAGTCGCGTAACACCCAAATTCTATTATACCTTGTATATTAACTCTGTCAATCTATAATCTATAAGGTTTCGGGTTTAACGAGAAAATGTTTAAACCATAGAGTAAATAAACCATAAACCAAAAATGGCAGGGTTAGGGCGGTATTCAGCGAGGCGTGGCTAGATTCTCGTCTCGTTCATTAATAAAAGAAAAGTATAACATTAAGTATATACACAATAAAAAATATACACAGTTAGCGAAACAGGACGCAGCTATATTTAAGAAAGAGGAAAAGAGATCTAGTTTCTAGTATAAAACAATAATTAGAGTTTTTAAAGTATTATTAAAAGTATTTCTTCGCCAATTATCAACCGATTTTAACGATTAATTTTTTTTCATGAGATGTAAATGTCAAGGTCCAAATTTTGTCAAGATCTGGTCAAAGGATCTATGGAAAGTTAACCGAACTTCTTAATTATAATCTGGATGATATAATTTGGTTCATTGTTTTTTAAACATTTGTATTATGTTCTGTAACTTTATCAAGGCCACAAAAATAGATCCTTAACGATTAAAGATTAGTGTCACTTGAAAGGTAGAGTAGTAATTAACAGACCAAATAAGTGTGTTTATTAAAATATTTTTTTATACTGAATAAATATTTGGCAGGAAAGGGCTAAGTGAACAAATAAAAAACAATCAGAAATATGGAAATACGTAAGTATTATATTTCTACTTCAATAGATTTTTATCACTTTTTATATAAATAAAGAGTCGTAGAAAGATAATACCTGTGTTATAATTCAAATACAATAATTACATAATAATGTTGAAACTAAAGAAATAAGTGTCAATAAATATCTTATAGGCACGAAATCATAATAATATGAACGAGAGAAAAACCTAATGCATTAAAATAGAAATTAAACGATTTCAGCGCCCAGAGTTAATCACCGCAACCCTTAAAAACTCACATAAAAATAACAATAACATAATTTTGTTACGTAACTCGCTTCACAAGGAGCATACTCGTAGGAAACAGCCAAGTTCTAATAATGAAAGCGACCAGCCAAATATTTTATGTCATATCTTAAAACCAATCTACAAAATACCAAAGCTTGAGTTGCTAGCGGCCAAAACGGTAAATAAATGTGGCAAGTTCCGCCTAGTGTGGCCCGACGCGCGGCGCGTCCGGCGCGCTGATTGGCCGAGGCCGGCCGAGCGGGCCGGGCCACACGGGGCGAAACGCGGACGTGAGGAAATCATTATACACGTAACACGGAACACATTCACAGGGTATCCAAAAGTGAGGAAGATCGAGCATGCGGTACACGTAATAGTAATAAAATACAATTTAAACGTGGGGTTAGTCTGCGGAAAATATTTGGGGGGTCGCAATCGACCGGCTCTACAGGGGCTCATTGCAATGCGTATCGTATACACTTATCACTCTAAGAAAATAATACGTATTTAATAGCAACATACGTTACGAAATAAGTTACTAGATGTCGCTAGCAATCTACGCGTCATATTGGGAGATTTCTTAGTAAGGTCAGACTAAAGCAAGATATACCAATTGCAAATTAAAATTAAATTGGTCTAGCAATTTGAAAAAAATAAAGTCATATTTTACTGAGGTCATGTTAGGCTGGTTAGGTTCCTCTTGAGCTGACCTACCTCCGGTGTCACTATGGCGTGGTACTTTTGGGACACCCTGTAGAGTCGACATTTTGCATGAGTAACTTTTTTTACGTAGTCATAGTCTAATCTAACCTACGTAATTAACGTTTAAGATTATCCTGAGAACATCATGGTTTCAGCAGAATATAGCGTTCGACGAAATGAAATTCGATAAAACGATGTTAAAGTATACGAAGCAATTCACATCACATTATAAATGATATAATCGAATCGTGGAATGCCATAAATGATTGAGCATGAGAAGTTTTAATATTAATATCGGCTCCATATCTTCCTATAGTCTTACTATACTGTGAAAACTCTCGTCATAATTACTAGACATTTGACGTGTAAAGCCTTTGACAACTAGTCATATATTAATAAACTCATTAACCACATTGCAAAGAGCCCCTATCTATAACATATCCCATGTCAGCACTAAACGTACGCGATATGTACAGTACAGGACGAAAGTATGAGCTGTGATGCATGCTAACCGCGTGCGACTATACTCGGTCGGGTATTACAGGAGAAAAGCTGCCCTGCTAAGACAAATGGACGTATCTCTGACAAAACTCCTGTAGCAAGTGCAACCTTATTACTAACGGGAGAGGGTTGTATCTGCTTTAGCTGTTGAGTTTGAGATATCGCCTTTTGGCTTATGAGGGCAGTAAGGCAGGCCACATAGACGGCGGTAGAAAAAGCAATCACACAGCTAGAATAGGCTTCAAGTGTGTTTTAATACCTACTTATAGCGTCTCGCTTCTACTGCAATAACGTCTTGTATGAAGAAGACTTAAATTATTAAGTACGCTTCACACTTAACGCATCACGGCTGAGCGCGTCAGCGTTATGCTAGACTTTAGTAGCTCTAACGCGGACCGTTAAGTGTAAATCGTCCTTAACAATTTGGGCGCCATTAAAATCATACCCAGGTTTCTTGACGTATTTAAATGATTGTAATTATAACAAATGTAAGCTGAGTCACTGAAACAAGAGACTTATTTCTTTATCAGCTGAGTTAGCAAAACAGTTTGATACGTTTACAATATTTAAATACCATAAAGAAACAATAGTAACCTTTGATCAAAATTAGTTTTAGTGAAGAAAAACAGTGAGATGACGTCACAAAGCCATCTGTTTGACCTATATCCCACTTTCTAGCTATACACTAAAACCAAAGTCAATACTAAAACAGGCCGTATATTTCCGTTAATAACCGACCGTGTAGAGAAGCCATTTGAACGGTGTTCTCGAAAACAAATGTGTATTTATCGAAACAAAGAGTCGTTCAGAAGTGTGAGATGAATCAACATCGATGCAGCGGCGCGGGCGCAACCGTATTACTCTCTAACGGACCAATGATATCCACGAAAAATTCCATAATACTTTGACCTCTGCACACGTTGACACTGGTCTTAACTAGAGCTAAAAATAAGCTGGTTTTTGCCCGTAGTATCAACAAACACATTTAATATTTTGAAATTCGGCGAGGAACTCAACGTGACAGCTAAGAAAGTAACACAGCTGATCAAAGCGCAGTCAAACCACGCGTGCCTATTGGTCCGCTGAGAAATGCCGCGCTCCGATTGGCCCGCCGCCGCTTCTAGTCAAGCTGTGCGCTAGGACACAAGACGTGATGCTACAGCCCACCGTTACCGCGCACTCAACGCACACCATCCAGCGTGCGTTCTAGTCCCAATATGCTTAAGAAGAAAACGATCTGGAGCCTTATACTAGAGGAAAAGCGCAGCACGATTCACACAACGAAACATAGCGATTTAATATTTAAACATATGCAGTTACAAATGTATCAATAAAAAAGGATCCCATGCGCCCCGCCAAGTGTGAATGGTGCTTAAAAGACGTCAGCCGACTGAATTTGTTAAGGTTATTCAGACTTAGCAACACTTTAGTTACATAATAAATACACTTTAAAAAGTACATTATTTCCTTATGGAATAAGTTAAACGCACTTTATAAAACTTACAAAGTATATTACCGGTCCTACAATTCATTCCTATATGTGTTTGATACGATATGCATGTGAAAATTAGGGTTGTGTGCGTAAGTGCGTACACACAAGCTTCTACTGAGACAGTAAGACTTTTTTTATGCCAACTGACTTTAAGTGGGATCTGAGACCCATAGACATATGCATTCTAAAGACTTCAATCTTAAAACAGCAATTCAAAGACTGCAAAGGAATGCCTCTATAGGTAAGAAGTGGTAGCAATTGGACGTTGCACGAGGTCCTACCACAACTGGCACGGTTTGCTCTTTTCTTTAAATGTATGACTTCAGGAACCTGCATACTCAATAATCAAAAAAGCATTTCAATATCTCTCTTCTATTCTTGCATCTTTAATTGTGATAGAATAAGATAAAGAACGTAACTTCAGTCAGTATTTTTTTAATAATTAAATCGAACGTCAGATAGAGTTTCCCACTTCCATCAAGTATCTCGTCTTAAACAACGTGCTTATAATAGTTATGATATTCTGTTTTATATGAATAAAGCATTTTGTCACTATCACACTTACCCACTAGTCAGAAAGAGACTGATGTATAATCTAGAATTATCCACAGTGATAAACCATTATAGGACTGTGCAAGAGTGCAACGCAAGGAAAGTTCATTTTATTTTATTTTTATGGCATAAAGAAGGCAAATAGGCCACCTGATGGTAAGTGAGATCTGAGATCATAGACACATGCATTCTGAAGACTAAAATCTTAAGACTTCAATCTCAAGACTGCAAATGTAATGCCAACCCTAAACGGACCCTGTACAAGGTCCTACCACCACTACGTTTATTCCAAGCCTTTACAATCCGGGCATGCATATCGTATCAGTCCTAACAGATAGCAACAACGTGCCGTGACGTCACCATCCACCATTATTCGACATAAGTCTGGACATGAAGACTTATGGCCACTAATGGCGTCAAAAAACCATTAAACCCTATGGGTAGCACCTTCGGTAACCCTATCTGATCGAGGACTAACAAAAAACACTAAGGGGAGAAAGACAAAAACTGATGCTACCGGGTATGTACTTCAGTTTTTTAAATATAGGTATGTTTTTGGCTGCCAAGTGCCTAAAGTTCAAGTCTAGTCCTTAGTTTGGGCCTAGGTCAACTTGTGTCTGATATTTATTTATTTAGATTGATATCTATTACACAAACCGAAAAAAAACTAGCTACCATGCTAGGAGCCCGCAAATCTAGGATTACATAAAAGGATGTTCAAAGACTGATAAAACTAGATGATTTTAATCGACTTGACAGAATTGAGCAGAACATTATATTTTTACAATAACCTATTTATCATCAATTTTTACAAAATAAATTCTAGTATACGATCCACCAAGTTCCACCTAGGCAGACCAGAATTTCAAAAGAGTCTGTCTTTCTTCTCAGTTTTCCGGTATTTGATCGGATAGGGTTACCGAAGTAACCCATAGGGTTCAGGTATATCATATCTATAACATATTAAAATCGAAAATAAAAACAGATGATAGACAAAAGCAGTACCGTTCACAGCACGCTATCACAAAGTAAAACACGCAACGACGCTCCTTACCATACCTGCTCTCTATTTCACCATCTTGACAATGAAACAGGTGACAATTCGGTATACATTGTAAAGTTAACTCGTTGATACATAACTGGGTTTCGTATAAGCTGCGCCATGTACACAGAAAACATTCATTATGGCCGTATAAAAACGGACACAGTTCGATCCAGATCGCAATAAAAAGGGCATAAATCATACACAGAGTCATTGACTTATGCCCTTTCGCTTGAATTTCGAAATATTTATTCATTTTTATACTAAGGAAACAGAAATTAGGAAGAGCAAGGCAATCGTCGCAGTGAATATATTACAAGAAACTTAAATTACAACACGTAGAGTTCGCATCTCTAAAACTAGATGAAGTAAATCTTCAATTTGAAATTCTTATAAAATTCCTTAATTATTTTTCACGGAGCGTTCAAAAATAGTACATAACATACCTATGATGGTAAAATAAAGAAAGTTTCAGATGTTATACTTGACTCCCGAAAGCGAGAGTGATAAATTGTCGATATTTTTACTACAGATTTTAGAAAATCATCTTTGTCTCATATACTTTCGTTTTAATCCCCACATAACAACGCCTCGTACTTAGATCTTATGCCACATGTGTACCTACATAAATCTAAAATAGGCAACACCAGTACAACTCGTTCTTTTTATAAGAAGTTTGTCTTCCATATCCTACATTAATTTTCCGTGCAAAATAATTAAATAAATCTTCAAGTAAATAAACACTGTGTATATTATTAAAAAATATGGTAGAAGACATTCCCAAAAATATGCATACAGTCTTGTGGACATATATTCGAAAATTAATCCTCTAGCATAGTCTTTGATTGTACACCAAATAGTTTTAAAGGTGCGACACTGTAAGTTCTACCCCAAGCGCCACACCCGAAGCGTCACTGGATTTAGGGCGGCGTCATAAGAAAACCTAACAATAATAAAACTAAAGCCGTTACGCAAATTGACAGGTGTTAAGAATAGTGTAAAGAGGAAAATGGTTTTTAATCTAAAAAGCTAGTGCTAAATTTTAAACCGAGAAATTGCTTGGTCACATATTAACCCTCCGTCCACTAGGATCCATTGATAGGATCCATTAAAGGGATCAAGTGGACTTTTTGTACATTCAAATCCATTAATGGAGTAGAATGCGCTTTAATGTACACTCAAATCCATTTGGAGTCATTTACACTTTTTAATAGGCTGGGATTCATCAATGGATTATAATATACTATGAAGTCTACAAAGATCAATATATGGATTCTATTAAACTCTTATACTACAACGTCTACCAAGTATCCATCAATTGATGGATCCTAGTGTATTCAAAGTTTAATAAAATCCATTGTTGGATACTAATATACATATAGTAGTGTACTAAGATCCATTGATAGATCGAAGTGTAATCAAGAGTGCAACAGAATCCATTGATGGATCCCAGCGTATTAAAGAGTGTACATACACCATTAATGGATTTGAATGTACAAAAAGTCCACTTGACCCCTTTAATGGATCCTATCAATGGTTCCGAGTGGACGGAGGGCAAAGAAGACTACTGTATAGGTCTGAGGGCTTAGGCATGTAACGTAAACGCTAGCGATTTTAGAAAACTGACAAAATGTATCGAATTGACGGCCGACGATTTAGATCGTCTGCTTACGCCAATCCTCTATTTTTTCTGTTTTTGAAATTCGCTGATGTAACGTAGTCGTTAGTCTAGGCACCTGTTTTAAATTAGAAAGACAGTGCGTCTTATTCGAAAGTAACCTCTATATGTATTGCATTAAACCGCATTCAAATGGAACGGCAACTCCAAATTACAAAATTCGAAATTTCGCGGACCCATTTATTTTTCTCGACATTTGTGAATTAATTGCGAGAAAGAGACTGAGCTAGCGAAATTTTGAACGTCCGTTTTTGGAAAAAATAAAATCCTGACATGTGTGAGATCAGTTACTAAAGGGTTTAACAAACAATTGAATAAAGAGCTTAGGGAGTCAATTTTAAAGTACCATTCTATTCGACATTTTAACAGAAAGCAAAATTTTCTATCCTTTCATCTGAAACCAAGTTTTTTTTTAAATTGAGTTTAAATAGTACCAGGAACTCATAACGATCAAAGCGTTTACATGTTTGTGAAAGTATCTTATAGTAGTATGAGAGTTGAAGATATCAATGTGCCTCTTGCTCATACTCGGTGAGTGCGAGCGAGAGGTTTATACTGTAATGCCGTCCAAAAGAAAAACACAGTATAATAATGAGGTCCATGTGCACATACTGCCCTTTTACTTTGGAAGGCAGAGACAACAATTTTCGTGCAGATACCAATACAACCAAGTTCATAGGGGCTCTATTCTACTGGGCAAAAACCATATCGCCTTTGACATGCTATCGTATTGTCAACATTACGATAGCTCACGCCGAGCCGAGTTAAAACCATACGATATCATATCAAAGGCGATATGGTTATACCCAGTAGAATTAAATAGAGCAGCGTGGTATTAAGTACCAGGAGTACATGGTGCGTTGGTAGGTGTTTAGTTTGACACCTGTCAATTTCCGTAGCGGCGTGCGGGGTCGGGCTACTGCGCTATAAGTGTTAGTTACATTACTATAATAGCGACACGGCTACGAGCAAGGAGCGCAGGCGCGGAATTATAGTGAGAAGTATGTTTTGGCATGCGGACTTGGTAAGGACTTGAGAAAAACAAAATGGAGTCTATATTATGGGTACTTACGATATGAATACGTTATCTTTTTAATTATTAGATAAATACATATGTTTCTGTACAGTCGCCGTTCAATATTTCGGGACGTATAATTTAATTTAATTTAAATTTTGTTTTTAAGCTACTTGTATTTTTCAATATATTTAATGACGAATTTGCCATTATGGATCAAAATGTACAACATATTTTCTCATTATGGATCCAAATGTACAACATATTTTCTCATTATGGATCCAAGTGTACAAAGTCAATTTTATGCTATAAAAAGATGGATCCAAATGTATAAAAAACCTATCGAGCCATTAATGGATGCTGCAGGCTTATAAAAGAAAAAGCAATAGTTTTAGAAGCGAAACAAACTAGGTTCATTAGGATTGGGATAGTAAAAAGAGATAATTTTCCGCCGTTGTTATTAAGAAGCATTTCATGTAATAAGATTTATTCTAGAACAAATAAGCAAGGAAATTATGGGACGAAATGAGGGCAGATACAACGTTAACATATAAAATATATCCTTTAAATTCGACATAAAACCAGATAAGTATATTTTTTATTTAAGGAACTAAAACACATCAAAACCAAGACAAAGCCCGCATGCCTTTTTGAATCCTATATTCAACATAGCCTTCGGTGATAGATATGTATGAATGATTAAATTAACAAAACATTTTGTCAAATATATTAATTTTATATTATATTTAATGCTTATTGAAAATTTAAAATACTATGGTTAGCTCACGAGTTCCTCATTACATTTTATATTTTTCAAGAATCAAAAGTTAAAACAGAAAGGTACTATTTTGGCTAGCGAATCAACATTGAATTTTGAATCTCAATTAAAAAGTCAATTAGTCAAGAAATCATTACTCACATATACGATATCGTCGGTGGTACTGCAATAATGCGTAACTAACAAATTCAATAAAGTGCAAAATACACCTAAGCACGTAAGTCAGTAAGGTACATTTTGCAACTTATTGAATGGGTTAGTTAAGCGGGATTGCAGGATCACCGACGATATTGATTCTAAATCGTCGATATGGTTGTATTTTACCATTTAAATGAAATAAAATAAACAAATTTTCATTTTTAATACATTTGACTCAAAAATTTCATCATTACTCATCCATAACAGCACTCAGAAACTGATCTCTAAACACGTCAAGTCTAAAACATTCCTGGGACCTGCATCTAAAGATCAGTTTAACACCCTAAGACCACGTCGAGTAGAGCTCTAGTCTTCCCTTCAAAAAAGCAAAAAGCACTATAAGTTTATGAAGTCCTTATACATATGTCACCTTTTGCTTTTGCAGAAGAAGTCTATGTATTCTTTTAAGGTAGGGTAATCGGCACCTGCGCTCCAGTTACAATGCCTCATGCTCTCCATGCGTCGATTAGTGTTAGAAGCCTTAACTTTACCCCTGAGGCGGTGGTGCAAGCCTACTCTGATAAAACTATCTAGTTAAGTTGTTACAAGATAAGTGTGTTGTGTATTAAACTATTAAAAGACTAAATAAACGTTTAGCTTAGTTTTATATCTTAAATTTAGCTTTAATTTGTTATTTTTATAGTTGTAATTTTATGAGTTGTGAAAATGTGTTTAGCGAAAAAACCTATAACCCATCTATAAGCTAATAGAGAAAGCAAGAGGAATGCGAATTTATAAATGCCGTTATTTATCGCTAACCTAATATTTGGGAACTGTCCAATTATCCAGAATAAAATGTACTCTATGTTTGTCTCCAACTATAAACAATACTTTTATTAAATTGGCGTTGAATTATAAATACGGATTAAACAAACAAACAAATTAATTAGAATTGTCTTAATCAATTTCAACATTGAGTGGCGACTCTGCCAGTTCTCCATGCGGCACGCAGCGCGCCAGCCAGCAGGGAAATATTACACTCTATGGTTCCCCAGTTACTACAATTCCAAGGTCATTATTAATGACTAACCTTGGACACTAAGTCTGTTTTTTAGAGGTTAGCAAGTCTATTTGTGCAGCGGCATTATTATACTAGGAGCCAATAGCGTCGTGCGGTCAGAATACAACCAATCACAGCTCAGCAAGCTTGGTGCACTTTATCGGTTGAACCGATAAGGTTTCCTCAGTTATGTCTATTGTATATTAATCTTATTTATATATTTATTGTATGTGCAATTCTGTTCTAAGCGTGATGTTAAAAATTTAGTTTTTTTATATAGTGTGAAGAAGCATATTAAAGTTTTGATTATTACAATAATATAAAAAAGTTAATTTTAATTTTCTTACACTTATTACAAAACGAACTATACTAAGGAAAATCGAAGCAAATAACGAGTAAAATTCAAAGATTATAACACTAACACTCTTAAATCCACACTTAAGATAAAATTAAAATTATATCACACAAAAATAGTTTTTAATATATAGGTTAATTTAAAACTATCAGTCGGCCAACAATACATAACATGATATATACAAAAACAGTAGCATTCACCCCAGCGTATTAAAAACAGGGCACAAATAAGCTGACCTTATCCACCACCGCCTCGTGTAAGCTTTAAGGCGCTTTAACCACAATATAAGTAATACAACTTGGCCGGCTACAAGAACCACCAACGTATAGTTTTCGATGCTACGTTAGAACAAAGACAAAAGAAGTAATTATAGAGAATATGTAACTTTTTCGATAGTATCTAAGTCTACTTGATTTTCGCGCATTAAGCCGGGGCCTCCATTTTACTAGGTAAACCATACTACTTCTGATATTATGTTATCGTATAGTCAACTTTACGATAGCTATTTACTTGACAGTAATGGCGGCCGAGTTAAAAATAATACCATAACACGTCAAAAGCAAAATGGTTTAACGGTGTCGAATAGAGGCCCATGGTCTCAGATGGCAAATTTCGATAGTTATTTACAAATCCAATAGGTTAAGTATGCTTTGGGCCTTTCATTATGACATTTAAATTTGCCAGAAGGGATACTTAAAAAATATTTATAAATGATGATGTTAAGTTAACAATCGCCTCTCATGTACTTATTTCTAGCAATCATTTGAAAGGATTTTTTAACTGATTTGTGTTTCATCGGATACGGAAGTTAAATTCACCATTGTTATTTCTTTCATCTATGATTCTATGAGTCACGTAGCATGACTTCTCGTATGCGTATTCTCTGTAGAAAGTTTAGCCTATGTATTACTTATACTGTTTCAAACATACATTCTAAGATATATTGATGATAAAGACTAAAAATATTACCAACGTCTTAGCAAGAAATAAGTTTCATTCGTTTTAAAAAAGCCTAGTACTAACTCGTCGGTAAAAACGACTATTTCAAAGCGTATTTGCCAAACCTCGTTGGTTTTAAACAGGACTTGAACTTGGGTCATTCTTTAGAATGCCACATATTTAAATGCAAGATACTTTATAAATCTTGACAATAGCTTCACCTTGCTAACAAATGTATATATTTCGAAATTAGCTATTGCCACAAACAAATAAACTGAAATATTCCACATTTTAGAATAGAATAATACAAAGTTCCAAGGATCGTATTATCAAACTGATATTGATTAAGATCCCGATTTAAGAAACGACAAAGAAAACATCAAGGGTCTCACAAGATCGAATTTCAATTACTGTTTCGTTTCTCCGAATTTTCATAAGTTAATCATTTTTTTAAACCATTACTAGATAGTTACAAAATTTACCCAACCTAACCTACAGGTTCTGTAGGTATCTTTAAACATTTTGAAAAGATAATAACTAAAAAAAAACCTACAGTTGGGAATCGAAACTGAACTGTAGAATAACAAACTTCAACTCATAGAATACTGTCATCGCTGCCGCGTCGTAACAGTCAACCTCACTCCCTAAGCAACCAAACTAAATTGATCACTATCATCAATATCTTATAGAATGCACGTCAAAAACTCCACAACGCCAAATCCCCAAGTGTCAATCCCCATTCATCGGGCCAAATCGGTCCCGGGCTGTACCTGGTATCTGAGCGGCAAGCTGGGCAGCACGGCGGCGCCCCAGAGCTCGCCGACGCCCGCCACCTGACACGTTACTCGTCAGCGCGCAACGAGCGAAGCGAGCGCTACGCGCTAGTTGTCGGTGCCGCTTTTAGGTATTTAGATTGGATTGTTTTTGAATTGACTTTAAATATGTCACGCTGTTGAGCAAAGGGCTGTAATGTTTTATTTTTGGGTCATGGAGAAGCCAAGCCAAAAAAGTGAAAGTTGGGTGAACAGGGTATCCTCTGGGTGACCTCGCTTCTACGTCGACAAAATCTTCATCCTCCAAGGGTAAGAGTAAGTCAAGAGACTTATTTAGAGTTATTTATTATTATTAAAAAAAATATTTAAAAAATGCCACCTAATGTTTATTGGGATCTGATACTAATAGACATTTCGAGGAAGAAGAAGCCACACCTCATATCTACATTAAGTTACAGAACTAAATAATCTTAACTACATAGTCGACTACGTTGTTCAGATTATTTAATTCTGCAAGCATATAGGAGGTATTGCTTTTTCTTCCTCGATTTGCAATTTTTAGAACTGCAAATGCATTGCCAACATTTAGAAATAAGATGGAATGAAACTAATCATTTCACCGGTTGTCTTATCTCCACGCCGGAACAGAAATATTAATATTAGATAGTAAATACTTTTAAACTGAAATGACGAAGTAAGTCAATGTCACTTGTGCCACCGATATTTTTTTAAGGTCATCTCAAATCTAAAAGATTAAGACAATAAAAGATAATTTGAGCGAATAACATGAATTGAACCTTTATAGTAATTCACATTTCACTACAGAGCTTTATATTTTAGTGCTGTTAAGTTTTATGATTGAATAAATGAATTCACGCTGGATATTCTTTCTCACTTTTTCTTTGCAATGTTGTATTACCACCGTGTTAAAGAGCTCTGTCGTGGCAAATGTACTGACTGCATGTAAAACCGACCTGTTCTCGCAATCAATCTTCTAATATTTAATCTATACGAGACCTTAACTCAGCAGTGGGACATAAGTAATCCAACTTTATCACTTATTATTAGCTTCACCAACAACTAGATCCGTCAAATACTAAACTTAACTTAGAAAATAACTTAACATAACTCTCTTAAATTATACGCTATGCCCAGACACATTTTGCATCCCATCACACGGCGAACAACTAAAAAAACCTACACTTGTATGTTCTTAAGTTGACAATGCATACAAATTATTTTGTCAGTGTTATACGGAGTGTGTTTCTTAACCGCATTTTTAAGCAATTCCATCTATATTTTGTTAGGAATATCATGCGCTAAACTAAGAAAAACGTATTAAATATCTCTCACTTTAGCGAATAATGTTTCTAATAAAACGATAAAGCTACTTTTAAATACAATGTGTTAAAACCAACTCCAACAGAATCTAAAATCAGGACCTGTTAATGGACATAAATGGACTTTTTATGAATGGATCCACGTGTGCCAAGTCTACTAGTTATAAATAGATCCAAACGTCCAGTTATAACAGTTCCAAATGTACCAAGAGACCATTTAAGGACAGAAATGGACTATTTATAAATGGATCCAGGTGTGCAAAGTCACCTGGTTATAAATGGATCCAAATGTACAAAGAGTCCATTCGAATCCAATAATGGACACAAATGGACTATCCATAAATGGATCCAAGTTTACAAATTGGACTTGTTATAAATGGATCCCAATGTACAAAGCGTCCGTTTAAGTCCATTAAAGAATGCTTTAGTTCCAGCATTTTTTCTTATAGATATCACCGTATGGACCCATAAAGTTTACGATACACTGTATTTTTCACGTGTAAAATCTATTGATATCCCCAACGACCTATCACTTGGAGAGTAATGGTGTAAACTCAAAACCTACGTGTGTGTGTCTTCCTCGCGAGTCTGTAGACATATTACTCACATATTTTAATAGTCGAATCACTTTCGTACCTTTTCGCATTAACTTTAAAACGACGAGATACAAAGGTGGTAATATAATTATGAGAAAGTCGCAGTTGATATTTTTAAATACAGGATATATTTTGATATATTATTATAGTTCAATAAATCCTCGTCTTAAATTCGACTTCTAATGTTACCTTAAAAGAAGGTTTTCGTTTAAGCCCTACTACAATATAGATTTTATAATTCCGTTCTGAAGTCAAACTTAAATTTAAAATCAATATAAAATCATCCAATTTTGCAATCGAAACTCTAGTTTATTTAATGAAGATGTTTCCAAATACCTATCCCTAAGTTTTCAAATATGTATTAATAATAAATCCGTTAAAATTTTATTCCCACTTTTCCCGTGGGATCGAGGGAGATGCAGTTTTATCCTGAGATATAGTTTCATATTGGAGTAATTAGTTTGGTTAATGGTAAAATTTAATTCTAAAAAGAAACTGCTGATTTTTTTGTGGCATTTTATGCGCAGCAGACGTCAGAATTGTTAAAAAAAGACTTAACCGAACTTTTTCCATAACTGAATCTAATAAAATAAATAAAAGAGGTACTCAATTTACCTCGATAAATTTATTCCACGTTCCTTATCTAAGTGTGACTTTTTGAATATAATACTTAAATTTGCAAGGCAAATGTGAATAGGCTTTTTTCCGGGAAGTGTATACCTCCCTCGACCTCGACGTCACTTAACATCAGGTGATACTGAGGTCAAACGCAAACCCATTTTTTATTACAAATGCATTAGGATCACATTGTGATCCATTTTATTCATCATCATCATGTCAGCCGAAAGACGTCCACTGCTGGACATAGGCCTCCCCCAAGGCTCTCCACTCAGACCGGTCTTGTGCTTTTCGCATCCACCGCGTTCCCGCGATTTTTACAAGGTCGTCACTCCATCATGTTGGAGGCCTACCTACAGCTCGTCTCCCGATCCGCGGACGCCACTCAAGAACCTTCTGACCCCATCGGCCATCAGTCCTGCGAGCAATGTGCCCCGCCCACTGCCACTTAAGTTTAGCTATTCTTCCATTTCATTATTTGTCTGTTTTTTTACTGACTAATAGAGAATGCCATTAGGCATTATTCTTCGAATGGATTCATTTATATAACTATATCTCAGTACACCGCACCTCCCCTCCCCCTGCCCCTGCGGCCCTCTCTCAACATACCTGCGTCCGCTGGTCGCGGTGCGGATGAGGATGCTGGTGCGGATGCGCGTGCGGATGAGAATGAGGATGGTGCGCGTGCGCGTGGGGGTGGGGGTGGGGCCAGCCCACGCCGCCGCCGAGCGCGCTGAGGCGCGCGCGGGAAATCTGAAATATTAGAAGTGGAACTTTAGTGTTGTATTGTATATTTATGTAGATTGAATATTACAAATAAAACGATACAAAAAATAGAGCTGTTAAGAGGTGCCGCCAGGAGCAGAATGCGCGTCACCATATGAACATCAAACCTTAGCCAGTCGGTTAAAAAGCCGAAAAAACTTCCTCGGCTATCTCCCGTCAACGACGCCCCAAACGCCCGTTCTCGTCCTTGGGAAGAGGAACATTCTCTAGCTAGCTTTACTTTCCTCCACCCGTGGAGGGATTTCCTCCTGGTCATTCATCAGTTTATCACCGTGGCTCACGAGCATATCACTCAACAGACTCCGCGCCGAGAAAGCTTACACCGCCGAGGACCACTGCAGCTGCGGCGCTTCACCAGTCCATGGCGCATCTCCTGCACTGCCCGCGTGCTCAGATACCTGCACGCGGCAGGACCTATATGACGCCACTAACAACGCCGTTTACGAGGCAGAATATTGGTCAGCTCGCCTCCAGGGACCGGAAAACAACTTTATTTGATTAAGTCTATAGATCGGGTAACTACATGATTATGCTCTACCAACGTTAGGGCATCCCGATCGATAGGCTTACCCTAATGATATGGAAACTGCTTCGAACTAGTTAACTACTACTATTGAAGTAACTAATTTCGTGAGGGTTTTGGATTTAAGCACAGCATTACGTTTGTGTTACCCTATCAATTCTCCCTCTCAATTGACTCTGTTACGCAGGTTCGTGTGGTTTCAAACCAAAGTAGTGCAAAACTATGTTGTATGGATTTCGCGTAGAGATTAAAATAACTTGAAGCCGTTCAATAAACACTTAAAAGGGAAAGCCTAACGTGGGTTTTAAGGAATTGGTATGTGCTTAGTCGAATTAATTGTATCATATTTCATAGCTTTTCATTTGGGTAAGTCGATGATATGCGTACTGCATCGTTAGGGTTTTTAAAAACCAGTCAATCAAATACCCTATCGGAAACCCTTTAAATGGTGAACGGTTTTGGTCCCTGCTCACATCTAACACGCCGTCGACCTGAATAATATCCCCTAATAAATACCTGGTTCATGTCGAGGAGAAGCGGTGCGTGGTGCTGCTCGAGCACACGCTCACGCCATAGAGGAGCTCCTCCGCCGCTGACGTAGCGCACCCGCCGGCTGCAACAATAGAGGTTGAATGATGCTAATAGGTGGCGTAGTAGCACAAGCAGAACCATTGTAACCCATCGTGGGTCCAAAATTTTCGAACCCTTGTATCACTCCCGGGTTTTTCATACCCCTCTTCACACCATCCGTCAATCTCATAGCCCTCCTACCACTATAGCCTATGCATTCATCCCTATTGTAGAATAGATAACCCCTAAAACACTCACGGGGGTTGGTAATGGTGTCGGGGGGTGCGTCGCTCGGCCGCCGGCGCGGGCACCGATACATTGCTTTCACCTGAAAAACATAAGACAATCATCAATATATATACCACTTCGATAGAAACATCTGAAAAAAACAAGCATAATTTTTAAACGGTATTCCATTTTGAAGCTGTATAACTGATTCCCGGACGTCATTTCTACCTAAGAATTGGTCAAAAAGATCCCGTTTAACTACAAATTTGGCAAAGCTAACAAATTAAAAAAAAATATCGTCTCTGTGACTTGACATTTACCCGTCCTCAGAGGCCAAGCGCATCAGCGCTGGTCGTATGTGCTACCTAGTTCTATCGAGATGTGGACCTAAAGCTTCTCGCCTCGGCGGCAGGTTAAAGAATAAGATGATGGCGACCGTCCGGACCCAGCCCAAGGTCCTTCCATCACTAAAAGCAAGCAGTCCCCACCTGACGGCCTATGTCTTGAAATACGCCTCCGCTTGCGGCTCGGGCTGTCCCCGGGCTTCGAGGACAGCTCGCCGTCTGAGGAGCCGGCGCCGCTTCCGCCCTCCGCCGCACCCTCCAAAGGATTCGTGTCCTGGACAAAGAGAATAAGGTATATTATATTTGTACAATGGTATGCGCACATTCAGTGTGGGTACACATTTAGATAATTAGATTTAATTATTTTGTTTAGATCTCTTACACACTCAGCTGTTGGAATGTGAAGGTATTTTTTCCTCCACCGTAGGAGCATCGGGTTATGCACTAATGCTTGAGTTGCACTTTCTAGTACCGGGTCGCTTTAACACCTTTGAAAAGGCAGCAAGTTTGATAGTCCAGCAGTTGAAACATGACGATGTGACAGAGCACTTACGAGCAGTTAATTGCCGACATACATGGCAAAGGCTGGGGCTTAAACTCGGTACCATGGCTTAGAGCTCCATTAAAGTGTCGCTTTAGTCTAAAAAGGCAAACATGCAGCATGTATTCATATCAATATTTCAAGTAACAGCAGAGCAGACTGTATATTTTGAAAAATAACAGCAGTTCTTTGCACAGAATGATTTCAGATTCTAATACATGCCCATACTAGAAACGCCTCTGCCAATCCTTGGGCACAACGGAAAAGGGCCGCACCGGGCAGCCTCCGCTCTCAGTGAGTTTGCGACTTTAGAACTTAAGGATTTATATGAGATATCTTGTACTTTAAAAAAAAAAACAAATCATTATTTATCCTAAGCAATTCCTTCTGAATACAACCTTAGCCGAAAGTATTTTCAAAAATTTCACTTTGCCTAAAACCTTGTACCCTTCATTAGCACGCAAATAATAAGCAAAGCAAGACCCTAATCTCAGCTAAAATATTCTGCCCTCCCTAAAACCCATGAAACCCTAGTTAGTCTTGCCAACTCCAGCATTCAGCCGTG
The DNA here is from genome assembly GCA_948252455.1 of Acleris cristana. NCBI lineage: Eukaryota > Metazoa > Arthropoda > Insecta > Lepidoptera > Tortricidae > Acleris > Acleris cristana. Next base: position 934,163 of record OX411798.1, on the reverse strand, counting down.
CTGTACTAGGACCGCTCCGCGTCCCGCGGCCGAGGCATCGGTACTGCGCGAGAGAATCCTTCTAGGCAGCTTGTCACCTGCAAAAACTCTCAGAAAAATTCTATAACTGATAGTTTTTGTAAAAGTTGAAGTTATAAACTATATAATTATTCGTTTATATTACACTAGGTTCTGCCGTCTCCGTTCGCGTAGAAGTCGTTTATCGCTGCTCCCTCCGGAACTGTCCAATTTTCCGAGATAAAAACTATCCTATGTCCTATTCCAGGACCTAACCTATATGTGTGCCAGGTTTCATCTAGATCCGTCCAGTGTTTGAATCGTTTATAAGTAAGATAAAGGATACCACAGAGATATTGGGCTGTCAGTTCATCATGATTAGAACATAGACTAACACTTTCTTAATGTTTCATACTTTTTTATAGCCGTGAAGCGCAAACGAGCATACGGGCCACCTGATGTTTAGCAGTCACCATCACCCATAAAATTAGCAATGCCAGGGGCACAGCGAAGTTGCCTTTCAGTGAATCTTTTCTTCACAGAATTTGGACGGTGAAAACATATCTATCTATAGGCCGAGTTTGAGGTTTATTGTTAACTTATTAAATGATTAATCGTTAAACTATGATATGAGTATCTATTGTAGAAAAACTTATCATCTTATACAATAAAGTTATTTCATTTATTTCATTTTTTTGCGATGCGCCTCGACGCCGCCGCCTCGACTCTTAAGGCGTGTAAGCGACTTCCCTTATTCCAAACATAGTTGTAAACGTGCCGGTAGCAAATGGTACTCACCATGTGATGGTGCGGGGGGTGGTGGTGCGCGGGGTGGGGGTCGCCGGAGGGCCCCGCGCCTCCCGGACTCATACGCATCTCTGCAACAGGACGAGGAACAAGTTAGTACATTACTTTGATAAAAACCACGAAGTAATTGATAATTTCAGAGTGGATATCTCTTAATAGTAGGGAAGCCCACATCAAGTACATACATCGAGATCGTAGCAGGTGGAAAGAAGTGGTCTCTGCCAACCCCTCTGGGAAACAGACGTGATTTAATGTTTGTGTATGTACAGTCACCCAATATAAATGTTGAGCATACTTAGAACCTTGTCATTGTGAATGTCATTGTCATTGTCATGTGTGTCATTTGATGTTCTGTTTGAAGTTTACTATGGCAGCGCACTAAAGTGCTTAACATTTTCGTTGGGGTACTGTACTGTATGTAGTCATGTCATAAATGGGGGAGCACGAAATGGTAATGTTGCAATGCAAAAAACCTGAGGTCCTACTTTGAAAATCGAAGTTCGAAGTTACGTTAGCCCCATCCCTGTCACTCGTCATTCCAGACTAAATCGAGAGAGAAGGATGGCGCTAACGTAACTTCGAACTTGATTTTCAAAGTAGGGCCTCTGGCAAAGCATTTTTTTTAAAATATAAGTCCAATGTCTAGTATGATAAGACTCCCAAGTTTCGTTTGTTCTTCGAAACAGAGGACTATACGACAATGCAGTGCTGCAAGCCCCCCTTATTGGCCTAATCAGTGGCAGCAGCAGATAAGCGACGCCTCGTACTACAGTATCTAAACATCGATCTCCTCAAAAAACCAAAGCTCATCTGAAAGATCATCAAATTCTTTGTAAGAAAAACCACTAAAGCCATCCCTTTTCATTCTTCTGGGGGCGTACCATAGATGGCCTCTTAAAAAGGTTAAATCATAGGATGCTGCATGCCTCATGATGTCTGTATGCACTACACACATCGGATCCATCATCCTGTTTGTGTTTATACCTTGTCTGCGTCGCTCGGCGGGCGCGGCGCGCCGCGAGCCGCCGGCGCCGCCACCTGCGTGACGACAAGCGTTGTAAACAACCAGACTACACAATAACGTTTACACAGAAAGCTTAGCGATCAGCAATTACAAACGTCATGGTCTCACGTTTTCGAGTTTAATACGCTTTTCAAAATTTGAGTTTAATATTGCCGACTGTATTATATTTCTCATCAAATGACGGAGACTATGAGCCATTGAGGAGTTCCCAAGGCCTTCCGTCTCCATCATCAAATAATCATACCAGCTCGATCGTACCATATTATTGCATTGTCATCGGTTTTGCATAATTATGCCAAATTTCAAGTCAATCCGACGATCACTAGTAGGTTAAAATTGACTGTCAGGATTTAGTAACATTGATTGTTTGTTTGTTAGATTGTTACACTACCAACTGGGACGCCTACGTCGGTGTCAATTGACAACAAAAATGACAAAAACATCGAAAAGCATACTATTTGTTTTTGTACTTTATGTACAAAGAAAATAAATAAAGAAATTGTTGCTAAGAGCTAGAGCTAAATCGCCACATGGTTTTTTTTACGTCACAGGTAATGCTAGTCTTAAAAAAAACCGGTTACAAACTGAATGACGTCATTCCGACCACTAAGTCCAAAGCGGGCAACAAACACTGCTAATAATTTATGATTTATTATTTGGTCGATTGGTAGAGAATGTTATTAGGCATTAGGTCCGCCATTTGTCCTTACTTATTTTTGTGCAATACAGTTTAAATAAATTAATAAATAATATTTTTAAAAAACGCAGTAAATTATAAAAAAAATAGTTGTATGCTTCTCATGATCAGACCTCCAATTAAAAAAAAAACCTGTTATCAATTAAAAAAAACATAACCCCAAAGTTTTATATCAAGTCAATAGTCTATGGTTGTTTTCGATAGGGGCCACTTCTAGATATATTAATATCTAGAAGTATCCGACGATAAGATAAATGAGATCGTTCAAATTTGGAAGCAACTAACAAAATGTAAACTTGTTTCAAATTCACTTTAGCATCACGAAGAACATACATACATTTTCAATTGACAACTGGATGACAATAGACAAAAGCGTGCAATTTATTTTTCATTTTTTATTCATACATTTATTAAATTTTCTGTAAATTAGGGTTTTTACAATAAGTATTCATTCAAACAAGTAAAATAACAATACTAATACTAATACAAAAAATATTAACTCACCAATACTAAGCCGTCTAGGCTCAGGGCGATTCTCTCTCTTCCCAGGCGTATGCGGGGCGTGCTGCACATGCGGGCCGTGCGGACCGTGCGGGCCATGCGCCCCATGTGGCACGTGCGGACCATGCGGACCGTGGGGTCCATGAGGGCCATGTGGGCCATGAGGCCCGTGCGGCCCGTGTGGACCGTGCGGACCGTGTGGAACGTGGGGCGCCAGTGGCGGGGGGGACTGCGCGGCGCATGCCTCTTTAGGGCTCCCAGCGCTGCTTCCATCGCTGTAATTAAAAAAAAGAATACGTTAATATCCAGAAGAATGTTTATTGCTTATTGTATATATGAATTCATTGAATATAGTACGACCCTGCATCCTGAGCTAGGAAACCGTGTGTTACAGGCAGGGACCGGAAAACCCGTTCGTTTGCTTAAGCCGTTCGAATCGATATCCCCTTCATACGATAACCCAAATGTTTCGGTAAGCCTTTCATCGGCTTATGGCCGAAACCTATATTCAAACCGCGGATAGATAGGCTTACTTCGGATTAAAATTTGACACATTTTGTATGGGCAAGTGTCAAATTTTAACCCGAAGTAAGCCTTATCTGTCCGCGGATTGAATATAGGGTTCGGCCGTTAGCCGTTCATTACGATATCCCGTTCAAGCCGGGTAACCCGATCCGTAACAACCAGTAACCGCTTACCGAATCAGATAGGTTTTCGAACTAACTGCTTATCGTTCGGGTTACGGTAACCCGTTCCATCCCCTCTTTTCTCGCACCGCACGCGATGTGCAAAAACTAAAATATCTTAACAGGTTCAATCAGCGCAACAAGGGGTAACCCGTTCGCGGCTTATTGATACCGGTAAGCGGTAAGCCGAATTAATTCAATCGAAGCGACAGCCTTTATAGCGGGTAAGCTGACTAGATTAGAGGGTTACCGAACCAGGGGGGTTTCAAAAACCAGCTTAATTAAAACCCGTTCAAAAACCCAGGTTACGGTAAGCGGGTAAAACCCCTTTATTTGATTAAGTCCATCGATGGGGTAACTACATCATATGCTCTCCCAAACGTTAGCGTATCCCTATCGATAGGCTTACCCTAATGATATGGAAACTGCTTCGAACTAGTTAACTACAACCATTGAGGTTACCAGTTTCGTAAGGGTTTCCGATAGGCCGTAAAAACCATATCGTCTTTGACCTGTTATCGTATTGTCAACGCTTTGATAGCTCTTATTTACTTGACAGTAAGGCACTTGAGTCACTTGAGTCAGCGCCGGCGAGGAATTGATTAGCTATTGACTATTTGCATTGAAACGAACAAAAGATATAGATCCCGTGACAATAAAAGAGACACAAATATTTATAGTTGATCGCTGGCTCTACTCGCTTCTTGTACCATACTATAACAAGTCAAAAACAATACGGTTTTTACCGCCTGGAATAGAGGCCTGGTCACCTTCAGACGTCGGAATATACGGGGCAAAATTAAATGACAGCTAGGGATCGCCTATATCGACAAACTCAATTAAGTATCGATGCTTTTCCCATATACTATAGTGCCCGGCCGTTAGGAAGTCAATCCTGACAGCTGTCATCGCAGTACAATTTATAACCTATTCTTGGGTTTGAGGTTATAAATTGTACTGAAATGACAGCTGTCAGGATTGACTTCCCAACGGCCGGGCACTGTAGTGATCGCTCCAAGTATTGCTTGTAAAAATATTTTTTATTGAAAGTGCAAATGAAACAAAAAGCAACATAATTCTGGTTATTCTTAGTTTTAAAAGGATTTTTGAACCTTCACTCATCAATCTCATCATCATATTTTTTCAAAAAATTCTGGTCTTTTATTTTAACAATAGTAAATGGGAAATACACATTATACAATGAGGAAAAAAATGCGATGATGATGAGTGAAGGTTCAAAAATCATACCATTTGCATACTTTCACTAAAAAAAATATTACACAAACAAATCTTGAAGCGATCACTAGTACACGTGAAAAGCATCGATAGTTGAGTTTATCGATATATAGGCAATCCCTAGCTGTCATTTAATTTTGGCCCATATATTCCGAGGTCTGCGGCCCGTTTCACGAAGCTATACAAGTTACGAATTACAAACGGAACTCTCTCTCTAGCAAAAGGAGTTAGAGACTTCCGCTTGTAATTTGTAACTTGTAGCTTCGTGAAACGGGCCCCTGGTCATCTTTGACGGACTGGCGGCTCTGAGTATACACGCGCACGCGCAGTATCGAACAAAGGCGTGACGTCACGCGCGGTGACGACACGGCGGAAGTGTGCGTTCAACCACAGCGAACGGGGCACGGTACCTTCGGGCCACGTCCCATAGCTGGGCACACGGAATAGAAAAAATGTTGTCGCCAATACTCAAACTATCATAAAACAACACGAGACCATGGAAAATATTTTTTTGTACTCGTCGATTATAATCTGTGTATTAAGATTTCACAGAGAATACTGCAACGTCACTCTTTTCATCGTTGCATAGTCTATGTTACTTCCGAAACAACCGAAATAACCATTTCGATACGCTCCAGACGATCGAAAAAAAATTGAAAATAGAACTTCGTATTTCAATAGTATGTGTCCTTGTTTAAGGAGACTCGATCCGATACAAAATGGCTAATCTATGGCGTTTCGGAACGTAGCAACGTCGCGTCATCTGTCAACATCTACTTGAACATGCTCCTGTATCCAGGGCATAAAAAAAAATCTACTCTGTGATTGTAGCCAATCACAGCACAGTACTGCAAAATTACGGACGCCGGTGGTGTTATAGTACTTACGATATTTCGTTTTCTTATATACTCGTATTTAGACTTAAATTATTAATTTTAATGAACTCGTACAAAAAGTATTGTTCACAATAGTGTCATAATTAAGCTTTTTAATCTCGTACCTTACTTAGGCCACTCAGCAAGCTTCGTGGCCTAAACACGGTACTCGACTAAAAAGCTCTCTATTATAACACGATTGTGAAAAATACTATTGGTGCGGCTATCGTTTTGACACTCCAAAATAACACAATAAGGCATGCTTCTGGATTTATTTATTCCCTATTTTAGAAATATCGAAATAAGCGATCGCGGCAAAAGTATGGCAGGTTATGCGGAACTCCGCATAACTATACCACACGTTACACGCCCACTTGACACTTCCACTGTTTTTTCTGTTCTGTGGCTGGGCATAGGTAGCTAAGCTATACTATAGCTAGGTGTCTATACTCTTTTGGTTAAGGATAATGGTATACAAAAGCAGACCAACGCCTGTATTCTGGGCGTTATAATCCTAATGGTATTTGACCAGTTATGGTATTGCTTTTAACTCGGCCGCCATTGCCGTCGAGTAAATAAGAGCTATCAAAACGTTGACAATACGATACCAGTCAAAAACGATATGGTTTTTACCGTGTTGAATAGAGGCCCAGGTGCTTTGTTGAACTAAAATGGTAAAAAAGGAAGCCTTATGGTGAAACTTCGTTGTCTGTCTGTCTGTAAGTCACAGCAGATTTTCTCAGCAACTACAAATGCTATCAAATTGAAATTTGGCATAGTTTATTTATAACTTATCGTCGACGTGAAACGACCATTCTGAAGTTGGGTCAAAAGTAATAACTAGTATCCAAAGTGAATTTAGTCAAAATGTAATTGTGCTGAAAGTATTTATAACCAAATTTATTTTCGTTGTAAATTAATTAAGTCCCAATGGAATTTTGTCCATTATAAATTATGAGCGAAATGAAATACGCACAAGTGAATGTATAGTCTAATTTGAATTAAGACCATATAAATATATTATAAATTGTACATATTTCATGTAGGACGTATTTACAATTGGTCATATTTTTGAGGGTACGCAAATACAAATAGACATATTTTTTTCGACCAACATCATATTGGACAATTTTACCATGGGTCATGATTCCATTTTAGACGTTATTCAGGATGGACAATTTTCCTTTTTGTTGTATTTCAAATGGTAATTTTTCTGAACTGACGTTTCTAGTGGACGATTTTCCATTTATACCTAATGACACTAAATCCCCTTTGTTACTAGGACCCCAGAACTATACTTATCTCCTAATAGAACCTTTTTAGGATTCCATACGTAAAGGGGGCCATACATTACTAAGGCTTCGCCGTCCGTTTGTCCGTCACAGGTATCTTTTAACCGTAGTAAATAGATAATTTCAAAGCGTGTTTATCGCCGTTATATAAACAAATAACAAATTCTATAAATGCGCTCTTTGCGTAGTATGTGTGGTGTGAAACTAATTGATAGAGTAAGGAATGAAAAGGTCAGAGAAATGTGGAGTGAAAGAAGATTTAGTGACTAAGATTGAAAAGGGCATGCTTCGATGGTTCGGTATTTTGGAAAGGATGGATGAAAGAAGATTGACGAAAGAGATATACAGAGCGAAAGTGAGGGTCGGAAGGGGCCGCCCTAGGCGTACTTTTTCGAATCAAATCGGAGAAATACGGGAGACGGATTTTCATCAAACAAAGTTAAAAAAACTCTCGATTATGTCACATTTCTAACAAAAAAAAAATATACCAAAATCGGTCCATGCGTTTTAGGAGCTCAGATGCCAGACACAAATACATACCTCTCTTTTTGCGCTGAGGGTAAAAAAAAAGTTTATTTTACAGCGGTCAGACGTGTTTTTCCGATTTTTTGCCAGCTTTTATATTGTACGGTTCTCCGGAACCCTTCGTGTGCACTTAGTCGGTTTTCGTGAACTACGGACCCCCGAAACTTGCAAATGCGCGAATCTAGGGCGCATGCGTTTCGCAACAGCGTTTTGGGCAGCTTTCTCACCGCTTTCCAATGTTACGTTGCGATGCGGCCCTCTCCGCGCTCGGCGGTGGATTCGCGCAGGTTTTCATGGTAGGTACACGAGTTGGGTTTTGGGGAAAGGAGAGAACTGGAGCAATTTCGAAAAAGATCTGATTACAGGGTTGTAACGACTATATCTGGCAATTTTTATATAACTTTCGTACGCGAAAGTTTTAATACTGTAGTAATGGCAATTGGCCACTTTAAAATGTTTATGCCATTAGATAAAACTTGGACCGCGTCTTTGCGCATACTTCACTTCCATGCAACTAACAATAAACTTCGAATTATAGGAACATTAGCAAGTCAGTCTGTCTGTTTGTAAACAGCGTTGAACAGATTTTGATGAGTTTTGGTTGAGCCCCAAGAAGGGCATGGGATATTTCTTATCCCGTCTAAAGTAGTTTCCCATGGAAAATAAACGAGTTCTACGTGGATAAAGGCGCGGTCAAAATAGTTACTAGCATTCTGAGAATAGCATTCGTCAAAGTTTTTTTCACTTTCGTCTTTTAACGAAGACTCTTGGTTTAATTATGCTTATGTAGGTATATTCTAAAAAGCAGCCAGTATTTTCTAAATATCTTTCCAAAATAATTGTGAAAACATACAATCCCGGTAAAAATACACGCCCACCCGCGGCACCCGCCCATCTTTTGTTCATACTTCATAATTATGAAAGTCATACAAAACCATAATTTAATACAGACACGTAATTTATGGATTTTTCGGGTGACTGAAAAGAGCCACACCCTTAAAAAAAATTGTTGCCCATTTTGGACCTAAAGGGGCTTCTAAACGGGCCATATTTTCACTGCAATATGTGGCCGGCAACTATTGGTGTCCCTCTCTTACTCGTATGTTAGAGAAAGACACCAATAGTTGCCGGCCACATATTGCAGTGGAAATATGGCCCGTTTAGAAGCCCCTTAAGGTAATTATTAACAAAACACTACAAGGTCTACAAGCTACATCGAAATTAGTGCACTATTTTTGAAGTTACTCTCTGATTTAAGAAGTTATATTATATGTTAACAATTATATGAACAAAAGCCGGTTGGGAGGGTATTTTCACCGGTGATTGAGAGAGATCTACACAGCGTTTACAAATAAAACGCTAATGCCATGAACTGACGCTAAAAGTAATTTACTTTACCTAACTAAAACGTTATCAATTCCGAAACTAGCGCTTACAACAAACCCCATACAATATTTCACCACAGACCATAGCAAGCAACTACAAAACCAAAAGGCAGTACATCCCCATTGAATTCATACAATCACACTCCCTTCTACTTCTAAACACCACCATGGCTCTATTGCGCGGCTTCCCACGTCACTATAGCTTGCGCAAGAGTTGCCCCACTGACTCCAATAACTGCACTTTCAAACCGCAGCCTTATGCCGTGGTGTTAGAGTGGGAATAGGTCTGGCGAGCGAGTAGGCCAAGGTCAGGCCCTGGCCCTACGGAAAGCTTCAAGTCCTTATTCGATAGAATGTGGCGATTGTTCGTATCGGATACACTTTTTTGCAACCTTGTGCGGAACTGGCGTGCAGAACAAAACCGCAGAAAAAAAAAGACAACTGAATAAAAGATATAATATGACGTTTGTTCAGTGGATTGTAGATTTTACACATCAAAACCTACCAGTGCTTCCCAAGAGGAGACCACTGCTGAGAAGGAGCGCCGCAAGAAGCTTTAAACTTTAAAGACAGTCATGCATTAAACATGTTACCTACTTATTACAATGATGATACACAATCTAGCATATCACGCGTATTTCAGCAGGAGAACGTTTTAGAATTCAGAATTATTAAAAGATCCAAGAAATCTAAATATATAAAAGGCAAACCTGACTGACTTATATATCAACGCACAACCGAAACTACTGTACCTAGAAGCTTGAAATTTGGTACAGGGGTTCCTTTCATGATGTAAGTGAGCACTAAGAAAGGATTTTCTGAAAATCGACCCCCAACGGGAAGAAATGGGGGGAGTAGCGGGAAACTAATTTTACGCGTACGAAGTCGCGGGCGGGCGTGCTCTAGTAACATATAAAAAGTATTCATGTATGAAAAATACATATGACGATGCAAAACTACCACAAAGAAACAGTTTCGAATTTTCTACATGTTTTTCTACATAAACACGGATACAACGTTTATATTTTAATGACTAAGTTATTAGGTTTCTAGTTTAGGTCAAGCATTTATGTCTGTTAGTCCTCGACCGTATTGTTCGCTTAAGACATCAACTTTTTCAAGTAATTTGTAAGTGCGGAAACTTGAGAATTCAAATAATTTATTCAGTAAATTAAGCACTTCAAGGCTATTTTACACGTCGAGTATTATGTCTAGTTTCTTCTATCGTAATTGTCTTATTTAGTAAACACTTTAACCTCAAAATGCTCCTTTTTCAGCTTCAACCCTTCATGTGGCAAGAAAATTGTAAAGTGAGTTTAAATTTAAACTTTCAGTTAATGTCATAAAGTATTAATAGTTTTTTTGACAGCAGGCATTATACGGCTGCTTGCCACACAAAGGGTTAAGTAAAAAATCCTATTTAAAAAATCAATCCATGATGTAAAAACGGGAAAATTATGTGCAAAACGTTGTCTCTAGTTGCTTTATTCACAAAAAAAATACGCGTTTTGAGGTAATAAAAGCATCGATCGGGCCAGGACAACATAGCTGAGAGCGACGTAGCGCCGCAAGGAAAACGAGCAGAAGGTCATTTTTTCAAATCATAGAAACAATGTGTTACTCGGGTTGGGTCAGCGCTTTGTATAAATTAATACTACACAAAAACGAATATAACGAGACTAGAGGACGCCCGCGACTTCGTACGCGTAGAATTAGTTTCCCGCTACTCCCCCCATTTCTTCCCGTTGGGGGTCGATTTTTGGAAAATCCTTTCTTAGTGCTCACTTACATCATGAAAGGAACCCCTGTACCAAATTTCAAGTTTCTAGGTACAGTAGTTTCGGCTGTGCGTTGATATATGAGTCAGTCAGGTTTGCCTTTTATATATATAGGTTTTACATTTATATACTAGAGGACGGCCGCGACTTTAAACGCGTAGAATTAGTTTCCCGCTACTCCCATTTCTTCCCGTTGGTGTTCGATTTTCGGAAAATCCTTTCTTAGCGCACCCCTAGGCCTCATAAGGAACCTACGTGCCAAATTTGGAATAATATTACTACCTCCTACCGGCTACCTCTTTAAAAAAAATCCCTCAGCCACGAGTACCCTCCGGTACCCCGCCGGTACCCCAGGGCGACCGGTCGACAGTTATGCGCGTGCGTCGTCGCCACGAATCACGGGACCAGGGAGAGATTGGTTCAACGAACTAAGGTTTTGCAGTTTTTTTTCGTGTCAGATAGAAGGCGGAGCGTGTGCGCAGCGTAAAGCTGCAGACGCACTGAGAGCGGCAACGGACGCGTTCCCTATACTATACTCCGTTTGTTTAGGTACTTAAAAAAATGTAAACAAAACCACCACGTGGTTTAGTTCGTCAATCAATAGAAGCAAAACACTGATACGTCAAAGCGCGATAGTGTTAGATTGGCTGTTTAACAATGCCACGTGGTTTGGATTGTTGACATTTTTTTAAGCACCTAAACAAACGAAGTATAAACCTAGACCTCCTCCTTTTTTAAAAGGTCGGTTAAAAAGCACGCAGGTTAGGTGATGGTAAGTCTATGACCCTAGACATTTACATTATCCTAAAGCTGGGTCCACATTTGTATCATTTCGTCGTATCGTATCTCCGTCGCGTTGCACCGACGCGTATCAAGATCGCTAGCGTGGACGCACAAACAGCGCGATCATGCGGCGCGCCGCATGTACGCACTACTGCGTGGCACTACGTACCAATTTTTTCGAAACAAAAGTAATTTAAAAGTTTCGACGGAGCTCCGTTGCCGCGGAGCTCCTACTTCTGGGTGTTCTTGGCCCTTCGGGCCTGCTGAAGATCTAACATAACCTAAACCTACCTCCTATTTATGGTACTAATATTGACCAGTAGTGCCATTTAGTAGTGCCACGGGGAATACACTAAGCTATAGGTGTGAGGGCGGGGTCTATTAATTACCTGAGGGGGAGGGGGCCGAGTCGAATCTTATGCAATCTCGCGTGGGGGCGGAAGGGGTTTTGGCAAATACTACGTTTTTTTCCGCAAGACAGAAAAACAGGAAAAGAGACGGCAGATAGTAGTAATTTTTAGAAACAATGAAAAGTTGCGAGAAAACTGGGTATAATAAAGTAAAACACGTATCTCCATTAAATCACACAATAACATTTATTTTAAAATAAATCCAACGCAATCAAGCACAGATTAACGTACTTATTTCAAAAATACACATTATAAAAAACTCATGTGAGATTATAGGGGGGATTATCTCACCAATTGGGGTCGAAAAATCATCTAAATCACCTCACGTAATTAACTATTCAATAGATGAAAAAGCATATATAAGTCAACCCCTACCGATTTTCACTTTCACGAAACCTAGCTTTTTTTAAAGATAAAATAGTCTATGGAAAAGCTCACCGCCGCGCCGCTGCTCGCGGTGTGTCGCAGCCTTGTTAGACTATATGGTCGGCGGGCATCGAACTCGCATCCTATCACGGATGCTCCGTGATAACATGGGGCGTAACGGGGGGACCGGTCCGCAGGCGCCCTGCGTCTGCCCTTAATAACCAACTGCATAAGTTTTTAACGCGCACACAAAACGCGGGCGCGGTACGGGTCCGTTTCTTGTATGGACGGCTCCCGCTACCTAGTATCAATATATAAGAAGATGTATAGAAATATAAGAAGAAGTATAGAAATACGTATTGTTTGTGTCAAAAGCATACAATTTTTATTTAATTTAATTTTAATTCTTTTCTGAGAAAAAAAGTGGATATTACCAGTTTTTGTTACGCGGTACGCCCGTTTTGGACTAGTGGTCGGAATGACGTCATTGTGTTTGCGTGACGTAGCTGTGACGTAGAAAAGACCATATGGCGTTTAAACTCTTTAGCCACTTGCAGACGTTTGTTTATTTATTTTCTCAGTAAATAATGAACAAAAAAAGGAATGCTTTTGAGACAAACCTCTTATAAGAATTATTTATTTCGTATTTGCAACTTTATCGATTATAGGGTGCCTTTTATGTTTGGCATTATGTCAAGGGAAAACCTGGGGACTCGGCAGGCCACTTTTGTACCATGTCGCTTACACGTAAGCAATGTCAAACAAGATTGTCAAATGTGTTAATGTGGTAAAGTACAGTCGGCTAAAAATGTGGCCCTAAAGTTGAAAGTTCATTTGCACGTCATGATTCAACAAGTTCGATTTTCCCTTGCAAAAATATTATGACAGTGAGATCTTACAGTAACCTATGTCAAAACTGGTAGACCTCTTTCTTGGCCGACTGTACAAAAGCGATCTGCAACTTTTGACGCTGACTTTACTAAAGACTTTTCCTACAGAGGACAGTCTCACACAAATCGAACTAGTCCTAAACAAAGCTCTAGGCTTGTACTATGGGGACTAGACAACGACAAACATACTTATATAGAGAAATTCGAATCCAGGACCACTAGTTTCGTAGGCCACTACCGACTAGGCTAAATGCGTTGCGTCACGTCATGCATGAGCTCATAACGTGATCAAATTCTGTATTGAATAGGGACCAAATTAAAATCATCCTGAACCGACGCACCAATTTGAATTTTCGGCCATTTTGGAATTGTCAAAGTGACGTAATGATTCAAATCGTAAGTCTTCTAAAGAATTGAATTAAAACGTCACTTTTGCATAGTTCCATAGTGGCATATATTAAATTGGTTATGTGTACGTGCATGAAGAGGTTGACGAATGTTTTCTATGTATTTAAATATGTATCTTTACATAGTATAAAACAAAGTAGCTTCTCGCCGTCTGTCTGTATGTACGCTTGGATCTTTCAAACTACGCAACGGATTTTAATGCGGTTTTCATCAATAGATATTGATTCAAGAGGAAGGTTTTCATGTATAATAAATGCTGGATTATGAACAGGTGTTACAGTAAACTCAGATAAACCGAAGCGAAGCCAGGGCGGGTCGCTAGTATCTCTATATAAGTATGTTTATCGTTTTACAAATAGTAGAAGCCTAGAGCTTAATTAGGAACTAGGTCCATCGTCGTAATCTATATATATATAAAAGTCAAACCTGACTGACTTATATATAAACGCACAGCCGAAACTACTGTACCTAGAAACTTGAAATTTGGTATAGGGGTTCCGTTCATGATGTAAGTGAGCACTACGAAAGGATTTTCCGAACATCGACCCCCAACGAGAAATGGGGGGAGTAGCGGGAAACTAATTCTACGCGTACGAAGTCGCGGGCGTCCTCTAGTTTATATATATTTTAAATACATCAATGCGTAATTTTTGTCCACGAAAATGTATGAAAAACGATAGGTGAATTCAACACGGACAAAGCCGAACGCATGAGCTAGTCAGTAGTCACAGCATAAACAAAACAGTTATATCCCAACCTCGAACCTGCGTCCCGTCCTGCGGAGATAGGGGAACGGTTCAACGACCTTAGCAATTTCGGGGAGACGCCCGCATTCTACAATCAACCTTACAAACTAGGACACAAGATCAAAAATGCAGCGAAAAAGTTCAAACATAGTTCTTTCTTCAGTTAAGTAGGGTTAAATCCTTTGTTACATATGTTAAATAACTAAAACTCAAAATGGAGTCGATTTTTTACAAAAATATAAGAAACGGGCATTGAATTGATATGCTAAATGAATATTTTTATGCATTGAAATTTAAAACTTGTCAATCTAATTTCAACTCTATTTCCAACAACATTCGATCGATTTATTTGAAATGAAAGCCAATCACAAAACATGAAGGAGCTTTTCAAACCAAATCCAACCTTATACTAAACCACATAAAGTTCAAAATGACTTGTATAAAAAAATAAAGCGTAGAAGCCCACGACGTATTTAACACAATTTCAATTATTGATGCCGCCTCGCTCTATCACAGATCGATAGCCGTCGGTGCGAGCGAGACGCACGGCTTGTTTGGAATGGTCGGCAAAAGGTTATGTTTTTGTGATACTTTTTGCTGGCAGGTTTCGGGGTAGTTTAGGCGTTTGTACAAAAAAAGGAAGCCGATAGAGGAATTTATCTTGCTTAAGGATAAATAATAATAATAGAACAACGCCTTAGATCTACGCAGAGAAATATTTTCGAAGCAATAGGGTAAAGTCACCAGTGGTGAGCCAGGGACCTGTAGTCGGCTTCTCTCTACTATACTTTGTAAGTAAGTAAGTAAGTAAAACATTTATTCACAACAATAACACACAGACAAGAAAAAATAACAAAAAAAAAGAAAAGGAAAAGAGATGACTGTAGTGCTAGTGTTGCGAAACGGTCCCAACTCAGCATGTGCTGGCTGTGAAGCCAACGCTGGTCTTCCGTTGGGGCCGCTCGGTGAAAACACGGAAGGCCATACAGACATTAAGGTACATTTAAAACAAACAATGAAATAAAAATAAAAATAAAAATTAAAAAACAACATGCATGCTTGTCGCAACAAACTTTGTATGAGTGGAAAGAGTACCAATCATATATTTCCCACTCTTCGCACTCATATAAGATCGACTACTAGTCTCTGGCTTACCACTGGTGACTTTACCCTATGTGGCGTTATCTATGAAAAGGGACCTTATTGTCGATGGCGCTTACGCCGCACTGCGTCACGCGACGTATTTATATCGGAGCATCGTTAATAATGGCGGAAGCGCCATCGACAATAAGGTCCCTTTTCATAGATAACGCCACATATTATTATCTTTTTCGTCGTGTTGGTGTTTTTAGCCGACTGCTGAAAAAGGGTAATGTGTTTATCAGCCTATATATGTATGTTTGTTCCTTTGTGGCGCTCTAGAAACTAAACGCGTGGACAGATTTTGATGATTCTTATGTCAATCGATTTGTCTTCATCTTGTGAGTGTCATTACAGTAATCAAAATTCAAAATGGCGGCAACCAGACGGAATATTGTAAAAAAGAAAAAAAGTCGATGAACTACCTATAACAAATGGGGTATCATTTAATAGGTATTTAAATATCATCTTTAGGTCTCTTTCATCATTTTTCATTTTGAATGATCATTTAGGATTTAGAACGATTTAAAGATGGTTAGCAACAGTTGGGTTTTTTAAAACTTGCTTTTTGTTATTATGTATTTCTCTAAAAAGTATGTTTATCGTTGTCTAATACCCATAGTAAAAGCATAGTATAAATAGAGAAGTAGGTCGTCTTCAAACAAAGGTACATCGCGCGGCTTGCACGTGTGCGTTACGCCGACCGTACGGCTGTGGGCGGGGCGAACGTCGCACACGAAACTACAAGCAGAGGTGCGGGTATGGTGATTACACGGGGTCGCGGCGTCATTGCGTTCGGTCACGTTTGGTTGTTTGTAGGTAGTGCGCGTTAAATTAAAACATCGAGCGACAATGTCTTTGTCGAAAACTAGAAAATATTGTTCAGTTTACGGGTGTTTAAATAAATGTGTAAGAAATCCGGAGCTATCGTTTTTCCACATACCTTTTGAGTCGGAAAGGTGAGTACCTACATACCTATTTAGAGTTTGTGTTGTGAAGAATGCTGTTTATTTTTTTATATTTACCTATAGCTTATAGCCCACTTGCAGCTTTTGTTAAATCTATTTTATTGTCAGCGTGACATTTCATTCGTTTCAAAACGCCTAAACTGTGCCCTAAACCTAG
Organism: Acleris cristana; assembly: GCA_948252455.1. Taxonomy (NCBI): domain Eukaryota; kingdom Metazoa; phylum Arthropoda; class Insecta; order Lepidoptera; family Tortricidae; genus Acleris; species Acleris cristana. Next base: position 917,492 of record OX411798.1, on the reverse strand, counting down.
CTTAGGTAGGTACAACTATCCAGATTTAATAAAAGCTGCTAGTGATTAATGTAAATAACTACTCAATTAATTAGGTATTTCGTACCGGCTTGCCTGTAGATACCTATAGATAACTAATTAGGTGAAATAAAAACGTATTAAGTAGGTAATTTAAGTTATTGAGTGTGACGTGTCAGTTAACATGTCACTATGATGTGGATGACCTAGGTAGATGGTAGTGACCTAGTGACTAAGTAGGTACTGTTTACGAAGCTAGCGGTCCTGGGTTCGATTCCCGGTCAGGGCAAATATTTGTGTGATGAGTGCGAGTAGGTATTTGTTTCAGAGTCTTAGGTGTTTTATATGTACCTATATAGTAATATTAAGTATGTATTTGTCACTACATAGGTAAGTATGTTTATCGTTACGTAGTACCCAAAGTACAAGCCTAGAACCTAGTTTGGGACTACCTAGGTCAATTTGTGTAAGATTTTCGCGTGACATTATTATTCAGATATTTATTCAATGTTGTGCAATACCGCGCGGCGCGAGCTGCCAATGCTCAAAGAAAGACGCGCGGCGGCGGCGCGTGCCGCCAATAATAGGTAAGTACCTAGTCAAAGCAAGCCGCCTTGCGCGAAAGCGGCATTATCAAAAGGTCGAAAAGGAATTTACATATCACATCAGCATCACATACCTTTAAACATAATTAATATTTAGTGTCAACTGATAAAAGTATGTAAGTAAAATAATTTAAATTTCGTACTTAGGTACCTAACAATATTAATACTTAGGTACTTTATGTTTGTGTAAAGTATGAAAATTACTATGATTAATATGATTATAGATCAAAGTAGGGCCAAGTAGGTGACTAAAATTTTAAAACAAGTTTGGACAACCCTTACGCCCGAGCGGCAATAGGTATCAGAATCTCCTAAAGGGCCGGAGTCGAGCTACTTGTCTATTTATACTATGGTAAAAGCCTAGAGCTTAAATAGTTTGACTAGGTCAATTTGTGTGAGATACTTAGAGAAACACATACCTTAAATGGAAATCGAAACCGGGATCGCTAGCTTCGTAGGCAGGCTCACTACCAACTACGCTAACCTTGTCTTCGCTGGAGCGAGGCGAGGGTGAGCTCTTAAGGGGAGTTCGCCATGAAAACATTGTCTAAATCCATCCAGCAAATTCCGAAAGGGAAATAGCCGGGTGAGCATGGCGACACTGCCCTTAGCGAAAAAAATAATTTCCTTTTACTGGGTTATTAACCTTTACATATGTAGTGCTTTCACCAAAATTTAAGCCTCAAACACTTCAGGTTTAAAAAAAAATCGCATAAAAAGAAATAACATTTTTATTTTATTTTAGCCAAAGTACTAATCCGATTTCTTTGTAATTTGGATATGTTGTATATACAATTAAGGTAGCTTTCTAAAAAAAAAAAATGATTTATCTCTTGAAAAAAACAAAAAAAAAACGAGTTAATAATTTTCAAAAAAATAAAAAAAATACGTGCGAGATTGCGACAGTTTCCAAATTTACATATTTTATGTAGAATTTAATGATGTTTAACATTTTTTTTTTCAAAAGCTAAAATCGGGATTAACAGTTTGGTAAATCGAATTTGTGACATCCCATAACACTATCTTCATTCAAGCAAAACCAAGTTGACAATAAATGAATGAAGTATATTTTGAACGCTATCTTTACGAATTTGAATTTAAAATGTGACGTTTTGCACTATAAATAACTTCATAGTGTATTACGTAGAAGTTATTTTGTTTGAAAAGAATGTATGGGATGTTACAAATTCAAGTTTTTCACACTGTTAATCCCGATTTTAGTTATTAAAAAAAATATATGTTAAACATTATTAAATTCTACATAAAATATGGAAATTAGGTAACTGTCGCAATTTCGCACGTATTTTTTTTATTTTTTTGAAAATTATTAACTCGATTTTTTTCTATTTTTTTCAAGAGATAATTCAATATTATTTTTTTAGAAAGCGACCTTATTTGTATATACAACATATCCAAATTACAAAGAAATCGGATTAGTACTTTGGCTAAAATAAAATAAAAATGTTATTTCTTTTTATGCGGTTTTTTTTTAAACCTGAAGGATTTGAGGCTTAATTTTTGGTGAAAGCACTACATATGTAAAGGTTAATAACCCAGTAAAAGGAAATTATTTTTTTCGCTAAGGGCAGTTTCGCCATGCTTACCCGGCTATACCCTTTGCGCGATAAGAGTGATGACAGCTGTGTTCGACACTTTTAGCTGACAGACCAAGCCTATAACTTTTATACTGAAAATATCCCACAAAGTGATCTACAAAACCGCCTAAAAATCATGCATGAGTAACGGTTGGGCCCAAAATTCTATGGATGTACGCCGATCTATTTGAATGCGTTAAATTATATCAGAGAGGAGATTAAAGATTTAAGTATTCAGTTTTTGTTACTAAAAGTACGCCCAGGTATGGATATTTAAATATCTCCAATGCACTTAAAAGTATTACATACATACATACATACATTAAATCACGCCTGTTTCCCAGAGGGGTAGGCAGAGACCACTTCTTTCCACCTGCTACGATCTTGACAAATCTCTTTCACTTCTTCCACATTCATACATCGAGTCATGCACGCACGTCGGTTTCGGGTACTTAAAATTCGGCCCTTTTCCAGTATTTCTCCGATTTGATTCGAAAAAGTACGCCTAGGGCGGCCCCTTCCGACCCTTCCACTCACTAGCTCTGTATATCTCTTTCGTCAATCTTCTTTCCTCCATCCTTTCCAAATGACCGAACCATCGAAGCATGCCCTTTTCAATCTTAGTCACTACATCTTCTTTTAGTCCACATTTCTCTCTGACTTCTTCATTAAGTATTACATTACATAACAAAATATGTTTATTTTGAATAATTCTATCATAATTTACAGACGACGCGCTAGTCTAGTCGGTAGTGACCCTGCCTACGAAGCTAGCGGCCCTGGGTTCAAATCCCGGTAAGGGCAGATATTTGTGTAATGAGCACGAGTATTTGTTTCTGAGTCTTGGATGTTTTCTATGTATTTAAGTATTTATATTGTTGTCTAGTACCCATAGTACAAGCCTAGAGCTTAGTTTAGGACGAGGTCAATTTGTGTTAAAAAAAAACACTGTTAAGAATGGCCGCTCACCTTGAAAATGTATGACTTTTACAAATGACAACACTTTTACCCAAACCCCATTAAATTCTTCACTGTGCGGAACCCTCAGTGCGCAAGTCCGGTTTTTTTCAACAACAATATCTACATTACCCAGCTGCACCGAACGTGCTCTCGTCTGTATGGCAATCACGTTTCGAGGTAGAAGCGCTACACGTACAAGCGTTTCCATCGCACGTGTGCGATGCGCATGCTTCCCTGTTCACAGACAGCTGATTGTTGCGTTTGTGGCAGTGTGCGTAGTTATGCTGCTTTGGTTTTTTAATGCTGTTGTTCTTTATCTTAGTATCTTTACGTTGGTAATATGGAGTGAATCTACTAGCGATTCTGACAAGACCATGATTGGGGAGAAGAAGCGCCGCAAGGTTGGTAATGGAGTGAATCTACTAGCGATTCTGACAAGACCATGATTGGGGAGAAGAAGTGCCGCAAGGTTGGTAATGGAGTGAATCTACTAGCGATTCTGACAAGACCATGATTGGGGAGAAGAAGTGCCGCAAGGTTGGTAATGGAGTGAATCTACTAGCGATTCTGACAAGACCATGATTGGGGAGAAGAAGCGCCGCAAGGTTGGTAATGGATTGAATCTACTAGCGATTCTGACAAGACCATGATTGGGGAGAAGAAGTGCCGCAAGGTTGGTAATGGAGTGAATCTACTAGCGATTCTGACAAGACCATCATTGGGGTGAAGAAGCGCCGCAAGGTTGGTAATATGGAGTGAATCTACTAGCGATTCTGACAAGACCATGATTGGGGAGAAGAAGTGCCGCAAGGTTGGTAATGGAGTGAATCTACTAGCGATTCTGACAAGACCATCATTGGGGTGAAGAAGCGCCGCAAGGTTGGTAATATGGAGTGAATCTACTGGCGATTCTGACAAGACCATGATTGGGGAGAAGAAGCGCCGCAACAAACTCTAGCATGTCATTTTTAAATCATAAAATACAATAAACTGGGGTCCTATTGAAAAAGGGTACAAGTCGACTTAACTCGTAATAAAAAAGGATATATACATGAACGTAGTACACTAGACTTAAACCCTTTTTCAATTGATCTTCAAAGGACCCCAGTCCTTAATAACATTAAATTAAAAATAATGACTAGGAGAACAGGACGATGAGGTATCTGAGGCAGGAACGATAACTAAATTAACTAACTGGAAAACAAGGTCCTTGCAGGCGTGAACAGACCGGACCCCACAGACAGCACCCGTTCACGAGTATGACGTGTATTTGCTAAAGTGAACCCCCCATTATTTCCATAAAGAAATCCTAGAGTAGCTACTGTTATCGCAGCTCTTATGTAAGTTTTATAATACTAAACACAAGCCGCCTTGGCAACAGCATCACGTGTAATTTCACACGGTACACGGTAGCCTTTGAGGCACGTGCAAGTTAGAAATCAAAGGACATCACATTTTGTCGCATAAATTCGTATATATCTTGCATTTTCCATTAACATATCGATAGGTCCTTAAGGCTACTGAGACAGAAAGTTAAACATGAACATATTTTACCTATTAAAAAGCTGCCACTATATTGCGTATGCTATGTTATAGAATATAGATAGACAATCAGGGGCCTGACTGAAAATCAAAGTTAAAGCGATGTTAGGCATCCCTCTCTCTCTATTTGTTTTTGAATGTCAAGTGAGAGCATCCGAGTGCTAAAAACACTGTAGATCACATGTCACCGGACATAACATTTCATATACGTCAACATTAACGCGTCATCGTTCGTGAGCATAGTAAAATCACCTTCAATGTAGCACGCGTTACACGCCCTGCTGACTTCCACTCATAATACCTAAAGAGGCAGAGATATGAATATAACGAGCTGACGAATGTTTAAGAGTTGAGTTGAGCTAACTGTGTATGTGCTAGGCAACTGTTTGGAATAGTTACTAAAGAATGGTGGTTCTTAATTCACTAGGCGTTGCCTATAATCGCATTGTGTACATGGTTGTCAAGACGTTGGGATTATTTGTCTAACTAGAGGACGCCCGCAACTTCGTACGCGTAGAATTAGTTTCCCGCTACTCCCCCCATTTCTTCTATTTTCGTAAAATCCTTTCTTAGTGCTCACTTACATCATGAAAGGAACCTCTGTACCAAATTTCAAGTTTCTCGGTACAGTAGTTCCGGCTGTGCGTTGATATATAAGTCAGTAAGTCAGGTTTGCCTTTTATATTTATAGATAACAAATACGCGTCATTGTCGGTTCTTCAACTCGCATCAAACCCAAATATGCAAATACTCAATGTAGCCGTCTTCACATGGATATATTCATATCTTCAAATAGTATAAAACGAAGTCACATCCCGCTGTCTGACCCTGTATGTAGGCTTAAATCTTTCAAACAGATTTCAATGCGGTTCTCAACAAAAGATAAAGTGATTCAAGAGGAAGGTTTATATGTATAATCAATCAATATAAACCGAAGCGAAGCAAGGGCGGGTCGCTAGTTGATTCTAAATGACAAACTCATTTGACATTTTGCTATAGGATCCATGTATATGGTTCTATTGGTTATTTGAGCCAACATAAAACGTGTCAAACTGATGCGGATCACAAAGCACTAAGATTCGCCAAGTACCACACTAAGAGGAAGCAAGTCACCCTCCCTATCCTTCTTCACATGCATCCACTTATACGCCCAAAAGTCTTTATTTGCTTTGCATCCGTGCCACAGTAATGTTACAGAAACATGTAAAATTAAGTATTTTACTGTCTGTAAAGGTTTCTGGGCCAATTTACTGTCTGTAAAGGCTTCTATGAAGTCTAGGCCCAGAACTGAATGATATGTCTTTGAAACTTTTGAACGCCTTACATCAAATACAAAATGTGTCACTGACACACCAAACATGTTTGCTATGATATGCAAATTACAGCTTAATTCATACTATACAAAGTTTCTTTTAATGTTTAACTTGTGTTGGCTAAGGCGTCATTGAGACGAGTTTCAATTGACGGCCAAAGCCGACTGTGGCGTTTAAAAGGTTTAATGTTAAAGACGCGCAAACGCGATAAAAAAGAAACTATAAGAATCGCTTAAGGAGGAAATGATACAGTCTTTAGCGTAAACTAACGGTAAACAAACGATTTAGGACGTTAATCTTCACCGACATCCTATTGTTATCTATTCTTATACACATCCACAAACGCTACCCTAAAGTGATCGAGTACGCTATTGTGCAACGAAGTATTTAAACAATTAATAATCAACATCATTAAAGCCCAAGTGGGAATTAGGTCGCGTCAATCAAGAGATCAGCCTTCAAGGGGCAGTGGGAGGATTTCGCAGTGTGGGCGGGATGAGCGAAGGCTGCTGTGGTGAAAGAGATTTCTAACAGTCAAGGACGGATCATTTCTGACTTATTATCGTGGGATTTAACCATATTTTCGTTAAAATAAAATATTATCCTGGTCACGGCACCATGTAAATGCTGCTATGACAAAAAAGTCGCCAATTGCCAAGGTCAGAGCATTTTCGACTTAATTTTTTTTCGCTAAAATGTAATGTTGTCACCCTGTTCACGGCACCATGTCAAGGTTGCTTTTGCAAGAGATTTCCAACGGTCAAGAGCAGAAGTATTTCCGACTCATTATCGTGAGTTTAAACCATTATTCCGTTAAGATATAATGTGGTCCTCCTGGTCACGGCACCAAGTCAAGGCTACTTTGGCAAGGGCTTTGCAACACTTATTGTCTTGAATTTTATCAAGTTTTTTTGGCGAAACAACAACAACGATGTATATTGCTAGACAGTGACAGTACTATACACCGCCTTGTTCTTTCGCGCTGCCTTGTGCCATTGACCAGATACGAATAATGTTACGTACGGCATCGATGTCACGGGCACCGCGCTTCAGCGAATCGGTGAAGGCGAACTGTCATTGATTGCTACTTGGACTTTCAGCAAAACAGTCAATAAGGATGCATGGATTTCTCAACAATATATGAAAATACCGTAAAAAGTCAAGAATTACGGATGGTACAAGCATTTTGAACTGCTAATTAGACAGCGATTAGACAGAGATCCGATATGCACTGTGACGTCATGTAACACGTCGGCCATATAAACTCCATGTTAAATTCTGTTTTGCTATAAAAGGATAGGAACAAATCTTTATTGGCTTATTTATATCTTGGTTATTTTTATAGCTATTCAAAAACTGCTGGACATAGGCCTCTCCCATTGCATGCCAACGAGCACGATTCGTGGGCACTCTCATCCAGCTCTTGCCAGCCACCTTGCGAAGATCGTCGCTCCACCTAGTCTGAGGGCGACCTACACTACGTTTGCCGATTCGCGGTCTCCACTCAAGAATACGATAACTCTAGCGATTATCGGTTCTGCAGCACAAATGACCGGCCCTTTACTCATAGTTGATCTTATGTAATTTTATGCATTTCAGCGTCTCAGTACTTGTTACTGTGTTATTGTCTGAAATAATTAAATAAATATAAAAACGTCTTATCCATACTTTTCCTTTCGAGGTTACATTAGTGAATTATCAATTGGTAACAAGTAAGCTTGAAGGCCACATGGCAACTAGTCCAAGTGTGGTCCGAGACCCAGTTCGATGCCGCGCTTGCCCAAGCGTGACCTTGCTCCGACTGTTGACGGACAAGCGTACTTGTTGGTTCAGTGGTGGCATGGAGCGGCTACTGTATCAGTCGTGGGCTTGAATACCGTTTGGGACTAGGAACTAAGAACTGATTAGAGCCGCCATCATAACCTTCGCATATAATTCCAGATAAAATTAAAGTTTCTCTTTTTAGTATGAAACTGATACCACTGGATCTGGTTCTATTTACATGAGTAGTTGGCGAGAAGAGATTTAAATATGGAGGGTTATAGTGGAAGGGGGAGAGCTAAGAAGAGATGGATGGAATGTGTGAAGAGCTATATGAAAAACAAGGTAGTGAATACCGAGATGATGGGTGATAGGGTCGTTTGGAATGATTGAGATAAGGGCAGAGGATGATGATGATGATGATGATGATGGTGATGATGATGATGATGATGATGATGATGAGTAGCTGGTCAATACTGGTCATATTACAATGAACTTAGTCATTCTAACATTAAGATACAGGGCAACCGCCGGTACAGGTTTTTCACATATTGTAGTTAACTTATGATATGCATGTAGATAAAGTTATGTATGCGACTGTACACATAATTAGGCATTACGCCATAAACTACTATTATGTTACTGGTGCATAATGAGAGGCATTAAAACACTCGTGTGACCTTAGTATGAAACTCGAGTACCACCACCAACCAACGATTAAATATATGAATCTTTATTTAATACAAAATGAATTTTTATACCAAATAAAGAACCAGAATAACAATTGTTATAGCAACAATGACGACAATGCAAACGCCGCGCAGGCGCGAAGCGTTACAAGGTTGCGCGCGCGCCGCCTACGCTATAGGAACTGAGTAAACTCCCTGTGTTAACAACACCGTCGCGTATTTCGTCCCTGATATCGCCTAGCAATATCAATACCTTTGCTGGCAATAAATATATTCTAGAGGACTTCGTAGGCGTAGAATTAGTTTCCCGCTACTCTCCCTATTTCTTGCCGTTGTTGGGGGTTGATTTTCGAAAAATCCTTTCTTAGTGCTCACTTACATCATGAAATGAAGCCATGTACCAAATTTCAAGTTTCTAGGTACACTAGTTTCTGCTGTTTGTTGATATATAAGTCAGTAAGTCAGGTTTGCCTTTAATATATATATAAAAACTTGAAAAACTTGCACCATTCCATGAGATAACCTTCACGTTTTGCAATCTTCATGGGTTCCCTCAATTTCCGTGACTATTGACTATTGACCGATAGCCTTGCGCGGGAGTTTCCGCGTCCATCGTTTTTGCGCAATAGGTTGATTGGAGGCAACTTGGCGCTTCCGTTGTTGGTTTACAATCGTAGTGCCCAGTACCAACATATAGTTGTAAAGATTGTCGACGTTTGACGTGCCTTCATAGATAGTTTAGGTAATTTGCTGCTGGGCTGGCTCAGGCGGTATGCGTGAAGCTAGCCTCCCCGCTACGATTTTCATACAAAATTAATAAAAAAACCGGTCAAGTGCGAGTCGGACTCGCGCACCGAGGGTTCCGTATTGAAGATAATATGCTTGGTAACCGCAAAAGAAAATACTCATTTTGTTATAAGCTTTATTTTCCAGGCAATAAGGTCGATTTTGACTAGCCTAAATTTTAATACAGTTTTTTTGTTATTTCTCAAAAACTGTAAATAATGAACACTTTATTTTATTTTTCCCAGAAAATATAAGTAATTATCTATACGTCGGGATTTTTTTCAGAATTTTTGGTTATTAACTTCGGAGATAAAGGGAACGGTCATTTTTTGTACATTTTTGACTATAAATCAAAAAGTACATCACAGAAAATTTTCAAAAAAATAATTTTGAAATGTGCAGATTAAGACCTTTCATATGACACCCTATTTGCTATAATCGAACCACTTTCATTTTTGAACCCCCCATTCTAGACCCCTTTTCAATTATTAATAAAATTAATTTCATATTTTTTTTACTACAAATAGTTGCGGGCAAGCAAGTTGTACAACTATGCCAAATTTCAAGTTGATAGCATTTGTAGTTGCTGAGAAAACCTGCTGTGACATACAGACAGACAGACAACGAAGTCTCACCATAAGGGTTCCTTTTGTACCATTTTGGTACGGAACCCTAAAAAGTGACCCCCTGAAAAATTGCGTCGAGTCCTGCTGAGATTTAGCTGTATCCAGTGCCTAGAGCTCCTCAGCGAGTTAATTTCGTATGAAAACATACAAGCACGGCACCGAAAGCATTCAAGACGGTGTCGCAAAGAACATAAGGAAACTAGTAACGACCTTGCATCCGTTCCGCGTTGAGCGACCTCCGAGAGTTGCCAAGGGCTTTTCCATGTGTTCACTGTAAATCAATCAATATTTATAAATATTGGAGGGATCTCACAGAAATTAATCTATAGTGCCCGGCCGTTGGGAAGTCAATCCTGACAGCTGTCATCGCAGTACAATTTATAACCTCAAACCCAAGAATAGGTTATAAATTGTACTGCGATGACAGCTGTCAGGATTGACTTCCTAACGGCCGGGCACTATAGGTTAATTTCTGTGAGATCCCTCCAATATTTATAAATATTGATTTATCCGCCGATAATATATTATATATATATATATGATTATGATAATGGATATTTATTTTAAAAAGTAAACACTAGAGTAAATTGTTTCACCGTAATTTTTGTTACTAAACTCATGTTTCGGGGAAACACCTAGTTTCGTTCGTGTTCTATTAGCTTTATATTGAATTCAAACTTTATCATTATCACCACGGAATAAGATTCATAATAAATGGTAGTACATGTTTCATTTCAATTATGCATGATATTTATCAAAATGTCGAATATTTTAACATTTATAATAAAAATATTATGCATTGATATTTATCCGATATATCGGATTTATATCAAATAAACGGATATTTATAATAAATATCGGATATTTTCGAACCCTGTTCAAAAACAATGCCATAATGAGTGTAGAATTGAGGCCCTCAACCTTTGTTACGTTGGCACTACAGTCAAAGACACGCCTTCCTCTACAGCTTTAAAAACAAAAACATCGCTAGCGAACGAACGTAATTGTAGAACCAGTTGTATATAAATTCATACATATATAATATGTTTGGACGCGACTGTTCACCTCCAACTGGCGACCTTGGTGCGAAACAAACATAGCATTTGCATATAGGAAATATTGTGTATAGCGGCGGCGTAACGTCGTCTGCTAACCGTCTGCTTAAAAATTCAAGCGTTACAAAAAAAAGGGCAAATGCGAATCGGACTCGCGCACCGAGGGTTCCGTATTAACATAAAATGGTTAGAAAACGGAAAAAAAATCTCAATAAATCATTTTTTGGCAATAAATCAAATTGTACGTCACGGTAACTTATAAAAACAATATTTAACCCCTTTAGCTATAATCAAATCTCTTTAATTTTTCAACCCCCTGTTCTAGAACCATTTACAAATATTTAGAAAAATAATATCATATTTTTTACTAAAAACAGATGCGGGCAAGCAAGTTATACAAGTATGACCGATTTCAAGTTGATAGCTTCTATAGTTTCAGAAAAAAACTACTGTGGCATTGAGACAGACAGACACCGAAGCCACCATAAGTGTTCCTTTTTTACCATTTTGGTACGGAACCCTAAAAAGGGAGGTTTTACAAGTTTAACGTGTTTATCTATGCATTTGAGAGTTAACCTGGTTGGGTTGTACTTTTCAACAGTTAACCTTGGCCATCATTGTCTCCAGGTTATGTATGAAAATATTGGTTTGACTCAAGTTATTATATTTAACGCAAAAATAATAATAATCTGAGTTGAATAAATTATATGTCATTGTACTTGTGTTTGCGACGCGTCTAACCTAGTTGGTACAGGGTGGTGACCCTGAGGACTAAGATGGAATGCCTCTATCCTCGTAAGACCCAGTGTGCAATACGATGTACAGTCAACAGCATAAATAAGTGATCATTTACATACCTTATCGCTTTCAATCGATTCACAATTTTGTATAACGTTTCAAACATGAAGTTAAAGTGACAAGGTACATAAATGATCACTTATTTATGCTGTTGACTGTACATTACCATGGCAATTTAATTTGAACTGTATTTCAATAGGAAGAGATTATTTTCCTTTCTTCACAAATTGAAAATTGCATTTTCGAACAAACTTAATTCAACTTTATTGCGTTGATAGTAGATTCAAAGTAGATTCTGTTAAAAAACTGGCTGTTTGTAGTACGGTGGGCCACATACGTCTTTAAATTAAATAAAGACCGTAGAAAAAAAACACGATTTTATTGTTTTATCATATTCGACCAGTTCGATTCCAGGTTATGTCAGACGAATTTTCAAAAATAACATAAATGCAGAAATAATTTAAACAATAAATAAAAGTAAGTCTCCTTTGCTTAGAATTTGCTATTTCCAATATTTAAGATAGTTGCCGTCCATGTGGCGTTCGTTTTCTCCATCCTGTATATGCCATCTGGGCGTGCGTAAGGGTCGGAGCAATACGTAAGAGTGATATGCAAGAATATGTTGCTCACTCTAAGGTGTAAATGCGTCCCTTACGCACGCCCATAATCCGCTGACGTGTAGAGGGGCCTTTAACCAAGCTAAACCACGATCCGCGATCCGGAACGATCTCAGACAGCGTGTCAACGCACACGCAGCGTAACATGCCTATAGCCGTATTGTGTTCACTGACCTTCAAGACCAGCTGACCTTGGCTCGCGAGACACACGTGAAACCTAGGCATGCTGCAAGCGCAGCGAAGCCGCAAGCGGACAGCGGAACGGTTGCTATAAAAACGCTTCCGCTAAGTCTTAAGCGCAAAACACACAGCGGGCGAGCGCGGATCGTGCGCCGAGCGGGGGTTTTAACATGGAGTTATGTAGACGCATTCACACACGCGGCAGGCGGGTGGGACCCGCGCGGGAACCGAGCCCTCCGTCTGCCATTACAAACAGCGCGCGGGTTAGGCGGGTCCGGCGCGGGCGTCATTGTTTGTAATACACTCATTCTCCGATAGGCATTCTGACAGAGCGCGTGAGCAGGTCGTGAGCGGTTCGTGAATACTCGCGTGCCCGCGCACGGCCCGCGGCGCTTGCGCGATCTGTGTGAACACGACAACCCGCGCGGCTCACGAGATGAAAACGACATGCTCGGCGCCCGACCCGCGCCCGCCCGCTGTGTGTTTTGCGCTTTAAGGCTTTGGCAAACCAAACTAGTGTCAACTAGAGTTGCGCCTCGGTCTTTAAAGGGAGCGCTCCGATCTCGGTCAATCGGTCAAAGGAACTGGTTCGGTCTTCTAGTTCCTTTAGCTCCTTTAGCTCCGGAGCAAATTTTGAGATCTGAGCAGGACACGCTTTGAAATAGGTACTATTTGTCTCGTTCACATCGAGCGCCGTGTCGTGTGCCCATCATATTATATTTCTAGCTTCACATGTCCGTTTTTAGGGTTCCGTACCCAAAGGGTAAAAACGGGACCCTATTACTAAGACTCCGCTGTCCGTCTGTCTGTCACCAGACTGTATCTCACGAACCGTGATAGCTAGACAGTTGAAATTTTCACACAAGATGTATTTCTGTTGCCGCTATAACAACAAATACTAAAAAACAGAATAAAATAGATATTTAAGGGGGCTCCGGTACAACAAAAGTTATTTTTTGGCCGTTTTTTTTGCTAATGTTGTCCGACTCGCACTTGGCCGGTTTTTTTTACGTATTAAATAGAGTATAGAAACACATATGTTCCAAACCCAAAGTTTCTTGTGCCACCGCGTGTGACGAACGTTTTTTGTTGTCAGGTAACCTCCGCAGGGTGGCGTTTTTGTGCTACGCTGCCGAATGGTAACTTAAATACGAGTATAAGGCGCTTGAAGATTTAGTGAAGATTTAGTAAAGATGAAACTCTACATGCAGTCGCGAAATACAAGTATATCTATATAATCTTCTATATATCGACACATGCAAGGAAAAACATTGTATCTCAATTTACTGTGACTTCTAATTTCAAACGTATTTGAGCATGAACAAAATTTTATCTCAAGCTATTTAAACATAGCATTTGAGATACAATGTGTTGTTCCTTGCATGTGTCGATATATAAAAGGCAAACCTGACTTACTGACTTATATATCAACGCACAGCCGAAACTACTGTACCTACAAACTTGAAATATGGTACAGGGGTTCCTTTCATTATGTAAGTGAGTGGCTAAGGATTTTCCGAAAATCGAACCCTAACGGGAAGAAATGGGGGGAGTAGCGGGAATCTAATTCTACGCGTACGAAGTCGCGGGCGTCCTCTGTCCTGTGTTTCATACGGCGTTGCCTAATTAGCCGAACTGAACTAGAAAAAAAACAACAAAGTAGTGACAAAGATCAAAAGAACCTGTTTTTTTTGTGATTTAATTAAAAAAATATAGTTATTACTAATAAACGTTTTGTAACGGTGGTATAGCTATACAATATTTTGTCCTTATCTGTCATTGTGACATTTGAATTTGACAGATAAGGACAAAACATTGTATAGCTATACCACCGTTACTCAACGTTTATTAGTAAGGGGGTATGTCTTTATTCCGTGCGTAGGCATTATGCATCATTGACGTCACTTATTTCGAAAGTAATTTTTCGACACGAACCTACAGATTGCAAGAGCGAAAATCTTTTGTGAGGAGAAAAACAAAAGTAAAAAAACAACTCGTGGCCCGCGCAGCCGGCGCAGTAGGTATGTTTATATTTTTTTTAATGTCAACGCTCTGTTGCGAGCAACGCACTCCCACTTGTACAGTCTGCGGCGAAGGATGTTTGTGTATGTTAAAAATGAGCATTTGATTTGCGTTGTTATCTAGTATTCATAATAGAAAGAACTAGATAAAGTAATAAATATTAAGGCCACAATTTGACTTAGTCCGAAACTAAGCTCTAGGCTTGTATCGGTACTAAAGTCGCCGCCAATCAAAGATATTTAATATTATAGGTAATAGAGTGGGCATCGGAGACATTTTCATAGAAAAACTTTGATCATAAGCATCATGAATGCCATCTATGACGGGCGTGTCAAAGTGGACTAAACGACGTACGACTTGTTACCTCTAGGTAACAAGTTTTGCATCACTTTTTTGTTCGCTATGCCCCGTCTATTACTACTATACATTTAATGACTTTGCCGCCAATAGAACTTGCAAAAGATGTAAACAAAACCAAACGAACCAATTCACTATGATTACTCGATAATCACGTACTTTTAAAGATCAAGTGAGGTCTTTGCAACGATTTATAAACTAGATTATTATTTTCATATTAAGTTTAAGATGAAATAACTATTCATGATACGTTATTTTTAGTAAAAAACACGCTTGGTGAATATTTGAGGTTATGTGTCAAACAGTATTAACTTGTTTAAATCGTTCGCAAGTTCTATTGACGGCGACTTTAGACGACAATGAACTTAGACTGGAACTGGTTAACTGGAAGATATCTCATTTGGGATAAGTTCGCCTATGTACGTTATCTATAGTGATGGAAAATTGTTTTGTAATTGTTTATGTGCAATAAAGGGTTTACATACATACATACATACATACTATAGAGAAATACATAGAAAACATCCAAGACTCGGAAACAAACACTCGCGCTCATCACACAAATATTTCTCCATACTGGGAATCGAACCTGGGACCGCTAGCTTCGTAAGCCGGGTCACTACCAACTAGGTCAACAATTAACAGCGTCGTTGTTAACAATTTTCATCTTACCATGAGGAAGACAAACCATGAAACAACATACATACCTTCACGCCTTCATCCCCAGAGTGGGGTAGGCAGAGCTACAGAATTATTTACAACTGTAAAAACTTGTTGTTAATTCCGTAACCACATTTTGCACAAACAGGCTAAGATGTTTACCAGTGTACCTATATACTTGACAGGTTGCAAGCCCATCGCCTAACAATACTACAAGCCTTTGTTCCCTTAAGGGCAATTCACACAGCGGGCGGGAGCGGGTCGTGCGCCGGGCGGGTCGGTAATTCAGCGAGTATTTTAACATGGAGTAAAGGCCCAGCCACACCGGATGCGTGCACGTGCGCGTTCGCTTTCCACTGCGTTGTATAGTGACATGTCGTAATGAGAATTCATACTATACAACGCAGTGGAAAGCGAACGCGCACGTGCACGGGCACGTCACGCGTCCGGTGTGGCTCGGCCTTTATATGGAAGCATTCACAAACGCGGCGGGACGGGTCGGGTGCGGGTCGGGACCGCCACGCCCGCCGCCAGCCACTAACAGCGCACGGGTGCGGCACTATGTGTGAACACGACGAACCGCGCCGGGCGAGGTCCCGCAATGAAAACGACACGCCCGGCGCCCGACCCGCTCCCGCCCGCTGTGTGAATTGCGCTTTAGTCGCCTCTTACGACTTCCAAGCAAAGACATGGAGTGGTACTATTCTAAGCCCATGAAATAATTTCCCTTGAATTTTTCACAAGTAAATCAACAATAGACTCCAATAGATCTATAGCGACAGCTGTTTCAACTACATTAAAGTCATAAAGAACTAAAGGTCCCTGTTCCTAGTGTCTTAACGTTTTACGATCGCTTCAACAATTGAATAGTTTTTACGAGGAAACAATGATGTTTACAGCGGGCGGGATAAATAAACGCCCGACAGGTTGCTGGCAAGTTTAGCAATGTTTAGGGTGTTGTGTATTAGTCTGTTATATTCGTTCAGTAAAGTGTTGTTCTTGTCTCGTTGTCTCGCCCGAGTTGTTGAGGGCAGCAGCGTAGCAGTTTCAACGCGTTTACGCGTCAGGCACGCGTTGCGTATACTTTTTAATGTGCTGGGTTCCATTTGTTTTTTGTTTTACAACTTGCGCGTGCACGCGTTCAAAGCGCGACGCTGCTGCCACGCGTTTGGTGTGCTGGAGCCTTAAAACGTTTTAATTCAAACAGTACCTATATAACAAAAAGCAAGCTTTTTTTTTACAATATGGCGTCTGGTTGTCACCAAATTTTTATCACTGTCATAACTTTAGTGTCACACGATTAAAAGATAAATCGATTGACATAAGAATCATCAAAATCGGCCCACGCGTTTAGTTTCTAGAGCGACACAAAGAAACGAACATACATACATATTTTGACGACGCGATAGCCTTCCTACGAAGCTAGCGGTCCCGGCTTCGATTCCTGGTACGGGTAAATATTTGTGTGATGAGCGCGAGTTGCTCCTCTCCGGTCTTGGATTTGTATTTAAGTATGTATTTCTTTAATTCTTTATATCGTTGCCTAGTACCCATAGAACAAGCCTAGAGCTTAATTTGGGACTAGCTCAATTTGTGTAAGATCGTGCCTTGATATTTATTAACTTTATTATATATTAACCTTGTTGAGAACGACGAATGGACAGCAGCGGAAGACCTGTATGTTAAACAAATATGTAGCTTATTGTATAGGCTATAGCAACGCTGACGCCATTCTGACTATTGTAGCCACTAATGTAGAATGACTCGACGACAATTGACGACGGACACGGAAATATAAGGCTATTAAAAGGTTAACCATTCATACAGGCCATATGTGCCAAGCACGGAATAGAAGAAACCGGCCAAGTGCGAGGCGAACTCGCGCACGAAGGGTTCCGTCCCATTATCTATACAACATTAGCAAAAAAACGGCAAATAAATCACGTTGGTGGTATGGGAGGCTCCCTTAAATATTTATTATATTCTGTTTTCAGTATTTCGTTCATTGAATACAAAACGGACACATTACAAAATAAGTCAGTGTTGCATTTTAAATTTAGAAGCTTGGTATAAGATTTTCAATGCAAGAGCAAATTATTTTGGAATGTGTCCGTTTCGAATTTAATGAGCGATTTGTTGTTATAGCGGCAACAGAAATACATCTTCTGTGAAAATTTCAACTATCTGGCTATTACGCGTAAGAACCTTCTACGAGGTACTAGAAAGCATTTAAAAAAAGAATGAAATCGGTAAGGCCGTTCTCAAGTTGCGTGACCAGGAGAAATAGGGGTTCATTTTTATTTATATAGATATAGGTACGGAATCCTAAAAACTGACAGTTTGCGGACGGAGACGCCATCTTGTTATAAATACATATAAAACTCCACACCACGAAACAAATTCTCAAGCAAAAGCTAGCTAAAGTAACAAGAGAAGTGAAGAAAAGAACCGAATGATATACGACAGGTACTAGGTATACATAAATTGTAAAGATCTTTCCAGTCGAGGCACATTTCTACAACAATACCGCGCGTCCTTTGTACCCGCAACCTTCAGGTGTACAATGTGTACATACGGCTATTGCCAAGAACTTTTATAAAAGACGTTCTGAAAAAACTCGGGCAAGTGCGAGTCGGACTAGCGCACCGAGGGTTCCATATTCTGAAAAAAAAACCAGAAACAGAAGGGCCGACAAACTTCAGGGACTAACTCTGTAGGTCATACTCATCAACTTTTATTATGGGACCAACATCAAAATCGCGAAAAAAAAAACAGCTGTTCCATACATTTCGGCTGTTTAGCTAATCAAAGTTTGTACGGAACAGCTGTTTTTTTTCGCGATTTGGATGTTGGTCCCATAATAAAAGTTGATGAGTATGACCTACAGAATTAGTCCCTGAAGTTTGTCGACCCTTCTGCCGAACACCCTGTATATTACGATTCAAAAGATACAGCTCTTTTCTAGACGGACGGACAGCACAGACATAATAAATAGGGTCCCGTTGAGCTACCCTTCGGGTACGGGACCCTAAAATTCATCATCAATATCATCATCGCAGAAAATAATAATAAAACAAAAATTAGTATGTTTGCATGATTTTCGTAAAAGACTTATTTAAAAAAAGTTCCTCTAGTAAATTGTGGCCGAGTGTACTCCGGTTGACAAGTACAAAAACCTTTAAGGGCGTTGATACGCCATGTGCGCGCCAGGTGCGTCAACCGACGCCAGTGGAAGCATAGAAGCTTGTAGCAAAAACTATCCGTGGGAGCGTTGATTTTTACAGATTTTTGGTCATGATATCGAAAGTTTATCCTGCGAAAACAGATGGTTATGTTATACTAGAGGACGCCCGCGATTTCGTACGCGTAGAATTAGTTTCCCGCTACTCCCCCCATTTCTTCCCGAAGGGGGTCGATTTTCGGAAAATCCTTTCTTAGTGCTCACTTACATCATGAAAGGAACCCCTGTACCAAATTTCAAGTTTCTAGGTACAGTAGTTTCGGCTGTGCGTTGATATATAAGTCAGTCAGGTTTGCCTTTTATATATATAGATGAGTGTGTATCTATGTATTGTATAAGGAAAGGTCTTGGTAGATTTTTGAACGGTAAAAGTGCCCGCAGCCCGTTCATAGTGTGAATATCACATTCGCAAAACATCATATACTTACGCATAACATCATACTAGCAAAACACGATATTCGCAAAACATGATATTTACAAATAGTCGGGTTTGGTTATAGAATCGTAGGTAGGTTTAGGTTGTTAGATTTACAGTAAGCCCGGAGGGCCAAACCACCCAGAAATAGGAGCTCCGCGGGAGCGCAGCTCCGTCGACACTGTCTAAATTCATGTCTTACTAATAAAATAATGATGTTTTGCTACTATGATGATTTGCGAATGTCTTGTTTTGCGAATATGATGTTTTGCTTGTATGATATTTTGAGAATATCATGTTTTGCAAATATGATAAACGAGACGCCTAGCCTACTTACTGACTACAACTTTTATATTTCTATCTGTGTGTGATACTGATGTGTTAGCTCCCAAACGCATGAACCGATTTAGACGCGGTTGTTGGTTTTTTGTAAAGCTTTTACATTGACCGAAAAATATGCGACTCAAAAAAATGCAAATGGAAATTTTTCGTCAGAGAAGCAACTATTCTGGTAAAATAGAATTATCTAACAAGACATTATTATGCCAGAAATTTTGAAAGACTTACGCAGACGGACCCGGGGGCGAATATAAATAATTAATGCTAATAGTGCACTTTAGTCAAGCCAGGAAACAGGGCAGGCGGATGAGTTAACTTCACGGACCCCGGATCCGTAGGAAGTCGATTGCGGAAGGGGACGTGACTAGTAGTGAGGGGGGGGGGGACGCGGTCCTAAAGTTTCTGTAAAATGGGTAGGTATATCTAGCTTTGTTTCACGAAATATGAACTGACTCCTGATGATTTGGAGTTTCGTTGACATTCCACGTACTATCACGAACGTTAATTTGTGACCGATTTCAAGAAAAATATGCTTGAAGTCGTCAATGTCATTAGAGATGTCAAGTCATTTGTAACTTTGAGGAAACTCAACCTTATTGTTGTAGAATATCAGATTGATTTTGGACCTAAGGTGGGTACCAAATTAAAGTTCGCGACTGTACCTAAGTACTATTAGCACAATGGAACCTTGACCTACCATAGAACTCTGCCACAGTGACGTTATGACTCCAGTTGTAAGAAGTGTCAAACAAATTGTTTTGTTATGTCATTGTGACACAGTTCTATGGTAGGTCACGGTTCCATTGGGCTGATAGTACCTATGCCATGAGCAAGTCTTGATGAAACTATTATTTGTATTTGTAATTTGAATGTACAGTGACCAGCAATAATATGTTATTGGACATTGCGCTCAAAAATTGCTGACTCTCTTATACCTCTAGTAATAGAGACGAAAGAAGTTACGCTTTTTCGGCTAAACTGCTGAACTGATTTCGATGAGATTTGGTATAAAGATGGAGCTTGATCGCGGAAAATTTATAAGGTAGCTCCCGTGGGAACTGCGATAAATTTCTACGCGGATAGAGTCACGGGCAACCATTATAGTTTTATAATAGGTACCTACAATAGCAAACTATTGTACCTTATACTATAACCCCAAATCCCTTATACACTTTTAGGACTTCCATGTGTATGTGTGTGTGTGTGTTTGTGTGTGTCTGTGTGTGTGTGAGTATCCTCACGTCTAGGACGAAACCACGGCTATTTAGGGCGCGGTCGGCGACCCCGCTACCTGCGGACTGCGCCTGCGCTCATAACTAAACGAGTGTAAGTGCATCAAGTTTATTGACTCGTACGCCGTTTTCGATCTCGGCAGACGCAGGTAAGCTCGGCTCAGGTAGATTCTTTCTTTTATTTGAATAACTTGTGTTTCATTGTGTTTTGATAAATAAAATCGTTGGCCACCTAAATAACGTAGCGTCAGCGTAGAAGTCTTTTGTCGCTACCTCGGAAACTGTCTAATATTTCAGGATAAAAAGTATTCTATGTCCATCCTCGGGGATCAAGCAATCTTATTACCAAATTTTATCGAAATCGGTTCAGCAGTTTAGCCGTGACAGCGTAACATACGGACAGAGTTACTTTCACATTTATAATAGCACGAACTTCGGTAAAAGAATACAAATATAAGGAAACTTGCAGATGTGTAACAATTTAATTGAACAATCAAGAACTTTAATTGTTATGCCACTATGGAACCCTGTCGCATAACGTTAATCATTAATTTCGGCGTTATTTCATTGCTTGTGGTTTAACGCTGTCATTATGACAGGGTTCCATAATGGCATAACAATTAAACTCCTTGGACTTGACAGAAGCGCGTGGAGCTAACCCCATGTGCTTCTGTTTAGTCCACCAGAGTAAATCTCTTTAACCGAACAATTGTCCTCGCGTGTGATATCCATGGACTTGTTTCTCTAATAAGTCCATGGCGATTGTCTAAAACTCGATACTGGCGAAATACACCTTGTTAAAACAAGGCAAGGAGTGAAAGCCATTAATTAAGAAAAAAAAAACCTTGACTGAACATACACATCGAATCGCATTGCTTTGTAAGTTATCCTTGCCACATTTCCTTCAACCACTGTGATCAAATTTATATTAGGTACCTAGGTACCTACATTTCAAAAATACGTAAGACCCAAACAAGTATGACGGATTAAAACCACATTATTTTAATAGGTACCAAACTTACGAATAAATTTCGTTATTGCTTTGAAAAAACCTTGTAACTCATATTTCATGACATACGATTTGAAACTTAAACTTGAAGAGAATTAAGTTCAAACTTATACATCTCAAAATATCAGATATGAGTTATTTCTACAAATTAGGTACCTACAATGAAGGCTTGTTCAAACATAATCACAAATCAAAGGTCACAGATTCATAATTTTAAAGATTTAAAATACAGAACCCTTTAATATAACACCTGAGGACGCCCGCGACTTCGTACGGTCACGAGCGTTAATTTGGGACCCATTTCAACAAAAATATGCTTGAAGTCGTCAATGTCATTAGAGATGTCAAGTCATTTGTAACTTTTAGCAAACTCAACCTTATTGTTGTACAAAGTCAGATTGACTTTGGACCCTGGGTACCAAATTTAATCTCGTGACTGTACTTCGGACTCTCAGTTAATATAAGATGCTCAATGTACAATAAAAATATTTGAATTTGAATTTGAATTTGTAGAACTAAGCAGCCAAAGAGAGACACGGATAGAAACTTTGTTTTAATACTATTTGGAGATCCATTAACTGTAGGAACCACTTCAACAAAGGGCAGGTTACTCATGACAATGATTCATGCATTCTTGCTACATAGCATGTAACACTGACTTCCTGCTTCAAATTTAATTAGTAAATCCCCATACAAACAGTATACTTTATTTAGTTAACCTATGATTTTTTTATCTAAAGTTACCTGGGAACAGTCACCATCGTTTGTTTAAGAATCACTAGTAGACAACCCCACCCATAAAAGAAGAATGTTATATGTCTGCCAGTCTGTAGCACCAGAACCAATGGACAGATTTGATTTTCAATGTTTGAATGGTGATCGTCATTACTTTGAAAAAACCTCGTATCTCATTTTTCGTGACATACGATTTTGAACTACAATGTGATGAAAATTAAGTTCAAACTCATACATCTCGAAATATCAGATACAAGTTTTTTCTAAAGTAGTGACGTAAAGTAGAATGAACCAGGTGCTTCTAATGGTATTGCCTAATAATTCTGCAGCACTCACATCCACAAAATAAATTGGGTATTTATTACAATAAATATTACAAATTTTAATCAATTATCCATACACAAACACGAAAAGACCTAAAAGGCATACCTATGGCCTGCCTAGGTATTAGGCACGGTGTTGCCTAGGGGTTATAGAAAAATAAGTCAGATAGGTAAAGTAATAGTTGGCCCTGAACACACACCGCATAATTTTCCTGCTAACTCCGTAACCTCAGGTGTGATCCTGCAATATTGTATTATCCGCAACTACTCTACTACCAAATTGTATGGAGATCCGGTCAACAATACTCAAGTTATTGTCGAGCAAACGTACAAGCTTAGTTGACTAAGTGCAGTGTTCACCAACAATTAAGCGGGCGGTTAGCGGTTTAACGGTTGTCAAATGTATTGACTAACAGCAGCTGATTAAGACTTAACCGTCTGTTAAATTGGTTGGTGAACTCGGCCCTAAGACTGTTCTCTCAACCTTCGTAATGTCGTATTTAAGGAAAGAGATGCCTCAAGACTCGCATTATTGGCGTAATCTAGCCTGTGTAAGACTAGAAGACTCTATATTACTCATGTAGAGCTAATAACAATGATTTGTTGCCAAGTTTTAAGCCCACGGTGCACATTATATGAGAATAATGAAGCTTGGCAACAATAACTGCAGTTTAGTTTAAAAATAACATTAAAATGTAATTAAAATAACGCTGTCACTCAAGAACATAATTAACTTACGTATATTGTAAACCAGTGGCCTGTTTCATGAAGCTACAAGTTACAAGCAGAACTCTATTTCTAGCAAAAGCAGTTAGAAAGAGACATCCGCTTGTAATTTGTAACTTGTAGCTTCATGAAACAGGCCCCAGGCTTGTGGTTTTTTTTTAATTTGTAACCATTGACCATGGCCCCTTTGCTTAAAAAGCCACCATTGTTATTATTTGTCCCACTTCTGGCTAGCAATACTTTTGTATCCAGTTCTCAATATTTGTAGCAAAATTAAAAAATATGGAGTTCAAAAATAAGATCAATATAAGATTAATAGTATTATTACAGAAACTTCACTATGCTTTGAGAAAGCAATTTGTGGGTATAGTTGTTGTCATCGTATTTTCATAATTAGATTAACTATATTTGAGTTGAAATTATTATTTTAACCTAACTGAGACACAAATTGAGCACTCCATTGCATTACCCAGGCAATAAAATCTGTATTTTCGTGTAATACCAAACATAACATCAATCCAGACTCGCTTTCAACCCAACAACGCCTACCTACTCAATTTCAACACGGAACTCACGAAACCAAGATTTACGTACATTTAGTTATTATTCCAACGAGTTTCCTGGCTGTTTGAAACCACAATTATCTTGAGCATTATCGCCTCCAGCCACTATCGGAGCCCGGAGCGGCCGTGGAGCAATAATTACTAGTACGATTACTGGACGAGAGTGAAAACACATAACTACGTACACCTAGATGTTACAAGCGAAAGTGACCGCGCCGAGGATGCTCAGGCTAGTATTTCACAAACTGACCTGTAGTTCTGCTCGTAGTCCCAGTAGTCTTTGTAGCGCGGGTGCCACCGAGGACCCCCGCGCGAGTAAGGTCTTCTAGAGCCACCCTGACTCATTTTGGCTGCGCCATAACTCGCTTTATCGATTTGCGTCGCGACACTGAAACACTCCGCTCCCCACGAAACAACTGTAATCCACTGTCACTATAACACTGCACGACACTGTGACACTGTTGAAGCACTAAATTAAAACGAAATTATAGTTTTGGGGCTCCGCGGGAGCTCAGGGTGACTGCCTCGCACAAGCTCCTCCTCCGACGCGAAGTCAGCGCGAACTGCGCGCATGCGCGACAACGTCAGGCAGCAAACGCGCCCCCTGACGGCTTGCCAGTGAACCAACTTCAAAACCACCCGCGAAGGCACTCAATTTTGGTTAATTAAATATTTACGTAATAACTCAAATGACTCGCACACTTTAAACTGGGTTAATCTGTTCATAATAACTTAATGCGTTTCGCCTGGGTGAGTCGTAACGAGAGTGCAGTGGAGATTAACAGTTACAAGTATTGATTTTATATTAGCGATGCACGCGATGGCGTAATTTTCAATGAGTCTCGTCTTAAATATGTCCTGCATCCGAATGCGGCGAGGGCGTGTTATCGCGCACTTAAAATGGTTCTTCGACGTTCACATAATTAATGTGAATCTCTGGGCGATGCGGTCGTCACGCACTGACGCACAACTCCACGTAAAACTGAACAGCTGAAAACGTTTTTCACAGTTTTATGGCACTGAAATCCAAGTTTAAACACTGTAAACTGGGAAGGAATTCGAAAAAATCCAAGATAGCAAATGTAATGCTATGCGCTCGACCGTCCAGCATGATACGTAAGCCTCATAAAAAAAGTTTACACAACTCGTCCTCTTCGCGGCACTCAGCGTTGTAGCGCTTGAACAACGCCTCTATCAAGTTATCGGTAATTTACTTGAGAATAATAATAAAGCGCTCCAGCGCTTGTTTCCTGACAACCCCGCCCCATTGTTATTATAATGCAGCCAACATGACGCACTTAGTGCAGTGTGAAGTTGCCGAGGTAAACATGACACGCGATCGCGTTCTCTTTCCAACTACCTTGAAAGAGAGAGATGGAGTACAATTCCTTTTATTTTGATTATTTATGTACCTAAACCCGAGTACAATACATTTTGCATTACAACATGGAAAGATTATTTACGAAATTGTGCTGATTATTTTGCAAGCTAACCGCATTACATCAAGATGGCTGCGTAAGGAGTCATAGCGATAAAGCGTAGGCAGCGGATGCGGCACACTTAGATATGGATAAAAAGAGAATATTATGCTAATTCCGTCGCAGCTTATGCGGTTGTGACATTCCTGCGCGGGTTTTAGCCAAATTTGGTTGGAACTTGATAGTTAATTATGATAACGGAATACACGAAACTCTGAACCAGTAATCTGTGGAAACCCTATGAGAAAAATGCAAATAAAATCCAAAAAGATGTTTCGCTGCCTTTGAATCCGTCCGCATACAAGTCGTTTATCGTTATTCCCTCGTGAACTGTTTGATTTACCGGGATAAAGAGTACCAGAATGTCTGTGTTCGGACTATAAAACTATATCTTTATAATTACCAAATTTATCGCTCGGGGCGTTGAACCGAAGAGACAAAACATACACGCGTTCGCATTCATAATATTAGTATGTTTTTTATGTATTATGTATGTTAAACTTTATTAAGACACAAACAAAAAACAGGAAAATAATAAAAACATAACTAAAACCAAAGAGATTTAATAGGTAATAGAGTGGGCATCGGAGACATTTTCATAGAAAAACTTTGATCATAAGCATCATGAATGCCATCTATGACGGGCGTGTCAAAGTAGACTAAACGACGTACGACTTGTTACCTCGAGGTAACAAGTTTTGCATCACTTTTTTGTTCGCTATGCCGCGTCATTGACTAAAACTAAATCAAATCAAATCAAATCAAATCATAGGTACTGAAATAAATTAGCTAATTACATACATACATGCATACAATCACGCATCTTTCCTGTAGTTAGACAGAGACCACTTCCTTCCACTTGCTACGATCCAGACAAACTTCCCTAGCTTCCTCCACACTCATAACTCTCTTCATACACGTGCGTCGGTTTAGGGTACTCCAGAGTCTCCTGACCTGGCCCTTTCTTAATACGTCCCCGACCTGAGGGCTTATTATCTAATGCTGGCACTTCACTTGGCATTGCGTGTTCGCGTATTTGCTTTATTTGGCCAAAAACTACTATGTGTGGAGGATTCATTCGTCTATATTTGCTTTATTTGCACATAAAAGCCAAACACGCAAATACGCAAACACGCGTATCCACCCGCTTGTCGGTTTTTGGGCACACATCAAAGGACGCAAATAAATATGGCGAATATTTGCGTTCACCGTCCACACATGGCTCGCTCAGTTGTGTTTCTGAACTGCAAACATATTCGCGTATTTGATATATTTTCTGATGGCATCCCAAGTGTGGATTTCGTGTTTGTGATATTTGGACTTCAAACGAATATTTGGACAAACACGGCGAATACGCTACGCGGACACGCAACGCCAAGTGAAGTGCCAGCATAACACCCTCTTCCAACATCTTACCTAGGAACAGTCAACCAATTTGATTTCTAGGCCACTTTGGACTATGTTAAAGTGACGTTGACAACCAAACGTTACGACTTCTTATGATTTGGTTTACAACGTCACATTGTCAAAGTCAATAGTGGCCTAGGAATCAAATTGGTTGACTGTACAGTCGCGAACTTTAATTTGGTACCCACCTTAGGTCCAAAGTCAATCTGACATTCTACAACAATAAGGTTGAGTTTCCTAAAAGTTACAAATGACTTGACATCTCTAATGACATTGACGACTTCAAGCATATTTTTCTTGAAATGGGTCACAAATTAACGTTCGTGATAGTACCTAATTAAGTACGTACTACGGAGCGGTACGGTAATAGATAGGTGCCTGTTTTTTGGTAATACTACTAGAATGAATAAGTATGGCTCGGCTCGCACTATTTACTCTGGTAAAGCTTCCAGTTGTACATAGTAATTATTAACTCCATGTTTTAAAGGTACAGGCAACGCCATCTCTTGAGGAGTAGATTTAAAATCATTTTTTGAAATATCTTTGTATAATAATGTTAAGTTTACATTTAAATACGGAAAAAAACAATAAAACAATTAAATATTAAATCGTTTAAATATACAGGGTGTAATGCAAGTCGAGTGCCAAATGAAAAGGGTGGGTAGCTAGGGTCACTTGCAACACGTTTTGCGCCAATTAACACTCATCCTGCCCACGGTGTTTTTTTAATATTTTTTTTAAATAAAGTCTCGGTATCTTCCAAAAGTTGACCATTTTGTTTACCTATCTTTTTTTTTTAATGTGACAGCACAAAAGTATTTGTATTTTTTTTATCTCTAATGTATGCAGATTCTAATGAAATTTTATTTTTATTCATATAGTAAACTAATAAAAAAATATTAGCCGACAAAGTGCGAAGGACAGAAAATAAAAATTGTCAAGGTCAACTTTACGGCACAATTAAAAAAAAAGTAGACGCTCCTCAGATCTTCCAACATCATAAAAACTTCTCCAGTTCCTGACCATTCTTACGGTATACCACATGTCTAGAATCACGTTCAGTTTTTCGGCGAAATATGGTTTCAATCTAAAATGGTGGGTTACATTACCTAGTACTTCTTTGAAACTACCTACTTGAAAGTAAGGTTTGATAAATGAATTGAGACAATTTTTTTACTAATAAAAAAAAATCATAAAATAGTCATCAAAAATTATTAAAAACCTAACAATAGTATTCATTTATTTCAATAACTAAGTAGACGATAGGTACGCAAGTTACGACTAGGTAACCGTCTACCAGAGGGGCTAGACAAGATGCACTACGCTAACTATCGTTTCTAATCGCTTCGTCTTTAAACCAATCACGTCACTGGTAGATCACGTGAGTTTTCGTATCACGCCATCTACAAGTGATACGATTGGTTTAAAAATGTAACGAATAGAAACGCTGGTTAGCGTAATGCATCTTGTCTAGCCCCTCAGGATACAATTTGTTTCTAATTGCTGGTAAATTCTTCTTGCTTCTCGGGCCACACAATAGCTCTGCCGTAAGCCACTAAAATATCAGCGTATTCTTCTTCTTCTTACGTACAACCATGTCAATAAATGTCGATAACAACAATAAAATTAACATAATTCAAATAACTTTTTAATTTTCATTTTTATTAAGTGTATTTTTCAATTACAAAGGTAGTTTACCATGCAATAAAGTAAAAAAAAAAACGTTATTTTTGGTCGTAACTTGCGTACCTATCGTATACTTAGTTATTGAAATAAATGAATACTATTGTTAGGTTTTTAATAATTTTTGATGACTATTTTATGTTTTTTTATTATTAGTAAAAAAATAGTCTCAATTCATTTATCAAACCTTACTTTCAAGTAGGTAGTTTCAAAAAAGTACTAGGTAATGTAACCCACCATTTTAGATTGAAACCATATTTTGCCGAAAAACTGAACGTGATTCTAGACATGTGGTATACCGTAAGAATGGTCAGGAACTGGAGAAGTTTTTATGATGTTGGAAGATCTGAGGAGCGTCTACTTTTTTTTTAATTGTGCCGTAAAGTTGACCTTGACGATTTTTATTTTCTGTCCTTCACACTTTGTCGGCTAATATTTTTTTATTAGTTTACTATATGAATAAAAATAACATTTCATTAGAATACGCATACAGTAGAGATAAAAAAAATACAAATACTTTTGTGCTGTCACATTTAAAAAAAAAGATAGGTAAACAAAATGGTCAACTTTTGGAAGATACCGAGATTTTATTTAAAAAAAATATTAACATACATACACTACAACTGAAAAAAAAATAGAGACAAAAAAGACAAAATAAAAGTTTAAAAAAACAAAAAAACCGCCTTCAAAAAGCAAAAAATAACTTCATTTAAAATGGTAGGTAATAGGTCAGTCCAACTGAAGTCTGCTTTTGGTTAAAATATTGTTGGACGCCGACTTCAGTTGGACTGACCTATTACCTACCATTTTAAATGAAGTTATTTTTTGCTTTTTGAAGGCGTTTTTTTTGTTTTTTTAAACTTTTATTTTATTTTATACTTTTTAGTGATCATAATTATACTGTTATGTTATGTAGTCCCACTTTAATTGATAAGAATTAATAAGAAACTATAGAACATTGAAATTCAATCTCGCCGCAAGCAACGCCGTGGGAAAGTCATAGTCAAATACTTAAACATACATATGCTTCGTCATAGTCGCTCAACTATCTTAATCGAAATATCTTGTCGCCACCCTTGAAATATATACCGTATAGGAGTTCCGGTGGCCATCTGTGGTGTTCATCATCAGTTCCACTTTACCAAATAGTGTTTTCCAAGAGCAAATACACGAGTTACAATGAAAAATACCAAAATCGCTATAGGTGTGCCTATAAATTTTGAAGAGTTCCGTCGATTCCTCATGGACTCCATCATCAAATCTTCATTATGATAAGAATGGGACCAAATGGAAAGCACCAGCTTTCAAACAAAAAAAGAATCTTCAAAATCGGTTCACCCAGTCGAAAGTTCTGAGGTAACAAACATAAAAAAAAGAAAAAAAAAAAAGAACATACAGTCGAATTGAGAACCTCCTCCTTTTTTGAAGTCGGTTAAAAAGAAAGAACCATGTGCTGTCGAGTAGCATTTTTTGTATTTCCTTTGTTAATGAGTTTTTTAATAAATTTATTTGAAAACAAACAGTCATCTACAAAATAATATTATTATTAAACTTATGCTTAGCAATTTTTAAAAGAAACCTAGTTTCCTATACATATTTGAGTTATGCTAGATATTGAAAGTAAATTTTAATAAATCCTTAAAGAATATCGGAATAAAGAATATCGCCCGTCTCTATGGTTAAAGACAGCTGTGCCATTGTCTATGAACATTTGCTTATTGTTTAACCGTGAAAACAGAGGCTCTACTTTGAAATCCGCAATTCGAACTTCGTCCATTGCTATCCCTTTTGCTCTCGACGCGTCACTAATTCGCAAGAAAGTGACGAGGCGATCCGAAGTTCGAATTGCGGATTTCAAAGTAGAGCCCCTGAACACAATAACATATTCACATTGACCCCTTTACTAATGAACGTTGAGTAACGGTGGTGCATAGCTATACAATGTTTTGTCCTTATCTGTCATTGTGACATTTGGATTTGACAGATAAGGACAAAACATTGTATAGCTATACCACCGTTACTCAACGTTTATTAGTAAGGAGGTTAGTATACAGGTGGAAAAAAACGAACGCCACATGGCCGTCCATATTGGAAATAGCCTACCTTAAATATAGGAAATAGCAAATTCTACGCAAAGGAGACTTACTTTTATTTTCGAAAGCAATATATGCATTTATTTTCTTGCTTTAACGGGAATCGAATTGGGCTAGTATGACAAAACAATAAAATCGTGTTTTTTTACGGTCTTTATTTAGTTTAAAGGTGAATCTGCCGCACTCAGAGACGTCAATTAAATTTAATGCTGTTTTACTGACGTGTTGTCTTATTCTATTGCTGTTACAAAGAAAATGACAGCAGCTACTTTAATCAAGCATTAAATTAAATTGACGTCTCTGAGTGCGGCAGCAAGTGTTGTACATATAAACAGTTCTAGAGCAAGAAGCACAATTTTGCCGTCTTTTTCTAAATTAATAGAGTAAGTCAGCAGTCAACTAGTGCAGTTTTTATTGCTATTCTTAGTTTTTATAACCCGTTTCAGAATACGTAAGTTTTTATAGAAATATAACAAATATAACGTTTTTTTTGTAACTAGGAAATACAAATGAAATGTCAAATTATTGATTACTCAATAGATCCTTTAATTCAGACAAACAACAACAACATAGGTATAATAAACAAATATCAGCGGACAACCTCACACAGATTCAACTAGTCAGACAATACTTCTAATTAAATTAGCAGCATGAGACTTAGGAGAGGAGGAGTCATGCATGACTCGTGGACCCACTACTTTGTCCCACTGCTCTTTTTGACGGAGCCCTGCCCCGTGGCAGGGCTCCTATTTCTAAAGCATCTAAAGATACCTTACCTACCTACTTTTGCGGAATAATAGTACATTATTGCCTAGGCAGGGATGTAGGCAATTGCGGGCCGAGTATTGGTTTAAACGGACGAGCTTGCGAGTCCGTTTAAAAATACGAAGCCCGCAATTGCCGTTCCTGCCGAGGCAAATATAGTGCTTTTCTCAAAAATCGCAAGAAAAAAATTGTGTTGGAGTAAAATCTTCATCACTTGAACTCATTTTTTGAATTCCATACAAACAGAAACTTCACGTGAAAGAAACCATCACTCTTTACCGCCTTTTTGTTTATGACAAGGAGAAACGCAAGATTTGTTTTTAAAAAAACACAAGCTATTCCAGACACGGATAAAAAAGTAATGTTTCGAACAAAATTTGGATGTAATAAGACTTGTGCCCTCATTTTATTAAGGCCGTTTTCACTTTTTAAAAAGTTAGATACTAGATGGTAATGAAATTTGTATGCAAAATTGCGTGCTTGTGTAGCGAGCACGCAATGTTTTTTTTTTTTAATTTGAGATCTGTCAGTAAACTATGTACTTCGCATCCCAATATATAGATAGTAATGTCAACTTTTCCTGTCATTTTTGAGAAAAAAAGATTTCTGACAAATTTCTGACTAAAGCGAATAGAGCAGTGGGACGAAATAGTTTGTCCACGAGTCTGTCGCTAGAGGACATGGACGTTTATATTGGGGAAGTACAAGCCTAGAGCTTAGTTCAAGGCATGAATTTTTTAAATCGCATTTCTCAATATGAAAATATCGTGAAAGTTATCACCAAAAGTGAAATTAAAATTAAAATCGGTCAAGAAATACGGATGATACAAGCATTTTAAACTGCTTATTAGACAGCGCTTAGACAGAGATCCGATACGCCGTGTACTTAACTCGTCGGCCATATATACTGCATGTTCAATTCTGTTTTGGTAGAAAGAGATAGGAATAAATCTTTGTTAGCCCATATCTTAGTTATTTTTATAGTTATTCAAAAATGATTTTTCTCAACTATTTGTTACATGAATCAGCTTTTATCGAAGCTGTGAAAACTCATCAATATTTCCTATTTGTGTGAGAGCGTCCCTTGATATTTACCCCCTTACTAATAAACGTTGAGTAACGGTGGTATAGCTATACAATGTTTTGTCCTTATCTGTCATTGTGACATTTGAATTTCACAGATAAGGACCAAACATTGTATAGCTATACCACCGTTACTCAACGTTTATTAGTAAGGGGGTTAATATTTGCTGGCTAGCTTGCGAGCCGGGTGCGGAGCCCTACAAAGTGTAGTCCTTGGGGTCGTAGAGCTCAGACAGTAGGCGGTAGATGTAGGATGGGGAGCTGCCACCGCTGAAACGAAAGAAAAGTGTGATGAGCATGATGAATGATGATGGTGGTGATGAAGATGGTTGTTGTGTTAATGATGATGATGATGATGGTGGTGGTGGTGATGATGATGGTGATGATGGTGATGACGATGATGATAATGATTTTATTTATTGAAATACTTTATTGCACAAAATTAAAACAGTGTACTAAAGGCGAACTTAATGCTACAAGCATTCTCTACCAGTCAACCTTAAGGTGAAACAGAAATCAAAAAGTAGGTAGGTGCAATGCAAATTGCAAAATGACAATCCTTTTCCTTTATCTAAATTTGGGAAAATAAATAAATAGTAATGATGATGATGATGATGATGATGATGATGATGATGATGATTTTGATGATCAGGCACTTGTCCCACCGCGGGCGATGAGCGGGAAGCGAGTACAGCCAGCGATCAACTATTAATATATGTGTCTCTTTTATTGACACGGGATCTATATCTTTTGTTTCGCTAAACTAGTAGAGAGAGTCCTCGCCGGTAGTGTGAACAGCCAGCGATGAACTATAAATATCTCTCTCTCTTTTCTTTACATAGAAGCGATTATCTTTTGTTCGTTTCTTGGGCGAGAAAATCGCCGATAGTTCATCGCTTACTCGCCGGCGGTGGGACAAGTGCCTAATGATGGTGATGATGGTGGTGATGGTACTCACAGGTTGGTGATGTAGAGCGTGACGTGGTCGGCGGGCACCAGGTCGTGCCGCGGCGCGTACGTGTGTGCGCTGGCGCTCTCGGCGTGCCTGCCGCAAACAATTACAAACTATACACACTAGTGCGTTTGTTTGCCTTCGCTATGGTATAAAAACTATTATTATTTATTTATTTAATGGCGTCTACATAATATCGTAATTTTGCCAATGTCAAGTTTATTTATTTAAAAGTATGTCGCATAAAATAATAAATGTGAAACTATAATTTAACATCCTAGCTCCTTCATTCACCCATCGGGCTGCGTTTTTACTTGGAGGAAAGAACCCAGGGATACCCAGGTGTATTTCCGATATGGGCAGTTGTAGATGTGGTGAATAGCCTGCACAGGAGGTCCACAATCGCAAGCCGGTGAATTTCGCCACCCACATTTAAACATATAATCCCCAATGTCAAGTACATATGTATAAGCAACGTTGTACGGTGAATCCTGTCTTGTCGTCGAAGTCTTCCAGTCATAGTCGATGACCCTTGAAGATGGCGAGCATCCACTTCAATGGCTTGGTGTGATCTTGACCGCTTACTCATTAGGACCATCTTTTCACTGTTATTTTATTAAATGCAAGTTCTTCATCAATGTTATAAGTTGTCCACAAAACTGCTCTGGATTTGCGAACCAAAATCAACGACAAAGTAATTTACAAAAAATCTAATAACTGGACAGATGTTTTCAGACTGACAGCCAGCCCGTATAAAAACTAAAAAACTAAAATAGTTAGGAATAAAAAACTAATGGTCGGGATGGGACGAGCGGAGCGAGCGTGCTGTGTACTCACTCGTAGGGCAGCGCGCGCGCAGGCGAGGTCAGCGTGGTGAGGTGGTGCGGGCCGCGCGCGTGTAGCGGGCTCAGCGCGTACAGCGGGCAGAGCGCCAGCACCTGCTCGTAATTATACATAAAACAAGCTTAAATTTCGAGTATTCTTGCAATGAGAGATAAAAAACACGGTAATGTCATATTATTGTCGATCCTAACTCCATGAAATTCGGTAGTAGATTAAGTTACGGCAAAAAATAAATGGGGTAAAATGCGAATGGAAAGTTCATTAATAAGTTAATTGGAATTTATAAGTCGGAGGAACCGATTAAACTATTCACTGCCAGTGATAATAACTAGTATACTAGGGGCACGTTTTATAAAGCTACAAGTTTTTTACAGGTCTAAACTGGCAACACTGCTCAAATGGCTGGTCGTCATTGGTCGAGGTTGTGTCAAATGGAAACTTGTAATTTGTAGCTTTATAAAACAGGCCACAGACTGTAATAGAGGATGAAATAATGAAGAGTAATGGTAACGGTAGCACATCGAACCCGTTTCAAAAATAAATCTCATTTGACAAGTAAATTATTCCGGATTGATTCCGGACGCAAAAAGAGGAGTGTTATAAGATTGATCGCTGTGTACGTGTGTGTGTCTGTGGC
Organism: Acleris cristana; assembly: GCA_948252455.1. Taxonomy (NCBI): domain Eukaryota; kingdom Metazoa; phylum Arthropoda; class Insecta; order Lepidoptera; family Tortricidae; genus Acleris; species Acleris cristana. Next base: position 882,405 of record OX411798.1, on the reverse strand, counting down.
ACTGTAGCTCTTAAACGGGTGAACCGATTTGGATGCGGTGTTTTTTATTTGAAAGCAGGTTTTCTAGCGGTGGTTCTTAGGTAAATTTCGTGAAAATCGGGCGGGCCGTTCAAGAGATATCAGCTCTCAAAGAATCACCATTATATCGGGGCTTTTTATCTATCTATTCTGTTTAACCTGGCAGGTTGCTAGTGTATGTGTGGTGTACTCACCGGCACGCTGTAGTGTTTGGCGGCGCAGGTGACGGCGTGCAGCCCCGCCGCGCCCAGCGCCGCGCCGCCCGCCAGCGCCGCGTCCACGCCCACCACCACCTGGGGGCAGGGGCAGGGACAGGTAGGGGGGGGGCACAGCCTCCCAAGGGGGGCCGTGCCTCACAATGGGGGGCGCGCCTCCAAATGGGGCCTCGCCTCCCAAGTGGGACGCGTCTCATAAGTAGGGCTGCGTCTCATAAAGGGGGCCGCGCCTCATAATGGAGGCCGCGTCTCATAAGGGGGGCCGCGTCTCAAAAGGGAGAGCCGCGTCTCACAAGGGGGGCGCGCCTCACAAGGGGGGCGCGCCTCACAAGGGGGGACACGTTTTCAATGCTGCCTTTTATATGGTCTTATGGTTTTTTGCAGAGTGTATCTTAATACAAAAAAAAACAAATATACTATACTATTTCGTTTCAATAGATACGATTGTTAGAAAAACGACAAAAAAAAGATCTTACTTTGTTGACACGCGACATGACGGCGCAGACGGCGGCGCTGCCGATCACGGTAACTGGTACGCCCGCCGCGCTGAGGCGCGCCGCCATCGCGTGGCTCTGAAGACAGACAGACAGACATTATGTATACAAATATGTGTAAAAAAAAAGTTTTGATATTTAAGTTAGTTTTTAAGTCAGGGTCCCTTTAAAAACCAGCGCCGCGCTATGCACCTGTCTATTTCCTCAAATAATCTGAGACATTCACGAGAGCCTACTCTTTTCTCATAGGCTTTTTTGCGATTCCTTTTACCATCACGATGATCAGTTACCATCAGCTGACTCGCTTGCTCGTCTTTCTCCAATCCATCACCACCCTTAAAACTCTCTTACCCTATCTTGCTATCTCCCCTATCCTAGAGAGCTGATAGCATCACTCTTAAAACAGACACTTCCATATCTTGCTCTATCTCCTACCCTATCCTACAGTGTCCCCTCCTCACCTCCTTGGCGTCAGGTTCCTTGGTCAGATACATCTAATTCCATCACCACCCTTAACAACTCTCTTCTCCACATCTTGCTATCTCCTCTATCCTACAGAGCTGATGGCTTCATCAAGTGTCACTCTTCTCTCCTATCCTCATCTCCCCCTCACCTCCCTGTAGCCGGGTCCCTTGGCCTGCAGCAGGCGGTAGCGCTCCTGCAGCCTGCTGGCGCCGAACGTCAGGATCATATCTGGATGGATGTGCTCCTTGACTCAAGAGCTGATGACTCTCACCTAGTGTCTACTTGATTAAACAACACCAGTCCCTGGAACAGCAGCATCTCCTCTCCTACCGTCATTTCCCCTCACCTCCCTGGTGTCGGGGCCCTCGGCCAGCAGCAGGCGGTAGCGGCGCGCGGCGCGCAGGAACCGCTCCACCAGCCTGCTGGCGCCGTACGTCAGGATCATCTCGTCCGGGTGGATGTGCTCCTTGACTCAAGAGCTGATGGCTCTCACCTAGTGTCTACTTGATTACGCAACACCAGTCCCTGGAACAGCAGCATCTCCTCTCCTACCCTCATTTCCCCTCACCTCCCTGGTGTCCGGTCCCTCGGCCAGCAGCAGGCGGTAGCGGCGCGCGGCGCGCAGGAGCCGCTCCACCAGCCTGCTGGCGCCGTACTTCAGGATCATCTCGTCCGGGTGGATGTGCTCCTTGACTCAAGAGCTGATGGCTCTCACCTAGTGTCTACTTGATTAAGCAACACCAGTCCCTAAAACAGCTGTATCTCCTCTCCTATCCTCATCTCCCTCTCACCTCCCTGGTGTCGGGGCCCTCGGCCAGCAGCAGGCGGTAGCGGCGCGCGGCGCGCAGGAACCGCTCCACCAGCCTGCTGGCGCCGTACGTCAGGATCATCTCGTCCGGGTGGATGTGCTCCTTGGCTTGAGAGCTGATGGCTGTTCCTGTCGATTCCAATTCCGTTCGGAGCTGGGGGAAAAAAGAGAAACAACGGTAATTAGAGTGAGGTTACACGCTCAGTATTTCATCAGTTTTGTCAGAATGGCCGGAGAAATGTTGTTGACTGACGGACTGATGAAAATATGACATTTTAAATAATTTCCTGCAATGCATTGGTGTCACCAAAGTCAATAAGTCTTGCCGCAGGCCTATGTCCAGCAGTGGACGGCTTTAGGCCGAAATGATGACGACGATCATGATGCTGCACCACTGACATTTATATTTATCATCCAGAATCAGGCCTTGAAATCTGGACCAAACTTGTGAAAGATACCATCGCATCAGCGATCTTTGCAGGGGAAACCCTTTGAATAGTGTCTCTGCTAACCTCGCCGTGTGGCCTCGCCCAACGCCTGGCTTGAACCAACTTGGACCAACCTTGTAAAAGTTACCAATCCAGCTGTGTTTCTTAAATTTCTCTACATAGTCTGTCCCTCTGCATTTACGCTTAGATCTTAAAAAATACGCAACCCATTTTGGTGCGATTTTTATCAATAGATAGAGTGATTCAAGGGGAAGGTTTTGTATAATAAATTCTGGTTTGTGTACGGGTGTTAAAGTAAACTCACATAAATTGAAGTGAAGGGAGGGCGGGTCGCCAGTTTACACTCATCTTGTGGAAACCTATGCACTGTCTCTAACCTCAGCCAGGTGCTCCCGTATGGGCTCTCGCAGCGCCTCCGCGGGCCCGACAGTATGCCTGCGCGCCGGCGCGGCCAGCACGAGCCGCGCGAGCGACTCGGCGTGCTCGGCGCGCGACTCGTCCCGCAGCGCGCGCAGCACGCGGCGCGCCATGTTGGACGCGGCCAGCTCGTGGGGCAGCGCGCGCGTGCACAGCCGCCCGGCGGCGCGCACGGAGTTGCACAGGGCACTGTTCAATGCCCACGGCTCAATAATAACCGCTTAAAGGTGCGACCCCGCTGCTGTTTAAAATACGGAGACGGTACGGAATCTCAGTGACGCATCGTATCTCGTATCCGTAACGTTTTTATCGCATGCCCTCCTCAAAATACGCTGACGTTACGGAATGAAGTGCCGTGCCGTAAATATAAAGGCAAAGTCGTCACTGCGATTCCGTACCGTCTCCGTATTTTAAGCAGCGGTGTGGAGGTCATGCATGCGTTAAAAACTGTACGGATACGATGCGTCATTGCGATTCTGTACCATCTCCGTATTTTAAGCAGCAGTGCGGTCGCACCTTAAGAATTTAAAACAAAAAAGTATGATAGTAAAATATTAACATCAATAAATTTTACCACCGTCATTGTCGTCTTTGCATATTATATAGATGATTTTTCTTTTTAATGAAAGAAAACCAAGTTCTGCTTCTTCTTAACCAACTTCAAAATAGGAGGAGGTTTTATCAATTTGTCTGCAAGATATTTGATGTGTAGAGTATATTGAAAGGGTGGTCCCATTTTAATTTTCTCAAGAAAAAATAAATGAATTGTCACCACCAACTAGGTTAAACTCAGATATTTATGTAACATTTAAAATTTCTTCTATAAATGGTGTAGGTGGAGAAATATAATCCACACAGATTAGTCATAGAAGTGCTATTTCAACAGTGTGGGGTATATTTTGTGAACCAGGTTGTCTCCAAAACTTTGATAAAACTTAATTTAAACTACTGTCCAAAATAACTACCTACTAACTGCCGCACTCAGAGACGTCAATTAAATTTAATGCTTGTTTAGTGACGTGTTGTCTTATTCTATTATTATTATTATTATTATTATTTTATTTTAGACAGGCAGTTGACACTGATATGCCTAAATCTTTGTTCACTACACTGAATATCACACTAATTTAGAATGTTTCAAAAGTAAAAAGTATAGTAAGTGTAGTATTGCTTTAGCAAACAAAGTGACAGCAGCTACTTTAATCAAGCATTAAATTAAATTGACATCTCTGAGTGCGGCAGTTAGTCACATTTTAGTTGATGACTGATGACAATTCTTTATTTTGCAGCAAGTGACAAGGAATTGCTACTTACACGACGGTGGCATTGCTGGAATCACTAATGATCTGCTCCAGAAGAGTCACCGTTGCGAGCGCTATGTTGTTTGAGCCCTCTATTTTCCTGTAAATTAAAAAGATCACAATGATGGTTGGACTATATCCAGAAGATGGCAGGGCCGACCTGGAGCAAAATCTCCGCATATAGGACCTCATGGAAATCGATGGAAGAGGCATATTTTCAGCAATGGACGATTATTTGCTGAGAAGAAGAAGACAATGATGGTCACATTAGGTCTTGCAAAGTCACTAATATATTATTTCTATATTTTTCCTCAGTACTAACCACCAAATGAGCTTATACACCCGTATTCACAAACAATACTTAAGGGATCCTTCACTGAGTAAACGCGCTGCGTTCAATACAGCTTTGTGATTGGTCCTCTTTGACCGACCTTTTGTTTATGAGACGATTTGAACCACCCTGTGCGTTCGTGAGCACTGTGAGACCTCATAGTGACGATTGTGAATACAGGTGATAGTCTTGCGACTGATTGTTAAAATTGCACAAAAAAAAAACTCTCTAAGAACCTTTTTTTAGTGTTAATATGCAATAATGTTTGTATAAGAAATAAATAAAAGTGTAAGGAAACAGTTGCTTTAAAAAAAGTTTTTAGTGTACTACGTATAATAGCAACATGCAAGAAATACAATTAGTTACACACATATTGCTTGTTGTTTCTAAAGCACATTCTTTACAGCTATTTTGAAACAAATTGTTTTTTTATCTTAAGTCAGATATTTTTTCCCCCCTCAGAATTATGGTCTGAGACTACTTTGTCAGTTTATAGCTACAACACCCCCTTTATTTCTTTATTTTAGGTATTGTTATTGTATATTTAAAAAAAAAAACTTCACCAACAAGTTAATAATGATTTACAGATGTAGTGAATAATCCTTTCCTATAATTTTTTGTCAGATAAGATCGTATTTATCTTCTTTCTCAATCAGCTTCAGTGCCCATCAATAAGCCAACTGAGAAAGCAAGATAAATAAGAACTTATCCCGCATAAAACGATGAGAAAGGATTATTCACTACATCTGTACAAGAGCCAATTATACTAAAAAAGGGTTCAGTTAAGTAGATTGACTGGCCATTCAATTCAACGTTTATATGCAACTAAGGGCTGTAATAAAAAGTGTACTTGATTTTTTATGACAAATTCTGTGATACTAAAAATGTATAATTTCACACGATATGAGCTTAAAACCGAAGCATTCATTTATGTTAAAAACAGATCGAATTTTCCTCTTGCTAATTATTCCTCACATCATATCATAATAAGGTGATGGAATATGTTTGAAAAACTTTTTTACTCCGCCACGTAACTTACCCAGTTCTAACTTCGGCGGCGAACCTAGCAACCAGATCGACATGTTTTTCATCCAGTTCATTTATTAAAGCTTCTGACGGGGACATTTTTCTGAAGATTTATTAAAAAATAACGCAATAATAAGAAAAATCTTGAGGTCAAATTAGAGGGACATAAATATAACCTCAAATTGTTTGACAGTATGAAGGTGTTTTTTTCGAAATAATAAATACGACCACGTATTCAATTCTAATCATTAAAAAACGTCTTATTAGTATTATAATAATTATAATATTATAACAAACAACAAAAAATTAATCATGATATGATTTTGCTTACATAATTTGATTAAATAATCAAAATTAAAATAATAATCATCAAAAACAAAAATTTAAAAATCATTTGAATGTACAAAATTAGGAACAAACATGATCTTTACAGCCGCATAATTTATAAATTAATGGTGAGCCCACAAACAAGTTAGTTTTTAAATCATTCCAATTCCTCGGTTTTTTAATTGCACTAGTTTGAATTTCGACATTCTTATATTTCTTCTTCTTGCTTTTTGGTGCAGTGTCTTCTATTATTTCACCCGACTCTCTTTTATTTTCGTTAAAAATTCCGCCAACTGAGATTGGTATTTGTGAATCATATTGTGGTAATTCTTCAAAATCAATGTCTATTGGAGACACGGACCAAATATCATTGCACGCATCTTTAATCAATTTAGTATGTTTAAAAGATGGTGTAGTATCTGCTATCTCATTAGATTCTTTTCCATCTTCGTTGGGGTGTTCATTTTCTTCTGCAACAAAATCATCAATAAAACCGAGATTTACAGTAGTTGAAATATAAATACTTGTGCGTGACATTTTGATTCAGATTCGTTACTTACCTTCTTGTCTTGGTAATCTACTAGTTAAAGAGCTATCTTGAGTTGATGTGGACACTCTTTGAAAAGACTGATGGAACTCGGTTGGAATGTCTTCCGCCCGTTCAACAGACGCATTTATAAGATCGTTGACAGGGTCGGAATCTTCTTCAATTTCTGTTGCAGCTGGAACATAATTTAAAAAGATAAGATTAACGTTACAAAATAGTAAGCAAAATACATCACAAACAAACTTTTATATAAAGTTAAAAAAAGAATAGACTAAAATGATGAACCAAAAACAAGAATTATTGCACCTTGTTTAAAATATTACTAAGTTAACATTCGTTGAATGATTAAGAGTATTAATTAATGGTAGGTATCTTGTTAAAAGCTTACTTGTTTTTGTTGCAAATGTGCTAACAATCGGACTCTCCTGACTCGAAGTCAATTCTCTTTGCAAACTTTCATGAAATCTTGTATGTAGAGTTCCTCTCATAACTTCTACATCCTCAAACTCGTCACTGCCATATTCACTTTCTTTTGGATCGAAACTTGAGATTTTCACTCTATTTTTGGTTTCAAACATTCCTTTTGTTATAGCCATTTCTATAGAATTATCATCTATATTTATATCAGTAACTGCTTCATCAGTCCCTATACTTTCTATGGTCATAAACTGGTCATCATCACTTTTTGACTGTAAAATATAAATCTTCTCAGCTTCAGCCATGGCTTCATGATTATCATGGTCTGTTTCTTCGGGATCTTTTGCAAATTCTTCTTGGTCTTCATGTTGGCTGATTATTTGTTCACTGGTGTCAGAAACTTCACTTTCCAAGCTTTGATAATAAGCGGTTGAAGAAGCTCTCGGATTTTTCATTAACCGTTGTACTTCTAGATCTGATTCTTCTGAACTTATTTCTAAATGTATTGGCTCTTTTGAATTACTTTCTATAATATTAACTGAAAAGATAAAAAGTAAACTAAAAGTTCAACCGGATTGTATACTGTGTAATTTTTGTAGTAATTTTTGAACAATTTCGTTTAGATTAGAAAGTTTACATATCAAGTATACATATGTTCGAGATCGCTAGAGATCGCTATTTAGCGATAAGACCGCCTGTTGACTCACTATATAGTCTTTTTTTTTCCTGTATTTCTGTTATTTGGTGTATGTGGTGTTTCAATAAAGTGTTTTGTATTGTATTGTATTGTATGTTGTGGAAGTTGAGCTTTGTTGTGTTGTATTTAATTACACTACATGGTTTGTATAAGTATTTAAATAAACAAGAGCATACACAGCATGTGTATTGTTGGAATATTCTCTTGCATACTAACTAACTTAACTCTCTCACCCTTTCTCTCTCTCTTTCCATTATAAAGTGAGGCAAATTGCAACGACATTTGAAAGAGTCGGACTTACCGGATCCTTCGTCCTCTTCTAATTTATCCTTGCCAACATCTTCTGAAATTACATTATCATCGGAAGGGATCGCATTGATTATATCTCTAGACATATAACCAAAAACAATTCTACTGAATTTGTTACATCTAGGAATCAGTACTGGACTACCATCTTCAAAAACTCGCGTCAAAGGCTTTGATCGTTTCAATTCTTCATGAATGTCTACTTTCGTAATTGATATCTTATGACAATCTTGTGGGGAATCAGATTCAGTATCAATAGTTTTGGATTCATTACTTTGTACTCGCATATCTTCACTTTTATCTAAAGCAGTGATGGCTTCAGTTCTTTCATTTTTTGATGAATACTCAGAATCAATGTCGTTACTGTTGCTAGAGTTTCCAATTTCATCAAAGCGGTCACCTCTACCTACAGTTATCTTCTCAGAGTCAAATCTATGTTCACTTGTTCTTAGCTCGTTGGCTTCACTTTGATCATGATCATTTGCATTAATAATAAAAGTGCTAGCCATACTTTGACTAACTTCGAATCCAGATATTTCTGCATCATCATCGGTTAGACCTAAAAAATGAGGGAACAGTCAAAAGCCGGTTTAGAATATGAATAACACAAAAGTATCGAGCGTCCCACAATCCTGAAAACTTATATCATCATCAACATCTTCAACCCTGTTAATGTCTCCATCACAGTCGTCATAATCATCGTCATCATCATCATCATCATGACCAACATCCCCTATACCTAGGCAAGCTTGAATGAGACAACACTTGTCAGAATTCGTTGGTTTTTAATATACCTATAGTTTTGCTAAAAACAAGATTATCACCTCTACACTCCTCCTCACCATCAATAAACAGCCTTTTGTAATACCGCTTCATTCTGACTTCCAGTCCTTGGTAGAACTCTTCGGTTTCGTCATGCCTGTTGGGTTCCCTTTCGATAATGAGATCTGGAAGAGGACTGTAGGGCCTATCGTCAGAGCTTTCTGACCTAGACTCTTCCGGTACCGGAGAGAGGCGGAAACCTTTGAAAAAGTTAAATAAATAAAGTATTTATTCATTATCTGTAGCGTTATAGCAGTAGAACACGTTTGATATTAAGTTATACAATGCCTTTTTAGAAAAAAACTTCAATCTTTAATCGTTCTTGTCTTTAATCCGTAGGATTGTAAACTTCAATGTAAAAAGATAAAAAGGTTGGCTTACCAGGGTTCTCCAATAGGTTTCGGAATAGATACCACTTCGTTCTTTCCCATCGATCGTTGTAAGGACGCTGCATCTTGTCGGCATCGATGTTAATATTATAAACCCTGATCGTCTTATGATGGAATAATGGAGTCTATCGCTCGATAATTGAGGGTAGTATGAATTTATGTATATTCTGCAGGTTGGTAGTTGTAGTGACATGTTTGCAAGTTTATATAAACGCGCCAAAAGAACGCTGACACCAGCTTCGATACGAATTCCTGAATAACCAAGGACCATGTAGGGCTTGACAATTTTATCAATTAACGTTTATTGCGTAAAATGAAACGTTTTCTTTAAACGAGTTCGTTTCACTTCACTCTTATTACAATCTTATCGTATCGTAATTTTAGCCAATCAGACAGCTACCTTTTTCTATATTAACCAATCAAAAGGATCACTAGTTTGACAGCTTACCTACTACAAACAACGTGTAAACGAGAAAAAATGCATTGCAATGACAGTGACAGCTGTTTTGCTCAAAATAATTGCACTTTTAAATCGATAAACACTTTCTATTGAATTGAAATCCACACACTGCGCCTCAGTGCGTTATTTATATTCCAAATTATGTGGAAAAATAATCAAAAATGTGAATTTTTGACAGTTTGTGCTGACTTTCAGTGAATAATCACAAGTTTATCCTAGTTATGTAGGTGTCAATAGTTTCGCAACGCTTGAGCGGCTCTCAAAGCCGGAAATGTTAGTTTTGGTCTCAGGATTGGAATGAACTAAGTTGAAATGGACTTATCCCCTGACGAGGATCAGTTTCAGGGCCGCTTGCTTCACCAGGTAAGGGAGAAATGACGTATAACTGCCCGCTTCCAAATGGGATTAAAATGCATTGTTGCGGCTATAATTCGAGGGATGTCACATTAATCCATGGTTAGTAGATGTCCCAAGGCCGCGGCGCGAGTCTGTCGAAAGACGTTGTAAAGTTACATTAAGTTGTATGTAATGGAGCAGAATAATTGGCAATATATTTTGAAGAAGGTTAGTGTTTATCCATTTGTGTGGGAGGCATTATTTTAGAGGCAAATTTGACTTTTTAGTAGTGTGCATTTGTACAGTGTTGATAAAGTTATTGTATATTTACCAGTAATAGAAAACTTAACTTTGTGTCTATGCTGCGTATGTACAGTCGAGTTCATAAATTTGTGAACACTTTAGTACCTTGCCTATTTAATATCATATTTAAACTGCCATATATGAACTGTCACAGTGATTAAAGTGATAAGGTACTAAATGTACACATATTTATGAACTTGAGTGTATGTCATTTTCTATCCAAGAATTTCCAACTCATGAAGTTCATTCAAATGACAAGATGTTTAGCCTATGGTTTAGTTAGTGGCCGTGCCTGTATAGCTAGTGGTCCCAGGTTCGATACCTGGTTAGGGCAAATATTTGTGTGATGAATGTGAGTATATGTATGTATGTGTGTAAACACTTTATTGTACAAAACAAAAATAATACAATGAAGATTTAAAAAAAAGAATGTACAAAGGCAAACTTATACCTTAAGGGACCTTCCAGCTAACCCTTGAGAGTCATTAGGTTCTGAGTCTTGGATGTTTGAAATGTATTTAAGGAGGAACTGGTCTGTCCGTCCATTGTAACTTTAAAGAGCTGTATCTTTTAAACAGTAATAGATAGCGGAATGTTTTTTTTCAGAATATGTGATATATTACGGATTTACAAATAAAGAAATTAAAATAATAAAGGGGGTCCCTGTACAGTTTTTCTCAACACTTTTTTTTGTTCTGCTAAAAACGGTAAAACATACAAGCGTCAGTTTTGACACCCTGAAGAAAAACAACAAATACTACAAAACGGTCAAGTGTAGGTTGGGCTCGCGCTGATTCGCTTCGAAATCAAATGCAAATCGGAATATACCTACTCTGTGGCGGCACAAAACCCTCGGTGCGCGAGTATGACTCGTTTTTTTTTAGTCTAGGGTACATTACTAACACTTAAAATTCCGAAACATGATCATGATACTCAACAATAAAACAATGAAAATGAAACCTAAGCTTATTCTTGCACAGTAAAGCCTTAAGGTATGATCACAACGGGCGCGTGACGGGAGCGGGCCGTTGAACGCAGGCAGGGAACAGACGTACAACTGACGCGTCTTGGTTGTCTTATATCTTACTAGAGGACACCCGCGACTTCGTACGCGTAGAATTAGTTTCCCGCTACTCCCCCCATTTCTTCCCGTTGGGTCGATTTTCGGAAAAGCCTTTCTTAGTGCTCACTTACATCATGAAAGGAACCCCTGTATAAAATTTCAAGTTTCTAGGTACAGTAGTTTCGGCTGGGCGTTGATATATAAGTCAGTCAGATTTGCCTTTTATATATATAGAAGACTAGAGGACGCCCGCGACTTCGTACGCGTAAAATTAGTTTCCCGCTACTCCCCCCATTTCTTTCCGTTGGGGGTCGATTTTTGGAAAAGCCTTTCTTAGTGCTCACTTACATCATGAAAGGAACCCCTGTACCAAATTTCAAGTTTCTAGGTACACTAGTTTCGGCTATATAAGTCAGTCAGATTTGCCTTTTATACATATATATAGATAAACAAACGAGAATGCGAAAATATACAAGAGTTGTTTGTCGTGTTGCTCCCGCCCCAAACGGATAGACCAATTTTTATCGGACTATCGCGCTCCCACTCGTGGGGCTTATGGCGAGCGTATGGGGTGCGTGTAGTAGCAGCGTTGTCTTGTATTTATTACGCTCGCCATAAGCCCCACGTGTGCGAGCGAGATGTATTGCCCCGACGCTCAGTTGGTAATGGCTCTACATAGAGTTGTGCCCGCTCGGTCTTTAAAGGGAGCGCTCCGATCTCGGTCAATCGGTCAAAGGAACTAGTTCGGTCTTCTAGTTCCTTTAGCTCCCTTGGCTCCGGAGCAAATTTTGAGATCTGAGCAGGACACGCTTTGAAATAGGTACTATTTGTCTCGTTCACATCGAGTGCTGTGCTGTGCGCTCTTTACTCGTTCGCTTTGTTTCGCATACGTTCAACAATTACTACGGAGCTAAAGGACCGAAGACCGATTAAGATCGTTTACGACTTACGACGAACACGGAATAGAAAAAACAGTGGAAGTGGCATGAGCTTCGCTTAGTATCAGACCTGTTGTCGCCAATACTCAAACTATCATAAAAACAACACGCCACCATGGAAAATGTATTTGGTGCGGCTATCGTTTTTACACTCCAAAATAGCACAATAAGGCATGCTTCTGGAACTATTTCCTATTTTAGACATATGGAAATATAGAAATATCGAAATAAGCGATCGCGGCAAAAGTATGGCAGGTTATGCGGAACTCCGCATAACTATGCCACACGTCACGCGCCCACTTGACACTCCTACTGCTTCTCTGTGACGACCAACTAGTTCCTTTCGGTCCGTGACGGGAATTCATTCCTTTTAGTTCATAGTTCCTGGCCGACACAAGCCTAGGTACTACAATAGTTGTTATACGTCGCTCCTGTCTTATTCGCGCGTATCACTGGTCCCAGGCAGCGCTCTGGGACAACGAGGAGCTGCTCGTGTCGCTGCTGGCGGGCGGCGCGGACCCGGACGCGCGCGACGCGCGGCTCCGCTCGGCGCTGCACGCGGCCGCGCTGGCGGAGCGCTCGCGCTGCCTGCCCGCGCTGTGCGCCGCGGGCGCGGACGTCGACGCGCGCTCCGACGACGCCACCGGCGGGAAGGTAGTGTGGAGAGGCTTTAATTGACAATTATTTATTAAAGTAGAACCAAAAGCTGCTAAATAAAACTAAACATAAACAAAGTAGAATCTAATCTATCTAATACCTACCTTTAAACGAGCAATTCTTGACGGCTCTAACGATTTTCATGAAATTTAGTATGCAGGGGGTTTCGGGGGCGATAAATCGATATAGTTAGGTTTCATCTTTAGAAACTTACAAAAAAAAAACCGTCAGCCAGGTACCTATGTAAGGTACAAAGAGAAACACTTCGAGAATTTTGATAGTTGAAATTAGGTATACAATAACAAGTTAACTTAATTTAACAGAGTTTAAATGTCAGCAAAAAGGTGAAAAGAATTACAAAATAAATCTAAACTAGATTTAACGGCACGCTGGTTAATATAGGCACAGCTCCGCTGCACTCCGCTCATCTCCGCCTCAGTGGAGCCGCAGCCTAAGGCACTTTGCCGCGTCGTGCAGATCGGTGCCTTGTTTTATTATGAAGTGCAACGTATCACGGTAACGACTCCGTGCCGTGGCGATGTGGCCAGGCGCTTACGCGGACATACAACTAATCATTATTCCACAGAACAGAAAAAACAGTAGAAGTGTCAAGTGGGCGTGTAACGTGTGGCATAGTTATGCGGAGTTCCGCACAACCTACCATACTTTTGCCGCGATCGCTTATTTCGATATTTGGATATTTGGATATTTCTATAATAGGAAATAAATCCAGGAGCATGCCTTATTGTGCTTTTTCGGAGTGTAAAAACGATAGCCGCACCAAAAACATTTTCCATGGTGGCGTGTTGTTTTTATGATAGTTTGAGTATTGGCAACAACAGGTCTGATACTAAGCGAAGCTCATGCCACTTCCACTGTTTTTTCTATTCCGTGCATTATTCTGAGAAACCTAATTCGAATATCGCTGACATAGGATGCAGCCACGGCGTTACCGACGTTGAAAAGTTCTGACGGACTTACGTCGATCTACAAAAATGCCAATTAAGACTATTACTCCATATCGGTTCATACATAAATGCTTGAGTTACCTATGCGTATTTTTAATATGATTCAAAACAATCACACTCAGTTCACAAAATATATTTATTCGTATCTGATCATGAGTTACAATTACAGTACTCGCCAGCGACCCGAATGCTCTGTCCCTCACAGTATTGTTGTAGAGTAGTGCGAGGGACAGAGCATTCTACTCGCTATGTAACTCTTTAGAGTTTCGTTTCCGTGCACAGACAGCACTGCACATCGCTGCAGAGCGCGGGCACGCGGAGAACGTGCGCGCTCTCCTAGCGGCCGGCGCGGCGCTGTGGGCGCGCGACGCGCTCGGCGCCACGCCGCTGGCGCTGGCTGAGCGCGCGGGGCACAGGCAGGCGGCGCGCGCGCTGCGGGACGCCCGGGGTGAGTGAGAGAGACTGTCTCTGAGCGCGGACGGCGCTGTGGGCGCGCGACGCGCTCGGCGCCACGCCGCTGGAGCTGGCTGAGCGCGCGGGGCACAGGCAGGCGGCGCGCGCGCTGAGGGACGCCCGGGGTGAGTGAGAGAGACTGTCTCTGAGCGCGGACGGCGCTGTGGGCGCCCGACGCGCTCGGCGCCACGCCGCTGGAGCTGGCTGAGCGCGCGGGGCACAGGCAGGCGGCGCGCGCGCTGAGGGACGCCCGGGGTGAGTGAGAGAGACTGTCTCTGAGCGCGGACGGCGCTGTGGGCGCCCGACGCGCTCGGCGCCACGCCGCTGGAGCTGGCTGAGCGCGCGGGGCACAGGCAGGCGGCGCGCGCGCTGAGGGACGCCCGGGGTGAGTGAGAGAGACTGTCTCTGAGCGCGGACGGCGCTGTGGGCGCCCGACGCGCTCGGCGCCACGCCGCTGGAGCTGGCTGAGCGCGCGGGGCACAGGCAGGCGGCGCGCGCGCTGAGGGACGCCCGGGGTGAGTGAGAGAGACTGTCTCTGAGCGCGGACGGCGCTGTGGGCGCCCGACGCGCTCGGCGCCACGCCGCTGGAGCTGGCTGAGCGCGCGGGGCACAGGCAGGCGGCGCGCGCGCTGAGGGACGCCCGGGGTGAGTGAGAGAGACTGTCTCTGAGCGCGGACGGCGCTGTGGGCGCCCGACGCGCTCGGCGCCACGCCGCTGGAGCTGGCTGAGCGCGCGGGGCACAGGCAGGCGGCGCGCGCGCTGAGGGACGCCCGGGGTGAGTGAGAGAGACTGTCTCTGAGCGCGGACGGCGCTGTGGGCGCCCGACGCGCTCGGCGCCACGCCGCTGGAGCTGGCTGAGCGCGCGGGGCACAGGCAGGCGGCGCGCGCGCTGAGGGACGCCCGGGGTGAGTGAGAGAGACTGTCTCTGAGCGCGGACGGCGCTGTGGGCGCCCGACGCGCTCGGCGCCACGCCGCTGGAGCTGGCTGAGCGCGCGGGGCACAGGCAGGCGGCGCGCGCGCTGAGGGACGCCCGGGGTGAGTGAGAGAGACTGTCTCTGAGCGCGGACGGCGCTGTGGGCCGAAAATAAAATAAAATAAGCCCTAGGCTTAACTCAGACGGACTAAGAAACAAATACTCGCGCTCATCACACAAATATCTTACCGGGATTCGAACCCGGAAACGCTAGCTCCATAAACGGATAAAAACCTCCGATATAATGGTGACCCTTCTTTCAGAGCTAACATCTCTTAAACGGCCCAACCGATTTTAATGAAAACAAGCTTAGAAACACCCCGATTAAACTAGCTTTCTGTCAAAAAAAATTAAGTCAAAATCGATCGATCCGTTTGGAAGTTATAGTGCCACAGACAGTTACACAGAAACTTATAACGCCCCTCTTTTTTCCTACGGATTTGAAACATTTCTCATGCTCTTAAAATGTTACTTCAGTCTCTGCACATTTGGTACTAAAGCTCCTTATTAGAACTCTAGGGACTAAAGTATTTTGTTACTTCGGAAACCCCTAAACAACCAATCACGATGTTTGTGAATGGAGGATTATCGCCATTTTCAGTGATTGTGTATAGACAGTTTTTACAAATACTAAAAATCAGAAAAGTATTTTAAATGAAAGCACATTGACGAATTTTAAAGAAAAACTATCACTACTAACTAGACTTGATTGGTTAGTAGTATTTACTTTCTAAAATCACATAAGACAGCGCCAAATAACTTTAATTAGAGAATAAATTTCTGTCATAAAAAATATTTTTGTGACAAGCTTTTGTTGCTTCCTGTACTTTTCTTTTACAAAATTCATATCTGCTTATCAAGCAAGACCAAACTATTGAGTCCTAACACGGCGGGTCTACGTTAAGAATAGCGGAAATCCTGTCGCCACGTTCCGACTCCATCATCAGATCAGCTCATAGAAACCATGATATTGCATTGTCATCGGGTTTACATATGTGGTCCAAATTTCAGCCCATTTCGTTGATGGGAAGTGGGTAAAATTTAACTTGCAAGATTTGACCCTAACATACATAGATACATACATACATTGAAAGTTAAATAAAAGCTTGTAATTATTTCATACTTGTTGTTTTTTGAGATAGTTTTTGTGTTGGCTTTGGAACCCTACAATGACTATACTCGGCTCTTGCCCGGTTTTTTAACTGTCGATACAAACAGTAATACCCTTACATAGCAACACTGGTGCATTTTAACTCTTCAAACTGGTTCTTTTAATCAAAAAATCTCCTTTAGTTTACTAGCATCAAGACGCCCTTGACCTACGCGACGCGGTTACGCCACACGCCTAATACCAAGAAACCAGTTTGTCTTTATGTCCTGCTTTATATTCCGAGTTTGTTGCTGTAGTTTTGTTTTAATTAGTAATTTAAATAGATAACGTTCACGACTATATTATAAAATTTTAAAGTTGCATTGGTACGTAGTCGGAAATCTATAGTCTATATTGTGTGTAATCAATATTTTAGTCATGACGGCTCCATCTTCCTTCTCTCCCGTCATTGGACTGTAAACCCTAACTAGCGTTGGAAATGACTTTTAAAATAACTTACTACTTACTTTGTATCTTTCAAACGCCCCTATATTTTTCAATTATTGTATTTGCGGATCTTCGGTTGAATCTTTCGCAAGTTTAAGTTTTTTACGTGTATTTTACGATGTATTTTTCGCATAATTATATCAACCGAGACTTTGATTCGATTAGGTACATAAAGTACATTACTATTCAATTAATATCAATAAGCAAGATTATTTCCCTTTGATTGTTAATTTGAAAATACACAGTATGAAACGAGTATTATACGTGTATGTTTGTATTTTTTAGATGAACCTCTAATTGGTTTTTTTTTCGAAAATTACATGTATTTTATAGGAAAGATACAAAGTTTCAAAAATAGTAGATTATTCAACAAGAGACTAAAACAAGCCATAATGACACGAGATGTTTAGCCACGCGAGCGAGTCAGCGAGCGAGAGTGGCTATAGTTCGAGTGTCATTATGGTGGTTTAGTCTCGCGTTAAACACTACTTCTCACTTTGAATGCGACGTTCTATACAAAATTACAATATTTAGCAAATATGTAACAAAGTTTCTGCCAAAAAAAATGTTTCGCGGTTGTTAGACTTGTTACTTTTTTTGTAAAGTGATACTTTACAAAGTGACACAAATGCTTGCATATTTAGCCAACAGATACAAACTTGAAAACTATTTGGACCATGCCTAATAAAGTAAAACAAAATTATCCTTAATATATTATTTAAATAGATTAATATACGTAATCATTAATCGTGTTTCACAAAATTAAATAGTTATTCTTTAAATATTTTTGCACAGTTGTCATTTTGAGGTTATTTCCACAGCCTAAAAATGGTCCATACACAATCACTGAAAATGGCGATAATCCTCCATTCACAAACACCGTGATTGGTTGTTTAGGGGTTTCCAGAGTAAATAAAAAAAAAACTTTAATCCCTAGAGATTAATAAAGAGTTTTAGTACCGATGTGTAGAGACTAAAGAAACATTTTAAGAGCATGAGAAGTGAAAAAAAAAAGTATCTTTCGCAGTTTTCATCCCTAACTCCTACCCTATTTACATGACTCTCCGGGCGGCGATGATTGGTGAGGCAAAGGAGACGAGGCTCGCATGCCCTGATCGGTTTAGTATTAGGGGCTGATACTGTTAAAAACGGACCTTATATTTTATAGGGATTTAAAACTTAGTGCTGACGCATCCATACAAAGTTAGTAACGATAAATAGAGACAAATTGTAAATACATTTAAGCCTTAGTTTATTAGTTAACGATAAGTGTAACTAAAAATAAAATTTGTTAAGTAATTTTTGATTACCAAATTGAAAAGTCATATTTGTAGGCAATTGTATGGGAAAAACGCAAGCGTCCTCATGTGACCACCTGTATATGTGTATTTATGACGTACCGGATGTATACAATGATATCTTTCCTTAGTAGCGGTTACCACTTGGCGCGAAGCGCACGTGTCACGCCAATTCTTGTATGGTATAATACAACACGTAAAACTTACGGCAATAAGTAAATAAAAAATATATTTAATAACAGTGTGAAATTATAAGAATGTGGTTGGAAATGTTAGTGAGTAAATTGGAAATTTGTGTTTGAGTGAGAAGTAAATATAATAACAAAACAATTTAAATGTTATATACTAAAAATAATAGTTGGAAATATAATAATAATGGAAATAAAATATAATATAATAAGAGAATAGTTGTGAATAAAAATGTTTTAGTGATCTTAAAAATAATGAGAAATTCAAGTGACTAAAATTATAAAGTACCTAGTTTTTTCAAAATAAGTTGGTAGTGCAAAAGTTAAGGCAAGCTAGATAAATAACATAATTAAATATCAGGGGATCATATTACACAAATTGACCTAGTCCCAAACTAAGCTCTAGGCTTGTACTGTACTATGGGTACTAGACAACAATAAACATAATTATATAGAGACTAGCTGTCCACGCCCGGCATAGCTCGGGTGTAATTGTTTTTCATACAAACCTTATGAAATATACATTACGATTACGACCTATTCTCAGACCTACTGAATATACGCACAAAATTTCATAAGAATCGGTCAAGCCGTTTCGGAGGAGTTTTGTTACAAACACTGTGACACGAGAATTGTTTATATTAAGATACATACTTAACATAGAAAATGGGCTTTTTATTATAGCTGTTTATGTTTAGATTTAATTAGTTCAAGGATTTTCATTATTGCCTTTGAGTTTGTTATGTTTTCATATAAAATATTATGTTTACTAATTTTATCTCTACTGTTTATCTTTGAAAGTAAATAATGGGGGACTTATGTTAATACAGTTTAGATAAGGAATTAAAAAACGTTTTATTATCTGCTAGCTAGCTGTCGTTTATCGTATATCGCTGTTCCCTCGGGAGCTGTACAATTTTCCAGTATTAAAACTATCCCCGTGTGGTTGACGGGTTAGAATAGTGCCACTCCATGTCTTTCCGTAGATGTCGTAAGAGGCGACGGAGGGAATAAAGGCTTGTAGTACTGTTAGGCGATGGGCTTGCAACCTGTCACTAATACGCTGGTAAAAATCATCCTACCTACCGCAACCTACCATACTTTTGCCGCGATCGCTTGTTTCGATATTTTGATATTTCGATATTTCTAAAATAGGAAATAAATCTAAAAGCTTGCCTTATTGTCCTATTTTGGAGTGTAAAAACGATAGCCGCACCAAAATCATTTTCCATGGTGGCGTGTTGTTTTCATGATAGTGTGAGTATTGGCGACAACAGGTCTGATACTAAGCGAAGCTCATGCCACTTCCACTGTTTTTTCTATTCCGTGGGAAAAACGCAGGCGTTCCTAAGTATGTGGCCACCATTATATACCATTTTTAGCGATCCGTACCTCAAAAGGAAAAAACGGAACCCTTATAGGATCACTTTGTTGTCCGTCTGTCCGTCTGTCTGTGTGTCAAGACCCTTTATCTCGAGAACGCGTGAAGGTATCGAGTTGAAATTAAAACCATTATACTCCAGTCTACAGTCCCTTGAAGCTGTAAAAAAATCAAACTTCTACATTTACGTAAAAAAAATATACGGCCGTTTATGTCTCAAAAAACGTGTATTTCGACGATCTCGAGGGAATCAAAATGTATAGGATATTTCCCATTGACCTAGAATTATGAAATCTGGCAAGTAACACCGTCTTTTACTGCAAGATTAGGAAAAAATCTGAAATCTGTACATTTTTAAGTAAATCACGAAAAATAACAGGTTCTTTATGCAAGGAACGGTGGTACTATTTTTTAATTGAGTTAACCGTGTCATGTGCGGAACCCTCGGCGGGCGAGTCCGACTCGCACTTGCCCGGTTTATCTTATTATGAGTTAGGTAAACTTATGCCCATTTTTTCTAGGACCCCAGCATTTCAAGTAGGTATCCTCATGTTTTATTGTTATCTTGAAACTGAGTCATGCAAACGATCCCAATTGATCGCGGGTCCCCTCCAACTCGGCCGGCGATTAGAGTCAACAGGCCACTGTCTTCTGGGATGATCAGTTACAACAACAGATATTTCTTAATTGGGATGTTGACTCATATTTAATATTACAACGACAAACAATTTGGCATAGTTACACACACACACACACACACATGCACACACGCACACACGCACGCATTCACGCACGCATTCACGCACGCATTCACGCACGCACGCATGCACGCACACACGCACGCACGCACTCAATAGGTACTCGACGAAATGTATGAAGGTGCTGATTTTTTTTTCTTGATTTATGGTATTGAATGTTGGGTGTGTCAGGACAAGCATGAAAGTCGTATAAATGCAGTTGAAATGCGCTCTTTGCGTAGTATGTGTGGTGTGAAACTGACTGATAGAGTAAGAAATGAAGAAGCCAGAGAGAAATGTGGACTAAAAGAAGATGTAGTGACTAAGATTGAAAAGGGCATGCTTCGATGGTTCGGTCATTTGGAAAGGATGGATGAAAGAAGATTGATGAAAGAGATATACATAGCTAAAGTGAGTGGAAGGGTCGGAAGGGGCCGCCCTAGGCGTACTTTTTCGAATCAAATCGGAGAAATACTGGAAAAGGGCCGAATTTTAAGTACCCGAAACCGACGTGCGTGCACGACTCGATGTATGAATGTGGAAGAAGCGAAAGAGATTTGTCAAGATCGTAGCAGGTGGAAAGAAGTGGTCTCTGCCTACCCCTCTGGGAAACAGGCGTGATTTATTGTATGTATGTATGTATGTATGATTTCAGAATTGGTCTCATGCTAGCTCTGCGTATCCCACTCTAGGAATGAAGGCGTGAGTTTATGTATGCATGTAGTAAGTATGTTTTTTGTGTTGGTAGTAACGGTCGGAACCCTACACTGAGTATGGTCCGACATAGTCTTGCTCCGTTGCCTATTTAATAGTCATATTGTGGTCATCTCTACAATTTTGCTTGTTATTCACGGACCAGATATACAGGTATTGCTAATTCTGGTCGAATGCGACTTTTTTGTACACTAGCATGCCTCGTGTAAGGTTGGTATACCGAGTTGATGTGTTGAAGGTCAGGAGATTCAGCGGGATTAAAACCAGTCACTGCGATCCTTAGGGGGGGGGGGGGGGGAGGAGGGTAGCACAGTCGTCAGCTGTTTACTCAAACTATGAAAGTAAAAGCTTCTGTCTTCAATTATCGTTATTCCTTCGGGAACTCTCCATTTCAAATTTCATCAAAATCCATACAGCCGTAGCAGCAGGATGAATGAAAATGGAAATTAATGATTTTTTTTCCGTTAAAATTAGGTACACATAAAATTGTGCAAAGGTTGGGATCTCCTAGTAAGTAAAAGAAGGAATAACAAAGTAACATACACAAAAACTTTCGCATTTATAATGTTCGTAGTATACATAGTTGGGTCATTCTGGAATAAATAGATTAAATAAATAAATATCACGGGAAAATCTCACACCAATTGACCTACTGCCGCACTCAGAGACGTCAATTAAGTTTAATGTTTGATTAAAATTGCTGCTGTCACTTTCTTTGCTACAGCAATAGAATAAGACAACACGTCACTAAAAAAGCGTTAATTTTAATTGACGTCTCTGAGTGCGGCAGTTAGACCCAAACTAAGCTCTAAGCTTGTACTATTTGGGTACTAGACAACGAGAAACATACTTACAGAGTGAAATACATACTAAAAATACATAGCAAACATCTTAAACTCAAAAACAAATACTCGCGCTCATCACACAAATATCTGCCCTTACTCAGGTTCGAACTCGGGACCACTAGGCAGAGTCACAGGCAAGCGTGTCGTCAAAACATGACTCACGTATAATATAAGAAGGATACATGTTTCTTTTCAAGAACGGAAGCTCCTAACACTCGTATCAGAATTGATAACAACATCCATGCCCAGAAAACGAATCTTCATACAAAATTGACACGAATAGGAGTGTCCGTATTACAATGGTGATATGTTCAATGCCCCCGAACCGTAGTTGCATCTGTATCTAACTATGTATTTAAGTATTTATTTCTCTATATAAGTATTTATTTATGCGTTGTGTGGGACTAGGTCAAATTGGGAGATTGCCCCCTGGGGCACGTTTTATAAAGCTACAAGTTACAATTTTACAGGTCTAAACTGGCAACACTGCTCAAATGGCTGGTCGTCATTGGTCGACGTTTTGTCAAATGGAAACTTGTAACCTGTAAATTGTAATTTGTAGCTTTATAAAACAGGCCGCTGGTATTTTATTTTGATACCTTTTTCTCTACAATAACAACAACAACAACATAAACTCACGCCTTCATTCCCAGAGTGGGGTAGGCAGAGCCACAGACTCACCAACAACTCCAAAAACTTGTTGATAATTCTGTGACCACATTTTGCACAACCAGGCTAAGATGTTATCCAGTGTATTAGTGACAGGTTGCAAACCCATCGCCTAACAGCACTACACAGCCTTTAGTCCCTTAGTCGTCTCTTACGACATCCACGGGAAGACATGGAGTGGCAACATTCTAAACCCAGCACCTACAATATTGGCTAAAATAGCACGGTATGCTAAGCAAGTTTTCTAGCCACTTAAACGTGAAAATAGGCCGGCTATATTAGAGTCCAACACTTCTATTAGAAGCTACACCTACAGTCCCAAGGTCTCCTATATCTATGCAATATTGGCTCCACGAGGAGCCATGGGCATGTATTTGATAATTGGCGTAGGGTAAGCCGATATGTCTGATCGCATTATACGCGTCGCCGGCGCTGTCGTTTGCTAAACGCCTTCCAAATGTCGGACGTGTTGTTGCTATGGCGGGCTTACTCGACTTCAAAAAGTAAAGGCTGTATTAACATGTTCGTAGTCCACGGAGCCTAAAGTGACAAAATGCGGATAAACATCCGTCACTTTCTGACACGTATACAGGGTGTCCCAGAAATCGACGTCAACCCGCCTAGGGCTGATAGAGCAGCTAAAAAGCTATCGATTTAACCCCTATGTATATTCAGCGATTTTTGCTAGTTTCGCAGATTGATCATTTAAATCTGAATTTTTGTAATTTTCCCTTATCTGTCACGAAAAATCATTAATTTCATGTTTTATTTCATTAGTTTTTCGGTGGTATCTTACATAATAAGAATCATTACGAATCAGCAAAGTTTTTAAACACATTTGCCCGTTTTTTTTAAGTATATTTTTTTTAGGTGTCCCCGCCCCCAATGTTTGCTTTTAACTTTGTATAGAAAAGTACGAGAGTGACGGATGTTTTATCCACATTTTTTCACGCGATAAACGCAACCATTCTAGGCCCGCAGTAAGTAATAATGATTTGTTATAAATACACGTAGTGCTTTGTATCTTTAATTAAAAAAAATGTGATGATCTAATAGCTATACAATTTGATTTAATTGACATATTAATTAAGCCGCATTATTTGTTTTATTTCTAGACATTGACACGCCGTCTAATGGCAGAATATATTAGAACTCCTAATATCTTGTACCATCCATTATGTACCCATTTTCTTGTGAAATTACTTACTTACTTACCGTCGCAACAAGCTGCAATAACAAATGTATTTTTATCCGACTGCCGAAAGAGGGGGTAATGTGTTTATCAGCCTATATGTATATGTATGTTTGTTCCTTTGTGGCGCTCTAGAAACTAAACGCATGGACAGATTTTCATGATTCTTATGGCAATCCATTTGCCTTAATCTTACGAGTGTCACTAAAGATATTACAGTAATTAAAATTCAATATGGCGGCAGCTAGACGCCATATTCTAAAAAAGAAAAAAAGAAAGGCGACGAACTATGACAAATGGGGTATCATTAAATAGGTATGTAAAAATCATCTCAGGTCTCTTTAATCATTTTTAATTTTGAACGATCATTTAGCATTTATAATGATTTAAAGTTGGTTAGCAACAACAGTCGGGTTTTTTAAAGCTTGCTTTTGGTTGTTGTTCTCGTTAGAAATGGCGACTGGACACAAGGATGGTCGTGGTAATTTGACCCGTCTATTGTCGCTGCACCGGCGCGACCGCAGCGCGTTTAATATGTCCGTCTCGATACTCTCGATCATAACATCTTCATTGTTACGCAATAGTTTATGCACAGACCTAGTAATATACGGGGCAAAATTAAATGACAGCTAGGGATTGCCTATATCGATAAACTCAAGTATCCATGCTTTTCCCATATACTAGTGATCGCTGCAAGATTTGTTTGTAAAATAAAATTTTATTGAAAGTGTGCAAATGAAAAAATAGCAACATAATTCTAGTTATTCTTTATTTTAACCTTCACTCATCATAATCATTTTCCTTAAAATCCTTTTAAAATAAAGAATTGAATTATGTTGCTATTTTGTTTAATTTTTTTTGGAGCGATCACTAGTAGGTACCTATATGGGAAAAGCATCGATAATTGAGTTTATCGATATAGGCAATCCCTAGCTGTCATTTAATTTTGCCCCGTATAATCCTAGGTCTGTTTATGCAGAGTCGAATCGCTTAGGCCTTGCGCTTGCACAAGTGTGGAAGCAGTAGTAAGTACGTAGCACCTCATTGCGTTTTAGCACACTGATTCAAGTAGAGAATATCATTTTTGTACTCGTCGATTATAATCTGTGTATTAAGATTTCATAGAGAATACTGCAACGTCACTCTTTTCATCGTTGGAAAGTCTATGTTACTTCCGAAACAACCGAAATAACCATTTCGATACGCTCTAGACAACCGAAAAAAAATTGAAAATAGAACTTCGTATTTTAATAATTTGCATTTCGGAACGTAGCAGCGTCGCGTCATCTGTCAAAAATCTACTTAAACTTGCTTCTGTATCCAGAGCAAAAAAAAAATCTACGCTTTGTGATTGGCTAGTATTTAGCCAGTCACAGCACAGTACTGCAACATTACGGACCCCGGTGGTGTTATAGTACTTACAATATTTAGTTTTCTTATATACTCGTATTAATGACTTAAAGTATTGATTTTAATGGACTCGTACAAAAAGTATTGTTCACAATAGTGTCATAATCAAACTTTTTAATCTCGTACCTTACTTAGGCCACTCAGCAAGCTTCGTGGCCTAAACACGGTACTCGACTAAAAAGCTCTTTATTATAACACGATTGTGAAAAATACTATTTCACCTCAGCTTCTAAAAGGCAGGTTTGGCTGTTTAGAGACAGGCAAAATTCGACTTTGCTGCGGGCGAAAGATAGTGAGCATAACTCGTTTAATAGGTATTTAAAAATCATCTTTAGAGGTTTCTTTCATAATTTTTCATTTTTAATGATCATTTAAAATTTATAACGATAAAAAGTTGCTTAGCAACAGTCGGGTTTTTAAAAGCTTGCCTTTTGTTTACCATAAGTTAGGTACCTAATATATTCTCGCTGCTGAAGTGAAAAGTTATATATGCAACTCGAGACCAAAGTTATTTGCAGCTCTTGCGCTTACTCGGGATTTAAAATCAACACTCACAGCAAAAACACATTTCTCTCTTGTTGCACAACAATATTTTTTACTATAACTGTTGCCCGGGACTCCGCCCGCGTAGAAGTCGTTTATTGCTCTTGGGAACTGTCCAATTTTCCGGGATGAAATAGTAGATTGTTCAACAAGGGACTAAAACGAGCCATAATAACACGAGATGTTTAGCCACGCGAGCTGAGCGAGAGTGGCTATAGTTTCAGTGTCATTATGGTTGTTTAATCTCGCGTTAAACACTCTACTTTTCACTTTGATTTCTTACAAATTTTTTCCTCGGTTATTTTTTTTGTAAAGTGACGCTTTTAATGCTTGCATATTTAGCCAACAGATTCAAACTTGAAAACTATTTTAAAACTAATTGGACCATGCATAATAAAATGAATTCATCCTTTATATAATTAAATGGATTCATATTAGAAATCATAAATCGTGTTTCACGAAATTAAACCTTTTTTCTTAATTTTGCACAATTGTCTTTTTGAGGTTATTTCCATACCCTAAAAATTGTCTAAGTTTTTAAGTATGTATTTCTCTATATAAGTATGTATATCCTTGTCTAGTACCCATAATACGAGCATAGAGCTTAGTTTAGTTTAGTTTAGTTTTATTTATTGCATAAAACAATTACATTATAAATTACATATAATTTACATGCATTGATCTATGTTCGTATAGTTCGGGACTAGATCAATTCGTGTGAGATTGTTTTTTTTTTCGATTGTGTTTAAGTAGGTATATATCCTTGTCTGTAGGTTACTTCCAACGGATTATAAAATGCGAGGTGTCGTTGTATGGTTTTATCCAAGAAATGTTATAGTCATAGGCTATCTTTAACATTTGATCCTCAATCTCTGACTACATGTCTAGCATTTCTATCATGAAGCAACATATCAACATTATTTTCATTTACTAGCTAAAAAGTGTAATACAAACAAAACCATGGGTTAAAACAATTAAAAAGTGCTCAATAATCATGACGGAGATATAGTCTATACACGATGTTCCGACGTCTTAGGACTGTTAAGAAGATAGAGACGAAAGAACTTAAAGAAGCGGAACCGGATGCGGCGTTTGACGTGAGCCACTACTTCATAGATGATGTAGCGGATCCTTGGGCAGAGGAAGGTGGGTGTAAAGAGGAAGGTGGGTGTAAAGGCACAGAACTGAAAAAAACAGTATCAAGTGGGCGTGTAACGTGTGGCATAGTTATGCGGAGTTCCGCGCAACCTACCATACTTTTGCCGCGATCGCTCATTTCGATATTTCGATATTTCTAAAATAGGAAATAAATCCAAAAGCATGCCTTGTTGTGCCATTTTGGAATGTCAAAACGATAGCAGCACCAAAAACATTTTCCATGGTGGCGTGTTTTTATGATAGTTTGAGTATTGGCGACAACAGGTCTGATACTAAGCGAAGCTCATGCCACTTCCACTGTTTTTTCTATTCCGTGTATAAAGGGGTTAGGTGTTTTTTTGCTGTTCCGGTGGTGGGGTGCGACAACGGGTGAGATTAGAGGTATAGAGGCATACAGGCATTCCATCTTTGTCCTGTTAAAGGATAATATGCCGGTAGCAGTCCGATTGGACCCTTCACAAGGACCTACAACCGCTAATACAAAAATATGACAAATAAAAATTGCAACCTCATAAAACCCGCCATACTTCAAACAGGGAGTTTTTTGTAACTGGTACTTTGAATCTACCATCAAAACAATAAAGTTCAATTAAGTTTGTTCGATAATGCCATTTTCAGTTTATGAACATGCTATTGCAACACGGTTCAAATTAAATTGCACACTGAGCCTTACGAGGTTGAAGTATGTACTCTTTTTCAGATGCCCTTGAACGCGAGCGTCTGTCCCAGCATGCAGCCCTACGCGAGCTGGTGCAGCGAGGAGACGCTTCGGGGCTCCGGGCCAAGCTAGCAGCCCTAGGGCCCGCCGCAGGGCTTGTGGTCAACCTGACGCCGCAGGGCGCCAGCACGCTTCTCTACGTGTAAGTTTACGCTTGAAGCGGGGCGATTAGCGGGGCGGGCAGCGTCGCGGGCAAGCGTCAACCACACTTTTTTTTTCTTAATTAGTGGCTTTCACTCCTTGTTTTAACAAGGTGTATTTCGCCAGGTACTCAATTCTCGTGACTTCGAGATGATTTTTCATGCGAGATATGTCGAAAAAATTTATGCAGTTGACAGTTAATCTCTCATGAAAAATCATCTCGAAGTCACGAGAATTGGGTCCCAGTATCGAGTTTTAGACAATCGCCATGGACTTATTAGAGAAACAAGTCCATGGATATCACACGCGAGGATAATTGTTCGGTTAAAGAGATTTACTCTGGTGGACTAAACAGAAGCACATGGGGTTAGCTCCATGCGCTTCTATCAAGTCCTCAACCACCCTTGTGCAGCGTCCACTCAGGACGCCAGTATGGGTTTCATTTATTTGACATGTACGCCGCACGCCCCGCCCCGCTGCACGCACAACTTGAGCGTCTACTCAAGCTGTACACCGTGTCTCACCTGTTCTGCGGAGCCCTTTGGCTTCACAGCTGACAGCGCTCGCTCGTTCTACATAGTATACAACAAAGGCCCTGTCTTTCTGTCTACCTGTCAATCCAACTCCAAAACCACGCGACGGATTTCGATGCGGAATTCATCATCAGTTAGATATTACATGGAAGGTTGATGGATGGATGTATAATAAATTCTGGTTTTTGTACGTGTGTTACAGGAAACTCGCAGGTCGCTAGTACCTACAGTACAAATTAGAATTGCAATCTTCAGAATGTAGTCTTGAGACTGTCATGAGCCAGAGTGTGTTGTTTGTCTCCTTAATGTCATAAAAAAGTACCATCTAATTGCAATAATAAAATATGAATGAATTAATCAACATACTAGGTCATTACATTTATCTGTTTATAAAAACACGCCGTGACTTCACTCTCTCCCCAGGGCGGTGGAAGCTGGCCACGCGGCTGCAGCATCAGCTCTGCTGGCGTGCGGCGCGGACGGCCGAGCCCATCCTGTCACCAAGTACAGTCCTCTGTACATCGCCTGCTACCACGGACATCGGGAGCTGGCTGCCACGCTGTTACAGCACTTTCCCGAGGCTGTACAGGTTGGTAAAGGAGCCGGTGGTGACCTTGAATATGTGACCTTGAAGAATTGCCCATGAAATGTGACCTTTTCTTACAAAAAATGATGTATTTATCTGACTAGGTTGATGATCTAAATGGATAAAGGGAATTAGTGACTGTTAACAACATGCATTGCATTTTGTTGAAGTGAAAGAAGGACAAATGAAACTTAGTACCACTACCACCCTTTTGCATCACACGTCATGTACCAACGATTGTACAGATTTGGAAACTTAGACCATCACATCCTGAATTATCATATAAGACGCACAAGCACAAAAAAACGCCTCCGACACTTTAGAAACGCACAGAAAAGATGCCCGCATTGCCTCCACTCTCATTGAGTTTGCGGCTAACAAAGGATTTTATGGAAAAAGGGACCCTTGTTAGGATGAAACGGAAAGCGGCGGGTGACAAAAACTACGCGTGCAAAATTGCAAATATTCTATAGTGTAGAAATAGAATAGGATATAGGTATAAGTCTAACTGCCGCACTTAGAGACGTCAATTTAATTTAATGCTTGATTAAAGTTGCTGCTGTCATTTTCCTTGCTACTGCAATAAAATAAGACAACACGTCACGAAACAAGCATGAAATTTAATTGACGTCTCTGAGTGCGGCAGTAAATCGCGTGCGAAGTGTATGATGCCTGGGTCATTATCAAATAACTTTGTTTCCATTGCTTCGTTCCAGCAAGAGACGGTAGAAAAATGGCTGCCGTTGCACGCAGCATGCATCGGTGGTCACGCGTCGTTGGTGACGCTTCTTCTCGAGTATGCCTACCCTTCAGAGCTGTTTGGGACATACACGTAAGTACGAACTTAATATAAAAAAGAGGCCAAGTGTCGGACTCGTACATGAGGGGTTCAGTACGCCGAAAAAAAAAACAGGTTTCTTGTGTAACCCCCCCTTGATTTTATGTTTTTTATTTGTTTTTATAGAGACTAAAGTAATGCACAGTCTGTAAAAATTGTGAGACACAGCCCGCTGAAAGACAGACAGACGGACGGAAGGACGGACAGTGAGGCTTAGTAATTAAATCTAAGAGAATTGGCACCCTTTGGGTACCCTAAAAAGCGGGTGGATGATTGAAAGAGTTTATGGTACGACGAAGGTAAAAGAGGACGCAATGCACAGATGGTCAGAGAGAAATAATACTATGCTTAACTGAGAAATATACGCACAGTAGTTAAAGTATATGCTTTGACCTTATCTTGTATTGTGACATTTGAATTGGACAGAAAGTGAAAACGCATGCTTTTACTAAAATTGTTTAGGAAAGGGGATGTTTTGCTGCTTATTTCAAAGTGTTATTCCATTGCTATTCCAGTGACGTGACAGGCAAATGGCAGTATCGCGCAGCGTTCGACGTGAACGCGGTCGACGCGCGCGGGCAGAGCGCTCTGTACGTGGCGTGCACGCTCGGGTGTGCCGCGGTCGCCGAGGCGCTGCTGCGGCATGCGGTGCCGTGCCGGCCTATCAAGGAACAGGTGCCGTGACCAGGATACTTGTACCGTGTTTATATAAACTGGTGCCGTGACCAGGATGTTAATGATTAATGATCTGGTGCCGTTACTAGGTTATTAGCTACTCATTTATAAGGATCTGGTGCCGCGACCGGGATGCTTGTGACTAATTTATAAAAAAAATGGTGCCTTCACTAGGATACTTCCCACTCATTTATAGAGGAACTGGTTCCTGGACCAAAATGCTGGTTACTAATTAACTAAGGAACCGGGGCCGTGACCAGGATATTTGCCCCCGTCAGTCAAGTTGTGAAGTGACTTATTGGATTAAAACACTATATCTGAATATGTGCCGTGGCGTGAAATGCAATGTAAACTAGCTTTTGTCTTAAGAATGTTATGGCAATGCCAAATCACTTAGTAAATAGATATTTTTAATTTTTAATTAATATATTTTCATGTTTGTTTTTCACTTTCCAGTCAGAAGAACCAGCTCCGCTGGTGCAGTCCGCCGTGCTCTCTCCGCAGCGCATCTCGATGGGCATCCACGCCATCGTCAGTAAACTCACTGGTGTTGGGAGTCAGGTGAGTTGCTATAATAGACTCCATAATTAGGGCGACTACTTTGACAGTTTGTGTTGACGAAATATAGAAAATTATTAGTGGTGAGGGTATGTCGATGGGATAGTATCGACTTGATTTACATGATCTGTGAAGTCACAGTTGTAATTGTACAGTGCTATGTCGTTTACCATCGAAAATACCATATATCAATAAAAAAACTTGCTGCAAAAGGTCAATGTCACCATGTTTTTTTTTTTTTAACTAAATATTTTGCTTTACAGATTTAATAATTGCTTCACAATTTCCAATATTGACGTGACAACGTCTTATAAATTGGTTTGCCGGGTGACACTTCAAGAAACTGCGTTACGCTCCGCTCACGTTATGCGCTCACAATGAGAGCGAGTGAGAGGCACGCGTCCCTTCCACTCGGGCATGGTTAGCCCGCCTAAGAGCGAGAGAGACAGACATAAAAAGTGAAAGGCACGCGTCCCTTCCACTCGAGCACAGTTAGCCCGCCTAAGAGCGAGAGAGACAGAGCGAGAGAGAGAGAGTGAGAGAGATAGGCATACACACCGGTTCATGTCTTGCGCTTCTATTTCGCTTAGGCGCCTGTATACAAGTTTACACGTTGCCAGTTAATTGTAAAACGATTGTGTAGTGATAATGTGAAGGTAGTTTCGTCCATCGCAACAATTCAAACAGCAAAGGTAAATAATTTCAGACTGATAATATAACATGATGAAATAAATGAAAATGTATGTGTAAAGGTAAAAATAAAATTTTGTTAATATGAAATTCAGTGCGAGATTCTTTGTATAAATTAATGTTTTAAATATAATTCTTTGTATAAATAAATGTTTTAATTTGTTACTATTATTTCATCCTTCTTCCTACTATACGATTGAATATTCACATTAAAATTATTTTACCACTCAAAGTCGTTGTCACGTAAAACTTTCGCCCGTATATCGACTTTACAGGCAACCAATTTTTTTTTAATCTTTAACTTGTATGTATACCTCATTTAAAAGTTAGCACGGTGCATGTCACAAAAATAAAAAAAAAAAAATATTTAAAAAAAATGATTTTCGGGCACTACTTTGTCTTTTTGCCTACCCCTACAGCGAACGAAACTAAAACATTATCCAACCAATCATCGTGTATATCGAACTGTCGTACCAGGAGGGCATAGAAGAGAAGCGTGTCCAGCCGATCCGGCACGACGTCGGGCGCGGCGTGGACAGCTGCGTGGCGGCGGCGGCGCGCGGCGGCCACGCGCGCTGCCTGCGCCTGCTGCTCGCGGCCGGCGCGCCGCCGGCGGCCAGCGCCGCGCCGCCAGAGGTACTGTGTTACACCAGTGGCCTGTTTTATAAAGCTACAAATTACAATTTACAGGTTACAAGTTTCCATTTGACACAACCTCGACCAATGATGACTAGTCATTTGAGCAGTGTTGCCAGTTTAGACCTGTAAAATTGTAACTTGTAGGTTTATAAAACGTGCCCCTAATGTGCAATGTGCACTGGATAGTTCTTGAGATACGTCATAGCCAGACTCCGTTATCAGTGCAGCTGGAGTTTCTTGCAGCGCTTCTTCTCCGCAATGATGGTCTTGGTCTTGCTAGTAGATTCACTCCATATTACCGACGTGTAAAAGAGCCGTCATGAGGCCAATTTACTGAATAAATATTTTTAATTTTGAAAATTTTAATTTTTGCAAATCTATTGTGAATACTAAGGTAAAATGTGTATATCTCGCATAGCGACCGTATGCTAGCCGCATCACTTGCCTCGGTCCCCTCTGCCGTCATACCCCCGCGCCCCTGTACCGCGCGGGCGAGGACTCATTTAAGTGGTCAACCTATAGTATGGATTATAAAGAGTTGGACTATTAAACTTAGGGCCTGTTTCACAATCGACAAGTAAATTTATCTGCCATTTAAAGTTGGCTCTCTCATTGTCTATTTTCAAGTGTAAGAAAGAGAAAGGGCTAAATTTATCTGTCAAATATGCTTTACTTGTCGATTGTGAAACAGGCGGTAAATATCACACTTTTTAAAACTGACTCGTAATTGACCATGTTTGTTTGCAGAACGAAGGCTCAGGCACGCGCGACTCCCGCCGGCGCTCGCGCAGCGCGTCCGCCGCGGGGCACGTGTCCCCCTCCCCCTCCCCCGGCCGGTGCAGCAGCGACCGTGAGTGCAATAATTGATGTAATCTATATGTATATAGAAAACTTCCAAGACTAAAAGAAACATTCACGCTCGTCACACTATAATTTGCCCTGACCGATAATCAAACCAAGGATCGCTAGCTTTATAAGCAGGCACTGCCAACCAGGCCAACCGCGTCGTTAGATATATCGGTTTTTTTTTCTGTGTACAGGTGACGCACCATGGACAGCTCTGGCGGTAGCGGTCCGCAACAAGCAAGTGCAAGTAGCCGATGTGTTGCTGAAAGCTGGTGCTGACGACCCGCATGGGCTGGCGCTCCGCGAGTGCGTGCGCCACCGGCTAGTCGAGCTGCTGGCCGCCATCTTGGCTTCCCGGGTCAGTTACGTACTCTTAATTCAACAATATTTGGAGCTAGGTTGAATTTTCCGTGCTATTTGAACAAGTAGATGACTCAAATTCATGATACAGCAACCAATAATCTTGTTCGTCAATTTTAAATTTCCATTTGAAACGACGCTCGTTACAATTGGCTTGGTAATTGTTCTACCACTGTTTCCATGAGTGACGTTTATATAAACTTGACATCTTCCTGTAATTGGATGATTTCATTTATTCACTAAAAAGAGAAAGAGACCTATGATAGAACCCTGAGGCACTCCTATGGAATCTGCAGCTTTATTGAACTAGGTTTCATTTATATGAATGGTTTTTCTTCTGGTGTTGAAATATGAAGAGATTAAACTGTGGATTATTAAACGGTTCGTATTTTTTAGTTTCAAAACGTAAGCGTCCAATGATTTACGCAATCAAATGCTTTTATAAGATTAAATAAGGGAACAACCTCACACAACCTAGTCCCAAGCTAGGCTTGTACTAAGGCTAGACAACGATAAACATGAATGTACAGGAATATACATAAAAGCATCTAAAACTCAGGAATAAATACTCGCGCTCATCACACAAATTTACCCATACAGGATCACTACCAACTAGGCCTTTTTCCTGTTTTAACTGACTGTTTTTTCAAAGACCAATCCTCATGATTGTGACTCTCGTCCCCAGGCGTACCCCGACCCGGAGTACAAGATGAACAAGTCCGCGGTATCGGAGCTAGTCCTGAAGGCGCGGCCGCGCGACAACGCGCTGACGTACAGCGCGTTGTGCCCGCAGACGCCGGTCATGGTGCACTGGCGGGCGCTGCACAGCCAGCTTGACACCATACGGTAATAGTACATTACTACAGAGGCCGGGAAGTAGGGGGTTGCCAATAAAGTAATTTGACTGGCGAGGGCAAAATAACTAACACTATATTATCATCCACAGCGTAATAACAGTGCTGTAATAAATATTATGGCATTGTTTTTACCGTTGTTAGTATTGACGATTAAACAAAGATTTTAAACATAAAGTGATTACTCTTCTTTTTAAAATTAGTTGTCTTGTGTCAAAGTGTTATCAAATTAATTTGTTATCAGCATGTCCTGGCTGAGCGCGGCGGCGTTGCGAGTGAACCCGACCGTCAGCGGGGGCTCGCTGGCGCTGCACGCCATCACGCGGCTGGAGCTGGCTCATAACGAGCTGAGAGCTGTGCCAACCGCCTTGTTCTCTTTGCTCAGTCTCAGGTGAGTTATTAGTTACTGTTGCCTTATTTATTTTATTTTTTCTAGCATCCGTAGAGTTGCGGAATTAACATTTGTTTGGTATGGACCTAGAATGGTGCCTTGTGGAACTCCCATACAAATTTTGGAACTAGATGACTGTCTTAGAAATATGTAGTTACTTTTTGATTTGTATTGGCAAAAAAGTATTTTGAATAAACAAATTTAAGATCCAATCAGTATGGTTAGGGTAGGTTAGGTTAGGTTAGGTTAGCTTTTAATGTTAACGTACCTACCGCCCTCACTTCGCTCCGGTTTAAACAAATAAAAAATAACCTATATCTACCCGGAATAATGTATCTTTTAATAATAATAATAATAATAATAATAAAATCATTTATTTCGGACTCTGGGTCCATATTTAGTTACTTTTAAATGGTGAAAGAATTTTTCGAATACGATCCGTGGTTCCGGAGAGCCGTCTAATAGATACAAACTTATAAAACTCGCACGCTCTTTCTATAATATTAGTACAGGTAGTTTATTTATCTGTACCGGCGCTGTCTATTTCTAGAAAGTTTTGCTGTGTGACATCAACTTCTATTTGTACAGATATCTAAACGTAGCGCAAAACAAGTTGGAACGCCTCCCCCTCCCCACGGACCCCATCGAAGAGGAGGAGGGGCCGCGCAAGACACGCCGCGCGCCCGTGCGCGTCACGCCCGTATACAGCGCGCCAGTGTTGCAAGAACTTTATCTGCAGGTTCGTTGACGAAGTAGGAGATACGTACTATATACATCTACTAGAAGACGCCCGCGACTTCGTACGCGTAGAATTAGTTTCCCGCTACTCCCCCCATTTCTTCCCGTTGGGGGTCGATTTTCGGAAAATCCTTTCTTAGTGCTCACTTACATCATAAAAGGAACCCATGTACCAAATTTCAAATTTCTAGGTACAGTAGTTTCGGCTGTGCGTTGATATGTCATTCAGTCAGTTTAGCCTTTTATATATATAGATTTAGCCTTTTATATAGATAGATGAATTAGATCACGCCTGTTTTCCAGATGGTAGGCAGAGACCACTTCCTTCCACCTGCTACGATCTTGACAAATCTCTTTCGCTTCTTCAACATTCATACATCGAGACATGCGTGCAAGTCGATTTCGGGTACTTAAGATTCGGTCCTTTTCCAGTATTTTTCCGATTTGATTCGAAAAAGTACGCTTAGGGCGTCCCCTTCCGACACTTTCGCTCTGTCTGTATATCTCTTTCGTCAATGTTCTTTCATCCATCTTTTCCAACTACTTACCTGCCTACCTGCTGTCTTGTTATTAGTTGGTATAAAATCATTTTAAAAAAACAAAAAGTAAAACGTTGTCTTTAATTTGATTAAAAAACAACAATTTATGGGAATTTCTGGAAAACTTAGAGGTTTGTGTGACATCTTTAGGCATTGATCTCAATATTAAAAAAGACTGGAATGTAAATGACGTGTGTAGATATCAGTTTAATGCCCTTGCTTCCTGCTCAATTTCCATGATATTCCCCCAGGACAACCGCCTGGAGCAGCTCCCGCCGGAGCTGTTCTCGCTGCCGTCGCTGAGCACGCTGGACGTGAGCAACAACAAGCTGCGCGCGCTGCCGGCGCGGCTGTGGGCGGCGCCCGCGCTGCGCGACCTCAACGCCGCGCTCAACCACCTGCGGGACCTGCCCGGCGACGACGACGTGAGTCACCTCTCCACCCCAAAAAAGGAGGTTCTCAATTCGTCAGTTATTTTTTTCTGTGTACGTCCACCGATTTTACAGATTCTTTTTCATGAGTATATCAGAGGTGGTCCCATTTAAATTTCCATAAGATCATCGAAATTCAGCAGAACTCCTTAATTACAATACAATACAATACAAAACACTTTATTGTACACCAAACAAAAACAGTACAGAGAAACAGTACAATTAAAAAATATATATATATTTTGAGTCAGTTTATGATTTTTTTAATATTTAATTAGTTTAAATGTTTCGGTTTCGTTTGTCAGAATTAGGTACATTACAATTTTATGTGAAGCATTTCGTGACTCAATCTAGCATTATTAGATTTCGTAAATTTCCCTGGACCCAGAATGGTGCCCTGCGGAACTCGCATATTGATTGACGAACTACATGCCCAATTACCAATGACATACAGCTTTAGAATTCTATTATTTAAATTGCCGTAACAAAAGAGCAAATTAAAGTTCTTTAACTCTATTTTGACGCCGGTTTCTGAGCAGTGTTTATCTTGGATGCAGTCGAATGCTTAGGAAAAGTCTCGACCTACAACAGTTCTCGCAAGTATAGTGGCATGCTATCGTAGTCTCAGGGTTTTCAAAGCATGTCCTAGTTTAAAAACACATTGCACTGCATTGTTTGTGTTGACTTAGCCTGTGTGCTAAAATCTTTTTGCCAAAGCTAACTTACGGCTCTTCCACGCATTTTATTTATTTAAATCATATTATTCCCTCATCGTACCCTCAGGGTGCGGATTCCACTCAGTTGTCGTCACCTTCGGAGGGCTCGCCACAACTCAGCACATCATCGTCCACGGGATCACAGTTTAACTTCTCACAATCTGTAAGTACCTTTAGGAATGTAATCTATATTCTTATGAATTTATTCCTTGCAGCCATATGGTATTGACAAGGTGTAACTACTTAATTATAATCAGTACAAAACATGAACCCCACTAGGGTGCAGCAAACCATTACAATCTAGGAGCTTGCTCCTTTGAGATTTGAGATAGAGAAAGATATCAAAAAATATGTCTTTGTAGCTCACCCGATCGATAACCGGGCTAGCTATTAATCAACATCATCATCAGCCGCAAGACGTCCACTGCTGGACAAAGGCCTTTAGCTATGAATAAATATTTACCCAGTGGTATATAAGGAAATTAAAATCCCTTTTAGAAAGAAAGAAAATCATTTATTCGTGACAAACTTAACCAATGACAGATAAAAACGTACAAGAAAAAAGTAACCACGAAATGGTCCCAACTCAGCGTAATGCTGGCATTAAAGTCAGCGCTGGTCTTTCATCCGTTACAACCGTGGTATTTGACAACCGGTTAATCTACGAAGAAAAACTTCTTTTTTTATAACCGAATAATGTTCTGGTTTTCTATAAGGGAGTTTTAATTCTATTTGATTAAAAACTAGTCGTCAAACTTGGTTATTATTAAATAAAAAGCTGGTTTGTGCCGACAAAAATCGCTGTTATATTATCCACCATTATAAACTGTTGTGTTGTCGTCAGGCGTCGTTGTCTCGCAGCCCGTCGGTTGAGAGCCAGTCGCCCGACGACGGCTCGACGCCCGTGCTAGCCGACCGCACGGGCAACGCTGTGTGAGTATCACGAGTATTATTATTATTGGGGGGTGGTCTATTGTGGCAGCCCTTTGTTTCGAGCTCATCAGAAAGGCCCGTTGCGTCCAGGAATTTCCAGATGCTTTGGGCAGTGTGGAGTTGTATCTCTTGTAGATATATGATATGATGCCCTAGCTAGGTAGATGCTTCTGGTAGGCATTAGTGGTCCATTACTGTTATTTCAAAAATCCTTTTAAATGCCCCTAGAGCACCCAAGGAATATCACCTCCAGTCCCTAGGTTCAGCGTATATCTTGTGGCCTCTTCAATCGACTTCATAGAAGGAGGAGGTGCTCAAATCGTCTGTATTTTTTTGCGTGTATGTTACTCGATTTCTCCACCGATTGTCTAACGATTTTTAAGTGCTGGTCCATTTATTAAAGATAAAGATATTTTTAATTGCTAAACATATAAATTGAAAAAAAAACGCTTTTTTTTCCCTCAGGTGGTCCGAAGCGACTCGAGCGCACCCGTGGCGCTCGGAGCCGCGCGTGTCCGTCGGAACTGAACCCGGCGACTGCGCGCTCACGTCGCTCAACTTATCGCACAACCAGTTCACTTGCGTGCCGGCGCCGCTCGCTTGTAGGGCGCCGCGACTAGCCTCGCTTAATATGGCGTATAACTCGCTTAGGT
The DNA here is from genome assembly GCA_948252455.1 of Acleris cristana. Classification (NCBI taxonomy): domain Eukaryota; kingdom Metazoa; phylum Arthropoda; class Insecta; order Lepidoptera; family Tortricidae; genus Acleris; species Acleris cristana. The sequence continues at coordinate 843,654 of OX411798.1, read as the reverse complement.
AAGTAAACAAGTTTTGAATTAAAACTATATCCTGGTCACGGCACCAATTTAAAGCTGGACATAATGAACTTTTTTTTAGTAATTTTCCGGGCGTTTCATTCAATGCCCGAGGAACGATTAAGAACTAGATACGAGGTCAAATCCTAAACTAACCAAAACTTGTGTTTATAAATAATAAATGATGAATAAAAGCAATAATTTGATAATTACTGTAGGTTACATTTTGATAAAAATAAAGTGAAATGCATGGAACTGAAACACGCCGGCGCAAGATAGTTTTTGTCTTTCTTTGATTCTGCAGTCATAAACGTTTACATTATGCATCATGTATGGGCCCAATGTACGGCTACCTTTATTAAAATTGTTGGTAGTTGTAGTAGTTCATATTTGTAATAATAAATTAAAAGGGTTGAACCAAGAAATTATGGGTTCTAAAGATTTTTATAAGCTAAATCCTGGTGACGGCACCAAAAAAGTTCGGTTTTTCATATTCAAACTTTGTTAGAGCAAGTTGATTTTCAGATGCATTAGTTAAATACTTCTATTGCTTGTCAATACTAACATTATTGGAGAAACTTTACCCCATTTTTTTTTCCTTTTCTCTCTGCAGATCGATGTCGTATGTGACGTCATATCCGACGAGCCTCCGTCAGTTGGATCTCAGCCACAACGAGATTACTTGCTGGCCGAGCCTGCCCCAGGTACGTTACGTTTATTAATCAATTTATTTTATTTCTGTACACTATAATATATAATTTTGTAGTATATTACGTTTTTCATGCGCATCTTCAAAATTGAGAGATAATTTTGCACGGTACTATAGGGAAGTAGTAAGCGCGTTCACGCTGATCACGTTTCTCTAAAAATAACCAAAATATAAGCCGACAAAGATTTGTTCCTATCTCTTTCTAGCGAAATAAAATTTAACATGGAAGACGTGTTACATGACATCACAGTGCATATCGAATCTCTCTGGATAATCGATGTCTAATAGAATAGAATAGAATAGAAACATTTATTTCATGCTATTGCCCATAATATTGATTAGTTACATATTACTTAAAATAGGTTAGGGACAATTTAAATATAACTACAGCAACACAAAACAAAAACAAAGGTGCTAGGATTATTTATTATTTATAATTAGCACTTTAAAATGCTTGCATCATCCGTATTTCTAGGCCGATTTTAATTTTAATTTCACTTATGGTGATCTCTTTCACGGTGTTATCATATTTTGTTGAAAAATGCGATTAAAAAAATCCATGCCTCAACATTTAGCATAAAAATGTCGTCGGCATCTCCAGGTGGAGAACTTCGGTTCGTCGGAAGGTGACCCGCTGGCGTGCTACTGCCGCGCGCCCGCCGCCCGGCCGCGGCCGCGCGCCCGGCCCCGCTCGGGCGGCGTGCGCGCGCAGCTGCTGCAGGCCGCCTGCCCGGCGCGCCGCCATCTGCGGCTGGACTCGCTCCGGACACTGGTGAGGGTTCAAAGAATTAGGACAATATTTTAGAAATTAAAACTCATTAGAATTTGTGAGACGATGGTAGAAATGGGAGAGATGGTAGAAATTGTAACACTGGTAGAAAATGGTACAAACGCTGCATCGTATAATCGCTCGGGACACTTGTGAGGCCTTATGTGATCGTGGTAGTTCAGAAGAAGGTAGAAATGGTACAAACGATAACGAATGTGAACACGCTATTGCTAGAATATGGTAGAAATGAAACCTGTAGAAATTTCTACAAACGGTGAAAGATAGTTGAAATGGTAAAAATGCACTCCGGCCGCGTGGCGTGCAGCTCTTGCGGACCGCATGTCCCACGCGCTAACATCTTCGATTAAACTCGCTTAGGACGCTAGTGAGCTTTATGAGATCCTGGTAGTTCAGAAAGAGAAATTAAAAATAATGCGGGTAAAATTAAATAGAGAACACAAAATGGTCGAAATAGAACAAACGGTTGAACATGGTATAAATCGGTAGAAAAAATTGCAATATAATATCGAGATTTAAAATAGACGTTTTCACATGTCATTCTGTCATACGTTTCCTTATTTTAGATCCTTGCTAACAACCTGCTGACCCGTATCCAACTAACGACTGACGACGACGGCCACGTGCCGGAGCGAGACGGCGATATCGACGACGACGACGAGTGGGTGAGTGGCAAAGACGACGAGTTCCAGAGTGATAAGCGAAATAGTTTATTTAAGAACATTTTGAGATAAATAAATATCAAGGGACAATGTCACACTAATTGACCTAGTCCCAAACTACTAGACAACGATAAACATACTTATATTGTTTTTTTTTTCCTGCTGCTGACGCGTTTATCTTAGTTGGTAGTGACCCTACCTACGAAGTTAGAGGTTCGACTCCCAGTAAGAAAAATATTTGTGTGAGCGCAAGTATTTGTTACTCATTCTTGGATGTTTTCTATGTATTGCTCTATATAAGTATGTTTGTCGTTGTCTAGTATATGTATAGCACAAGCCTAGAGCTTAGTTTGGGACTAGGTCAATAAGTGTAAATTACCTCAAAAAAATCGACTTCTGGCAAAAACATGATTAAAACTGATGGCTATGAAATCTAAATGATACTCAATCGTTCGATACTCGAACATATGACCTTATTCTACATACCACCCTCACCTCCCCCCTATTCCCATTACTAAACCCCTTAATCCCCCAACAGAATTCGTCGCACGGTCTTCGATCTCGACTGGTGTTTCCTCTACTGTCTATGCTGGATGTATCGAGCAATATGCTTCGCTGCGTGCCGCCGCTTATACACGCACTCAGTAACTTATCTGTGCTTAATATAAGCGGAAATAAAGGTAAGTTTTTTTAAGAATCCACAATTTCGCAATTTAATTTGACTTGAAGATTGACGAAAGAGATATACAGAGCTAAAGTGAGTGGAAGGGTCGGAAGGGGCCGCCCTAGGCGTACTTTTTCGAATCAAATTGGAGAAATACTGGAAAAGGGCCGAATCTAAAGTACCCGAAACCGACGTGAGTGCATGACTCGATGTATGAATGTGGAAGAAGCGAAAGAGATTTGTCAAGATCGTAGCAGGTGGAAAGAAGTGGTCTCTGCCTACCCCTCTGGAAAACAGGCGTGATTTAATGTATGTATTTATATAATTTGACTGATAAAGATAAATGAGATAGTTAATTCTGATGTTGCAGTATCGGATATTATATTATTTGGAGTATATTCGTTCCACATAGACCGCCACCACATAAATTCAAATTCAAATTCAAATTCAAATAAAATAAAATAGTGTATAAATTGATATTACACTATTGCGTAAAATTCGTAAGGGGCGTATAACCGGTCTTTGTGGCAAACCTTGGGAAGGTCTATGTCCAGCAGTGGACATCTTTCGGCTAAATTGATGAGAATGATGGAGTGTTGTGGTGTGACTTAAAGAATTAATACATATTTGATTATTTGCATTGTAACCTAGGTATTGTGGAAACATTATTCACAATTCCATCTATTTACTGCGTTCATAACATACTAGCTGCGCTCGGCATGCATTGCAATGTCCTGTAAAGTAAAAAAGTTTTGATTTTCATAGATTTCTTGGTCGAAGAACCCTCCAAATTTTCATCACAATCGGATCAATGTTTTAGGAATACATAGAGGACATGTTTGTCCTATAAACATTCATTCTTATACATATTCAAGATTTTTTTGAACTCAAAAAAGTTTAATGAATATCACAACAAAACGGTGCCGCGACCAGGATGCTCCTTTAACATCACAACAAAACGGTGCCGTGACCAGGATACTCATTCCAGATATAACCGACCTCCCCCCTCAAATGGGTCTGCTCTCACGCCTCTGGAACCTGAACACTGCCGGATGCACGCTCCAGGAACCCCTGGGCTCCATGCTGGCCTGCGGCAGGTACAAGAGCATGGACATCATCGGGTTCCTCAAGTCAGTCCTGCAGGAGGCTCGGCCTTATACCAGGATGAAGCTCATGTTTGTAGGGTTGCAGGTAAAGTGAGAATGAAATAATCTAAGATATGATATCTTTTTATATGATGGAGAAGGTAAACAAGCGCATAGTCTGCCTTATGGTAAGTGGTATCTGTGACCTGTAGACATTTGCATTGTAATAATTATAATCTTTAGACGGCAATCCTGAGACCGCAAATGCATTACCAACCCTGAGAACTAAGATGAAAAATAATAATGCAAGGGACCTTACTTTGAGTTTTATTAAATCATGCTAGATTCAGTGTTGTCATTGTCTTTGTAATAATCATTTTTATTGAATGAATAACTTTCTTTCCCTGACCCTGATTTACTTCTGAAAAGGAGGATGGACGTGTATAAGACATCTGTTACTTGTTAGCGGGTATGACTCGGGCTCGGGTTTACGTACAAAATCATTCTTAATTTCAAGTATAAATAGATATCTCACTCAACGATGTTAACTTCTTCCAGGGCATCGGCAAGACCAGCTTGCTTGAATGTCTACGCCAAGAGTCCCCAATCCAGCATAGGAGGAAACCTACAGAAGTAAGTACCACTTATGTAACCCAGATTAAACAGGGATTCAAGTTTGAAGACGACGCTTTGGCCTAGTTGGTGACCCACTATTATTTAGGCTTGGTAATAAAAAAACAGCCTTGAAACGTGCGCAATTCTATGTTAGATGTTCCAAAGCTTAAAACAATGCATCGAATAAAGAATGGCTGGAAATTGCACACTATTTTTCAAACTTATTTTCCGGTTTCGTAGCACTGGGCAAAGCGCATGGGCAACAAATCGTCCGCCCGCAACATGTCGACGGTCGGCGTGGACATCGGCGCGTGGACGTACGAGCCGCCGCGCGCCTCCAAGGGGCCCGTGACCTTCCGCACCTGGGACTTCGGCGGGCAGCGCGAGTGAGTCAAATAAATCGAAAAAAAAATTGGTTGCTCCTAACAAGATTGTGATTGTAGTGCATAGGCGTCTTGAATCCATACGAGCCTAACAAGACTTTAGACGCATCAACTAAGATGTTAGTTGAATCGCTAAAAAACTTGCTGTTTTTACTATAAGTTTTGTTTGATATAACTAATAAGTATCATGATAGTGTATTCATTTTATGTCAACTAAGAGAAAACCTCTATTGGTTAGCTCACTTTTTTTTGAGTGTAACAGCTGTTCACTCGTGTCACGGCGCTGGGAGAAGCTGTAGTGTGTTTTGTACGGACGTGCATCTCTCTCATATTCCATTCACACGTGAAAATTGTTAGACAGAATTAACTGTCAATTTCCACGAACAGTAGTGTCTTTTAACGTCCAACGTGGCCAATACTGCCCCTGTGATTTATTGAAAGGACTAAATAAATGTAAATTTGCTGCCGTGGACCATATAGAGAGTATAAATTTTTGGTGTGTAAAAATTCTAAAATAGTTACTTCATTAATGAGCTTTGAGGCAGGCTTAAAGCATTTACTGCCGCACTCAGAGACGTCCATTTAATACTGGTTTAGTGACGCGTTGTCTTATTATATTGCTGTAGCAAAGAAAGTGACAGCAGCAACTTTAATCAAGCATTAAATTAAATTGACATCTCTGAGTGCGGCGGTGAGTCATGTATGATTTATGATTGATGAATGTATGAACTCTGCTATACTTAACGTAGAACCACCGTGTTTGGACTCTTAGTGTGATCTCGATAGGCAAATAATGGCTACAAAAAAAAGTGCAGTCAAAAATCATGAATTTATATAACGCTCTACATGGCGACTCTCCGTTTGTATCAAGGTATTTAGTCAGCACAAAAGCAAATGAAAAAGTTTGCGGCACTTTCAAGAATTATCATTCTGAAATCAGTTGCAAGTAGGGGGTTTTACACATACATACAATCACGCCTCTTTCCCGTAAGGATAGACAGAGACCACTTCCTTACACTTGCTACGACCCAGACAAACTTCCCTCGCTTCCTTCACACTCATAAGTCTCTTCATACACGTGCGTCGGTTTAGGGTACTCCAGAGTCTCCTGACCTGGCCCTTTCTTAATACGTCCCCGATCTAATCGTGAAACGTCCGCCTTGGGCGCCCTCTTCCAACATTCGCATTTACTCTTTAAAAACAAAGTTTTTTTTTATTGTCCGCAGGTACTACGCAACACATCAGTACTTCCTCTCACGCCGCTCGCTGTATTTGGTGGTGTGGAAAGTGACAGACGGCAAGAAGGGTCTGGCCGAGGCGATCAGCTGGCTACGGTTGGTATCGCCATTATTTCGCTTACAGGTATTTGACAAGACGTCTGGTTTCCCGGGTTAGAATAGTGCCACTCCATGTCTTCTCGTGGAAGTCGTAAGAGGCGACTAAGGGAATAAAGGCTTGTAGTACTGTTACGCGATGTGCTTGCAAGCATACTTTAACCAAAATAGGTTTATAATGCGTTTATAAATACGGGTTTTAATTTATAAATAAGAAATGTACCATTACTTTGTAACATAGATATAAAATTTGCATAAAAGGTGACGTAATAACGATTATTTAATTTCGTAGTCTGGTTTTAGTTTTATTATCTGAATGTAATGTTTGGTTTTTAAATCGGTGCAGGTCAATACAAGCGCGCGCCCCGGGATCGCCCGTCATCATGGTGGCAACGCACTACGATCAAGTTGCTAATGTAAGTTGGTTTGTATGTCTAACACTTTGACATATTTGTTCTATTTGCAATATTACTAAACATCTGCTGTCTGTCCGTCTGTCTGTCAGGGGGCTGAGTCTCATGAATCTTAATAGGTATACACAATTGATTTTATTACAGAGTGTATTTCTATTGCTCTATAACATTTTTTTATTCTATCAAAAACTAAATTTTTGAAACAAACTTAATTTGCTGATTGTACTTTTTTTTGGCTCAGTCATTATCTGCTTATAGTGTCTGAAAATTCCAAACTCGATGTGTCTGCGTTAAGCATCCGCCACCTTCCGACTTCATCATCAGATCAGCTCTTAGACACCATCATATTACATTGGCATCATATTTACTTATATATTCCAAATTTCAGTTCATTTCTATTAATAGAAACTGGGTCGAGATTGATTTGGTCGACAAACAAAAAAAGCGAGTAAAGATTAATAAAACCTTGTTGCCAACTGTACTTGCATCACTGAAACCCAACTCTCCATTTAAAGACGAGTTAAACGAGTCCAAACTCGACTATCATACTCCTGGCCATTAAGGAGTTCCTATGCCCACCTTCCATCATCACCTCTGGTATTCTCAGAGCATGCTGCCTGAGAGCGAGAGCCCAGCAGCGCTGCAGCGGCTGGTGCGCTCCGCTATCCTGGGCGCCCCTGACGCTGACAAGAAGGGGCTGCCGCGCGTCATGGACTCCGTCGAGGTACTGTTACTGCTCCGGCTCCATCATCAGACCCTCGGTATTAGAGCAGGCTGCTGCTAGTGTGCTCCGCCATCCTAGGTGCGCCTGATGATGACAAGAGGCTGCCGCGCATCATGGACTTCGTTGAGGTACTACTGTTCCTTCTCCGGCTCCATCATCAGACCCTCGGTGTTAGAGCACGCTGTAGTTGGTGCGTTCCGCCATCCTGGGTGCGCCCAATGCTGACACTTGGCTGCCGTGCGTCATGGACTCCGTCGAGGTACTACTGTTACTGCTGCGATTCCATCATCAGACCCTCGATAACGGTGCATGCTGCAGCGGCTGGTGTGCTCCGCCATCAACCATAACAAGAGGCTGCCGTGTGTCATGGATTCCGTCGATGTACTGCTGTTTCTGCTCCGACTCCATCATCAGACCCTCTGTGTTAGAGCAGGCTGCAGCTGGTGCTTTCCGCCAACCTGGGCCCGCCTGACGCTGACAAGGGACTTCCGCTCATGGACTCCGCTCCGTTGAGGTTTATCCCAATCTAGTCGCTAGTGCAATTAGTTACAACCGACCTACTACGAACGGTATCGTCCGAGAACCCTATTGTATACAAGGTGTTACAAAAATACCCATAAAGCCGAAAGGGGGTTAAATGGTGCCTTATAACAAGTCCATTTACAATATTTGAGACCCGTACTATCACCGTATGACTTACCGGCAAAAAAAAAAAACATTATTTTTTTCATTGATGTGCAAACCCTATTTCAGTAAAATTAAAGAGTAAACTACGCAGAATGTTTATGTACATTTTTACCTAATTCGTGAAACGATCAAGAGACATAGTAACAAAATGTACAGAATTCGATTAGATAGATATTACAAGTAGAGTTTTGGAGTCGTAATATTCTGAGTTAGAAAGCATCGTCATTTTGGAAAAAACACGAAACAATTGTAGAGTAACGATAAGAAGATTTGAAATTGACAACATAACATTTTTTCCGTCTTGACGTTTTTTGAAGCCAGTACTTAAGCATAATGACATCATAGTATTGAACCTTTGTGGATGAAAATCAGAAAAACCATTAAAGTTGTCAATTATTAAATTGGTAGGTTGGCCTCTCTGTTAAATAATCTATGCTTACTCCGGTTCCCTGACATGACAGCTTACTAGGGTTGACAATATTTTCGGCTTTGATAATTTATTCGTTTTTTTACGGGGTATTTTGTAACACGTTGTACAGATGACCGTACAAGACGAATAGGCTGAATAATTTAGACGGCCATTGATTCAATTTTAGTTTAGCGTACCGTGAACTGACCGTCTTCTGAAAGGCATCAGACTAAAAAGCTCTCAGTTTTTAACCGACTTAAAAAAAGAACGAGGTTTCTCAATGCGACAGTTTATTTTTTTACGCGTTTTCGCGGAAAACTCCGTCGTTTATGAACCGATTTTGGTGATTCTTTTTTTGTTGGAAACGAGATATCCCAAGGGAAGCACCATGATAAGGAAAGCAGAATCTGATGATGGCATCCCAGAGAAATTGAGGGAAACCTTCGAAAATCGTAGTGGCGACTAGTGCGTTTGTTAATCTTTTTCATTTAGTATTTTATTTCCTTAATCTTGGCCATCCTTTGACTCTGACCCTTTTCGATCATCTTTGAACATGTATTTATCTGTTCCAGGTGTCTTGCAGCACGAAACATAACATCCGCCTTCTCGCTGATGTCATTTATTCAGTTGCGTTTAGTGTCAAACCACCAGGTAAGAAACATTATATTCAGTACTATCTTCTGCCCGCGACTTCGTCCGCGTTTCGATTATCGTTATTCATTTACGAACGTTTAAATTTAACGTGATGAAAATATTTTACTTCTAAATTAAGAACGGAATCCAAAAAGACAACGTTCCTCATCCCATGCCAATTAACTAATAACCTTATTTAACCCACTTGTTACTACCGACCTTTATAATTATAACGCCGCAAATGCCATACAATTAATATATTTTATATGTATATGTTTTTTACATTACCTCTTCAATTTAGTGCAACATATTTAAAATCTCAGAAATCCGAAACATTACAAAAAAACAGTAATATGAAGGTTAAAAAAAAAAGATTCATTTCCCCTGATAAAGTACGCTTTTTTAACCGACGAAAAAAAACGGAGGAGGTTCTCAAGTCAACGCGTATATTTTTTTTTTTTATGTATGATCACGCATAACTTTTCACAGCGCGGTCCGATTTTAAAAATTATTTTTTGGTTTGATATAATATACTTCCGAGGTGGTCCCATTGTCACCAAATCTCAATCTGATGAAGGGATCCGTGAGGAATTGAGGGAACTCTTCGAATATTAAATGCATACATATAGCGATTATAGTATTTTTAGTAACAAACCCAGCATTTTCATTCAGAAAGTATCATTTGGTGAAGTGGAACTGATGATGAAGACCACAAATGGCTACTATGGCTACTATGTATGATCACGCATAACTTTTTACTGAGTTGTCTGATTTCAATAATTCTTTTTTTATTGGATAGAGTATACTTTGAAATTGCTCCCATTTAATTTGGAACTCCCCCCCCCCTCCGTCAATGGTAGAAATATAGGGATTGATAGTTGAACCCATGAATTTTTTACTCTGAACCGATTATGTTCAAACTTAGACACATATGTAATTCTAATGACACTACAACATGACGGAGACTTGATGTTGATCTGATAACTGAGACGGAAGACAGATGAGGGAAATCTTCAACGGATTACAGCAGCTACCTCGTGATTTCTCTTATTCATGCATCTCAATGAGAACTTTATACCTAACTTATGTATGATGCACGGATTATGACTACCATCGAGGGTCTGATGATGAGGTTTGATGATGGAGTTGGAAGGCTGTCGAGCGAATCCCTTATTTGTTCGGAAACTAAGATATAAGGGTATACTTTGAAATTGCTCCCATTTAATTTGGAACTCCCCCCCCTCCGTCAATGGTAGAAATATATAAGTAGGGATTGTTAGTTGACCCCATGAATTTTTATCTGTGAACCGATTATGTTCAAACTTAGCACACATATGTAATTCTATTGACACTACAACGTGACGGAGACTTGATGTTGATCTGATAACTAAGACGGAAGATAGATGAGGGAACTCTTCAACGGATTACAGCAGCTACCTCGTGATTTCTCTTATTCATGCATCTTAATGAGAACTCTATACCTAACTTAAGTATGATGCACGGATTATGACTACCATCGAGGGTCTGATGACGGGGTTTGATGATGGAGTTGGAAGGCTGTCGAGGGAAGCCCTTATTTGTTCGGAAACTGAGGTATAAGGGTATACTTTGAAGTTGCTCCCATTTAATTTGGAACTCCCCCCCCCTTCTGTGAACCGATTATGTTCAAACTTAGCACACATATGTAATTCTATTGATACTACAACATGACGGAGACTTGATGTTGATCTGATAACTGAGACGGAAGACAGATGAGGGAACTCTGCAACGGACTACAGCAGCTACCTCGTGATTTCTCTTATTCATGCATCTTAATGAGAACTTTATACCTAACTTAAGTATGATGTAGGTACGGATTATGACTACCATCGAGGGTCTGATGATGGGGTTTGATGATGGAGTTGGAAGGCTGTCGAGGGAAGCCCTTATTTGTTTGGAAACTAAGGTTTTTAAATTATTAATCAGAGTGTAACAAACCTATTGCGACGTAATTGTGTGTAGTGTGTAAACCTCTCAGTTTCTGCATTTCTGCTAAAGCTCGTTCATCGTGTGGCTTTTGTTATACCTACCTTATTTCGCTCTAACTCAGATACCGTCAAGTAGTTTAACTATACTAAGTGCAACATAAACCTGCCCCTTGGCAAAAAGTTAGTTTCTTTCCGAGGTCGATTACAGCTTTATCAAGTGTTGTTCCCGTGTTGTTGTTGTAGCTAACCCCATGTGCTTCTGTTTAGTCCACCAGAGTAAATCTCTTTAACCGAACAATAGAGAATGTCAACCAGTTTAGATTTTTGGCTTATCGTATTCTTCATTAAAAACAAAAAAATGCTGTAAAAAAATCATTTCGATACGTCTAATAGTTTCCGAGATATTGAATTTTAAACTTCGTATGCGGCGCTCGAAACCCGGCGGCTAGCGCTCACGGATGATGACGTCATCGTTTGGCTGCGGTACGCGCCCTTATATGAATGAGTGAGTTTACAGGGCTTCTATCTTTTTAACCGTAATAAATAGACAGTTGAAATTTTCACAGAATACGTGTTATTATAGATTCTATCGATTAAATTTTTTAAATTAACAATAAATCAAATCCCAAGAGGGGTCCCCGTACAAAAACCATGAAAAAAAACATTTTTTTTTGCTTTTTTATATGGATTGTATTTCAATAATGGCTTCTTATTTTGATGCGATTTTAAGCTTAAGTTCTAGTCTAATTTTCATACTTTACGACTAAATAGAAATCTCAAGTAAAACTGCTACAAATAGGTGACAAAGCTGATTTTATCAACACGATGTTTTAAGCGGTCACCCATCCTGTTTTAGACTACGCTCGTAGTTGCTTAACTTTGGAAGTCGTAATTTTTTACGAATTCGTTTTGATGTGACTATGATAGTTATGATTATCTATTGTTTTGTTTTTCATACAGTTTAACCTGTTTAACTAAACTAACTGTCCGTTGCTGACCGGCTTTTCTGTTTGTAATGTTTGTCGAATAAGTTGGTTAAATAAAAATAGAATAATAATCAAGCACTTTTAATTTAGGGTTCACCGTATTCTACATAAAAATACCAAAACATTAATGCAAAAAACCGGGCAACAGCCTGTCGAACCATGCTCAGTGTAGAGTTCCGAAGCCGTTACTACAAACAAATTAGACCTCGCGACAAACTTAACTTTGCCGTTGGAAAACTGTTATCCCCATACATCGATATAGGTCGCGGCTCGCGGGCAGTTTACCAACACCGCAAATAAGTTTTCGGCAGGTATAAACATTCAAACCGTTTAACTCAAGAGCCAATGAAGTCTACTTAGTCGTGATAGTTTTCCTTTGAAGATATTTTTCAAATTTTTTATTTGTAGTTTTGGCTGTAGTGGGGATGGGACGACGACACTTGACTCTAACAAATTTGCGCTTTAAAGCTTTTCATAAACGGATACCTTAATTGAAATATTGATTTCACAAATCCGCAATATTTTGGAAAGACCTATACAACGACACCCCACACTATGGGGTAGACGAGAAAAAAAAACTGCCCCACGTTACGTAAAAAAAATTTTTTTTCTCATGATTTTAATGTTATTTAACTATGTTGGCGTGACTAATATGTATATTCATGCCAAATTACACGTTTCTAGTACTAAGAGTCTCTGAGCTAGGCTGCGGATAGACGGACACACGTCACACACACACACACACACGCACGCACGCACGCACGCACGCACGCACGCACGCACGCACCCACGCACGCACGCACACACACACACACACACACACACACACACACACACACACACACACACACACACACACACACACACACACACACACACACACACAAACGCACGCTATCTAAGCTATCTTGCATACACGAAATAACAGTAATAAATAATGCTCAAAAACAGTTCAAAAACTACCTACTTGCTACAGCGTCCGCTAATACCAACAACTAGCGAGAGAGAGAGAGAGAGAGGCGGTCTAGGTACCTAACGTATGGCGAGTGAGCCACTTGGCAGCGCCCGCCCGCGAAATTTGAAATCGATGAAATGAATAAGTACACAAAATATCAGAACTACTACCTAGGTCAATCATAAACTCATGTTTTATAGTTCATTATTTTATACGGTACCTAGCGATATGAATTCTACATTAGACACGACATTTGTAAAGAAAGGGCTATCACCAAAGTTAAGTAAACACCGCTTAAACTTCGTGTAAGATTTTGTTGTTTGTTGTTTCACTACAGATTACTGTTTGGTCGTAAGTATGGAGTTTAGAACATTGTGTGACACCGAAATAAAAAGCTAATACAAATACAACCCGTACTTCGGCTTCCAAAGTTAAGCAACTACCTACTTACAAGCGTATTCTAAAACAGGATGAGTGACCGCTTAAAACATCGTGTTGATAAAATCAGTTTGGTCAAATATTTTTAGCAGTTTTACTTGAGATTGTTATTTAGTCGTAAACTATGAAAGTTCGACTGCAATTTAAGCTTAAAATAGCATCAAAATAATAAGCCATTATAAAAATATAATCCGTATAAAAATGCTAAAAAAACTGGTTATTTGTCATGTTTCTTGTATGGGGACCCCTCTTGGGATTTGATTTATTGTTCATTTTGTAATTTTATAAACAATAGAGTTTATAATAACACGTAATCTGTGAAAATTTCAACTGGTTACTTATAACGGTTAAAAAAATATAGCCCTGTAAACTTACTCAATCATATAAGGGGCCGTACCGCAACGAAACCATGACGTCACTCCAGTAAGATGGCGCCCGCACCCTTTAATATTTTTGACCGTAATTTCATAAGTTCGTAGAATCAAAACTACTGGGTCTATTTGAATGAAACAAAAAGTAGTATGTTTGTTTATTTATAAGCTTTACTCTTACAAAGTTTCAAGCGATTTGGCGTACCTACTGACATTCTTCATTGTCCTCGCGTGTGATATCCATGGACTTGTTTCTCTAATAAGTCCATGGCGATTGTCTAAAACTCGATACTGGCAAAATACACCTTGTTAAAACAAGGAGTGAAAGCCACTAATTAAGAAAAAAAAAACACCATTGACGAGGCCCACAGGTATATGTTATAGGTGATATGTTACCTCTAAGCATGACACGGGATTCGGTAGCTAAGTTTAGCTCAGACAAAAGACCGCCACAGTTGTTCACATCTTTTGGAACAACATTATCGGGAGGTTTCTTCCCATAGGTAGCAACTTCACGAGACTCGTCTATAGAACGAATTGTATAGACACGGTTGTGTTTTGTAGCCAAACAATGAATAGTTAAATTAAGTAATCAAAGGATAAGTATCTATTAACAGAGAAAGAAACTGAAAAGTGAAAAATAAAAACTTTTTAACAAAAAAAAATTACCGCGGAAAAAAGAAAACTGAAAAGCAAAAAATAAAACTTTTTAACAAAAAAATTAAACCGCCGAAAAAAGAAAACTGAAAAGCAAAAAATAAAACAGAGCCTTTTAAGTGTAACTAAGCTCCTACACTAATGTTAATACCTTAATAAATAATTTTGAGTCGGCGCCAAACAAACAAACAAGCATGGCAGGCACCGACTTCAAACCACTCAGGAGGTAGCACATCACATACCCTCACACACATACATCATTTTACTTTACGAAATAGTTAATTTGCTTGTTTGTTTGTTTGGCGCCGACTCAAAATTATTTATTAAGGTATTAACATTAGTGTAGGAGCTTAGTTACACTTAAAAGGCTCTGTTTTATTTTTTGCTTTTCAGTTTTCTTTTTTCGGCGGTTTAATTTTTTTGTTAAAAAGTTTTATTATAAAAACACTTCGCCAAACTGCAGTAACAGTTTGTTGGCGAAAAAAGTTAATCTAAAATCCATGCCTTTCTCAGACTAGGCAGACAAATGCAAGCTATTAATTTCCTACGTTCACCTGCCTCCTCCGATTCCAGGAAGCAAAGAACCCTTGCTAGAGCAGCGTATACCAGCCACATATCTCGCTCTAGAGGAGTGCGTGACGGCGCTCGCGGCCGAGCTGAGGGAGCCGGTGTTGAACCATGAGGAGTACAAGCGACTGGTAGGAGTCCCCATTGGGTACCTATTTATCGAAATTTTATTTCATCGAAAGGCATTTTTCGCCGCGTGAGTAAATTTTTTTTGGTTGTTACAAGTCTCTAACCTTCGTAATTAATGTTCAAGATATCCTGGGCCTTCATTCTTAGTAGTAAAAACCATATCGTCTTTGACCTGTTATGGTATTGTCAAGTAAATAATAGATATCAAAACATTGACAATACCATAACAGGTCAAAGATAACATGGTTTTTAACGCCTAGAATATCGGACCTGAAAATATCATGGTTTTAGCAGAAAATAGATTGATGAAACGAAATTAGATGAAATGATAAAACCGATGAAGTGAAATTCGATAAAATGATGGATAACCGTCCCTAACTGTCCGTCATAAGACCAAGATTTTTTAAAGTACCCGTGCACTTGGTGAATTTTATTATTCGTGGCCTGAGAGGGATTGATTCACGTTTTTGATCCACAGGTGACTCAGTACATGCAACAGAAGGGGCATCGGCTCTTCCGCGACGCGGCCGAGTTGCACCACGCCACTATGTTCCTCCACGAGAACGGTACCTGCTTTTGAAATAGTTATAAATAATTATGGGGGACCGGTAGCATTTTATGTCACTTTAACGTCAAACGTAATGACTAATATGGATAAGTCAGTGTTGTTAAAAATAAAACCATAATTATATTGTTAAAAAGTCATTTAATTTAATTTGTTATAGTAAATTATCATATTTTTTTCTATGTTTGATATTGTCGATCGATTCCTTTCAACATTGAGGATCCATAAAGATAACCTTTCTACATCAACAGATGTGAGAGGTGCGTAGTTGTAAACCGATATTTCATCGTTTAACACATGTTAAAACCTCTATAGTAAAACTGCATACATTTTTAATATTTAAATTGTGCACGAAATTTAAAAAGAATCATATCCATGTTATACTTTCGTCGAAAAACTTGCTACCGGTCGTCGATCATTAGTTATAACTTATAATAGATAAATAAAAACCCTTGATATAACGGCGATCTCTACTTCCAGAGCTGATATCTCTTAAACGGCCCAACCTATTTTCATGAAACTTAGCTCAGAACCATCTTAGTTAAATTAGCTATCTATTAAAAAAACGCATCAAAATCGGTCAATCCGTTTACGAGCTACAATGCCAGATACAAACGTCAAACTTCCAACATCCCTCTTTATCTCTAAGTATTCCAAAATGTTACCTATTCAGCTTTTCTATTTCCTGGCTGTTTCTAGGAGTTCTGGTCCACTACGATGACGCTGCTCTCAAGCAGCTGTACTTCCTCAAGCCGCAGTGGCTGTGCGACGTTCTCGCTCATGTGGTCACCGTCCGCGAGATCAACCCGTTCGCCAACAACGGTAAGTACTGCATCATCATCTTCAACATCATCACTATGATCTTTATTATGTATTTCTTACATACATACATACATTAAATCACGCCTGTTTCCCAGAGGGGTAGGCAGAGACCACTTCTTTCCACCTGCTACGATCTTGACAAATCTCTTTCGCTTCTTCCACATTCATACATCGAGTCATGCACGCACGTCGGTTTCGGGTACTTAAAATTCGGCCCTTTTCCAGTATTTCTCCGATTTGATTCGAAAAAGTACGCTTAGGTCGGCCCCTTCCGATCCTTCCACTCACTTTAGCTCTGTATATCTCTTTCGTCAATCTTATTTCATCCATCCTTTCCAAATGACCGAACCATCGAAGCATGCCCTTTTCAATCTTAGTCACTACATCTTCTTTTAGTCCACATTTCTCTCTGACTTCTTCATTTCTTACTCTATCAGTCAGTTTCACACCACACATACTACGCAAAGAGCGCATTTCAACTGCATTTATACGACTTTCATGCTTGTCCTGCCACACCCAACATTCACTACCATACATCAGTGTAGGGGCTAGCACTCCATTGTGAACAGCCAGTCTGGCTTTTTGTGAAACGCCCTTTCTGCTCACAAAAGAGTATTTCTTTATTATATATAACTGCTTATATCATCAGTATCATCATCTTCATTAGTCTTAAGCATCAGTGATCAAATATTATCCTTTGATGTTAGCAAAACAAGTGTCATGCAGCTAGTTTGTCTCGTCGTCATTGCTGTGTTAATAAGCAAAATCATTATTTTTGCCATCCATTTTCTCGCGGCCGTCTTTAACGTTCCTATCGGCAGGATGATCGTCATTGTCATCAAATTCAGTGTTGCCAACATTATTTTTATCATCTTTTTGTCACTTTCTTTATTTGCTAAGTAGCTACGCTTACAAGGGACGTCATCGTTACTCATTACTTCACTGTTTTCGTTGTTACTGTCTGAACTATCGATAACATTTTTGACATGTTCTTCGCCACTTTCCATTTAAACATCTTCGTCATAGTTTTAAGCATCTAAGATGATGTCTATGTCGACTTAATTACAGATATGATTTTTGAATTTCATTGTATACATTTTCATGTTATTTATAGCTTGTTTCATGTGTGATATTAGTCCAACAATAATCTGATTTCGAGTATAAACGTCATAAACAATATGATTCTTTATCTGGAAGAGATCCCTTAAAGGGATAAGTTCACCTTTGTACATCCCTGTTATATTTTTGTCTATTTTATAATTATTATCTCTATTGTTTGTACAATAAAGTGTTTACATACATACAAAACAGGCTCCTGGCATCAATGTTTTCAAATCACAATACACTCAAGCTAAATCATTTTCTAGGTATAATGAAGATTGACGACCTAGCACACGTGTTCAAAGCCTCCCCCCTCCTCGCGAGGGGGGACGAGGCCTCCTCCCTCGGGATCAGCTTGCTGAACAAGTTCGAGCTCGCGCTCTGTTGGGACGCGCGTACGCTGCTCGTGCCGCCGTTGCTGCCTGACGTGGAGCCAGCAGTGAGTCTGTATATCTTTCTAAGGCCCGCCATACAACGAACTTTGTCAATGGAATATGAATCTATTATTTTAAATTTAAATGACAGCTAGGGATTGCCTATATCGATAAACTCAATTATCGATGCTTTTCCCATATACTAGTGATTGCTCCAAGTTTTGTTTGTAAAAATATTTTTTTATTGAAAGTATGCAATTGAAACAAAATACAACATAATTCTGGTTATTCTTTATTTTAAAAGGATTTTTTAACCTTTACTCTTCATCATCATATTTTTTTTCAGAATGACTGTCCCATTTACTATTGTTAAAATAAACGATCAAAAATTATTAGGAGTTTAAAAAAATATGGTGATGATGAGTCTAGTACCATAGTACAGTCAACAGCATAAATAAGTGATCATTTATGTACCTTGTCACTTTAACGTCGTGTTTGAAATGATCACTTATTTATGCTGGTGACTGTACAAGCCTAGAGCTTAGTTTGGGACTTAGTCAATTTTTGTGACATTGTCCCTTGTTTTTTTCTATGTCCCCAGGTCCCGCAGCTGCCCCTCAAGACCCGAACTTGGGGTACTCCGCGCCGCACCGCTCCCCCCCTCTCGGCGCGCGCCGACTCGCCCTCACTCATACGTAAGTTTAAAAAACAAGTTTAAACACACATAATTGTTTACACGCAAGGCCATTTGGTTTAACAAGTAAATGCAATATAATTGGAATAGCTGGAGCACGTTTTTTTAGCTACAAGTACTGGTCTAAACTGGCAACTCCGCTCAAATGGCTGGTCGTCATTGGTCGAGGTTGTGTCAAATGGAAACTTGTAACCTGTAAATTGTCCATTGTAGCTTTATAAAACAGGCCTCTACTGTTTTTAACAATGTAGGGAATTTTTTATATCATTTCGAGGAATAGGCTTCTCGAATCAATCTCTGCAGTTAGATTTTAATACAAAAATCGAGGTCCAAATCGAGCTATTTCAATATTTTTGAGGTTTTGTATAATTAAAATATATAAATCTTCTCTAAAATCCAAGTACAATTTAGACAGCTAGCTGAGCTGGCACGAATGACATTTTAGTTTGACGACAGCTGTTTTCATGTAAATATTTATGAGATCATTTCTCTTAAGTTATCTGTGATAAAACTGATAAATAATAATAATCTGTCTGGTGAGCTTTTTCAAGAGCTTTATCACGGTACGAACATTTATTGTAGAAACTCATGATTAGAAGTATAGGATCCCTTATCAATAAGGTGATGTGTTCAGCAAATCTACTCCAGAAAAAAATGCAGCACATGCTATTCTTTCAAATAAAAAATAATAAAGCTGTTATTATTAGGTGAATTCCAATTCCATATCAGTAAAAAAAAGCTTGTTTTGACCGTTAATATTATATATCTAACTAGAGGACGCCCGCGACTTCGTACGCGTAGAATTAGTTTCCCGCTACTCCCTCCACTTCTTCCCGTTGGGGGTCGATTTTCGGAAAATCCTTACTTAGTGCTCACTTACATAATGAAAGGAACCCCTGTACCAAATTTCAAGTTTCTAGGTACAGTAGTTTCGGCTGTGCGTGATATATAAGTCAGTCAGGTTTGTCTTTTATATATATCTAATAAAAATCAAATTTTGCCAGAATGCCTGAGATCTGCTATAAGCGACAGCCCTAGCGAAGTCTTAAACTGTTGCATGGATTAGCCAGTAGGTATTTATAACGCGTTGTCACGTGCACGCATAAAGGAGTGTAGCTACTATGTCATCTCCATTGTTGGTTCGTGTAGAAGATCCCGGCTGCGCTATCAGTGTGGAAGGCCGGTCTACGGGCCGCGAGCTGCGCCGCGTGCTCCTGCTGTCGTACGTGCCGAGCGGGCTGTGGGCGCGGCTCTGCTCGCGTGTGCTCGCTGATCCGGCGCTCGGCGCCGCCGCTGCCATGCTCTACCGGCTGCCGCGAGACGTGAGTTTTAGTGGTTGAAAAACCTTGTGCGAAAATATTTTTTACGTAACACCTGGCCATAATGTGAGTTTTATCGCACGCTGCGCGCACGGTAAAACTCGCATTGTGGCCAGGTGAAGACGTAAAATTGTGTACTCATCACGGGCAGTAAAAAAGAAAGCCCTCTATCGCATATTTACAACCCTCGCCTACGGCTCGGGTCTCAAATACCTGCGATTTCGGGCTTTCTTTCTTTTACAGCCCTTGTTAAGTAATGTACTATTTCATATTAAGCAGAGCCGGGAATTTTTGTGGCACTTTCGAATAACGCTAGTGAATTCTCATTTATCGTATTCCAATAAACATTATTTATCGATACAATACAATACAGAACGCAAAATTCAAAAGAAGATTATAGGCGGAACAACAGGCGGTCTTATCGCTAAAGAGGATCTCTTACAGGTAATCTTTAGGTAGCGGAAACTTTGAATAATATGGAATTGAAAATTACAAATACATCTAACAATATCTATTAGTAATCTATTTCTGCTTTTGGAATTTCATGTTTAAAATACTTACTAGTACTAACAAGTGTTTCTTTAGTTTCTTCATAAATACGAGTAAATAGATTGTCCTAATTTTTTTTCATATTATCTGGTTGACACGTTAAGTTGCTCACAATCTATTTAGAAGTTTAGTATATCGATAATTACATTGAAAGTCGATAGATCAGAAGTCACTACGACAGCCCTAAAGTGCCACGAAAATTTCTGTCTCTGATAATAAGTCACGCGTGTCACGTCAAATCATGTCATGTCGTACATGTCAAATCGAAAATCACGGTATCGTGGAATGGTTGAATTTATTAACTCAACTATTTGTTGTGTATGTCTAATGTCTAAATTCCTCTGCAGATGGACCTAGACGAGGCCACGGCGAAGGCTTTAGAGCCGGCGTGGGCCTGGAAGCTATGGCGGGGGGGGCTGCAGCTGTCCTGGGGGGCGCTGTGTGCCGCCGAGGTGCGCGAGCGGGCCGCGCGCTGCGACCCGCTGCTGGGGGACGTGGACGAGGGGGGGGAGGAGCTCAGGTGAGGGCGCTACGACGCCGTGGAGAGGGAAACTCAGATGAGGGGAGCTGTGACGCCGAGGGGGGGCTCATGTGAGGGGGTCTGTGACGCCGGGGGCGGGGGTCAGATGAGGGGGTTTTGACGACGAGGGTGGGGGGTGGCCTCTGGTGAGGGGGGCTGTGTCGCAGTGGGTGGTGGAGCACAGGTGAGGGAGGATGTGACGCCGAGGGGGGAACTCAGGCGAGGGGTGCTATTATGCCATGGGGGGAGCATAGATGAGGGACGTGACGTGAGTGGGCCGTGCGGTGCAACCCGCTGTAGAGGGACATGGACGAGGGGGTTGAAGCTCAGGCGATGAGAGAAGTGGGGTATATATCTTGGAGAGGCTTAGGCTTCTCGTCAATGTAGTAGTTAATGGGAATTGACTTAAATGAAGTACATATAAAAAAAAAAAGGTAAATCCTTTCAGTTTCCGCGTGCGACAGGAGGGCGCGTGGACCACGCTGGACGTGGCGCGCTCGCCGAGCATCGAGATCACTCTCCCGGCGCGCGTGTGCGTCGCGCGCCGCCTCGACGCGCTGCCGCTCGCCGGGTACCAGGTGACTACGCCGCCATCTACCGTTTACTGCAAACACTAGGTGGCCGAGTGTCCAGGTCGCGCTATACTGCCATCTACCGGTCACCGCAGACACTAGAACCAAGTGACTGCACCGCCATCTAGAGGTCACTTGGGTAATAGTTAAAAATGATTTAATTTAAGTTATTTCTTTTTTGCGCGTTAGTTATGCACTACTTAAAAATAGGTATATGATTATTAAATATTACTTACGGCCTACAGTAGGTCGCAGCGTAAACAGTAAAGTGAGACTGTACAACATCTATACTATCTTAAGGCTCTGCCTGCTTACCTCGTCAGGCAATCCCCTATTTTCCAGGCCACTACAATAATGTACTATCATTTAACAGAGCATCAGCCTTGAACCGAACTTGGAGGCGCTGGCGCGGCTCCTGGCTTCACTATCGGACCACGTAGACCTGCTGCTTGAGGACTGGTACCCTTCACTCGGTGCGTACCTCTCACTGCCTGTACTTCTCTTTTTGGGGTCACCGTAGTCAAACATTAAATTACCACCCCTGGTATCTATTTATTTGTTAAATGAACCTAATAACACACACACACATAATCATCATCATCATCATCATCATCATCAGCATCATCATCATCATCATCATCATCATCATCATCATCATCATACATAATGTTGTATGTTTGTCATCAGGCACGCGATTCGTGCACACCTCGGAAGGCCGGTGCCTGATCACGCGCATCGTGCCGTGCGCGGCTTGCCTGCGAGACGACGAGCCGACCAGGCTGGCGCAGGTAATAACTAATAACATACATACATACATATAATCACACCTCTTTCCCGTAGGCGTAGGCAGAGACCACTTCCTTCCACTTGCTACGATCCAGACAAACTTCCCTCGCTTTCTCCACACTCGTAAGTCTCTTCATACACGTGCGTCGGTTTAGGGCACTCCTGAGTCTCCTGACCTGGCCCTTTCTTAATACGTCCCCGATCTGATCGTGTAAAGTTCACCTTGGCCGCCCTCTTCCATCATTCCCATTTACTCTTGCCTCATATTATATCTGTTTTATAGACATTTGCATTCCTAAGACTACAATCTTAAGACAGCCACCCTAAGACCGCAAGTGCGTTGCCAACCCTGAGGACTAAGATGAAATGCTTCTATGCTAGTACTTTCACTGGCAGTAGCGAAGGGTCTGTACATGCCGATTCCTATCGGCTTGCCTAGAAATTCCTATGCATAGAGTAGGTATACAAACAAAACGTAAAACCGAAAGTAACCCGGTATACTATAGCTTTACCTTGCGTTACCATCTTCATAATACGATGCATGAACAAAACGTACGAGCAAGCCGAAATCTATCGCAGCACTCGCTCGCACAAATTCACTTACCTATATTACCAGAAAGAAACAAACAATTACAATGTATTCGTACACACGCACACACGCTCAGTTACATTTCACTGCGCTCGAACTTACACCTACAATTAAAATCGCTATACAATCCGGTAATTCACCGCCGGACCTACACTAACACATTCAAACATTTTCATAGCGCTTCGAACTCGCACATAGACACAGCGACACGTGAGACGTAATAAAAATCACAGTGTTTCTCACTCTGATTTTCTCGCGAGTCCGAAATCTCACACCGGCTTATTCCATCCAATTTTAATCTTTAAGGGCATGTATTAACTTTCTTTTCCCAAATAGCGCCGTGTCACCGTCGCACGTGACCTCTAATAATAATAATTTTGCATCCTTTTTTACGCCAGCCATTAGTTTCGCTTCGCCCGCGCAGCTCGCGCCAAAATAGGCGTTTGTTTTTAATAAGTTTGGTTATTTGTGTTAAATGTAGTGTTTTATGAGGCTGTGAATTGTGTTTTAACTAGTGAAATTTAACTCGCTAAGTGTTCTGTGATTGTTGTACTGTTTGGATTATGTTATTTGGCATTTCGTTGCGACGACGGAGGTTTGTTTCTTACTTAGGTACCTATTGGTTTTGATTACTTGCTTCTATCTATAAGTTATAGGTATTCGTGGTTCTTAAATATTTTTGTCTGTAAGTACTCAAAGTACCGCCGCATTGTTTTACAGATTACCTTACATAAACTAACATGTTTTTCAAAGTTAAACTTGAAAATAAAAACCCTGTGATTAAGTTAGGACGCGCTCGCACAGACATCATAACAATTGATTATAGGCATGTATTCTTCAAACACTTCCACACCACAGCTAATTACATGATACTTAAATACAATTGGCTCACTGGTAGTTGCAAATTAATTTAATTTAATTTTTATTTGGATTCTAGCAGTGTTTAGGATCAAACCGGTTTGCAGAATTTGCAAACCTAATAATCTTCTGATATCAACAATGTATTAATTCAGCTTGGAATTACTTATGCTCAAAGCGAGAGAGAATCTTATACACTATATACAGAGTTGTATATTATTACATGAGTTTGGAAACAGTAAATATAAACTTTTTTTGGTAATCATTTTGAGGTAATCACCACCGTAAAGTGAAACGTAGATAATCGAAATTTAATGAAACTTTTAATTGATACGGTCGGATCGTATGTAGAAACAGTTACCGCACGCTACACTTTAGCACTGATTTTTAGGAAGTAAAAAGACGACATCCATTTTATTAGGTATATTTATTCATGTCATGGAAGGGGCAAACAAGCACACACGCCATACACCTTTTTTTGCTCCGGCTTGTCTATTCATTTACGTGACGCTTCGCCACTGTTCACTGGTTATCTCTTTATGCTGCTTGTCGATAGGTTAAGGGGATGGTAGCGATTGAGACGGACCCTGCACAAGTTCCTACCACCACTAAACCTTTTATTACATTTTTCGCATCTCTCAGGCGCTCCGCCGCGTGGAGATGAACGGGGAGCGCGAGGGGGGTGACGGGCGGGAGGGGCGCGGGGGGCGCGGCTCGCAGGAGTCGCGCGCCTCCGACCAGGACAGCGGCGTCGGGGCTGACTCCGCTGGTAAGTTATACTGTCCATCTATTACTCTCTGTCACCTAAAATATTTCAATTGACTTATTGTTAGTTAAGCACTTGTTAGTTGTGCAGTTGATAAGCCTTTTATAGAATTCCAAACTCATATTAGGAACCTTTATAGTTTTGCCATGTTCGTCTGTTCGTCTGTCCGCGGTTTAACATAGAGACTCTTAGTACTACAAAGCTACAATTTGGCAGAGTTATAAATTTAAGTTACGCTGACAAAGTTAAATAGTCTTGAAATAATAATCGGTTACTTTCACCCCTAGTTTCACCACTCGTATCTCAAAAGGCTTTTTTGAGACGTGGCTTAAACTACTATCATTGGCGTAAGTAAAGTGTGATAGCTTTTAGAAGGTGCTTTGGGTTTGTACTTTCTCTCACTTGCTCTCATACGCCCTTATTAAGAGCAAGTGAGAGAGAAGAACTAATCCCGAAACACCTTCTAAATGCTCACAGACTATAACTGATATTCTTCTAGTCGTTGCCATTCTAAATGGTTTGTTTGCAGCGTCGTCTCGAATAGGTTCAGCAGAGGGCGCTCTAGGCGCGCGCTGTGCGCCGGCGCCAGCCGCAGCGCACGGCTGGTGCGTGGAGGAGTGCGTGCTGCGTGCGTGCACGGCGCAGCCACTCTCGTGCCCGCGACACGGCGCTGTGTCACTCGCGAGTGTGGCGCCTGACGTGGTAAGTCGCTCTATATTGTTTGTACCTGACTGCGCTACGCAAAGTAGAGTGTGTTTATTAGCCTATATATGTTTGTTATGATCAATGTTAGGAATGATCACAGTCTCTTTGGTCTCTCCCAGCTCCCTCTCGTTTTGCGTATTAGGAACGAACATAAAGTCTCTCTAGTCTCTCTGAGTTCCCTCTCATTCTGCGTATCAGGAATGATCACAGTCTCTTTAGTCTCTCCCAGCTCCCTCTCGTTTTGCGTATTAGGAACGAACATAAAGTCTCTCTAGTCTCTCCGAGTTCCCTCTCATTCTGCGTATCAGGAATGATCACAGTCTCTCTGGTCTCTCCCAGCTCGCTCTCATTCTTTGTATCAGGAATGATCACAGTTTCTCTGGTCTCTCCCACCTCTCTCTCATTCTGGGTATCAGGAATGATCACAGGGTCTCTAGTCTCTCCAGCTCTCTCTCATTCTGCGTATTAGGAATGATTACAGTCTCTCTAGTCTCTCCCAGCTCTCTCTCATTCCGGGTGTTAGCTATGATCACAGTCTCTCTGTGTGAAAGGAATGGTCAGTCTCTCTAGTCTCTCTCAGCTCTCTCTCGTTGTGGGTGTTAGGAATGTCTACAAGGTCTCTCTGGTCTCCCAGCTGCTGCTGGACGTGGAGGAGGAGCAGCGCGCGCGCTGGGAGCACGTGACGCTGCACTCGGTGGCGGGGCGCGGCGCGTTCGGCACGGTGCTGGCGGGCACGTGGCGCGCGCCCGGCGCCCGCGCCATGCCCGTCGCCGTCAAGGCGCTGCAGCCCGTGCCGCCGCCCAGGGCCCACGCGAACCACGCTTACAAGGTACTAAGGGTAACTTGAAGTGGGCCACGTAAGCGATTAACGAAGCGATGCGATGCGACTTTGAGTTTTTCGCGTCGCGTCGCGTTCGCGCGCGAATCGCTTGCGTAGGATACTGGGTTAGATCTAAAGAAGTGTACCGAAGGTTAACGAGCTCACTTAAGACCCCAAATGCGTTGCCAACTCTAAAGACTAAGATGAAATGCCTCTATGCTAGTAATTTCACACAAATATCCTTCATTGCCAAGAAAAAGATCACAAGGAATCAGAAAATATTTAGCACACCGTTTACAAGCAACAACCTCTCATTTAAAGCTCCATTCTTAAGGATATGTCGAAGATATAATTTCTTAGACAAAGGCGTAGATATATTGTTTGACAAATTTAGAACCAAATTAATGATACAGCCGTTTTTCTAATTTTGCATATTTATGTAATCATCTTCACTTATTATTACCGAAATGAAATGTAAATGCTGTGTAAAATCATTATGGTATTGTTACCAGTCGTTGGTCGTGGTCCACCTATGTTGTCCACCTGGGCATTTTAGCAAACCTTAGCAGGTCGACGGAGATCAGCTGTCGCGGAGCTCCTGCTTCTACATTATTCTGGCCCTTCGGGCCCTCTGAAGAAATAACATAACCTAAACCTACCTATTGATTTTGTCCAGTTTACTCTCCGTAATCCACATAGGTGGACCACGGAGAATACCCCATTGTTACTATTTAAGTCACTTTTATATAACCTTAATTTGAAATGCTTGGCGTTCAACATGTTATTGTACCTAATAAATAAATAAATACTAGGTGGCGCTGGCGCGCTGGGAGCGCTCCCCGACTGCGGGCGCCTGCCGCGCCTACTGCGGGCTCCGCCAGGAGCTGGCCGTGCTCCGGGTGCTCCGCCACCCGCACGTGCTGCGCCTGCGTGCCGTCTGCGCCGCACCGCTAGCGTTGCTGTTACAGCACGCACCGCAGGTAAGTAGTACCGAGGTGCACCGATAGATGGCGCTGTAACAAATGATTTTTGGATATCGATAAATTTCATTGTAAAATTCCTTCCGTGAGGCGATGTTTGACAGCAAAATGTGTTGTTTGAGTATGTTTTATTTACCATAGGAAAGATAACCTTTTGACGATTAAAGTTTTATTTATCGATATTTACGTAATTGAAAGTCGACATATGAGAAGTCACTATGATAGCTCAAATATGCCACGAAAATTGCGGCCTCTGGTCAGAATGTACGCCATTATGAAACCTACGGTACCTCCAGGGAGCGCTAGATGGCGTGCTCCGCACGTACGGCGGCTGCGGCGCGCGGGTAGGTGCGCGGGCGGCGCGGGCGCTGGCGCTGCAGCTGGCGCGCGCGCTCGAGTACCTGCACGACCAGCGCGTGCTGTACCGGGACCTTAAGGTGAGCACAATCAGGTGGCCAGTGTACTTGTTTGCCTTCTCCTTGGATAAAAAATCAATAGTACATTTTGATGCTAAGGCCTTACATAGAAGTATAATACCGTCTTGGGTATGTTTATTATTATATTATTGTATTTAATAATTGAAAAAATTACCTTCTGCTGGAGTTTCTTGCGCCGCTTCTTCTACGCAATGATCTTGTCTTGTCTTTGTTGTTGTCTTGTTAAAAGTTTTTGGTAAAGTTCTTTCGCTCCTTTAAATGAAACTGTCTTTAAAGAATACACTTGTTTATTAATAGTTAAAATACAACTTATACCGACAGGTGTGCGAGCACGATCGATGGTAGATCTAGACTAAAGCACTGAGGGGCTAGACAAGATGCATTACGCTAACCAGCGTTTCTATTCGTTTCGTTTGTAAACCAATCGCGTCACTGGTAGATCACGTGACTTTTCGTATCACGTCATCTACAAGTGACGCGATTGGTTTAAAAACGTAACGAATAGAAACGCTAGCTAGCGTAATGCGCCTTGTCTAGCCCCTCTGGTCACTTGGCGTTGCCGCCCACTCGCGCACATAACACGCTAGTAGATACACTATAAAACCAACGTGTAAAAGAGCCCTCATGTGGCCAATTTACTGAATAAATATTTTGATATTTTTTTTTGCAGTCAGAGAACGTGTTGGTGTGGGAGTTCCCATCCGTCCAAGCAGCCGCAGCGGCCGAGCTCAGCCCCGCCCCGGTACCCGTCCACGTGAAGCTTGGTGACTATGGTACGTACAGCTTGTGGTCTACAGGAAATGTAATAAAAACCGGAATACTTTTACTTAATACTTACGTAATACTTTTTATGTGCGAATATTGAGCATGTGTAACATGTAGTACCTTTTCTTGCAGGTATCAGCCGGCTGGCGCCCCCATCGGGCACCAAGGGTTTCGGCGGCACCGAGGGCTTCATGGCGCCAGAGATCATGCGTTACAACGGGGAGCAAGAGTACAATGAGAAGGTAGGAACTTGGGCGGATTATAGAAGGGGTAGCCCGTTGTTTTTCTTCTTTTTTTATGGTCATAGTGTTTTTGATTATTGTAGTTACAATTTACCATTATTACTAGGTAATTGCGTACTTTTGAAGTTTGAACAGGGTAATATATTTATTTTTCTACTCGCGTACTATAAACGGCTAATATTGATATCGTTAACGGTATCAGAATACCACAACTGTTTGTTACATAAATTAGCTTGAATTGAAGCTGTGATAAAATGTCATGAATATTCAGGTTAAAGAATTTATTTGTATCTCAAAAGAAATTACATTTCACTTAATGAGATTTATCGGCATGCCTTAAGATTACGTTGCGCCCGTGAGCGTCGTCGGCGCTTAATACACTACTTACTTATAAATCTCATAAAAGTATATAAAATTAGTCAGTTAGCAAATTAAAAAATACATTATAGGGTAGAACTGAACCAGACTACTACAAAAACACGACATTCCTGCGCTGCGCAGAGCGGCAGCGATAAGATGCCAGGGCCGGACTCAGGTCGAAGTTAAAGGGATATTATTTAGTATATAAGTTTTAAGTTTGCGTTTAAATAAATTATCCGAATCAATGTTTTTAATACTGTCTGGTGTATTATTATATACTCGAGCTCCTTCAAACCTTATATTTCTAGTTCCGTAATTTTTTGTACGAGGGAACGGTGTGAATAAGTTGTTGGCATTGCGAAGTTTTCGTCGGCCTTTTTCAATATTTGTTACAAAACTAGTTTCACAATGTATTTGTTTTTTGATAATCTTTCTAATTAAGAGACATGTGTTAAAATGATAAAGTTGATTTAGACTCATAATTTTAGTTTCTGTATATACTTTGTTTGTAGGTCATGAATATTCCCTATTATTAAACTTGTAATAAAACCTGTTCTTGGTGTGTCACGCAGGTGGACTGTTTCTCCTTCGGCATGTTGCTCTACGAAATCGTGACTCTTCGTCAGCCGTTCGAGGGGCACGAGGCCGTCAAGGAAGCCATTCTGGACGGAGCCAGACCCTCACTCACTCCAAGGGTACGTGGAGTCATGGAAACTTGTACTGTCAGACTGTCACTGTTGATCGAGTGTCATGGCAAAAAGGGGGCGTTGTTTCCCCTTTTTTCGGTCTTAATTGTGTGAGGTTATCCTCAATATTTGTTTTATTATTATTATCCTCACCAGGACCTCCAGTATCCGTGCAACATCTTAGAGACTATGCGGCGATGCTGGCGCGGCGCGCCCGAACTGCGCCCGTCGGCCGCCGCGCTGGTCTCCGCAGCCGCGGCGCCCGAGTTCACGGGTCTACTGGACGCTGCCGCCGCCAGGCCCTGCGTGGCAGCCGCTGCAGTGGCCATAAAGGGTGTAACTGGTAAGTCATTCCAGCCGCGGCAACATTTTTATTTTAAATTAAAGATGAATCCTGGTCACGGCATCGTTTTTGATTCAATGTTGTAGGGCATCCTGGTCACGGCACCAATTTTATTGTATCTTTTATTAGCATCGAAAATGTTAGTTCAAGGGCTCACATTCCTCTTAGTGACCTCCAAAAAACGACATTGTAATATTACGTATGTCACGTTTAGTGTTTTTAGATACTCAGATTTATTTCACAATACGGGCTAAATTTGATCCTGACATCTTTAATAGTTTGGAAGGAATATACGAAAATCCGAATCGGAGAAGAATGGATGCATCGTAATGTTTGTTTCAGATGATGGCGACGTGGGGTGGGAGGTGTGGTACGGCGGGGGGGAGCCGGATCGGGTGCACACGCTGCTGTGCACGGAGCATGCCTTCACGCAGCACCACACCGTGCGAGTGCTGCCAGGTACGTACACATTGTAGACATTTGTCATTGGGTAACGTTGCGTTTTTAAACACGGAGAACTAACAGGCCTCCTGATGGCAACTACAGTCTGCAAAGTCTGAGGACTGTGTCGTGTGTGTGTCCTTAGTTGTTCTGAAGCGTTATGGCGAGACGCTCGCTCCAACAACACAAATTGAATTTTTCAAATTGAAGCAATTGTTCACCCGCCGAAGGTAACGTTCAGAATGACCAAACACCAGAATCAGAATCAGAATGATCGCCGCGGGTGGCGGGTCAGAGCGACCAAAGCCTTGGGGGTCGACTCGTGATCGTAAGGTACCGAGTTCGAACCCCCGCGGTCACCATGTACCAATGAGTTTTTCCGACATGACCCGATGCCCTACCACCTTTCCTCCTCCCCTCTTCCCCCTGCACCAAGTAGATTATTCAACACATTAAAGTGCCCAAGCGGCCTACTTACTGAGTAAACATCTCTTCTCTTTCTTCTTTCTTTCTCTTCATCTTTCTTTATGTTCAGACGGGGACGCGCCGGCCACGGTGACGGCGCTGTGCCGCATCGGCGGGCGCGTGTGGGCCGGAGACAGCGGCGGACGCGTTTCAGTATACTCGTGAGTCATGATGTTCTATTAAACGTCTCTCTTTCTCTATTTTTTTTTATTGATTGTTTGCTCTTGACTAACTCGTGTCCTTTGGAAACGAAGATATAGGGCTATTACTGACACGTTGGAACTGCTATTCAGCAAAATTGCAGTTTCGGTGCAGAAACTGACTTCACACTAAAAATAAAATTGGTTAAGATCTTATTGATTGGTTGTCAAAATTGAGTAGTCATGTTTGTAGGCAATTGTATGGGAAAACGCAAGTGTTTATATTATCTGGCCACCACTGTATGTATATCGGGAATAAATGAGAAATCAATAGTGTCCAGGGTGAGCTGGTGCTCGAAATGAAACAGGTCCTGGACATAAAAAATCGTGTATATTTGTTAAAAAACGTGTCGACGCGTTGCGAGTGTAAAGAGCTCTGATTCGGTGACCGCCGCGCCGCCGGTACGTCCTGCACCGCTTCCCACACCGCACCCCGCCGTCGCCATAAGCTGGGTCCACATTTGTATCATTTTGCCGATCACGATCACGCGTATCGTATCGAGCTCGCGTATCCTAAGTATGGACGCTCACTTTGGGCACACCGTATCACGCTACCATCGTCATGTGAAAAAATGCGTCCATACTAACCGTAGCGTAGCAGCGTATCGTATCATAACGCCGTATCATTAAGTGTGGACGCTATCCGTATCCCCTTTGATGATCGGGGATAAAATCGCCTCGAGAGCGATCACGACGTATCGCGTATCAAATCATAACATTGTATCGTGATACAGTATCAAAACACGTCCATACTTACCGATCTTGATACGCGTATCCGATCGCGCGTGTGCGGGGTATATAATAAACGCGTATCAACATCGATCCCGGGCGATCAGATACGGCGCGCCGCATGTTCGCGCTGTTTGTACGTCCACACTAGCGATCTTGATATGCGTCGGTGCAACGCGACGGAGATACGATACGACGAAATGATACAAATGTAGACCCAGCTGTAGGTTATCACGCGGTGTTGGCGTAAACAACTAGCGTTATTGAAAAGTGCCACGAAAACTCCGGGCTCTGCTTATGATAGTTTAAATATGCTGCTTATATCTTACACGATTGTCTAGGGCTTCAACGTGTGCCCTGCTCTGGACCGCGAAGGTCCAGGACTCGGTGGGCGGAGCACCCAGCCCCGTGGCGGCGCTGCAGCCGCTGCCTCAGCTGCACCGAGTCGCGCTCGCGCTGCAATGCGGCAGGTACATTGATGCAAAGGCTGGAAAGTAGGCAATATACATACATACATACATCATAGATATACATATATACGAGTTGGTAGTGACCCTGCCTACGAAGCTAGCGGTCCTGGGTTCAAATAAGGGCAGATATTTGTGTGATGAGCGCGAATATTTGGGTGAATCAACTTTTAAGGTACTCCTTTTCTTTTGCGGTATTAAAACTTTCCTGGTGACTTATGGTTAATAATAATGTATAAATATTAAACTCAGACCACCAAATTTACAGACCTCACTCGTTTAATGCATCAAATATTGTTTTATCTTCGAAAAACTTGGTGACTCGGGGAAAAATGCACATTTTTCATACAAAACCTGGGGACAGCATCGTCCCCTGCGTTACCAACTATATTATTGATCAAAACTGTACTATTTTAAATCAAATAATTTGAAATGTTAGCCTATTTGTCTTATTTAATAAACGTTTAAGCCACGTCGTTAGCAAATATATAGTTTTTCTAAAATCATATAATTTGTGAAACGTGTCGAAAAATGGGGAGTACATTAAAAGTTTATTCACCCACTTGTTTCTGAGTCTTGCGATGTTTTCTATGTATTTAAGTATTTATCTATATAAGTATTTATATCGTTGTCTAGTGCCCATAGTACAAGCCTAGAGCTTAGTTTGGGACTAGGTCAATATCTTTTAGATTTTCCCCTGATATTTATGATGATTTCCGAGTAGTGTCGTAAATATGAGTCCAGAGTCAAGGTCATATCGGAGTTTGAAGTTAAGCAACTTCAAACTCCGATATGACCTTGAAATTTGGTATGCGAACTTATGTTTGAAAAAAGATGCAAATTCCGTTGTCCTTTTGCATGGACTTATCCGAGTTTGAAGTTGAGCTACTCATATTATATTAGCGCCATTTTTCTCATATGATCGAAGCTATTAACTTATTGACTTCCAGATTGTTTCTGGTCCGCTCCAACCGGCTGGAGGGAGCGGAGGCGGGGTCGGATTTAGAAGCGGAAGCGGAAGGCGGGTTCGTGCTTACAGAGCTAGGAACCGCTTCTGAGCTCTGTTGTCTCGCTGCCGTGCCGGCGCCGCAAGGGTTAGTATCTTATTAGGTTTTATCGACACCCATATCATAACTTCCCTACAATATGATGATGAAATGATGAGAAACGCAAATGGTCTATAATAAGAAACTTGTATCTGTGGTTGTATTATAATGTTAACATTAAAGTATTGCATGTCATTAAAGTATCGGTTATCGATAAGGTTGCTTCTGTTCACATTAAAGTAACCGATACTTTCACCGAGACCGTAGTTTTTTTGCAATTGAAATGTGTCGGATGTAAGTTAATTCTAAATATTAAAAATAGTATTTGTAATATTAACTTTTAATTAATTTGGAAATAAACGGTGCGATTTTATGCACTGTATGTACACTTTAGGTATAATGTTATGATTGCTTTCCTCAATATTGTCATACAGTGATGCAACCATACAAATTCGATGTTAAAAGTGGGTAGCGTCGTTGACGGTTGAAAACACCGTCTATTGAGAGGAAATATTCACTAAGGCAACTTTAAAAGAAAAAAAAATGATGACGAGTAAAAATTCAAAAATCCTTTTAAAATAAAGAATTATGTTGTATTTGTTTCATATGCATATTTTTTTTATTTTTACAAATAAAATTTAGAGCGATCACTAGTGTTGGGAAAAACATCGATAGTTGAGTTTATCGATATAGGGAACCCCTAGCTGTCATTTAATTTCGCCCCGTATATTCCGAGGTCTGATGATAGTGGTATCCCCCCCCCAGGTTCGAGGTGTGGGCGGGCGGCGACGGGCTGTGCACGTTCGCGGTGGGCGGCGGCGGCGTGTGCGGCGCCGAGCAGCTCGCGGCGCGCGGCGTGGCGCTGCTGGCCGCCTGCCAGGCCGAGCCCTACGTCGCCGTCTACGAACATCCTGGTACGGACAACATCTATTTATTATTATTACTAGCTGTAACCCGCGACTCCGTCCGCGCAGAAAAATAAAACATAGCCTATGTTCATCAAGGATAATGCACAATTCTAATGGTGAAAGAATTTTTCAAATCGGTCCAGTAGTTTCAGAGCCTATTCAATTCAAACAAACAAACAAACAAAAAATCAAATCTTTCCTCTTTATAATATTAGTGTAGATTAGTGTCGATTCAATATAAACTGTTATTACTAGTTTGTGGTTTCCTTTCACTAAAGTACTGGGGAAGCCAAACCAAAAAAATGAAAGAAATTCAGTAAAATCTGTTAGTGTATATTTATAATGTGAAAAAATATTTACACGTACGTTATTATTTGTACCTACTTTGTATATTTTTCGTTTAACACATAAACGCATAAACATAAGAGAGTTTTATATTAAAATGCCATTATAATGATATAAAACCAAGTCTAGTCAATTCATTATATTCAGGGTATTAAAAAGTCTATCTAAATAAATGTTAAATTATAAACACTTTGTTTTTCTACATAATATGCATTAAAATAATTGCACAACCCAAAAAATATAAATTTTGAAGATGCATCGTGGCCATTTCATTATTTTCCACTCAGAACTTATAGTCTGATTTTAACACACGACCGCGTCCTGTACCCGTGTAACATTACCTCCCCCAGGCGTATGCGTGTACCAGTGGTCGGTGCGCAGCCGGCAGCAGACGGCGCGGCTGGACTGCAGCAAGCTGGTGCCGTGCAGCGAGAGCCTGCAGTCCATTGCGCTGGACTCGCATCTCGACCAGCAGCGCTGCCGGGTGAGTGCATCTCATCAGCTGCAAGACGCCCACTGCTGGACGAAGGCCTTCCCCAAGGTTTCCCACAACGATCGGTCCTCTGCTGCTGTCATCCAGCGGTTTCCTGCGACCTTTATCAGATCGTCGGTCAACCTTGTCCGGCCTGCTGTGGATTAGTACACGTGACAATGATTCACTTTTTACAAGCTTTTATTTAACTTGCAATGTATGTATGTATGGTCAAATTTTGCAAGTTAAATTTGACCTATTTCCCGTTAACGGAATGGACTGAAATTTGGACCACGTATGTAAACCCGATGACAATGCAATATTATGGTATCTAAGAGCTGATCTAATGATGGAGTCGGAAGGTGGCGACACTCGTTATGTCTATTGAAATTTACAGTTTTTTTTTATGTGCCATTTTATACTAATTTATCCTGTTTTAAATATGTCTATCAAAGATTAAAATACTGTGTGTGCCCAGCCAAACCAAGGTTAGTGTGACAAGTCACAAATCTAAAACAACTTTTCTTCAAAACGAAACGAAACGAAGCATAACGAAACGTCCCCCAACGTTTTAGCACATGAGTTGAGTCAAGACCGTTTTGGTAGGTTTTTGTAATCTTAGATTTTAGTGTAAAATGCATGCCAAATAAACTCATTTTTTTTCCTTTAAATGTTTTGAACAAAAATCATTAAGTAAAATTTCCCTCTTTTTACAGGTGACGGCGCTATGTGCCTTAGGGGAGTCTCTATACATAGGCACAGCGTGGGGCTGTGTTATAGTGGCGGCGTTCGCGAGCCTCCGTCCGCTGACCGTGTTCCGGCCGTACGAAGAACACGTGAGTCTGACCGGACACGGTCCACTAGTTGGTAGTGGACCAGTGTACCGTGTAAACCCGGTATGGGCGGATATTTGTGAGATGAGTGCGAGTTGTTCCTGAGTCTTGGATGTTTTCTATGTATTTCTTTATAAAATAGTTGTTGTTTGTCAATATTTCGTCAAGAAATGGCCCTGGGATCAGAGGGGCTAGACAAGGTGCATTACGCTAGCTAGCGTTTCTATTCGTTACGTTTTTAAACCAATCGCGTCACTTGTAGATGACGTGATATGAAAAGTCACGTGATCTACCAGTGACGCGATTGGTTTACAAACGAAACGAATAGAAACGCTGGTTAGCGTAATACATCTTGTCTAGCCCCTCAGAACTTAATAACATGGAGTCGATTAGAATAGAATAGAATAGAAAAACATTTATTTCGCTTAATTATAATCAATACAGTGTGTGAAAAGTAGTGCTGCGAAAATGGTATCCACTCAGCTATATGTCGTACAACCTGTCGGAGGTGCGACGCTGGTTTTCTGTGGACCCGCGGACTGGTTTTGCTAGACAGCATACATTGCATTCGCTTGTCCCTCCAAGTTACAATAGGGAAAGCATTTATATATGAAAGAACTCAGTATCTACACAATAAGTGCTTATATCGAATGAATTCTGTTTTAAGAAGTAGGTATAACATAATAATAATTAACTTAACCTAACCTGCCAGTGTTTTCATACCTGTTTTTAAATTCATTGTTATTTAAACTTTTTTTTGTTTTTTTTTAGGTAACTGCAATCATACCTCTTTACCCGCACAAGGGTTCACAGGCGGCCATGCTCGCTACGCTCGGCACGGGGTACCGGCCGCTCCTGCAGCGGTACGCACCGCAACAGGTAATGAATAATGATCATACATATATATTCGGCTAAACAACTAATTCTCTGGCTCGCTGAATGGCTGTTGAAATGATTGGGCTATCTGATTGGTTAACTCACTACTAGCTTTTCTAGCTGACTGGTTAACTCAGTACTGTTTGACTAGCTGACTCATTAACTCACTACTAGCTGACTGGTTAACTCACTACTATCTGTTTGACTAGCTAACTGGTTAACTCACTACTAGCTGTTTGACTAGCTGACTGATTAACTTACTACTAGCTGAATGGTTAACTCACTGCTATCTGTTTGACTAGCTGACTGATTAACTTACTACTAGCTGACTGGTTAACTCACTACTATCGGTTTGACTAGCTGACTGATTAAATCACTACTAGCTGTTTGACTAGCTGACTGATTAACTCACTACTAGCTGTTTGACTAGCTGACTGATTAAATCACTACTAGCTGTTTGACTAGCTGACTGATTAAATCACTACTAGCTGTTTGACTAGCTGACTGATTAAATCACTACTAGCTGTTTGACTAGCTGACTGATTAAATCACTACTATCTGTTTGACTAGCTAACTGGTCAACTCACTACTAGCTGTTTGACTAGCTGACTGATTAACTTACTACTAGCTGACTGGTTAACTCACTACTATCGGTTTGACTAGCTGACTGATTAACTCACTACTAGCTGTTTGACTAGCTGACTGATTAACTCACTACTAGCTGTTTGACTAGCTGACTGGTTAACTCACTACTGTTTGACGTTTGTTTGCGGTTTATTGTTTGTTTGTTTGTATCTATATATATTACTGTAATTCACTACCAAATGTATTTATTTTCAGCCTGCCACAGCGTCTAACACCACTTCATACACTGGCCCTTACTGCCTGCTATGGCGCGCCGGCCATTGGCTACCGGACTAAGACTAAACAACAACTATAATGGATTTAACATTGTAGAACGAACCGGTCAGGAGCGAGCAGGACTCGCGCTGTTTTTATTAATATTTATGAGCTTTGAATGAAACTGTTTGTCAGTTTTACTGTCAAAATGCCCTTATCTAAATGATAACTAACATTATGTTGACGACATTATCCAAACAGCAGTTGGGTATTTTAAAGCTTGTTTAAATAGTCAACCATCAAGTGGCCTGTGTGCTCATTTGCCATTAAAAAAACAGTTTTTGGCTATAAATTTGATCATGTTGGCATTTTCTCCGGGTAACGCACCCGATTTTTTTTGCCGAGCTATAATATTTAGACACCTAACGTTACAAATTGAATTAAGTATTGTTAATACTAAAATGTGGTTACAGAATTATCAACAAGTTTTTAGAGTTGTTCTGCTGTCTGGGAATTAAGGCGTGAGTTTATGTATGTATGTAATACTAAAATAGGAATCTCATTTTTATTAATATAGGATTCCCCAATTACTTATACTATAGCAAATTTGTGTAGAGGAAACTTAGTTCCTTTAACGAATTATTCCAGTAACCTATAGGTGGACACGTCCGTCCGTCGGCCGTCTAAAAAACTGCTCTTAATTCTTGAGTATTTCATAGGATGTTAATTACTAGAAATATTTATTACTAGAAAAATCTAGATCTTACACATACGCACTATTTACAGACTTTCGTTGATTAACCAGCTAGAGTATATATGTATATATATTATATGTATGTATACCATGTTCATTCTTACTTATCTAATATAGTAAACAACTTTCTAAACTCAAATTGAACCTTTTTTTGGCTATTTTAAATAAAATAAAGCAATCAAATACAATACATTGGCCAAGTGATGTCCGAAATGTTCCCTCAGTTCACTTTATTTACGACTAGAGGACGCCCGCGACTTCGTACGCGTAGAATTATATCCCGCTACTCCCCTCATTTCTTCCCGTCGGGGGTCGATTTTCGGAAAATCCTTTCTTAGTGCTCACTTACATCATGAAAGGAACCCCTGTACCAAATTTCAAGTTTCTAGGTACAGTAGTTTCGGCTGTGCGTTGATATATAAATCAGTCAGGTTTGCCTTTTATATATATAGAAGATAAAAGAGCTGTTTTAGCCAAAAGGTTCATTTTGAAGTTACAAAGTTGTTTACTATATTAGACAAGTAAGAATGACCACGTTATATATGTATATTGGTATTTATAGGTTCTGTTATTGTCTGCCATAAAAAAAGTTCCATTTCTACCAGTCCATAACGTTTTTCATCATAATTAGTGTTAGTCATAATGTTGAAAGATATAAGAAAGTATAATTTGCAGTTCCGAAGTTATAAAAAATATATTCATGAATTTTAATGTCGTAAATTACACATAATATTTTTAGAGGTTATTACTTGTCATATCAATTATAAGAACTAATGTTGTTATACATAAAATTTAAATACCTAACGTTTGCTAGGATGTTACATTACAGCAGTAAATTTTTTGCGAGCATATATAAAAATAACTAATATCGAAGTCTAAGGCGGGAGCGTAGCTTAATTTTGAACTAACTAGACTTGTTCGCTCGCTGCGCTCGTTAACTGGAACTTTAGGCAATGGAATGGTATGAATAAAAGCAATTATGATTTAAGAATATATGCCCTAAAATATTTCTGAATAATTACCAATTATGCCTTTGAAAATTATAGATATCAAATTTATATCTAGAAAATTATAGTAGTGAAAATTATGGATAATTAACGTCAGAATTTTTAAGCGTTAATGCTTTCAAATTTTTAAGACGTTCGATACTTATGATCATAAGTTATATAGAAGTCAATTTCTGACTTTCAAAATTCGCTACAATAAGTTTATGAGTGACTAAGGGGTCCCGTATTTGTGTCCATACCTTTTCAATTTCTCATGCCTAAATATAGAGAATGTCAACTAATTTTAAGCATAGTTTGTGCGTTAGATTTATTTTTATTGTACTCAGCTGTGCCTCTATGCATTTTATTAGATTTAAATATGAAATTTGAACATCAACTGATATACGAACAAAATGTTATGATATTATGATACTTAATAAGTTTCTTCTTTACATTCCAAATCGCAACTAAATTTTGTAACTTAATTCCCTTTTTTAATTATTATTAGATTCGAAATGAGAATATTTAACAAGTTTTAGCTTTATATGTCAGTTTGTCAGCAAACCTGATGACAATCCAATGTCATGGTGGTTAAGTGCTGATCAGATGATGGACTCGGAAGGTGGAACAAGAACTCCGCTGTGTTTAACGTCGACGTAAGAAGCAAGGACTGTCCAAAAAA
The DNA here is from genome assembly GCA_948252455.1 of Acleris cristana. NCBI lineage: Eukaryota > Metazoa > Arthropoda > Insecta > Lepidoptera > Tortricidae > Acleris > Acleris cristana. Next base: position 803,585 of record OX411798.1, on the reverse strand, counting down.
AATACTCTAAAAATGTTTTTTTTGGTTACAAAAAGTTTTAACAGTAACATTTTGTAATTAAAGTTCGTAACTAGTAGAGTTAGTAAATTGTTTCAATGTTGGATACAACGAGAAATAGTCTCAGTGAGAGCGACAGACAAACGTAATACTTACAATACAATGCCTGAAAGAAAGACTACCGATTTCAGGACATTCCCATTTGAGTAGGTAAATATTTCCATATTATGTTTTGTAATGTTTTGTGATTATTGCGTAAGGTTGTGTGTTGGTTTGTGTTTTATTTTATTTTACTAGATATGAATATATAATTATAAAGTGAAATAATTTGTCAATGATCCATTCTTATCTGACCCACGAATGAATAGTAGGTACTTCTTTAAGATCAAAAATCAAAATATATTAACCAGTATGCGTACTTGTTTTTTTTTTTTAAACAGTTCATGCACTTCCAGGGGTCAAATAATAATGGTTTTGTTCCGTTCGAATACGATTTTTAGCTTTGAGTGAGGGAGAGAACGATGTGAACTGCTTGCATTTTGTAATTATACATTTTAAGAGTTATGTGAATGGATAAAGATATTTTAAATTGTATGTACGTACAATCGTAATCAAATACATATATAAAAGTATACAAATGGCTAAAAAAAAATCTACATATTAAGAACAGCCAACAATACAGTATAATTTGACAGTTACTTAAGAAGATTGAGAAGCGATGCTGTCAAAAAAAAATCCATACAAATTTAGCTCCTGGCGATAACGTTTGTTACCCCCTAAATCAAGTCCGATTTCCACGATTTTTTTAATATGTTACAGCTGTTATGAAAAACTAGGTTTGTACGTTTACATAATTTTTTTTTATTTGTTTCCGTCTATGAAATAATTTACAGACCTAGGTTTTTATAATACTACAACATATTCAAAAATCATTAAAATCTGACTAGGTTTAAGGGGAGACACACTTTATCACATTTTGTATAGAATCATTGGGCTCCACAAACCTCTTAGAACATTTCCACCTTTCACCGTTAAAATACATTTTATTTTTAGAAATATTTTTTACTTTAAGTATTAACCCCTTTACTAATAAACGTTGAGTAACGGTGGTATAGCTATACAATGTTTTGTCCTTATCTGTCAAATCCAAATGTCACAATGACAGATAAGGACAAAACATTGTATAGCTATACCACCGTTACTCAACGTTTATTTGTAAGGGGGTAAGAGTGTATATTGGTCATAAATGAACGAAAAGAAAGAAGTCAATCCTAAATTCTTGACAGAGGCGCTAGACAAGATGCATTACGCTAACCAGCGTTTCTATTCGTTTCGTTTTTAAACCAATCGCGTCACTGGTAGATCACGTGACTTTTCGTATCACGTCATCTACCAGTGACGCGATTGGTTTAGAAACGAAACGAATAGAAACGCTAGTAAGCGTAATGCATCTTGGCAAGGGCCTCAGATAACATTCCATTATAAATTATAACCTGAAACTATTTCGTGACGTGATAGACAACGCACAGCCTAAACAGCTGGACCTAGGGACTTGAAATTTCGAGGGAGTACCGCTAGGGTACAGGGATGCACTAAGAAAGGAAGTTACGAATATCAACCCCCAACGGGATGAAATAGGGGGATTTGCTAGGTACTCTCCATGAAACTTTTTGAAGTGTTGGTAGGACCTTGTGTAGGGTCCGTCCTGAGTCCTGATAAAATGTCTGACATTTTGATAAAAGTCCGGACTTTTTAGTCACAAAATTGAAAAAATTACTCACTTAGTTCCAGTGGTATGGTAGGCACGGTAGGAAACTCCGGACAAATTAGAGCCGGACAAAGTCCGGACTAGTCCGGACTAATCCGGACGGATGGTAACGCTAGTCCGGATCGCTACCACCATCTTTATCCATTAACCTACCGCCAAGCAGCATTTGAATTGTTGTGTTCCGGTGTAAGGATAAGAACCAGTGAAATTACTAGCGTAGAGGCATTTTCCATTCCATCTTAGTCCTCAGGGTTGGCAACGCATTTGGGGTTTTAAGATTGCAGTCTTAAGATTGTAGTCTTGATCATTTAAATGTCTATGGGTCACAGATCACACAAGTGGTAGCAGCAGGGACCGGAATACCCGTTCGTTTGCTTAAGCAGTTCGAATCGATATCCCCTTCATACGATAACCCAAACGTTTCGGTAAGCCTTTCATCGGCTTAGCCGTTCATTACGATAGCCCGTTCAAGCCGGGTAACCCGGTCCGTAACAACCGGTAACCGCTTACCGAATCAGATAGGTTTTCGAACTAACCGCTTATCGTTCGGGTTACGGTAACCCGTTCCATCCCCTCTTTTCTCGCACCGCACGCGACGTGGTATGTGTAAGAACTAATATATACAAGTTCAATCAGCGCAACAAGGGGTAACCCCTTCGCGGCTTATTGATACCGGTAAGCGGTAAGCCGAATTAATTCAATCGAAGCGATAGCCTTTATAGCGGGTAAGCTGATTAGAGGGTTACCGAAACAGGGGGGTTTTTAAAATCCAGCTTAATAAAAACCCGTTCAAAAACCCAGGTCCGGCGGGTCCGGTCCCTGGGTAGCAGGTGACATCTAGTAGGTTATAAATTCTATTGCCAAGGTCAGGATTGCCTTCTTTCTAGAACTATAAGTACTTAACTCGAAATCAAATGCTATTGCATTTTTTATCTTTAAGTTTAATGTTTACCCTTAGTAAGCAATCGACTGTTTGTTTTACGCATATTGCATATTCTTATGTTTACAAATTATACCAAAGATAAAGAATAAAACAATATTTGAAAAATAATTGTCTTTTATTGATGACGGTTTAGCCTGGTTGGTGACTCTACAAAGTTTGATTTCCGGTAACGGCAAATATTCGGACGACGCGATGGCCCAGTTGGTAGTGACCCTGTATGTATGCGGTCGGCCTTGCTTAGAAGCATCTTCCTCAGGGTTGGCAACGCAATTGCAGCCTTAGGATTGCAATCTTGAGATTATAGTCTTAAAAATAAAAATGTCTATGCCTGTCAGATCCCACGTACTATCAGTGGCCTGTTTTATAAAGCTACAAATTACAATTTACAGGTTACAAGTTTCCATTTGATGTGTCTCGACCAATGACGACCGGCCATTTGAGCAGTGTTGCCAGTTTAGACCTGTAAAATTGTTACTCGTAGCTTTATAAAACGTGAACCGGCTTGTGTGATCGTCTGTCTGCCATAAAAAACCTGTGAACGGCGGCGGCCTGATTTTTCCCGCTCTTTTTGCGAGATCACTTACTTGTACAAATAACATAACTAGAGTCTGTCTAATGAATGATGAACCGGGCTTTTATTTGACTGGCAGGTCTGGCAACACTATTAAAATGACGTTTTGACATTGACAAACAAGTCGTTGTTGGTTCGAGTCTGTCAAATTAAAGTTTTCTTCTCGAAATTTACGGACTTAAACATGCGTAAAACTATCAAAAGTGGTGTGCAACAGATCCTTTGTACAATTATAAACAAATATAAAGAAAAACAAGAGAAGAGGGAAGCATTGTTGAAACAAAAAATAGAGTGTTTACATACGGTGACCGAATTCATAGGTTATAACAAGGTTAGTATGGCATGTTAATTTTGATACTTATTATTTCTATATCTTCAATCCAAAGTTTCATAGAATATATACCTTTTCTGTTCTACCTATCTTTTGAAATTGGTATTTCTTTTCCATTAAGAAATTAAACGATGTATTCTTTTCAGATAAGCTGGACGTGGATGGTGAAAAACAAACGGTTTTGAAAAATCTTCAGCAGTTGAAAGAGTTGGAGCAAAACGATTTACTATGCCAGAGTCCAACGAAGTATTTAAGAAGAATTATCATCAATGACTGGTAAATACTAAAATTAATTAAATCATTGTCTTTCCCTATACATAGGTGTATTGTCTGTACCTATACCATGTTGAATCTCTTAACAATCGCAATTTTATTAAATTAATTAAATAGATGATTAATATAACTGACACTCATACTTAGTTTCAGTAAAACACTAAGGTGTTTATATACATTTAGTGAAAAGATATCATAAACATATTAATATGTACCTGCGTACACTTCATGAGCTCTTGGAAAAGATGTTCGGGTTATACCTGTCTTTCTTGTTCTTAACCCGTTGCGATTTGAACCTCACCGATGCAATTTGATTTCACCTAAACCCAAATGTTCTTAGAGCTGTCGGACTGTAAAATGGGGCTGTACTGTGTGTCACAATATATTTGTAAATGGTGTTCTGTTTAATTCATTCCTTCTTTCTTCTTACAGATATCAGTGTTTCGATATTGAAGAGAATGAAGGCAAAGTAAACCACAGTGTCTTCAGTACTCCAGGAAAGAAGCGAACTTACAAGGCCACAGTATCCAATTTAGTTAGTTTTGACATCCATGCCATCAGAAATAAAGTGAACGAATTTTATATTGTAAAGAAGCAAGTGCCTACACTCAGATGCCTATTAGCAGAGTTGAGAGAAAGCATCGGTTTTACCCTAATAATAAATAAAATATTTTTACTTAATGACTTGTTATTGGTGATTTTATTTACTAAAAGAGCTCACAAATGAGAAAGCATGCTGATGCAAGCATTATTATGGTGGTCAGCATTTTTTTTTCATAGATAGTTTCAAAGCATCCCAAAGTTGCTAAATAGTTTGGTACACGTTTGGTGACTTTGGGTGTCACTATCTATTTATTTAATGCTGACTATACGGGTCAATCAACTTTTCTTTGTAGTTCGGTGCCAGGATGACGTTTCCTGGGTCACTCATTAAAACTATGATTTCAAAGGATATGTCTTTCTTTCATGGCTTTTCTCCTGAGTGTGATAGAAGTATACATTATAAAAATCAATCTAAGAAACTATCACTGTTATCTCCTGGCTTACGGGACACTAACAACAACAAAAAAGTTGATCCACCCATACGTATTAAGTAGTAAGACTCTCGGGCTTCTACTAATAAACTGTACTTAAATATGATACCGTGTGTGGTCTTAATATGGATAAACGGACACTTGAGTGCGGTATTAGTAGACTTGAGTACCTATAGTTTATTAATACGGGCCTTAGTATTGTGAAAAAGTACGCGTTTCCTCTTCCTTTGTGCCCACCAAAATAAACAAAATAAGAAAAGTATCAAAATCGTTTATTCCTACATTGATCGGTAATACCATATGAAGATTTTTTGAATTTGCCGCTTTTTCTCAGGTTCATCTTTCATTAGACAGACTCTAGCTAAATGTTTAAATAAAAAAAAACTTGAAATAAAGTTGGTTTCTATTTACAGCTATCGCGTCCCGGATATTACGAGAAAACCGAATTAATTTAAGTTTTTACAGTTTTTAATTACGTCTAAACTAAACCACCAATCATTAATTATTATAGGTACCCAAATACGATTATTGTTAATCATTTCCCATAATACCGAAGCACGTGTAAGGTATTTCGATTTGATGACATCACCTTTGTTTTTAAATTGCAATAAACTATGCAAAAGGCAATAACTAAACTAAGAAATTACATAATTACTCCGAACTTGAGCTAAATGACTCGTAAAATATTACAAAAATTATCCACACTTGATAAAGCGAAATTTATTCTGCATTTCTACGTCTCTAGGTCACGCACCAATTTACACTTAAAACACATTTCAAATTCCAACATATCGCTTAATCCTAAACCATTGCTGCGTGAATCTGAAACTACCAGTTACTATTGTCAAGCAAAGACAGCGATGGAGTACGTAAAAAGTATTGTGCAGTGAATGGAACGGTAAATGGAGCGAGGAGTGGAAGGCGTGTCGGACCGGTTTCTTGCGGCGGGAAAAGTATGTTTGGAATGCAGTGATTGGCCAGCCGGTCCGAATTGGATGTGTGGCGCGTGACAGGTGGACGGTTTGAGAAGACTTATAAATGGCAGCTGTCAGATTTTAAACAATTTTACAAATAATGTTTAAAAACAACTATTTATGATTTTGTTTTATTACGAGCATGCCATAAGTCAATAATATTATAAATTTAACTTAGTATTATGCAAAAAAAAACGGAAGTAATACCAGAAAAAATCTCTTTATGTTCAAATTCTTGATATTTATTCAATTACGGCGTGTTTTGCGTGTGCAAAGTAACAGTTGTCAAAAAACAATGGATAGGTCAGTTATTTATCTACTATTCACCATCATAATTTCAGCCCATAATCGTCCACTGCTGAGCATTGGATACTCTCTCTGTGTCCACTAAAACTTACTATTTATTTGGTTAGTCTTTCAATCTTGGAAAGTGAACTGCACTGAGTGAGGCTGCTTTTTGCCAAATAAATTTGTATGTAGCAAATAACAAGCTTTTTCGTCTCCCTAAAAGTGGTGGTTGATTATAATACAATTGTTAACCCAAGATACTGAATTAAAAATCAGTACAATTTCGGTCTCGTAAAACTGTCTTCCTCAATCCCAAAACGTCAAACACACCTGTCCAATCCGGACAATCTCACTGGACGCACGGTGCGCTGTCAAACCACGACACAAACTTCCCAACTCTTTGCACGCCGCTCGCTAATCTAATAAAAAAAGCGATTAATCGCAAACCGCGTGAAAAGTGCCTGAATCAATAACAACCAAGTGCCTTTTTAGTTATATAAGTGTGTTTTTACAGTGTACAATTGTGTTTACGAAAGTTAAAAGTTCAGTGGAAGTGGCAGTTTTTTAGTGGATTTTTGCGTACGTCTGTCGTCTTGGATATTTACTTGCAGGGAGAGAATTTTGCAACGGTCTCAGGTTTGTACTCGCTTTATTAACAATCTATAGTACTTTAGTACGCAGTTAAGTTCGTAATAAGAGCGTATTGGCGAATTAAAGTAGGTAGAACAGGCGTATTGTGTTACCGATGCTAACTTACTAAGTAATGCTGAGAACGGGCACAGAACGCGAGGAACATTTAAGTGATTAATTAAATTTCGTTTCTTGGAACTTCTTCGCGTTAGACTTTAAACTTGCATGCTTCAAAACAGTCTCTGAAGTACTGTGTAAACAAAATAAAACAAAGTTTTTAATTTTAGTTTATTTAAATAAACTCATCCATGGCTGTATTGAACAGTCCTTTTGAGCGTTTGAACATAATGTTACGAAACTAAAACCCTCTAAAAACTCTCTGATATGGTTTCTTTTTTACCATAAACATAACTAAAAAGAATTTTATTAATCATTAAATCAACTAACTTTATCATATCCAAAACCCAAGCTACATTACTTTTTCCATTGCATTTATTTTGAAATACCAGTTAAAGATAAAACTTAGATCATGAGTACTCTAATACAGTTACCCCTTACTAATAAACGTTGAGTAACGGTGGTATAGCTATACAATGTTTTGTCCTTATCTGTCAAATTCAAATGTCACAATTACAGATAAGGACAAAACATTGTATAGCTATACCACCGCTACTCAACATTTATTAGTAAGGGGGGTTATAATATAACGATGACATGCTGGCCTAGTTGGTAGTGACCCTGCCTACAAAGCTGGCGGTCCTGGGTTCAAATCCCGGTAAGGGCAGATATTTTTGTGGTGAGCGCAAGTTGTTTCTGAGTCTTGGCTGTTTTCTATGTATTTAAGTATGTATTTATTTTTATAAGTATTTATAAGCCTAGAGCTTAGTTTGGGACTAGGTCAATTGGTGTGACATTGTCCCCTGTCCCCTCATTTATAATATAATACAATAGTCTATCAAACACCACAAATACTAAACACGCAAAAATACATTACAAAATATATACCTATATTCAACAGGTGGTCTTTTTGCTACTAAGCATTATGTAGCAATCTCTTCACCTTTGATAGAGAAATATAGTAATTATATCAAATTGCGTAAACTTACTTCATTTAAAATAAAATCATACAATTGACTTTACCTATACTCCATTTGTTTAAGTACTTAAAAAAATGTAAACAAAACAACCACGTGATATAGTTTGTCAGCCAATAGAAGCAGGGCACTGATACGTCAAAGTGCGATAAAACAATTTTGATTGGCTGTTTAATAATTTTGTTTACACTTTTTTAAGGAACCTAGATAAACAGAGTAAGTCTACTTTAACTTGAAACAAAAGTTGCCCCTATTTGGGTACACTTTATTCATAAACTCACTATAAACCTTCTTTAGTTAAAAATAACATTATTTTAGTTAGTTGAAATCCAGCTTCAAGTGTGTTAAAGGATTTGACCTAGTATTAGTATGCAAGTTAAACGGACAGTTCAAGTTTCAAGTCATTAATTTGGTGCAAATTACCACAAAATGCAAGCAAAACCAGTTTTATCAATGTTGCAATACATTTGTTGTAATTACATGAATCAACATGATTTTGTAATATTTTAGACGATTAATATGTATTATGATGAATCATAAATTATTAGGAACATTCTCTAAATATTTGTCATTTATTTTTAAAACTACAGGTAATTAATTAACTATGTTGTACAAATAACTGTAAATGATCATGCATTAAAATGTTTAAGGAGAAAACAACTCATTCAGCAGTGACAAACTTAATTAATAAATAATTAGGGTCAATTTCACACAAATTGACCTAGTCCCAAACTAAGCTCTCGGCTTGTACTGTGTACTAGACAAGGATAAACATTATTTTATAAAGAAATATACACTCAAATATGTAGAAAACATCCAAGACTGCCCCCCCCTCCCTAGAAGATGCAGGAATTCTCACAAATAGTAAAGTAATTATTATGCAGGTAGCCTAAGTGTTCTTGGTTTGCGTACGGCGGCCTCCCCCTTATAAAATCCTAGCTACGCCCTACGCCCTTGTATGTGTATAAGTTTTTTATTGCTGTTAAAAAGTAGCTGTCTTTCTCGGAGCTTAAGCTATCACCATACCAAATTTCATCAGAACCAGTTCAATCAGTTTAGCCTTAAAAGTGTTACTGACTACTTTTTACCCGACTGACCAAAGGAGAATAGGTATGCATGTTTATTTCCGGGCATGCCCTGCAGCCTAAACGGATTGACAGATTTTAACATATCAGGTGTTATTTGATTGATTCCAGTAAAATAACAATAGATCACTTAACACTACATTTTTGTAAGCTTGCAACATGATATAACTAAAGGCCTCTGCCCACTACACCGTACCATACCATGACATGACCGTACTAAGAACATATCAGGCCAGGAAGGTAATTAGTATTACAATGTTGGTCGGTGATGGAACGGTCTAGTGGGCACACGGAATAGAAAAAACAGTGGAAGTGGCATGAGCTTCGCTTAGTATCAGACCTGTTGTCGCCAATACTCTAACTATCATAAAAACAACACGCCACCATGGAAAATGTTTTTGGTGCGGCTATCGTTTTTACACTCCAAAATAGCACAATACGGCATGCCTCTGGATTTATTTCCTATTTTAGAAATATCGAAATATCAAAATATCTAAATAAGCGATCGCGGCTAAAGTATGGTAGGTTATGCGGAACTCCGCATAACTATGCCACACGTTACACGCCCACTTGACACTTCTACTGTTTTTTCTGTTCTGTGAGTGGGCATAGTCTCGTACTTTTCTCTGTTTGTATATCACAGCATTCTCTCACTATTACTAACCTCTCTATCTCCTCCACAGGTCCTGACTCCTACTCCGCCTATACCTCTCCTGAAGTTCCTAAGGCTGATATTATTGTAAACTATCCTATTTTATACAAATTGTTAAGGGGCTTCTAAACGGGCCATATTTTCACTGCAATATGTGGCCGGCAACTATTGGTGTCCCTCTCTTACTCGTATGTTAAAGAAAGACACCAATAGTTGCCGGCCACATGTTGCAGTGAAAATATGGCCCGTTTAGAAGCCCCTTTAACTATACTATTTTATAGAAATTGTTAAGGGGCTTCTAAACGGGCCATATTTTCACTGCAATATGTGGCCGGCAACTATTGGTGTCCCTCTCTTACTCGTATGTTAGAGAAAGAGACCAATAGTTGCCGGCCACATATTGCAGTGAAAATATGGCCCGTTTAAAAGCCGCTTTAGTTCCTGACTTACACAAGACTGAAACATGGTCGAAGCCAATCAATTTGGGCATCTTTACACCGTTTTTGGCCACTCTACATTTTAACTAATATGCAAAGAATTATAAAATTACACAAATATTTTTATATTTTATCTTTATACTAATCTTCAGTCTTAACTATTTATGAATGTTATATTTAATTTTACAGTATTTTTGATACTCATTTCGACCTAAAGTGGCCAAAAAGGGTAAAGTGTCGACAAAGGGTACTTCTACCCTACTCCCAGGTCCACTGATTTTGACATCAAAAGTTGCTGGCAGTTATCATTATTTACATACATACATACATACATTAAATCACGCCTGTTTCCCAGAGGGGTAGGCAGAGACCACTTCTTTCCACCTGCTACGATCTTGACAAATCTCTTTCGCTTCTTCCACATTCATACATCGAGTCATGCTCGCACGTCGGTTTCGGGTACTTTAGATTCGGCCCTTTTCCTGTATTCCTCCGATTTGATTCGAAAAAGTACGCCTGGGGCCCCTTCCGACAGTTCCGACCCACTCACTTTCGCTCTGTATATCTCTTTCACCCATCCTTTCCAAATGACCGAACCATCGAAGCATGCCCTTTTCAATCTTAGTCACTACATGTTTTAGTCCACATTTCTCTCTGACTTCTCTTTACCATTATTTTCGTCAATACATTGAAGACAACGACGGCGTTTGAAACGTCCGAATATTGCCCTGCAACACGATCCAAACGTCGAGGTATATATAAAGTATTTACGTGATTAAGTCCCGACAATTACAATAAATACAGCAGTTGCAAGTCGATCAATGAAGTATTCCATTAAAGTGTAAACAGATAAGAGAACCAATAAATTGTACGGCAAATACTAAGGTCAATGGATGATAAGTGACCAAGAAAGTGCATTCTTCGTGCATATTGTTGCATTGATAATGAATAACGAAAATCAAAATGTAAACCAACACCAACACCAACTTTGACGACGCGCTGGCCTAGTTGGTAGTGGCCCTGCCTACGAAGCTAGCGGTCCTGGGTTCAAATCCCGGTAAGGGCAGATATTTGTGTGATGAGCGCGAATATTTGTTTCTGAGTCTTGGATGTTTTCTATGTATTTAAGTATATATTTATCTATATAAGTATGTTTATCGTTGTTTACCCATAGTACAAGCCTAGAGCTTAGTTTGGGACTAGGTCAATTGGTGTCACATTGTCCCCTGATATTTATTATTATTATTTATTATTATTGATGTATGGTAGTGAATCTTGGGTATGGCAGAAGAAGAACGAAAGCAGGATGAATGCAGTTGAAATGAGAGCTCTAAGAAGTATATTTGGAGTTAGGATGACAGATAGAGTAGGAAATTGCGAGATTCGAGAACGACGTGGGTTGAAAGAAGATGTAGTGACTAAAATCGAAAAGGGTATGCTAAGATGGTTTGGTTATTTAGAAAGGATGGACGAAAGAAGAGTTACGAAAGAGATAGTCTGAATAGAGAGAATAGAGTCTAAAAGTCCGGAAATGTCCGAACGGATGGTAAAACTATGTATAGGCGTTATGGTTTTTGAGATCCAGATCGCGGATCACTACCGACTAATATATTCCGCATCATAAACATAAAACTTCCGTGAGACTCAGACATAATAAAGAGAAAAGATATATTTACGTGAGTATCCCGTTGTGTTCTCTTTAAATATACTATCTTTTGCCAGTGACATTGTCCGCGTAAAAATAAGCATTGACTGACTATAAAAAATATCTCAAATTCAAATAATGTATTTGTAAAATATAGGTGTAAACATAGAAGTTACATCGGCTTAATTAGGTTCACTATGTTTTGCCGTTGGGCATACAATACAAATAGCTACAATTACCATGCATTCTTACAGACTAAATATACATTGTGATGTTCTTATTTATAAATATAAATCTTTTGTCACATCTTAATCGTTTAAATGGGTCATTATTCGAGCGTTTCAATCGAATCACTTTTGTGCACATATTTTTGAAGAATTGGGCGTAAATTTTGATGCAGTTTTTGGATATTAATTAGATGTCCGGTAAACTTAGATACCTAACCAGAAAAGAAATCGAAATCTACAAAATGTGACCACGAATGTGATTCGGAACAAACGCCCATCAATAAATAAATAAATAAATATCAGGGGCCAATGTCACACCAATTGACCTAGTCCCAAACTAAGCTCTAGGCTTGTACTATGGGTACTAGTCCACGATATAAATACTTATATAGAGAAATATATACTTAAATACATAGAATACATCCATGACTCAGGAACAAATATTCGCGTTCATCACACAAATATCTGCCCTTACCGGGATTTGAACCCAGGATCGCTAGCTTCGTAGGCAAGGTCTCTACCAACTAGGCTAGCGCGTCAATGACCCAAATATTCTTGTATGGAATTAAAGGCCTTATTAACTAAAAACGTATACAATTATTTTTTAAATAGCGACATATCTTGTAGTTTAAGACAGTTTTCGGTAATTTATTAAAGATCTTTGACGCCATTCCAATCCAAATATACTTTTTTATATAGAAGTGCGGTTTTGTATGGTCCGTTGTTTATTTTTCCCTACGACTACTTTTAAACTTACACCCGTATTCACAAACATCACTATGATCACACAGTGCTCACGAACGCACAGGGTGGTTCAAATCGTCTCATAAACCAAAGGACATTCAAAAAGGACCAATCACAGCTGTATTGAACGCAGTGCGTTTACTCAGTGAAGGATTCCTTAAGTATTGTTTGTGAATACGGGTGTTAGGGAATCGGCTTATGTTATCTAAGTTTACAATTGCCTCGCTAAACCTACACGCTATAAACATATCAGCGCGCTCAGTTTTATCATTTAGAAGCAACATACTACGATGGTACAAGGTAAACAGTGCATGCTATAGGCGGCGTATGAAGTCATTTGTGACATCATTCGAAAGGTCACCTTGTGATCGGTGATGAAATCGCTGATCATCAAGGTCAATGGTGATCAAATCGTAAGTATAATATTCTTAATTAAGTAATGTACATACATCGTCAGTGAATAAGTAAAGATAATTAAAATAAAGATCAGAAATGAACACATTTTGTTTTTTTTCTTAGATGACTCGACCCACACTTATCGGATAACTAGGCCCGCTTTGAAATTAAGAGTGTCGACGGAGCTCCGCTACCGCGGAGCTCCTATTTCTGGGTGGTTTGGCCCTCCGAGCCTTCTGCAAAACTAACATAACCTAAACCTACGTATTTAGGCGGGCTCAGCTAACAGATTAAGTAGGTCAAGTCACCCAGAAAAATGAATACGGTCAACTCAGCCCGCGGGCTAAGAGGTCTGTGGGCTCATTGACCACAAATACTACGGGTGCGCTTCAATCAGTATAAAAACATTTTGCATAATTTCATTTAACTAACCACGAAAAGCATAATGAACGTTTAGCATAAAATCCAATTTTATAATTTTAACTGGCATACGATCGAATAACATAACACTCATTTAGCATAACTGTTATTTTCTTGTTATTATGCATTTCAAGTCAATATCTTCTAACTAGGTTAGATTAGGTTAGAACTGTGACCACATTAATAGTAATGAAATCAGTTAGAAATATTTCTTTTTCTATTTATCTATATATATAAAAGGCAATGTCCCGGGTGACATATCAACGCCCAGCCTAAACCGCTAAAGACACAAATTTGGAATTTTGAGGAGAAGTTGACTTTGTAATGGAGGCGTCGTTTAAGAAGGGATTTTTCGAAATTCAACCCCTAAAGGTGTGAAAGGGGGTTGCAAAGTTTGTATGGAAAAAAATATTTTTATCGTCTAATTTACTTGAAACTTGGTAGAAATGCTCTTCAATGAAAATAATGAGACATGTATTTCAGCGATTACTAAAATTCAACCCCTAGAGGGATGAAAGGGGGCTGCAAAGTTTGTATGGGAAAAAATACTTTTATGGTCAAATTTACTTGAAACTCAGTAGAAATGCTCTTCAATGCAAATAATGAGAGACATATTTCAGCGATTACTAAAATTCAACCCCTAGAGGGATGAAAGGGGGTTGCAAAGTGTTTATAGATAAAATATTTTTATGATCAAATTTACTTGAAACTTGGTAGGAATACTCTTAAATGCAAATTATGAGACACATATTTCAGAGATTACTAAAATTCAACCCCTAGAGGGATGAAAGAGGGCTGCAAAGTTTGTATGGGAAAAAATACTTTTATCTATATATATAAAAGGCAATGTCCCGGGTGACATATCAACGCCCAGCCTAAACCGCTAAAGATACAAATTTGGAATTTTGAGGGGAAGTTGACTTTGTAATGGAGGCGTCGTTTAAGAAGGGATTTTTCGAAATTCAACCCCTAAAGGTGTGAAAGGGGGTTGCAAAGTTTGTATGGAAAAAAATATTTTTATCGTCTAATTTACTTGAAACTTGGTAGAAATGCTCTTCAATGAAAATAATGAGACACGTATTTCAGCGATTACTAAAATTCAACCCCTAGAGGGATGAAAGGGGGCTGCAAAGTTTGTATGGGAAAAAATACTTTTATGGTCAAATTTACTTGAAACTCAGTAGAAGCCTTCAATGCAAATAATGAGAGACATATTTCAGAGATTACTAAAATTCAACCCCTAGAGGGATGAAAGAGGGCTGCAAAGTTTGTATGGGAAAAAATACTTTTATGGTCAAATTTACTTGAAACTCGGTAGAAATACTTTTAAATGCAAATTATGAGACACGTATTTCAGCGATTACTAAAATTCAACCCCTAGAGGGATGAAAGGGGTCTGCAAAGTTTGTATGGGAAAAAATACTTTTATGGTCAAATTTACTTGAAACTCAGTAGAAATGCTCTTCAATGCAAATAATGAGAGACATATTTCAGCGATTACTAAAATTCAACCCCTAGAGGGATGAAAGGGGGTTGCAAAGTGTTTATAGATAAAATATTTTTATGATCAAATTTACTTGAAACTTGGTATTAATACTCTTAAATGCAAATAATGAGACACATATTTCAGAGATTACTAAAATTCAACCCCTAGAGGGATGAAAGAGGGCTGCAAAGTTTGTATGGGAAAAAATACTTTTATGGTCAAATTTACTTGAAACTCGGTAGAAATACTTTTAAATGCAAATTATGAGACACGTATTTCAGCGATTACTAAAATTCAACCCCTAGAGGGATGAAAGGGGTCTGCAAAGTTTGTATGGGAAAAAATACTTTTATGGTCAAATTTACTTGAAACTCAGTAGAAATGCTCTTCAATGCAAATAATGAGAGACATATTTCAGCGATTACTAAAATTCAACCCCTAGAGGGATGAAAGGGGGTTGCAAAGTGTTTATAGATAAAATATTTTTATGATCAAATTTACTTGAAACTTGGTATTAATACTCTTAAATGCAAATAATGGACACGTATTTCAGCGATTACTAAAATTCAACCCCTAGAGGGATGAAAGGGGGCTGCAAAGTTTGTATGGGAAAAAATACTTTTATGGTCAAATTTACTTGAAACTCGGTAGCAATACTCTTCAATGCAAATAATGAGACAAATATTTCAGCGATTACTAAAATTCAACCCCTAGAGGGATGAAAAGGAGTTGCAAAGTGTGTATAGATAAAATGTTTTTATGATCAAATTTACTTGAAACTAGGTAGGAATGCTCTTCAATGCACGCATTTCAACGATTTCTGCAGTGAAAACAATGAGTCACGTGATAACTAAAATTCAAACCCTTGGGGGATGAAAGGGGGTTGCAAAGTTTCTACAGGAACGAATACTTTTATGTTCTGATTTACTTGAAACTTGGTAGAAATGCTCGATTCAGGAAAAACTACCTCTAAGGAGGTAAAACGGGGGGGGGGGGTATGGTATATTTTTGAAGTGAGAAACGTGGATAAAAGGTGGTAATAGTGGGTTAAGAGCAAATCCAAGAAAATTTGGGATCTAAGACTACTGACTGTAAAGTTTGTATCGAAATTATGTAATATTCAAAGTTACATACCTTCAAGATATGAAAATGGGTATTATTATTTAATTACATACAGAAAATATTCAGCTTCAATGTTTTTCGGAAATCTTCTGCTAAGTGGGTTAATTGTTTGTATAGAAATGTGGCAAATTTATCTAGAATCGTATAAAAAAACGTAATGGTGAAAGAGAGGCAGTGAATTTATTTTGTATGTAAATTTTGTTGTTTTAAAGGTTAGCGCCATAAAATTAAAGTTGTTTATGTGGACTGCTTACTTAAAATTCACGCTCTAGACTTTTTTTTTAAAAGCCTAAGAAGGTGATGTAAACTATAACTGTACTTTCAACAGAAGTTCTGACTCTCCGCAGACGAAGTCGCGGGCGGAAAGCTAGTCAAAATTATAGTTTTTGAAATTACGTATTTCGTTTTATGCATCATGACTATTATATCGATGGTTTATTATGCAGATTGAAATTATGCAATTAGTGTTATGCAAAATGATCACTAGACCATTTGTTTTTATGCTAAACATTACACACCCCAAATACTACAGCCCCGGGCTTAGTATGACTGGTATATATCGCAGCATCACTCTCGTTCCTGTTTATGTCAGACGTGACGGATGCCTTATCCAAACTTTGTCATGCGATAAACGCAGCCATATTAGGGCCCCTGTTGTTTATAAAGTTCCATGAATATATTTCCTATAATCTTCTATATATATAAAAGGCTAAACTGACTGACTGATGTATCAACGCACAGCCGAAACTACTGTACCTAGAAACTTGAAATTTGGTACAGGGGTTCCTTTCATGATGTAAGTGAGCACTAAGAAAGGATTTTCCGAAAATCGACCCCAACGGGAAGAAATGGGGGGAGAAGCGGGAAACTAATTCTACGCATACGAAGTCGCGGGCGTCCTCTAGTATTAATATAAATAAATGACACCAATTGACCTAGTCGCAAACTAAGCTCTAGGCTTGTACTATGCTATATGGGTACTAGACAACGATATAAATACTTATATAGAGAAATACATACTTAAATATATAGAAAACATCCAAGACCCAGGAAAAACTCGCGCTTATTACACATATATTTGCCTATACCTGGAATCGAACCCAGGACCGCTAGCTTCGAAGGCAGCGTCATTCTAGGCTAAATGCATTGTCGAATATTAATATTATTTCACGCTGCGATCTTAGCTCATCTTGCATCTTAATTCTGTCAAGTGATTAAGAACTATCATAATGTCAACAATGTCAATGTAAAAACAAGATGGGTTAGAAAAGGTGGAATAGTCCCTGGACTTTTTATGGCAAATATTTTTATATGCAAAGTCGACTCTGATGTCCGTATACATTCTCAATCTCAAGTAGGGTTACCATCCGTCCGGATTAGTCCGGACATGTCCGGACTTTTAGACTCGTGACTAAAAAGTCCGGACTTTTATCGAAATGGCAGGCTTTTCAAGTTGCTAAATCCCCCTTCCCCTTCCCCCCCCTTCTCAAGACAATCTTACGATTACAGTTAAATGAGACCTACGCAGGCGAAGTTGTACTGGAAAGTATGTATCTTCTATATATATAAAAGGCTAAACTGACTGACTGACATATCAACGCACAGCCGAAACTACTGTACCTAGAAACTTGAAATTTGCTACATGGGTTCCTTTCATGATGTGAGTGAGCACTAAGAAAGGAAAGGGGAGGGGAAAGAAATGGGGGGGGAGTAGCGGGAAACTAATTCTACGCGTACGAAGTCGCGGGCGTCCTCTAGTATTTAATAATAATCGTAGAATGTTATAATATTGTAGTGAGTCAGAAATCTGAATAATATTTACTTTTCTCGTTTACATAGCTATTTCTCAATAGCTTGCGAGATTTGCCGTTTCGCTCGATGTGACGACCTATAGGAATGTTACTTGTATTAAAATTAAAAAGCAATAGGTACTTACATTCAAAACCAGACGGAAAAAAACCAGGAAATTTAATGGCGACCCCTTCTAAATTGACCTAGTCCCAAACTAAGGTCTAGGCTTGTACTATGGGTATCTATTAGGTAACGATAAACATTCTTATATAGATAGACTAAAGGACACCCGCGACTTCGTACGCGTAGAATTAGTTTCCCGCTACTCCCCGCATTTCTTCCCGTTGGGGGTCGATTTACGGAAAATCCTTTCTTAGTGCTCACTTACATCATGAAAGGAACCCCTGTACCAAATTTCAAGTTTCTAGGTACAGTAGTTTCGGCTGTGCGTTGATATATATAATTCAGTCAGGTTTGCCTTTTATATATATAGATAAATACATACTTGAATACATAGAAAACATCCAAGACTCAGGAACAAATATTTGCGCTCATCACACAAATATAGGTATTTGCCTTGACCTGGAGTCGAACCCTAGGACGTAGATTTCCCGTTCAGAAATCCGTACTGGAGCTCTACTTTGAAATTCGTAGTTCGAACTTCGGATCGCCCCGTCACTTTCTTCCGAATAAGTTACGCGTCAAGAGCATAAGGGATAGCAATAAACGAAGTTTGAATTACGGATTTCAAAGTAGAGCTCCAGTCCACAATTCAGGTTTAATCAGTTCAAACTTATCGAGAACTTTTGTAATGCGCTCGTACATAACATTCTCAAAGATTTTTGAAAGTACTGGTATCAGAGAGATTGGTCTATAATATCTATAATAGACAAGTACTAAGCATTAGCTACTAACCCCGTGTACGTTTAGCATTATTCTACACGTGCAGTCTGTGGTCTGTGGGTAAGATTTACGCAAAGAACATATAATGCGTTAAGGGTCCAGTATAACAACATACTCAGGCTGCTGTTGCGGCTGCCGAAGCACTGTAGTGCGTCAGGTATGTTCGCGGAGGCGCACACTGATGACTTTTTTGCCATTAGAAGAAAAAGGATAGTGTCACTGATGAGTCGGGTGCGCGGCAGCAGCAACAGCCTCCTGAGGGTCTGGGCTGAAGGACTGGACTGCCCGCTTACCAATTACTGGGTCCAAGTTGCCATCGGGAGGAGCAAATAAAATACATTATTTATTATGTTTGCTCCTACGAAGTCAACTCTTACTTGTAATTTTTAATCTTTATTTAATTTTTATCTTTTTGTGTTACTAATATAGGTTAAAGCCTCATTGTATTAACATTCTATGGATCAACGTCGGTCTGAAATAAAACGTTTTTATTTTTATTTTATTTATTATGTGACCGTGTGGTGCCGGGTTTAGAATGTTGCCACTCCATGTCTTCCCGTGGATGTCGTAAGAGACGACTAAGGGACTTAAGGCTGTGTAGTGCTGTTAGGCGATGGGTTTGCAACCTGTCACTAATACACTGGATAACATCTTAGCCTGGTTGTGCAAAATGTGGTCACAGAATTATCAACAAGTTTTTGGAGTTGTTGGTGAGTCTGTGGCTCTGCCTACCCCACTCTGGGAATGAAGGCGTGAGTTTATGTATGTATGTATGTATTTATTATGTGCTTGGTAAGCTCTGCCAGCGCGCGCGCATGTCAAGGTCGCGCCATCTAGGGTCAGACGGCGTCAGTCGATCGGCGCGTAACGACTAACGACCCGGCTAATTCAGTTATCGATTGTGCTCGGTGTCGTATAAAAACTGTGGAAGAAGGCACGCGCCGAGCAGATATGACTTGTATTTCTGGGTTTATTGTACATTAAATAAAAGGCCACAGAGAAATGTGGACTAAAAGAAGATGTAAAATCGCCGTCAATAGAACTTGCAAAAGATGTAAACAAAACCAAACGAACCGATTCACCATGATTACTCGATAATCACGTACTTTTAAAGATCAAGTGAGGTCTTTGCAATGATTTATACGCTAGACCATTATTACCATATTAAGTTTAAGATGAAATAACTATTCATTACGTTTGTGTCGCTACGGCACAATTAATGATCTGATCCGTCGTTCGCTTGCCACTGCCTCTGTACCAGCTGTCCTGGAACCAGCAGGTTTACATAGAGACGATGGCAAGCGACCAGACGGAGCTACATTGGTGCCGTGGAAACTGGGTAGGGCACTGGTGTGGGACGCGACGTGTGTTGACACATTCGCCCTGTCCCACGTCCAGTCAACCCGTAATCGGGCCTGACTTAAGTACCTGAAACTGACTGAGTTTCAGGTACTTAAGAGTCAGCCCTTTTCCTGACTGAGTTTTTTTAAAGGTGTATAAGTATGTACTAGGCAGATAAGACGTCAGTCCTGACACATTGTGCGACCATGAAGTTTCTCACTATTGACATTGTTGACAGCAGTAAAACAATGCCAAACTTATTTGTTGCGTGTGAAGGAACAGTAATAAATAACAGCATTGCTTGACTGCTGTCAACATTATCCATATTCAAAAACTTTATGGTTGTGCAATGTGACAGGAGTGACTTCTTATCGGCCAAGCACTATAATCTCAGTTAACTTTAATTAAAAAGCCCACTTTAAAAATCAATAATGATGTTGGTGTCCCGTATTATTATTTTAAAACAAAACTAGCCTATGTGAGTGTCCCACTTCTGGGCAAAGGCCTCTCTCCTTGATCTCCATGAGTCCCTGTTAGGTGCCTCTTCCGGCCAGTTGCTGAGGAATGCGGCCAAGTCGTCCCGCCATCTCCGTCTAGAACTGCCCCGTCTACGTCGCCCATTTTGCGGCACCCACTTGGTGGCCACGCTAGCCCACCGGTCCGGGTGCATGCGGCAGACGTGACCGCTCAATCCCACTTGAGCCTGGCGGTTTTTTTCACTTACGTCAGCTATGCGTGTTTTGGAGCGCAGTGTGGTGTTTCGGATTGCGATTGTCCTTTTGACACCTAACATACTGCGCTCCATGCCTCGTTTGCAAACCTTCAATTTGGACTTTTGACTCTCAGTGAGTGACCATGTTTGGGCACCGTAGTTTAGGACAGGTATTAAATAAATAAATAAATATCATTTAATTACACTACATTTAAACTACCTACTCGAAATAAAAAGGACGGCCGTTAACTTTTTAAAAGAGTTTATTTCGTCTGCAAACTTTAATTGTCAATTTAAAATTTTGACACATTTCAAATTTAACGCCCAAGCTCAAATTGGACCCTTTGTTTACATTCCATGCGCACAATTTTTTTACAACCTCGCAGGTTTAATAGTAACGCGACCCAGCATATTGTTCCTGAGCCATTGTTCAAGACCTCATTTAAAAAAAAAGAACAAAACCGTTCCAATTCAAAAATGGAAACAAAAGACGCTGTTGCGTCACCCGATTAAAGCTATGCTTTTTAACCGACTTCAAAAAAGGAGGAGGTTCTCAATTCGAATGTATGTTTTTTTTTTTTTTTTTTTTAATGTTTGTTACCTCAGAACTTTCGACTGGGTGAACCGATTTTGAAGATTCTTTTTTTGTTTGAAAGCTGGTGCTTCCCATTTGGTCCCATTCTTATCATAATGAAGATTTGATGATGGAGTCCATGAGGAATCGACGGAACTCTTCAAAATTTATAGGCACACCTATAGCGATTTTGGTATTTTTCATTGTAACTCGTGTATTTGCTCTTGGAAAACACTATTTGGTAAAGTGGAACTGATGATGAAAACCACAGATGGCCACCGGAACTCCTAAACGGTATATATTTCAAGGGTGGCGACAAGATATTTCGATTAAAATAGTTGAGCGACTATGACGAAGCATATGTATGTTTAAGTATTTGACTATGACTTTCCCACGGCGTTGCTTGCGGCGAGAATGAATTTCAATGTTCTATAGTTTCTTATTAATTCTTATTAATTAAAGTGGGACTACATAACATAACAGTATAATTATGATCACTAAAAAGTATAAAATAAAATAAAAGTTTAAAAAAACAAAAAAACCGCCTTCAAAAAGCAAAAAATAACTTCATTTAAAATTGGTAGGTAATAGGTCAGTCCAACTGAAGTCGGCGTCCAACAATATTTTAACCAAAAGCAGACTTCAGTTGGACTGACCTATTACCTACCAATTTTAAATGAAGTTATTTTTTGCTTTTTGAAGGCGGTTTTTTTGTTTTTTTAAACTTTTATTTTTTTATTTTGCGGACGCGGAAATAACCATAGACTTTAAACTGTGTGGGATAAAGTTGAAGTTTTATCTGTGGTTTTATGGTGAAGCTAATTTAGTGGTTTGTTAAAGTGGTGTGGAGATACTAAGTGATCTCATCGTTAGTGTATGTTGGAAATGCGAAGAGTTTCTAAGACAAGGGTTACACGATCAGTTTGGCGTCAGTTCAGTCCGTGCTCGAAAGGGACGCAGTTATATTAACATAATAGCTACGTCCCCCTCGATCATGATTGAACTGACGCCAGACTGATGAAATACTGAGCGTGTAACCGATGTCTAAGGTTTGCTATGAAATTAAGGAAATACTCGTACTAGCATTGCCGCGGGGCAGAATACTAGTCTGCTGATAAATAACATACCGTCGACTTGCTAAGAAGAAGTAGGAAATACTCATGGACAAACAAACTGCATTTTACGAACAACATTCAAAACAAATTGAGGTAGTTTATGGATGCGTCAGTGTAGGTACCTATATTAAGTTAAGTTACACTTTTTATTAGGTTTTTTGGGTAGGCAAAGGTATCAAAGCCCATACAGCCTTTAGTAAAAAAAAAACATTAAACGTCGCCAGTTGCATGAAGTTCATTATTCGTGCCATCAATTTTTTTTTATTGGTTTGGTTCCTAGAATATTTGATTACTTCCCTCGATTTCTCCAATAACGTTTTTGCAATGGGACCAACTAGTAAATCATCATCATCATCATCATCATGTCAGCCGAAAGACGTCCACTGCGAGACATAGGCCTCCCCCAAGGCTCTCCACTCAGATCGGTCTTGTGCTTTTCGCATCAACCGCGTTCCTCCGCGTTCCCGCGATTTTTACAAGGTCGTCACTCCATCTTGTTGGAGGCCTACCTACAGCTCGTCTCCCGATCCGCGGACGCCACTCAAGAACCTTCTGACCCCATCGGCCATCAGTCCTGCGAGCAATATGCCCGCCCACTGCCACTTAAGTTTAGCTTTTCTTCGGGCTAGAAAATAAACCCACACAAACAAAAAAAAAATTTCAGCGGTCTTTGAGTTATCAAAATTCAAAATATTTATTCAGTAAATTTGCCACATGAGGGCTCTTTTACACGTCGGTAATATGGAGTGAATCTACTAGCGCTTCGGACAAGACCATCAGTACGGAGAAGAAGCGCCGCAAGAAACTCCAGCAGAAGGTCGGTGAACATACATAAAAAAAACCCGATGAATTGAGTACCTCCTCCATTTTTTGAAGTCGGTTACAAATGTCTCCGAGTGCCGCGGAAAGAGTATTAAACTTCGCGATGTAGTTTTTAGCCAAGTGCTGGTAATGCACTTTTGCATTGTAAATATCGTTCTACTTCTGTAACCGTACATACCTATAACAGATTGATAAATAATTATACCGCAGTCACAAAGTTATTTTAGTACAAAAATTAATTATAAAATTAATCCAGGATGTGCTAAGGAAAACCGAATGAATATTTGCGGCTATCACAAAACGTTTCCTGTTTTGCCATATTGACTTATTAACCTAATTAAATAATAATATTACCCTTATTTAAACGCGGGTTTTCCATGTTTTAACGTTTTGAACATGGATATAGATGATGGAACATGCCGCACGGCGGTTGGCTTACGTCAACCGCATGCCACCGTAACGGGGGCCTGCGGGTGATAGATTGGGAGAGTTACGCTCGCTCGGTCTTTATAGGGAGCGCTCCGATCTCGGTCAATCAGTCGGAATCCTGATTTTACCAAATCATCATTTGGCAAACAATGTCATTTTACAAACTTTCATTTCGCAAAAAAAATATTATGCTTAAACCATTACATATTACATAGGCTATATGGGCTTGTTAAATAAGTTAGGTTAGGTTAGACTTGACCACAAAAAATATAAAATGATGTGCTAGGAAATACATCTTTGCGAAATGAAAGTTTGTATATGACATTGTTTGTCAAATGATGATTTGGTCAATCGGTCTACATTAGTATCTATCGGTCTACATTAGATACTATTAGATATTAATCGGTCTACATTAGTAATCTACATTAGTCGGTCAATCGGTCAAAGGAACTAGTTCGGTCTTTTAGTTCCTTTAGTTCCTTTAGCACCGGAGCAAATTTTGAGATCTGAGCAGGACACGCTTTGATATAGGTACTATTTGTCTCGTTCACATTGAGCGCCGTGCCGTGTTCTCTTTACTCGTTCGCTCAGTTTCGCTCATACATTCAACAATTGCTACTGACCTAAAGTACCGAAGACCGATTAAGATCGTTTACGAAGAACTATAGTCCTTTCGGTTCATTCCTTTTAGTTCTTAGTTCCTGACCGGCTCAAGCCTAATCGGAAGGATTATCACCTGCAGTAAGAGGTACCTGAGCTGGAAGGTTACTGTGTTCCAGGGTGCCTTCAGTAGAGTAGGCGAGGGGCCTAGTAAAGGCCCCAGCCTGAAGGCGAGCTCACAGGGAAACCGCTATTGGGGGGCTACGTTTTGGCGCTATAGCGGTCCCGAAGGCCCGGGCAAATCGGACATATCCCGTCCTGGCCCCCAGCGGGGCGGGTATGCTTAGGCATTTCCCCCGGGTCAGAAAAAAAAAGGTGATGGAACATGCAACACTTGATTATTTAAGCTGGTCATTAACGGACGCGCCGTTTGTATCGGCGACAGATGGAGAGCATACAACTGGATGGGCGTAATATTTTGACCACATTCACGCGCACGGAATATAAAAAACAGTGGAAGTGGCATGAGCTTCGCTTAGTATAAGACCAGTTGTCGCCAATACTCAAACTATCATAAAAACAACACGCCACCGTGGAAAATCTTTTTGGTGCGGCTATCATTTTTACATTCCAAAATAGCACAATAAGGCATGCTTCTGGATTTATTTACTATTTTAGAAATATCGAAATATTGAAATATCGAAATAAGCGATCGCGGCAAAAGTATGGAAGGTTATGCGGAACTCCGCATAACCGTGCCACACGTTACACGCCCACATGACACTTCTACTGTTTTTTCTGTTCTGTGTTCACGCGCCACATCTTTACGTTCCGTTCTTTTAGTATCCGCTTCTTTACGTTCTATCTAGGTGGTCGTGTGTTGTTAGAAACTGACGGCCAGGGAACGCATTCACGTTGATGCCATTTAGCTTGGCGCGGTGGCGTGGCGTGTAAACTACGACATTTACGATAGTTCCATTCGGATTGCGCGTTGGCGCGTCGCGCTGGCTTTCCGTCTATTTGGAAATCCTACGGACCACGCCAAGTACTTTTAAACGCTACAGTTTTGACATTTACGGATAGATTATGTCGCGGCGCTGCTCCATTCGGCTTGTTAGAGCGGTCGTGAATGCCCAGCAGCTTTATCAATTTTATTATTTTACAGAATACCTATAACTTGTTTGTTTTGCATCAATCAATTTATGACCGTTGGTCTTTGATTGAATGAGTTAAGTAAATAACACTGGTGATATCACCCTACTTATCTGCTATTGAGGAAAACAAAGTAAACTATCATGTTATATGTATCTTTGGTCGTCTTTAAATCCGCCATTTGTACCTACTTTGTGCACCAATTATCTTCTAGGCGACGACGAACGTCATCCGCCATATGAGTTATCTTCAAAAACAAATATTTGTAGAAGGCCAAGGTGAGAGATTAATGCCGCGGCACAACCTGGATTCATGACATTCAGGACGTTCTGATTCATTAAAAAGTTACATGAATCAAGTCAAGTGCGAGTCGGACTCGCGCACCTAGAGTTTCGTACCAGTAGGTAGGTATTATTTTAGCGCGAGCCAAACTTGCAAACGCTAGTGGTTCTTCAGGGTTTTTCATGTGTGAGGACAAAAAAAAAAGGTAAGTATATTTATTACACAAAAAAAAATACTCTGTAAGATTTTACAGAAAAAAGTATTAAAATGTCGGCACCTGTCTAACCAAACTCCCATCTCTATCACCGTCCACTTCCATCTTGTTCAAGTTGACCTAGCTCCCAACTAAGCTCTAGGCTTGTACTATTTGTACTAGACAACGATAAACATGCTTATATAGAGAAATTCATACTTAAATACATAGAAAACATCCAAGACTCAGAAACAAATACTCGCGCTCATCACACAAATATCTGCCTGGATTTAAATCCGGAACTAAATATCAAAGGACGATCTCACACAAATTGACCTAGTCCCAAACTGAGCTCTAGGCTAGGCAACCATATACATACTTATATAGAGAAATAAATACTTAAATAAATAGAAAACTAATAGACTAGTGTCGTCAAAATAATCAGACTACCTAAAGACACCTTTTCGCCAACATTTTAAATTAAAAAAAAACCCGACGCTGACTAACCGTAATTAAAACTGAAACATAACCATAATCTTATTATAGTTATTATACGTGCCCAGCGCGCAGGCGCGCACGTGTCCAATCAGGGGCATTCCACCAAAACAACATGGCGTCCTAAACAACTCTTTTTACTTTATCCTTCTGCTAGACAAAGACATCCATTCTGCCATTCGTCCCTAAAGTGCTACCACCGCTTTGAAATAAGACCGTCACCCCACCATCTTCTTTGCGGTCTGCCTCCGTTAGCTTAGCACGGCTTTACATAATATGTGAAACAAAGTCGCTTCCCGTCGTCTGTCCCTCAGTCTGCTTAGGTCTTTTAAAGTACGCAACGGATTGTATTGTAATGCGGATTTCATCAATAGATAGAATTGAAATTGACATTTTCTAGAGTGACTCAGAGGAAGGTGTTTATGAATAATCCTACTAATATTGTAAATGCGAAAGCTATACTCCTTCAGGCAGCAACGGCTGGACGAAATTGGATGAAATTTGGAATGGCGATAGCTTATACCCTGGATTAACACATAGGCTACTTTTCATCCCGGATATTTTAAAAGTTCCCGAGGGAATAACGATAGCGAACGAAGTCGCGGGCAGAGCTAGTGTACCTACCTATTATATATTATGGAATATGTACGGGTCGCTATAGTATTAGATATATTAATATACTAGCGACTCGCCCTCGCTTCACTTCGGTTTATGTAAGATTTCGGTAACAACCGTACATGAATCATAATTTATTGTACATGTTTAGGTACCTTCCTCTTGACTCACTCTATCTATTGATGAAAACACACGGCGCACGACCCGCTCCCGCCCGCTGTGTGAATTGCGCTTTGTCGCCTCTTACGACATCAACTCAATTTCCAGTTCCACGCTAACCCGGCAACCACACGGGCTATAAGATCTTGATAGTTTCCTGTACCTCTCATTATAAACCAGCCTCACGTGCCTTACATAACGCGTATTGTTTGAGTAAAGCGCGAAATCAATTGTTTAAACTGAAACGGTTTGCGTAACCGTTATATGAATATGCTCATACTTTATGTAGTTATAGCATTTTTTATGGTATGAAGGCAAACCACACGGGCAAAGTATAAATACAGGGTATTCCAGAAACCGACGTCAACCTGCCCAGGGCTGATAGAGCAGCTAAAAACCTATCGATTTAAATTAGAATCATTACGAACCAGCAAAGTTTTTAAACATATTTGCCCGTTTTTCTATAGTATATTTTTTAAGTAATCACATAAAGTTTGTTTCTCCATACTAGGTGTCCCCAGTGTTTGCTTTTAACTTTGTATGGAAAAAACAACTTTATGTGATTACTTAAAAAAGTTACTTAACAAAAAAACGGGCAACTAGGTTTAAAAACTTCGCTGATTCGTAATGATTCTAATTATGTAAGATACCACTGAATAACTAATGAAATAAAACATGAAATTAATGATTTTTCGTGACATGGACATAAGGGAAAATTACAAAAATTCAGATTTAAATGATCAATATCTCCGAAACTAGCAAAAATCGCTGAATATACATAGGGGTTAAATCGATAACTTTTTAGCTGCTCTATCAGCCCTAGAGGGGTTGACGTCGGTTTCTGGGACACCCTGTATAATAAAAGTAGGTCGTCTCCGGCCCTTTTACGAACTTTAACTTTAACGGACAGTTAACCCGAAAGTTTCAAGAGCTAGCGCCGTACATAAATGCCTTACTGATATGCAAACGCCATCTATGACCACATTTACCATCTGCACGTTACTTTCATATTTATATTTTTTTAAAGTCATTAGCGTTTGTGAAATTAAGGAAGGGAAACGAGAATACAAACCTCCAGTTTTTTTCCATTTCCTAACTTTACAAGACTTACAAGCATAATTCTGGACAAATTGGCTTATTTCCTGCTATTCGTAGGTATACCTATTTCCTGTCGCTACGATTTTTTCCTGCAATATACTAACGTGTTAACTTCACCAGACTTAATTTCCTTTCGTTGGTACGGAAGCAGTCGATTTAAGTAGTCGATTACTGTTACTTGGGAGTTAGCTAGCACATGGTAAGTTTTTGCAGCGATTCAGGCCTAGAATGGCGGTAAAAGCAATATAGTTTTTGATCTGTTATTTACTTGTCAGTAATGGCGGCCGCAGTTAAAATCCATACCATACTGACTTATATATCAACGTACAGCCAAAAATACTGTACCTAGAAACTTGAAATTTGGTACAGGATTTTCAAAAGGATTTTCCGAAAATCGACCCCAACGGGAAGAAATGGGGGGAGTAGCGGGAAACTAATTCTACGCGTACGAAGTCGCGCGCGTCCTCTAGTCACTGATAAACCACCAAGGCTTCCTTGCCGTATTGCATAGAGCCAGGATGCAACACCTTTCGAAGTCAGCGATGAAGTCATCGGTGCAGTAATGTCTGCAACTGTCGTTCTAGGAAATCGCCGTCGTAAATTGTTTAAATATAGCTTGTGAGTATTTGTCCTTATGTTACTTTTAAAACTAATCTTTAGGTATTTGTTTTAGGAAAAGTTATAGTTTTAATGCATGAAGAAAGAACGAGCACGCAGGCCACCATCGCCTCTATTCCAGGCGGTAAAATTCGAGTCGCGTTTGAACTGTTATGGTAATTTTTAGGGTTCCGTACTTCAAAAGAAAAAAAACGGAACCCTTATAGGATCACTTTGTTGTTCGTCTGTCCGTCTGTCCGTGTGTCAAGACCCTTTATCTCGAGAACGCGTGGAGGTATCGAGTTCAAATTTAAACCATATACTCAAATCTACAATCCCTTGAAACTGTGAAAAAATCGAACTTTGCATTTACGTAAAAAAAAGATACGACCGTTTATGTCGCAAAAAACGTATATTTCGACACTCTCGAGGGAATCCAAATGTATAGGGTATTTCCCATTGACCTAGAACTATGAAATTTGGCAAGTAACACCGTCTTTTACTACAAGTATAGGAAAAAATCTGAAATCTGTACATTTTTAGTTAAATCACAAAAAAAACAGGGCCTTTATGCAAAGAACGGCGGCGGTGCAAATTTTGAATTGAGTTGACGTGTCATGTGCGGAACCCTCGGTGGGCGAGTCCGACTCGCCTTGTCCGGTTCGGCCGCCATTACTGTCAAGTAAATAAGAGCTATCAAAACGTTGACAGTACGATAAAGACGATAACACGTCAAAGTCAATATGATTTTTAGGTTTCCTTACCAAAATGGTAAAAAAGGACACAGCAGCAAATTAAAGTGGTTTGGTCATGTGAAAGGGCTTAATCTGCACATTTCAAAACTATTTTTATTTTCTGTGATGTACTTTTTTATTTATAGCCAAAAATTTACAAAAAATTACCGCCCCGTCCCCCCTCTTATCCCCTTATCTTAAAAAGTTCTTGTCATTTTTTTTTACCTTTTAAGCAACTTTGAATCAACACTAAATTTGTCCTAAATCAGAGGCGAACGACGCCGCGTGCATAACTAGTTTAAGTAAGTAATAATAAGTGAAGCTATTTTTACCGCCCCGCCTGTTCAGCACGTGTTGCGGGCACATGGCTAACTTGACGAAAAACAACTTAAAAGACGACGGTTCCGTAGGTTATTCGCGATTTAGTTAACTAGTGACTCGCCCCGGCTTCACACGGGTAAAATCACATACAATAACAGCATGGCAAGTGGATATATGAGGTGGTAAATGGGAATGTTGGAAGAGGGCGGCCAAGGCGAACGTACGGGACGTAGGTATTAAGAATGGGCCAGGTCAGGAGACTCGGGAGTACCCAAAACCGACGCGCGCGCATGAAGAGACTTATGAGTGTGGAGGGTGCGAGGGAAGTTTGTCTGGATCGTAGCTAGTGGAAGGAAGTGGTCTCTGCCTAGCCCTACGGGAAAGAGGCGTGATTGTATGTATGTATGTAAATACAAAAAAAAATACAAAGTGAGTCAACACGCGGTCTTAACGCTCATTAGCGATCTTATCCAGACAAACTTACAAAGAAGAGAAGTTAGGATGTAAAAAAAACCGGGCAAGTTCGAGTCAGACTCTCCCACCGAGGACTGAATGATCTGGGGTGTGAATCTCTCAACAACGACGAACGGATTGACGAACGAGAGAATGTCCAAGCGGCGAGTTTAAGTAGTTCCGTCTGAGCGAACAAAACACATTTTAGCGCGTGTATTCAATTTGGCAGCATGGCTTCACGAACGTATAAGGCTGCCTTGATTGATAATGCACGCGCTAAAATCTGTTTTGTTCGCTCGGACGGGACTACTTAAACTCGCCGCTGCGCTTTCGCTCATTCGCCCCAATAACACCCCTGCATCTAGTATAGTGCATGAAACTTAGTATATATGTATTGTTTGGAGAATGCCATGGATACACCTACGCTTCTTTCCTTAGGGAAACATTTTTAAACTGTCATTCATACGAGTACCGCCTCATTAAAATTCTGGTCGCACGTCTCATATCAAATCAACATACAATATGACCTAAAACGTTTAGTTTCTCTTACATACCCAGTGCCCATACACGAAGGATTGCGAGAAATCCTTCGCTTTCTTTTGCATTAACATGCCATACAACTTGTATGCATGGTTCCTGCATGTCGCTCTAGACCTTATGCACGGTCAAAATACCACAACCGTTTTCCGATGAATTGGTGAAATTACTAACAAAATGCTATCATAGTTCTCAGGGGTCGGCAATGAACTTGCAGTCTTCAGATTGTAATCTTAAGATTGTAGTCTTGGGATTGCACATTCAGACATTTCGATAAAAGTCCGCACTTTTTAGTCACAAAATGGAAACTTTACTCGTTCAGTTACAGTGCTATACTTAGTAAGCGTTTAATATGTAGTTATATTACCTACTCACATTAAGTGTAATAAAAAAAAAACGGGACAATATAAAGAGCTGGACAAAATCTGGACTGGAAGTCTAAAAGTCAGCACATATGGTAATCCAACACACGAGGACAATTGTTCTGTTGAAGTTTTTTCAAGTTTTAACCATATTTTTTCGCGGAAGGAAGTCTCTACGTTGACTTTGTAAAAAGGTAAATCAAACACGTGGAATGTTGGATTATTTCATTTAAAGGAAAATATCGAAAACAACTCTGCTAGATATTTAATTAGTGACAGAAATAACCTGTTATTATGTGAGCAGTTTCCTTTAAACATGTAGCAATGTAAAAATATAGTTCAACAAATCCTTTGCTTTAAGCGAGCAATTCTTTTATAGTAACGACTCTTTTAACGTGTTTCCCTCGGGATCTGTGAAATATTCCGGGATGAAAGTTATCCCATTTTTTAACCCAGTACATGGACTACGTGTGTGCCGAACTTCATTGAAATCCATTCAGCCGTTTACGCGTGATTGATGAACAAACATCCTTATGAACTTTCACATCACACTAATTTTATTACTAATAAATGCCAAAGTTTGAATGGATGAATGTATGTTACTCAATCACGCCAGAAAGGATGAGGATGAAATTTGGCACAGATATCTTCTATATATATAAAAGGCAAACCTGACTGACTTATATATCAAGTAATCAACGCACAGCCGAAACTACTGTACCTAGAAACTTGAAATTTGTTACAGGGGTTCCTTTCATGATGTAAGTGAGCACTAAGAAAGGATTTTCCGAAAACAACCCCCAACGGGAAGAAATGGGGGGAGTAGCGGGAAACTAATTCTACGCGTGCGAAGTCGCGGGCGTCCTCTAGTAGATTATAAGATTTATAAGAGATAAGTAGTAAACGTTAAAAAAAAACATATAAGTACTATTACTATGCAGTTAGCCACCTTTGATATTACGCCAGTATAGCCAATTAAGTCCTCACATTAAGCAATTTATTTATTTAATGTATAAACAAAACTGCAATTGCAACTCATCGATCCACCATCTTGAATCTCGGCGGCTGTTTTCACTGCCGCTGTGACTGCGACCCACTTTCGACGTGCACCGGCGCTCGCGCATGCATTTCCGATGACGTTGATGCGATTTCTTGTGCACATGAGAGTAAATAAAATAACTATTAGATAGATAGATAAAAACCCTGAATATGGTGACCCCTTCGTTCAGAGCTCATAGCTTTGAAACGGCCCGACCGATTTTCATAAAACCTAGCTAAGAACCACAGCTAGAAAACCTGCTTTCAAATGAAAAAAACCGCATCCAAATCGGTTCACCCGTTTAAGAGCTACGACACACACATAGCGGTCAAACTATAATTTCTGTGACTGTAATTTAATGACGTAAAGTTACAGAACTGTATGTAACATTTTTAAAGTTTAAATAAATTATTGGAAGACAACGATAAACTAACTTATACAGGGTGTTCGCGAAAAAAAAACAGCTGTTCCATACAAAGTTTGAGAGCTAAACAGCCGCAGCAGCAGTAGTTTTGAATGTATGGAACAGCTGTTTTTTTTTAGCGATTTGGATGTTGGTCCCATAATAAAAGTTGATGAGTATGACCTACAGAGTTAGCCCCTGAAGTTTGTCCAACCTTCTGCCTAACACCCTGTATGGAGAAATACATACTTAAATACGTTAATCATTGTCTAGTACCCATAGTACAAGCCTAGAGCTTAGTTTGGCTCATTTGTCATTTGATTGTTCATGATATACAAAAGCAACTAAGGTGCAATAACAACAGGGTCACGTATTTAAATTATTAACAAACTGACCTGATATTTTTGATCGTCGCTGTAGATAGCAAAAAAACTGTTATATAATAACAACATTCCGACCAAAATCACTCATCGTCGTTGATAATGCAATACCGCGTATGTAACAAATCAAATAAGTTGCGAAATACACCTTAATGACCTGCAACAAGGTGCATTTTGCTCCTAATTCAATTTGTTACTTTCACGGTATTTCATTATCAACGTCATTTTGGTTTTCGCGCATTTGACGCGGAACGCTTATCAACTGGTAAAGGGCGATTTTAACTTGTTCATGGTTCCGTGTTCATTAAGTTTATTTACTGTGACGAAACGTAAGCTTAGTTGGTCTAGGTCTAATCTAGGCGCGACTACTTCTTCTACTTATAGAATAAAGGTTTCTAAGGGGAACCCTATTTAGACTTAAGTACCTACTAATCATATTGTTAATTAAACTCACCTAGTTAAGAACTAAATACATCTACTAGTTTTGGAAGAGTGAGACCTCCTGATACAGGTACATACATACCTACTAGGAGGCCTCAACCACTTTGTACTTTCCACCTATGTTCTTGACAACGAATAAATGATTTTGATTTGATTTGATTTGATTTGACTACTAAATTCAAATGAAAATGTCCAACAGCTTTGTTGTATTGTACTTGGTTGTATTGCTATCAAAAATGTCAAAAAAAACATCTCTCATTCCTTCTGGTAAAAGCCGCGCATCATGTCCCAAATATGCAAAAATTACAACCGTTTTTTAATTGTCCCCCGGAACGCTAAAAACTTACAATTATCTCTGCTTATGGCGGAAACGAGGATGCGTCACTCGCTAGTCCCGTATCTAGCAACGCCGCGCGCGCACGTGTAACGACCACTTGCAGAAAAAAAAGTATAGTCATTTTTGGCAGTTCTAATTTTTGTCCAAGCCACAGTCGCATTAGCCGCCATAAATAGTTTTGAAAAAGTGTTAAACGTTCGAATTTTGAAAAGAATAAAGTTTTTAAATTTCGAGTGAACCATTCCAAATTCAAATTTTAATCTTCTGCACGACGTTTGTGTTTTTTGTTTTAATTTGTAAATTGTTTGTTAGCAGCCAGTGTTAAAAAGTTGCAATTGCACAAGGTGATATAGTGATTCAAAAGTGAAGTGTTGTCGTGTGTAACGGAACGCGCTTTCGCTGAGCTATACGGATTTCTTTTTTCAAACCCTTTTGGCGTTTTTACAACAGGATCTTAGACGTTAGACTACATGTGTTTAGCACAAAAAATGACCGTTGACTCAACGTCGAGTCATGCTTAAAAATTGGTCGTTACTTTGAAATTTGGAACGTTCGTTTAAGGAGATAGGTAGCTAATGCGTATTTATTATTACTTAAACTATTATGTAAAGTAGGGTAAGTAGTTTAGGAGTACTTATAATATTTGACCTTGAAAAGTGTCATAGGAAACATTGTAAAACAATCGGTTTACTTTGTAGTTATTTATTTACTTAGCTGGTTGGTTATATACATTTTATTCCCTTGTTGGAACTTATATTGTAATTTTAAGGAATAGACTAAAAAAAAAAACTTTTTTCGATTGATTTATATTAAAAAATCATCTGGTTATAGTGTTCTTAGCACCAGAACTTTAGATTTTTGTTTCACTGAACAATATTTTAAAATCTATATATATAAAAGTCAAACCTGACCTGATATATATCAACGCACAGCCGAAACTACTGTACCTAGAAACTTGAAATTTGGTACAGGGGTTCCTTTCATGATGTAAGTGAGCACTAAGAAAGGATTTTCCCAAAATCGACCCCCAACGGGAAGAAATGGGGGGAATAGCGGGAAAATAATTCTACGCGTACGAAGTCGCGGGCGTCCTCTAGTAAACCATATTGCGTTAATATGTTGAAGTCATGTCATGAAAAACAGAATTGTAGAAAAAAAATGTCTATTCCTTTAAATAGTTTTCTCATGATGTATTGCAAAATTTAAGACCATCTTCATTACGTATTAAACTGCATAATGTGCAGACATGCGCACGCGCAAGTAGGCCAGGTAGATGACGTCACGCTCTTATCAAAATGTGAGAGATTATTTGTACCTATCCTGTTATGTGAGAACTCGGTGGACGAGCTCCGATAACTTATCACATATTTGACTGAAATAGAATATAAATTATTACATATTTTTGTTGGAGTTACAAGTTATTACAAACTTTTATTTAACATGCATGGTGCTGTGTGATTGCCGGCTTAGAATAGTGCCACTCCATGTCTTCCCGTGGATGTCGTAAGAAGGTCGTAAGAGGCCACTAAGGGAATAAAGGCTTGTAGTATACTGTTAGGCGATGGGCTTGCAACCTGTCACTAATACGCTGGTAACTTAGCCTGATTGTGCAAAATGTGGTTACAGAATTAACAACAAGTTTTTAGAGTAAAAGGTGAACTTAAAGCCAACCCATGAACAATATGGCTGTAATGCCTGTAATCAACTTACTGATTGAATAACAACTCCGAGATGAAATCAGCCAATGTAACCAAGCAACGATCGAATTGTTATATTAAATGTCATATCGACAAATGATTGGTAACTTCGTGAGTCATTGATGTAACAATTGCCCGTGACCTTGGCGTCATTTCTAGGAAAGCGGATGACACTTCAATGAAGCTCTAGACATTAATTATATTTAATAGAGACGCCATATGCAATGAGAGATCATTAGCACCTAAGTTATTTATAATTACATAGATAATACCAAGGAATGAAGAAGTCAGAGAGAAATGTGGACAAAAAGAAGATGTAGTGACTAAGATTGAAAAGGGCATGCTTCGATGGTTCGGTCATTTGGGAAGGATAGATGAAAGAAGATTGACGAAAGAGATATGCAGAGCGAAAGTGAGTGGAAGGGTCGGAAGGGGCTGCACTAGGCGTACTTTTTCGAATAAAATCGGAGAAATACTGGAAAAGGGCCGAATTTCACGTTCGGCGGCGGTACCCAAATTATGGAATGTCCTAGAATGACGGTAAACGTAGTAGACTTGTAGGAAGTTCTTAATAAATACTGCGTTAGCCGTACTGTCAAATAACGTGCTACACGTTGTACGGTCATAGCCGGTACCGCCGCCGAACGTGTTCCCGAAACCGACATGACTGCATGACTCGATGTATGAATGTGGAAGAAGCGAAAGAGATTTGTCAAGATCGTAGCAGGTGGAAAGAAGTGGTCTCTGCCTACCCCTCTGGGAAACAGGCGTGATTTAATGTAAAATAATAAAAGTATACGAGTATGTATGTAGTGACTAATATTGAAAAGGGCATCCTTCGAGGGTACGGTTATTTGGAAAGCTTCGTAGTATAGGCAGGGTCACTACCAACTAGGCCAACGCGTCGTCGAGCATATAGGGTCCGGTTGGGCTTCCCTGGAATCGAGTTTTTAAAGCTTGGGGTTATTCCCACCTGTTACCACCAACTTGTTACCACTGGTAACAGCTAGGATTTTTTTTCTCATCTTTTACCACTAAAGTACTCGGTGGTAACAACTGGGAATATTTTTCCCATTTGTTACCACTAAAATATTTAGAGATAACTACTGGGGAAAAAAATCCCAGTAGTTAGTGGTAACAGTTGAGAATTTTTATTCCCACTAATTACCACTGGTAAAAGATGAGAAAAAAAATCCCAGCTGTTACCAGTGTTAACAAATTGGTGGTAACAGGTGGGAATAACTCAAAGCTTGCTTTTTTGTCGAATCATAACATAAAGCACCTTATAAATATGATATTTTCTACGATGAAAGAATTCTTGTCGTCGCAGTCGACTCGACACTCGACAGGCCGTCGATGTTAATTTTTCGCGACCCTGGCGAGTTACGGTGAAGTACTTGGTTTAGGTATAATTATTACAATAGAGCCTCAACGCTCTTAGCGACGTCAAGCGTGAGAACATTCCGAAAACATTACAGTTTCGTCATCTATCATCTATATATATAAAAGGCAAACCTGACTGACATATATATC
Source organism: Acleris cristana (assembly GCA_948252455.1). NCBI lineage: Eukaryota > Metazoa > Arthropoda > Insecta > Lepidoptera > Tortricidae > Acleris > Acleris cristana. The sequence continues at coordinate 766,353 of OX411798.1, read as the reverse complement.
AACGCACAGCCGAAACTACTGTACCTAGAAACTTGAAATTTGGTACAGGGGTTCCTTTCATGATGTAAGTGAGCACTAAGAAAGGATTTTCCTAAAATCGACCCCCGACGGGAAGAAATAGGGGGAGTAGCGGGAAACTAATTCTACGCGTACGAAGTCGCGGGCGTCCTCTAGTTAAAAATAATAGGGATTTACTTTTTATGATCAAGATAACCAAAGATATAGGTATCTTCTGACTAATATGATACTACTAGTATCCTACTAGTAGTTCGCCTGAAACAGAGACCTAACGAACCTCCCCCCCTTTGTTTTTAAAAGAAACAAAATAAAACCTTTATTCGTGACAAACAGATATACAAAAAGGATCAAAATATCGACGACGCGCTGGCTTAGTCGGTAGTGACCCTGCCTACGAAGCTAGTGGTCCTGGGTCCAAATCTCGGTAAGGGCAGATATTTGTGTGATTTGTTCCTGAGTCATGGATGTTTTCTATGTATTTAAGTATATATTTCTCTATATAAGTATTTATATCGTTGTCTAGTACCCATAGTACAAGCCTAGAGCTTAGTTTGGGACTAGGTCAATTGGTGTGACATTGTCCCCTGATATTTATTTATATTTTATTTATTGATATGTTGTCACGACATGGTACCAACTCAGCGTTATAAATGCTGGCGTTAAAGCCAGCGCTAGTCTTTCCGTTGGATTTTAAAACGATTTTATCACATCGTAATTTAATTTTTGCGGAATAACCACAAAATAATGAGTAGCCGCGGTCTTCCGAAATGTTGCAACAGACGAAACGGCGAGGTAAATGACACATTACTCGATTAAGTACCGTTTACATTAAAATAACTATATCGTAAATAGTGTTAAACCGGCCAATCGTGTTTCTGCATTTAATGCGTTATTTTTATGAATAAACTGCAGTAAAATATTAGTCAATGTCGACGCATCCTTTCTTTTTATGCAAATAAGTTGGCAGCCTTGTGATAACATCTATTAGTTGTGAAACATATTTTTTCAAGTTTGCAAAATTAATAAAAAACAACTAGCTATTGTCCGCGACTCCGTCCGCGCCGCGTAGAACAACAAAACATAGCATATGTTACTCAGTAATAATGTATAGCGTTATACTGATGAAAGATTTTTAAAATCGGTCCAGTTGTTTTTGAATTTATTTGCATAAATAAACACAAGGATCACAAGGATCCTCCTAGATTGACCCAACTATAGTTTTTATCCCCCCACAAAATAAAGAGGGGTGTTCTACGCTTAACGTGTGTGTATGTCAGTCTGTGCCATCGTAGCTATAAACTCAGGATGGTTCTAAGCTAGGTTTCATAAAATCAGTTGGTCCGTTTCAAAGATATCGGCTCTGATGGCCGCTGTACACATTGGGTCAAGGCGTTGGGCCATGGTATTGGGACTGTTGGGCCAAGCATGTAGAGGAAAACTTTGCTACGCTATTAGCTTGTTTGTAGTTGGCGACCAACAATGGCCGGCCAACCGGTTAGTGTCGGTTTTTCGTGCACACATCAAATGATCTTGTATCACAGCGCCAATGCAGAATGATCGATACGCCAATTTTTAAACGTGATTCGATATTTTGGCCCAATAGCTTGGCTCAACGCATTGGCCCATTGTAAACAGCAGTCATGAAAGAAGCGCCGCTGTATCAGGGGATTTTTATCGATTTCATTGATAAATGTAATCTTAGATAGATAGGTACCTACCAAGTTATAGGTAAATCATATTAAGAAATACGCCTTCCATTTTTTATTAAAACAATAGACGAATCGTGAGCAATTTAACCACGGGATTATACAACGGACCTTCAAAATACCAATTAAAATATTTTTTCGGCTGTTAACGAACAGCCATTGCCACAAAAAACGCTTGTGGCCATAGTCATACGAAACCGTTCGAATTCAAATTCGGAACGCTCAACGAACGTATGATTCCATGTTTAAATTTAAACCCATACAAGGCTCGCGGTCGGGTGACCTTGGTTGTTGTTGCGTGGCGTCAGTTATGGCGGGCAATAAACAGTAGTAATAGTATTTCTTGTTGTAGTTAGATGATGGTTGAGTTTGTATATGCCAGGTTAATATAAAATCTCATAAATAATTTCGTTTTATTTGTTAACCCCGATGCAAATAAAGGAGGTTACAAACTGATATGTCATAGCAGAACAAATAATAAAAAAAATTGGAGGACAATCTCACACAAATTGACCTAGTCTCAAACTGAGCTCTAGGCTTGTAGATACTATGGGAAATAGACAACGATAAACATACTTAGGTATATAGATAGATACATATTGTATAGAAAAAATCAAGACTCATGAGTTCACACAAATATTTGCCCTTTCCGGGATTAGCGGCCTGCACACGTAAAGTTCGGACCGCGGGAAACGCTACGCGCCGTTCCAATCTTCGTTCCGAACCGTACGTGTAAATGCGTACGTGTACGTATAAATGTAATAGTGAAATAGTAAAAAAAATACGGTTCGGAACGAAGATTAGAACGGCGCGTGGCGTTTCCCGCGGTCCGAACTTTACGTGTAAAGGTCGCTATTTGAACCCGGGACCGCTAGCTTCGTAGGCAGGGTCTCTAGCACACTACCAACTAGGTTAACGCTTCGTCTAACCTAAACTTATTCTTGAGGTAGTCTGAGGCCCTACTTTAAAAATCGAAATTCGAAGTTACGTTAGCTCCATCACTTTCTCTCGGTTTAGTCTCGAATGACGAGTGACAGAGATGGAGCTAACGTGAGATCGAACTTCGATTTTCAGAGTAGGGCCTCTGTAGGGTGTCATTCGCGATCCATAATATCGTTTGTCCTAATCGTCATTTGTCCTAATTTATCGTTTGTCCTAAACTGGTTTTCAGACAACTTTTTGAGCTTTCCAAAAATACCTGCGGTTAGGTTAGGTTAGAGTTGTGTTATAACAACACTAGCGGAAGTGGCTTTTAGGACAAACGGTCAATTAGGACAAATGACGATTAGAACAAACGATATTATGGTTTCCAATATAGATCCGCCTATGTACTCGAATTAGGTGTCAGAAATGACTGCTTAGGCCTATTTTCCTTTTAAAGCAATTGATTCATTATTGGCTTCCCCGCTCCCAGTGGAGCCCCGCGCCCTGCTTAGAGGTCGTTCGTCTATGAAAGAGCCTTTGTGGTTCGGCGGCGGATTGAAACAAATCCACGTTGTCTATGGATGTCACAGATGCAAACAGGAATGCATAATAAGCGCGGGAAATCGAAAATATGTGAATGTCACTTGTTTTTGTTTATTAATTTTTTATCTTAGGCCGGATTTACACTTGTAAGTTATTACTGTAAGTTTAGAAACAAAATTATATGCAAGACAGAGATGCAGATATTTGCCACTCACTCTTACCCATAGTTGCGTCTCAGAACTTACAGTACCTAATAACTTACAAGTGTAAATCCAGCCTTAGTGTTTGTTAGCAATTGAGACGTAGCTTTAAATTAGGTGGTCTATAAAAAATAAAGTACCTATACCTATAACTATAACGTCAATAAGAGACGCAGCTCAATGGCTGAAAACAGTTTATCTTTATAATTTATAATTTAAACGACTGGTGATCTTTATACTTAACTAGAGGACGCCCGCGACTTCGTACGCGTAGAATTAGTTTTCCGCTTCTCCCCCCATTTCTTCCCGTTGGGGGTAGATTTTCGGAAAATCCTTTCTTAGTGCTCACTTACATCATGAAAGGAACCCCTGTACCAAATTTCAAGTTTCTAGGTACAGTAGTTTCGGCTGTGCGTTGATATGTCAGTCAGTCAGTTTAGCCTTTTATATATATAGAAGATAGATGATCCAGCGGGGTGTAAACGTTCAGGTTCACTTTGTCCATATTCCCATTTCGTCCACATTCCCATCTCGTCCACATTCCCATTTCGTTTACATTCCCAACAACTAGTGAACAACCGAGTGATAGAATTGATATCGAACATCCCTACAGTCCTAAGTTAGTTGCAGACAAGTTAGGAATGAGGACGAGTTGGGAATGTGCGCTAATTGGGAATGCGGACGAGTTGCGAATGAGGACGAGTTGGGAATGTGGACGCGATAGGAAGTGGACAATTTGGGATTGGTATGTGGACGAGTTGGGAATGTGGCCGAGATGACAATGTGGACGAAATGGGAATATGGACAAGGTGAACCAGCACGACTAGCACATGTTGCCCGCGACTTATTTGTTGCTCGGATCTCCCTCTCTATCTAGTCAGTAACGATAGAGACGCACTCAGCGACAAGCGAGAAAATACAACTTGTGCTACCCGTGCTGAGCGGTGCCGAAATTGACCTTTGACGTTTACTTATTTATTTATCTTTTTTATAAATTGCAAAATTATGTTGTGACTTTATTTTTTATTTTTTTACCGGTTTCCTTTTTTGGGCACCAGCTGTGACATTTTCTGATTGATAATTTACCTACTCGACTGCTAAATAATGCCGTTATGCATAACGTCTATGGGCATTCAATATATAAGCAAATGTAGATTGGAAATAGCTCAGACCCATTGATATGAAAATAGTATTTTTAATAATAAACCACATAAAATATTTCAATAATCTAAACCTGTTATACCGATTTAGCATTAGACGCGGTTTCAAAATAAATTCCAAATCGTTCTTATAATTTAACGTATTTGCATAAATACTCACGAATGCATAATTTTACGACGAAGCAGAAGTGTTCGCGTCGTTGTTTTCCAGCGTCGGTACAAGAAAACCTTTCGTAATGAAAGTACCATAATCGATAGCTAAAATTACAATTGGCGTAAACTAAATTGTACTGTAAAATTGTCCTATAGATACGTCAATTTTCACTTAAACCATCATATGATTTAAGTATAGTAATTTTCGTTACGAAATGAAATAAAATGTATTTTAAGTGAAGCCTTAACTGTCAAAAACGGCCCACCTGATTTATAGCCACATCATCCTAAAAAAAAATGTGTTAAAAAGCAGTGACATACGAACAGACAGATGGACAAGTAAGTCAAAGTTATAACCGTTCCGCTTTCGCGACCCTTTGTCTCGAATGACCTATTTTTCAAAACCGCCCAAACCGGGCCCCAGACAATATCAGTTACTTTTAAATACCGGCCAAGTGCGAGTCGGACTCGCGCACGAAGGGTTCCGTACCATTATCTATACATTAGCAAAAAAACGGCAAATCACGTTTGTTGTATGGGAGCCCCCCTTAAATATTAATTTAATTCTATTTTTAGTATTTGTTGTTACAGCGGCAACAGAAATACATCTTCTGTGAAAATTTCAAGTGTCTAGCTATCACGTTTCATGAGATACAGCCTGGTGACAGACAGACAGACGGACAGTGGAGTCTTAGTAATAAGATCCCGTTTTTACCCTTGGGTACGGAACCCTAAAAAGCATTTCCAGCGCTACAATAGCACAGATAACACAATAGACAACAATTTTATAATCTGTTAGCCGGTTTTAAAGAAATACGCTTAAAAAGATGAGTGATAGGAATAAAATGCCAGTATCATTAAAATTTGTTTAACGTAACAAGTAAATACTAATAATACCTATATTCTAAATACCTTATTTCATAATAGCTGTCATAAAGCCGGTCGCATACCTACCGTAATTGACACTAACGATAACCTAGTTGTGGCTGAATGGCGCACCTTCGCCTCTGAACGAATAACTGGTTTAAAATCTGTTGCCTATGGATTTTGATGTCCGGTTATAGACGAACTTGCTTATTAATTTATGTATGTATCGCAAATATGTTAATTAATTTTGCAGTCTTAGGAAAGATGTCTTGAGATTACAATTAATGTCTATGTAATTCAGAGATTGCGTACCATCAGTTCAATCTATACATATAAAAGGCAAACCTGACTGACTTATATATCAACGCACAGCCGAAACTACTGTACCTAGAACCTTGAAATTTGGTTCAGGGGTTCCTTTCATGATGTAAGTGAGCACTAAGAAAGGATTTTCCGAAAAACGTCCCCCAACGGGAAGAAATGGGGGGAGTAGCGGGAAACTAATAAAATTCTACGCGTACGAAGTTGCGGGCGTCCTCTAGTAGTCAATAAGTACAATTTAGACAATTTGAAAAACCATATAAATTCCGCAAATGATGCACACTATTCAGAATTTCAGATTACCGTAATAGCAGTTTTGCGGTTTAAATGTTTAACTAAAAACTATGCTTGCACGTTTTAGCAAGTTGATACTGTTTTTAGAAAACATTTTAGTATTACGTTCAGAAATAATTTACGCCTCTTTTCCGTAGGGGTAGGCAGACACCACTTCCTTCCATTTGCTACGATCCAGACCAACTTCCCTCGCTTCCTTCACATTCATAAAATAAAATATAAATATTTTAAATTGGCTTTCAGAAAAAAAGACTGTATGCCAAATAATGATTATGCCAAATGATGATTATGCCAAAAAAAAAATGCCTGATGAAATGTTACTTACCCATTTAATTCGTCTCTATTTAATCGTATGGAATAAATTATTACCTATAACCGTGAAGCAATCTCTCAACAACATTATAAACTATAGCAAATCGAAGTACTAAGAATCTCACAAGCGTACTTTCTTTGTTTTTAAGAAAAACACGTACAATAACTGTACGCAATTCCCACCTCAATTACGTACTTATATCAGCTTATATTCGCGCAAACATACGGGAAATTCTTACCGTTCATGCTAAAAAACAGGCGCCGGAAAAAAGATCTCAAGTTTTCTAAAACTGAATTGGATATGCAACCTTATTTGCAGTTATAGAAGATTGAATCTTTAAAGGCTTTAGTTGCATATAGGTTTTTATTAACTTGAAAGATTTGTTTGGTTTCTTTACTATGTAAATAAGAAGTAAATTTGTATGAAGTTTGAACACGTGTAAACAATATTTTATGGTGTTTAAAACGCGTTCTCACTATTAGACTCTCTTGTTATTTGAAAATAGGTGTGATATTAGCATGCACTAGCAAATAGGTACCATCTTAGTTGAAGACGCCATTTTACATTTAAATATGGCGCGAAAACAAGTTACGGTCCGAATTGGAGTGAAGAACATTTTAAACTGAGGCACTCGCAATCACGATCGTTTTCATTTTGAAAATCGAAGGCCTGTCTGCATACAAAATGAAAACAATTGCTCCACTTTAAAGCCGGTTGCGATTGCCAGTGCGTTAGACAATAGCCCGTCAGATCCGAAAAGGAAATTTCCAGACAAAATTCCTGTATTTTCATTAGATTTTATTATATTTTTTTAAATGTTTTTTTTTTTGTGTCGTAAAAATGGTAAAACATACAAGCGTCAAATTTGGTGTGATTATAGTAGAAACCCCAAAGAAAAGCATCGAAAAAGTACAAAAAAATGGTCAAGTGTGAGGTGGGCTCGCGCACGAAGGGTCCGTACCATTATCGAGCAAAGAACGGCAAAAAATCACGTTTGTTTTATGGAAGCCTTAATTATTTTTTTTTACTTAAAATGTCCAAAGTTTAATTTAACTGTCTGGCGTCAGGAAATATTATGTATATATTCTGTGGCCAGGATTTAAAATGATAATAGCGCGTACTTAAAAGCAAAAAGCCTATTCAATATGTTGGTGTTATCTCTTCCCACAGATAACGGCCACTCCTGTGGTCGCTATTGACATTCCAGATATGTCACTTTGTGTTTCAAATCGTAAAATAGTCATAAATACTTGGAGAACTAGTTTTGGACCGAGTCGTCCTTTATTTATTTTAACCTAGTTGTTGCCTGCTTAAACTCGCCGCTTGGACATTCACTCCAGCGTTGTCCTAATTACTAAACGTACTCGAAAGCCACCATTGAATATTTAAAAAAAAACAAAAGAAACAAGTGTAATACGCGCTTATATGTGATGATGTCACGGGAATTATCCTCGATAGTAGTCACAATGATAACTTATTTGACAGATAAAAGTGTTGCCATAGTAAAAATAAAATCTAAATACCTAACACAACGCGAGTTGGAAGCCAGACTTTAGCCCCCATCTATCTTATAATGTAAACACCAGTTCAATAACCTGAGAGGCAAAAACTAATATTTGCCGCAACGTTTGACCGGCTGCATGTTTGCATTCGTTCAAGCATCCAAATCATACATGTTTGTTTGTATGAGAATTAATGTAGCGTCCGTTGAACTCTGCAGTTTTTAGGGTTTCGTACCTAAAGGGTAATAACGGGACCCTATTACTAAGACCCCGCTGTCCGTCTGTCTGTCTGTCACCAGGCTGAATCTCATGAACCGTGGTAGCTAGACAGTTGAAATTTTCACAGATGATGTATTTCTGTTGCCGCTATAACAACATATACTAAAAACAGAATAAAATAAATATTTAAGGGGGCTCCCAAACAACAAACGTAATTTTTTTGCCGTTTTTTGCTCGATGTTTAGAACGACAACAGGTAGACGCTTTAACTATTCACATAATATTTAGTTGTATATTTACTTTAAAATTGAATAGTTAAATTAAAATAAAATAAATTAAGAGTCCGACTGGCACTTGGCCGGTTTTTTGTTAAACGACGTGAGGAATTTACAAAAAAGACATACAAACGCGACAAATTGAGAACCCTTGATGACCGATTTCATTGTATTTTTGTTTGAAGTCGGTTTAAAATAAAAGTATTGATGTTTTTTTGCTCCGGAGGGTTCCGTACCCGAAAGGATTCCACCGAGACCCTATTAATAAGCCTACGCTGTCCGTCCGTCCGTCCGTCTGTCTGTCTGTCTGTCCTAACTTTAAAGAGTTGTATCTTTTGAACCGGAATAGATACCTGTTTTTTTTCTTTAGAATATTGTATTATTACGGTGGATTTACTAACAACAAAAAAAACCGGCCAAGTGCGAGTCGGACTCGCGCACGAAGGGTTCCGTACCATTATCTATACGGCAAAAAGCGACAAAAAAATCACGTTTGTTGTATGGGCTCCACGTAAATATTTATTTTATTTCGTTTTTAGTATTTGTTGTTCGCGGCTACAGAAATACATCATCTGTAAAAATTTCAACTGTCTAGCTATCACGCTTCATGAGATACAGCCTGGTGACAGACAGACGGACAGACGGACAGTGAAGTCTTAGTAATAGAGTCCCGTTTTTACCCTTCGGGTACGGAACCCTAAAAAAGGAAGTGAAATAATTAACGACAACTTTCTCGCAATGTATCTATAGTGCCCGGCGGTTAGGAAGTCAATCCTGACAGCTGTCATCGCAGTACAATTTATAACCTCAAACCCAAGAATAGGTTATAAATTGTACTGCGATGACAGCTGTCAGGATTGACTTCCTAACGGCCGGGCACTATAGTCTAGAGCCATAGCCTTAATTGATGTAGCAACGGTTAAAGCCCTGTCCTGTAATTAACCAGTAACGTAAAGACATGACGCCGGTGGTCGTCAGGGTATTGATTCTCTCAAAAGCAAAGGTGAGCGAAAGGAGGAGTGAAGTCCAAGCGGCGAGTTTAAGTAGTCCCGTCAAAGCGAACAAAACACATTTCAGCGCGTGCATTCAATTTGGCAGCATGGCTTCTCGAACGTATAAGGCTGCCTAATTGAGAATGCACGCGCTAATATGTGTTTTGCTTGCTCTGACGGGACTACTTAAACTCGCCGCTTGGAATTCACTCCTGCATTCGCTCACCTTTGCTTATGAGAGACTCACTAGTCACTACCCAGTCATGGAATTTAATAGTATGCCACTATGGAACCCGGTCATAATGACAGCGGCAAACCACATGAAAGAAATTACGCCAAAATTAATGATTAACGTTATGCGACAGGGTTCTATACTGGCATAACAATTAAAGTCCTTGACTGTACTCATAGTACAAGTTAGAACTTAGTTTGGGACTAGGTCAACCGAACGCTAAATAGACAGACAGACATACAATGCTCCGAGCAAGCCCACGCGGCGCTCGGTCGGTGACCTGCGCGTGCATAAAGCTATATGCGCATTACCGTAATGTCACTGATGCATGCCGGTGCCTAGTTTGGGTCGCATAATTATGGCTGCACTGATTTTTTAACAACCCATGCAATAACTAAATGAAAAGCAAGCTTTAAAAACCCGACTTTTTGTTATTGTTATTAAACCCGTTTATTAATGCTACTATATTCGTATATATTTGAAATGGTCACATTAAGACCTTTCAAATGATACCTTTATTGTAATAATTAGAAGACTTTTTTTTGTTGACATAAATAATTGACATTGTTGTTATTTCAATTTTAACAGTTTAGGTATCCTATGTCACCCGGGATGTCGTAAGGATTCTAAAGATACCACACATATTTAAATCGGCTCAGGCGTTTAGAAGTTATGATGGAATAAAGAATCGTAGGATACATACATACATGAACCCTGAAAACATTACACTCCTTCTTTTGGGCAGTCGTGTAAAAAGAGGAATGCTTTGACGTGTGTGTCGGTGTATCTGTGTGAGGCATCGAAGCTTAGGTTAGATTAGACTTCTAACCATCACGAGATAAACTGAAATCAACACGGATTCAGCAGAAAATAGTTTTCTATCAAATGAAAATTCTGCGAAATAATACGTTCTATAAAAAGAGTGTCTATAAAACAAGGGGTACGGGTAGAATTCGTTTATCGCTATTCCCTCCAGAATTGTTCAGTTTTCCGTGATAAAAAGTATCCCATGTGCTCCACCAGGTTTTAAGCTATCCCCACACAAAATTTTATCTAAATTGGTTTAGCCGTGAAATCGTATATAACAGACGGACAGACAGTGTTGCTTTCGCGTTTACAATATAAGTAGGAAGTAGGATATTAGTAAGATTATAATTCGTCTAAGCCAAAAGGGTTTGAAAATAAGAACTGTTGCACTTCCAGCCTAAACCAAGCCAAAGATAGTTATAGTGATCCAAATGTGTGTAATGGTATAGACGCGTGCGCAATGCAGAGACCACTGAGCAACGTGAGTCTCCAATCCTATCAGGATTACCAACCTTCCAGAAAATATGGTGAGTTCTTTAAGGTACTGCTACACGGGCAACTTTTAAGGGAAATGTATAGCCGGCAACAATAGCCGTCTTATTCTACTTCCGTGTGATTGAAAGACGTCCATAGATTGCCGGTTGAAAATTGCTGTTAAAAGTTGAAAGAGGATTGTGAAACGAGGCTTAAATCGCGTAGCCTCTATCTTTTATCCTTGTCTGACATTGTGCAAGTGAGAGAACCTATACTAGGTCGTTACAGTGGAGTATAGTTGTAACAAGTTGTCGCTAGATGTCGCTACAGGTCTAAATACTTATTTTTTGTCTCCAGGGCCGCAGTATGAGCCCGGTGGCTACGCAGCCGCGGTGCAGCAACGAAGCAACATGACTCAGCGCGAGGACGCGCTCAAATTCGAGCAGGGGCGCATCAAGGCGCTGCAGGAGGAGCGTCTGCACATACAGAAGAAAACGTTCACGAAATGGATCAACTCGTTCCTGCAGAAGGTAAGAGATGGCGCTGTTTTCAATTTTTCTTAGGTGAATCGTGCTATACTCTGTCCATTTAAGTATGATCCCTGTGACAGCTGAATTTCGTTATTTCAATCACTTACTATACTCATAAGTGAGGTATTTAAAAATAGGCGATTAATTAAAATTCCTGAATTGCGTCGCCTTGTACCGTTGCAGTATTTATGTAAAGTTAAAGAAATAAGTGTAATAATACGAATGTATGTGAGCTGTCACAGGCATCACCCTAGTTTGTACAGAGTATAGTTGTTAAACGTCATAACAACCATTCATACTTAATATCTATCCAGGGCTCTATTCTACTAAACAAAACCATATTTCTTTTGCTATCGTATTAATAACGATGTGATAGCTCTTATTTATTGACTGAATTGACTGAAGAAGGCTGCATGGTGCTTATTTATGGTCGAAAACCTTGCACGCCACGTAATTTCATGTCTGTTTTATACATATACCTACACGTCAAAAATATAGGGATATAATTTATCCTACATTTTCTATATGGTGTATAATGAATATTTTTACACTTTACGTGATTAAGTACCAATTTCACCAAACGATGTTAACCACTTAACAGACGATTAGAGCGTTAACAGCTGTCAGAATGTATGAACTACAGTCGATTAACATTGATTAAATTTAACATCGTTTGGTGAAATTGGTACTAAGTCCCGTTTTCGATTTACAACACTATGTACTAAAGTAGATTTTTAGTATTTTAATAAATACTTATGTTAGAAATTTAATAGTGACGCTGAAATATTTATGTTTCACTCGATTTATATGTTAAATCTTTGTTGTACCGTCCAATCCAATGACATGTCTTATACCACCGGAAATGTAAGATTATGTAAAGTTATGATAAATACTAAATTATCTTAATCTAAATGAGTGTAATATTTGGTATTCTTAGCTCTAAACCTTTTAAATATAGATACGATAAGCACTAACCATAAATGACGCATTATTTGTGTATTTTAAAAAACGGGAGACAATCTTATTTGTCAATTTGTCATTGTGTTCAAGACCACAGGAAATATCTTCTTGTATTTGTACACATACATACATACAGGGTTTTAGTCAGAAGGTTGAACAAACTTCAGGGACTAACTCTGTAGGTCATACTCATCATTTCATCAACTTTTATTATGGGACCAACAAAGTTTGAGAGCTAAACAGCCGAAATGTATGGAACAGCTGTTTTTTTTTCGCGATTTGGATGTTGGTCCCATAATAAAAGTTGATGAGTATGACCTACCGAGTTAGTCCCTGAAGTTTGTCGAACCTTCTGCCGAACACCCTGTATATACATATATAGACTCACGACTTCATTCCCAGACTGGGGTAGGCGGAGGCGGAGCTACAGAATTACCAACAACTTTAAAAACTTACTTACATATTTTACCTCCAAAATATGCTATTTTTACTATATTAAGTCGTCGTCGTCGTAGTAGTTAGTTGTATTTGTGTTCTTGGTAAATAAATGAATTTATTATTATATCCTAAATTCTGGATGTTGTACGGGTGTTGAAAACTAGCTTAAACCGGAGCGAAGCGAGGGCGAGTCGCTAGTAAGTAATATATCATGGAATATTCCCAATTTCCATCACTAGCCGGCGCACATCCTGCTTCCATTGTACACCTAATGTGTAGGTTACCGTAAAATAACAGGAAAACGAAAATTATGTGCAATGATTCATTTAAATCAATAAATAACTCTAAGAACGCGGTGCGTCATACAATCAGCTGATTTGCTATTTGTGCTGACACGATACTTATTTTAAAATCGTTAGTAATTACAGTCACAATATGTTTTTTTAATTGTATTATATTAAACTAGAGGACGCCCGCGACTTCGTACGCGTAGAATTAGTTTCCCGCTACTCCCCCCCATTTCTTCCCTTTGGGGGTCGATTTTCGGAAAATCCTTTCTTAGTGCTCACTTACATCATGAAAGGAACCCATGTACCAAATTTCAAGTTTCTAGGTACAGTAGTTTCAGCTGTGCGTTGATATGTCAGTCAGTCAGTTTAGCCTTTTATATATATAGATATGTAAATACTTGAATTAAAGTTTTCTTAATTTATCGAAATACCTTTCAACAAACGCATCATTACGCAGAATTTTCATGTCATGTTTTTAGGGTTCCGTACCAAAATGGTAAAAAAGGAACCCTTATGGTGAGACTTCGTTGTCTGTCTGTCTGTCAGCAGATTTTCTCAGCAACTACAAATGCTATCAACGTGAAATTTGGCATAGTTGTATAACTTGCTTGCCCGCATCTGTTTTTAGTAAAAAATATATTAAATTAATTAACAATAATTGAAAAGAAGTCTAGACCCTAGGGTGGGGGGTTGAAAAATGAAAGTGGTTCGATTATAGCAAATGGGGTGTCATATGAAAGGTGTTAATCTGCACATTTCAAAACTATTTATTACACATTTCTTACATTATCATCCTCATTTTTTTAATATGTCGGCTTCGGTTACAAAATATTTATAATCATTGTAGATAATTTCGCATTATTAGCCTCGTAAAGGTTTCCCTTTTTTCCTATAGATGCCATCGTACAGCTTTAAGTGATTTAAAATTTGGGGTTTTAACAACTCTATATATATATATATATATATATATATATATATATATATATATATATTTTGGACTGGACGCGACCGCACTCTATCGCATCTGAACCACGACTAGCAAACATTATAAAAGTAGTGTGCGACAGAGATAACGCTCTACGAAACCGAAATTAGCCGATTCTCTCTTTCCAAAGGTCGATGTGCAATATTTATCGCCGGGCACTGTATTACTATATCGTTGTCTAGTACGCATAGTACAAGCCTAGAGCTTAGTTCGGGATTAGGTCAATTGGTGTGACATTTGTCGCCTGATATTTTTTGTTTATTGGTTTTTGGTGCAATACATACATACATACTTACCAGTGGTCGTAAACTGACGGTTTACTAAATACTATAACATATTTACGATGATGTAATATCTCTCAAATGAAGTCACGGGTCATCGGCCATGACGACCAATTCAATCCGATACGCTTATTTAACTATTGTCAGTAATTGTTTATAACGTTATATTAATTATTGGAGCTGATAGCGGTGACGGTGACTCATTTATTTGCGTTGGACGAGCAAATATTACATTGATAATGAACTTGTGTCGGTCAGGAACTAAGAACTAAAAGGAATGAATTCCCGTCACGGACCGAAAGGAACTAGTTCCTCGTAAACGATCTTAATCGGTCTTCGGTCCTTTAGGTCTTTAGCAATTGTTGAACGTATGAGCGAAACAGAGCGAACGAGTAAAGAGCGCACGGCACGGCGCTCGATGTGAACGAGACAAATAGTACCTATTTCAAAGCGTGTCCTGCTCAGATCTCGAAATTTGCTCGGGAGCTAAAAGACCCAAAGGAACTAAAAGACCGAACTAGTTCCTTTGACAGATTGACCGAGATCGGAGCGCTCCCTTTAAAGACCGAGCGGGCGCAACTCTACTGTGGCCCGTTTCACGAAGCTACAAGTTACAAATTACAAGCGGAACTCTTTCTAGCAGTACTAGTTAGAAAGAGACTTTCGCTTGTAATTTGTAACTTGTAGCTTCGTGAAACGGGCCTCTGGGATCTTATTCTGCTTTGGCTTTACTCCTATTGTTATCGTCTTGTTTACTTTGTGATTATTGTTATAATTTATTAGCTTGATAAAAACTAGCCAAGCAGACGTTGAAACAGCATTATTTTACAATAATGTTATATTATATCGTTATTCTAAAGTAAAAAAACTCTGATGCCTAGTAGTAATTTAATTTCCATCGGATCCATCTTAGTCCTCAGGGTTAGAAATACTTTGCAGTGTTAAGATTGCAGCCTTGAGATTGCAGTATTGAGATTGCAGTCTTGAGATTGCAGTATTGAGATTGCAGTTTTAAGATTGCAGTATTGAGATTGCAGTCTCGACATTGCAGTATTGAGATAGCAGTCTTAAGATTGCAGTATTGAGATAGCAGTCTTGAGATTGCAGTATTGAGATTGCAGTCTTAAGATTGCAGTATTGAGATTGCAGTCTTGAGATTGCAGTATTGAGATTGCAGTCTTAAGATTGCAGTATTGAGATTGCAGTCTCGACATTGCAGTATTGAGATTGCAGTCTTAAGATTGCGGTATTGAGATAGCAGTCTTGAGATTGCAGTATTGAGATTGCAGTCTTAAGATTGCAGTATTGAGATTGCAATCTCGACATTGCAGTATTGAGATAGCAGTCTTGAGATTGCGGTATTGAGATTGCAGTCTTAAGATTGCAGTATTGAGATTGCAGTCTTGAGATTGCAGTATTGAGATTGCAGTCTTAAGATTGCAGTATTGAGATTGCAGTCTCGACATTGCAGTATTGAGATTACAGTCTTAAGATTGCGGTATTGAGATAGCAGTCTTGAGATTGCAGTATTGAGATTGCAGTCTTAAGATTGCAGTATTGAGATTGCAATCTTGACATTGCAGTATTGAGATAGCAGTCTTGAGATTGCAGTATTGAGATTGCAGTCTTAAGATTGCAGTATTGAGATTTCAGTCTCGACATTGCAGTATTGAGATAGCAGTCTTGAGATTGCAGTATTGAGATTGCAGTCTTAAGATTGCAGTATTGAGATTGCAGTCTCGACATTGCAGTATTGAGATAGCAGTCTTGAGATTGCAGTATTGAGATTGCTGTCTTAAGATTGCAGTATTGAGATTGCAGTCTTGAGATTGCAGTCTTAAGATTGCCGTCTTGAGATTGCCGTCTTGAGATTGCAGTTTTAAGATTGCAAATGTCTATGGGTCTCAGTCCCACTTACCATAAAGTGGTCTATTCGCTCATTACGCTCCTTTACCATTTCCTTATTTTTATGTTGCTTGTCTTCCCCAGGCCCGCATGGAGGTCGAGGACCTGTTCGAGGACCTGGCCGACGGGCGGCGGCTGCTGAAGCTGCTCGAGATCATCAGCGGCGAGCGGCTGCCGCGCCCCAACTCGGGGCGCATGCGCGTGCACAAGATCGAGAACGTGAACAAGAGCCTCAGCTTCCTGCACACTAAGGTACGTTATTACACGCGGAGGGTCGTTTGGACACGGTAAGGGTCTTTTGGACACGCGAAGGGGTCGTTTGGACTCGCTAAGGTATGATTGAACCCGCTAAGGTTCGTTTGGATACGCCAAGATTCGTTTGTACACAATCAGGTTCGGTTACACACGCTTAGGTACATTCAACACAGCTATCTGAACAATAAGGTACGTTAGGACTCGCGTAGGTTACTTTGGACACACTAAGCCTCACTAAGGTATGATTGAACACGCCAAGGTTAGTTTGGACACGCCAAGGTTCGTTTGGACACACTAGGGTTTGTTTGGTCACGTTAAGGTTCATTTGGACACGCTTAGATATACTTAATATGGGTACATTCTTAATTATTTAGGTACGGTCACGTGCGTTTATTTGGGACCCATTTCAAGAAAAATATACTTGAAGTCGTCAATGTCATTTGTAACTTTTAGGAAACTCAATCTTATTGTTGTAGAATGTCAGATTGACTTTGGACCTAAGGTGGATACCAAATTAAATCTCGTGACTGTACACACACACACTTACATACATTACACACCTAATGATCTGAAGACGCTACGGTATCGAAATCGAACACAGCGTACGGTATTATGGTGGCCTGTAAAATATTGCTTCCAATACGTAATCTAGACACAAAGTACTTCTAAATATAATCAAGCTCAACAAGATAATTGTAATTATAAAGCCCTGTGACTATCTATACTGTTGAATTATCTTCTTATCAATCTTCAGCTGTTGAATTATCTGATAACACGACCTTGGAACTTATGTTACATTCTTTAGAATTATCTATACGGTAGCTGCGTGAAGGCATTTAAATACCATGATTTTTAAACCCAGACGCAAAAAGAGACGTGTTATTATAAGATTGGTCGCTATGTTTGTGTGTTTGGCTGTGAATCGATTTGGATGCGGCTTTTTAAGGTTTCGTACCCAAGGGGTAAAAACGGGACACTATTACTAAGACTCCACTGTACGTCTGTCTGTCTGTCTGTCACCAGGCTGTATCTCATGAACCGTAATAGCTAGACAGTTGAAATTTTCACAGAAGATGTATTTCTGTCGCTATTATAACAAATACTAAAAACAGAATAAATTCAATATTTAAGGGGGCTCCCATACAACAAACGTGATTATTTTTGCCGTTTTTTGCTAATGTTGTATAGATAATGGTACGGATCCCTTCGTGCGCGATTGCGACTCGCACTTGGCCGGTTTTTTTTCATAATATGTGTTATTGCGCCGGATTTACTTCTTTGTTTTAAGAAAGTGAAAATAATAAAGAGGTTCACTCAGTTCTTTTTAACGTATTTTTATTTTTTTTGTATCGTAAAAGCTATAACACATACAAGCGTCAATTTCAGTATGATTATAGACATTATAGTACCTACAAGTACAAACCCATGAAGAAACACAATGAATACTAAAAATTGTCAATTGTGAGTTGGGCTGGCACTGATTCGATTTAAATCGAATTCAAATCGAAATATAATACCGACCGACTCGCACTTGACGATTTTGGAAGCTTATTGTCGGAACATTTTTTTTAAAATCTAGGATCCCGGTTTTAAAATCCTGGAATACAGATGCGATAATTTTGCGGGTGGTAGGACCTTGTGCAGGGTCCGTCCGGATTGCTACTACCATCTTAACCATTAACCTACCGTCAAACAGCAGTGTTCGCATTGTTGTGTTCCGGTGTGGGGATAAGACAGCCGGTGTAATGGCTAGCATAGAGGCATTCCATCTTAGTCCTCAGGGTCGGCAACGCATTTGCAGTCTTAGGATTGCAGTCTTGTGAAAGCGAATGTCTATGACTCACAGTTTCCACTTACCATCAGGAGGCCGTGTGAACGTTTGCCTTCTCTATGCTACAAAAAAAAAACATATAAATATCAGGGGACAATGTCATACCAATTGACCTAGTCCCAAACTAAGCTCTAGGCTTGTACTATGGGTACTAGACAACGATATAAATACTTATATATAGAAATATATACTTAAATACATAGAAAACATCCAAGACTCAGGAACAAATATTCGCGCACAAATATCTGCCCTTACCGGGATTTGAACCCAGGACCGCTAGCTTCGTAGGCAGTGCCACTACCAACTAGGCCAGCGCGTCGTCAAGATATAGTAAAACTACTTCCGTCTTCCGGTCTTAATAGATAGAAACACGGATTAATATATAGATATAATAATAACCGACTTACGCTTAACGCATTCCTCGAAGCCATACAACCTATTGTCGGGTTTCCTACAGAACCGCTGTATGTATGCACAGCTGTGAATCCATTGTGTGTGTTTAGAGCTCTGGCAAAATAGCCGAGAATTTGAATGTTAAAAGTTTAAACTGTCAACTTAGTATCAAGGGCGCGACCTTGAAGTATTGTATCAACAAACATTGGTACAGGGCCTCTATTCCCGGCGGTAAAAACCATATCGTATTTGACCTGTTACGGTATTGTTTTGACGTCAGCCGCCATTACTGTCAAGTAAATAAGAGCTATCAAAACGTTGACAATACGATAACAGATCAAAGACAATATGGTTTTTAGCGTTTACCGGCCTGTAGGACCTTATGCAAGGTCCGTGTGGAGCTCTACCATCATCTTATCTTATCTTATCTTAACCTGCCGCCAAGCAGCTTCAGCCAATAAGACAACCGGTGGAATTACTAGCATAGAGGCATGCTATCTTGGTCGTCAGCGATCGCAACACATTTTCTTTTAATCCTAATAATAATGTAATTGGATCCTTTTCTTTAAAAACTACAACTTTTGCAAAACTATCATGTATGACTATATATGACACTGACTGAATTACGTTATACATATCGTTACTACTCGGAACTCTCTTTCTAGCAAAAGGAGTAAGCAAGAGACTTCCGCTTGTAATTTGTAACTTGTAGCTTCGTGAAACAGGCCCCAGCTGACTGATCATTCTGAAGGCTACGGTATACAGGGCGTTCCAAAAACCAACGTCAACCCACCTAGGGCTGATAGAGCATCTAAAAAGCTGTCGATTTAACCCCTATGTATGTTCAGCGATTTTTACTAGTTTCGGAGATATTGATCATTTTAATCGGAATATTTGTAATTTTTCCTTAGCACGAAAAATCATTAATTTCATGGTTTATTTCATAAGTGGTTCAGTGGTATTTTATATTATTATAATGATTACAAATCAGCGTAGTTTTTTTAATTCTTGTTAGCCCTTACCCTTGCCCTTGCTTTACCCTTTTTGCGGCGGTTTTGTGTTTTTTTTTAAAACATTTATTTACTTACTTGTCTTTTTAAATAAATGTAACTAGGGTTGTTACGAACATTCGCATTCGCATTCGCATATGCGAATGATTCGCATCATTCGCAGTAATCGATGCGAATGTTTAGCGAATGCGAATGTGTGCAGATCATGTCATGACGGAGACACTATAAGCTTTAGTATAAGAGAGACCTCGTCGTGTTGTTCTCATAGTCTTTATTATTAGTTTAAGGTTTATTGACCTTACATTTGTAATAATTTTATTTTTGCTAGTTTTAAGAATTTATTGTTTATTACTTTATTACCTTATTATTACTTAATGTAACTTACTTTTAAGTATTATTTTGTTATTATTATTGAAAAAATGACCTTCTGCTGGAGTTTCTTGCGGCGCTTCTTCTCCGCAATGATGGTCTTGTCCGAAGCGCTGGTAGATTCACTCATGTTACCGACGTGTAAAAGAGCCCTCATGTGGCCTATTTACTGAATAAATATTTTGAATTTTGAATTTTTTGAATTTTTGAATTTTATAAACGAAAAAATGATGATAAATGAATATTTTGATAAATGTACTATTTCATGTTTTGTTTTTTCCGGTGTTCAATAAAGAGTATTTGTATTGTATTGTATAAATAATATGCATCTTTTAAACTTCGACTATTAAATTACTTAACCACGAGTACAACAATACACTTATCCCTTTACTAATAAACGTTGAGTAACGGTGGAATAGCTATACAATGTTTTGTCCTTATCTGTCAAATCCTAATGTCACAATGACAGATAAGGACAAAACATTGTATAGCTATACCACCGTAACTCAACGTTTATTAGTAAGGGGGTTACAGTACAAGAATGTAAACGACGAATTAAGTTGACTAAAGTTTTTTTTTAATGTGATTCCTTATCATTCGCATTCGCATTCGCACATTCGCACTTTGAACATTCGCATTCGCATTCGCGAATGTGAAAAATATGACATTCGTAACATCCCTAAATGTAACCTCCATGCCTTCTATAGTTGATCAAGGAATCCATATCTGTTCCAGGTGCGACTGGAGTCCATCGGAGCCGAGGACATCGTGGACGGGAACCCGCGGCTCATCCTCGGGCTGATCTGGACCATCATCCTGCGGTTCCAGATCCAGGAGATTGAGATCGATGTGGTCAGTATCATTTTAATCATTTATTAGAAGCTTTTCATTAACTTGCTATTGCTTGCTAACTTGTATATTGGGTGCCTCCGAGCTTGGGGCTATAAATGCAAGGATCGTTTCTACTCCTGAAACTGAATTTCTTTTGTTCTGTAAGTTGTTAAAAATATGTCCAACTTAAATTTGAATCTATATATATAAAAGGCAAACCTGACTTACTGACTTATATATCAACGCACAGCCGAAAGTACTGTACATAGAACCTTGAAATTTGGTACAGGGGTTCTATTCATGTTGTAAGTGAGCACTAAGAAAGGATTTTTAGAAATTCAACCCCTAAGGGGGTGAAATTGGGGGGAGTAGCGGGAAACTAATTCTACGCGTACGAAGTCGTGGGCGTCCTCTAGTTTTTTGATATAAGTTAAATGTAATTTTCAATGTTCGCGATCCAATTCTTCATGTATTCCTTTAGCCCTCGTACCAAGGAAATGTCGGCCCCGTACCATGAGATAGTGATTATATATGGCCATGAATACACTGATTTTACAGTTAGACTTTATCATAAAATTAGTTATCTAAACTTAAGTTATTTTTTAAAGTTGTAAAACATATGTAGTTCAGTTTATCATAGGTGACCACATAAAAGTTTGTTTTTATTCGACTTGTTAACCTAACCTCCAAACCCTTGACCTTCAGGACGAAGAGAACGAGACCTCAGAGAAGAAGTCAGCCAAGGACGCCCTCCTGCTGTGGTGCCAGCGCAAGACCAGCGGCTACCATGGCGTCCACATCCACAACTTCTCCGACTCCTGGCGGTCGGGGTTGGGATTCAATGCGCTCATACACGCTCATAGGTACGTGACCTTGAAGTTTGAGATGACCTTGACCTTGGAGTTTGATTTTGACATTGACTGTTGTTGTTTTTATCTTGGTTCATCATAAAAATTACCCATATTGTTATTGGATTCTTTATAAGTTTTGATAAGTCAAATTGAGCTTAAAACCCCTTCTACACGGTCGGAACAACCACGCGACTCGACCCGGTCAATATTCAATCAATATTGTCCTTGGTCGAGTTGAATAAAAAATTGATCGTTTAGACGTCTGTTGAAATGAAATCGAGAATCGAGAAAATTGTATGAAATCAAGTAGAGAAGACAACTTGACCTTAGTTGAGTTGGGTGGTTTTTCCTACAGTGTAGAGGCTTAAGCGTCCAAATTGATCATAATATCACGTACCTAAGTAAATTACATAACAAAAAAATGAAGTCATTTCATATTTTGTTAATTTCACAACGTATATTAGTGTATTTTTAATTAGTTTTCTTTTAACATAAAGTTTGACCTTTGACCTTGACCTTTGACCTTGCCCTCAGGCCGGACCTGTTCCGCTGGGCTGACCTACCCGCCGAGGACCACGTGGAGACCTTGAACCACGCCTTCGACGTGGCTCACAAGAACCTAGGCATACCCAAACTCCTGGACGCTGAGGGTAAGTCTTTCATACTCGTAGCAATAAGAAATAAAAAAAACAGGCATTTAATTACAAACAAAATCAACAACAAAAAGTATTATTTATCATTTAACCAGTTTATAAATTTATAGTTGCTTAGACCTCCCTATAGACTTACTAACTGCCACTCTCCGAGACGTCAATTAAGTTTAATGCTTAATTAAAGTAGCTGTTGTCACTTTGTTTGCTATAGCAACAGAAGAAGACAACACGTCACTTTACGAGTACAAGCGTTAAATTTAATTGACGTCTCTGAGTGCGGCAGTAAATCTATGTTGGGACGCCTCGCTCTTCCAAAAATCAACATACATTATACTAAGCACTAATAAATTAAACCATGTCCATTGATATATGTCCTGAACTCCTGAGTCACCATGTCTATGTTTGCGTGTGTGAGTGTGTGTGTTTGTATTTAATAATTATCACTTCCCTTTTCTTTGTCTAATGAAGTAAAAAGGCTAATATTTATCTGACACTGTTATCTAGCCTTTATTTTATGAAGTCGACAAAGAAAGGTGACATATGACGATTCGGTATTCATTGCAAAGTTACCAAGTTCCTACATCAATGGGAATCATATCAGCTGCACAATGTACAATGAAATGTCACCTGTCACGTGGCGAAATAGCGAATTGCAGATTGAATAATCAGCCCTAAACCTTCTATTTTATTCACATAATTTTTTCCCTTTCACCGAAAACGTGTAAATTATATTCTATGTATATTCTAACTCATTTATAATTTTTTCAGACGTGGACATCAACCGGCCCGACGAGAAGTCCGTCATGACGTACGTCGCGAGCTACTACCACACGTTCGCGCGCATGAAGAACGAACAGAAGAGCGGACGCCGGATCGCTAACGTGAGTAGAAAATATACTATGTTGAAAAAAAAAAGAGAAATATTGCACTAACTTTCATTTCCCTCCGGCCGTTAGGATCCATTGGCAGGATCCAGCAATAGAGTCGAGTGAAGCTTTTGTGCATTAAGATCCATCAATGGAGTCGAGCGGATTTTTTTTTGTACATCTGGATTTGTATATTTTGTATGATGTGTAATTCTGACATTCACCTGAATTGACCTTGAACGCGTGATTGACCTTGACCTTGTAAATTATTGTTGATTATTATTTTAAATTTATACCCAAACCTCGATGCTTAAGCATGATGTTGTGATTGCTTGTCAAACTTGTTTATTTTCCGAGTCAGTAAATATAGAAACACTATTACTTCTGTTAACATTATCGAAGCACAGCGAGCGCAGCCATTTTTTATTCGTCCTTTTATCTCTTTTTGACCAAACCCATTTCTCCTCAGATCATCGCCCAACTTATGGACTGCGACGGCCGCAAGGCAGAGTACAGCCGCCTGGTGACCACCTTGCTGGAGTGGATCCGGCTGAAGATCGAGGAGCTGAATGGACGGGATCTGCCCAACGCCCTGGATGGCATCCAGAGGCTTCTGCTGGCGTTCAAACAGTACAGGACTGTGGAGAAACCGCCCAAGTGAGTAGTGACCTTGAATGTGAAGGTCAAGGTCAATCTTTGAAGTTCGAGATTGACACGGTAAAATGACATTATTTAAGTCGTAGATGCATGCATTTAAATTTATTATTTATTTGCGTCTTTGTGGTGTAGAGGTAAGGCGGTGTTAATGATACACATTTAGAAATATAAAAATTAGAATTAAAATGTTTGTGAAATGTGTCCTCAATCGGATACATTTTTTGCAATTGTCTATCTGTAATAATATTATTGTTGATTATTGCTATTTCCATGTTTATTAACTTATTTACATTTTTCGCAGGTACAAGGAGCGCTCCGAGATCGAAGCGTTGTACTTCGACATCAACACCATGAACAAGAGCCTGGTGGGGGAGGCGTGGGCGCCGCTGGAGGGGCAGCTGCCTCAGGACCTGGAGAGGGCCTGGCAGAAGCTGGAACAGGTAAAGAGCTGATGGTGGTGATGTAACTGTTTAAGTTTCTTCGACATCAACACCATGGACAAGGGCCTGGTGAGGTAGGGATCGCCGCTGGAGGGGCAGCTGCCTCTGGACCTGGGGAGGGCCTGGTATAAGCTGGAACAGGTAATGAGCTAATGATGATGATGCTGGAATCCTGTTTTACCTCATAAACTATTCCTGTAGTACAAGGGTCTCAGAACTCACCACTACGTGACCTGTAAGCTCCTTCATGCCATACAAAACATTTTAGAGAATTGGTTCACACTTTTTGACAGCTGAAACTGGCGAGTAAAGACGAAGTAACAAAATTTATAGTAATAAGTAGTGGTCAGAATCATGTAGGTAGTCATTTGGCATATCACTTCAGCTGCTGAATTATTAATATTTTTGCAGGCGGAGCACGCTCGAGAAATTGCATTAAGAACTGAATTGCTGCGGCAGCAGAGACTGGAACAGCTTAACTACAAGTTCAATACTAAGGTAAGAGAAACACATACTTTAAAATATCAACACACGCCACATAAACAGTACTAGAATTATGTAGTTCTATCGTTCGCCTTTGAATGGCAAGAGTGATGAAACTGCTAAAATATTACCTTTATAAAAATCACGTTTAGTCTCAAAATGCCGTCTTGTATCGCCTGCGCAAATCGCTAAATATAAAACCTAACCTAACCTAACAGTTGCTTCGGGAGTAAGTACCCCAAGGAACAATTCTAGGTCCGTTCTTGTTCCTGATTTATATTGACGACCTCCCTTATTTAGCTCATGATAATTCTTTATTTTCAAATAGAAACGAATAACAAATTAATATCTCCTTTCCAGTCGGTGCTCCGCAAGGGCTACCTGAAGGAGATGATCCAGGTGCTCTCAGATCCCCGCTACGGGTCAAACCTGGCGCAAGTAGACGCCACCGTCAAGAAGCATGAAGCCATCTCCGCTGACATTCTGGCGAGGTAAGGCTATGTTCTAAAATGGCTCTGTTAATTTCATAACATTACAAGAATCGTAAAGCAAGATGGCCGCGTCAGTTTTGAATAATGGCCGTATTGACCATTTCGACACGGCCATACTGATTTTCACACGTCCTCGTATCACAAAATATACATAGATCCTTGCTAATATGTAAGTATGGAAAATGTATGTATGGATGTTTGTTACTCTATCACGCTGCAACAGCTGGACGGATTTGGATGAAATTTGAAATGGAGATAGTTTATACACTGGATTAACACATAGGCTACATTTCACGGAAAAATTAAAAGTTCTAGTCCCTAATGATATTCGAAATCTACGCGGCCGAAGTTGCAGAAGCTAGTTTTGATATAAAATTGTTATATCCAGAACTGAGCGTTTCGAAGACCTCTCCGCGATGGCAGCGGAGCTCGTCCGCGAGAATTACCACGGCGCGGAAGCTGTCGCCCGCACCGAGCAGGCTGTTCTGGCTCGATGGCGTGAACTCCTGGCGCTGCTGGAGCGGCACCGCGCCTCGCTGTGCACGCTGGCGCGGCTCATGGCGCTGCTGCGGGAGTGCGACACCGTGCGCGCCACGCTGCATGATATGCAGGTGAGAAGCTGGAACGAATGATCGGATGATTGGAAAAAATCGGTCAAGTGCGAGTCGGACTCGTGCACGGAGGGTTCAGTATTAAAGATAATATAGTTAGAAAAGGCAAAAGAAAGTATTCATTTTGCTATGAACTTTATTTTCTATGCAATGACTAGCCCAAATTTTAGTAAAGATTATCAAAGTATTTTGCGAATTTAAAAAAAACGGTAAAATTAGACAACTTCATTTTATTTTTTCGCTTAATATAAATAGTTGTCTTAAAGTCGAGAATTTTTCAGATTTCTTCCTTCATAAACTTCGGGACTAGGTAATTTTTGTAATTTTTTGGCTATAAATCAAAAAGTACGTCACAGAAAATTATAAAAAAAATATTTTTAAACGTGCATATTGAGCCCTTTCATATGACACCCCGTTTGCTAAATATATCAAGTCACTTTAATTTTTACCCCCCCCCCCCCCCCTTTTCATTTAGATGAAAATTGACTAAAATGTGACCGAATTATAACTGTACAATGTATTGTTCCAGGCCCAATTCCAGTCGGAAGAAGTAGGTCGGCACCTGGTAGACGTGGAGCGGCTGCTGCAGGCGCACGCGCTGCAGGAGCTGCAGCTGGGCGCGCTGCACGAGAGCATCCGGCGGCTCGCGCGCCACGGGGACGGCGACGGCGCGCCGCAGCCGCGCAAGGAGCTCGCGGCGCGGCTGCAGGGGCTGCATGATGGATACGACAGGTTAGGTTAGGTTAGGTTAGGTTAGGTTAATTTTAGTGGGTATTCCGGCCGCTCTTGGTTGGTGAGTCCCACATAACCACTCCAGGTCCCCCTGGACCTGGGTGGTATGCGTAAATGCATTTCAACAGCGAAAAAAAAAAATTGATGCGGAGGCAGTTTGCTACCCGCGGGGATAGGGTCCCACACTATGGTTCTACACAGGGATTGTAACCGGTTACAAATAAACCGGTATTTATTTAGGTTAAACCGGTTAATTATTTAGGTTACGTTCGAACAGATTGGTTACGCTTACAGGGGGCGAAATGCATTTACCGGTTGGAGAGCGCTTCTTCCGTGTGAGCGGAGACGAGGGTGAATGACGGAAGCGCTCTCTAACCGGTAAATGCAATTTTATTATGGCTTAGGCTCTCAAAGTGTGGCTTTAACCGCTACGGAAAATAAACCGGTTTTCAAGCCCTGGTTCTACACGTCTGGGGAAGGTTTGCAGTGCTAACCGAACCTTCCCTCGTTTGGCGTAGGTGCCCCAGCATTAGGTTGGGACGGCTGGGGGGCACTCAGTGGTATAGTCATCAGCCCACGGTGCCCCCGTTAAGAGCCGATTGGAGATTAACACCGGAGAGGTTTTAGATGGTACGCTTGCTCCTCAGCTCTCGCAGGAGACAAGTGGTTGAGAGTCCGCCATACCCCCCCACCATTGGCTTCCCTAACCGGGGGGGGGACGATGCGTAATGACTTGTCCTCCGTCAAAAAGCAGCAAGCAAGTTGTCTGATAAGCAGTTTAAAATCATCCGTATTTCTTAACCAATTTTACTTTTGGTGTTCCCTTTTACGCTATTCTCATATTTTGTTGATTTGAAAAATCCTTGCATATTCCCTATTCTTCAGGGTCTCTATTCAACACGGTGAAACAATATCGCGTTTGACATTTTATCGTATTGTCAACGTTTTGATAGCTCTTATTTACTTAACAGTAATGACGACCGAGTTAAAATTATACCCTATTGAATTGAGCCCCTGTTCTGACTCCCATTTACTTGGTCTTCTGTGCAAATTTTCTGAATTATTGGTTTTGGTGATGGCTGATGTTGGTTTTTCTTCCACAGTCTGGTGGCAGCTGCCAAGGACCGCAAGGCGAGGCTAGAAGACGCGAGGAACCTGTACCAGTTCCTCGAAGACCATGATGAGGAAGAAGGTAAAATATAGTTGCAAATTGAAATTTTGAAAGAACTAGCATTATTAGTTATTCTTCAAAATGTAGACGCCATATTTGGCCTAGTTGGTAGCTGGTAGTGACCCTGCCTTCGAAGCTTGCGTGCGTGCTTACGTTCGAGCGTGAGTATTTGTTCCTGAATCTGTTTCGTCGGTTCTTAGTGCACCTCTACACGTCATAA
Source organism: Acleris cristana (assembly GCA_948252455.1). Taxonomy (NCBI): domain Eukaryota; kingdom Metazoa; phylum Arthropoda; class Insecta; order Lepidoptera; family Tortricidae; genus Acleris; species Acleris cristana. The sequence continues at coordinate 738,100 of OX411798.1, read as the reverse complement.
GGAACCCACGTGCTAAATTTGGAATTTCTGTAAATATAAATGACTAGAGGACGCCCGCGACTTCGTACGCGTAGAATTAGTTCCCCGCTACTCCCCCCATTTTACCGTTGCGTTGGGGGTCGATTTTCGGAAAATCCTTTCTTAGTGCTCACTTACATCATGAAAGGAACCCCTGTACCAAATTTCAAGCTTCTAGCTACAGTAGTTTCGGCTGTGCGTTGATATATAAGTCAGTCAGGTTTGCCTTTTATACGAGTATATATAGATTTCCAATATTTAAGGCAGTCCGTCCATGTGGCGTTTGTTTTTTCCACTCTGTATATTTATTGTATATTTATGTTTACAGCCTGGGTGCGCGACAAGCAGCGCATCTGCCGCGCGGAGGTGGCGGCGAAGGACCTGCGCGGCGTGCAGGCGCTGCGCCAGAAGCACACGGCGCTGCTGCACGAGCTGCGCGCGCGCGACCACGTGTCGCAGCGGCACCCCGCCAAGGGCCAGAGGTACGGGCACCAACGGTCATTTAGGACACATTTAAAAAAAAAACCGGCCAAGTGCGAGTTTAATTCGCATGGAGAGGGTTCCGTACATACTTTTTTTTTGATAGAATTCCTTTAGGTTTTCCTGTAAGTAATTTACAAGCAATAAACTATGTTCTGTATTAAAAAAAAATTAAGGCTCAGTCGTTTCGGATGTCAGGGGGGGAGGAATGGGCAATTTTCATCTTCTTTCATGAATAAAATCAAAACTGTTTATTTTACAATAATAACAAAAATATATTTATATGACACAGTAAGGTTTACATATATTTTTTCCTAATTTGTCCCACGAAAATGACACTTATTTAAAAAAAAAACATGTTTTTGCTCATCTGTGTTTGGGTCAACAATTTACATATGTTTACCAGATTTCAATTCAATCTGTCCAGTAGTTTCGGAGCAAATTGGCTGTGACAGACAGACGGACAAACAGGCGCACGAGTGATCCTATAAGGGGTGTCTCCTTGCAAGATTTATCAGTTCTCGAATTTGAGTCTAACGCACGGCAATTTATTTTTATATCTAAGATGATAGATAGATATGTTTTTTAATTGCAGCCTAATCGACGCAAAGCATCCGAAGAGTGCAGAGATAGAGCGGAGGCTCGCGTCTCTCAACCAGCAGTGGGCCACGCTGAGGGAGCTAGCTGATGCGAGAGAGAGACAGCTCGGGGACGCTGCGGAAGCGCATCAGGTAAAATAGTCATTTGTTCTATTGTGGTTGCTGGGTTAGAATAGTGCCACTCCATGTCTTCCCGTGGATGTCGTAAGAGGCGACTAAGGGAATATAGGCTTGTAGTACTGTTGGGCGATGGGCTTGCAACCTGTCACTAATACGCTGGTAAACATCTTAGCCTGATTGTGCAAAATGTGGTTACAGAATTAACAACAAGCTTTTAGAGTTGTTGGTAATTCTGTAGCTCTGTTTACCCCAGATTTTTGGTAAAAAATTGTGGGATTTGAGGGTGGCCAGTTCAAAAAAATCTGATTAAATAACATATTATCCAGCATATTTTGACCTCTGATTTTGTACAAGATTTCTTTGTTAGCAGAAAATGAAAATAACAGTTTACGAAAAGTGGTTTGGATTGCATTTCCCTTTTTTTATTATATAGGGTCTACCTTTAAAAATCAACTATACATCAAGTTTCATAAAATTAGATGTTATAAATTAATTTCCTATAAAATCACTTCCTATTATAATTCATTTGCTATAATAGTCATTTTCTATAACGTGTAGTTACTATGATTTTAAAATGTCTAATGCTTATCATGCATAACATTTAAAATCTATATAATTGTGTTTTATAATATTTATTTCCTATAAACTTTATTTTACTGCTGATAAAAAAAACCTCGAAGGCCTTCCTTATGTCGTTTAAAGCTTATAGCTAATAATTATTAGAGTAAATTAATGTTATACAATTTGAAAGTATCGCAAATTATTTTAGAGCATCTAAAACTTATAATAATTGAAGATTATAGGAACGAACTGTTACAGCATTTGAATGTACAGCATGTGATTGATTATAGCAAATGAATTTAGAGAAATTGTAATTATAGCCATTGCTTTTATAGTAACTAAGGGGATACCTATTATTTATATACTAGCTTTCCGCCCGCGACTTCGTCTGCGGAGAGTCAGAACTTCTGTTAAAAGTACAGTTATAGTTTACATCACCCTCAAAGGCTTTTAAAAAAAAAGTCTAGAACGTGAATTTTAAGTAAGCGGTCCACATAAACAACTTTAATTTCATGGCTCTAACCTTTAAAACAACAAAATTGACATACAAAATAAATTCACTGCCTCCCTTTCACCATTACGTTTTTTTATACGATTCTAGATAAATTTGCCATATTTCTATACAAAGAATTAACCCACTTAGCAGAAGATTTTCGAAAAACACCGAAGCTGAATATTTTCTGTAATAGTAAATTTTGAATATTACATAATTTCGATACAAACTTTACAGTAAGTAGTCTTAGATCCCAGGTTTTTCCCTTTAGTTATTTTTATTGATAATGGATTTGCTCTTAACTAACTATTCCTTTAAGGTGCAAATGTTTAAAAACACTGAAGATTGCAATGTTTTAGATGCTATAATTCATGTACCTGGCTAAAAAAAAAACTCCTATTCAAACTTTCACCCGCTTTTCACACTGTTCAGGGATTGTTTTAAAAAATGGTTATTATTTAATTTATATTGGTGTCGATACCGAGTTTCATGTATCTAACTATTTTAATTTGTAGGTAGGTAGGTTTTTTATAGGAAGGTAAACATTAGGTTATCTTAATACCAATTTCCGCATTTCTCAGTTCAAAAATGACCGAATTTCTACCAAACTTCTACCCCCCATTTAACCACCTTTGGGATAGTTTTTTCTAAATCGCCGAAAGTAACTTTTTTTTGTTTATAAAAACAGTAGCGTAAATATACATTTCCACATTTTTTCCTTCAAAAATTATCATAATCCCTTACAAACTTCTACTACCAATTTACCCCTAAGTATTTCCAAAATCGCCGAAAGCAATATTTTTAATTTATAACTACAGTAGCCGTTACAACATTTTCCACGTTTCTCACTTCAAAAACATACCATACAATTTTCTGCCCCCCGTTTTACCTCCTAAGAGGTAGTTTTTGCTGAATCGAGCATTTCTACCAAGTTTCAAGTAAATCAGAACATAAAAATATTCGTTCCTATAGAAACTTTGCAACCCCCTTTCATCCCCCGAGAGGTTTTATTTTAGGTATCACGTGACTCATTATTTTCATTGCAGAGCAAGCATTTCTACCAAGTTTAAAATAAATTTAAGCATAGGTACTTACCAATTTTTTTTCCTAAACAAATTTTGCAACCCCGTTTTATCCCTCTAGGGGTTGAATTTTAGTAATCGCTGAAATACGTGCCTCATTATTTGCAATGAAGAGTATTTCTACCAAGTTTCAAGTAAATTTGAGCATACCAAATATTTTTTCCTCAACAAACTTTGCAACCCCCTTTGATCCCTCTAGGGGTAGAATTTTAGTAATCGATGAAATACGTGTTTCGTTATTTGCATTGAAGAAGTATCTACTAAGTTTCAAGTAAATTTGATCATAAAAATATTTTTTTCTATACACACTTTGCAACCCCCTTTCATCCCTCTAGGGGTTGAATTTTAGTAATCGCTCAAATATATATCTCATTATTTGCATTGAAAAGCATTTCTACCAAGTTTCAAGTTAATTTTATCATAAAAATATTTTATCTATACCCTTATTCAACCCCCTTTCATCCATCTAGGGGTTGAATTTTAGTGATCGTTGGAATACGTGTCTCATTATTTGTATTGAAGAGCGTTTCTACCAAGTTTCAAGTAAATTTGACTATAAAAGTATTTTTCCATTCAAACTTTGCAACCCCCTTTCATCCCTCTGGGGGGTGACTTTTAGTAATCGTTGAAATACGTGTCTCATTATTTGCAATGAAGAGTATTTCTACCAAGTTTCAAGTAAATTTGATCATACCAAATATTTTTTCCTCAACAAACTTTGCAACCCCCTTTTATCCCTCTAGGGGTTGAATTTTAGTAATCGATGAAACACGTGTTTCGTTATTTGCATTGAAGAAGTATCTACTAAGTTTCAAGTAAATTTGATCATAAAAATATTTTATCTATACACACTTTGCAACCCCCTTTCATCCCTCTAGGGGTTGAATTTTAGTAATCGCTGATATACGTGTCTCATTATTTGCATTTAAGAGTATTCCTACCCAGTTTCAAGTAAATTTGTACACAAAAATATTTTATCTATACACACTTTGCAACCCCCTTTCATCCCTCTAGGGGTTGAATTCTAGTAATCGCTGAAATACGTGTCTCATTATTTGCATTGAAGAGCATTTCTACTAAGTTTCAAGTAAATTTGACCATAAAAGTATTTTTTCCCATACAAACTTTGCAACCCCCTTTCATCCCTTTAGGGACTGAATTTCGGTAATCGTTGAAATACGTGTCTCATTATTTGCATTAAAGAGCATTTCTACCAAGTTTCAAGTAAATTTGACCATAAAAATCTTTTTTCCCATACAAACTTTGCAACCCCCTTTCATACCTTTAGGGGTGGAATTTCGAAAAATCCCTTCTTAAACGACGCCTCCATTACAAAACCAACTTTCCCTCAAAATTTCATCTTTTTATCTTTATCGGTTTGGGCTGGGCGTTGATATGTCACCCGGGACATTGCCTTTTATATATATAGATAGATAGTAGTATTTTTAAATACATATTTTTCTATATAAGTATTTATATCGTTGTCTAGTACCCATAGCACACGCCTATAGCTTAGTTTGGCACTAGGTCAATTGGTGTGACATTGTCCCTTTTATCCCCCCCCCCCCATTTATTTTTAAAGTTCTACGGCGACGCCAACGAGGCCGAGTCGTGGATGAAGGAGAAGCGGCCGCTGGTGGCGAGCGCGGACTGCGGGCGCGACGCGCCGGCCGCGGCGGCGCTGCTGGCGCGGCACAAGGCGCTGCACGACGAGATCCGCGCCTACAGCGCCGAGCTCCACGCGCTCAGCGCGCACGCCGACAGGCTGAACGCGGCTGGGATATTGACGTTACAGGTAACATTTGAGGGTCTATAATTGGGTTATCCCATAATTTTACAATGTATGGTGATTCAAAAACCATTTCGAGAATAAGGTTGTAGAACCAGTCCCTGTTATAGTCCATTTCAAATACGAAGGCCCGATGCACTTGAGACGGTCATTAGGCAAAATTCAAAATTCAAAATTCAAAATATTTATTCAGTAAATTGGCCACATGAGGGCTCTTTTACACGTCGGTAATATGTAGTGAATCTACTAGCGCTTCGGACAAGACCATCATTGCGGAGAAGAAGCGCCGCAAGAAACTCCAGCAGAAGGTCATTTTTTCCAATCATAAAAATACAATAATACTTAAAAGTAACATTACAAGGTAATAAAGTAATAAATAATTATTAAAAAAAAAGACTAACACAAATAAATCATTACAAATGTAAGCTCAATTAAATTAAAAATATTGACTAGGAGAACAACATAACGAGGTCTCTACGTCAGGAACAGTCATTTAAATACCTAAATGGAAAACAGGTCCTTGCAAGCGTGAACAGACCGGACCCCACAGACAGCACCCGTTCACGAGTATGAGTTAACAATAGGATTAGTGATAACAAAAGATACCTGGCCGGACCTTTTGCATGCAGATTGCACCGACGCGTGCCATTTTGAAGTGCTCCTAATTAGATAACAAAAGGCAAACATTATGAGCCCTATTGTTAAGTCTCAAGTGCATTGGGCCTTCGTATTTGAAATGGACTATACCAGATTATTTTACAGGTATGTTCGTTTTCGATTTTTATTTCTTTCCAAGAAATATTTTTTAGGAAATAATAACGTACAGACCTAGTTTTTCATAATTTCTACAAATTATTCAAAAATCGGAGAAAAATGTTATCTATCGCATTTTGTATGAAAAATTGTATCTTTCAAATTCGACAGATAAGGACAAAGTATGGCTTAGGTACTCCTCTGCTGTTTCACATTCATTAATAAGGCGGAATGTGTATTAGGTCTTTTTTTTTTCGTAAAAATATCGCAATACAACATTTTTTTAAAAACTCTTTCAGGGATTTTGTATATCTAACCTAACCTAGCCTTATCTATAGGTTAGATATATAAGAAATTCGGAAAAAATACAGTTCCAGCGATATAAAAAATATGACTCAATAGTCATGTAACAAACACGATTTTGTAATGTGCAATACTTCTTTTTTAACCCCCGACGCAAAAAAGAGGGGTGTTATAACTTTGACGTGTAAGTGTGTGTGTGTGTGTGTGTATGTGTGTATGTGTGTGTGTGTGTGTGTGTGTGTGTGTGTGTGTGTGTGTGTGTGTGTGTGTGTGTGTGTCTGTCTGTGGCACCGTAGCTCTTAAACGGATAAACCGATTTTTTTTATTTGAAAGCAGGTTTTCTAGCGTTGGTTCTTAGACATTTTATATCGAAATCAGTTCAGCCGTTTTTGAAGTATTGAACTTTGAAATGTCAATGTCGGGGGTTTTCCGACTTTTTGTTGGTTAGGTTATTTAATAATGTATTTAATCCCGCCATTTTGTCCCAGCTCCCAACCGAAGTAGAATCCACTCCAGCAATGGAAGAAGAAGAGTGGGTGAACGAGTCGCGGCTGGTCCCCACCGACGTGTGGGAGGAGGAAGAAGTGGAGCGCCTGGAGCACCGCACCGTCACCGAGGAGCGCAGCGTGCCGCAGGTGAGGAGCGGGGAGGAGAGGTAGTAGGAGAAACGGGAAGGAGTTTCGGGAGAAGTGGATAGGAAGAGTGTAGACGGAAGCAGCGTAGTTTTGGTAGGAAAGGAAGGTTGTAAATATTGAGTAAATAACACTTACATCACCCTGATACAGTGGAACACAATTAATATGGCGTGTCGTGAATCTTCGTTCGCGCAGACACGAATCACGATTCCGATGATTTCCGAAAGCACGATTAAAACCCACGATTAGACTTGTACATAATAGTTTTAATATAAGGTGCAAATTAAATTGCATCTATTTTTTCCATCTCACTCACGGCTGACTGAATGACACGCGGGCGTTGGTCAACATGGCGTCACTAGTAACCAATAATAGCACAGAATACAGACGCAACGCGTGGATCATGCTGATTGGCTCCCGCGCTTCGAAATTTAATCATCTGCGCTGGTACATCGGTAAGCCATATCAGTTGTGTTTTACTGTACATCATGCAGTATAGGTTCCTATATGTATAAATGATTCCATTTGTTTCATTTATTTCAAAATTCGACCTCGTGATAGGTTACCATTGAAACCTATATACTTTCTTTGAATTTCCTATTCTTCGCAATAAATTAATACATGTATTTCCAATTTCTATGCATCATTACATCTTCCAGGTCAAAGCCCTCTACGCGTTCACGGGGCAGGGCATCTCGATGGCGAAGGGCGAAGTGATGTTCCTCATCAACAAGACGAACCCCGACTGGTGGTCGGTGCGGAAAGCGGACCGCTCCGACGGCTTCGTGCCGGCCAACTACGTGCGAGAGATCGAGCCTAGAGTCGTTCCGGTGAGTGGAACAGAGACAGAATAGTAAAAAAATAACATAATGATGTTAATAACTTATTTAAATAACTTTGGCCAGTACACTTTACTTTATTTGTAGCGTTGGCCCCAATATACTGCCTTGTGGCACTCCGTTTGAAATAGGAAGTTTATTGGTTAAGTTACTACATCTTTAACACATTTAAATGAGGTATTGAATTAAAATGCTAAATGTCATAATTTAGTACTGCTAATGTCGAGACTTTCGAGTTTTTTTTATAACTTTGGGACAAAAAACCTTGTCAAAGGCCTTGGTAAAATTCTTTGCTAGCGATCATTAAATAATTAGTGTACTGTTTAATAGTAATTGGTCGTAAATTTAATAGTAATTAGGCAATAAAGTATATGACTATGACCATGACTATTTTTCATACTTTTTCAGTAGTTGGGTTTTATTAACTTTTTTTATGATTCAATCCCCCCCCCCCCTCTCAGGTCCAAGTGCGGCGCCCGGAGAAGGTGCGCACAGTGCAGCGCGTGAAGAAAACGGTGCTCGTGAAGCAGGTGGTGCCGGTGCGCCGCGCCCGCCCCGCCGCGCGCCGCGCGCGCCCCGCGCCCGCGCCGCCGCCGCCGCCCGCCGTCGGCCGCAAGATCGCCGACATCCAGCAGGACTACGGTAGGTCGTGTGTGGAGTGGAGGCCGAACATAAAACATTAACATTTTATGGATTGGTTCCTTTTTCGCCGGATTTCAATCTTCGGATCCAAACAGTTAATATGAAATAAAAAATAAATACGCAATTTTTTCCTGAAGCTTTTTTCCGAATTGCATTTTTTCCCATTCCAAAAATCAGATTTGACAGAACAGAGTCGACGAAGCTCCGCTTTGCGGAGCACCTATTTCTGTTTTGTTTTGACCCTCCGGGTCTAATATTAAGTAATAATTTCTTCTCAGCAGTGGTCTCCTCTTGCGAAGCGCTGGTAGATTCTTGACGTGTAATAGTGCCCGTGCGGCCTTACTGAATAAATGTCTTTAATCTTTCCTTTTTAGGGTTCCGTACCTCAAAAGGAAAAAACGGAATCCTTATAATATCACTTTGTTGTCCGTCTGTCCGTTTGTCTGTATGTCAAGACCCTTTATCTAGGGAACGCGTGAAGGTATCAAGTTGAAATTCAAATCATATACTCCGATCTACAGTCCTTTGAAGCTGTGAAATCAAATTTCTACATTTACGTAAAAAAAAGATACGGCCCTTTATGTCGCCAAAAACGTGTATTTCGACACTCTCGAAGGAATCAAAATGTATAGGGTATTTCCCATTGACCTAGAACTATGAAATTTGGCAAGTAGCACCGTCTTTTACTACAAGTACAGGAAAAAATCTGGAATCTGTACATTTTTAGTTAAATCACAAAAAAAAACAGGGTCTTTATGCAGGGAACGGTGGTACAAATTTTGAATTGAGTAAACAGTGTCATGTGCGGACCCCTCGGTGGGCGAGTCCGACTAGCACTTATCCGGTTTTTTTTTAAATAAAATAGTGTGCTTTTTAGAGAACACCTTTTCAACAAAATCCTGTTGTCAATTAGACTAATCGCACCATCACCAGCATTTTCTCTTTATTTCCCATCCCTTTAACACCTCTTTTTCCTCAGACGAGCTGCTGACCCTCTCGGCGGCGCGGCGCGCGCAGCTCGAGGACGCCATCAAGCTGTACGGCTTCTTCGCCGAGTGCGACGACTTCGACAAGTGGATCAAAGACAAGGAGAAGATGCTCAAAGCTGAGGACGCTGATGACAGCGTGCACAATGCTAAGAGGAAATATGAGGTGAGTGTGACTAGAGCGACGAGTTCGATGAGTGAGTCAAAGAGAATATATACAAATGAAATAGAATATGTACAAATATGTGGGCACTTAGTGATTGTAGACTGTTCACCAATCACTAATCAAACTATAAGAGAGATATAGAGGTGACAGAAATAACTAACTAATAAGTCTCTGTCAAAAAATTCATTTGTTGCCGACTGTACTTTTTTTTGCAAAATCTTTATCTGCTTATCAAGGCAAACTATTGAGTCCCAACACGGTAGGTCTACGTTAAGAATAGCTGAGATCCTGTCGCCACCTTCCGACGCCATCATCAGGTTTACATACGTGGTCCAAATTTCAGCCCATTCCGTTAACGGGAAGTGGGTCAAATTTAACTTGCAAGATTTGACCCGCGCTTACATACATACATACATTGCAAGTTAAATAAAAGCTTGTAAAATCGATAAGGATTCAACTGCTTGGTAAATTGCTTAGTGAAGATGACTTGTAAGAATGCTGCCGTTTGATGTCTTAAAATCTATGCATCTAAATTTCGGCTCTAGTCAAGTTTATCACACCTAAAACTCATATTTCCTCTACAGAAATTCGTAACAGACCTGTCAGCGGCATCCAAGCGTCTGGAACACATCGACGCTGCCGCCGAGGAGCTGGTAGCCACGGCGCATGGGCAGGCCGGGAAGGCTGCAGCGAGGAGACAGCAGCTCCGGCAGCAGTGGGACAGGCTGCTGAGGCTGAAGCAGCAGAAGGAGAAGAGTCTGGAAGGAGCGTCCAGGTGAGAAGATAGTAGTAGGCTCCTGATAGCCGAGGAGTTGGTAGACATAGTGTTGAAGGCTGCTAGGAGACAGCAGCTCTGGCAGTAATGGGAGAGGCTACTGAGGCTCAGCAGAAGGATATTCTGGAAGGAGCGTCCAGGTGAGAGGATAGTAGAAGATAGTAGAAGGGGTGTGGACAAGCTGGGGAGGCTGCAAGGAGACAGTAGCTCTGACAGTAATTTGAAAGGCTGCTGAGGCTCAGCAGAGGGAGAAGAGTCTGGAAGGAGCGTCTAAGTGAGAGGATAGTTATCGGCTTCTGATAGCCAAGGAGTTGGAAGCCATGGTGTATGGTTAGGCAGGGAAGGCTACAAAGAGACTGGGCTCTGGCAGTAATGGGAGAGGCTGCTGAGGTTCTGCAGAAGGAGACGAGTCTGGAAGGAGCGTCCAGGTGAGAGGATAGTTGTAGGCTTCTGATAGCTGAGGAGTTGGAAGCCATGGTGTATAGATAGGCAGCGAAGGCTGCAAAGAGACAGCAGCTCTGGCTGTAATAGGAGAGGTTGCTGAGGCTCAGCAGAAGGAGATTCTGGAAGGAGCTTCCAGGTGAGGGGATAGTAGTAGGCTTCTGATAGCCCAGGATTTGGTAGCCATGGTTCATGGACAGGCAGGGAAGGCTGCAAGGAGACAGTAGCTCTGGCAGTAATCGGAGAGGCTGCTGAGGTTCTGCAGAAGGAGAAGATTCTGGAAGGAGCGTCCAGGTGAGGGGATAGTAGTAGGTTTCTGATAGCCGAGGATTTGGTAGACATGATGCATTGACAAGCTGGGTAGGCTGCCAGGGGACAGCAGTTCCGGCAGCAGTGGATCAGGCTGCTGAGGCTGAAGCAGCAGAAGGAGAAGAGTCTGGAAGGCTTGTATTATGATCAAACCAAATTCGATGCTTGTTTTTACAAAAAAATATGTTGATAAAAAATATTCTCGTATGGGTCCCCTTATTTCACTATCTGTATCTTTTATATTTGTCACTTAATCACATATTTAAAAAAAAACCCGCTATCTATTACGGTTCAAAAGAGCTCTTTAAAGTTAGGATGGGACGTTAGGCATATTAATAGGGACAGTTGGACTCTCATCGGGTACAGAATACCAAAAAAATCGGACAAGTGCGAGTCGGACTCGCCCACCCAGGGTTCCGCACATGACACGGTTAACTCAATTCAAAATTTGCACCGCCGGCCGCCGTTCCTTGCATAAAGACCCTGTTTTTTTTGTGATTTAATTAAAAATGTACAGATTTCAGATTTTTTCCTATACTTATAGTAAAAGACGGTGTTACTTGCCAAATTTCATAGGTCTAGGTCAATGAGAAATACCCTACACATTTTGATTTCCTCGAGAGTGTCGAAATACACGGTTTTTGCTACATAAACGGCCGTATCTTTTTTTTACGTAAATGTAGAAGTTTGATTTTTTCACACCTTCAAGGGATTGTAGATTTGAGTATATGGTTTAAATTTCAACTCAATACCTCCACGCGTTCCCGAGATAAAGGGTCTTGACACACAGACAGACGGACAACAAAGTCATTCTATAAGGGTTCCGTTTTTCCCTTTGGAGGTACGGAACCCTAAAAATTACCCTATAACCTCCCTTCCAGCGTGGAGCTGTTCAGCCGCACCTGCGACGAGGCCCTGGACTGGATGGGCGAGAAGGAGCAGCAGCTGGCAGCAGGCGGGGCGCCGGCGGCCGACCTGCGCACCGTGCAGGCGCTGCAGCGCCGCCACGCGCAGCTGGAGCGCGAGCTCGAGCCGCTGCGGGAGAAGGTGCACACCGTCAGCCTGCTGGCCGATGAGTGAGTACTTATAGTCTATAGCTTCTGCCCGCGGCTTCGTCCGCGTAGATTTCCATTATCGTTCCCTCGGAAACGTTAATAATATTAGTAGGATACCATATGACAAAAACAAAAGAGTAAAAATGATAATAGAAAGTCTTAAAGTAAATAACTAAAATTCTCTTTAGTAAAATTGTAAATTCAACATGTCGTAGAAAGAAAATTAAAAAGGTCGATTTGTAACTTCTCCCAAATTTGTACTTTTTTTAACTCTTTTAAAGTCTCTCAGATTTTGTAATACTTTGGGTGTAGTTTTAATGTATTGAGGCTGTCCTAGTAAGTTTTGCGTTACCAATAGACAATAATAATAATGGAAACATTAAATATTAAGAAAAACAACTCTGTTTCCATACTTTTGGCCTGGGGTGTATAGCGTCACCGAAGCGTGAAAACAGTTCTATAATGAGCGTTGCCATAGTAATAACTGTTCTTTTATAACCATTATAGCATTGTTATTACCATGGTTACGGTCATTTCGGATATCAGTCTTGGCGTTTCCGATTTCCATCACATCATGCTAAATACCGCCTCGACAAAATTATGTATGTATTTATAAAGTGGTAAAAAAATCATATCATTCATGAAGAACAAATACATTTTACTTCTCTTTCCATGCAGTCTGCTTTCGTGGTTGAAACGACACAGGTACTGGTTTTTCAGATTCAAGCTATGAGCGCTAAGTTTTGTACGAATTGTATACTATTGAACGAGCAATGTTTGTTTGTGTATACATATATACACCGTGGGTGTTAATAACCCGAAATATTTTAACCATCGATTCTAGAGCCTATTTGGAATATACATATAATGTGGTATAACATGAAATCCAATAAAGCATAATTTCCGAGATTTTTATTATTTAAAAAACAATTCCATAGTTAATTTAATTTAAACTCTGTCACCTTAACCTAAAGCATTATTTACTAAGAAAAATTCATGTTGTAAGTAGCAATATCATCAACGTACAGCATAAATTAATTTAATCAATTTCGTAGTAAATAATGCTTTAGGTATAGGTGATAAAGTTCAAATTAAATTAACTGTGGAATTGTTTTTTAAATAATAAAAATCTCGGAAATTATGCTTTATTGGACTTCATGTTATACCACATTAAATACTCCAAATAGGCTCTAGAATCGATGGTTAAATATTTCGGGTTATTAACACCCACGGTGTATATATTTGTAATCACGTTCTCGGAAACGGCTATAACGATTTCAATGAGTATCATATAGTATATCTTCGTAGTTCCACTGTGTTCAAACAAGAATATGTCCAAAACGGAAAGCGACGAAACAAGAATGCGTCAAAAAAAGAATGTCGAGTCAGAGGCCGTAGCCGATAGGCAAACGTCACTACGTTTTTTTATCACTCAAAATGTATGGAATGAGATTCTGAACCATGTGGTCAACTGTCATGCCATACATTTTGAGTGATAGAAAAGAAAATAGTGTCCGAATTTCAATTGCCATAATTGTATCACTTATTGATATTCATTTGTCATAAAGGGATCTATTCCTAAACCGTGAACTATTCAGAATTGTTATAAAACTAACTTAACCAAACCTACTGGGCTCTATACGATGGCATGTAAAAAATTACCTAAAATGTTTACGGTTTCATAAAAAATGCCTTTATGGCAAATTAATATTATGGCAAGTGATACAATTACGGCATTTGAAATTCGGGCAAATGAAGTGATACGGATTTCAAGCGTCAAATTAAATGTTATTGTACCCTTGCAGCGTCAAATCCCAGTACCCGACGGAGCGCGCGAACGTGGAAGCGCGCCAGAAAGAGATCCACGAGGTGTGGGAGCGGTGCCGCGCGCGCGCCGCCGAGCGCCGCTCGCGGCTCGAGAGCGCCGTCGGCCACCAGATCTTCGGTCGGAGCGCCGCCATGCTGGAAGACTGGCTCCAGGTTTGTCCTTTCACATATACAAGTCGACACACATAAAAAGAGCTCTGAGCGACCTACTTACGAGTACCTGCGCAGTGAGCAAATAGGCTATTTGACAACATTGAAAATATACCACAAATTGTGGTCATCCTATCAGATAATAGCGTAAAACAACATATTTCACTTTATTTTAAACTAGCTGTTGCCCGCGACTCCGTCCGCGCAGAAAAATAAAACATAGCCTATGTTCATCAAGGATAATGTAGAATTCTAACGGTGAAAGAATTTTTCAAATCGGTCCAGTAGTTTCAGAGCCTATTCTATTCAAACAAACAAACAAACAATCAAATCTTTCCTCTTTATAATATTAGTATAGACTAACTTATGTAGTTACACGAGAAAGATTGTAATATTTTTTGAATTTTCGTCTGTGGCAAAATCCCTATGTGATTGGTTCGCAGCTGTGGTTACTCGCAGGTGACGTCACACGCAAGTAACCACAGATCATAAGGGCATATCTCTTCAAATGATTGTTTATTGTTTACTTGCGTGTGACGTCACACTTGTCATATGGCCAGCGCCATGATAGAAACAGCGTTTTAAGCGCGGTTTTGAAAATTTAAACTTTAACATAGATTTTTATTGATAATACAGTAGAATGTCACGGAAATATCAATGTAGTGTGCTTCTTATGTAATAAAGAATCATATAAAAAGGTTTTCTAAAATTAGTCAAATAGCCTATTGGGTCATACTTACTCACAAAAACAAAAGTTGTCTCTCCTGTGGTCAATAGTTAAAGGGTTGTGTGCATATAAGGGTGGTATTCCACCTATCCAATTCCTTGTCCAATTTCTATATCCAATATTTGATCAAATTTCTTTGATGGAGCCCCATTCCACTTATCCAATATCTTGGTCTAAGTTTTTATACTATTTGCGTAGCCATTTTGAATTAAATGTCATTCGTAATATTTGATCAAATGTAGGCGTGTCTAGAAAATTTGATGAAGTCATCCAATTTCTTTGATCAAATGCACATTGGACAAAGAATTGGATAGTTGCAATACCACCCTAAGTTATGTTTTTATTGGATAGGACTAAAGTAGACCTGACGCCGTTTATGCAGATATTGGTTCAGCCACAAAATTAGGCCTTGAAAACGTTAACTTCGGCCGGTATGTCCACAGGAAATCTGCGTATGACCCAATAATATAAAGGTCGAGACACGTAATAACAAAAAAGCAAACTTTTAAAAACCTGACTGTTGCTAACCAATTTTCGTTATTAATCCTAAATGATCATTCAAAAAGAAAAATGATGAAACCTAAGGATGATTTTTAAATGCCCATTCAATGATACCCCACTTGTCATAGTTCGCCGATTTTTTTTCTTTTTTTTTGTTGTGTTCGTTATTGTCAGGATAAGGTTTATATGTAAGAAAAAAACTGAAAAATGCAACGGCGAAGCCGCTGGCGTGCTGCTAGTTGTAGATATAAATGATCACTACCAATGAACCTCCGATCTGTATCATAAAACACAACTTTATAGTTTTGTCATATTCGACCAGTTCAATTCTCGGTTAAGGCTGATTTTTTTTTCAAAAATCCAGTTCCATTTAAACAAAGTTTAAAAAACTTGTTAAGTACCCAACTATTTAACAGGGTCCTTTATTTATTTCTGATTGTTTGTTTGTTCACAGAAAGTCCACGAGCAGCTTGGGCAGGAGCCGACAGCTAAAGACGTGGCCACGGCTGAAGCGTTGCTCAAGGAGCACCGCGAGCTCGAGGACGACATCAAGACGCACGACGACGAGTAAGTCGTCTAGCGCCTCTATCATCATCATTATAGGCCCTTAATTATTCCATTCCTCCTCCATTCTCTTCCATTCCTGACGGTCTTGCGCCCTCTGCATCCGGTCACGGCCTGCGTGCCGTCTGATGTCATCCAGCCAGCGTTGGGGTGGCCTCCCGCGTGCTCGTGTGTTTTCTCGTGGTCTTCACTCCAACACACGTCTGGTCCAACGGCTTGCGTCCATCCTGGCTATATGTCCCGCCCAAGCCCACTTTCGCTTTGTAATGGTGGTTACATCATCGCACATTTTTGTTTTGTCTCTGATCCATTCGTTACGTTTTCGGTCACATAGGGTAATTCCGAGAATGGATCTCTCCATAGCCCTCTGCACAACTCTGAATTTTTCAGCAGACTGTTTCGTGAGGGACATTGTCTCCGCACCATACGTGAACACCGGCACGACACATTGCTCAAAGACCCTCACCTTGTGACGCAAGGGAAGTTTTCCTTTGAAAATTATTTTATTGGCCCCGAACGTTGCCCATGCCTGCGCGATGCGACGTTCCACTTCCGCCGTCTGATTTTTAGCGCCTCTATACGACAAAATAAACCCATGTTGCCTTTGACGTGAAATGGTATTGTTTATTCGGCCGCCATTACTGTCAAGTAAATAAGAGCTATCACAACGTTGACGACACGATAACAGCTCAAAGACGATAAGGAATCTCATTCTAGTTTTACTTATATGCAGTGATCGGAAATAGGTGAGCTAATTTACCTAAACTTGATGCATGTTCATTCAATAATGTATTCCCATCTCACTCACGCATGAATGAATATGCGTCAAGTTTAGGTAAATTAGCTCTGCCTATTCCGATCACTGCTTATATGTAGAGAAAACTAGAGGATGCTCGCGTAGAATTAGTTTCCCATTTTCCCCCCTATTTCTTCCATTTGAAGGCCGATTTTCGCAAAAGTGATTTAGGCCGTGCGTTGACCAGTCGGATTTTTTTTGTATGTTTACAAAGTAAAAATGATTAACTACTTTTTTATTACAGTTGCTACAAAAATGATACTTTTTGTAGATGCCCTTGTATTCAATTAGCAACGTATCTCCAGGTTCAAGGAAGTGGTCGGCCTGGGCAAGCAACTGCTCGGCAGCAACGCGTCGCTGACTGACGTCGCCGAGAAGATCAAGCACCTGGAACAGGAGCAGGCGGCTGTCAAGAAAGGTACCTACATCTCGAAAAATCCGAGTCGCTAAATTACCACTTTGTTTATTTTTATTTTATATCTGTCGTAGCAAAGTTGACGGAGCCCCGCCCAGCGGGGCTCCTATTCCTGTGCGGTTGGCCCTTCGGGCATAAGAAGTTACCTAACGAACCTATCCTACCTACTACAAACGAATTGATCATTTTGCGACACGGCAAATTTTATAATGTAGACTAAAAAGATGTGGTCGTTTAGCGGAGTCGGTAACTTTGTATTAATAAGCTCAACTTGACTGAGATGCCCGCCATAAGATACGTTAAAAACTGTCATTTATGACGCATCATTACAGTCGAGATCAGTCATTGCAGTCTTCGGATTGTGGTTTTAAGATTATAGTCTTAGGGTTGTGGTTTTTGTAAATGCAAATGTCTGAGTCTCAGATACCACTTAGCATTAGGTGGCCTGTAGGCTCATATAACAAATGGATTTTAAAAAAAGATTTTTCAATTTTGATAAATACGCCTCATTAGGCAATGCCCTATTTTCCGGACCTATAACAAAATGTATAATTCCCCCAGGCTGGCAAGACAAAGATGCCTTCTTGCGCGAGCTGGTGGAGCTGCAGGCCTTCAACCGGGAGTGCGACCAGATCGACGCCTCCAGTGGAGCGCACGAGGCCTTCCTGGAGCTCCAGGATAGCGGGGTCAGTACTAAACCGATTGTTTAATCAGTAGTTAAAACTACGCCGAGCGCACAGTGGCGCCCTCATACATACCTTCACGCCTGTCTCCCGATGAGGTAGGCAGAGACTATGGTTCGCCAGGTGCACCGGTGCAAACATACAACTTTCGCTTCCTCTACATTTATCAACACAAAATAAACTGTAAACGGATTACATTAAGATAGTTTAAGAATTTATAATGTATACCATAGCCATAAGTAAATTAAGTAAACCTAAGCCAAAAATTGTTTTGATACAATTTTTGTCTCAAAAAAAAAGGGGAAAGCTGTAGTGAAGTCACCATGATGTGTAGGGTGAGAGGTATAATGACAACTCAAGAGTCTGGAGGAATACTGTGCTTTATTGGTAAATTGTACAGCTTATATACTATGGTTTCTAGTCATTATCAAGGTCTAGGGTTAATGGTGTGGAACTTATGATAATGCATCGTAAGCAGTTAGTAAATGTCAAGGTTTAAACTATAAACTTTATAGCATCGTTAAAGTAATGATCTGATAAGAAGTAGGTAGGTATCAGCTGTATCTATCAGCTGTTACATTGGTGACCTCACTACACCTCTTCATGCACGTACGTCGGTTTGATTTGGCTCTTATTCAGTACATCGCGAATCTGATCTTATATGTCCGTCTAGGGCGTCCCCTACCAACTCTTCTTTCATCTATCCTTTCTGAATGATTAAACCATGCCCGCCGAACTCAAACGTGAGCCATCTGACGAAACGTTTAGGCGCCGGCTTAGGAATCTTTTGTTGGATAACCCAGTCTATTCGGTAAATGAGTATATGGAACTTGACTTATAAATATGTATCTAAATTGACTTTTAATTTTTTTGTTTTTTAAATTTTTTATTTGTGTTGACTTTTACTATTCTTACTATTATAATTTAATTCTATTTCTGTTTCTAATTATGTTCTGTTTATAATGTAACTGCATATAATTTGACATGTAATGTAATTTATACTGTGTTATATTGAGTAATAAAATCTGAATCTGAATCTGAATCATCTTAGCATACCCTTATCGATCCTTATCGATTGTTGTATTTCAATCCACATCGTTCTCAGATCTAGTCATTTCTAACTTCTCAGAGCTCTCCCAGTGTCACCCTCATTAATATTATTGTGTATTGTCTTGAAATCGAAAGATAGAGTTTAATACAGTGGCTAAAAAAGTGGTAGTTTTTGTAGCTGTATATTTATCGTGCGGAAAGTTGGATTTTTCGAACAAGTGCTTTTTACTTTTTTGTAGTTGCATATCGTGTGGACATTTGGATTTTTCTATTTCTTTGGGTCAAGTTCAATTGCTCATAGTTCAATTGTTATTACAGTACCCGGCCGTTAGGAAGTCAATCCTGACAGCTGTCATCGCAGTACAATTTATAACCTCAAACCCAAGAATAGGTTATAAATTGTACTGCGATGACAGCTGTCAGGATTGACTTCCTAGCGGCCGGGCACTATAAGTTACGTCAGATACCCTATAAATTGTGTATGATTCATCTTTCGATTTCATGACATTATTTTAGTTAGAAAACACAATAATAGTAAGTAATGAGCCACTAGACGCTCGGCGTAGTCATTTGAAGTGTTGGTTAAAATTCGAAGATCGAATGGAAAATGTACCTACTCTCTCTCTGAACATTGCGTTAGGCAAATGAGAGACATAAAACATTCTCAATTAACAATGACCATATACTGTATAACTTATGATATATTCACAGGCATCAGTGGACGAGGCAGCAGCCTTGCTGAAGAGGCACGAGGAGTTAGAAGCCAGGCTCCGCGCCCAGGACGAGAGGCTGCACGCGCTGCACGGCCGCGCGCAGGCGCTCACGCAGCGCGGACACCACGCCACGCCACAGTTAGTGATCACGACGATTATAGTCATACACCCGTATTCACAAACAATACTTAAGGGATCATGAGTAAACGCACTGCGTTCAATACAGCTTTATGATTGGTCCTTTTTGACCGACCTTTTGTTTATGAGACGATTTGAACCACCCTGTGCGTTCGTGAGCACTGTGAGACCTCATAGTGACGTTTGTGAATACGGGTGATAGTTATGTAGATGAGTGTAGATGCGGATGATGATAATGGCGATGGATAATGATAATGATGTTGTTGATGGTGACAAATAATAATAGTGATAATTATAATGATGACGATGAATGATGGTAATGATAATGAAGATGGATGATGATAATGATACTGACGATGGATGGATGGATGGTAATGGTGATGATGACGGATAATAATGGTGAGTGATGATGATTATGATATGATAATGATGTTGAAAATAATGACGATGGATAATAATGGTAATAAGGGCGATGACGATGGATGATAATAATGATGATGATGAAGATGAAGCCATGCTCAGGGTGCAGGTGCTCAGACACCAAGCCACGCCAGTCAGCATATTACAAATAATGGTGATGATGATGACAGCGATGGAGAGGCTGGTGCTAATGATGCTAATGACGTCAGATGATGTTGGTGCTAGTGTGCTAGTGATTTTACGGTAGTGATTTAAAAAATGATGGCGATGGTGCTGATGATTTATTTATTTTAGTGATTTAAAACAAAGATGCTAGTTGACAACAGGTCTTTTTTTTAACTGTGTTCATAAAAAAATCATAAGTATGTATATGCATGCAGTAAATACCTAATATTTAAAAAAAAACATGATTTTTTATTTATCACAACATCAATTCAAAAAAATCATGTTTAATTAGCAAATGTTTGATGATATAAGACAAGTCGATGCAGGTTTATTGTTTGTTGTGCAGCATCTCACAGCGCATGGAGAGTGTGGCGGCGCGGCGCGACGCGGTGCGGCAGGCCGCGGCCGAGCGGCGCCGCGCGCTGCAGGCGAACTTGGCGCACCAACAGGTACAACATTAACTACCATTTCACTTCTCATGCTCTTAAAATGTTACTTTAGTCTCTGCACATCGGAACTAAAGCTCGTTATTAGTCTCTAGGGACTAAGTTTTTTTTTTAATTTACTTTGTAAACCCCTAAACAACCAATCACGGTGTTTGTGAATGGAGTATTATCACCATTATCAGTTATTGTGTAATTTGTGTATAGACAATTTGGGCGTGGAAATAACCTCAAAATGACAACTGTGCAAAAATATAAAAAAAAACGATTTAATTTCGAGAAACACGAATAATGATTACGAATATGAATCTATTTAATTATATTTAGAATGAATAATTTTATTATGCATGGTCCAATTAGTTATAAAATAGTTTTCAAATTTGAATCTGTTGTCTAAATATGCAAGCATTTAAAGCGTCACTTTACAATAAAAACAACCGTGGTTTTTTAAAAGAAATATTGTTATTTTTGTTAAATATTGTAATTTTTTATAGAACGTCGTTTATTTTGCATTAAAAGTGAAAAGTAGAGTGTTTAACGCGAGACTAAACCACCATAATGACACTCGAACTATAGCCACCCTCGCTCAGCTCGCGTGGCTAAACATCAAGGCGAGCTGCCTTTGTATTTTTATTTGTCATTGTTATTAAATATAGCTAAATTCTCAAATGTATTCCAATAACTCGGTATTTATTTAGTGATTGCAATATTTGACCTTTAAGAGTAGCATTGTTATTTAAAATTAAAAATGAAAATGTTTCATACTGTGATTTATTTATTACCATTTCAAATTCAAAACGTTTATTTGACAAAAAACACAATACAACACAACAAACATGGTAAAAAAAAAGAAAAAAGAAGATTAGAGCAGAAATAGGATCGTTGCACTGTAGTGTGAAGTCAAATAGGACTCGGCTCAGCATGTGCTGCAGCCGGAGCCGCAGCGCTGGTTTTCACCTGAACCGTTTCAATTATAATCGTTTATTTCTAGACTAATATGTCACATTGATGTGTAAATAATGATACTTACTGTTTGTTACAGTTCTTAGCTTCGACTGAGGAGCTGCAAACCTGGATTGAAGACAAGACCAAAACCGCTAAAGACCAGAGCTACAGGTAATTGTCAATTTTATGTATAATAGATAATAAATAAATATCAGGGGACAATGTCACACCAAATGACCTAGTCCCGAACTAAGCTCTAGGCTTGTGCTATGGGTACTAGATAACGATATAAATACTTATATAGAGAAATATATACTTAAATACATAGAAATCATTCATGACTCGGGAACAAATTCGCGCTCATCACAAATATCTCCCCTTACCGGGTTTTAATGGGACCGCTAGCTTCGAAACTATCTACTAAACAAGTTGATTATAAAAAAACGAGCAAAAGAGTTTAAAAACTTCGCTGATTCGTAATGATTCCAATAATGTAAGATACCACTGAAAAACTTTGAAATAACACATGAAATTAAGGATTTTTCGTGACAAGGACATAAGATAAAATTACAAAAATTCCGATTATAATGCTCAACATCTGTGAACAGTAAAAATCGCTGAACATACATGGGGGTTAAATCGATAGCTTTTTAGCTGCTCTATCAGCCCTAGGCAAGTTCACGTCGATTTTCGGGCACCCTGTATAACTGAAATTATTTCAATGTCAACAGAGATCTAGCCAACTTGGAGCGAAAGCTGCAGAAGCACGAAGCTTTCGAGGCGGAGTTACAGTCGAACGAGAAGCAGCTGAGAAACGTCGAGAGCGTAAGTTACTTACGCGTTTGTTGGTGTGTTTGTATGAGGGATTGCAATCCGGAATACTGGATCCGGTATTCTGGCGGTTTCGGCATCATTAAACGTTTACCGGATCCGGTGATGCCAATTTTTTTGTGTGACCCTTTTTATTTAGGGGAAAGCACTTTGCATAGTACTAGTTACTGCACTATTTCGGACTATATTTGATGCACTGATTTTTGTAACTTTGTAATTAATTACCCTACAAAATGTATGGAAGAAGTTTTCTTTGATTTGTGGGTGTTCTAGTACTCTAACCTTAGTTGGTCTCAAAGAGTATTTTAATCCTTGATAGGAATGGGACCGATTGGCATTAAAAAAATTACTCAAAACTGTGGATTTTCTCTCATTTTATCAAAAATCTGTGAATGTCGATTGTCATCACTTAAAAAGTTAGTAAAGGTCTCCTAAGGCCGGCCTTACACTCGTAAGTTTTACTTACGTAAGTAGGGACGCAGCTATTTGTTAGAACTGGATAGAAATATGGTAGCTGCCCTTACTGCCAAATCTCAATCAAATCTGTATACAGGGTGGAAAAAATGAACGCCACATGGACGGCAACTACCTTAAAGGCCCAGCCACACCGCTTGCGTGACGTGCACGTGCACGTGCGCGTTCACTTTCCACTGCGTTGTATAGTGGCATGTCGTAATGAGAATTCATACTGTACAACGCACTCACGCAACCGCTGAGGCTGGGCCTTAAATATTCGAAATAGCAAGTTCTACGCAAAGGAGACTGTCTTTACTTTTAAAAACAAAAAAAAATGCATCATTGGATTTTTGAAAAAAATCTCCCTTTACTGGGAATTGAACTACGACAGACGAATTTAAAAAATCCATAAACGCAGAATTAATTCCTTTCAAAAATAAATAAATTTGCGTAGAACTTGCTATTTCCGATATAAAATTTAAGGTAGTCGATGTGGCGTTCGTTTTTTCCACCCTGTATACATATATTTATCCTGCTTTAAATCTATTAATCTATTATCTTCTATATATATATATAAAAGGCAAACCTGACTGACTTATATATCAACGCACAGCCGAAACTACTGTACCTAGAAACTAGAAATTTGGTACAGGGGTTCCTTTCATGGTGTAAGTGAGCACTAAGAAAGGATTTTCCGAAAATGGACCCCCAACGGGAAGAAATGGGGGGAGTAGCGGGAAAGTTATTCTACTTGTACGAAGTCGCGGGCGTCCTCTAGTCTATGATATTATTGAAACGTCCGCCATGTTCCCTCAGATCGGGCAGTCCCTGCAGCAGTCAGACCCGGTGCGCGCAGAGCCAGTGTCGGGCCGGCTGGCGGGCGCGCGCGCGGCGTGGGCGCAGCTCGTAGACGCCAGCCGCGACAAGGGCGGCAAGCTGCGCCAGGCCGTCGCGCAGAGCCAGCACCGCAGGTCAGATACCAGAAAAAATTGTACATTATTGCCTAGGCAGGGATGTAAGCAATTGGGATACACTAAAAAAAAATAACTGCTTGATTTTACATTTTTATTCGAAAGAATTGCCTTTTATAAGAAACTAATATATATCTATATCTTCAAGACTTTAATTTTATTCGTTCTATAGTACTGGAAGGAGGAAGACACTAATAGTTATAATTTTTCCCTAGGATGAATAATTATTTTATTATTCATTTATTAAGATGTAGTTATTCTAAAAGGGCGTAACTTCATTTCTACGACACAATGGACATATTACGTTAGGCCAGTCTGTATTAAAAAAAAGTTCTTGTTTTTTTTAATAATGGCGGTCCACTGATAATTATTTAAGTGAAAAAGGGCGGGAAAGTTCGAGTTAGGTGGCCGCGTTTTTTGATTTGGAAAAAATATTTTCTGGTTTTTAGTTTATAAGTGATCAGGAGAAGTTGTATGTATATAGTTTAATTTTAACTTAGTGTATATATTGTATTTAAACTCTTGGTAAGTCCTTTTCTTTTGTTTGTCATGGATGAGAAGGAGCCTCCGGACCCCGGAGGCTCGGTGCCCCCGGTAGCTTACTATGTTACTATTTCCAACGAATCTGGAATGGATACAGACGGATCTGCGTCTACTAATTCATTAAAAAGATCGCAAGAATCCAGAAAAACATTATCGAAAAAAAGAAAAAAGGAATATTCAAAATTGCCGCCCCTACCGCCGGCATCACCTATCAAGGAAACAGTTAGTCCTAGTGATACGAATGGTACTACTTTACCCGCGGTGTTATCTCAGGAAACTCCTTTAACTCCTCAAGACTCCTCAAATCCTCCACGTCCTCCTCCAATTGGTAGGACAGAATACAATGTATCTGATAACGGCCCATACATAGTTCATGTACAAAGAGAACAACAATTGCCTAATGACGGGACTACTCTTCATCCCATCACTTTTGGTAGGTTCCTTAAAAGGCATAATATCTACAATGTTGTAAATGGTAGCATTAAAAGAATAGGTCGCAATAGATTATCAATAGCTTTCTCAGAACACACCGATGCCAACCTATTTATTAGACATAGTAGCCTTGTGTTAGAGAAACTTAAAGCATTCATACCAACATTTAGTGTCACCCGTCTAGGACTAGTTAGGGGTATACCTGCGGAATGGACTGCGGAAGAAATTGTGGACAATACCACGCTACCTCCGGGTTGTGGTAAAATACTTAAGATTAGACGTCTGAATTTTAAGACAATTGTGAATGGAGTTCCTGTGTGGAAACCTTCACAATCAGTTGTCATCACCTTTGATGGGCAGACTTTGCCAAGTAGAATCTTTATCTGCTATAATTCTCTGACGGTTGAACTGTACACCTATCCAACAATTCAGTGTTACAGATGCTGCCGCTTTGGTCACCCCAAAGTGCAGTGTAGATCTAAACCACAGTGTTTCAAATGTGGGCAGGAGCACACAGGTGACTCTTGCACTGTACAAGAAGGTTCAGGGTCATGTTTTCATTGTGGAGGTGTTCACTTTGCCACAAGTAAGAGTTGTCCTGAATTTGTGAGACAAACTAAAATTAAAATGTCTATGGCTCAAAATAACATCTCATACTTTGAAGCTTATAAACTTCACCCATCACTCTCAAAATCATTTGCTGATGTAGTTAAAAAAGCTTTAGATAACAATAACTCGTCAATAACCCAATTTCATAATCATCATTCTCAGCCATCAACCAGTCATTCCTATAAAAAAACAATTACTCTTAAACCCCGTCTTACACCAAAAGTTCTAAAGGGATATGATCATGGTGCTCACCGTGATCTTATTCGAGACTATGATATGCCATCTTCTGCAAATGGTGCTGCCTTAAAAGGTAAATTAGAAAATGAACAACAATCAAATAAAGAAATCATAATAGCTTTAATCAACTCATTATCACATTTGAACATTATAAAACCGGACTACGCTGCCCCTATAATAGATGCCATCAGTAATATCACCATCCCCCACAATGGATTGCACACCTCACAGTGTAATGCAGTGGAACTGCCGTAGTATAAGAAGTAAAAAATCTGACTTAATTTATATTTTAAATAACTTTGAACCTCTAATCTTTGCATTAGCAGAGACCTGGCTTAAGCCAGGTTCTACATTTAAAATTAATGGTTATTCTTGTCTTCGTGAAGACAGAGCTGATGGGTATGGCGGGGTTGCCATACTCATAAGTAATTCACTTTGCTTCACCCCTGTTCCTATTTCATCACATAATGATGATTTTAATATAGTAGCAGCCTTAGTAAACAATATATGTATTGTAAGTATGTATATAGCTCATCCATCTATTAGGATATTTAATGAATTTAATATTCTTTTATCTACTCTACCTAAACCACTTCTTATACTAGGTGATTTTAATGCACAACATACTTCATGGGGAAGTTCCGCCTCAAACTCTTATGGGGAAGAACTTTTAGATATAGTAGATCATCATAATTTATGTGTTTTAAACTCAGGCTCACCCACACGTAGAACTAACCCCAATGAAGGCTACAGTGCAATTGACATATCAATAGCATCCCCAAGTTTATCTACAATTTTTACATGGTCTACACTTACATCTACCTTTGGTAGTGACCATTTCCCTATATTAATAACTTGCCCTATTAGTAAAGATAAAACTAACAAAATCCCTCCCAAGAAACCTCGAATGAACTATAGGCTTAATAAGAGTACAGATTGGGATAAATTCACCAAGTATGTAAATAATAAGTTACATAATTTACCAGATTTTACTTCAAGTGAGGACGAATGTAATGAGGCTCTTGCTAAACTGTTAATAGAGGCTGCGGATAGCACTCTCCCTACTAAAAAACCTTTTTTGACTAAGGTCCCCTCCCCTCCGTGGTGGGACAATGAATGCACTGTGGCAATTAAGAAGAGGAAAGAGGCAGAAAAAATCTATAAACATGAAATGACTGAAGTAAATTTTGATAAATTGTGTAAAGTTATAGAGGAAACAAAGTCGTTGTTAAAAGATAAGAAATTGTCAGGCTGGAGACAATTTTGTTTATCCATTTCACCAAAAACATCCCCCACCCTTGTTTGGAAGTATATAAGAAGGTTTCGGAATGCTATGTCTGAAAATAGCACACAGACTCTACCCTCTTCCTTATCCTCAGAGTACTTAGATCATCTTGCTCCACCTTTCGTCCCCGAAGAAGAGTTAATTATATCTGGTCCCTCCGCCCCAATTTTCCCTCCCAACTCTCCCTTAAATGCTCCGTTTTCCCTGTGTGAACTTCAAGGGATACTTTCAAACGTTCGTGATTCTGCCCCTGGGGAGGATGGTATACCATACTCATTTATCGCAAATCTAGATGAAAATAGTTTAGGTTATTATTTAAGTATCATTAATTCCGTCATGTTGACAGGTAATGTTCCACAGGGATGGAAATGTTATGATGTGTTGCCACTATTAAAACCAAATAAAGACCCATCGAGTGTTGCTTCATATCGACCAATAGCCATGTCATCGGTACTCGGTAAAATTACTGAACATTTGGTGAAAAACCGCGTCGAATGGCTTGTCGAAAATAATAACCTTTTATCAAATTCTCAGTTTGGGTTTCGAAAAGGTAGAAGCACGCTTGACAGTTTAAGCGTCTTTATAACTGATGTTAGGACAGCTTTCTCCAACAATGAATCTCTTGTCGCAGCCTTTCTAGATATTAAAGCAGCATATGACAATGTGCTTCTGTCTATACTCATGATGAAATTGCACAATCTAAACATACCATCTATATTTATAAACTTTATTATCAACTTAATGTCCGGTAGATCTATAAAATTAGACGGGCAGTCCAGAAAGCTATGGAAGGGCCTTCCACAGGGTTCTGTGCTGAGCCCTCTATTATATAATATTTATACATATGATCTAGAAGCTTCCATTAATTGTCGCTCCCATATTTTGCAATATGCTGACGACTTAGTTTTATATAATATTAATAAATCTATTAATCATGCATGTTCCTCATTAACAGAGTCACTTACCCAGTTAAAATATTGGATGGATAAAAACGGCCTTGAATTATCAATATCTAAAAGTAATGCGGTTTTATTTACCAGGCAACGAATGCCTCCGCCTATAACCGTTGCTTACGACACAAAACGGATACCTACTAAGACACAAATTAAATTCTTAGGTCTCATTGTAGACTCGAAACTCTCGGGTCTCCCACATTGTGAATACATAATTACGAAATGTGAACGCTCTCTTAACATCCTTAGATGTCTCTCAGGTGCTTGGTGGGGAGCTCATCCGTTTAGCTTAAAGTTGCTCTATAATGCCATAGTCAAAAGCGTATTAGATTACGGGACGTTCCTTTTTCCACCTTGCTCTGCTTTAGCTATGAAGAAGTTGGATGGTGTACAGTCAAAAGCATTGAGAATAATAGCAGGAGCAATGAAGTCCAGTCCTCTTAACGCACTTCAAGTAGAATGTAACGAACCACCATTACAGCTCAGACGTCAGTACTTGTCAAACCGGTTTTTCTTCCGTGTTATTCAGTATAGCAATCATCCATTAATCCCAAAACTTCGACATCTTATGGAGTTGATTTCTATCTCCAACTATTGGAGGTATAAAGCAACTCCATGCCTTATAACTAGTTTAAGAATATTTAGTGACCTGTCTCCCAGAACATACCGTTGTCCAAGATTCCCACTTTTTAATATACCTTATAATGCGTTAACTTTAGTGCCCAATATATTATTTGATCTAGAAATTCGAAAATACAGCCCAGCAGCTAATACTCAATTTAATTGTTTTGTAGACAACAGTTGGATTGGTTGGCATCAAGTGTTTACTGATGCATCTAAACAGAACCTTAATGTAGGAGTGGGCATTTTCCATCTGCAGTATAACATTGTACAAAAAATAAAATTTCCCAAAGAAACTTCTGTTTTTACGGGAGAATGCTATGCTATCCTTAAAGCTGTTGAATATGTCCTTTTAATGAAATTGCCTAAAACGTTAATAATTTCAGATTCATTAAGTGCGCTCAAGGCATTGGCACGGTTTCCTTTCAAGTCTGCATTATGCTCTCCAGTCATAATGCAGACTAGAGAGTATCTTTTAAAATGTAACACCATGGGTTACTTAGTCTCATTGGCTTGGGTTCCTAGCCACACTGGTATCAAAGGAAACGAAATGGCTGACAAACTGGCGAGTGATGCGATTAAGTGTGGAGACATGTATCCGTACATGAACTATAGTCACGACCTCATGAATCTGCCAAGACTTGTTCTACAAGAGGCATGGAACGATATCTGGAAAGTAAGCACACAAACAAAAGGAAAGTTTTACCATAGCATTCAACCTGATATTCCAATCAAACCATGGTTTTCGAGAACAAGTCTTGACAAAACGATTACTTCTGTGCTTTTGAGGCTGAGATTGGGACGTTTGTACTCGTTCTCATCTTCATAGGCTAGGAATTTTTAGAAACGCAGCGTGTGATTGTGGGGATGATGTGGAGGATTTAAACCACATTTTCTTTTCATGCCCTCTATATGATCATTCCTTTTTATACAACTCCTTGTCCAAATTAAAAATTGCATTTCCTACATGTATCCAGACCTTATTGCAGTATAATAGTGATGTATATAGTATTTTAGCCCATTTTATCAGATCCCACTCTATAAAATTGTAAATTCTTATCCTTTTTCCTTTAAACTCTCCTGATCCTTTTTATTCCTATCCTTCGTTTCCTCTTTGTAAATATTATTATTTCGCGATATCGATCCCGCCTTTTAAAAAATTAAAAAACGTAAGAAGTTCGTCACGAAAACCAATTTAACGAACTCAAAAAAAACAAGACTTAAGAAGCCAAATGAAAAATTGAAGACGAATAATCAATCGACTAACCAAGAATCGAATACAAGACATTGGCAAATCCCATAGATTGCCATACCCCGGCAACAAGGGGAAGAAAAAAAAAAAAAAAAAAAATATTTAAGTATCTATCTGTCTGTCAATAGTGTCAATGTCAAATTTAGAATTATGACAGCTTTTTTTCTCATGAAAAAGGCAATGGTATTATACCTATTCGGGCGTAGTATTGGTAAAAATCGACATTTTTTTTAATTTTCTTATAATTTTTTAAATAAAGAAAAATAAATTGAAATAATTATTTTGCCGTGTTCAGGAGGCAAAATCCTTTCGATTCCTATAGTAATTTGCAGGTGGCACCAAAATGAAATGTTGTCAATTGCGGGCCGAGTATTGGTTTAAAAGGACGAGATTGCTGCAATACTTCAATACATAGAAAACATTCAAGACTCAGGAACAACTCGCGCTCATCACACAAATATTTGTCCATAGCAAAAATCGAGCCCCGGACCGCTAGCTTCCTATAGTCTGTGCCAATTGGAATTGGCAAAGTTGTCAACATAACCAAAAGAACTAATTAACCATTATTACTTGATAATCAAGTGCGTTTAAAGATCAAGTGAGGTCTTAGCAATGATTAATACACTTACCCCCTTACTAATAAACGTTGAGTAACGGTGATATAGCTATACAATGTTTTTTCCTTATCTGTCAAATCCAGATGTCACCATGATAGATAAGGACAAAACATTGTATGGCTATACCACGCCGTTACCCAACGTTTATTAGTAAGGGCGTAAATCTTTACTTTCACGTTAAGTTTAAGATTAAATAACTATTAATTATACGTTATTTTAAATAAAAACACGCTCGATGAATATTTGAGGTTATGTGTCAAACAGTACTAATTTGTTTACATCTTTGACAATTTTAATTGACACATACTATATAGGCAGGGTCACCACCAACGCGTCGTCAATATAAAGTAAACCTGTGTCTTCCCAGGTCCGTGGAAGATGCCAAGGCACGGTTGGTAGACCTGGAGCGAGCCCTGAAAAGCGAGGAGGTCGGCTCCGACCTGAGGAGCTGCAAGCGGCTGCTGCATCAGCACCAGGTAAGGAGTCATCGAGTTCGAGATCAAAGAGTAATTATACTCCGTTTGTTCTTGTACTTAAAAAAATCTAAACAACAGGTACGTTCACATAGTTTTGTTCACATTACTTTAAAGAGGAAGAGGAGGGAGGAGGGTTGTTGGTTTGTTTTAGTTTTACTTTACCTATATTATACTTTCAGAATATGAGACATGTATTATTTATTATAAATAAATAAATATCAGGGGACAATGTCACACCAATTGACCTAGTCCCAAACTAAGCTCTAGGCTTGTACTATGGGTACTGGACAACGATAAACATACTTATATAGAGAAATATATACTTTACTCAAAAATGCTATGTAATCTTGCCATAACACCAGTAAAAAGGAGCCAGTAGGTTGACGTTCCTGGACAACTGGAAAAGTGTCCAGTAAAGTTGAGGAATTTCGAATTTGGCATCAAAAAGTGTCCAGTAAGTAAGTATGGAAATTCCATAACATATCATATTATTTGAATTTGGAACTATCTGTAAAGACTGTGAGAGCCTTCAAAAAGGCTACTTATACTACATGAAAGGCTGATCATTCAGCTCCAAAAGTACCAGGGCATCATAAACCAAAAGCGTTATCTCGTTCAGACCAGACATCGCGCGATTTCTCTTCATTTCAGCATCGCTTGCTCCGCACCATCTGTTTTATGTGCGCCTAGTACATCTCGGCCGGTATGACGAGATCTGAATCGTTAATTTAAAAAAAAAACCGGGTAAGCGACCGGCTAAGAGTCGGACTAGCGCCCTGAGGGTTGTACACATGTGGTCATCAATATTTTAACATATTTTTTTTTTAAATCATTCTGCAGTAATGTACTATAAATACATAGAAAACATCCATGACTCAGAAACAAATATTCGCGCTCATCACACAAATATCTGCCCTCACCGGGATTTGAACCCAGGACCGCTAGCTTCGTAGGCAGGGTCACTACCAACTAGGCCAGCGCGTCGTCAAAGTCAAATTATGTTTTGACAAAATGTCCTCCCCCAGACTCTGGAACAAGAGCTGAGCCAGTGGGAGCAGAAGGCCACGTCGCTGGCCAGCCAGGGCGCCGACCTGGTGTCGCTGGGCCACTTCGACGCGCCCGCCATCGAGCGCGACTCGGCCGCGCTGCTGCGGGCCGTGCGCGCGCTGCAGCCCGCCGCCGCCGCGCGCCGCGCCAAGCTCGAGAACAGCCTGCAGTGAGTCACTCACTACTACTCGGATTCATAATTAGATTTCATCAAATCTATATATATATAAAAAGGCTAAACTGACTGACTGATGTATCAACGCACAGCCGAAACTACTGTACCTAGAAACATGAAATTTGGTTCCTTTCATGATGTAAGTGAGCACTAAGAAAGGATTTTCCGAAAATCGACCCCCAACGGGAAAAAATGGGGGGAGTAGAGGGAAACTAATTCGTCCTCTAGTCTACCAATAAATGGGGTGTGTCCTGGGTAAAAAAATGATAATTCTAATTAGTCCGTCAGTAAGATAATAAAAAAAACTGAACACGTATTTTTTGCTTTGGGTGGTATTCCACCTATCCAACTCTTTGTCCAATTTCTATATCCAATATTTGATCAAATTTATTTGATGGAGGCCCATTACTTATCCAATATCTTGGTCAAAGATTTTATACTATTTGCGTAGCCATTTTGAATTAAATGTCATTCGTAATTGATCAAATGTAGGCGTTTCTAGAAAATTTGATGAAGTCATCCAATTTCTTTGATCAAATGCACATTGGACAAAGAATTGGATAGGTGGAATACCACCCTTTTTCAAATCAATCAAAATTGACAAATATAACGCACATCAAAGTTTGGGAGTGAGGGCTCGTGACGTCACAACGTGGTGTAAAGTGTGCCACGGCGTGACGTCACGCGAAACTTCAACGCACTATATCTAAGTATTTTTTTGGTTTAATTGACAAGATAAAAATTATGTGTTCAATATATTTTGATAATATAAATGACGGACTAAATAGAATTTTTAGGACACTAGCCTAATATGACTGTCACAATGACATCTGTCAATGTCAGTATGACGTTCCAGATGCCACCAACCCTTTCTTAATAATAAAAAATATAACTATCTCTTTAATTTTCTCTATATAATTTTAACAATTGATACAATAATGGCAATTGAAGTTCGGGCAAACGAAGTGATACAAAATAATTTACCTACTAGGCTCCACAAGTTTGCCGCGGAAGTCGCAGGCGAGCTGGACTGGCTCTCAGAGCGGCGCGGCGCCGCGTCATCCAGCGTGCTGCCGGTCGACCTGCACGCAGCGCAGTCGGCGCAGAAGAAGCACAACAAGCTGCGCGACGAGCTGCGCGGGCGCCGCCCCGTCGTCGAGCGCGTGCTGGCGCAGGGCCGCGCCGTGCCCGACAACGAGAAGGTGAGGTTGGAGTGCTAGCGTCGATTGGACTGTAGTAGTCCAGTCGCTCGTCGCTAGATGGCGCTGGCGACTTTGTTGCTCGCGCTAAAGGTGCTCCAATGTTCTATTTTGACCTGTTCGTATGAAATAGTACTTTATCTACACTCATATCATAAGTCCTCTATAATGCGTTCAGAATCCGTAGACAATGACCAGCATTACAAGATACAATTTTACTATGATATGTTTTCTTATCTGTAGCTGTAATGAAAAGTTAAAATTACGATACAACTTTTGATAAAGTAATGTTGTTCAAATTTGGAACATCTTCCAAAACCAACACAATTCAAACAGGGGGCCAATTCTAGTATCAATTAAACGTCGACTCGGTATATTTTAAGTAAATTGTCTTACCCCATTTTGATTTCGAATGACCTTAGAATAGGGACTGTGTTAGTTTGTCTATGATTTTAAAAAAACATTCATATTCGAGGTTTTGCCGCCATTTGTTTGTTTGCCGCCTATTTGAACGTGTCTTAGAGTACTTATATGTGTGTAGATAAAGTAATGTATGCAATTGTACATAATTAGGCCTTAAAACACTCGTGTGAACTTATTATGAAACTCGCCTACGGCTCGTTTCATAAAACCACACTCGTATGTTAAGGACCCTCTTTATGGATCAGTTAGGTACATAAAATACTATTATTGCCTAGCCTAGGCAGGGAACCAACTAGACCTCATACACGTACTGTTTGTCATCAGATCGCGAAACTATGCCAAGAGTTAGAAGACGCGTACAGCTCGGTATCCCAGAGCGCGGAGACGCGCGCGGCGCGCCTGGACGCGGCGCTGCGCGCGCAGCAGTTCCTCCACGACGCGCTGGAGGTCGACTCCTGGCTCAATGATAAGGTGGGTCTCGTTCATTCCGCAGCAACAGCAGGGTGGAGGGAAGGTGACAAAACGCGTAGACCTCGATGTCATAGGCACTTGTCCCAGTGCCGACGAGGAAGTGATTAGCTATTGACTATGATCTCGCTCAAGAAACGAAAAAAAAGATACTACTATTTATACAGGGCGGAAACAAATTACGGGCCCTGGAGGGTACCTATCTTCAATCCTTAAGTTAGATGATTCTACTTAAAGTAAACATTATTTTATTTTTAAAAAGAAACAAAACTGCATTCAATTCACTTTGTCTCATCCGGGAATCAAACCAACTAAAAATTAAAAAAATGAAGACTCGCTATTATATTCTACTAATCGATAGGATTATTGTTTAGGACAAAATTCCTTTATTAAACTTTTGATGTTAGAAGTAAAAAAGATCGTGAAATCTGATATTAATTATAGCGAGTGTTTTTTTTTTATTTATTTTTAGCTGGTTTGATTCCCGGATGAGACAGAGATAAAGGAATGCAGTTTTGTTTCTTTTTAAAAATTAAAGAATGTTTCCTTTAAGTAAAATGATCTAAATTAAGGATTAAGGCAGTTTCCCTCCAGGGCGCATATTTTTTTTCCACCGTGTATTTGCTAAACTACACAATAGGGCGCCTTACTCTCACAATCTTGGACTTCGGTCTCGTGAGGGGGAGGTACACACAACACGAGTTGTAGGTAGCCTCTTCAGCCGACTCGGCTGAACTTTACAGTTTACCTAGGAAGGAACATAGCTAATTATGAGAACAAGGTAAGCCTCTAGGTTGTAGTTCGTAGAATAGGCCTATACAGTAGAGTTAGGGTAGCTTCAATTGTTTAGGGAAAGTAGGGTACATTAGTATCCTTGCGTGTTAAAATAATCTTTTAAACTCGTCCGCGTTTGGTCTTATACCGCCAGTTCAAGATCCCATGTCAACACTAGAGACACAAATGATAGTTGATCTCTCTCACTTTGACTTTTGACTTCTCAATTGTGAATTAGTAGTTTATGCAACAGTTGTAAGATTGCAGTTTTGAGATTGCCATCGTAAGATATCTATTTAATATTTCCTCACATTGCTTGAGAAAATCACCATACAAGATTTGGCAGCTAGGCGTGTCGTTTTGGCTCAAAAAAGCACAAGTGCTGTTATGGGGCATAGACTAGATATATTTTTATCCGGATTATTCTGCAGACATATTATG
This sequence comes from Acleris cristana, assembly GCA_948252455.1. Lineage (NCBI taxonomy): Eukaryota > Metazoa > Arthropoda > Insecta > Lepidoptera > Tortricidae > Acleris > Acleris cristana. The sequence continues at coordinate 702,707 of OX411798.1, read as the reverse complement.
CATGTTCTTATATTAGTGTCTGTGACTATATAAATGACAGATAAAAGTACAGCAGTAGGAAAATTTGCAAAAAGAACTTGTGAAATGAGAGATGAATTTAGAAATTAACAGAGCCTGAGTGGAAACACTAAAAGCTATCTTGATAAGATTGTTAATTTACAATAATTGTTGCAGGCTGCCGCATTGTCGTCCGCTGACGTCGGCCAGGACCGACACCGCGCCACTCAACTATTGACCAGACATAAGGTAACTATCGATCATTAATAGCGACCACCTAGAGCGTTAAGAAAGTCGCTAACACACTCAAGAGTCGAGAACTGCCTTGTACTTCCCTCAACAGACCCAAGGGAAGTACATGGCAGTGAGCCCAAAATTGAGAAGAAGGCACGCAGGAGGCGAGGTCAAGGCGTGGCAAAGGCGCGCGATGTCTTCGGTTTTCTACACTAATATATATTCGATTGTTTATTTGTTTGAATTGAATAGGCTCCGAAACTACTAGATCGACTTGAAAAATTCTTTCACCATTAGAATCCTACATAAACCCTGATGAACATGGGCTATGTTTTATTTTTCTACGCGGACGGAGTCGCGGGAATCAGCTATTGTTTAATAAACAGGAACAAAGCATATACCATGTCTTGACCGTGCCCCAATGTAGCAACGCTGCTGCTTCGACTAAGCAGTGAGCGACATCTCTTTGCGAATAACAAGCTGCGTTTTAAACTATGTGTGAATGCGGCCTTATAAGTATAGTCTGTGCCAATTGAAATTGGCAAAGATGTAAACACAACCAAACGAACCAATTTACCATTATTACTCGATAATCACGAGCTTCAAAGTCTAAAGATCAAGTGAAGTCTTTGCAATGATTTATACACCTGATCTTTACTTTCACATTAAGTTTAAGATTAAATAACTATTAATTATACGTTAATTTATACAAAAGCTTGATTTTTGAATATTTGAGGTAATGTGTCAAACAGTACTAATTTGTTTACATCTTTGGCAATTTCAATTGGCATAGATAGACTATAGGTGATCACTTTTGTACGAGTATTTTGACGCTTCAACGCTCTTGAAAGATTAGTGCATCAGAGGCTTTGCCAAGATGCATTACGCTTACCAGCGTTTCTATTCGTTTCGTTTTTAAACCAATCGCGTCACTGGTAGATGACGTAATACGAAAAGTCACGTGATCTACCAGTGACGCGATTGGTTTAACAACGAAACGAATAGAAACGCTCGTTAGCGTAATGCATCTTGTGTAGCGCCCCAGCTCAAACGTGACAACGCACTAAAGTGGGCACGTACTTCGATGTGAATTTTTACTTATGGCCCCATTTTTCGTCAGGCCGTGGAGCTAGAACTGGACACGTACGCGGCCATAATCTCGGAGATGGGCCACGTGGCGTCGTCGATGGCGGGCGGCGGGCACGAGGCGGGCGCGGCGCTGCTGGCGCGGCACCGCGCGCTCGACGACTCGCTGCAGCGCCTGCAGCGGCTCGCGGCCACGCGCCAGCGCGCGCTCGTCGAGAGCGTCTGTCGGTGAGTCGAGGGTCAGCGCCATCTAGCGGGCGCCGCAGTGAGTTAGTGAAAATATACGAGTGGTGCCATCTGTTGCGAGCTACGTGCAACTGTCGTTTGCTACAGCGCCATCTAATGGACACTTAGAACCCTAGATTTAGATGCCTTGTTTTGTATTGACTTTGATCACTTGGTGAGAATGTAAGGTACAATAGAACACAATTTATATAGCGCGTCGTGAATCTTCGTTCTCGCAGACACAATCAACGATCCGATGATTAAAACCCACGATCAGACTTGTACGTAATAGTTATAAGGTGCAAATTCAATTGCATCTATTTTTTCCATCTCACTCACGGCTGACTGAACAACACGCGGGCGCGCGTCAACATGGCGTCACTAGTAACCAATAATAGCACAGAATACAGACTCATTGGTTCCCGCGCTTCGAAAATTCGTCATCTGCGCAGTTACATATGTAAGCCATATCAGTTGTGTTTTACTGTACGAAAGTCTTGGACTCATTAAGTTTTATTTTTTAATTATTGTCCTTTCTGTGTAGTATTGAAGGATAGTAACTTAATCATTAGAAGTCAAGAAGTAAAGAAACTGGAATATCTTCGCCCTCATCAAGATATGAATCCGGGACCTCTAACTTTGTTGGCAGTCACTACCAACCACGTCCGTACTTCACTCATGGAAGACCCAGAATCTAATGTGAAGTTTTTTTGCAGCCACGAGTACCTCGCAGAGAGTGCAGAGTTGGAGGATTGGATCCAGGAGCAGTACGCGGCCGCGGCCAGCGAGGACTACGGACAGGACTATGAGCATCTACTGGTAAAATACACGACTAGGATCAGAACTTTTCGTGGCATATCGTGGTTTTAGAATCCATAGAGTCGCCTTTTCCTATTTTTTAGAAAAATACTAGTTTGATTTTGGCCTTCAATATTTTCACATTTCAATATAAACTAAATATATTTTTTAAATCGGTTTATCCATACCTACTAATATTTGAAAATTGGTTTGTTTGTAATGCTTTCATAGCGGAGATATCCTCTTTACTAAAATTTAAACTGGTTTAGAATCCATGGAATCGCTGTTTCCTAATTCTTATAATCGTGCCTTGATTTTGATCTTCATTGTTGTCATAATAATATTTCATAGTTTCATAGCATTTATTCATAAACAAACAAACAATATTATTAGTACGCGGATGTACTCCAGAAACAGCTATAGCTCATGCAATTCACGATGGCGAGTGGGCTTTATTAGTGGTTGAACGTGTACATGCACATTGCGGTAGTGTGCGTGTCTGACGGAGCGATCAGTCGCGAGCGCGCCGTCGCTCGAGTTACTTGTGCATATTGTTTCCACGACGCTTACTGCCACGAACTACCGTCAGCATGTCCAATATCCGGTAAAAAACGCAAAGTATAACGGAGCGAGGTATAACGGATTTTTATTTTGAAGTATCGTAAAATAAAAATAGTAAATTTATTTAGAACTGTGGGCCTATCCGTGTTTATCGCTTGACAAAACGGTAATAAAACATTCGACACTTTCTGGCAAGTACATACATATAAGTCTTACAAACATTGTTTCCTCACATCTAGATGGGGGGCGGGCCTGTGTGGGTGTCTTTCTAGATTTAGCAAAAGCGTTCGACACTGTTTCCGTTCCTATCCTCTTGAGCAAACTAGAAGCATATGGAATCCGTGGAACAACTCTAGACTGGCTAACCAGCTATCTGACGGATAGAAGCCAGTGTGTTAAAATTGGTGACCAGCTGAGTGGTTTAAATTCGGTATCCTTCGGCGTACCACAGGGAAGCATTCTAGGCCCTACTCTTTTTCTTATATATATAAATGATATAGCTCATCTTCCTATACAGAATGCTGAAATCTTGTGTTACGCTGATGATACAGCTATCGTTTTCCACGAGAGTTCGTGGCAAAAGGTCTTTGAAGGTGTCGAACTTGGTATGTCGCTGGTATCAAAATGGTTAAAACAGAATCTCCTTACTCTAAACACAACTAAAACCAAGTTCCTATGCTTTCATAAGACATCTGCTTCATCACCAAATTGTCTTCAAGATATTAAAATACATAGCTGCAATTTTACACATATGCCAGTTACGAGTTGTACCTGTGACAACATGACAAGAACCACTGCGATAAAGTACCTTGGGATAGTTATAGATGAAAAATTGAGTTTCAGAGAACACGTAGTTGCTGTATCAGGTCGGGTAAGAAAACTGATGCATATTATGAAAATGCTTCGCGAATCAGTCGATGAAAAGTTGCTAAGAACTATTTACTTGGCACTAGGCCAGTCAATTATAAACTACTGTATTCTCTCCTGGGGAGGAACCACTTCCGCCATCCTATTAAAATTGGAAAGAGCGCAAAGAGCAGTTTTGAAGGTGGCTTTAAAGAAAAATTTCAGATACCCCACCACAGATCTATACAGAGACTCTCAGGTGCTTAGTGTCCGAGGACTGTATCTAACGAGGGTGGCGACACGAGTCCATAAATCCGTTTTGAACTCACCAGAGTACAAGGAAATGCTACAAAACCGCATCTTCAAATTACCTACTCCTGCTGTCCAAACTTCATTTGCAAAACGCTTTCCATTTTTCTTGTACCCCCGCATTTATAATAAATTGGTCAAGGTTTATACATTTAAAGAACACTCCGTTCTCGAAATGAAAAGGATGTTAACGAAGGACATGTTACGATTAACGTACGAAGATACTGAATCTTTCCTAAAAGTGCAATAATCTCTATTTCTCTCTCTCTCCCTCTCTCTCTCTCTCACACACACACACACACGCATCCACACTCTCACACACACACACAGCCACCCTCACACACACACACACACACACACACACTTGTTTTTTGTTATAAGGTACTGTTTTTCCCCCTTGTTTTCTTTTAAAGTATAGAATATAGAATAAAATAAATACCACTTATATAGTAAGTAAATATTGTTGTCGTTAGCCGTTAATCTTGTTTGTTAACCGTACCATCGCCCCCACGGGACAGGCAATGCCTAGTGTGGGGGTCAGATTCAACCGTAATTTGTATGTAACTATATTTGGAAATAAATTATTTGTATTTTGTATTTATTTGTATTTGTATTTGTAAGTGTGAGAGTGACGGATGTTTGATCCACGTTTAGTCACCCAAAAAACACGGCAATAATAAGCCCTCTAAAATAAAGATAAACCTACAGATAGGTTTTAATTTTAAGTAACATAAAATTGTACGTAATTTTAAGACAGAAAATACGGAGACATTTGAAATGTCATCTTCGCGACAAGATAGAGTTAGGTACATCAATTTCGTAGAAGATGCAACCAAGAAGGTCGCTAGTGTCGCTACTACATGTAGTATTACTAAGTGTAGTTCGCATATCACATCAAGAACATAAATAAGTAGTTTGTTGTTTTATAATATTTAAGGTCAAACAAAAAAAGAATTTTTGAAATCGGACCATAATTGATGGAGAAATCAAATCGGTCAAACTGAGAACCTCCTTTTTTGAAGTCGGCTTAAAATACTTAATTGCATTATTTCTTATCATTATTTGCTAGAGGGTTTGCGATAGTATAATATAATAAGTATAATGTGTCCAATACTTCTCCTTATTTTTTATGCTTACCATACCCGCTCTCGCTGTCACGCACACTTTGACACGTATACAGATATGTATTTACCACAAGTAAAGCCCACTCGCCATCATAAATTGCATGAGCTATATTATTAAGTAACTCCCCTATTGTTTTTGCTTAAAGAAATGGTTAGTCCAAATAATGTGCGAGAATTAAATGACTATTTATCGTTTAAATTCTTCGCTTTGCTCTAAATCCTATATATCACTGGATTTGTATTTTAACACAAATTACTTATTTTACTCCTATTACTTGGAAAAGGTTATTTCGAACCCTCAAAAAATACTTTTTAACTATTTTTCAGAGTTTAATATTGATTTTCGTCATCAAGTTCCATTTTCATTATATATTTTTATACTTTACAAATATATTACAAATAAAAATGTCACTGATTTTTATTCCATTAAATTTGCACTTGAAAGTTGAGTGTTATTTTGGTCTTAGGCTAGGTTTCCACTTTATTAATTGTTACTTTCGAATTTCTCGCTTCGATTTAGATCCGATAAACCGCCTTCGCCATCAATTGTATATTTTTTCACATCTCATGCTAGTAAAGTCCTTCTTTATGCTGGGTATAGGCTGCATAAAATCGCATTTTATGCACTAGTGCATAAAGTAAAATCTTCGTCTAAGACCAAGGCAATCGGTCCAACAGCCACACGAACAACTTTAACTTCATGGATTAACCTCTTTACTTTATTTCGTTTTGTTAGTATTCTAAGACCAAGGCAAGGATACCAACAGCCAAAGTACACAATAAAACTTCATGAAATAACTTATAATTTATTTTTTCTTGTGTATACTTAATCGTTTTTTTATTTCCTTGCAATCGAAGTTAAAAGCAGAGTGTAAAACTCGAGCATAAAACCCATTTTACCCTCGTCGTGACCATATGCACGTCTCGGGTAAAATGGTACGTTTTATGCACTTGTTGTAGAATCTACTATTTATCCTTTGTGACAATGTACAATGTAGTACTTGTGTTCAGATCCTGCGCTCCAAGTTCGAGGAGCTGCGGCACCGCGTGGAGAGCGGCGCCGAGCGCTTCAGCCAGTGCGAGGAGCTCGCCAAGAAGCTGCTCGCCTCCGAGAGCCCCTACATCGAGGACATCGAGCGCCGCCAGGGGGCGCTAGGGTACGTACACTTGAAACCTTTATTTAATGTACTATCAGACCATTGGAACCTTGACCCACCATAGAACTGTGTCACAGAGACGTTATGATTCAAGTCATAAGAAGTCTCAAACAAATTGTTTTATAATGTCACTGTGACACCGTTCTATGGTGGGTCAGGGTTCCATTGGGCTGATAGTACGTTTTTTTTAGCCTGTTTGGTTGTCCCACTGCTGGGTAAAGGCCTCCCTCTTTTCCGCCATTCGTCCCTGTTGGGTGCTCCCGCCATTCGCTTTGAAACGGGTCCAAGTCATCCCGCCATCTCCTTTATGGTCTACCTCTGCTCCGGTGGCCATCTTGCGGGGTCCATTCCGTGGCAACCTTGGCCCACCGTTCCGGATGCATTCGGCAGACGTGTCCAGCCCAGTCCAACTTAAGCTTAGCGGTCTTGGCACCCACATCCGCAATACCAGTTTTGGAGCACAGTATGCATTTATGTATTATCTTTATTGTACAATAATAAATAAGAAATAATAGTATACAACACAGGCAATATTTAATATTTATGTATTTATAATCAAGTATTATCTACTCAGCATAACGATATAAATACTTATATAGACAAATATATACTTAAACACATAGAAAACATCTAAAACTCAGGAACAAATATTCGCGCTCATCACACAAATATCTGCCCTTACCGGGATTTGAACCCAGAACCGCTAGCTTCGTAGGCAGGGTCACTACCAACTAGGCCAGCGCGTCGTCTTTAATTGGGGACTTAATTTATTTAGTTTACTTATATATTTTTTGCATGTACATTTTTTAATATATTTAATAATATGTAGCTATAATACAATATATTTCACTAAAACAGAGAGGAAACGCGAGCAGAGGCGCTGGAAGTTTTGCAACAAATACGGTATAGTTACCGCTTTGTGTCTGTACTATGTGTATCGCCGTCGTGGGGTTCCATACGTTCACTGTATGGGACGGAACCTTTATAACTTGTGTGTTAGTCTATCTATCTGCCTAACCTTTTAGCTGCTTTCTTGGTATAATCTTAAGAATAAAATTGATAATTTTATTGAGTTTCTTAACCCTCTTAATCGTGCAATAGCGAAAACATGTTTGTAGAATGCTTTGTTCTTCTTTCATTGTGACATTTTTATCTGACAGAATGTGTTTTCAAGAAGAAATAAAAAAAAATAGTTTATTAGAAAACACAATAATAGTAATCCGGCGTACGCTCGGCGCAGTCTTAAAGCTATATTAAAGCGAAAAAATATGTCGGTCTTAGGCAGGATTCTAACCTGCATCTCCTTTGGCAATCCGGGCATGCAGGCGCATTACCACTTATGCCACCAACTTAAGATCCACAAAATTAGTGATCGCTTACTATTCCTTCCTCGGAGGGTATCCTGACGCCATCTATCGTTGTTTGTTAACAAATGACACCCACGTTTCAAGTTCGTTGAAATTAGCATGAGTACAATGTGCCACCTTACTCTAAAAAAAAAAAATATTTTCGTCGTACAGACGAAATAAAAAAGTCTTAAAGCTGTTGGTTTTAAAATTAAATCCCGCCTCCAGCGAGTCATGGCAGCGGCTCGTGGAGCAGATCCGTCAGCGCGGCACGCGGCTGCACGCGGCGGGCGAGATCCACCGGTTCCACCGCGACGTGGCCGAGCTGCTGGCGCGCCACGCCGACAAGCGCGCGCAGCTCGCGCCGCCGCCCGCGCCGCGCGACCTGGCGCAGGCCACGGCGCTGCTGCGGAACCACGACACCATCGAGAATGACCTGGTGGCGATAGACGCGCAGGCACAGGTTGGTCTAACCGTTTTTTACACATTTCGCAAGTTGAATCCAAAACATTGCGAAAAAACTCTTTGTATAGTGTAGTGAAATTATTTCAGTTATTTTTTTTTATTAACTATGAATTCCTTTTTACCCGACTGCCGAAGGAGGAGGATAATGTGTTTGTCAGTCTATATATGTATGTTTGTTCCTTTGTAGCGCTCTAGAAACTAAACCTTTGAACTGATTTTGATGATTTTTATGTCAATTGATTTCTCTTAATCTTATGAGTGTCACTAAAGATATGACAGTAATTAAAAAAAAAAATCGACATTCATCTAGTCATGCATGAACGATAGTTTCGGGTACTTAAGATTCGGCCTGTAGTGTTTACTATCTGTAGATATAGCTAAAAGTAATAACACTGTCTCGGGCACACGGGTGAAGGTAGGACAGTCACGTGAGAGCTGTGAGCGAGGGTGGATGTCTACCTGACATTGATGTGGTATCGAGCCAGTGAATACAGTTATAAAGTGCTTAGGGAAGTACTACACGGCCCTTTTCTAGTATTTCTCCAATTTGATTAGAAATGGTACGCCTAGAGCGGCCCTTTCTGACCCTTCCACTCACTTCTCTATTTATCTCTTTCGTCAATCTTCTTTCATCTTTCCTTTCCTTTCCTTTCCAAATGACCGAACCGTCGAAGCATGCCCTTTTATTTTTTTGTCCACTTTTCTGTTTGATCTTTTCGTATAATTAATAAAACGTTGTTTTAGGTGCTCCAAGAAGAAGGCCTACGCTTGCAACGTCTCTGCCCCGGCAGCAACGTGCAACAGATCGCGTTGCAGCAACAAGCTCTAACCGACGCCTGGGACATGTTGCGCGCTGCCGCGGACGCGCGCCGCGCGGCGCTACAGCAACATTTGTTGCTGCAACAGTTCCGCCAGCAGGTGAGTGCAACAGCGTTGCAGTAACAGACTGCTGATAAAGAAATTTCATTATACCATTTCTTGATAACAATACTATTTTTTATGTTTTAAAAAATTATCTTCTGCTTGAGTTTATTGCGGCGTTTCTCTATGCTGTATAGTCTTGAGATTGCGGTCCTAAGACCGTACAGTCTTGAGATTGCAGTCCTGAGACTGTACAGTCTTGAGATTGCAGTCCTGAGACTGTACAGTCTCGAGATTGCAGTCCTGAGACTGTACAGTCTCGAGATTGCAGTCCTGAGACCGTACAGTCTTGAGATTGCAGTCCTGAAACTGTACAGTCTTGAGATTGCAGTCCTGAAACTGTACAGTCTTGAGATTGCAGTCCTGGGACTGTACAGTCTTGAGATTGCAGTCCTGAGACCGTACAGTCTTGAGATTGCAGTCCTGAGACTACAGTCTTAACATTGCCGTCCTAAGACTGTGCAGTCTTGAGATTGCAGTCCTAAGTCTGTACAGTCTTGAGTGTACAGTCGTAGGACGGCAATCTTAAGACGGTTTTTTTGGTTGTGTATAGGTCCGCGACCTGACGAGCTGGTCGGCGGCGCTGCGCGCGGCCACGTCGCAGCCGCTGCGCGTGCGCGACGCCGTGTCGGCGCAGAGCGCGCGCGCCGAGCACGGGGCCGTGCGCGCCGAGCTGGACGCGCGCGACGACAGCTTCCGCGCCGCGCTGCAGGCCGGCCAGGAGCTCGTGTGGGCGCGCCATCCCAGCGCGCAGGTGAGCGGAGACGCATAGATAAACAGACAGATATATGGCGATATTTAACGTGATATTTATCTAGCAATATTTTTTATACTACACATACGATACGAAGCGCGTCAATACCACGCTAAATTTCATGGAGTACACTCGTGTTTCATATTACTTTCATAACTGACGCGATAAATATAGAGATAGAGACTAGACGCTCGATATTTATCGACGATACTGACCCAGATCGTGAATTTTTGGATTTCTAGAAATCCAGCGAACCGTATCACGATAGGCTGGTCAGGAGTTGATGTAATATATTTCTGTTGATTTCAGGAGATCGAAGAGCAATGCGCCGCGTTAGTGGAGGAGCGAGCGAAACTGCACGGAGCGTGGGCAGCGCGGCAGGTCGCGTTAGATCAGCTGATCGACCTGCATTGCTTCCTGCGAGACGCCAAGCAGCTGCACGCGCATAGCGCGGCACAGGAGGCGGCGCTTAGTGAGTAGACTAGTAGACCAGTAGACCAAAGGAGAAGGTTGTTCGAGCAGGGCAAGAGAACGAAGGAGTGGGTTGTGAAGGTAGACCGAAGTAGTAGGATGATAATGGAGTAAACCAGTCGACCGAATAGACCAGTAGAGCATAGGAGTAGTCCAAGGTACTAGGCTAATGGAGTAAACAAGTAGACCTAGGGTGAGACCATTTGAGTAGACCAGTAGAGCATAGTAGGGTGAGGTTGTGTCAGTAGACCAGTAGAACAAAGGAGTAAGCTATTGGAGTAGATCAGTAGACCAAGGGTAAGGCCGTTTGAGAAGACTAGTAGAACAAAGGAGCAAGCTATGAGATCAGACTAAAATAGTAGGCTAATTAATAAACCAGTAGACCAAGAGTGAGGCCGTTTAAGTAGACTAGAAGAGCAAAGAAGTAGCCTACGGGAGTAGACCAATAGACCAGTAGACCACTGGTAGAACAAAGGAGCAGGCTATAGGAATAGACTGAAGTTGTTGGTTATAGGAGTAGATCAGAAGACCACGCGTGAGACCGTTTGAGCAGACTAGTAGAGCAAAGGAGTAGACTAAAGATGTAGGCTATGGGATTAGATCAGTGGACTTAGGATTAGGTCGTTTTAGTAGACCAAAGGAGTAGGCTATGAGAATAGACCAGTAAACCAGTCGATCAAAGAAGAAAGGCTTCAAATTTTGAATCATTTTAACGCCGCCATATTTAATTATTAAATTTCCACTATAGGTACAGAAATATCACCAACATGCAGCGTGGAAGAAGTTGACAACATCCTAAAGAAGCACGAAGCATTTGAAAAGCTGCTGGCCACCCAGGACGAGAAGCTGGCAACCCTAAACAGCCACGGAGACAAGCTGCTGCAGCAGAACCATGTCGAGAGCCAGAAGATCGCTGATGAGCTGCAGGCCATCAATGAGAGGAGGAAGACGGTGAGTGGGGGTTGGAGGTGGGAGGTAGAAGTATTAAGGAAGGGAGAGAAGGAGTTAGAGTGGGGAGAGAATTGGCTAAACGCATGAGAGTAGTGTGGGGTTTTGTAGCCGTAATTGGAAAGAATTGGCTTGCTAAGTATTTTTGCATTTTTACACGACTGCCCTGTCATGAATGTAATGAATGTACGATTGTTTATTCCACTATAATTTCTAAACGCGTGAGCCGATTTATATGTTTTTAGTATTGTTAGAATCCTTTCACCATCCCGGATGACATTATTATACCTAAACCGTTAAAATTGAAATAACAACAATGGAAAATGACAATTATTAACATAGGTATATCGACGACAGTATAAAAAATGCAGTCGGATTTTCAAAGCTTGATTTTCATTTAGTTATGTTCAAATACCTTCCTTACATAGTATAAAACAAAGTCGCTTCCCAGCGTCTGTCCTCCGGTATGTACGCTTAGATCTTACAAACTACGCGCTTTCACATATAGGCGTTTTTGTCGCGCGACTGAAGCGCTGCACAGCGAATCCCTTCACATTACAGCGGCTATAGCGCGGCTGTCGCAACGCCGTCGATAGCGACAGCCACGCTTCACATTCGCGCTGCAGACGCGCTGCAGACGCGCCTTGAACTTGCGCTGATAGCTTACTCATTTATTTATTTATTAAAATAGGAAGCCTCCATGTGATACGTAGGTAGTATGTTACAGATTTTTGTTGTTATGTTATATTACAGTTATGTATAACATACTTATAGGCTAACACAGCATGCGTATAATTTACTTACTTTTAAACATTATACTATTTCTCACTGATCGCTGCAGTCGCGCTTCTGCCCCGTAACCGTCGCGCGGCTGTCGCGCTGCAGCTGCACTACTTAAATATGTATGGATACGAGTCGCGTTACTGCAGCGCGACTTAGAAGCGCTACAAGCGCGCGATAAAAACGCCTATATGTGAAAGCGCTCTAAACCCGAGATGTCCCGAGTGTCAATGTACTTGTGTCGCAGCTGTACTCGTCGGCGGCGCGGCGGCAGCAGCAGCTGCTGCGCACGCGCGACCGGGCGCAGTTCGCGCGCGACGCCGCCGAGACGCGCGGCTGGCTCGCCGACAAGCTGCACAAGCTCAACAACGACCAGATGCAAGGTATACTCTTCACTTCTCATGCACTTAAAATGTTACTTTAGTCGCTGCACTTCGGGACTAAAGCTCCTTATTAGTCTCTAGGGACTAAATTATTTAAGGGGCTACCATAGGCAGATGACTTTCGATCTGAAGCGCTAAACTTTCAGTTGTTGTTAAAACCTATTTGCATTAACACTGCTGTTCTAAACTAGCTGCCATCTCAATTTTTCTTTTACAAGTCACTGATATCGAGATTTATGCTATCAAAGTTTGACATATTTACTCCAAAAAAGTAGTTTTTTGGCCTTTATTTCCATATTTTTCACTTTAGAAAAAAACCTTCGATGATTTATTAGATATATTAATGAACAATATTTAAATGTAGTTTCCATATCAATTAACGCCAAGATGAAAAATTTGTATCCAATTTTGTTTTTAGAGTCATGTTTTTAAAAATTCATAAAAAAATTACCATGTGTTATTTTGAAATTCTAACTATATGGATAATTATAATGGTTTTTTTATAAATTTACATTCAGTTTTGACTGAGTTATAAGAACTTAAACTTCATCAAAAATGTCTGTTATGGGCATGTTAGCCCCTTATGAAGCCCCTAAACAACCAAGCACGGTGTTTGTGAATGGAAAATTATCGCCATTTTTAGGGCGTGGAAATAAACTCAAAATGACAACTGTGCATAAAAAAACTATTTAAATTTCATCGGTTTTAGGTGGGATTTGAACCTACATATTCTCTGGCTCTGCAGGCCGATTGCAGGCGCATTACCACTTATGCCACCCTACTTAACCCTTAAATGCATAGCATGTCGAAAGTGAACGCGTCTTTAAAGTTCATTTCCAAATTTAAATTTTGACAAAGCTTCAAATCTTTCTGCATAAATTTTAAGTTTGAAATTTGCTTAAAATGTATGTTTGAAATTGAACTTAAAATATACGATGCATATATACATCATTATGCATTTAAGGGTTAAGACCTTCCTACATAAATTACATCCAAAATTCTTCCAGGCGAAGTAACCAACCTGGAAGACAAGATCAAAAAGCTGCAGAAGCACCAGGCGTTCACGGCCGAGCTGGCGGCCAACCGAGCGCGCCTGCGCGAGATCCAGGCGCTCGCCGCCACGCTCAAGCCGGACGAGGAGGTGGAGAAGCAGATGGCACAGCTCAGCCAGGACTGGGAGAAGCTGGAGCGGGCCACCGAGGAGATTGGTGAGTCTAACGATTACCTATCTGAACTCCAAATAATGGTGATGAGCAATTTTGTATGGACCCTGTCCCCACCCTTCTACAGCAACGGGATGCATGTCTATATGTTCATTAGGGCCCAAAAAAAGTATTTAGCCAATAAAATTGGTCGAGATTTTTTTGATTGGTGGTCAAAATTGAAAAGTCATATTAGTAGGCAGTTGTATAGGAAAAAAACAAGTGTCTCTAATTATGTGACCACCACTGTATGTGTTCATTTTCAAACAAATTCCATACGATACGATTATGATTTTCCAAGATACATATGGCGATCGTCGCCATAGTAAAAATACATCATGAGGCCAAGATAAACTGGCACATGTATCATCTCCGTTGGTGGGTGGAGACATTTTTGCCCATCGTCCTTTCACTATAAGATCACTATTTTCATTTAGCCGTTACTTGTTTTGGTTTTTTACCGTATTGACAAATTATGTAGGTATCCCTTATTACTTTTGGCGTACAAACAGTTGTCCAATATAATGGTTTGTCAATTTATCTATTTCTCATTTTTATTTTATTTTAGTATCACTTGCCAAATGTAACGGCTTGGTTTATTAATAGTTTACCTATTTTTAAATCTACTATGCCAACCTATCTGAGTCTGTTCTACCCTGATTCGTCTTGATCGTTGCATTTTCTGGATAAATTACAAGCAGGGTATTGATTCTCTCAAAAGCAAAGGTGAGCGAATGCAGGAGTGAAGTCCAAGCGGCGAGTTTAAGTAGTCCCGTCAGAGCGAGCATAACACATATCTAGGCAGCCTTATATGTTCGAGAAGCCATGCTGCCAAATTGAATCCACGCGCTGAAATGTGTTTTGTTCTTTTTGACGGGACTACTTAAACTCGCCGCTTGGACATCACTCCTGCGTTCGCGCACCTTTGCTTTTGAAAGAATCACTACCCAGGAATCTTTGGGTAAATTATCCTTCATTCCCAGAGTGGGTTAGGCAGAGCTACAGAATTACCAACAACTCTAAAAACTTGTTGTTAATTCTGTAACATTTTGCACAATCAGGCTAAGATGTTTACCAGTGTATTAGTGACAGGTTGCAAGCCCATCGCCTAACAATACTACAAGCGTTTATTCCCTTAGTCGCCTCTTACGACTTCCACGGAAGACATGGAGTGGCACTATTCTAAGCCGCCACCACACGGCTCACGGCTTTTTACATAATGTTTTTTTTACCAGGTCGTGGTTTAGAGGAAGCCCAAGACATCTTGGAGTTCAACCAGCACCTGGACAAGATCGAAGCCTGGATCAGAGACAAAGAGATGATGGTATGTTTAAAATAACTTGAAGAGGCCATCTATGATGCCATGCGCCCACAAGAATGAAAAGGGCTGGCTTTATGTGCTTCCGCGCGAAGAATGTGAGATAGACATAGTTTGCGCACGCAGCGTCAAATTTAATTAATTGCTGTTTACTTGAAAACCACAACATTTATTGAAAAAATTGATGATGATGATGATGATGATGATGATGATGATGATGATGGATGATGTGTTTCTCCAGGTTCAAGCAGCGGAGCTTGGGCGCGACTACGAGCACTGCTCGGCTCTCCTGCGCAAGTTGGACGACCTGGACTCGGACATGAAGGTCGACGACAAGCACGTCAAGACCACCTGCGCACTCGCCGACCGGCTGCTCAAACAGGTACCAATTAACTATTACAATGACATGGCAGAGTGATCGATCGATTAATTGATTTATTGACTGCTTTTGGACCCCTAGCGACACCTGTGAGCAACTGACGTAAAGCAACCACATATATTCACACGCTACATCACACATTTTAAACCCAAACAAAACAAACTCAAACTCAAAAATGTTTCTTTTCATTTCCCTATCCTCGAACTTGTATAATATAACGATCGCACTAATAGAAGTTATGCTTTTAATTTTTATATTACTATCCTTTCGAAATTCTTATACAATTGTTACGCAAATTAAGCGTCTGCTATCCAACAGACTGATTTATTGAAATACTAAGTAACTGATTAACCAAACGATTATTTGATTGATTTGCCGATTGTCTAATTTTTCGATCGACTTATTAATAATAGGTCGTCAAAACAAGTGATTGATTGACCGGACAATTGATTAAGTTAATTCTAGACCAACCAACACATTAATTGAGTATCCAATTGATATTATAAAATATTGATCATTCGTATAATCAATTGATTTATTGATTTAACTATTCTTTTATTAATACATCGATTGATTGATGGTTCTAGGTATTGATCGACTGATCAATTGGTTTACTAAAATTATGATCTATTACATACATACATACAATCACGCCTCTCCCGTAGGCAAACACCACTTCCTCCCACTTGCTACGATCCAGACAAACTTCCGTCGCTTCCTCCACACTCATAAATCTCTTCATACACGTGCGTCGGTTTAGGGTACTCCATAGTCTCCTGACCTGGCCCTTTCTTAATACGGCCCCGATCTGATCGTGGAACTTTCGCCGATCTATTAATTGATAGAATAATCAATTGACTAGCAATAGATACAAAGACCGGCTTGAGAATCACCCAAATGCACTAGCACATTCAATGATAACAACTGAAAACATGAATTTTACCAGATTACGCAGACATAGCGTCACAAGTCTCCTAGACAGATTCAACTAAAAAAAAAACAGTAATGACAGAGTAAGAGGCATGGGACCAATAGGTTTCTCTCTGTAACGCTTCAAATTTCAGCGACAGCGGACAACAGTGACGCCTATTTTAGCCAAGAGCTACAGATTGCGCCGGAATTCAGAGTAAAGAAAATAGAAAAAAAATACTAGCAATTTGATTGATTTACTGATTGTTTAATTGAGTGATTGTTCGTGCAGGGTCCGACGCAGCAGGCGGCGGCGGTGGCGCAGCGCCGCGACGCGTTCCTGGCCAAGTGGCGCGCGCTGAGCGGAGCGCTGCAGACCTACCGGGACAACTTGTCCGCTGCACTCGAGATACACGCCTTTAATAGGTATCTACATTTGTTTTTACCGACTGCGCGACTATTCAAGTCACAAGAATACGATAAACAATAAGTCGCAAGAAGGGAAAATAAACGCGTCCGCACCGTATAGATGTAAGAACCAACTGATTACGTGCTCCATTGTGAGTGCGGTTTTAGCGGATTCTCAATAGCTTATCAGGTGTGGATTCTCAATAGTGTAGGGTTGTATTCCACCTATCCAATTCTTTGTCCAATGTGCATTTGATCAAAGAAATTGGATGACTTCACTGACTTCATCAAATTTTCTAGAAACGCCTACATTTGATCAAATGTTACGAATGACATTTAATTCAAAATGGCTACGCAAATAGTATAAAAACTTGGACCAAGATATTGGATAAGTGGAATGGGCTTCCATCAAAGAAATTTGATCAAATATTGGATAATTATAGAAATTGGACAAAGAATTGGATAGGTGAAATACCACCCTTGCTGGTAAGCCAGGAGACAACAGTCATAGTTTCTTAGAAAAAATGACATAATAATATAGAGTGACGGAACCAGTAATGGACAAAGCCCAATGATGGACACTTGATGCTTATTTTACAGAAGATAAGGGTTATTAATTTGTTTTGTAGCAATCAATTTAGGGCCGTATGAAATTTGAATTAAGAGTAAAGTGTCCATTACTGCAATGGTGACTGTCAGCTAAAAGTGTACATCATTGGTGCCTTCACCCTATACTGCTAGCACACTAAGGAGAAAGGCCATAAAATAATGAGTTTGTAATTGCCAAGAGTGACCCAGGAGACGTCACAATGGCAACGAGGTACAACAAAAAGTTGATTGATTCAGCTGTACTTTTCCAGTACAACACGACACAACTAATGAGGCGCGCGTTGAAGCGTTTACACCGTTGACCAAGGGTCTATTATTGCTTAATCCGCGCGCCATATTAAGTCTGTAGTATTTAGTGAAACACCAATAATGTAGAGACACGTATAATCCTACCGACTGCGCCATGTAGTATTTAGTAAAACACCAACATTGTTAAAATACGTATAATTTATTTAACTTGTCTTAGCTTAATGTTATATTACAGCGTGTGTTCGGCTTCAGCTCTTAGAAGGAAAGGGGCGAGTCCACCCCAGTGATAGTAGACATTATTTTTCAACAGATTATATAAAAATGCGTTAACATTCACAGATATTATAGCGTCCTGCTAGTTTGTTAAAGTAAATGGAAACGGCTAAACGTATCCACTTTCCACAGAGACATAGAAGACACGGCAGAGCGCATCGCCAAAAAAGCAGCCTTGTTTAGCAGCGCGGAGCGCGGCCGCGACCTGGCGGCGGCGCAGGAGCTGGCGCGCCGCCACACCGCGCGCGCCGCCGAGGCCGGCGCCGTCGCCGCCAAGATCCGCCAGCTCTGCGCGCAGGCCGCCGACCTCAAGGACAAGTGAGCTTGGACAACTTCTTTTTGCATTTGTTTTTGTTGTTTGAGAGGAATCGTAATTGTTTTTTCTTTTCACTCTCTTTCTCCTTTTGACGCTTTCCTCTCTCATTTTTTGCTTTTCTCTCTTTTATCATCTCTATTTCTATTTTTGTCTTACCTTCCTCTCTCATTTTTGGCATTTTTTCTCTTTCCCCTGTCTATTTATCTTTTTAACTTACCTTCCTCTCTCATTTTTAGCTTTTATCTCTTTCCCCTGTCTATTTATCTTCTTGACTTACCTTGCTTTCTAATTTTTTGCTTTTTTCTCTTTTCCTCTCTATTTCTCTTTTTAACTTTCCTTCTTTCCTCTAAATTTTTTGCTTTTCTCTCTTTCTATCTCTTTTTCTATTTCTCCTTTTGACTTGAATTCCTCTCTCACTTTTCTCTCTACCCTTCTCATTTTCTTACTTTTCTCATTTCCCTTCTCTCTTTCTCCTTTTAACTTACCTTCCTCTGTCATTTTTCCTTTACTACTCTCTTCCCCTTTCTCTTTCTCGCTCACCCTTTGTATTTTTGAGAACTGTCAATTAATTCTTTACAAACATATTTAAAGTTACTAAAATAAAGCACGAAACTAAAATTCAACTTCAATCTAATCCCTTATTTCTAGGCACCCTGAACGCGCGGAAGAGATCGAAGCTAGCCTGGCGTCCCTCCGCAAAGAATGGGAGCAGCTTCAGACCCTGTCGGCCAGGAGAACTGCCCTGCTGGACGAAGCCATCGCTGACCACAAGTTCGACGAAAGCCTTAAGGTATGAGTCTATTTCTAAAATTCAAGACCTCTGGACAAAACATAGAATAAGATTGACTGCAGTGCCCTTCTGGAAAGTTTGTTTATTTCAGTACCGTACCATTTGCCTAGAAAACCTATAAGTAAAATATTTCATACTCCCATTTGTAGAACAAATTTAAGCCGCAATTGACCTTTGTCGCGATTTGTCTCCACTTACAATGATTTAATTTCAAAAATGCCTAATATAGATATCTTTAGTGATAACTTAATAGTACATTACTGCAAAGATCAGTAAGTAAGCCTACCTGGAAAAGTATGAGGTAAAAGCCGGAGCCGCCAAAAATATTTTAACATTAAATAATTTTGGAAAGGATGGATGAAAGAAAATTGACGAAAGAGATATACAGAGCTAAAATGAGGGGAAGGGTCGGAAGGGGCCGCCCTAGGCGTACTTTTTCGAATCAAATCGGAGAAATACTGGAAAAGGGCCGAATTTTAAGTACCCGAAACCGACGTGCGAGCATGACTCGATGTATGAATGTGGAAGAAGCGAAAGAGATTTGTCAAGATCGTAGCAGGTGGAAAGAAGTGGTCTCTGCATACCCCTCTGGGAAATAGGCGGGATTTAATGTATGTATGTATGTAAATATTTTTGAGTAGTCGTTTAGTTTTATTCTCATTTTCTTCTTTGACTTAATTCTTGGGCAGCTTATTGTATACTTTTATTGCTCTGAAGTATGGACCGTCTCTGTACATGGCTCATTTGGATCGCGGCAGGGCTAGCCGAAAGTTTGATCGCGTGTTAAAATTAAACGTATCTCTATTCGTTTTGAATAGGTTTATGTGTTTACGGACAAACAGACGAATATCTGCCCTTACCGATATTTGAAGCCAGGACCGCTAGCATCGTAGGCAAGAATAGAATAGAATAGAATATCTTTATTTTTGCTTAAAATGTGATACATAAGATGGTATACATTTACAGCGTTTCACACAATTCACCAGCATCTGGCATGCAAAAAAATAATAATTGGTACTTACCTATCGACAATTAGGGTAAATCGTCAATAACTGGCCACCGTCAGTAACTGGCCACTTTGCAATAATCTGTTTGAAGCAAAAGATATGCTGATATTTGTGCGATTAAACTAAAATACCTAGACCCAGAGTTGTTATCCGGAATACTGTCAAAGTATCTTTACGAACGGCGTCTGTATATATAATGGGTGGCTAGTAACTAAATGACATTTTCTCAAGTGGCCAGTTATTGAAGATTTACCCTACTCATTTAGTAAGTTAGCCAGTTACTGACGGTGGCCAATAATTGACGATTTACCCTACATGGATGTTAAGTCACATTTTATACTTTAAATAATCAAAATATTCACCCACAGAATAGAAGGTCTCTTGTAGAAGCCAAGGTCACCACCAACTAGGGTATAGACGTCCCTATATGCTATAAACCCTTGTTGTCCCTCAGGAGTTGGAGCTGTGGGTGTCGGAGTCGGTGAAGCGCATGAGCGACTCCGCCGCGCCCGAGAGCGTGGCCGACGCCGAGGCCATGCTGGAGCTGCATCAGGAGAGAAAGGTATGCACACAACCAGACATACACCCGTCTTCACAAACAATACTTAAGGGTGGTATTCCACCTATCCAATTCTTTGTCCAATTTCTATATCCAATATTTTATCAAATTTCTTTGATGGAGGCCCATTCCACTTATCCAATATGTTGGTCCAAGATCCAATATGTTGGTCCACTATTTGCGTAGCCATTTTGAATTAAATGTCATTCATAACATTTGATCAAATGTAGGCGTTTCTAGAAAATTTGATGAAGTCATCCAATTTCTTTGATCAAATGCACATTGGACAAAGAATTAAACAAGTGGAATACCACCCTAAGGGATCCTTCACTGAGTAAATGCACAGCGTTCAATACAGCTTTGTGATTGGTGCTTTTTGACCGACCTTTTGTTTATGAGACGATTTGAACCTCGTGAGCACTGTGAGACCTCATAGTGACGTTTGTGAATACGGGTGATAGTAATATAGGGGGCAAAATTGTATGACAGGTCGGGAGTTTCTATATCGATAAAATCAATTATCGATGATTTTTCCATATACTAGAGATCGCCACCTGGGGCACGTTTTATAAAGCTACAAGTAACAATTTTACAGGTCTAAACTGGCAACACTGCTCAAATGGCTGGTCATCATTGGTCGAGGTTGTGTCAAATCGAAAGTTGTAACCTGTAAATTGTAATTTGTAGCTTTATAAAACAAGCCACTGCTGATATTTGTTTTGTAGGTATTGTTCTGAAGACGAGACTTTCTATTACCTACCTCCACAGAAATTGAAAAGTCACTTAGCCACCTGAAATGGATTTATTTTAACGCCGAAAAATTTGAAACAAATTCTGATCGTTTATTTTAACAATAGTAGATGGAAGATGGAAGAAAAAATTATGACGAGTAAAGTTTCAAAAATCGTTCTGAAAAAATAAGAGAATTATGTGACTATTTTGTATCAATTTTACACTTTTAATAAAATAATATTTTACTAACAAAACTATTGTACAGCTATGACAGCGAAACTAAATCTGACGAAGCTTCCCCAGTCAGTTGACATATATAATATACAACTTCGGCCCCCAAGGGCGCTTTTCCTATCGATAAGGCTGCGGCTCCACTGTGGCGGAGACGAGCGGAGCGGAGCTGAGACTAGCGGAGAGGAGCGGAGTAGAGCTGCGCCAATATTAACGAATAGAAGACGCATGCGGTCACGTCGAGCGCGCCTTGCGCACGTTAATTTAGATTCTATTGGCTAATATCGGCACAGCTCCGCTCCACTCCGCTCATCTCCGCCTCAGTAGCCGCAGCCTAAAACCATTTCCTTTTCACATATTATCAATATATTTTTATTGTTTCTGTTTTTTTTAGAGTGAGATCGACAACCGCCAGAAGAGTATAGCAGCGTTGCAGCGCGAGGCGGAAAATAGCCCTGAGAAGCTGCAGAAACTGAGTCTGCTCTCCAAGACCCTGGAGCAGGCGTGGCAGGAGAGGAAGCAGTACCTCACCCAGGTATGAACGCCAGGACAATACTGACCTCATCAGCAGACCCTGGAATTTTCGCGGCAAAAGAATAGCCTGTTGCTATCTAGCTAGTGTTAGAAATACTTTTTTTATCGATATATCGATATAACGAAACATCAACATCGATATCGATAGTTGTGTAATAGAAGAAAAAAAAAATGCAAAATCAAAATATTTATTTTGTAAATTGGTCACATACGGGCTCTTTTACACGTCGGTAATATGGAGTGAATCTACTAGCGCTTCGGACAAGACCATCATTGCGGAGAAGCGCCGCAAGAAACTCCAGCAGAAGGTCAAAATTCAAAATTCAAAATTCAAAATATTTATCCTGTAAATTGGCCACATGAGGGCTCTTTTCCACGTCGGTAATATGGAGTGAATCTACCAGCGCTTCGGACAAGACCATCATTGCGGAGAAGCGCCGCAAGAAACTACAGCAGAAGGTCGTTATTTCCATTCATAAGATACAATTATACTTAAAACTAATTTACATTACAAGGTAATACAGTAACAAATATTAATTATTCGACGTAGCACAAATAAAAACATTACAAATGTAAGGTCAAATACATTAAACTAAAAAAAATGACTAGGAGAACAACACGACGAGGTCTCTACGTCAAAAGCCATAACTGGGGTATGCAATACAATTCATACAGGGTGTTAAGCAGAAGGCTGGACAAAATTCAGGGACTAACTCTGTAGGTCATACTCATCAACTTTTGTCATGGGACCAACATCCAAATCGCAAAAAAACCGCTGTTCCATACAAACTTTGGGAGCTAAACAGCTGAAATGTATGGAACAGCAGTTTTTTTTTGCGATTTGGATGTTGGTCCCATAATAAAAGTTGATGAGTATGACCTACAGAGTGAGTCCCTGAAGTTTGTCCAACCTTCTACCTAAGGGTATTCCACCTATCCAATTCTTTGTCCAATTTCTATATCCAATATTTGATCAAATTTCTTTGATGGAGGCCCATTCCACTTATCCAATATCTTGGTCAAAGTTTTTATACTATTTGCGTAGCCATTTTGAAATGAATGTCATTCGTAATATTTGATCAAATGTACGCGTTTCTAGAAAATTTGATGAAGTCATCCAATTTCTTTGATCAAATGCACATTGGACAAAGAATTGGATAGGTGGAATACCACCCTAACACCCTTCATAGTAACTAGATATGCTTTTTTTCCGTACAAGGGCAGTATCTATTTATTTCATTAGTTCTGGAATGACGGTGTCCGGATTGACTTCTGCCTTTACGGTTCTAAGAGTAATTCTAATAAGTAGTGTTCTCTCAGGCGCACCAACTGCAGCTGCTGAAGGAGCAAGCGAGACAGACCGAGGACTGGCTCGCGACCAAAGAGGCTTTCTTGAACAACGACGATCTCGGCGAGAACTTAGACGGTAATTATATCAGAATGTCAGAATAATCTTTATTCAAGTAGGTTTATATAATACAATCTTGTTGTTAAATCGTCTATCATAGTCACACTGAAGTCGCTCTACTTTTACGCAAAAGTTTTTTTTTCTACTCGCGTATAATAAACCGCTAATATTGACATCCTAATTAGTATTATAAACCGTTAATAATATTTTAATGCCAATTTAAATTACGTAAACTATAATCAAAATTATTTTTGACATAAATAAAGATTTTTAAATTTAACAGAAACGTCTGTTTACGAAATTATAAACTATATTAAAACGGAAAAAAATTCGTCAGTCTTAGAGGAGATTTAGGTTCGAATCCTGCCTAAGACCGACGAATTTTTTTCGCTTTAATATAGTTTTTTTAATATGTGTTTAAAATTACATTTTTGTTAAACTAAAAATAGATGATTAAATATCCATCGATTTGTTATTCGGTTACCATGGTTACGTTCAATATGGATATCAACAAAATGGCGTTTCGTTCGGCATACCAACTTTTATCATAAATTGTCGGAACTGTTAAAATTTGCATGAAAATTGTAAACATTTAACAATAAAATTCACAAGGCTCGCAGGCTCGCGCTCTAACCTCGGCACTCGTACCTTAAGAAGCTCCATTATGTACAGTCAGCTGCAGAGAAATGTAACCCCCTTTACTAGGAACCTCGTATGAAGGGGGGGTTACTTTTCCCTGCAGCTGACTGTACCAGTTACATAAATAACTATTATCTACATCCATATCATAATTTCAATATAATATGTTCAGAAGCGATAAGCAAATGGGTTACATTATGTTACCTGTATCTGTGGTTGTACTGTAATGTTAACATTAAAGTATTACATGTCATTAAAGTATCGGTTATCGCTGTAGTTGCATCTTAATGTTCACTTTACAGTATAAGTGACCTGCACTTTAATGTGAACATTAAGATGCAGGTACATTAAGATGCAGGGTAACGACGGATACATGTTTCTCACATATTGTAGAAAACTTATGATATGTATGTAGATAAAGTTATGTATGCGACTGTACGCATAATTAGGCATTAAAACACTCGTGTGATCTTATTATGCACCAGTCACATAAATAACTATTAAGAATCCTCGTCACTCCTCGTAGCCGTGGAGACCCTGATCAGGAAGCACTCGGAGTTCTCCAAGCTGCTGGAGTCGGGCATCGCGCGCGTCGACGAGCTGGAGCAGTTCGCGGCCGGCGCGCGCGACGGCCACTACGACAAGATCTACATCGAGCGGCGGCTGGCGCTCATCCTGGCCAGGCGGGACAAGCTGAAGGTAACCATAAAAAAAACTGGCCAAGTGCGAGTCGGACTCTACTCGGACGTCGGACATTAGCAAAAAACTGCAAAATAATCACGTTTGTTGCATAGGAGCCCCCCTTAAATATTTATTTTATTCTGTTTTCAGTATTTGTTGTTATAGCGGCAACAGAAATGTATCTTCTGTGAAAATCTCAACTGTCTAGCTATCACGGTTCATGAGATACAGCCTGATGACAGACAGATGGACAGACGGACAGCGGAGTCTTAGTAATAGGGTCCCGTTTTTACCCTTTGGGTACGGAACCCTAATAAAAATAAAAAAAGGGTGGAAAAGAGGAACGCTACAAGGACGGCAACTGCCTTAAATATTGGAAATAGCTAATTCTACGCAACGGAGACTTACTTTTAATTTGGAAAAAAAACCTGCAATTATGGATTTTTGAAAATTCGTCTGCCTTAACCGGGAGTCGATCTGGTCAATTATGATATGAAATAACAAAACAATAAAGTCGTATTTTATGACACAAATCGAAAGCGTCATTGATATTGATCATTTATATCTACAACACATACACCTTTAAAATAAATAAAGACCGTAATAAACCCTATATTCCTAAAAAATACCTTAAATTCCTGTATAGTATAATATCCTGAATGACGCACCCTTTTAATCTATATATATAAAAGGCTAAACTGACTGACTGACATATCAACGCACAGCCGAAACTACTGTACCTAGAAACTTGAAATTTGGTACATGGGTTCCTTTCATGATGTAAGTGAGCACTAAGAAAGGATTTTCCGAAAATCGACCCCCAACGGGAAAAAATGGGGGGAGTAGCGGGAAACTAATTCTACGCGTACGAAGTCGCGGGCGTCCTCTAGTTGTTTAATAATTTTCTTATACAACTGTTACAAACACAAGTCTATTGAGTTACGGGTGCCTTGTGCACGTTAGTTTAGATTCTATTGGTTAATATTGGCACAGCTCCGCTCCACTCCGCTCATCTCCGCCTCGGTGGAGCCGCATCAGCCGCAGTCTAAACGGGGAATATGTTATTAACCTATGACCTCCCCCTCCCAGGAGTCATGCCGGCACCGCGGCGTGATGCTGCAGCAGTCGCAACAGCTGCATGAGTTCCTGCGGAACCTGAACCACGAACGCGAGTGGATCGCGCTCAAGACGCAGACAGCACACGATCAGAACTACCGGTCAGTTACATACATACATACATACATACATACATACAATACATACATACATACATACATTCATACATACATACATACATACATACATACATACATACATACATACATACATACATCCGGGGGACCGTATAGGACATATTGAACTCGAAAATTCATTTTCTCTAGTTGCGTGTACCCCCAGGCTGACATTTATTCAGTAAGTAGGCCGTACGGGCACTTTTACACGTCAAAAATCAACCAGCGCTTGCCAACAGACCAATGCTGAGAAGAAACGCCGCAAAAAACTCAGCAGTTAATTAGTTATTTGATGGTACATACATACATACATACATACATACATACCTTCAAGCCTGTCTCCCGATGGGGTAGGCAGAGACTATGGTTCGCCAGGTACACCGGTCCAAACATACAACTTTCGCTTC
The DNA here is from genome assembly GCA_948252455.1 of Acleris cristana. Taxonomy (NCBI): domain Eukaryota; kingdom Metazoa; phylum Arthropoda; class Insecta; order Lepidoptera; family Tortricidae; genus Acleris; species Acleris cristana. The sequence continues at coordinate 676,419 of OX411798.1, read as the reverse complement.
CTCTACATTCATCAACGTCTTCATGCACCTACGTCGGTTTGGGTGCTTTTAATATGGCCCTTATTCAGTACATCTTGAATCTGATCACCGTACGTCCGTCTAGGACGTCCCCTACCAACATCTCCGCTCACTCGCTTATTTGATGGGATACATTGTGAAACAGCCCCTTAATGTTAATCATGTACTTCATACTAATTTCTTCGTCCTCAGTGAGCTGTCGAACCTGCAGAGTAAGATCCAGAAGCACGCCGCGTTCGAGTCGGAGCTCGCGGCCAACAAGAAGAGGATCGACGACGTCGCCAACCACGGCGAGGAGCTCATTGGTACGCCTTCCATATACACTACTATACTACTAGCTACTGCTATACAACTTCGTCGCGAATTAATTATTCAACTATCGGGATTTCGAATATTGTTATTGTGATAATTTAAATTTTCTCGGGATAAAAAGTACTATATGTTAGAACTAATCCCACTATAATATTCAACATGCGAAAGTTTGTATGTGTGTGTTATTATTATTTATTTATTTAATGGCGCCTACATAATAACGTAATTTTGCCAATGTCAAGTATACATATATAAGCAACATTGTACGGTGAATCCTGTCCTGTCGTCGAAGTCTTCTAGTCATAGTCTATGACCCTTGAAGATGGCGAGCATCCACTTCAATGGCTTGGTGTGATCTTGACCGCTTACTCATTTGGAATCATCTTTTCACTTTTTTTTTAATTTTATCTGAAACGTCTGTACGAAATTCATGAAAATTCAATTCATGTATTTTTTAATATAGTTCATTTTTTCACTGTTATTTTATTCAATGCAAGTTCTTCATCAATGTTACAAGTTGTCCCACAAAACTGCTCTGGATTTGCGAACCAAAACCAACGAAAAAGTAATTTACAAAAAATTAAATAATTGGCCAGATGTTTTCAGAATGACAGCCAGGCATAGACCTGTGTGTGTGTGTGTTAGTTTAGATTTTAAAAAACGCGTCGAATCGGTCTACGCACACAGCGCAATACATTCAGTAAACTTATAACACGACAGTATAGTTATCTCTATTTTTTGCAACCGTCATAAACCTAAAAGGGGGGTGAGTAGGAATTAAGGGGTGAGTGGGGACACAACCTAAAATGAAGCATAATATGTTACTAATTATAAGACTGAAATTATTTCCAATAGACGTAACGTTTTTGTCAATTTAATACTTGATCTTATTTGTAACAAGTTATGACTTATTTAGGGTGTGTCCCTACTCACCCCTTAATTCCTACTCACCCCGTTTTACGGTAATGAAGGCTCTTGAGATACCAATAAGATAGAAATATGTTTGTTTATTCGTTCACAGAGGCTAAACATTACGCGTCGCAAGAGATATCGACGCATGTCGAGGGGCTGGAGAACCAATGGCGAGAGCTTCAGGTAATTATTACTATTAAAATATTTTGTTATTGTTAATTTAGTTAAACATTATTGATTAATTTTCAATTGGGAAAGACCCATAAAAAACATTTAATTCAAAAGAAAACCTTATTAATATTTTTTTATATAATTAAATTTAAAAAATAACTAACGTAATGTAGCGTTGTGTTAATGATAGTTTTCGAAACGTTGTGAAGGTCTTGCTGTCCCCCTAGCAAACCCAGTTTGTCGAACCAAGTCCCATCATGGCACTTCTGGACGCCTAGCCAAGATGCCCTCCGTCCACTAGGATCCATTGATAGAATCCATTAAAGGGGTCAAGTGCACTATTTGTACATTCAAATCCATTAATGGAGTAGAGTGGGCTTTAATGTACACTTAAATCCACTTGGAGTGGTTTACACTTTTTAATCCGCTGGGATCCGTCGATGGATTCTGTTGCACTCTTAATTACACTTCAACCCATCAATGGATCTTAGTACACTACTATGTAAACGAGTATCCATCAATGGATTTTATTAAACGTTTAATACTCTTGGATCCATCAATTGATGGATGCTCGTGGACATGGATCCCGGTATATAAAAGTGCAATTGAATCCATTCATGGATCTTTGTAGACTTCATAGTATATTATATTATTGTTGAAGTAAATAATCATATTTTTTTCATCATTTGGTATTTTCTGTACATTCCATTTATAGTACACTATCTTCTTATATAGGGAAAATAACCTCTCCACATCTACAGACGTAAGAGGGACGTATTCGTAAAGTGATACTTCAGTACTTTCTTTATATACAAAAAATGTACTGAATTATAGGGGGCGTACTTTTGATGCCGATGACGTCAAAATGACGAAATTTTACACACAGGGTGCTTTGGTTTCATTTGGCAGGTGTTTAGGTATGTATTAACTGGCCTGGCACAAATAAAAAATAAAAAATAAGAAGCGGTAAAATAATTATAGTTGAATACAGCTTAATCGCAATCAAAATACAGATCACGGCGGCATCAATTTTTATTTCACTAGGTACTCATTACTAAAAATAGCGAATTTAGTCAATTTTCTTTTATTATGAACGTCAATGCCATAATTTTATCTATGACTATTTAATCATATAATTTTTTATTGCAAAGTAAAATATTTTTTAAATGATTGTGTTACCCGATGATTTTCGCTACTGCCGTTCTCAATCAAATAGTTTCCACTTACATTTTAGGTACCTATGAAGTAGGTATTCATTTTTCTATGCGTGAACAGATTACTTAATATAATAGTATAAAAACATTTGGAATCATACTCTATGTAGCGTGACGTCATTTTTGCGTCAACGGCATGAAAAAAGTACGCTCCCTGATATAACTAAAACTGCATAAATTTCCATACCACACATAAATAGTACTAGAAATTTAATAAGTCTTATCCATCTTGTGCTTTCGTCACCATATTGCATCCGTCGTCCGCCCATTAGGGTGACGGCACCAATGACGGACACTTTTAGCTGACAGGCACCAGTAATAGACACTTGACTCTTAATTCAAATTTCATACTAAATTGATTGTTGCAAAACAAATGAATAACCCTTATCTTCTGTTAAATAAGAATCAAAACCAAGAAAAAACAATTAATCAAGAATTGTAAGACGAAGCAATTTTTTAAAAAACTATTTAAGGAAGCACTACTTAGTACCTTTTGCAATTCAACCTGTTAGCTTTCCTTTTTTTTTCTTCTTGTAAACTTTCACATCAACTGTAGGTATCCCAATTCTTACCAAGCTGTGAATATGTTTAGAGTATAGTTATAGATAGGTTAAGGAAAAGAGAGTGCACAAAATGAATCTTTTCGCCAACAAACTGCTTCGAAGTTTGGCGAAGTTTGTAATTAGGTATTAAGTTTTTTGTTGTTACTGAGCTAAAAAAAAAAAGTGTCCATCATTGGGTGCTGGTCCATCACTGGTTCTACCATCCTACTGATGCTGTTGTGTTCAGTCAGCCGTGAAGCTGCGGCGCGAGCGGCTGCAGGAGGCGTACCAGGCGCGCGTGTACCTGCGCGGGCTGGACGACTTCGCCGCCTGGCTCGACGACGTCGAGGCGCAGCTGCTCAGCGAGGACCACGGTAAGCATGCCCAGTAGGGTGTACTATGAGACATTGCAATTTTTAATGAATTCAATCGAATTCCTTCCAACTTATCTATTTTAAAAGACCAGTATTCAATATTACAATACAACTAGTTTCTGCTCGCGACTTCGTCCGCGTAGATTTTGACTACCGATATCCCCTCGGGAACTTTTAAATTTTCCAGGATGAAATGTAGCCTATTATTAGTGTATAGGGATTTCATACTTTGACAACTCTCCAAAGCTATAGCCGTCAGAGAAAATGATGGAAATGGTCAATATCATTACTTCATTAGTGTTAGACATAAGTTAACAGGTAAGTTAGTTATTGTTTGTTGTTTTTGGAAAAATAATTCACTGAAAATCTGCTTCTCCTTAGTAATCAATTTGTGCAACCTCTAAACATTCTCCATTCACCTTGAAACTAGACATTTTCATTTTTTACAATAGAAAGAGTTAGGGCTTAAGGGAAGTCTGCAAAAAATAACACACAAATCCACAGGCTCTGTCTGGTCCAGAACTAACAGAACTCGGGAAGGAAGAGAAAAAGTTATTTTGAAACAAGATTTTGATAAAATAGTACATTTTGATGCAAGTGCGGAAAGTATGTCATTTTATTCTCGGGACGACGACGTTTCTTTATACATTTGCGAAAAAAAATACAATGAATTAAAAATAAAACAGTACTTTGTTCTTAGTATGATAAAAATTAACAATTTGAACAATTAAGGATTAAAAAATGGAAGAGTAAAAACACCAGTGCGAAAAATCCAATTTTCCGTACGATATACACTTATACAGTTACAAGTTACTATAAAACACGAGTGAAAAATATACAGCGGCCAGAGCAACTGTGACAACGATATCAAAGACATCCAGAGCAATACGAAATCCGGAAGATTTTTCATCCAAAAAAATCATGTATATTGACGATGTCATTATGGTCTCCAGGCAAAGACCTAGCGTCGGTGACAGCGTTGCTGAAGCGCCACACGCGGCTCGAGCAACAAGTGGCCAGCAAGAGCGACACGGCCACGCAGCTCGCCGACAACGCGCGGCAGCTGGCGGAGAGTGACCATTTCATGGCGCAAGAGATATTGGCCAAGGCCGATGAGGCTGTGAAAAGGTTAGCATTTTATTTTTATATGCTATTTTAATACTGGACGCTCGACGTTGTCAGAGTAAGGGTTAATAGGAGACGAGCTTCACCCAGCTTATACGATAAAAAGTATTTTATATCAATTTTAATATGGTAATTAATATATGGCGAATAGGTTGACTGAAAAATTACAGCGCAGTACAGTCCATAATTATAAAATAGTACATTTCGATGCTAGTGCGGAACGTATGTCATTACTTCACGAGTACTGAGGTATCTTGCCACGAGCCGTAGGCGAGTGGCAAGACTCGGGACGAGTGAAGAATGACATTTCCGCACGTGTATCGAACGACGTTTTTTAATACATTTGCGAAAAAATGACGGAAATTACTTAAATTTTCATAAAATTATTAAAACAAAAATCGTCAAATACTAGGAGTGCATAAACATTAGAAGTACCTACATAACCTACAGTCATCCATCCATCGACCATCAGTCGGGCGCAACCGCCCCCCCGCCTGCGCCGCACCGTGCTAGCCTCCTAATTACTTCTGCGCTCCTGGTACTTTATTTAAACATGCAAACCCTTTGGTTGGATGCACGGCAGTCTATTTAAAAAAAATGGAAAACTAAAACGCACTAGTTCGCGAAAACCAACTTTCCCCACGATATACAGCTACGAAAAGTACCACTTTTTGAGCAACTGTATTAAAAAAGAACTTTTTTTAAACTTACTATTGGTTGTTTAATAGGCCAATTACATACTAATTGAATAAGGGCCAAATCAAAAGCACCAGAAACCGACGTACGTGCATGAAGAGATTGATGAATGTAGAGGAAGCGAAAGTTTTATGTTGGTGCACCTGGCGTTCCATAGTCTCTGCCTACCCCATTGGGAGACAGGCGTGAAGGTATGTATATATACTAATCGAAAGTATGAAGCCTATAGAATATGCAAACGTTAGGTTTAGTGCAAATTATTAGTACTGACTTACCTACCTACCCATTAGTTATGATGGGAAAAAATAGTCAACCTAACGTTTGCATATTCTATAGGCTTTATTCTTTCGATTAGTATGTATTTGGTCTATTAAACAAGCAATAGCAACTTTAAAAAAAAGTTTATTTTTAATTTTTATTAAGTACTGTACTGGGCTGAAATTTTTCAGTCGACCTATTCGACATATATTACTTACCATATTAAATTTGATATAAAATACTTTTTATCGAATAAACAGCTCGGTGAAGGTCGTCTCCTATTAGACCAATACATCGAAGGTTTTTATCTTTGCTATTGAGTATTAAAATGAATGCATCTGTTGCAGGTACCGGCAGCTGCAGGAGCCGATGTCGATCCGGCGCGACAACCTCGAGGACGCCGCGCTGCTGCACCGCTGGGACCGCGACGCCGACGAGGAGATGCGCTGGTCAGTCCATACATACATACATACATACATATATACATACTTACATACATACATACACACATACATACATACACACATACATACATACATACATACATACATACATACACATACATACATACATACATACACACACATACATACATACATACATTGATTTTATCATTACAGAAGTGTTTCTTGTAGTTTAGTTTGAGTTCTGAAGGAATTAGTTTACACCGCCTGCCATGTATTTATGTCTTTTGTTATTTCTCTGTCGAAGGTTGTCTGGAAGAGATCGCTATTAAGCGGTAAGACCGCCTGTTGTATACCTATAGTTAAAATGTACTGTTCCGTTTTTTGTTTTTCTGCTGTTCAATGATGTATGAGTATTTTTATTGTATAGTATACATAAATACATACATAAATATATACAAACATACATACATACATACCCAGCCCGACCCTGCCTACGAAGCTAGCTGTCCTGGGTTCATATCCCGATAAGGGCAGATATTTGTGTGATGAGCGCGAATATTTGTTCCTGAGTCATGGACCATCTACACCAAAATGATTCTGACTGAACAATTCCCCAGGATGGTGGAGCGCGAGCCGCTCGCCGCGCTGAAGGACACGGGCTCCACGCTGCAGGAGACGCAGGCGCTGCTGAAGAAGCACCTCGCCTTGGAGGCGGAACTCATGGCCAGGTCAGTAATCAGTAATTTATTGCAATATCATAATGTTACAAAGGTCTTAGTTAATTAATAACTAGTTAGCTGTACTATTTCAACAGTTCATTATGAACACTGATGGGCACTGTTTACGTATGTGGTAGTATATATTAGTATATTTTATTACCTATATATTTTATTAAAGCACATATTATTACTTTTTAATATCTCAGTTTTTTGGATGTTTGTATAAGAATACCATTACCATTATAAAATTTTTTAGTTACTGTTATTTTGTAAATTTGCCTATCCTCTTGCATTGTCCTTGCTTATTCTACTCAAAGGTTAACTGGAAGACCCATATGGGATAAGTTCACCTATATACATTATCTATAGTGATGCAAAAATTATCTGTAATTGTTTATGCGCAATAAAGAATTTACATACATACATACAAAGATGTAACCCACCAATGCTATTTCTCCACAGAGAGCCTACAGTAAAGGCAGTGTGCGCTCGCGCGTCCGAGCTGTCCCGGCGGGGCCACTTTGCGGGTGCTGCGCTGGAGGCGCGCGCGCGGGACCTGGCGGCCGCGCTGGCCGCGCTCGCGGGCGCCGCCACCGGCCGCGGGGCTCGCCTGCAGGCTCGCAGGGACCTGCTGCAGGTAGGATACGACATGACAGTGATTTTGTTTGCATAATGGGGATGTATGTACAGTCAGGAACATTCGGGTGTCTGTGTGTGTGTGTGTGTGTGCGTGAGTCTCTCTCTCTCTCTCTCTCTCTCTCTCTCTCTCTCTCTCTCTCTCTCTCTGTCTCTGTCTCTGTCTCTGTCTCTGCCTGTGTGTGTGTGTGTGTGTCTGTGTGTGTATGTGGGGGAAGGCGTGGGTGTGTGTGTTGCTTTGTTACTCCTTGACGCTGCAACGGCTGGATTTGGATGAAATTTGGAATGAAGATACACTGGATTAAAATATAGGCTAATTTTTATCCCGAAAATTTTAAAAGTTCCCGAGGTAATAACGATACTCGAAATCTACGCGGAAGAAGTCACGCGCAGAATCTAGCTGTATATACTTTTTGGTATTTTTTACAGAATTGAAACAAGTAAATTTTTGACTTTTAATTTGACAGCTAACAGCAGAGATCAGCGAAGTGTCCTCGCTGCTGGCAGCGCGCCGGACGGCGCTGCTGGCCGCGGAGTGCGGCCGCGACGAGGACTCGGCGCTGGCGCTGCGCACGCGGCTCGAGGCGCAGCAGCGGGAGCTGGCCGCGCTCAGGCCCAGGGTCGACGAGCTGAAGGAGCGCGCGGCCACAGCTGTGAGTCCCTCTCATGCACACACTCGTCGTCCTCTCTCCGTCTCATCTCGGTTGCGACGAGGACACAGACACACAATTGTACTAGCTGTGTTTTTCACGTCTGTAAACCTCTCATTTACTTTCTCTCTTTCTCCCTCCCTCTCCTTATATATATCTCCTCTCTCTCTCTCTCTCTCTCTCTCTCTCTCTCTCTCTCTCTCTCTCTCTCTCTCCTCTCTCTCTCTCTCCTCTCTCCTCTCTTTTTCTCTCTATGTTCCTCTCCCACACATACATACTCCCTGTCTCTCATTTTCATACACTTCAGGCTTAGAATAGAATACAATAGAATACATAGTGTACCTACATAAACTCCCCTCAATGCGCCCAAGCCCTCCCAGTTTACTGAATAAATATTTTGAATTTTGGACTGTTAATGTTGCCCTTTACATACGCTCTCTCACTCTTTGTCATCCCTTTATTCTCCATCCTTCCGTCTCCTTTGTCTTAACCTATTTCCGAACCAATACCACTTAAGGGCCTTCAAAAAACGAGCCTACTCTTTTCTCAAAGGCCTTGCGACTTGCGATTCCTCTTGTGTTGCGGGTGTTTATGGTCACGATGACCACTTACCATCAGGTGACTCGCATGCTCGTCTGGCTCCTTTTGCACCTTAACGCATTCACTGCCACCGACGCATATATGCGTTCACTGTCATACAAGTTTGTTCCTAGACCATGCCCCCTGGCAGTGAATGCGTTAAAAAAACTATTATTAACATATAACTCCATACCAGGAGCGAAACCCAGAAGACGCGGCGGAGGTGAAGAAGCAGATCGAAGAGCTGACAGAGCTCTACGAAGAGATGAAGCTGCTCTCGGCCAAGAGACAGCAGCGGCTGGAGCAGAGCCTCAAGTACTTCAAGTGAGTATTCATAAGCGCCTGCTAGACGGTCCTATCTTGGTCGGAGGCTTGTCGCCAAGGCCGTCGGCAAATTCGATTTTTTGCTGGAAACAACTATCTACTCTATAGTCTGTGTCAATTGAAATTGCCATAGATGTAAACAAATAAGTATTTTGACACATAACCCCAAATATTCATCAAGCTGGTTTTTATTTAAAGTAACGTATAATTAATAGTTATTTTATCTTAGTTATTTTATTTTAGGTTAAACTTAACTTGCAAGTAAAGATCAACCCCCTTACTAATAAACGTTGAGTAACGGTGGTATAGCTATACAATGTTTTGTCCTTATCTGTCAAATCCAAATGTCACAATGACAAATAAGGACAAAACATTGTATAGCTATACCACCGTTATTCAACGTTTATTAGTAAGGGGTCAAGTGTATAAATCATTGCTAAGACCTCACTTGGTCTTTAAAAGCTCGTGATTATGGAGTAATAATGGTGAATTGGTTCGTTGTGTTTACATCTTTGCCAATTATCTGCAAAAAAAATACAAAGTAGTCTAAAATCATTTCATCAAACCAATCATTGAATCATTTGACATTCAGTCATCAATGTCATCAATATTTGAGTTGGAATTTTATTACAAACTAGAGAACGCCCGCGACTTCGTACGCGTAGAATTAGTTTCCCGCTACTCCCCCCATTTCTTCCCGTTGGGGGTCGATTTTCGGAAAATCCTTTCTTAGTGCTCACTTACATCATGAAAGGAACCCCTGTACCAAATTTCAAGTTTCTAGGTACAGTAGTTTCGGCTGTGCGTTGATATGTCAGTCAGTCAGTTTTGCCTTTTATATATATAGAAGATAGATAGATAGATTTCAGGTGCCATTCCAAAAACGATTTTAGCGAGTAATGCTGTTTTAAACGGTCTCATGTTAATCTTGCCTCTAAAAATTACCATAATAAAAATAATTATAAACACCAATCATTTTGTCAGGTTCGTCCAAGAGTGCGAAGAGGCCCAGGAATGGATCTCAGAACAGATGGGAGCCGCCGCCAGCGAGGAGTACGGGCTGGACGTGGAGCACGTCGACACGCTGCAGCAAGCCTTCGACAACTTCCTGGCTCAGCTCACTGGTGAGTGATCAGAGAAGGTCGGAATTCTCGTAGCACTTTCGAGCTGTCATAGGGACTTCTCGTTTATCGACTTCCGATATACATTATGTATATCGATAAGTTATAGAGCACAACATATTAACGAAGACTGAAAGTAGAGGTAAACAACAGGCGGTCGTATCGCTAAAAGCGATCTTTCAAATAACGTTTGAAAATGTGAAATAGAGATTTGTAATGAAAACAATTGATAGCAATTCTTGTGGCAATTACTTTCGAAAAATGTTTAAAAGGCATAAGAAATCCACAAATTATTTATAAGAAATAATAAAATAATATTATTTTAATAGCTATTTAAAATTTCCTAAAAGTTGGTATCCAAAGGTTATCTCGAAGAGACCGCTGCGATAAGACTGCCTGTTGTTTACTTCTACTCGTAGTCATATTTTAAAAATTGTATTCTGTATTTTTATCGATATACATAATGTATATCGAAAGTCGATAGACGTGAAGTCCCTATGACAGCTCAAAAGTGCTACGAGAATTCCGGCCTCTGGTACTCAGACTGATCAGTCAGTCAGTCAACGAATGTTCGCCCGCCGCGCTCGACTCGCCCCACTAGTTAATTTCACTAACATTGTTGTCACTATGCAATGTCAATTTGAGTGAGGGGGCGCGTCGTCATGGATTAAAAATACTAAAATACTCTCCTGGATCAATATTAGGGAATGCAAATAACCGGTTATAACCGGTTTTAACCGGTTATTTTCATACAAAACGGTTAATAACCGGTTAAATTGCATTCCCTAATCAATATTAATAAAAAATATATATTTGGCAATGCTTTATACTTTATTTTATTATGGAGTCTTCATATATTTGTGTATTATTTATATAACCTTTTTTTATAGCTAATGAAGGGCGCATAGAAGCGGTGTGCGAAGCGGGCAACACTCTCCTTGAAGAGAACACACCAGAAGCGGAGCGGGTGCGGCAGCGGATCGACGATATCCGCGGGCTGTGGGACGACCTTAAGGAGCTAGCGTTAGCTAGGCAGGAGGTAATATATATTGAATTAAATAACTAGCTAACTAAATTTTATAATTTACCTACGTTTTGTGTTCAAATATATGTTTTTCTACTCGCGTACTATAAACCGCTAATATTGATATCGTTAATGGTATCAAAATACCACCTATAGCGTAACCGAAGCGTGAAAACAATACTATAATGAGCGTTGCCATGGTAATAACAGTTCTATAATAATTATTATAGCATTGTTATTACCATGGTTACGGTCATTCCGGGTATCAGTCTTCGCTTTTAGTGAACACTCGACACCCTTATTTGTATAATAAACAATATTTATGAATAATTTAAAAAAAAACAGGGGACAATGTTATACTAATTGTCCTATTTCCAAACTAAGCTTTAGGCTTGTACTATGGGTACTAGACAACGTTATAAATACTTATATAGAGAACTATATACTTAAATACATAGAAAACATCCATGATTCAGGAACAAACATTCGCGCTGCGTTAATCACAAAAATATCTGCTCTTAACGGGATTTGAACCAAGAATCTCTAGCTTCGTAGGTAAGGTCACTACCCTTTCGATAAATTTAGAACAATCTTTTTTTTTAAATCTGTTACTAATTAGTTTAAGATAGTTCAAGCACAACAAACGGCTGCTGTCTTCACCACCTGAGCCTACAAGTTGGGTGTATAGGATTTTATATACGATGGAGAGCATTTTTTTATAAAGTGTCGCAGCGGATATTGATCGGTTTTCATATGTTTATTTTACTCCTAGGAGGAAAATAAAGCACTTCGAGTCTTCGTTTTTCAAAAGAAAACGCCTTTCCTTCTGAGCTAGATCGTGAAAAAAAAATGTTTTTGTTCAGGCTCTAGCGGGCGCGCGTCAGGTGCACGAGTTCGACCGCGCCGCGGACGAGACGGTGGCGTGGATCGGCGAGAAGGAGCCGGCGCTCGGCGGGGGGCTGCACGCGCGCCGCCGCGCCCTGCACGCGCTCTCCGACGACCTCGCCGCCATCGCCGCCGCGCACGCCAAGCTCAGCCACGAGGCCGACCGGTAACACACACTCATACATAAATACATACATACATACATACATACATACATACATACATACATACATACATACATACATACATACATATTAAATTCAATTCATTTATACATCTTACAAAAAGTTCGTTATCAGTTAACATAGTAACAATACGAGTATAATTATTACAATTATGTGTTACAATTTACTAAAAATTAATCATTTTAAGAAAACATTAGTCTCTTCAGTCACTTTAGCTGCGTTCATCCACTGAGTAGCACGCCATGCCTACCGGTAGAGATTGTAACTTTTTTATGAAGCACTCGTCACATACATATATACACTCCCAGAGTGGGGTAAGCAGAGCTACAGAATTACCAACAAGTCTAAAACACACAACAACACACATTTAGATTATGCAATGAAGAGGGTATTCCATCTGTCCAATATCTTTGTCCAATTTCTATATCCAATATTTTTAAAAATATCAACTACAACCTGTACGACCTGTATACAACCTGTATGCAAATCTTTTTAGCTTTATATTTACAAAACTATTGATTCAACAGTACAAGTTTTTTTTCGGGATGTTGCTACTCTTACGTATTATTGTATTGTTATGATTTGAAAAAAGACCTACCTCAGTTTTTTGCGGGGTTTCAATGTTCGTCTTGTCCGAAGTAAATTTATTACATAATTACCGATGTGCAGAAAAGCCCTCATGTAGCCAATTATAGTATTGCTAGCGTCGAGGTCACTATTTATCTGAAACTGAACCCAAACTTTTGCCTCCCAGACTTGGGGCAGCATTCCCTGACGCCCGCGAGCACGTAGCCTCCAAGCTGGAGGACGTGACCCTGGCGCTGCAGGCCCTCTCCGAGCGCGCCGCGCAGTGCCAGCAGGAGCTGGAGCTGGCGTCGCAGCTGCAGGCCTACTTCCAGACCTACCAGGACCTGCTGTGAGTATAGCCAAAAATTTATAGAGAAGTGACGTTTTTTGTGTATGGCACGTCACGTCAGCCAGCCAAATACCTATTGTCCAGTTTAGAATACGTCCGCTGTCAGAAACACAAAAAAACACGTTCAATTGAAATAAGTACATTACACAACTTAAATAATCAAAACTATTGGTCAAAAATGGGTCAAACATGTTACCTACTAATAAGTTTAATATTGACATTATTTAACCTTTAAGTTTTTTATATGTCTGCATAATCACTTGTAGGTTTTATGTACTAAATAAATCAACGCGTCAAACCTTGCAAAATATTAACATTTTTTTTATCTTAAGTCTCTGCAAATAAATGTAAACAGTGTCTTGAAATTGTTTTCTTTTTACATTGAAGAGATTTAAGTACATTGAAGAAAGTGACCAAGTTCAACAACTTCATTTGCTTAAGGCTGCGGCTTCACTGAGGCGGAGATGAGCGGAGTGGAGCCGAGTTGTGCCAATATTAACCAATAGAATCTAAACTAACGTGCATATGGCGCGCTCGACGTGACCGCATGCGCCTTCTATTGGTTAACATTGGCTCAGCTCCGCTCCGCTCCTCTCCGCCTCAGTGGAGCCGCATCCTTATTTTCTTTGATAATCTATTTAATGAATAGAATAGAATAGAATAGAAATGGTTTATTCGGTGCCAAAATAAAATTAAAATAAAAACAGCAAAAACATAATAAAAAAACTAAAAAGTAGAGAAATACATACAAACTTAAAGTACTTAATCTAAAATTAGCACCGAAAAGGTTGCCACTCAGCATAGTGTCAGGCTTATTTGCCTTGACGCTGGTTTTCAGGGCCACCAGATTGAGTAGAGAGGAGAGCGCTCCCAATCCATCTTACTACTATTTATTAATTTAAAAGTAATACTTGTGTATGTGTGTGTGTGCGCGCGCGCATGTTAGTGTGTATGTTTACCTTATTTTTAAATAGTAAATAAATAATTTGTATGACAAAAAAATAATATATATATATATTAAAACACATGTTATGAATGTAGGACGTCTGCTAAAAGTTGGCTAATTGAATGTCTAGTAAATATTGTTTCAATTTATTTTTTAAGTTTGTAACGTTTTTGAGCAATTCTAATAAAGACCTTGTGTGCCCCAGCGCGTGGACGAACGAGATGATCGCCGTGGTGACCGCGCCCGAGCTGGCGCACGACGTGCCGGGCGCCGAGCGGCTCGTGGCGCGCCACCGCGACATCGGCGTCGAGGTCGCCGCCAAGGATGACGCTTTCAACCAGCTATACAGCGATGGTAAGGACTCGATATGAAGGGTCCACGGAAAGAACATGTCTAGTCACATTAGTAACTTTTTGAGATATCGCGATTTGAAAGTTAGGAACCATGACATTTTGTACGTAATTTTCGTGTAGAGGTTTTTTTAAGAGTGAAAAAATACAAGAAATTTGAAGATTTATATCTAGAACTGTGTGGTAGGTAATGGTTCATTTCGTGCTCTACATTTTGAGATTCAAAACTCATTTTCAAAAAAAAGTGACTAGACATGTTCTTTCCGTGGACCCTTCATATAAGTTACAGGCGGGAGATGAGCCTTAACTTGCGACGTTTGTAAAAAACGGTGCAATGTTATTTCAGTTTATGATTGTTTTTGGCAAGTTATTCCTGAATTAGGTGTTCCTACCGCAAACAAACTATTGTACTTGCGAAGTCTGTAAGAAAAGGCACACTTTAAAACTTTTGAAAAAGAAACTGTTCAGTTATTTTTGACGGTAAACAGCATTAAAATTGATGAATTGGAGCGTGTTTTTTAATACTATAAACTGTCATGATTTTTTGTTGATAATAATTTTGGATTATTGCAAAACGATGCCATTTTTTATTTTTATGGTTTACCAAAATGAAAAACAAATTGTATCGCTATTGAATTATTAAAATCTACATTCACAGGTGAGAAACTTGTCCGCGAAGGCCACTTCATGTCGGCCGATATTGAAGAGCGCATGTCTTCGCTGCGCGCGCGACGCGCACAGCTGGACGGCGCGTGGGCGGCGCGAGCGCAGATCTACGCGCAACATCTTGATGCGCTCGTGTTCAGGAGAGAGGCTGATGCGCTCGATGATTGGATCACTACCAGGTACATATTCGTTGTAATAGATGGTCTTACTTTTTGGATGGAATCAAACATTTTTAAAACTAAAAACAATAAAAAGTCGAAAAAATATCGTTTAAGCTACAGTAGTCCATTAGCATATTTGTAATTTCAAAATACTTGCTCGCAAAGTGGGCCTTATTGCAGCGGTTTTAGATGAATAATGCAGCATATAAAAACTTATATTTTTACTTTACACTACACTAGTGTTTAGTGTTTTTTACGTCACGTTTTTTTTAATCTAGGCTTGAGAATACAAATGTTTATTGCGGTTCACATATACCGCTTACCATCAGCACGGGTAGCACAAGTTGCATTTCCTCGCTTGTCGCTCAGTGCGTCTCTATCGTTACTGACTAGATAGAAAGGGAGATCCGAGCGACAACCAAGTCGCGGGCAACTTGGGCTTACCGTACAGATGACCTCTGCGCTCGTTTGCCTTCTAATAATCTTTTAAAAACTTTGCTATGATCGTCGTTATTGTTCCCAGGGTGCCGCTAGTCCGCGACGGCAAAGTCGGCGAGAGCGTGGGCCAGGTGGAGCACCTCCTGGCGCGCCACGCGGACCTGGAGCAGGCCATCGCCGCGCACGGGGACCGCTTCCAGGCGCTCACGAGGGCCACGCTGGTAAGACGGTCGCTAGGGTCACGTTTGACACGTAAGGAGGTCACTTAAGACACGAGCGGGGTACTTGAGACGCTAAGGAGACATTTGGGGAGTTACTTGAGACACTAGGGGCTTATTTGAGGCACTGAGAGGGTCACTTATGACACTATGGGGTCATTTGAGACACGAGGGTGGTCACTTGTGACACTAGGGGGTCACTTTTGATACTATAGGGGTCACTTGAGACACTATGAGGGTCACTTGAGATACTAGCAGGGTCACTTGAGCCACTAAGGCATTTACTTGTGACACTAGAAGGTCACTTGAGACACTAGGAGGGTCACTTTTGACACTAGGGGGTCACTTGAGACATTAGGAGGGTCACTCGTGAGTTGTGACTCATGGACAGTCACGCGCTACTAGAGAAGCATGGATACTTGTGAGACTATACGCTTAGGGAATCATTACTACACCTGCTCATTTCCTTAATGTAACTTACTTTTAATTATTATTTTGTTATTATGATTTTAAAAAATGACTTTCTGCTGGAGTTTCTTGCGGCGCTTCTTCTCCGCAATGATGGTCTTGTCCGAAGCGCTGGTAGATTCACTCGTGTTACCGACGTGTAAAAGAGCCCTCATGTGGCCTATTTACTGAATAAATATTTTGAATTTTGAATTTTGAATTTTCCATATTACATGATCAATGTATGTGTTCCCAGGTGGAACAAGCGTTCCAGAAGCAGAAGGACGCGGAGGAGGCGGCGCGCGCGGAGGCGGCGGCGCGCCAGGCGGCGGAGCGCGCGCAGCGCCAGCGCCAGCAGGAGGTCAACCGGATCACCGAGGAGAGGCGGCGCGACCACGCGCCGCAGCCCGACAACACCGTGAGTACTAACTAAATAGGGAGGGGTGTTGTTGTTTCGCATAATATTTATTTGTCATAATATTTTTTTCACATAATTTTTGATAGTTATAATTTTTATATCATTGGAACAGTAAACTTTTGAATTTTTTTAAGTAGATAAGGTTAAGTTATGTTAGGTTTGACTTATAAAAAGTAACAGTTTCTTATAAACTTTTTTTCCATAAAAAGTGAAAAGCAAACACTGGGACACCTAGTATGGAGAAACAAACTTACAGTGATTAATTAAAAAAAATACAAAAAAAAACCCGGAAAATAGGTTTAAAAACTTCGCTGATTCCTAATGATTCTAATTATGTAAGATACCACTGCAAAACTTATGAAATAAAACATGATATTAATGATTTTTCGTGACATGGACATAAGAGAAAATTACAAAAATTCAGATTAAAATAATCAATATCTCCGAAACTAGCAAAAATCGCTAAACATACATATCGATAGTTTATTAGCTGCTCTATCAGCCCTAGGCGGGTTGACGTCGGTTTATGTGACACCCTGTATATGGATTCCACAGCCCACTTACCTTCAGACGCCCTGTTCATCTGCTTCTCCATGCATTCCTTAAATCCCAATTAGGGATGTTACGAACATTCGCATTCGCATTCGCATATGCGAATGATTCGCATAATTTTAAACATTCACATCGACATTCGCATTCGCAATAATCGATGCGAATGTTTAGCGAATGCGAATGTGTGCAAATCATGTCGTGATGGAGACACTATAAGCTTTCAAATCAAAGCTCAGTTGAACAATTGTTCAATGCAGCCGGCCTTATAATACGAGCCCCTTAGAAATCGCCTCATGGGAGAAAAGGCGGCAAAATTGCTTTTCCTGATATATGTGTGATAAATAAACAAAAAAATATGATAAATGGATATTTTGATAAATGTACCTACTGTTTTATGTTTTGTTTTTTCCATTGTTCAATAAAGAGTATTTGTATTGTATTGTATAATATGCATCTTTTAAACTTCGACTATTAAATTACTTAACTAAGAGTATAACAATACACTACCTGTATAAGAATTTTTTTTAATTAATTAATGTCCCAATAACCCAAAGTTTCTGGTATGATGTATGTGTCTTCTCCAGCTGGTGAGGAGCATCCCGGAGGCTGAGCCGGCGCCGGCCTCCTCGGAGGAGACGCTGTCGCCCGCGCCGCAGTTCGAGCGGCTGCCGAAGGCGCCCGAGCCGGTCAAGAGGGCGGAGAGCATGAGCGTGAGTAGAGTAGATAGCCCAGTAGATAATCAGAGCCCGGAATTTTCGCGACAAAACAAGACTGTCGAAATCTAGCAAGTGTTAGATTTTTTTTTTCGATCTATCGATAATTGTGTAAAAGAAGAAAAAAAACGGTCCACGAAATAGAAAATATATTTAATAAAACATTTTACGTGAGGTTTGTATAAAATTATATAGAAACAGTTTATATTTATATTTCATCATTGTCATTACCAGAGATCGGAATAGGCAGAGCTAATTTGCCTAAACTTGATGCATGTTCATTCAATAATGTATTCCCTTCTCACTCACGCATGAATGAATATGCGTCAAGTTTAGGCAAATTAGCTCTGCCTATTCCGATCTCTGGCATTACGTATGATATGACATTCAATTTTTAATGGAGTACTCATTTTCTGAAGTGTTTATTATTTGCAATGAGGTAGTATAGTCGCTTCATTCAAAGTTTTACCTCTTAGTTCCCCGACTGGTTATTTTATTACTTGATATGATAAAGTAGGAGTTAAGGTAGATGGAATAACACATATAAAACAACTGTCGCGAGAAGGTTGGAAATAGAATGAAGTAATCCAGTCTATTTTTAAAATAGATGATGAGTATGACACCCGATATGATGATGACAATGGTATTGGTGATGACTTACGATGGTGATAATAATGATAACTGTGGTGAATTAAATTCATTATCATCATCACCATTGTCATAATTATCAGAAGAAAGAAAGAAATTACAAAATATCAGATAAGGTCATGAATTAATGATATTTATTGAATACTAGCTTCTTCCCGCGACTTCGTCCGCGTAGATTTCTATCATCGTTATTCCATCGGGAACTTTTAAATTTTCCGCGATAACCTATGTGTTAATCCAGGGTATAAGCTATCTCCATTCCAAATTTCATCCAAATCCGTCCAGCCGTTGCAGCGTTAAGGAGTAACAAACTAACACACACACGCACACAAACAAACTTTCGTATTAATAATACCTATTAGTAGGATAGTAATGTTGTAAACCATGACGCTGACGGTACGCTCGGTGTGGCAGGTGGTGAAGACGCCGAAGCGCACGCCGTCGTTCACGACGCGGCGCCGCACGCAGAGCTTCCGCCGCCACCGCCGCGGGGACGCCGAGCTGCCGCCCGTCGAGATCGAAGGTAATATACAAAAAAAAATTATTAGTAAATTGGCCCCATGAGGGCTCTTTTACACGTCAGTAATATGGATGAATCTACTAGCGATTCGGACAAGACCATCATTGCGGAGAAGAAGCGCCGAAAGAAACTCCAGCAGAAGGTCATTTTTTTTTCAATTATAAAACACAATACTTAAAAGTAAGTTACATTAAAGCCAGACCAAAAAAAAAAATCGCCATATTCCAGAAATTATATAGTGCTAGTTGTTATGGCGAATTTTTGGCCTAAAGCTGCATTTCATGATGGAAGCAAGCCACTTTGCACAGTGTTAGTAGGGACCAAAATAAGCGATTTTACCCGCAGCAGCAAATCTTTCACCCCTTAGGAACACAGATGGCGCCACTTACATTTTTCATTTTTCAAAAAATTCTACAACCTTAACGGCTGCACCGATTTCAATTATCAGGGTGTCAAACGAAAGATAATTAAACAATGGATTATAAAAAAAATAAACCGTAAAAAAACAAAACATATTTGCTACCAAAAACCCCTCATTTTTCTTATTTTTTTAGCTATGCACCAGTTTTTTATTTATTTACATTAAAAATGCAAGAAAAGGGTATTATTTTATTAACTCGCATGATTACGCTGTTAATAACACATTTAATAAAAAAAACTACATGTCAATACCTTTAATATTTAGAGAGATATTTACGATTGTATGCGACGGGGCGACGGGGTCATTGACCTCGAATACGCGCGCCAACCCAATTCTGGCCAGTAATTGAAAAAAAATTAAACCTTGACAATATCAAAAGCTTAAAAATTTACGTCTAGGATACTTTCAATCATGGTGCATGCTAATTACTGATCATATTATTGACGAAATAGGCAAATTTGTTGTTGTTTTTTAGATTTTTTAGATTCCTTTAAAGAATGTGTATCGGTTAAGTAGTTTTTAAAATATCAGTAGTTTTAAACATCTCTTCTAATACCGTGAAACCGTCCAAGTTTGCCCGATTATTTTTTATTATCTTGATTTTCTTTAAAAATTATAATGTTTCACTATGCTTTTTCATTTCAAGGTTGTTAATTTAGTCTTATTTATATACGATTTCAAGCAATTTATGATTTTCATGACGGGCAAACTTACTTTCACTTGCGTTCATTTTTGCCCATACCCATTATCTGCTAAACTGTAGCTTTTATGGCGTTGTTGTTTATGAAGGAGTATCTTATCTTATCTTATCTTGTTGGTGGGGTCCTTACGGATACACTTCGACCTTATGGGATATTTTGTGTAGTTACCCCTCTTTAACCGCTTAATCCAGTGCAGCCTCCAACCCTTCCAAAAAGCGGATAGTGGAGTGCAATGGCAGTGCCTTGAAATCGTTTGATTCTGGGTAGCCAAAACCGAGGATTTTCATTGTTACTCCGGCGAGAGCATCACATTCACACAGTAAGTGTTTCATTGTCTCCACCTCTTCGCCACACATTCTACAATCTGTGTTGTCATAAAAGCCCATCTTTGCTAGGAGATGTTTAATCCCAAAGTGCCCGGTAAACACTCCGATAATATATCGGAGTTGTCTTCTGCTGAGTTTCCAAAGTTTTTTGGTCCAGCTCTGGTCAACTCTTTCTATGAAGGAAGAGCTTTGCATGCCCTAAGCCTACCGTAGTTTTCCACTCTTTTTAGTGATATTCTAGGGCGTTATTGTTCAGGGCTGCTTATATGGTGCCCAGTGAGGGCGCCAGGAATGGTTCAGGTCCGACGTATGCGCCCTTGGACCCTTCCCTTGCTAGCTCGTCCGCGGCTTCATTTCCGGGAAAGCCTTCGTGTCCTGGAATCCACATCAGTTTCACTTTATTGTGCCTGCCAAGCCTGTTTAAGGCTTGGACTCCATTGTAGACTTGTTTCGAGTCTACTTTTGGCACTGTAAGCGCCTAAAGTGCCGCTTGGCTGTCGCTTAGAATATAGATAGTTCTCTCATGTGGAGGCTTGCCAATATTCTCCTGCGTGCAGGCAATTATCGCATACAGCTTCGCCTGGAAGACCGTTGCGTTGTTGCCCATGCTTATGATGCTACTGTTATAGTCTTTGGCGTGGATACCCACCCCCATACCGGAGCACATTTTTGAACCGTCCGTGTACCATATCGCGTTGTCTTCCTCTGATAGGTG
The DNA here is from genome assembly GCA_948252455.1 of Acleris cristana. Classification (NCBI taxonomy): domain Eukaryota; kingdom Metazoa; phylum Arthropoda; class Insecta; order Lepidoptera; family Tortricidae; genus Acleris; species Acleris cristana. The sequence goes on along the minus strand of OX411798.1, from coordinate 655,111 downwards.
CAACCCATTTTTCCATTCATCCCTCGTCGGAATGTGGACATTGAAGTTCCTCCGGAATACATTTTATCGCCACCCATCGTCAGTATTCTGTCAAGAACAACATTGTGTGCCATTTTTGTGTGTCTGTTTATAAGCGCTACCTCGTTCCACAGGCCAGTTTCTTTCAACCTCTGTAGTGACTTACACGCCTCAGACTGTATGGCGATATGCAGCGGTGGGAGGTTTAGTAGGACCTCCATTGCCGCCGTCGGCTTGTCGTTCTGAACGCCCCTGTTATAGCCATGCAGGCCACCCTCTGCACCTTAGTTAGAGAGTCCTTGCATGTCTTTAGTGTTGTTCTTGGCCACCAGGCCAAGCAGCCTCACATAATTATGGGCCTTACCAAGGTAAGGTAAGAAGGAGTATAAATTAATATAACAACAACGCATAACAGCTATAGTTTAGCAGATAATAGGTATGGGCGAACATGGACGCAAGTGAAAGTAAATTTGCCCGCCATTAAAAACATAAGTTGCTCAAAGTCGTATATAGTCGTATTTTACATCTGTAAAATTTATGTGGAATGCAATAAATGTATTGAGTATTGAGTATTGAGTATTAAATAAGACTAGGGTCAAAATGTCACCCTTGAAAAAGCATCGCGAAACATTATTATTTTTAAAGAAATTCAAGATAATAGTAAATAATCGGGCAAGCTTGGGCGGTTTCACAGTATTAATAGTTTTTAAAATATCTGGGGCCTGTTTTATAAAACTACAAATTACAATTTACAGGTTACAAGTTTCCATTTGACACAACCTCGACCAATGACGACCAGCCATTTGAGTAGTGTTACCAGTTTAGACCTGTAAAATTGTAACTTGTAGCTTTATAAAACATGCCCCAGTAGGTACTGATATTTTAAAAACTACTAAACCGATACACATTCTTTGAAATAATCTAACAAAAAAAACAACAAATTTACCCATTTCGTCAATAATTATGATCAGTCATTAGCATGCACCATGATTGGAAGTATCCTAAACGTAAATTTTTAAGCTTTGATATTGTCAAGGTTTAATTTTTTTTCAATTACTGGCCAGAATTGGGGTGGCGCGCGTATTCGAGGTCAATGACCCTGTCGCCCCGTCGCATATAATCGTGAATATCTCTCTAAATATTATAGGTACATTACATGTAGTTTTTTTATTAAATGTGATATTAACAGCGTAATCATGCGAGTTAATAAAATAATACCCTTTTCTTGCATTTTTTAATGTAAATATATAAAAAACTGGTGAATAGCTAAAAAAATTAACAAAAATGAGGGGTTTTTGGTAGAAAATACGTTTTGTTTTTTATGGTATATTTTTTTATAATAAATTGTTTAATTATCTTTCGATTGACACCCTAATTATTGAAATCGGTGCAGCCGTTTAGGCTGTAGAATTTTTTGAAAAATGAAAAATGTAAGTGGCGCCATCTGTGTTCCTAAGGGGTGAAAGTTTTGTTGCTGCGGGTAAAATCGCTTATTTTGGTCCCTACTAACACTGTGCAAAGCGGCTTGCTTCCATCATGAAATGCAGCTTTCGAACCGTAACAACTAGCACTAATATGAACTTTCATACGCAGCAGCATAGCAGTGCTACAGTACGATTATTTCCATTTAAACACTCGGGACATCTCGGTTTTAATCGTAAAGGTTTTTTGCCAAAAGGCAGAGGTTGAGAAAAGATACATTTTGCCAAACATATGTTTGCCAAAAGGCAGAGGTTGGGAAACGATACTTTTTGCCAAACATATTTTTGCCAAATGGCAGACGTTGGGAAACGATACATTTTGCCAAACATATTTTTGCCAAAAGGCAGACGTTGGGAAACGATACATTTTGCCAAACATGTTTTTGCCAAAAGGCAGACGTTGGGAAACGATACATTTTGCCAAACATGTTTTTGCCAAAAGGCACAGGCTGGGAAACGATACATTTTGCCAAAAAGCAGACCCACCATCCCAATTTGTATGAGTTTGTCCCGTGATATCTATTGTATTATTCCCAGGCTACCTAGAGCGTAAGCAGGAGTCGGGCGTGGGCGGCAAGCGCGCCACGGTGCGCTCGTGGCGCTCGTACTACTGCGTGCTGTGCGGCCAGCTGCTGTGCTTCTTCCGGGACGAGGTGGACTTCGGCGCCTCGAAGGCTGCGGCGCCGCCGCAAGCCATCCTTAACGTGAGTTGTAATAACCTAACCAACAAAAAGTTGGAAAACCCCCGACACTGACATTTCAAAGTTTAATACTTCAAAAACGGCTGAACCGATTTCGATATAAAATGTCTAAGAACCACCGCTAGAAAACCTGCTTTGTGATACATGTATAGGGAATATGCATGAATTTTTGAATTTTTTAAATCGCATTTGTCAACAAAACATAAAAATACCGTAAAGGACATCACCAAAAGTGAAGTTAAAATTAAAATCGGTCAAGAAATACGGATGATAAAAGCATTTTAAACTGCTAATTAGACAGAGAGATCCGAAGTGCACCGGTGACGTCATTGTGCAGTTCGGCCGTATAAACTCCACGTGCATTTTACATATTTTGCTAGAAAGAGATTAGGAGCAAATCTTTGTTGGCTTATTTCTTGGTTATTTTATAGCAATTCAAAAAATGTTTTTTCTCACCTGTTTGTTACATGAGTCAGCATTTATTGAATTCCCTATTGCAAATGCACTATACTCTGATTATTTTAAGATGATACCTGTGACAGCCGTATTTCGTAATTTCAATCACTTACTATACTCACAGGCGATGTATTAAAAATTGGCGATTAATTATTTAAATTCCTGAACGGCGTCGCTAGGTTTGTACCGATGTCATATTCATGTAAAGTTAAAGAAATAAATGTTTATAAAAAATATATTAAAAGTGTTAAGAACCAGGTAGCACCCACCAACAGCACCCGCGCGTCATCGGTCCCACGTACTATACTTCAATTGTTTAGGCACTTAACTAAATGTAAACAATCCAAACCACGTGGCTCAGTTAAACAGCCAATCAAAACTCTTTCCTCGAGCTTTGACGTATCAGTGTTCTGCTCCTATTGGCTGACTAACTATATCACGTGGTTATTTTGTTTACATTTAGTTAAGTACCTAAACAGTTGAAGTATACGAGCGTCTACCCGCCGAACTCAAACGCGAACCATCTGACGAAATGTTTAGACGCCGGCTTAGAAATCTTTTGTTGGATAACCCAGTGTATTCGGTGAATGAGTATATGGAACTTGACTTATAAATAATATTGACTTTTAATTTTTTAATGTACTTTGTATTTGTGTCGACTTTTACTATATTTTCTATTATAATTTAATTCTATTTCTGACGACCTCAATGTAACTGCATATAATTTGTCATGTAATGTAATATATACTGTGTTATATTGAGTAATAAAATCTGAAACTGAACCTGAAGTGCTCATATAAATGAGCTGTCACAGGCATCATCTTAGAATAATCCGAGTATAAGTAAGTTTTTTTTGGCGGCTTCTTTGTACCAATTGTGGTGGCACATCAAAGCATGCAAACTATTTGTACGAACGAATTATAGTTCCTCTTGTCAATAATAATGACCGGTCGGTTCGCCAGGCTCGCTGCGAGTCCGCGGGCGACTACACGAAGCGCGCGAACGTGTTCCGGCTGACGTGCGCGGACGGCGCGTCGTACCTGTTCGGCTGCGGCTCGGACGCCATCATGCGCGACTGGGTCGCCAAGCTGGCCTTCCGCGCCGAGCTGCCGCCCGAGCTGCAGCTCACGCCGTACGCGCCGCCCGAGTCGCCCACCGCCGAGCTCAAGCGGCGGCTGCACAGGTAACTAACTATTTTGAGACTGCAATCTGAAGTCTGCAATCGTAATACAGTAATATTAAGACGGCAATTTCAAGACTGCAATCTGAAGACTGCAATTTTATAACTGTAATATGAAGACTCCAATCTTAAGTCGGCAATCTGAAGACTGCAATCTTAAGACTGCAATCTGAAGTCTGCAATCGTAATACAGTAATCTTAAGACGGCAATTACAAGACTGCAATCTTATAACTGTAATATGAAGACTCCAATCTTAAGACGGCAATCTGTAGACTGCAATCTGAAGACTGCAATCTGAAGACTGCAATCTGAAGACTGCAATCTGAAGACTGCAATCTGAAGACTGCAATCTGAAGACTGCAATCTTAAGATTGCAATCTTGAGACTGCAATCTTAAGACTGCAATCTTAAGACTGCAATCTGAAGTCTGCAATCGTAATACAGTAATCTTAAGACGGCAATTACAAGACTGCAATCTTATAACTGTAATATGAAGACTCCAATCTTAAGACGGCAATCTGTAGACTGCAATCTGAAGACTGCAATCTGAAGACTGCAATCTGAAGACTGCAATCTGAAGACTGCAATCTTAAGACTGAAATCTCAAGACTGCAATCTTGAGACTGCAATCTGGAGCCTTATCAACCTTAGACCAAGCTACATCACGCTCTACGCGCCGCCCGAGTCGCCCACCGCCGAGCTCAAAGGGCGGCTGCACAGGTAACGACCGGAGCTGAAAACTTGACATTTCAATCTTAAGACCGCCGTCTTAAATGCAATCTTAAGACTGCGACCTTCAAACTGGAATCATAAGAAAGCAATCATAAGACGGCTAACTTAAGAACGTAACCTCGAGGGTACAATTACAGGACGGTAATTTAGGACTGCTATGTCAAGACTGCAATTTTAAGAGTGCTATCTCAAGACTGCAATCCTAAGATTTTAATATTCAAAAGGCAATTTCAAAACTACAATATCAGGACGCAAAGTTAGGATCGCATTCTTAAAACAATCTCGAGCAGCTCACGCTCTACGAACTTACCGCTGGAGTTGCCCTACGTCAAGCTCAAGAGGAGGCTGCAGATGTAAGGTTTAATGCCAACTGCAATGGCAAGATACATATCATTCTTAGAAGGGCAATCGCAAGACTGTAATATTTAGATGCATCCTCTGCAATGTAAAGAATACACCCTTAAACCTGAAATTTCAAGACTGCAAACTTAAATCTGTAATTTTAAGATCCTATTAAACAATGAATCAATATTTTCAGAAGCGCATCATCATCATCATCGAACGCGTCATCACCTGAGCCCCAGCGCCGCACGCGCACCCAGGCCGAGATCCTGCAGCAGCACAGAGAGAGCCAGAACAGAGAGAGCCAGAACAGAGAGAGCCAGAACAGAGAGAGTCAGAACAGAGAGAGTCAGAACAGAGAGAGCCAGAACAGAGAGAGCCAGAGAAACAGCGTGCAGGATAGGAGCAGTGCAGACAGGAAGAGCGTGGCAGAGAAGATTACGCCTGAAAGGAATATTGGTACGGAAACTTAATTTAACAACGCATTTTCAAAACTTATGCCATTTTTTTTCTTTTTTTTCTTATAGTTATCTGGTTCTAATGTCACACCAATAATAATTGAGCTAGTAGCCCACCCAACGAAGACCAAAAATGCCTACAAGGGGAAAAAAATCGTGTAAAAAAAAATACATACAGTGGAACGTATAACCTCCTCCTTTTTTGAAGTCGGTTAGCGAATTTTCGGCATAGTTGTAGGGAATGGTGTTTTAAACCACATACTAAAACTACGGAGAAGGGTGTGGGTGAAGCTAACTTGCGTAAAGTTCCCTTTTGTTTCGTAAATAACTCTTAAACGGTGTCCCATAGCAAAAAATGTTCTAAGACATAAGTAATCTACATAAAATTCTCTACAAAAAATATTCTAAACATTTTTTCTCTGGTATCAATATTTTAAGAGATATGGAGGGAAGAAGATGGACAATAAAAACAAACTTACATTTCTCTAAGTATGGCACGTATATTACTAAAAATAAAATTCCTAATTATCTTCTAAATCCTTTTTAATAATTACTTTACCCCTATCGAACCCTAAAAATAATATGGTTTTATTCTTAGCTTAGCTTCTGCCCGCGACTTCTTCCGCGTAGATTTCTATTATCGTTTTACCTTCGGAAACTTTTAAATTTGCCGAGATAAAAAGTAGCCTATATGTTAATCCAGTGTATAAGCTATCTCCATTCCAAATTTCATCCAAATCCGTCCAACCATTGCAGCGTGAAGGAGTAACAAACTAACACACATACAAACTTTCACATTCATATAATTGTTGTATATATTATTTTATGTATTTGCTTGACGTCAATATTTGTATTTCAGAATCAAGCGTGTTGCCGTCTCTCCCGCCGAGAAAGCCCCCGAGCCAAGAGGACGTATCTGACATCGTACTTAGGTAATATACAAGTTTTTTTACCTGTCATTTCGGGTGTAAATACGTTTCGACACGTTTTCCTGCTCAACTATGAATGCCATTTTATTATATTTTATATTCAGAGTTTTATAATAAAACTAAGTTAAATATTATCATTGTAATAAGTAATATCTTAGAAAATAACTGACTTGAGTTTCTTGCATCGCAGTGGTCTCCTCTTAGGAAGCGCTGGTAGATTTTAAACTTATAAAAGTGCTTATGTGGCCTACAATATATTTTTTTTAATTTTTATCTTTTGTTCCTCAGGAATTCTGAACAAGCCTCGTCGCCCTGGGGTCGCACGCGCTTCTCCAACGGCCGCGACCTCAACTCTGAGTTCATCCGCTCGCAGAGAGATGGTGAGTAACACCACAGGGGGGAAGCTGTAGAATTAGGGGGGGAGTCAACTATAGAGAATGGAGAACAAAACAGCTATAGAGAGAAAATGAAGATGGGGGAAAGTATAGAACTACATACGAAATAAATAGGGTAGTTTAACGCTATCTATGAGATCTCATAGGTTTGGAAAAAAGTCTAAAAAAGCTATATAAAATACTAGTTGCAAAATTAGTTTAACATGTACCGAAATATTATAAGATACCGGTACATTTTTCAATCACTAATATGCAGTAATTATATTTAATTAAGAATTGCAGTCGTTTATATTTATTTATAGGTTTAAAGTTTTGAAACATTGAATTATTAATTAAGAAAATTTGCCACATTTTGGCACATATCGGTAATATGTAATATTGACTATACTTAACAAACTTTTGTCCAACAGAAAACAACGACCATTTCGAAATTATATATTTACACAAAATATTTGCTTCTGTGAAGTCTTGCATTTCGCTTACTGTGTTTGTCCTTTATAATCATAAGCACACATTTCAAAAACATAACCTAAAAACTTAGTAGCGGACGGCGCGCCGCCGCTCCCCCTCTCGGGCCCCCCCGACCGCCCCCCGGCGCTCCCCGAGCGGCCGAACATGCCCGAGCGGCCGCCGAGCGCGCCCGAGCGCGCGCCCAGCCAGGTCTCCGCGCTCGTCAACAGCTACCAGCAGAGGGTCTCCCGAGACCAGAACAGGAATATGCCGACGGCCTGGCAGAACTATGAGCGGCAGAACAACAACTGGAGCGTGGAGACGTCGCACTTCTACTCTGCTGGCGAGCCTGGTCAGTTTGGGCGAATAGGAACATCAGTGACTGATTGTAATCGAGTTTAGAATTAAAACTTTGCGAAAATTAAACGTACGACAAATGAATATAGCACAAAACTAAGCTCTAATCATGTACTGTGGTTACTGGACTAATAAACCGCGTTAAATTTAACTTTGTTACACAAATTGACTTCAACAAAGATATTAACACCCGTATTCACAAACGTCACTATGAGGTCTAACAGTGCTCACGAACGCACAGGGTGGTTCAAATCGTCTCATAAATAAAAGGTCGGTCAAAAAGGACCAATCACAAAGCTGTATTGAACGCAGTGCGTTTACTCAGTGAAGGATCCCTTAAGTATTGTTTGAGAATACGGGTGTTAGCTTATGCTAGAATAATAAACATCTTTATGGAAAGAAAGAACAAGAAAGAAAATTAATTTATTGACGCAAAAACGATTTTACAATAAGAACATGCAAAATTATCAATTGTTAATAGTGGGAAAAAATAGTCCAAATAATATAACCACTTTTAAATTAATATTTGTTCCCAATAACAAGAACTCTGTTTTTTTTAGCTATTTCTCGAAGGATATCTACTCCATCTATAAGCTAGCATAAAATACCTAGCTTTAATATAAAATTATAAAAACTTTACAAACACTAGTCACCTCATAAGCTCTCCCTGCGTCTGTATTCCCGGAATCATATAACCTTGGTGTTTTCAAGGCAAGAGTTCAATGCTTTCTTCCGGGTGGTGTGTACCTCCCTCGACCTCGACGTCACTCAACATCAGTGTTTCACTGGTAGAGGACGTGGCGATACGAAGACTCACGTGATCTACCATTGTGACGCGAATGGTTTAAAAACGAAGCGATTAGAAACGATAGTTAGCGTGATGCATCTTGGCTAGGACCTCAGGTGAGAATGAGGTCAAACGCCAAAACATTATGTTTTTTTTTTTAATGTTGCTCTTACAATCAGTCACTGGCGGGTAGAAGGCTAGACCTGGTTAGAACGATTTGCCTGCTTGGAGCCTCTTCTAGCGACTGCTTCCAGTTCTTAACTAACTAATCGTAGTTAGATTAACCTATATTGTATTTAGACTAAATTTACTTATGATATGCAGACCCCGTTATCTACGTAGCAAATTGGTGGCAGACAATTGTTAGTGAATTTATGGCATTCAAAAGAGTTAATTAAAATTTGTTCTAAATTAATAGTAGTTAGAGTACGACTTCTACTGGAAAAAATCTACTTTAGTCAAGAAAACGATCACTCCACTTCTACCGACGTAAGTGGTAAAAAAAACGGATTTGTATTCATATTTTGTTCAATTTCAATTTCTTCACTTTCTAACAATTTACTAATTTGTTGTACTGCGGTATGTCCTGGGTTTTTAAATAAAAAAATCTTAGTTTCTGGTAAACTTGATTACCTTTGGGGTGCATCCATTAAAAAAAGACATCACTAACGACCGTCTGCCACCATTTTTTTTAATTTGCTACGTAGTTGACGTGTTCTGATGATATGTTAATAACGAGCTCGTTACAAGTACAGTAGAAGACTTAAATTTGTAACCTAACTTAGGTCCAACGTCAATCTGACATTCTACAGCAAAAAGGTCGAGTTCCGTTCCATTCGTTTGAATTTGATACTGACATACCAATATTTGTGACGTATCTCTGTTGTTTACATATTATCGTTTGTTTTTATTAATTTGTAGTAGATATATTCAGGAAAGGTTAACAATGAAATTATTTTTAATTTTGCTATTTTAATTGGTACAATGTACCGGTTTTTAATTAAATCAATCAAATGTAAATCTGTCAAAGTAAGGTTAAACATTTCCTGAAATAATCGACCAGTGGTTTGTTTTTTCAATTGATTTGGTTTAAAATTGTTTTAACTGAGTTGGAAAAGTGGTATTATATCTTACTGTATTACTAGTTTTTAGGTTGTAAATTATTTTTCTCCTACTGTTATACATCCTTCTAAAATGTATTATGTATACAAAATATATTATTCTTTAATTTAAATTGTTAAAAAATATTGCATTCGAGTGAAATTAATCTTATTATACATAAATAAATTTTAAGTAAAATTACTATAAAATGTTCCTGCATTTCACAAATTATTGGATTTTTTTTAAATTAAATTCATAAAATGCAATATTTTATTTAAACTATTTTCAAATTATCGGTGTCAAGACGACATGAGGTTTTTAATATGTTTGTCTTTTCACCGATGATTTTATAATGTAATTTCTTTAATTTAACTATCAATATATCATATTATTTATTTATTGGACGCTCGCAGGATCCAGCCATCTTCTTTACGTTCTTCATAGGGTTCAATGTATGTTATGTTATAACATATATATAATAGATTTAGAATGTCTGTCCGTCTAAGCTTTGCCTTATACTATTATACATTTATTATGTTTGTATGTGGGTTGTGTTTTTCTGTTTGTTGTTTTATCTAACGGCTAAATTTGAAAAAAAAAGACGATACTGATGTATCTAATGATGCGTTCCATCTTAGTCCTTAGAGTTGGCGCATTTACATCTTAGGGTTGCAGTCTTGAGACTGTAGTTTTCCGAATGCAAATGTGTATGGGTCTCACTCAGATCAGGTTTAAAAACGTAAAAAGTTTTTTTTTTACATATTTGACCGTATGTTTTATCTGTAATGGTGTTGGTTCTGTAGCAAGCTTACTGTTTGAGCTTTGTTTGAAGCTTTTTGTACTTTTAAGCTGTCATCCCTTTGTACCTCATAACCTTATTTTCTGTTTTTATTTGTGTGACAGGGCTTGATACCGGGACATTTGGGACCCCAAGAATTATTCGTATGAAAAAACCGGTACATAAAATGGAAGCTTGTTTTCTTTCAAACATGTTCGGTTGTTTTTGATAATAGTCATTACAGTCTTTTTTTGTAGTAATTTCTAACAAAAACTACAATAATAATCGGTAAATTTGAATATATTTATTAAATACCGGTACATGTTTAATTAATCGGTATTAAAACGGTATCAAGCCCGCAGTTTAAACCATTTTAAACAAGTGTGACCATCCATTTAACGATGGCCTCTCGTGTTATAGCGTACGGAGGAAACCAGAGGCCTGCGTCGGTGGCCGGAGGATCACCAGCACTGGACCAGAGACCTGCCTCCAGGTATGAAAATACTTGACTTTTGTAAAGGAAATAAATAATCTCGCAATTGACCTAGTCCCAAGCTAAGCTCTAGGCTTGTACTATGGGTACTAGACAACGACAAACATACTAATATAGAGAAATATACTTGTTTTTTTATATCAAGGGACAATAAATGTCACACCAATTGACCTAGTCCCGAACTAAGCTCTAGGCTTGTACTATGGGTACTAGACAACGATATACATACTTATATAGAGAAATACATACTTAAATTCATAGAAAACATCCATGACTCAGAAACAAATATTTGCGCTCATCGCACAAATATCTGCCCTTACCGGGATTTGAACCCAGGACCGCTAGCTTCGTAGACACTATAACCTGGCCAACGCGTCGTCAAATATGTATATTGATTGGTTTTTCTTTCGTACAATAAAGTGTTTACATAAATACAGTCAGCATCAAAAGTAGCTAAGCAGAATAACATGCTCAAAATGATCTAGACACGACGTATTCTCTTGACAATAGAGTCGAGTGCAGATCATTTTGACCTCTTCAGTTGCGTAGCTACTTCTGCTGCTGACTGTACATACCATACATACATAAAACATCCAAAACTTAGGAATAAATATTCACACTCGTCTCTTAAATATTTGCTCTACCGAGAATCGATCCCGGGACCGTCAGCTTCGTAGGCAGCGCACTACCAACTAAGCTTAACTACGTCACCAAATGTAATGACTAGTTTAGAACCTTCAAGAGAACAAAATTAAGATATTGACATATCCAATATTCACACCTCGGACATATTAGTATACTTTAGGTCAAAATGTGTCATTTACCACTTAATAAATGTAATTTTAACCCTTTGAACGCCAAGAACCACTAAAGTGCTCGTGTACTGTCGTGCCTACCACGCCATCGACCATTTTAATGGTCACAGATACAGTGCAAAATAGACCCGAGTATTTGTCACGTAAGATTTTCAGCCGTCATTGGCGTGTGGGGACGACGTTTGTATCAAGTCAAAGGCGTTCAAAGGGTTAAACCTCCTGCTGATATCATAACTTTCTAGCCTAGTTGGTAGTGACCCTGCCTACGAAGCTAGCGATCCTGGGTTCAAATCCCGGTAAGGGCAGATATTTGTGTGATGGGCGCGAGTATTTGTTTCTGAGTCATGGATGTTTTCTATGTATTTAAGTATATATTTATCTATATAAGTATGTTTATCGTTGTCTAGTACCCATAGTACAAGCCTAGAACTTAGTTTGGGACTAGGTCAATTGGTGTGACATTGTCCCCTGATATTTATTATTTATTTATTTTTTTATTATCAGATCATCAGGCGAGTCCGAGCTATCCGTCAGCGGAGTTTCGAAGGACAAGAAAGACAAGAAGGGTGTCTTCGGGGGCCTATTTAGCCGGAAAAAGCGCCCCACCAGCCATCTGAACTAGCCGATCAACATTTAGTTGACATTAAATAAAACTAGCGTCAACATTAAATTTAATAATTACCATCGTATTTTTAGTAAAAATTTAACTGAAAAACGATTGTAGATTTCTTTTAGCAACACGTAACGGTTATTGAATAGTTATTACGCATTTTATTTGTTTTATTATAGCTCAATATAATTAGCTCGGTTTATTTGTGCTAAACGAATCACAATTTTTGTCAGTGCATTTTTTATCTGTCACTTCGCTGGGCTATGGAAAAGCAAATAAAATAGGTAAGTGCTTAGTTTTTTTGAAGTCAATTAATCTTTATTTCAAAGTCATGCTTGTATATACATAGTATTCGTAATAATAATGTAACATTTTTGAAATGTCTAAGTCGTGCCTTTCATTATTATATTTTAAATATTTGTATGATACCATATTTGTATGATACCATATTTGGTATACGTTGTCAGGAGTTGCATGATATTTTTAGGAAAATGTTCAGCTTTGAACATTTAGTTAAAATTACTCATTTCCTCTATTGGGATCATAGTTTATACATGTATACATATATACGATCATTACGGTATATTTATATAATAATAACACAAAAAGATATATTTGATTTGACGTATAGTCCTGTCAAAAGAGTCAGTGCAATAAATATTTCGATTATTTTATCTGATTTTTTTTAATGTTGCGTGTTACGAAACTAACTTGAAAAATTAGGTCATATTAAACTTGGTTTTAAGGTTTGAGGCAACTGTTTTTCTGTGTTATTATTACGTAATAAAAAAACTTCACAAAATCCAGGACCAATAAAAAACATTCCCATTTTTTAATTCGTTTTTATTGTCACAAATTCCAGGATGGGACCAAAAAAATAGTTATTTTGAAGACATAATCGACAATAATATTAGATTTAAGGTATTATTTCGTATTTAATCACGTAATTTTTACTTTGCATAATGTAATCGTAGTTTTAGTTTTAATTTTACTTTATTAGGTTATGCTCCCGATAAAAAAACATTAAGGTGCGTCCCCACTAGAGAACTTTTAATGTAAATCATACATCAGACATGAGATTTTTTTTAAAGAAATTATTTTTTCTTTACCATAGTTTGATTTAAAAAAACAATTAAAAAATCTTCAACGGACTTTTAATCATTTAATAATACTCCAAGTGGGGACATTTTTATGATTTAAATACCACCAGTATATTATTAGTCGGGTTGTTTTTATTACGCATTTTATATTAACTAAGATTCTCCCGTAATATTACATTGTCGTATTGCATTTCAGATGTTTTTTAAGTGTTCAGAAAGTCAAGACCTCTTTTGAAACCACCGTACATTCGGCAGAATGCGAACGATGCCTTAGCTTGATATTTTGCTCGGGAAAGAGGTGTTTTTTTTTTCTGAGTACTATTGTCTCTTAATTTTTTCAAACTGCCTCCTAAAGTACAACCTTTATTAATATAGATACTCGTTGATTTTTACAAGTTTATTTGTTTGTTATTGATTCAAGGCAATGTAATATTACGCGCTGGCAACACTGAAACAAATTAGGTTTTGACAGTTCTGTCGAAATTGACAGGTGTCAAGTTTTAAATTTACAAAATATCAGCAATTACTGTTGTTTTTACAATTTTTAACATGTTTTCGCTTATCTGTAATTATATTTACAGATTGTTTTAGCCACGTTTTCCTGTATTTTTCCTATGTTATTAGTTTTAAGCTTTTAGTTGCTATGTGAAATATATTTTTATGTATTAATTTTGTTGTTTTATTGAAAGCTCTTAACGAAATGAGAAAAGTGCGAGTAAAGTTAAATAATTGTATATTTTAAAAGCTGCCACGAAAAGGTTAAATAAATAAAATACGATTGAGAATAGGCAAAGTGAAATTGGAAACATGACTCAAAAAAATGCTGTCACCACATACTCTTTTTGCTTACCTTTAAGAGTTAATTGAAATGTGGTAATTGTCAAAAATTATATGCTCTTATAGCTTTTTACAAAATTAAGGATCCTTGTTGTGATATCTTAATGAAACACAATTAATTAATTAATTCTGGTTTATTTATCACGGAGCTAAAACACTAGAAACACGCTAGTACAAAGCGGAGATAGACAGAGAGGGAGATAGAGGTGGGAACGAGAGAAGTGAACACTTAAGTTGCGTTCAGGATACCACACTTGTATATGGATTGATAGGTATAGCTTGTGGTGGTTTTGCCATAAATTGAAGCAGTTTTTTTTTCAACGTATATTATTTTTGTTGTATCGTATATACGGTAAAATATACAAGCATCAAATTTGGTATTACTATAGTACAAACCCTGAAGAAAAACAACAAACACAAAAAAATGGTCAAGTGCGAGTTGGGCTCGCGCAGATTCGATTCGAAATCGAATTCAAATTGGAACCTACTGTGCCAAAACCCTTGGTGCGTGAGTCCGACTCGCAATTGACCGTTTTTTTTTTCATATAGACCTGGCAACACTAGCGACAGTTTTTTATCTTTTTGCAGCTTATTAAACATCTTGAAGCCCCCTCGCGTAAGCACTTAAAATTTGCTGCCGATTAGCCGGATTGTAGTTGGACCCGTACCTTCTCACAACCTCGATATTACCGTTCTGGAAAACTTCATCCAACCCCACCCTAACTCGAGCAGCTTGTGCCACGTTGTAGTCATAATTCGTGCCTTCTTTATTCTTAATATAATAACTTATATCCCCCTGCGGATTCTGCGGCACTCTCGGCTGAAATTTATTCATATATTTCACAGAACGCTTTGACTTATGCTTTTTGAGGTTATTTTTGGCGGGACGTTTGACGTTTAGTTTCTCCAATATCTTTTTAATCTTGCTCGCTTCCTCTTTGTCTTTGTTGTAATGCACGCCGAGTTTATGTTTTACGTAGCTACTTAGATCGGGCATAGGGTTTTCTGGCTTTAAGTATTTGAATTTCTTTATTACTATAAACCTTTTCGCTCTCTTCTGAGATTGATTTTTATCTGAAGAAACAGAATTACGTACAGATAATTCTTTCGAATCATCGTCATCGATTTCCAAATTCGAACCAGTCCAAGCTTTGTATTTGGCATAATATTTAAAAAGCTCCTGCAAGGGGTCTTCTTGAACCGATCTCTTGCGTTTCGTTTTGACAGCTGTCATCGGGCGTGGCGGCAGCGAGAGGGGCATGTTTTCTTCGGCGTAATCTTGTTCCGTGTAAGTGTATTCGTGGTTTTCGGAACCAGAGAATGATAGGTCTGGGGAAAATGTTGGAGGAGCTGAAACAGAAAAAAAATAATGGATACTAATATATAAACTACACGACGTTAAAAGTCAAAAGTCGAAACCCACAGAAACCTGCACGCGGTTTTCACTATAACTATTTTTTTCGGAGGGTTTAAGCGTATTCGATATTCATAAGTAATGGGAAAAACTCGATGTTTTGCAATTAAGACGTAGAAAAACTTCGACGGCGTACAAAGTTACCGGCATCTTTTGATATTTATAAACGCAGCATCAGAGCAAAGCCCAAAAAGAGGGTTATGTGTTTGACCTGCATGTATGTCCAACTCTATGTTCCCTCGTTACTACTAAACGGCTAAACCGATTTTAATCAATTATACGTGGTTAGATTCGTCTTAACCACTAAAGTGTTACAGGCTATATTAAAATTATTGGAAATAAAAATGGCGGATTTTCGGCCCCAAATTACGCGGCATGAAAACTAACATTATGTTGACGACATTAGACTTTTTACATAGAGATAGCTCAGAGTGTGACGTAGGCTATATTTTATCCCAGCAACTTACACAGTTGCTGCGGAAATATCCATAGACAACAGTCGCAAAGGCAAGATGGTGAGGATGGTAGGACAGCCGTTGGCGAAACAAAAGAGACATGTACAGTGTCAATAAAAGAGACACATAATATTAATAGTTGATCGCTGTCTCTACTACCTTCTCGCTCATCATCAGCGGTAGGATTTGCCTAAAGCTAGGTCACTATAAAGCTAAAAGCTACTGTCATAATCTCAATTATAGTTGGTAATAGCAATGATTAGAAATGCTACCTGGCCATCCTTTACTCATGTACGTATCAGGATTCTCCTGGCTTCTGCGTGGCGTTGCACAGCGCTCCGGAGCCGGCTGCGAGGAGTTCTGGCTCATGCAGGTCAGCAGGAACTGCAGGTCCTCGGTGGAGATCAGCGTCGGGACCCATGACAGCGGACGGGGTGGTGATGAGGAAGTTGGAGCTGTAGCATTAGATAAATGTGTTTAACATCAAAAGTTGCTGGCAGTTATGATTATTTTCGTCAATATATTGAAGATAAGTCCCGAATAGTTTTTACACGACTGCCGAAAAAAAGGAGTGTAATGTTTTCAGGGGTCAAGTATGTATGTATGGATGATTCTTTATTTCACCATAACTACTAACGCTTCAGCTGATTAAGATGTTTGTGGTATCTTTAGGATCCATTCACCATCTCGGGTGACATATTGGATACCTAAACTGTCAAAATTTAAATAACAAAAATGGCAAAATGACAATTATTAACATAGGTAGGTATATAGACGATAGTAGTATAAAAATGCAATCGGGTTTTTAAAGCTCGCTTTTCGTTTATTAAATCCATTAAGTTGCGTCCCAACACCGGTGTGTCAATGCAAAATTAAATACTGGCACGCGACTTCGTGTACTGAGAACAATCAATCACGAATTGATTTTATTTAAGTAGACACCTTCAGATCAATGCAGCAGTTCAAACATGATGTTACAGTGACAAAGCACAAGTGTTGCTACTTAAAAGGCCGACCGTGCTTACTTTGCTCCGTGGTGACGAACTCGTGGGGTTTGGGGTCGTAGCCGGTGAGGTGCGCCAGCCGGTCCAGGAACCACGCCAGCCGCAGGATCAGCGAGTCGTCGTGCTGCGCGCCGTGCTGCACGCCACATGCATTCAATAAATTATCAATCAATACATGTCATCATCAATATATACATAGTATAAAACAAAGTCGCTTCCCGCTCTCTGTCTGTCTGTCCCTATGTATGCTTATATCTCAAAAACTACGCAACGGATTTTGATGCGGTTTTTTTAATAGATAGAGTGATTCAAGAGGAAGGTTTTTATGTATAATAAATGCTGGTTTATTGTACAGGTATTACAGAAAACTCAAATAAACCGAAGCGAAGCGAGGGCGGGTCGCTAGTCTTCTATATAATAAAAATGAATCGCTAAATGTTGCTAACCGCAAAACTCGAGAACGGCTGAACCGATTTGGCTGATTAATTTTTTGTTGTGTTCGTCATTGTCAGGACAAGGTTTTTATAAGAGAAAATTGTTAAAAAATCCACCGGGAAAGTCAGAACTTTGCAGCGGGGCGAAGCCGCTAGCGGGCCGCTAGTAAATAATAAATATTACGGGACAATCTTACTGTGCGGAACGCCCCCAACGCCGCACACGGCTACTTCATATTTGTTATCAGACAGTAGTCGTAAGTTAGTAAGTGAGCCGGTAGTTTTATAAGTTATTGTTTATTTTCGTAGTTTTATAGGTATTTCTGTCATTAAACAGTGTTTTGCTGTCCCAAGAAACGAGATCGGATAGGTTTGTCGCCCTAGTTTGCCAATGTAAACAAACAAACCTATCCGATAGTACGCATGCGCCGTGGCCCCTTAGAAAGAGAGGGCCAGCATGTCGAGAGTAAAGATGAGCTCGCCTGCGCTGTAAGTATCTTTTCGACCGTCTGAAAATGGCGGGAAAACTGTTGTTATCGAGTTTTCCCAAAATCTGGATGTAAATAGATTTAGTGTAAATGTAAGATGTTTTTTTTTTTTTTTAGTTTATTGGTTCACAAACGGAATGTTTCACTAGAGTAGTATAAATTAACTTCAATACAAAAAAAAAAGCATTTTGTGAACATTCTAAAATAGCGAACACAACCTGCGCTTACTATAAACAGTTTATAAAACATACTTAAAACTTAACTTAAATAATATAACATAAATTTTGAGTTGGCATATGTGCTAAAAAGATAGGTACAACTAAAACAAACTGGTGTAATCCTAGATTATTAAACTCGGTGTTTTTCTACTAACTTAATCTTTCTTTTTACAGTGGCTGCGATGTTATTGCGACATTACAAAGTAAGCCTTTATAGTACATAAGACATCTGTAAACTTTAATTATTTAAGGAAAATGAGCCAAATAAAGAAAAGTGGAGGGGCGGACGGAGGTGGAAAATTTGGTATAAAAAGTGTGCCGTCAGCCATACTCGTCACTCCACCGCCGGAACCTAAACCCTTAAATGTAAATGATCTCTCTACGTTTCAGAGTTTGTTTTTTTTTTTTAAACTATACTTACTTACTTAACTACGGTAAGAAATTAAGGTTAGAAAAGAAAAATATCATGTACCTTTTCAAGTGATAAAATTGTTTTTTTTTTAATTTGCTCGCGTTTTGTTCTCGTCTCGCGCATAGTCGTTCGCGCAAAGATAAACTAATTAATGTCACTTGGTACTGAATCTATGCGACAGTTCGTTGAAATTAGAAGGGTGAGCATTTAATTGATGTGTCCTTAAAACGGGTAAAATCCGTTTAAGGGTTAAAAACATGACGCGAGAGTCACGTCACTGCGTTTACGGTACGTCAGCGTATTTTAAGCATAGTGCTACGGTGGTCGACTCTTAACGTACACAAGGCGACTGCGGGGTCGTGTAGCAACAAAGGTTTTAACATGAAAATGTGAGCTGACCATAATTTTAATATTAATTATCGCTAGGGACGATGGCAAGAGACCTGACGAGTCGGAGTATGGGGCGAGTGCTGGTGTGGGACGCTACTTGTGTAGACACCCTAGCCTCGTCACACCTTCGCGGAACCGTAAATAACCCAGGCTCGGCAGCTGAGGCGGCCGAAAGAGTAAGTACAAGGGTCTCGGCGCAGAATATAACTTCGTTCCATTCGGCGTCGAGACCCTTGGTCCGTGGGGACCCGGTTCTATCAGCCTTTTTAAGGACATTTCGAAAAGGCTGATAGAAACAACCGGAGACCACAGAGCTGGCAGCTTCCTCGGGCAACGCATTAGCATTGCTATACAACGAGGAAATTCTGCCAGCATCTGTACCTAGTACTTTGCCACGGGGGCCCTCTCTTTTTTAGTTTTTATTTAGTTTTAATTTCGTTGTATTTTAGCTTAGTTAAATTTTTTGTTTTAATTTATCTTTTTAATTTGTATTGTAATATCTTTATATAAAAATAAAATCCGTCTAATTAGCAGTATTAGGGAAACATAATAATATAATTTTAATGAAATGCTTTAATTGTTTCAAAAACCACTATACTAATAGAATCTCAATCATTTACTATGTTTGGAAAATTAAGTTGGATCACGACCTTGCTGCAGTCATCCTGTATATAACTAAAGTTTATCTTATCCTGTAGATACCCATACATACCTTGTCATACTTATCCGCGTACAACTTATCCTGAAGCTCATTTGCGGCCCAAATAGCCAACTGCGCCAACCTTTTAACATGCTCGCTCGCCTGGTCCGCCCTTATACATTCCCTGAACTCCTCGCTGGAGTTCAGCATGGTGAAGTTAGCAGACATGTTCATGAAGTTGGGGAAGCTGGTGGTGAGAGCGATGACGTCTGTGGCGTCAGGAGGCAGGTTCACCGTGAAGTTAGTGGGCTGGTTCTGGTTGGACACGTTGGAAATGAAGCCGGTGAAGTTGAGGAGGTTGGGGCGCAGTTGGATGATGTTCTGAGGAAAGATATGTAAAAAATGGTGTAAAATGTAGCATGTGCACGGTTCGGAGTTTACATAGTCATAGCACGGTAAGACGAAAGAGCTGTGGAGTGGACATGAACATTAAAATTGAACTCTTACTCATACTCATACTCATACTCATTTGTTTATTTAATTCCAAAATGCTTTTATATTCGCCCTGAGCCTGGGTAAAGCTCCTAAGCTAAGTAATGAAAGATTACAATTTGAAACAATTTGTTTTACATGTACATATTATTTAATATTAACCTCACAATGTTATGAATATTAAAAGTGAAAGTCATTATCCAATTTACTTATAATAAAATTAAATATTGTAATTAAATAAACGAATGAGTATGAGTAAGAGTTGAATTTAAAGGTTAATGTCCACTCCACAGCTCTCTTTTGTCTTACCGTGCTATGAAAACTCCGAACCCTGCGGGCCGATTATGGTCGTGTTTATCGACGTAGATAAGCGTAGATAAAACATCTGTCACTTTCTGACCAGTATGTAAGTGCGAGAGTGACGGAAGCTTTATCCACCGCGATAAAGACGACCATAATATGGGCCCTGAGCATGTATAAAGATGTGACTATAGTGAGTTTATGTCATGGAAAAGGTAATCCAGGGGCGCCTCGTGGTAAGTAAGTTGGGTTAAAAGGTGAGGCCAACCCTGACGACCAAGATGCAATATTGCCTATAAGCTATTTAGTTATTTTTAACCGACTTCAAAAAAGGAGGAAGTTCCACTGTATGTATTTTTTTTATGTATGTTCACCGATCTCCCGTCAATTGTGGACAGATTTCAAATATTTTTTTTTGGTTTGATAGAGTATACTTCCGAGATGGAGCTATTGTCACCAAATCTGAATCTGATGAGGGGGTCGGTGATGAATTGAGGGAACTCCTCAAATATTATAAGCATACATATAGCGATTTTAGCATTTTTAGTAACGAGTCCAGCATTTGCACTCAGGAAGTTACATTTGGTGAAGTGGAACTGATGATCAAAACCACAGATGGACACCGGAACTCCTTAGTCGGCTTTTGGTTAAAAATATTGTAAGTCGCCGTCTGGCTGACTTATTAAGTACCTACCATTTTAAAGAAGTCATTTTTAGAATTTTTGAAGGCTATTTTTTGTTTTTTAATTACTACAGAGGATGTAGGAACTTACGGCAGTGACGTTCATGCGTCGGCAGTCCTCGAGCCGGCGCGTGTAGTCCTCGATGGCTCTGCGCAAACCCTCTAGATACTCGCTGCCATTGCGCACCGCGTCGTGTACCTACATGTCATAGATAAGATAAAAAAAACCGGACAAGGCGAGTCGGACTCGCTCACCGAGGGTTCCGCACATGACACGGTTAACCCAATTCAAAATTTGTACCGCCTTTCCTTGCATAAAGACCCTGTTTTTTGTGTTTTAATTTATTTTAATTTATTGGCCTTGACTCTTGACAAACAGACGGACGGTCGGATGTCGTATGTACGTTGATCTTGCGTATACGCGCGTATATACGACTGTCTTAGGGTCAGTTCACACCGAGACGCGACGCGACGCGACGATACTGGAAGAGGCCAGTGACTTCGCGCGGCGCCGCGACGCAGCGCGACGCCGCGAGGCGCATCGTTAAATCGTTGGCAGCACGACGCCGCGGGCGCATCGTTAAATCGTTGGCAGCACGACGCCTCGCTGCGCAGCGAGACGCCGGGCGGCGCAGTGGAACGTGTCTCATTCGCCGCGTCCCCAGCAGTTTACCATTTGCAAGAGAGAGAAGAGACAAGTCGCGTCGGTGGCCTCAGGCTGCACCTCGCGGCGTGCCGACGATGCACCGCCGCGTCGCGATGCGTCGCGCTGCGCCGCGAGGCGTCTCGAGGCGCAGCGCAGCGTGGTATACCGTATTCTTAATTCTCACAATGAAATGTGTACCTTTTCGTGTAGTAAATAAAGTATATTTTGAGTCGCTCTATTAAAAATGTGCGCGCAGCGTGACATCGCATCGCGTCTCGGTGTGATTTGACCCTTAGTGACTCCTAGGAAGCTTATACCCTGTGCAGAATTCCTTTATTTATTTATTCAAATTTATTGACACGGTATTACAGTATGACCCTTACACTGAGAAACTTAAATGTTAATAACAAACAGTAGAGATACCTAATAAATTAAAAACAGAAATCATTTAATCCTCGACGGCCATCATCTCAAAATTAGACATTCACGACACACAGAGAGTTCACAGCTAACGAACAATTGAAGCTAGAAAAAGTCACCTTGAATCATGTCACGAGGTATAGGTATCTTATGCATAACTTTCTCTAAGTCGAAAGAAAACGAAAAATGTTGCCTCTCTTTTCTTTATTACTAAGGAAAGAGAATGTTCTAGCTCAAATCCTAAGTTAGTCGCCATCAATTATATCGGAGCACACAAGTTGCTCAATAATATCTGAACTCGTATCTGTTGCTATAGGCGTTAGTAAACTTATTTTTAACAACTCTACAAAACAATACCATACAAATATCCTTTATTGAACACTGGTCTCATCGCTAAATAGCGATCTCTTCCACACAACCATACAAAGAAGAGAAGTTAAAGATAAGTACCTAAACAAACATAATTTGGCAGGCGGTGCAAACTAATATAATAAATGGGAATAATAAAAACAACTTTTCTGTTCGGTATATTTTACTCATTTTACTGGAATAGTAAAGAAATCCTAAAAATCCAAATCTGTAAAATCCCACGTTAAGTGCATTATCGTCATCTATATATATAAAAGGCTAAACTGACTGACTGACATATCAACGCACAGCCCAAACTACTGTACCTAGAAACTTGAAATTTGGTACATGGGTTCCTTTCATGATGTAAGTGAGCACTAAGAAAGGATTTTCCGAAAATCGACCCCCAACGGGAAGAAATGGGGGGAGTAGCGGGAAACTAATTCTACGCGTACGAAGTCGCGGGCGTCCTCTAGTTTTAAATAAAACAAACTAAGCCTATGCTATTTTTCTATTAAAAAATATATTTAGGAACTGCGATGCCAGAGACAGGCATAGACAAACTATCAAAATGCCAAAATATGCATGCAAATATGCATTAAAAAAGGGTGAAATATGCACAATAAAAAAGACCTTTCGACGTCAACTGACGTTACCGGACAGAATTTGGAATTTGGTGCCATTCCTGCAGAGACCTCTTCAGGAAGAGTTTGTCCGGTGCCGTTGATAATTGCGTCAATTTTCTTTATTCCTTCAAGACCGGGGTTTTTATACAAAACTGCATTTAATTTGCCACGAACCTTTTGCGATATTGAACTCGCAAGGGCGTTACTCTGTTCAATCATTTTTTCTAATATTTCCAAGGACTTGTACAAAGGAAGGTTTTTAGTTTCTAATTTTTCAATTGCATCGGGTATATTGCTGAAATGTGTTGCAATAAGAGCAATATTTTTTTAACTACTGAAATATGCACTGTTAATAAAAAAGTACCAAAATATGCAAAAACGCTATAAAATAGAACTATATGCATTTGCATATGCAAATATGCAAACGCATATAATCCGATGTCTACTTATAACCTTCTTATAACAAACCTCCTCTTTTTTCGTTAGAAGTTTAAATTAAAGTAGGTACCTACTTACCTTCTGTTCCATGTAACTGTTGTATTCATAATCATCAGAGTGTTTCCGATACTTTTGGTAATCGAAATGCTGGCTGTTCGTATGAATATTATCATACACAACTCTATCTTCAACTTTTTTTTTTATTAAATCCTCTTTTGAACTTTTTTCAAAAACGTACTTCCTCACTTGCGGCAGATCGATAGTCCACGAAAACGTCTCCTTAAACGCTCCAAAAATGATAAAAAAACAAAACGCGGCTCTAACTGTCAACATTTTGGCGGTTAAAAGTTATTAAAAAACTAAATAGTCATAGACCAAAATGGCCGAGAAACGTCAGAAAAATTAGACATTCATTTTAGCGGGAATTTAAAATTAAGATTATATTTAAAGTAGTTTTAGTTTTAACTTGAAACGCGTTATTTTTCTCAGTGGAGGCTGAACAACTGGTGGGAAATTGGCCGACAATGATCGATTTTACGTAATTACTCGTTTCCCGCGCTGAGGATGAGGTTAGGCAAGAAACGCCATCCGCTGCTCGCTTCCTTCGAACCGCACATTTTGTGCAATATTTGCAGATACATAAGTATATCAGCAACGCTTGGAATTCTTTCGTTACTGGGGCTCTACTTTGAAATCAGTAATTCAAACTTCGGATCGCCCCGTCACTTTCTTGCGAATTAGTGACGCGTCGAGAGTAAAAGGGATAGCAATAGACGAAATTCGAATTACGGATTTCAAAGTAGAGCCTCTGTTCCGTCGGGAAATGCGTAAGTTGTTGTACATATTGTTTAGTTTAGTATGTTTATTCATCAATGTAATATTACAATAAAAATTGCGTTGCACGTCAAGTACGAAATTACATTGAGATCGGCTACAAAATACTAATAATCAAAGATTACAAAAATAATCAAAACAACAACAATTAAATATCTAATAAATGGTTAATCGTTCGATGTCAATATACAAGGATTAAATATCAATACAAGAATAATTTTACAATTCCAGATCAATATACTCGTCCACGGACTATAATGTATTATCCAATAAAAGGTTTTTAAGCTGATGTTTAAATGCATCGCATTTTAAGACTGGCGGGTAGACGCTCATAGTACGTGGGACCGATGACACGCGGGTTCTTAGACCACAAGTGCCATGCGACGGAGAACTGTTCTCAAACCCCCGGTGTGGTGTTTACCTCTCTGTTAATATTATTTAAGCCCGCTTTACATTTGGCTAAATTCAGTGTGCTGAAAGAAAAAGACTCTAAAAAAAGACAAGTGTAAAGGCAGTTAGCATGTTAGTCAAGAGGACGCGCTTATCCCCTCCACGCCGCCTGTGTAAATTTAGCACACTGAATTTAGCCAAATGTAAAGCGGGCTTTACTCCGTTAGCGGTTAAGTAGACAAAAATATATAGACTCCTCGCTATTTCCTCGCTATCTCCTCGGTATTCACCTATGCCAGTTCCCAACATTCAATTATCATTGTTTAAAGGAGCCAAAATGGGCGACCGAAATTTTAAAGAAAGGCAACCTTTTCTACCAGTTTCTTTAAATGGTAAATTTTAATTAAGTATTTTTATAAAAACTGGAGTGTTAGGTCACTTTATGTACAAGCCGTTATCAAGCCTTGAAAATATCTACATATCCTAATTATTTAAACTAGTAAATTAACGGTTATAATCACGTTCCATTGACCCGCGCCGCGTAGAAATCAAACCAAGGCTGTTCCCACAGAGAACAAAGCATTGTATCGGTTTTATGGCGTATTATCGCATACATTACTTATACTTTCACTAAATGCAACTGTTAACTACTAAGATTTGTAAGATCAGAGAAAATGCTAGTCTGGGTTTTTAACAAAAAACATAGGGACCGAAGTCGTACAATCTTAAAGTTGGTAATTATCACTATTACCTAGATAGCATGCAGCATGCATAACTTACATGCATAGTGTTTAGGTGTTAGGTAGTTAGCGGTAAATGTTACAATTTAAGTACTTCTTACGGAATAATATGTCACTTGGGGAACTTAGGGATTTATTTATTTTCACTTGTAACACAACAGTTAAACATACTGTATTACAAACTTAATTTTCTAAATATTTTTTTTACTTTAGCATTCAATCTCTCTCAATCATAATCTTACACTAATTAATCAGTCTTGACATCAAAATTCAAATTCAAATTATATATTCAGTAAATTGGCCACATGAGGGCTCTTTTACACGTCGGTAATATACATAGAGTGAATCAACCAGCGCTTCGGACAAGACTATCATTGCGGAGAAGAAGCGCCGCAAGAAACTCCAGCAGTGGCTTGATTTATAAATACAATTTGCAGGTTACAAGTTTCCATTTGACACAACCTCGACCAATGACGACCAGCCATTTGAGCAGTGCTGCCAGTTTAGACCTGTAAAATTGTAACTTGTAGCTTTATAAAACGTGCCCCAGAAGGTCATTTTTTCGATCATAAAAACATAATAATACTTAAAAGTAAGTTACATTAAGTAATAATAAGGCAATAAAGTAATAAATATTAAATTCTTAAAACTAGCATTTAAAAAATTATTACAAATGTAAATACATACATACATCCATTAAATCACGCCTGTTTCCCAGAGGGGTAGGCAGAGACCACTTCTTTCCACTTGCTACGATCTTGACAAATCTCTTTCGCTTCTTCCACATTCACACATCGAGTCTCGAGTCGAGTGTATTAGAAATGTAAGGTCAATAAACATTATACTAAAATAATGACTATCAGAACAACACGACGAGGGCTCTACGTCAAAAGCCATAACTTAGAATAATTATTTGAACAACAAGTCCTTGCACACGTGAACAGACCGGACCCCACAAATCCAGCACCCGTTCACGAGTATGACGTGTATCTCAGCCATCGCCTCTCTCAACCATGTGTTCGGGAAAATGGCGACCCGATCAACGAATCCATCCTTTACTAATATTATAAATAAACTAGAGGACGCCCGCGACTTCGTACGCGTAGAATTAGTTTCCCGCTACTCCCCCCATTTCTTCCCGTTGGGGGTCGATTTTCGGAAAATCCTTTCTTAGTGCTCACTTACATCATGAAAGGCACCCCTGTACCAAATTTCAAGTTTCTAGGTAGGCTAGTTTCGGCTGTGCGTTGATATGTCAGTCAGTCAGTTTAGCCTTTTATATATATAGATTAGAAAGTGAATGTGTTTGTATTTTTTTATCGGTTAAACTGGAGCTGTTAGCGACGATTAATCGATTAATCGAAATCTTTTAGTTAGAACTATGTTACTTCGAACACATTGTTTCCTATGCCTATTGGAGCTATTTGAGTCGTAGAGCCGAAATTTTCCCACCCTTTTCATTTGGTACCCAACACGATAGGTTTCAGAAAAAATATCCATACACAAAACTGACGATCATTATTCAAACGATGGAAAGTTTCGACTCTGCGACTCAATTGGAATATTTTTCCTAAAAGTAATACATTTAATATATATATATATATATATTTTTATATTTAATATAATACAATTAAAAGTTAAAACTAAACTTATTTAAATTAAAATAAAAACTAAGCTACTCAAATATTAAAGACGTAAATAATAATCACCACTATAAAATGAACACCCCCTCTAGCAGGTCCGCTCGCGGCATGGTCCCGATGACACTGGCTGCGTTACCTCTCTGGATAGCTAGCCCAATCCTTTGGGAGAGGTAAGCACCAGCTCTAGGATCTCCGGAGGTGTCTATGAGCCGGGATGACAGGGCCTTAATAAAGCTTTTCATATCAGCTGACCAAGGTCCCATGGTCTCCACTGCAAGCGCCACAAATTCATAATTATTTAATAATGATGAATATTTGCGGCGCTTGATGGTTTGGGCCTGATCAGCTGCTGCACCGGCCCGATTACGGGTTGACTGGACGTGGGAATAAATAAAAAATAATAATAAATATAATACAATTAAAAGTTTAGTTTTAAGTTTTATATTTTAATTTAAATAAGTTAAGTTTTAACTTATTTAAATTAAAATATAAAACTAAGCTACTCAAATATTAAAGACGTAAATAATAATCACCACTATAAAAAGACCTCTAAGGTCTGATTTTTATTCCCACGGAAAAAATGTAAACAAAGGTGTTGCCGCTAACGAAAAACATTTCCAGTATTCAAAATATTTATACTTCCCACTTTTATAAGCAATCGACTTACTATAAAAAAAACTATATATTGTAATCAAGATGAAAGAATTTAATTTGTTGTTGGCAAACTTTATTTTGAAATATACTCTTTGTTATATTAATTTAAAACGAGAATACTGTTTTCGTATGCATAATTTATTTATTGCACTGGTATCACTGATTCGATACACCCGTCTTAAAAAGTCGAGGGCCGCTTGGCTTGATTCACGTCACTTCACTCGCTTCACAGTTAGTGCTCCCGTCGCGTCGTATTAGCTTTCCAGTTACTCTTGTTAAATTGTTCTGTTAAATTTTCATTGTTGTTACGTTTTTTATTGTTATTACGTTGTTCGTTGTTAGGACGTTTTCCGTTGTGTTTTTGTTATTGTTGTGTGGTAGGATGGACATGCGGTAGGTGGATGGTCTGTTAATAAACTTAAAAAAATTATTGCTGTTTCATTTCACAGACTTGTGCGATTTTAATTTTAATTATTTCTTCATTTATTTTTAATATCACTGTTCCAACGACATGATAATTTCTAATATTATTTTTCTTGCTGCCCGTACTTTTAGATCCCCTGAAATGTCACTTTGACAGTGACGTAACTTTGTTTACATTTTTTCCGTGGGAATAAAAATCAGACCTTAGCAGGTCCGCTCGGCATGGTCCCTATGACACTGGCTGCGTTACCCCTCTGGATAGCTAGCCCAATCCTTTGAGAGAGGTAAGCACCAGCTCTAGGATCTCCGGAGGTGTCTATGAGCCGGGATGACAGGGCCTTAATAAAGCTTTTCATATCAGCTGATCAAGGTCCCATGGTCTCCACTGCAAGCGCCAAATATAATATTTTTCCTTATTTCTAGTTATTTTTAATTTATGCAACAGTAACTGACCATGCTGTGTACATTGCGTTTTGGACTGTAATCTAGGTTATAACATCTATCAGAGTCATGATCAGTGTATTATTCATTTTCAAATTTTGATCGTTGTTTATTTTGTGTACTTAAACCTAAGTAAATAAATAAATAAATAAATCGGTTTTATAAGTCTAGGGAAGGCGCATTTACAATATTAATATGAAGTTGTAGTCTACCTTAAGTAGATGCACACTTGTACGTTTTCGCATTATCATAACTTTTTGTTACAAGCTTCAATAAAAGCTGATTCATTAAATAAACAGTTGAGAAAAATCATTTTATGAATAGCTATAAAAATTACCAAGATATAAGCCAACAAAGATTTGTTCCCATCTCTGTCTAGCAAAACAGAATTTAACATGGAGTTTAATTATATGGCCGACGTGTTACATTACGTCACTGTGCACATCGGATCTCTGTCTAATTAGAAGTTGAAAATGCTTGTATCATCCGTATTTATTGGCCGATTTTAATTTTAATTTCACTTTTGATGAGTGATGAAATCCATGCATATTCCGTACAATTCTAATAAAAATGCCTTTTGCTCACGCTAATCGCTTCCAGTATAACGGATGAGAATACTTTATATCCCGATATGGTACAATTATGAGAAATCTTACAAATCGTAACTACTTTGGAAAAACTCTTACTTATCTGATATTTCGAGATGTATGAGTTTGAACTTAATTGTCTCCAAGTTTAAGTTTAAAATTGTAAATCACGAAATATGAGATACGAGGTTATTTCAAAGCAATGTTGAAATACAGAGTATATGAGACATGCTACTCAACGGCAGATGGCGCTGTCTTTATCCTCATCCGATAGATGTCGCTGTTAACCAAAAACATGCAAGTTTTTTTCTGGGGAGCCCGTTTTTCTTTTTTTGGCCGTAATGTCATTGTTGACATAATTATTGATAGTCATAATTTGTATATCGCTGGAAACGTAAACTTCAAAATTTCTTCAATATCTAACGTATAGACTAGGCTAGGTTAAATTAGGTTTGATTTATAAAAATACTGAAAAAAATTATACGTAATAACTTGCGTGATATCAACAAAATTAAATAGCGTACCTATTTATAATTTACGCTACGCTATACACTGATATTAATAAATTCATCAATTAATAAATTAATAGCGTGACCTAATGATTCGCCGATAATTATTACGCAGATTGTATCGTTTCGCAGAATTTTAATTTCGTAGAAAGCTAATTTCTGCTGAAACCTTATTATTTCCAGATGATTTTTTGGTGGTCACAGATCTAACCTAACCTAACCTACGTAACCCATGCTTAAAATAAACTGAAGTATTAATGAAAATTCAAAGAAACAAGTATAAAAATGTTAATATAGGCTGTCTGTATTATCAAACCGCGATTAGAATACAATTGAGCACATATGTCTTTTCTGAATTAATATATGAAATGACATTGTCATGGAGAAAGTGGAATAGAATAGAGCCAGAAGAATAACTTCAAAATAAAACCATCTTTTAGTACTGTAATACATTTATTTAAGCTAAAATAACTTAACCTCTAAATATTTGTGAAAGCGTTAAGGCATATTATTAGATATACAAATTAAATGCTTCAAACGAAGTTAACATTATACGTAAGAGATCCACTCTTCAACGTAATACTTGGGAAATATGCGAATCGGTTGATATTTGTACCATTGAATGCAAAAATTAGGTTAGGAATGAGTTTCCACATTTAAAACCGACCTTTTATGTGCTAGATCAAATTCCCAAATTTTTTTTTTCTTACTATTCGAGTTTTGTCTACTTTTTTTTCCAATCGCATTTTTCCCTTTGCGTCATTTAGCAAATTTAAATATTAAGCATCCAAAAATAACAAATCAATCTCGTTTTTAAGACAAGAAAAAAAAATACTGTAAAAACAGAGTGGAAAATGTGACGCATTTCATAATAACAACACTGGGAAATTGATCTAGCACATGTCATGTTATGTGTGTAGAGTGGGTGTCCCTCGGAATCCCTAACAACGTTTGTCCTAACACATCGTTTGTCCGAATTTTCATTTGCCCTAAACCAGTTTTCAGCTGAGCCAGCCAACTTTTTAAGTTGTCCAATTACATCTGCGGTTCGGTTAGGTTAGGGTTGTATTATAATAACAATGAAAAATTTTAAAATTCGAGCGGAAATGGCTTTATGACAAATGATGCATTAGGACAAATGAAGATTAGGGATTCCATAGGGGAACCGTGTAGAGTGTGTAGTGTGTGTAGCTGTTGTTCCACTCCGATCAACTAAACTGACCAACTAAAACAGGTCAACTATTTTTCTTTCCCAACGGCTCAACTATATCAAATTGAACAGAGACGACGGAGCTCCACTACCGCGGAGCTCCTATCTTTGGGTGTTTTGGCCCTTCGGGCTAGCTAAAGAACTAACATGACGTAAACCTACCTCATATTTATGCTATGAGACTGGAAAAGCGATCTATTTGGTTGGTTCGATAGGAATAAATAGCTCCTTGGAGTTCCATTCTGTACAAGTGGTTGGTCAGTTTAGTTGATCGGAGTGGAAGACGCCGTGTGTGAGTGAGTGTGAGTGTGTGTGTGTGTGTGTGTTGTTTATCCCATGCGCGGGCGCCCCATGCCGCGGCCCATGCCGGCGGCGGCCATGTTGGCCATGTTGGGCGCGTCGCCAGCCTTCGCGTTCTTGATGGTTTCGTCCACCGAGAGGATCTGCAACAGAATGGTCATTTGTGAGATTTCCAATGCGAGGGACGGATTTATATTACAAAGTAAAGTATTTTTTTTATACAGGGTGTCCCAGAAACCGACGTCAACCCGCCTAGGGGTGATAGAGCAGCTAAAAATCTAACGATTAAACCCCTATGTTGTTCAGCGATTCTTGCTAGTTTCGGAGATATTAATCATATTAATCTGTATTTTTGTAATTTTCCCTTATGTCCATGTCACGAAAAATCATTAACTTCAAGTTCTATTTCATTAGTTTTTCAGTGGTATCTTACATAATTAGAATCATTACGAATCGGCGAAGTTTTTAAACCGATTTGCCCGTTTTATTCTCGACTCGACTGTACAAGTGTATAAACCTATAAACTTGATACCTATTTACGTTTCTGGAAATAAGTCTTGACAGACATACAGACGGACAACTGAGTGTCCCTTTTTGCCTTACGAGGTACGGAACCCTAATGGGTCTATATCTTAATCCATAATATCGTTTGTCCTAACCGTCATTTGTCCTAATTCATCGTTTGTCCTAAAACCCATTTCCGCCTGATGTTTAAAACTTTTTAGTGTGTAAACTTGTTACAACACAACTCTAACCTAACCTAACCGCATATTTTGGAAAGCTTAAAAAGTTGTCTGACTCAGCTGAAAACCAGATTAGGACAAACGATAAATTATGACAAACGATATTATGAATCGCGAATGACACCCAACCCTAACACGCTGGTAGACTCCTGACGTGTAAAAGTGCCCGTGCGGCCTACTTACTGAATAAATGTCTTATCTTTTTTATCTTTTATCTTTAACTAGAGGACGCCCGCGACTTCGTACGCGTAGAATTAGTTTCCCGCTACTCCCCCCCATTTCTTCCCGTTGGGGGTCGCTTTTCGGAAAATCCTTTCTTAGTGTTCACTTACATCATGAAAGGAAACCCTGTACCAAATTTCAAGTTTCTAGGTACAGTAGTTTCGGCTGTGCGTTGATATATAAGTCAGTAATTCAGGTTTGCCTTTTATATATATAGATTATAATAAAAACTATCTAACCTTTCTATTTTCTATACTTAACATAATTTTGACTTTGACAGTCAGTTTTTATGAACTTAGTAAAAATAACAAACCTCATTTGCTTGCAGTACCTACAGACAGTATTTTCCCATACAAACTTTGCAACCCCCTTTCATCCCTCTAAGGGTTGAATTTTAGTAATCGCTGAAATACGTGTCTCATTATTTGCATTGAAGAGCATTTCTACCAAGTTTCAAGTAAATTGGACCATAAAAACGTATTTTCCCATACAAACTTGGCAACCCCTTTTTTCCCTTTAGGGGTTGAATTTCGAAAAATCCCTTCTTAAAGGACGCCTACGTTATAAAATCAACTCTCTCTCAAACTTCCAAATCTTTATCTTAAGCGGTTTGGGCTGGGCGTTGATGAGTCAGTCAGTCTGGACATCCTCTTTTATATATATAGAAGATATATAACAGCCCCTGGTACCTGCGCGGCGGCCTCGCAGGCGGCGGTAACAGCGTTGATCTTGACGACGGCGGGCTCCCACACGCAGCTCTCGAAGTTGTCCGCGATGTCCTCCTTCTGGATGTCCACGCCGTACCACTTATCGCCTGCCGACGACACAAAAAGTTACAACAGGGTACAGACCAACGGATTACATAACTTCATTCACAACAAGGGGCATTGGTGTTTTTAGCCGGTGCGAGCCCGGCAGTACCTGGGCCCTCCATTCCCAGGTCTCCGGAAGGGATTTCATCTCTGCCCCTTTTAAATGTAATTTTCAATATCCTGCTAACAAAAGCAAGGACTTAAGTCTTTGGCCCCTCAGGAGACAACCCAAAAAAAAAAACGAATTACATAGCG
The DNA here is from genome assembly GCA_948252455.1 of Acleris cristana. Lineage (NCBI taxonomy): Eukaryota > Metazoa > Arthropoda > Insecta > Lepidoptera > Tortricidae > Acleris > Acleris cristana. Next base: position 621,920 of record OX411798.1, on the reverse strand, counting down.
TTACTAGATTGGAAAAAACTCGTATCTGATATTTCGAGATATACGAGATCGAACTTAATCATCTTAGAATTAAGTTAAAAATCGTACGTCACGAAATATGAGACACGAGGTTTTTTCAAAGCCATGACGATAGGAGTGTATTTAATAAAACACGTTGTCTCTTCACAAGGCTTTACTGCAACTGCTTTATTTAAATCCAAGGTTATACAAGACATCGTATGTCACGGTAAATGACAGTGACAGTTTGTATTAACTAAAAAGACCAACAGATGGTGTTAGTTGTTCCATTGATGTAATAATTATAACAGTATTAATGTTACGTTCAATAGCAAAAGGGACTTTATGCCGGTTTCTTGTTACAGAGACGTCTAATTCGGACACCGTGGCTAAGCATCATACCCCGTCACCGTGGCATCTAACTCCGATACAATGGCATCTACGTCGTGGCATTTACCAAAAAACGTGGCATCTAACTTAACGACACCTTGGTATTTAACTCCGATACAGTGGCATCTACATCGTAGCATTTTTACTCAACAACGTGGCATCTAACTCGGACATCGTAGCATCGTACTACGACACCGTGGCATTTAACTCCGATACAGTGGCATCTACGTCGTGGGCTGTTTACTCAAAAACGTGGCATCTAACTCAGACACCGTAGCATCATACTACGATACCGTGGCATTTAACTCCGATACCGTGGCATCTACGTCGTGGCATTTTCCAAAAACGTGGCATCTAACTCGGACACCGTAGCATCATGCTACGATACCGTGGTATTTAACTCCGATACAGTGGCATCTACGTCGTAGCATTTTTACTCAACAACGTGGCATCTAACTCAGACACCGTAGCATCATACTACGACACCGTGACATCTAACTCCGATACAGTGGCATCTAAGTAGTTTCTGCTGAATTTTCACCAAAAACCATGGCATCAAACTCGGACATGGTGGCAGACATCAAATTTCAATAATGTGTCATACAATACAATATTTAGTAGGTACTGACCCTGGTGGTGCCTCTGGCGCAGCTTGTTGAGCAGGTTGGTGGCATCTAACTCAGACACCGTAGCATCATACTACGATACCGTGGCATCAACTCTGATACCGTGGAATTTTCACTTAAAAACGTGGCACCTAATTCAGATACCGTGGCAGGCATCAAATTTCAATAATGTGTCATACCCTCGTAAGTCCTTTGTTTTCTTAATAGCGGTAGTCCTAACTACCGAAAGTACTATACCAAGTACATATTAAGAATAGTGCTTTAGAGTCTATTAATTAGTGCTTTGGAGTTCAAAATATTTTGTACGAAAGTGAGTACTCAGGTCTGAACTACTATCATTAATTTGTTCTTATACAAGTACGCGGGGACTTACGAGGATAAAATGCAATATTTAGTAGGCACTGACCCTGGTGGTGCCTCTGGCGCAGCTTGTTGAGCAGGTTGGTGGCGTCGAAGCCGGCGTTGTCGCAGAGCTGGCGCGGGATGGCCTCGAAGGCGCGCGCGATGGCCGCCAGCAGCAGCTGCTCCTTGCCCGCCACGCCCTTCGAGTACTCGCGGAGATGCCGCGAGATCTCCATGTCGATCGCGCCGCCGCCTGCCGAAACAACATCATGAGTTAGATCCGAAGGGAGTTCGACGGTCCATCAATATGCCTACGCTGTCCGTACCTAACTGAGTATGAGTATGAGTATGAGTAACTTTAAATAGCTGTCTTTTGAACCGTAATAGTTAGCGGGTTGTTTTTTTTTCAGACTATATGTTATTTATTACGACGAACATTGATATGGAACAAAATATGGATCAGTTTTGAGGTCTGAAATAAGTCGTTTTCAAAAATATTTTACATAGTTAAAGGCTTAATGAAAACAAAATCACGATCGCATCCTTTGTGTAACGAAAGTTAGTCATACAAACTATATGGGTCTTTCGTTACACAAAGGAATCAATTAAGTTTTGTTTTAATTAAAGCCCTTAACTATCTACAATTTTTTTCGAAAACGTCTCAAATGTATTATTTTTATTTTATTTTTTCATTGAAGAAAAGCAACCGATACTAAAAAATAGTCAAGTCTGAGTTGGGCTCGCGCCGATTTGATTCGAAATAGAATTCAAATTAGAATATAATAATAATAGCTACACCACAGATATAAATACACATAGATAACGCAAATGCATCTACTGCGCGTGTCCGAATCCGGACTTAAACCCCGACCAAGCGTCGGGGTTGGCCGTCGCTACTGACGTTCCGCGCGCCTGTTGTTGCAGGTCGGCCGTGAAAATTAAGAAAATGCCTCGCTGTGTGATAATAAACTGCAACAGCCCAAAAAAGCGACGACTTTGAATCGATTTTGCGCGGAAAATGGAAAATTCTCTTCTCTTGGTGTGTCCCAGTTGATAGCAAGAAGTGACACGGTTGGTTTTCATACAAATTGAAATGTTAACGTTATGTATGTGTATTTATATCTGTGAGCGACACATATAACTTAAAACGCATTATAACTAACCATAAAAATATAGACTTTCAATATTTCTATTAAGAATCAAAATTTTCAGCCTCATTTTATTAGAATCCTCAGTAATTAGATCCGTAGTTTATAATCATTGGCTGATTCATAATGATAATAAGCTAATATTTATAACTTACATATGACCTAATATTTAACTAATTATTACCATATTATATTACCTAGTATTCCCAAGTATTTTCCCTGGTATCGCCAAGTATTATACCTAGTATTTTACCGAGTATCACCTTGTATTATACCTAGTATCAGCAAGTATTTTAAGTCCTACCCGAAATACAAGTTTACTGGAACTTATTTTGGAAATTAAAAAGAACTTTCATAATGGGTATATCAACAAATCAATTTAATGAATTTGACAAATTTAAACTCTTTTGTTAAAATAAGAACCGTAATTCAAACCTTATCATCATGTCCTTTTTTTGACACTATACATACCACGTAAAGTTTTTTTTTTAACTTATTAAGAAAATTAGAGGTATATTTATCTTTAAAAAAACTTACCAGCAACAAGTGCGTCGTTCTTGATGCTGCGTCGCACAATCATGATGGCGTCGTGAAGTGAGCGCTCCGTCTCCTCTAGGAACTGCTCGGCGCCGCCGCGCAGCACCATGGTGCACGTCTTAGCGGCCGGGCAGCCTGTTGGAGGGAAAATTACTTAGTATTTAGAGTATTCTTACCTAGTATTATAGGTATTTTACCTAGTATTACGTAAAATTAAATGAAATAAAGTAAAGTATTACAATATTGTGTACCTACAATTGTCAATTGCAACTTTATTTAACGCTTAAATGTAATTCATTTAAAAAATGCAGGGTTTCGTATTTTAATAAGAATACATGAGCAATTTTTTCAAATACACTTTTTTGAAAGTTGCTTTTGTCAACAGATAGTATTTTAGTCAGTTATAAGTAGCTACTAAAACAACATAATTAAAGATATATTATTTTAAAATGAAATCTAAACTACGCTATTGACAAAATGCTAAATATAAACTTAAATTTAAATGAATACTATCTGAAATAATAACAAATTACGTTACTAACAATTAGTTGACACAAACTAGGTACAGTACAGTACTTCCAACTTCTTAATAGCTTTCGGCTAGCCTTCGCTATCGCAATAGGCTATTTGAAAACATTGAAAATGTACTACAAATTGTGGTCATCCTATCAGATAATAGCGTAAAACAACATATTTCACTTTATTTTAAACTAAACTTTGTATATTTTTTTGGAAATCACACGAAAATAATTGTAATATTTTTTGAAATTTTATCTGTGGAAGAAACTCTATGTGATTGGTTCGCAGCTGTGGTTACTTGCTGGTGACGTCACACGCAAGTAACCACAGATCATAAGGGCATATCTCTTTAAATTATTTTTTATTGTTTACTTGCGTGTGACGTCACACTTGTCATATGGCCAGCGCCATGATAGAAACAGCGTTTTTAGCCCTTTTAAACTTTAACATAGATTTTTATTGATAATACAGTAGAATCTCACGGAAATATCAATACAGTGTGCTTGTTATGCAATAAAGAATCATTTAAAAAGATTTTCTAAAGCTATTCAAATAGCCTATTGAACTCGCAACAGTAATATTTGTCACTCGTGTCTACACAAAGCGCACGCGCTCGCGCGGCAGCCTCGCATGCGTGGCTCGCGAGCCAGTTTCGCGATCAGCCCGGAGACACAGGCGAGCCTCGTGAGTTATTATTTAAAAGTATTTGCGATCGCGAGCCAATACCACCACCGTCCACATTAAACGAACAGCGCACACTGAGGCACCTTTGAGCATGTCGCATTTATAGTTCATTCGCTTAGATAGTGTCGCTAGTTCGGTCTTTTAGTTCCTTTAGGTCCTTTAGCTCCGGAGCAAATTTTAAGATCTGAGCAGGAGACGCTTTGAAGTAAGTACTATTGGTCTCGTTCACATCGAGTGCCGTGCCGTGCGCTCTTTACTAGTTCGCTCTGTTTCGCTCATACGTTCAACAATTGCAACTGACCTAAAGGACCGAAGACCGATTAAGATCGTTTAGGAGGAACTAGTTCCTTTCGGTCCGTGACGGGAATTCATTCCTTTTAGTTCTTAGTTCCTAAACAGCCTAATTCACATGCAGCGTCACCCGCAAGTGAATTAGGCTGTTTACATCGAATTATATTCGTATTTTGTTACAATAACCGCAAGTACGTGCGAGTGTAGCGACACTATCTAAGCGAATGGACTACATATACTAGGCTTGTGTCGGTCAGGAACTAAGAACTAAAAGGAATCATAAAAGGAGGTCAGTTGCAATTGTTGAACGTATGAGCGAAACAGAGCGAACTAGTAAAGAGCGCACGGCACGGCACTCGATGTGAACGAGACAAATAGTACCTATATCAAAGCGTGTCCTGCTCAGATCTCAAAATTTGCTCCGGAGCTAAAGGACCTAAAGGAACTAAGAGACCGGACTAGTTCCTTTGACCGCTTGATCGGGATCGGAGCGCTCCCTTTAAAGACCGAGCGTTCGCAACTCTAGACTATACCGACAGCCGACGGCTCGACCCCGAGGCAAGTCCACACTAATCGAGCATTTGGCGAGCGCGTGCGCTTGGTGGGAACGCGGCTATTGAATAACGAAGATAGCGTTAACTATTAACCCTTTGAACGCCACTGACAGCTCTGGCCGTCAACTGAAGGTGCCACTGACGCCACTATGGCCGTTCACAATATCAAGATTAAAAGAGACTTTGTTTCGTATCAATAAGGTGTAATTTGTATAGCATAGCAAATATGTTTAGCGTGAAAGTGACACATTTTGTATTCGACGTAGGGCATTCAAAAGGCTAAGGGACTGGCGGTACTGTACTCGAGTATTATCACAACATTTTACCATCAGGTTGTCCGCCTTTTTCATATCCTAAACAAGGAAAGAACTGTTACAACAACGATAATTCAAATCTCTAAAACATTATAGAAGAATTAGTGGATTAAGAATTCTTCTATATATTTATTGTTGCAGCCTCATTTAAGTAGAATCCTCACAGTTGTCAGTAATTGGATCCGTTGTTTATAATCATTGGCTGATGTTTTACCGTTATCAAGTACTGTAACTAGTATTTCAAGTATTTTATCTAGCACTCGCTTCTGCCTGCAACTTTGACCCTGCCACGAGAACTGTTATATATAATAACAAACGGCCTATGTTTTAATTCAGGGCATATGGTAAATTATATCCAAATAAGAACGTTTCAGCGTAAAGGAATAACAAACATACTAACAACACACAATCACGACTTCCGAATTTATATTGATGCGATTTTTAGGTATATTTAACTACTTTCCTAAAGTATTTTATTACTGTGCTTATTCCTCAAGTATTTTACATGTCATTTTTAAATACACTTAGTAAGTAAAATACTTTTACCTAGTATCTTCAAGTATTTTACCTAGTATTTCAAAGTAGTTTTAAACTCACCGGTGAAGATGTTGTACCGGTCGCCGCCAATCTGCCGCTCGGTGAAGTGCGCGCAGTGGCCGAGCGCGGAGTCGGGGATGTGTCGCGCGGAGCTGAGCACGGCGCCCCCGCAGGCGCGCTGCGTGCGGCGCATGTCCTCCTCCGGCACGCGGCCCGCGCAGAACATGTCGCTGCGTATATAAAACGACTTTCATTTAAACACTGATGACTAGAAACCGAACTGTTATAGCACATTTGTATATGAAGAATGATTAATAAAGCTGTAAGATTTATTTATTTATGGTATACGGGAAGCTAAGTAACACACCGTGGAAAGTGAACTACGATGTCAATGGACATGAGCGATCCTTAGATCTAAATGCGTTGCCCTTAAGAGCGGGTTCCCACTTGTCGGGTGTCGGATCCGACAAAATGTCGGGTGTTACATTTATGAATCCGTTGGACCGGCAGATTTAAACAACTATAAAGTGTATTGCCACCAGAAAATCCGACATTTTATGGGACCCGACAACCGACAAGCTGAAACCCGCAAAAAAGGGACAGTCGTAGTCGCTCCACTAAATAAAAATATTCAAATCTGCTAAAACGGTATTGATATTCCGGTATTCGTCCTAATGCTTGCTAATTCTAATGTATCTCCGACCCTTCCCTTCCTTCCTTAGAATTCTTCTATATTTACTGAATTTTCAGCCTCATTCAACTAAATCCTCAGAATTGTCAGTAATTGGATCCATTGTTTATAATCATCGGCTGAGTTCTATCATACATACATACATTAAATCACGCCTGTTTCCCAGAGGAGTAGGCAGAGACTACTTCTTTCCACCTGCTATCATTACATTACTTAGCTCCCCAAAGTATTTAACAACCTCATGTATTAGTACTCCCTGAGTATTTTACCTAGAATTCCACAAGTATTTTACCTAATAGCTCCAAGTATTTTACGTAATATTTCCCAAAAAATTCACCTTATACGCCCAAGTATTTTACCTAGTATTTCCTTAAGCATTCTCCCCAGCATCCCAAGTATTTTACCTAGTATTTCCTAAGCTTTTTACCTAGTATTTCCCAATCACTCACCGGTCAGCAAAGTATTGCGTAGCCACATCCCCGATAGGGAGCTTGCTCAGTACCACATTGGCCCCGCTCTTGTGCAGCGTCGCGAGCTTGTCGTAAAGTATCTGCCACTCGGCGTCAACCACCTTCTGGTATTCCGACACGTTGTCGACGCGAATCTAGAGGAAAAAAAAAGAATTTTACTCTTTTCTTTGTTTTTTTAATTTCTTTTTTATTCGGTATGAGAGTAGCTTCATATAATCGTAGAATCGTCATGATTCGTCAGTAATTGGATCCGTTGTTTTTAATCATGAGTATTTTCAAGTATATGGTCGAAGTACTTCGAAAAATCGAGTAACTTGCATCGCTGGTCGATATTCTGCGGTTAAATGGTCAAATCCTAAACGTTAATAATATAAATAATGTCAATACATTATGAAAAGCCTAGGTTAAAAATTACAGAAACAAATTTTAAAATATATGTATGGGTCAAATCATGTATAAAATTCCAAAATAAAATACTAAGCTTTCTGACTCTAAATTTAAATGTCATAAAACAAAAGTGGCGTCTGGTTGCCGCCATATTGAATTTCGATTACTGTCATATTTAGTGACACTCACAATATTAAGAGAAATCGATTGACATAAGAATTATCAAAATCTTTCCACGCGTTTAGTTTCTAGAACGCTACTAAGGAACAAACATACATATATGGGTTGACTAGAGGACGCCCGCGACTTCGTACGCGTAGAATTAGTTTCCCGCTACTCCCCCCATTTCTTCCCGTTGGGGGTCGATTTTCGGAAAATCCTTTCTTAGTGCTCACTTACATCATGAAAGGAACCCCTGTACCAAATTTCAAGTTTCTAGGTACAGTAGTTTCGGCTGTGCGTTGATATGTCAGTCAGTCAGGTTTGCCTTTTATATATATAAGGTCTGATTTTTATTCCCACGGAAAAAATGTAAACAAAGTTACGTCACTGTCAAAGTGACATTTCAGGGGATCTCAAAGTACGGGCCAGCAAGAAAAATAATATTAGATATTATCATGTCGTTGGAACAGTGATTTTAAAAATAAATTTGAGAAATAATTTAAATTAAAATCGCACAAATCTGTGAAACAAAATATCAATATTTTTTTACATTTATTAACAGACCATCCACCTACCGCATGTCCATCCTACCACACAACAATAACAAAAACACAACGGAAAACTTAACAACGAACAACGTAATAACAATAAAAAACGTAACAACAATGAAAATTTAACAGAACAATTTAACAAGAGTAACTGGAAAGCTAATACGACGGGAGCACTAACTGTGAAGCGAGTGAAGTGACGTGAATCAAGTCAAGCGGCCCTCGACTTTTTAAGACGGGTGTATCGAATCAGTGATACCAGTGCAATAAATAAATTATGCATACGAAAACAGTATTCTCGTTTTAAATTAATATAACAAAGAGTATATTTCAAAATAAAGTTTGCCATCAACAAATTAAATTCTTTCATCTTGATTACAATATATAGTTTTTTTATAGTAAGTCGATTTCTTATAAAAGTGGGAAGTATAAATATTTTGAATGCTGGAAATGTTTTTCGTTAGCGGCAACACCTTTGTTTACATTTTTTCCGTGGGATTAAAAATCAGACTTTAGATATGTAAGATATGTATATATAGATAAACACATTACTTTCCTTTGGTAAAAAAAGGTTCAAATATCCTGGTTAAAAAGGTTAAACATCTCACCTCGGCGTTGTCCCGCTCGGCCTTCAGCTCCAGCTCGATGTTGAGCAGCGCGATCTTGCAGCCCTCGTAGCTCTTCGGCTGCATCTCGAAGCCGGCGTACGAGAACGTCTTCTTGAAGGCTACTCCCTCGACGAGGAACGAGTCTTCCAGCGCGCCGCCGGACACTTTCTTGATGCCTTGGGAATAGGGAAATTAGTTAAATGAGATACGCGTCATACTCGTGAACGGGTGCTGTCTGTGGGGTCCGGTCTGTTCACGCTTGCAAGGACTCGTTTTCCAATTTAGTTGTGTTAATTATCATTCCTGACCTCCTACCTACCTGGTCATGTTCTCCTAGTCATTATTTATTATTTTATTTTATTGACCTTACATTTGTAATGATTTTATTTGTGTTCGTTTTTTTTTAAATAATTATTTATTACTTTATTACCTTGTAATGTTACTTTTAAGTATTATTGTATTTTATTATTGGAAATAATGACCTGCTGGAGTTTCTTGCGGCGCTTCTCCGCAATGATGTTCTTTTCCGAAGCGCTAGTAGATTCACTCTTTATTACCGATGTGTATGTGGCCAATTTACTGAATAAATATTTTAAATTTTAAATTTGAATTTTTGACTACATATAAGCTTACACAATGAGTCATAATATGACTTTTCACAGCCAACTTATCATTCACTTATTAATCAGTATATCCTGGCGGCGGACGACCACTGCAGAAGCTATACTATAGTTTACTAGAAAACACAATAATACTACCACTGCCACTGGACGCTCGACGGCTTAAGGTGGACTTCCGACCAGCGCGGTTCCGGCGTCACTAACGCAGCGACAGGGACGCGGCGACAGAGCGATAGTATTGTAAGAAGCCTCATGTCTACTATCTAGATCCACACAATAATTTTCAGTAATTGGATCCGTTGTTATAATCATTGGCTTCTGTTTTAACCTTTTCACCAGCGTTTAACCTTTTTTTAGTAATTTAAATGAAAAAAAGGAACAATCTCACATAAAATTGACCTAGTCCCTAGACTCTAGCCTTCTACTATGGGTACTAGATAGCGATATACATACTTATATAGAGAAATACATACTTATATAGAGAAATACATACTTAAATATATACAGGGTGTCCCAGAAACCGACGTCAACCCGCCTAGGGCTGATAGAGCAGCTAAAAAGCTATCGATTTAACCCCTATGTATGTTCAGCGATTGTTGCTAGTTTCGGAGATATTGATCATTTTAATCTGAATTTTTGTAATTTTCCCTTATGTCCATGTTTCGAAAAATCATTAATTTCATGTTTTATTTTATAAGTTGTGGAGCGGTATCTTACATAATTAGAATCATTATGAATCAGCGAAGTTTTTAAAACTATTTGCCCGTTTTCTTTCAGTATTTTTTTTGAGTTATCACTTAAAGTTGTTTTTCCCATACAAAGTGAAAAGCAAACACTGGGATACCTAGTATGGAGAAACAAACTTTACGTAATTACTTAAAAAAAATACTAAAAAAAACGGGCAAATAAATTTAAAAATTTTACTGATTCATAATGATTCTAATTATGTAAGATGCTGCTTAAAAACTTATGAATTAAAACACGAAATTAATGATTTTTCGAAACATAAGGGAAAATTACAAAAATTCAGATTAAAATGATCAATATCTCAGAAACTAGCAAAAATCGCTGAATATACATAGGGGTTAAATCGATAGCTTTTTAGCTGCTCTATCAGCCCTTGGCGGGTTGACGTCGGTTTCTGGGACACCCTGTAGAAAACATCTAAGAATCATTAATAAACACTCGCGCGCATCTTATTAGTAAGGGGGCGAGTATTCTATAATAAATTACCTGACGTAGTCTTAAAGTTACCCTTTTCAGCAATTAAAAATTACTTGAAAAAATCGTTAATGTCTAAAGCGTATTATAGGGTCGAGGATTATCTAACAGACATAAAAGCATGGCCTAAACTCGAAACTTAGTCAATAATAATTTGTTTAAATGTAAAACCTTTATCTTGTCTAGGGGACACCGTTGATGTAGGAAAACATGTCGAAACGTTTATTTGTTCGTATTGTTGTTTTTTGTTTTTTGTCTTTTCTCCCTCTATCTCTCCTAACATTTTTGTCATGTTTTCCTGCTGAACGCATGATATTTGATATTATATTTAATTTAATATTTATAGCTTTATATAATACTAGACTAAGTAGTATCATTGTAGTAAGAAATGGTTAAAAAACGACTGACTGCTGAGTTTCTTGCGGCGTTTCTTCTCAGCAGTGGTCTCTTGCGAAGCCCTGCTAGATTATTGACGTGTAAAAGTGCCCGTGCGGCCTACTTACTGAATAAATGTCTTTTATCTTTTTATCTTTTAAGTATGTATTTCTATATATAAATATGTTTATCGTTGTCTAGTACCCACAGTACAAGCCTAGAGCTTACTTCAGGACTAGATCAATTTATGTGACATGGTCCCCTGATCTATCTCAACTAGCCTCACCAATCATGTCCAAGGGCAGCAGCGGCGCGTCCAGCGCCAGCACGGCGTCGACGACCATCGCCGAGAAGAGGTCCTTCTGCCGGTGGATCAGCTTCGACGACATGGCAGTGGCGGCGCACTTGCGCAGGAGATCCCTGGACAAACAGAGGGATTTGTGAAGGTCATTTACTGCCGCACCCAGAGACGTCAATTGACAAGATTTATGGACCTTATGAACCTGCTTATGGACCTTAAATTAAAATTAGATATTTAATATGTATTGTAGTTTATATTATTTCTGATTTTGACTTATATGAGGACTTTTTTGACTTTTTGACTTGTCCAGGTGAGGACTGAAAAACAGCTCCATAGCTGAGTTCTGCACCTTTTCATCAGCAATTTTGTCATTTTTGTGTTAATTTTTTATTTGTTAATGTTTGTTTGCTTGTTGTTGGTGAATAAAGATTCTATTATTATTATTATTATATTGTTATATGTTAATTTTTTGCATGCTATTTTTAAGACGATCCTTAACGGGGATAACTCCTTAGTTCTTTATTGTTATTGTAATTATTGTTATCCTGACTTCTTATTTTTATTTTTGATAATATTATAATTTAATTTAGGTATATTTTTGACGATTCCAAATGTAATTTCTTGTACTTTGACATAACATGCAATGTATACTGTGACTTATTTTGGAAAATAAATATCATTCATTCATTCATTCATTCATTCATTTCATATTTTCAAGACTTATTTTATTCGTTCTATAGATACTGTTTGGAAGGAGGAAGACACTAATAGTTTTAATTTTTCCCAAGGATGAATAATTATTTTATTATTCATTTATTAAGATGTACTTATTTTTAAACGGCGTAACTTCATTACTACGACACAATGAACATATTACGTTAGGCCAGTCTGTATTAAAAAAAAGTTCTTCTTTTTTTAATAATGGCGGTCCTCTTATTTAAGTGTCTATCTATCTGTCAATAGTGTCAATGTCAAATTTAGAATTATGACAGCTTTTTTCTCGTGAAAAAGGCAATGGTATTATATCTATTCGCGCGTAGTATTGGTAAAATTCGATATATTTTTTAACTTTCTTATATTTTTTTATATAAAGAAAAATAAATTGAAATACATATTTTGCCGTGTTCAGGAGGCAAAATCCTTTCGATTCCTATAGTAATTTGCAGGTGTCACCAAAATGAAATGTTGTCAATTAAATTAAATGCTTGTTTAGTGACGTGTTGTCTTATTCTACTGCTAGAGCAAAGAAAGTGGCAGCAGCAACTTTAATCAAGCATTAAATTTAATTGACGTCTGAGTGCGGCAGTTAGTGACTGTTACAATACATGATAACCTCGTATATTACCGAATAGTTAGATAGGAAAGTTGCCTTTATTATTTAGGGTACATGAGTGCTTTTCCTATCTATTCGATCGGACACAAGGTTGAGATAGTAAAGGGAAGATATACCTATACAATTTTTTAATCACACGGTTTTTCAACGGGAGCCCATTGTCTCCAATTTTTTTCTTTGGTCATAAACAGTGATCGGAAATAGGTGAGCTAATTTACCTAAACTTGACGCATATTCATTCATGCGTGAGTGAGATGGGAATACATTATTGAATGAACATGCATCAAGTTTAGGTAAATTAGCTCACCTATTTCCGATCACTGGTCATAAATGTCATAATGTCTTCGTTGACATAATTATTGATAGTCATAGTTTTTATATCGCTGGAACCGTAATCTTTTCAGATTTTCTTCAATATCTAACGAGTAGACAAGGCTAGGTGAGGTTTAATTTATAAAAATCCTAAAAAAGTAAAGTAAGTATGCGATAAGTATGAACAATCAACACATTTTTGACATTTTAAAGTTAAGTTGAAATTTGGCAGGCCACTATAATGATTGACTTCAAAATCGAGATCATGATTGGTTCATTTTTGTGTTAGTAATTCTCCATACACCAACCTCTGCTCCTCGGGGCTCTTGTTGTCCATCTTGACGGCGAGCTCGCGGATCTTGTCGACGACGATCTTGGACGCGGTGCGCACGGCGCGCACCAGGATGCGCGGGTGCACGCCTGCAGGCAAACACCAGTCCAATCAGATCAATTCAAACATATTTCAATTCAATTCAATTCAATTCTTTATTGCTTTTTCATAATGGTACACCTTATTCTAAAAAATAAGTGATAACAAAATGAACCCTGGAGGGCACAGCAACACTAGGAGAGAGGAGGCATAAATAATTACTATATTATGAGTCATTTAACCATTATTAATTATCGTAATGCGTCTTCCATATATTCTTTTATTGTATAATATGCTTTGTTTACTAGCACTTCTTTCAGTTTATTAATAAATATTTTTTCCTTTTTTTCTTCTTTTATATTTTCAGGTAATTTATTGTAAATTTTTATGGACATTATTAAAGGACCATCAGATGTTAATTTTAGACGGGAACGCGGAAGTTGGAAGTTATTTATGTCGTCATCGCAGGTATAAACAGGTATTTAATACAATATTTCCGCTGTGATGTGCCTATAGTCTGTACTTGTAGGTATTTAAAAAAATGTAAACAATCCAAACCACGTGGCATTGTTAAGTAATCACATAAAGTTGTTTTTTCCATACAAAATTAAAAGCAAACACTGGGGACACCTAGTATAGACAAACAAACTTTTTGTGATTACTTGAAAAATATACTAAAAAAAACGGGCATATATGTTTAAAAACTTCGCTGATTCATAATGATTCTAATTATGTAAGATACCACTGAAAAACGAATGAAATAAAACATGAAATTAATGATTTTTCGTGACAAATACAAAAATTCAGATTTAAATGATCAATATCTCCGAAACTAGCAAAAATCGCTGAATATAAATAGGGGTTAACCTGTCGTTTACCGCTGACCTACCTATGCGTCAGCCATTCTAATTAAGATTTTGAATTTAAATTTATTGACAAAAGAATCAAAATTCGAATTTTAACGGTTCAATTAAAATCTGTCTGGTACACTACAGGTTAAATCGATAGCTTTTTAGCTGCTCTATCAGCCCTAGGCGGGTTGACGTCGGTTTCTGGGACACCCTGTATATTAATAGTCGATCGCTGGCTATACTCGCTTCCCGCTCATCGCCCGCGGTGGGACCAGTGCCTTAATGACAACACTTTTACCCCAACCCCTTTGTGTCTAACAGGAACTGGTAGTATAGATGAATAGGCTATTTGACAACATTGAAAATACACTACAAATTGTGGTCATCCTATTAGATAATAGCATAAAACAACATATTTTACTTTATTTTAAACTAAATAATGTATATTTTTTTGGAAATTACACAAAAAAAAAAATATTTTTTGAAATTTTATCTGTGGCAGAAACGCTATGTGATTGCTTTGTAGCTGTGGTTACTCGCTGGTGACGTCAAACGCAAGTAACCACAGATCATAAGGGCATATCTCTTCAAATGTTTTTTTTATTGTTTACTTGCGTGTGACGTCACACTTGTCATATGGCCAGCGCCATGATAGAAACAGCGTTTTAAGCGTGGTTTTGAAAATTTAAACTTTAACATAGATTTTTATTGATAATACAGTAGAATGTTACGGAAATATCAATGTAGTGTGCTTCTTATGTAATAAAGAATCATTTAAAAAGGTTTTCTAAAATTAATCAAATAGCCTATTACCGAGAGCGTGAAATTGCATATGTAGTGGTAGTACCGTTCACATGAAAAGGAAAGCATTTAAGTTTGGAAATTGCTTATGGGACAGATGAAAATTATACATAGTTCTCCTGATGACTTCTTGATCAAAATCATCTACTGCCGACGGACCGTACGTAACTTTTTCTTACTCGGAGAGAGGAATTTTTTCGATGCTTTGAATTTTTCACTCTTCATAATTTTATAAATAGTCGAGAGAGAAACACCTGTAGCTTTTTCAACGAATTGGGCAGCGGTGCAAGGTGAATTTTCATTTTTCAATAGTTCGAGTTCAAAATATTTATGACAGTTAAAATTATTTGTTTACTTTGACTATCAATCGGACCAAAATTATTGTTACTTTCTGCCATAATTTATGCAAACTGTGTAACTAACAGTCGCACGTGCCCAAACAAAATAATTCTGAAAATTGCGAGTATCCAATAAAATAGTTTTTAAAGTTCTGGGTAATTTTATGGCTCTGCCTACCCCACTCTGAGATTACAGGCGTGAAGGTATGTATGTACAATAAAATAATTTTAGTGCATTGTAAAAAGTATTTAGAATTTGACACTGACATTATTTTTGTACTTACTTATTTAATATATCTCTTTTTATGCTGATGGTATAAGAAGTAGAGGAAATTTAAATATAGAATGCCTGTAAAGACATGTGACCACTACATATGCAATTCCACGCTCTCGGTAATTCATCTATACCGCAGTACAGTTGAACAATCGGCTCGCTAGATGGCGCTGTTACGTGCGGAAACGCGCTATCGGAGTGCCCCCCAGAAATAATGGCGTTCAAACGATCAAGTCAAACAAAAGTGTAAATACAGAAAAATAATATTTCACTACTATTTTTGAATGCGCTATGTCAACTCAACCGACATAGCGTTGATTTGTGACATGGCAGAAAGGATGGATTCAATAATCGATAATTTATTTGAAATTAGTCAACAACAATTAATAGATTGATCGCATTAAGATCGATCGATAATTCGATATTCCAATAAATTGATTTTTTTTACACTACATAATGTAATCCCGAAGAGTCATAATTCCTAATTGATCAAAAAAATCTCGCATTTTCATAAATTCAAATGGGTCTCTTTTATCCACAGGATCTATATTTTTATCGACTTCGTTCGACGTCAATCGATGCCGTCGATCGGCAACGGCATCGATCGATGGTTGAATTGATTAGTCGACGTCGATCGATAGTTCCTACCAGACCAATCGATCGATCGTCGATCGATGGCAGAATGGATTAGTCAACGTCGATCGATAGTTCCTTCATCAATTAAAGCTATCAGACCAGTCGATCAACGTCAACCGGCAATCGATCGATTGGTTAGTCGAACGATATGCGTCGATCGATAGTTCCTACCAGACCAATCGATCGACTTCGATCGACGTCAATCGCTGCCGTCGATCGGTGATCGATCGATTGGTCTGGTAACACCCTTAGACTTGTATACTAAGTAGTGAAATTATATCGTAGTGATTGTTTTACCTTCCTCGACGAATGGTTTCAGTCTTTTCAAGAGTTCCCCCGCCAAGATAACCACAGAGGTGGTGCCGTCGCCGACCTGATAACATACCGCTATTAATATATATCGGAATATATTTTAATACATATGTCACAGTTACAAGTCATACGAATGCTGTCCTCAAATATATAGGAAATTGGATCCGTTGTTTATAATCATAGCATACAATTATAACCTTAGTTTATTAGTTAACTATAAGTGTAACTAAAAATGAAATTGGTCAAGAACTTTTTGATTAGTTGTCTTTTTATTTGTGTCACAAAACTGAACGTTACACAAGCCTACTAATAGATTCGTTATTATACATTGGGTGCAACATCGTGTACGGTCTACTAGATGTGAACACAGCATAATTGAAGACTTACAAATATAGCCTATATTATAAAGTTGCGACCACACCGGTGCTTAAAATACGGTGACGGTACGGAATCGCAGTGACGCGTCGTATTAGCACCGTTTTAGACGCAAGCTCCCCACGCCGCTGCTTAAAAAACGGTGTCGTTGCGTAAACAAAAGACGGAGTCATAGTAACAACATGGCGCCGTTTTTGACGTACCCTAATGTGCGTAATATACGCACCGTTAAGCAGCGGTGTGGGGAACGTGCGTAAAAACGGTGCTTATACGACGCGTCACTGCGATTCCGCACCGTCACCGTTTTTTAAGCATTGGTGTGGGCGTAACTTAAGGCAATAACTTTAAATTATTAAAGAGTTTCATTAACTTTCCATGGATTTATGAGATAAACCAAATTAAAAAAAAAAAAACATTTAAAAATACACAAATCGCTATAGGTGAGCATATAATTGAAGAGTTCCCTTGATTTATCCAGTATCCCATCAAATGATACCGACAAACAAAAAAAAAACTTTCCAAATCAGTTCAGTGGTCTTCGAGTAAACTGGGAACCGAAAAAAAAAGCAATAGACCGAGAACCTCCTTTTTTGGAGGCAGTTAAAAACTCTTCAAACAGCCTAAACTGTAAATTTGGAATGTGTGCACTAAAAAAGTTTTTTTATCAATCCCCAACAGGAAGAATAGAGTATCTTGCTGTAGCAGGGTATTTCATCCCACTATTAATATAAGGAAATCTGTACTTTTCAAATAGGAGATATGAAAGGTGAATCTTACCTCAGCATCTTGCGATTTGGCGATGTCTACCAAGGTCTTGGCAGCAGGGTGGACAATGTCCAAGAGCTGAAACATAAATCATTAAAATCAGGCGACAATTAATTACACAAATAGACCTAGTCCCAAGGTCTAGGCTTGTACCATGGGTACTATACTAGACAACGATATAAATACGGTTAGGACGCATAACGTCCCACTCGCAGAATGTCCCTTCGTCCCTTTCGCGAAATGTCCCTTTCCTAAATGTCCCTTACGCAAAATGACCCTTCTGCAAAACGTCCCTTCACATAAATAAAGTCCCGTTCGCAAAACATCCCTTTCGCAAAATGACCCGTTCGCAAAACGTTCCTTTCCATTAGAAGACTCTACTTAAACAAGCTTTTTCCAGACGGGACATTTTCACACGACACACAGATTTTGCGATAGGGGCGTTATGCGATAGGGACGTTTTGCGAAAGGGGTGGAACCTTTTAAGAAAGGGACGTTTTGCGAATGGGGTATTTTACATAAGGGACCATTTGCAGAGAAGACGTTTTGCGAATGGGACGTAATTTTGCTGGAGGGACGTTTTGCGAGTGGGCTAACGCCATCTATGACTCTTTTGCGTAACCAAAGTTTCTAGTACATTACGTAAAATTGTAGGATAAATTTATACAAACAAATATACTCTTTATTATATTATAGGATTTATCATTAAGAGAAGTTATTATTTTATTCCTAACACCAGTTATTTGCAAAGAAAAATAAGTACAACTAACGCCATCTATGTCTCTTTTGCGTAACTAAAGTTTCTAGCAAGGAAATCTTTAAATTTTACTTTTTGCAGTTCGCGTAGTTGCGATAAAATTTAATCATTGTATTATTTATTGCGTTTATTCATAACTAACTGTTGCCTGCGAGTACGCCCTATTCGTCAGGTGCTGTCCAATGTTCCGAAAAAAAAGTACCCTATAAGGTACCTTAGGTAGGACCTTAAAGGGATCTTTTTCCACAGGAAATTGGTATGGAGATAACATAAATCCCTTGACAATCGGTACATAAGTTAAAAGTTTAGAAACAAACATGCTACTTTGGCATTTATAATATATATTCCAATACCGATATTCTGGTATTCTATAATATATTTTTAACATCTTTAAAGCAAGCACCAAGCTAAACCTGCTCCTGCTTGCCAGCTGATTGACAATGTTAAATGTCTGTATACGTCCACCATTTCAACATTTATTTTCCTAGTCAGAATAAGCGTTAAAAGTTACAGAATCAACATACCTTCATGATAGTCGCTCCATCATTGGATATGACTGCCTTTCCGTTGTGATCTACAATCAATTTGTCCATGCCTCTCGGCCCGAGTGTGGTGCGGACCTGAAATAACAAACAGTGTAAATCTATGCACATATATCGCGTACATTTTCTTTGATACGTTTGACATCAGCCTCATTTCTACTATCAAGAACCACATGGTAATTCAGAAATTTCTGTTTGTTTTAATCATTGGCTGAATTAATCTATGAAATCATAGAAGGTAGAGCGCTCATTCCCAAGATACCAGAAACTCAGGCGGCATTCCATTAGACAAGTGCAAGTTGCATGAAGTATGACATCACAACTGTATTGTTTTATCCTCCTAAGGCCCAAGGTCCGACCCGTAGTACTTATTCACTTTCTCATTCAGACCCAGCTCCTTCCACAGTTGTGTAGGCATAGTGTACCACGGTCCTACCAGGTCTTAACAGAAAAACTGCCATTTTGTCTTCTAAGTACTTGGGTCTGAATGAGTATAAGACATTAGTACTACTGGTAGGACTACAGGCCGTAGTGACTACATGCTGAATTTTTCGTTGGGCCTTAGGAGGATATACTATGTAAAGATGTGCTTACCGCATCAACAACCAGCTGGCATGCGTTAATGTTGGAGATGAGCTGGGGCTTCCCTTGGGACTGGTCGGTGCCCTCCTTCAGAACTAGTATTTGAGGTTGCTGAAACATGACAGGAGAGGAATAAGTGTGAGTACAACAAACCCGTACACCATCTTTGAAGAAAGCCTCTCAACCGTACACTCAGCTGGTTTTTATTATTTGATGTTTCTATTTAGGTTTTGCACTAGTACCTCACCAAATTTGACACATCTATGTATTACCGTTTTGATAGGGCATGAACAAAAAACCTCTCATGAATAGGGGCCTGGGAGGCATCTGAATTTTTTTGTTTTGTAAGAATATCCACCATTATTTTACATATTCAAAATGTTCAAATGATACAGCTCTATAAAGTGTATCTATACTAATACTAGCTGTACGCGCCCAGCGCCGCCTGGAGGTATTTTTTTTTTCAAACAAACTTTGTTAAAATTACTTTAGGACCAAATTGTTATCATCTGTTTCAGAGGAGTTTGACCACAAACACCGTGACAAGATTTTTATCTATACTTAAATATAAGCCTTGGCTTAGTGATTGAATGGGCACCACAAGCAGTTTTTCTCGCTTTAGTCTATAGAAGACTTATACCCTTTTTAACTAGGACCGCAGCAACATATAGTAATTGATTTGTTTTTGTTTTTGACATGCATGACAAGGTTGATGAACGTAGCACCAAGGCACCTGGGGCTCTACTTTGAAATCAGTAATTCGAACTTCGGATCGCCCCGTCACTTTCTTGCGAATTAGTGACGCGTCGAGAGCAAAAGGGATAGCAATAGACGAAGTTTGAATTATGGATTTCAAAGTAGAGCCTCTGGCGCCCATAGTCTCTGCCTACCCCATTAGGAGACATGTGTGACGGTATGTATGTTTATATAGTTTTTTATCTACAAAGATGCACCTTACCACTTAATAACAATGTTTTATTTAAGGTGGTTTACCTCCAAAGTTAAAGAAACTTTAGCTTTACCTCTTACCTCTTATACACTATTAAGTACCTAAGTAATGTAACAAGTGGGAAAGGGAGAACACAACAAACTTCGATATAAAGTATAGGGCACAAGAGAAGTCTTCGGAAAAAAGTGCTGTTACTAAGCTCCTATAAGCCATAGAGCGGTCAAATTTTAATAATATCCTGTATTACGACTAGTTAAACGAGAATTTATCACATATGTTACCATTTTAGTTGATTTTATTTCAAAAATCAAGAATCACATGAACACCTGACCTACTGAGTCATAGACAACTGTTTTGCGGTATTTATTTTATAACCAAAATTAATTAGATTTGCGCTAAGATTTAAGAAAACTTTGCAACTCGACGCCTTCTATAATGCCACTGGCTTTAAACACTGGTTAATAATTATAAAACACAGTATAAAGAAGAAATATCTGACTGTCGTCAACTTTAATATATTTTTTTAAAGTATTTACACTTGCTGAACGCGAAATATTAAAATCAACCAAAAATTTACACATTGCTTATTCGTAAAACATTATTCAAACTACGGATTAACTTAGGATTATCAAAGAAATGTTCAATTTATTTACCATTTTGGATATCTAGACACAACAATTCTATTCAAAACTGTGACAATGACATTGACAGATCGGTCTGAGCTCGTGCTTGACATGACAAATTGTGCTTGACGGAATGGAACCATAGATTCTACTAGACAGGCCATAAAGGTATTCCTTCACGATACAAACTAACTAATTCATAACTCAGACATACTAAGACAAGAAATAAAACAGAATAATAAAAACACTGCTTAATCTAACAATAATAATTCTGGAACTGCTACCGTTAATGCTATCTCTCTTAACCTGATAAAGAACTGAAACATTTTTGGATCATTCCCTTCGTTCCCAAATTATAACGGGCTAGCCGTTTTTGCATTAAAGTAACGCTAGACATGATTTATTATAATGATGTCCACGTTATTTTGAATGCTAAGATTGGACGTTATAGAAAGGATTAATTGTGTTAATTTATGTTTATGTTTCAATATAAATAATTTACCTTTTACAAACGTTAAATAACCATTGTTACTAAACAACGAATTAAATTTAACTTAACGTTAAGTTGTAATGAATCGATAACGTAGTTATTGGATCGTCACTAGGTTAGAATTGTCTGTGGTTCGGCGTTTGGTTGACGCCTCTTCTTTTTTCGTTTCCTGACGTTGATATCTTATTGCCTTGCTTGCTGTCTCCGTGAGAAATGAAAATTATATATTGGTTTTAAAGAAAAAGACATTTAAATAACTGAAAACCATTGTGAATCAACTATAATGAACCGGCAAGTGGACATAAAAGCTTTGGTGTCTCACATAGTGCGGGGTGATGGTTTGGATAAATGCCGAATCTGCATGGGAGATACGACTGAAGGCCAAGTTTACCTCGGGGATACAGTCATGATGGATGGAGAGAGACCAGTTACGCTCGCTGAATTACTGGAAATAATCACAGGAATCGAGGTACGTCTAAATTCCGTAATCATGAAAAAAAATCCAATTCCACATGACATGGCTTCTGCGACAAACGGAACGGCGCCATTCCCTCCATTATGAATCAAAATGGCCGACGAAAAATAAATGAGATGAGGAATTGAGGAATAAACTCGATCCTAATGCTTAGTCTGTTGGAATTGGAGTTTTTTTTCGCCTTATTTACTTTAATTTAAGCAGATAAATCGTGTTTAGTCCAGTAAAACTTGATTTATTTGTTGGTTCAATGATTTTTGCGTTTACAAAGATAGCCGGCGTATGACGCAAACCAACCCCAAATTACAAATTGTATACTTGCATCTTATCTTTCAATTTAATGGCAGGATTCCTTATTATTGATATTAATTATGAATTAAAACTAACGAATACTTAGGACACTATGTAAATATAAATACCAAACATATAATTAGGATTAGGAAAACATACATAAGAACAACCAAATTTGTAAACTGATAAGTGATAACATATGCCTAAATGCAGGTTCTATATAACTTAAATAAAGTATACGCAAATCTCGCCTTCATACCTTAAATGAATTAAAAGGAACAAGTCCAAGAACATTGTGGCCATTTGATTAGAATGGTGGTTGCAGGTTGGAGTGGAAGAGGACCTGCCAACCGGACTGTGCACTGTCTGCACAGAGAGAGCCTTGGAGGCTGCAAACTTTCGAAACCAGTGCCGGCAAGCAGTAAACCAATGGGACTCCACTCTACAACTACTAAACAACATACCGGTCAAAGACAAGCTCTTAAAAAAGATGTTCATCATAGTAGAGAAGGATCAGATTATGGTGGTAGATAACTTAAAAGATTTGAATCATACGCAAGCTGCTGCTGAAAGACTGTCACGGAGAAGTACGAGGGAGGTCAAGCATAAATGTCAATGCACAGATTGTGGAAAGAAATTTGCATACGCTCAACATTTGTACTTACACTTGAAGGAATCTACAGACTTAAAACGGGCTTGTTACATCTGCGCTCAGATTATGACAAGAGATGCTTTGATTTTGCATTTAAAAGCAGTACATAAGCTGGAAACTTTTGATTGTAAAAAGTGTCCAGCTTTAGCGCGGTCACAGAAGTTGCTTGCTAGGCATATGGAGGAGGCACACAGCTCCGGAGCTTGTACTTGTGGTGACTGCGGACGTAGTTTCAAGTCTAAGCCAGCTTTTCACGCTCATCTATCTATCCATACGGCCAAGATTTGTCCTGGCTGTGATAAGGTATTCCGCAACCAAACATGCTACTTATACCACGTAAAAAAATGCTGTAACTTAGATAGAGGTAGGAAGACACATTGGACTAAAAATAAAGTTATGATTGAGGTAAAAAATAAGAATAGTGAGAGGAGAACGAAAGTAGGACTTCGTGGTGCAGCACACAAAGAATGCATCTGCGATTACTGCGGGAAGAAACTAGCGGGCAAAAAGTTTATAACAGCCCATATTCAAATAGTGCATCTTAAAAATACTCACCAGCCTTGTCCGTACTGTGGAAAGTTCCTTGCTTCTGCTCATATGGGAGAGCACTTAAAAAAGCATGAATTGGAAACTGCGTTTACATGTGAATACTGTGGGATAGTCTTGAAAACGAAATTAGGTTACGTTCAGCACATACGTCTGCACACCGGAGAGAAACCTTACCCATGCCAATATTGCGATGAAACCTTCTCCGCATCCTCAAGAAGATCAGAACATATACGGAAGCTTCACAAACTCAAAGATGTGGTTTTAAAGTATGCATGTGAATACTGCCCAGCGCGATTCCAACTGCCTTATAAACTTAGGAATCATGTGTCTTCCGTTCATAACAAAGATATTGCGTCGTCGGTGCCATTTTCATGTAAGATTTGCCTCGAGAAGTTCAGCAGTTGCAGGGGTCTGACGCATCACAGTAGGAAACATCAAAAGCAAGGGAATATGAACTTCAAAGTTTACAGTCAACCGGTTGCTCGCGAAGAACATGTTGAGTCCTAACATTAATTTATCTAAATCTTTTTTGTTTTAACTTTGACTCTTATTTATATTAGCTTGACTTCTGATTTTTTTTGCCAGTAAAATATAAAATTAAATGTTCTTTGTTTCTTTACTCTAAAGTCTAAATAAATCTAAATGAGGGACAAATAATTATTATACCCGCTTCTATACTTTCAGAGTATAAGGCAGTGAAATGTTAACCCTTAACCAGGCTGACAGTTACACGTCACAGTAGAACTTCAGCCTTACTAACATACAAGAGTGTCGTACTATTGAGTAGATTTTATGCCAGAAGCATTAATCCCTAAGCCTGGTTAACCCATTCATTGCCGACGCCTCATATGTTTAATCATCACGCAGTGCCGCCGCCTTTCACGCAACATTTTTTTTTTAATATCAGCCTTTAAGTACAGTTGTTTTCTAGCAAAAAAAAACAAATTACTCGAGGATCGCGTCCTCAGCATTACGATTACACATACATGGGTCGCTAATTCGCGTCTTCGGCAATGAATGGGTTAAGGGTTAAATGTTTAGCACGAACGTCATATACATAATGATTGAAAAAAAAAATGAAATGGCTTGGTAAGTCTGTTTGAAACTGTTAGGTGCTACCTAAATGCCACGGGATTACCGATGTGAAGCACTATCACATTACTAGCTTCTAGCCGCGGCTTCGTCTGCGTAGATTTCGAATATCGTTATTCCCTCAAGAAACTTTTAAATTATCCGGGACGATGTAGCCTATGTGTTAATCCAGGGTATGAACTATATCCATTTCAAATTTGATCCAAATCCGTCCAGCCGTTGAAGCGTGAAAGAATAACAAACGAACACACACACACAAACTTACAAATTTATAATATTAGTAGGATAATAGGTACAGTCACCCAATAAAAATGTTGAGCATACTTAGAACCTTGTCATTGTGAATGTCATTGTCCTTGTCATGTGTGTCATTTGATGTTCTGTTGGCAGTTTACTATGACAACGCACTAAAGTGCTTAACATTTTCGTTGGGGTACTGTACTAGCTGGGAGTTACGTATAATAGTTATTTATGTGACTGGTGCATAATGAGAGGCATTATACACGAGTGTGGTTTTATGAAACGAGCCGTAAGGCGAGTTTCATAATAAGATCACACGAGTGTTTTAATGCCTAATTATGCGTACAGTCGCATACAAAACTTTATCTACATACATATCATAATTTTTCTACAATATGTGAGAAACCTGTATCCGTCGTTACCCTGCATCTTAATGTTCACATTAAAGTGCAGGTCACTTATACTGTAAAGTGAACATTAAGATTCAACTACAGCGATAACCGATACTTTATTGACATGTTATACTTTAATGTTAACATTACAGTGCAACCACAGATACAGGTAACATAATGTAGGGCATTTGCTTATCGCTTCTGAACATATTATATTGAAATTATGATATGGGGCCTGTTTCATAAAAGCTTCTAACTTGTAATACAAGTGGAAGTCTCTTTTTAATACATACTGTTGGAAAGAGAGTTCCGCTTATAATATAAGCTATTATTTTTTATGCAATACGCCCCTGGATGTAGAAAAAATGTTTTATACATTTTACGGTTTTCCGATCAAGGGTAGAATTTTTAGTTTTCGGATTTTATCCTTTATTTGTGCTGAAGGTTTTGCCTGTTTTGATGGCTAGCCTTTTACTTCGAACTTGTCCAGACATGTGTGCCTAGATCGTAATAACGTAGTTCGAACGTCTTACGACGAGTGAAATGTAGTGCGCCGACTGCCGACATGTTCGCGTACTCGTTTTAGGCAGCATTTATACTTGCAAGTTATAGCTCTAATTTCTTCGAACCCTAGTCGTTGTCGCACAGGTTCACCTTGTCAGTATTCCCATTTCGTCCACATTCTCATCTCGGCCACATTCCCAATTCGTCCACATACCAATCCCAAATTGTCCAATTGTCTCCTATCTCGTCCATACTCCCAATTTTTATTAATTCCCAGCTCGTCCGCATTCCCAATTAGTCCGCATTCCCAACTCGTCTGCAACCTAACTTAGGACTGTAAGGATGTTCGATATCAAATCAATCACTCTGCTGTTCACTAGTTGTTGGGAATGTAAACGAAATGGGAATGTGGACGAGATAAGAATGTGGACGAGATGGGAATATGGACAAAGAACCTGAGCAGTCGTTGACTAGGGTTCGAAGAACTTACAGCAATAACATGTCAATGACATGGTTTTAACAAGTAGAATAGAGGCCCAGGTTCACTGCAAACGATACTAGACTGGGGTCCTAGTGAAAAAGGGTACAAGTCGACTTAACTCATAATAAAAAAGGGTATATACATAAACGGAGTATACTGGACTTAAACCCTTTTTCACTAGATCTTCAGACGACTTTTCGCTAGGACCCACGTTGAGGACAGCGCGTGTATGTCTGTCCGGCTATTCCCAGTTGTCCGCAACCCTTTGCCCGCAGTGTGAACGACTGGGGGTGCGGCTGGGGGTCGGAATAGCCCTGTCTGTCTGTGGCATAGTTTTCAAAAGGAAGGTCCTATAAAGAAAGCTAGTTCTTAGCTAATTTTGATGTAAATCTGTTGGGACGTTTAAGAGTTGTGAGCTCTGAGCGGTCACCATAATGTCGCTTGTTTTTTTATTTATTTATTCAATTGACAAAATGAAGTTCAAAAGGTACATTGCGCGAGGCCCTCTGGTGGCGCAAAACGTCACGTTAATAAAATAAAAAACAGACGCGTTCAACGCTTCTGAGTAATGTATAAACCTTCGAGGCGCAAGGCACCAAGGCACCACCGAACGCGAGGCCATAGGCGTTGGCAACCGTCGCCCACTTTAACTAAAATAGATTAGTGCCTTTATGAATAATGGGGTTAAAGCGTTGCCGGTGCGTTGCGTCCTCTCAACGCTGTGATTAAAACAGAGCAACGCACTTGTTTCAACGCATCGTGTGGCGTGTCGTACTGATTTATATGTAGAACAACCTAGAGCAGCGACGCCGCAATGCACAGGCACGCTCGTGTGGCATTCATTTTAGTCTGTGGTGCCCTTTTAACTAAAATCATAATATTCAATTAGTTATGATTATTTTATAAAATAACCATTTAAACCTCTTATATGAGGATCCAAGAATAAAACGAAAATCATGTCAAACCTTGCCCAATACTAAACTCCCTGATACTAAACTTTGTAAATTACGAGCTATCAGTAACATGCAGAAACGGACAGAAACACTTAAGCCCTGATGAAGAATACTTGTTCTAGGTCGAGAGCTCGCCCCTGCTGCCAAACAGGATATGCGGAGGCTGCTCCGCAGCCATGGCTCCCACCATAAACCTCATTCTGCACCTCAGGGAGGTGGACAGGAAATGGAGGGACGCAACGGACTACCTAGATCAACTAGAAGTCAAAGACAGCACCAAGACTGTCTATATAGCCATCGACGCCCAAGCCAAAGACTTGACAACGTATACAGAGAACGTCAAGCGAGAAGAGAAACTCATAGACAAGACAGAGGTTTTGAGATGTTTCAAGAAAAGGAAATCCCAACAGAATGCTATCAAAAGGAGGAATGAATTGGAGAGGAAATTGCGTGACTCGGAAATCGTTACAAATATGAAATGTCCGGAGTGTGAGAAATCTTTTCTGTGCATCTACAAGTTTAATATTCATATGAGGTATTATGGGAAGCGCGCGTGCGTGCATTGCAGGAAAATGGTCGAGGTTGAGAAACTTAAAGCTCATTACGTTAGCCATGGTATTGATACGACGCAATGCGATATATGCTTCGACACTTTCAAGAAGATGGATGCGTATTTGAAACACAAAATAACGTACCATAGCAAAGGGCCGTATTTCTGTTACATCTGTAAGTTATCATACCGGGATTCTCACCATCTTGCTTCTCATATGACAAGCAAGCACGAGCCAAGAATATGTCTTGGTTGTAACCGGAAATTCTCCAATGTGTACTGTTTCAGAACACATTCAAGAAAATGCAGTAACGCCAAGAAAAAGGCTGGCGTCTTCATTTGTGATATTTGTTCTAAAGTTTACGGCTCTAAATACGCTTTGAAAGTGCATTTGGAGTACATACATATGAATAAAGAACATACGCATCAATGTGAACACTGTGGCAAAGTGTTTAATAGTGCTATACATCTTTTGGAGCACAGCAACACACACAACAGAGTTCCGGATAGATTTGTGTGTAACATTTGTAACATGCCTATGAGTACTAGACGAGGGTACCAAAGACACTACAATAGACATATAAAGAATCCAAATTACACTCCAAAGCGGCCCAGAGCTCCAAATACTGTTATAAATAAATACGAGTGCGACTTCTGTGATGGCAAGTTCCGAAGGAAGTCGGATCTACATTCTCACTTGATTTCTGACCACGATATGGTTACTATCGATGTTGATTTTTAAAGGAATAAAGTTATGACTTTTTAATGATTTTTTTATTGATACTTTTTAATTTTAATTCCCAGTGATATATACAAAAGTTTTATAAAGAGAATATTCTGTTCGAAGTTACATCTTGGTAAAACCTAAGTTATAAAGTTTGATTCACACTTAAATAGGTTATAAATTGAATAAAATGACGATAAATAGGTATGGTCTATTAAATCAAACCAAGCAAATCACTTTAAGAACTTTAAGAAAATTAACCCACTTAAAAATATCCTACTATGGCCAGCAAAATCCATCTGCCGACCAGAATATACACCTCCAAATACATACTCAAAGTGCGACTGAGCGGACTGATTGAAGAAATTATTCCAGGTCGCGGAGGACTCCACCCTACCACAAGGATTGTGCCGAGCCTGTTCGGAAGACGCCATCGCAGCCGCGCAGTTCAGACAACTCAGCGCCACCTCGCACCAGCAGTGGCACCAAGCCGTCGAAATACTCGCCCACGCCCACGATCCTGACGACCAAAACAGAACCCTATGCGTCTTCTACAACGGAGAGAACACAGTTTTCAGGGAGGAAATCGAAGCAGTGACCAAAAATGACGTAGTCGGGCAGCTCAATAAAAAACCTAAAAGAACTGCCAAAGTTAAAAGATCATATTCAAAATCGGCAGGCAAATGCCAATGTCCTGATTGCGGAAAAGACTTCCCAGTTGCGTATAACTTGAATGTGCACTTGAAGAATACTATGAGGAGGGCGTGTGTTAGATGCGGTACGGTATTAGAAAGGGAGAAGCTGGCTGAACACTTGGCAAAAGTCCATGGGAAGCTGTTTGCTGACTGCGATGTGTGCTACAAGCTTTTTGAAACCGAAGAAGGATTGAAACAGCATTATTTGACCCATCATAGTCGGTTTTCTTTCGGCTGCCAGATTTGTGGACGAGGGTATACCAATGATAGAGCATTACGAGCGCATATGTACGCTCATACGCTGTTTCACTGCGTGTCGTGCAACCTCAGCTTTGAAAATAGACGCTGCTTTAAACATCACCAAAAGAAATGCCAGACCGTTCGTCAGCCGACAACTACAACCTTCGCGTGCGATTACTGCGGTAGCGTGTACAATAAGAAACCATCGCTACGCATACACATCATTCAAAAACATCTTAACGTACTTCCTTACGTTTGTGAAACGTGCGGCAAAAGAACCTCGACGCTAGCACACTTGCGATCCCACGAAACTATCCACACAACCGAACGGAAGCTATACAAGTGTTCATGTGGGGCTGAAATGCGTACGGAGTTGGGATATCATTTACACCAGAGAATTCATACGGGAGAGAAGCCTTACGAATGCGAAGAATGTGGTGACAGGTTCCTCTCCGCCTCAAGACGTCTTGACCATATTAAAAGAAGGCATAGGAGCGCGAAAGATATGCCCCATGGTTGTGAAATGTGCCACGCGCGATTTGTGAGACCATTCGAATTGAAGAAACATTACTCGTCTGTGCATGATTCTGTGGTTAATGTGTTGCCAGCTAAGAAAAGAATTAGAAGGCAGATGTAAGGGTAAAAATCTAAACTATTTATTAAATTATGGAAATTATAAAAGCTTAATTACAAGATGAAGTGTAGTGGTGAAATTCAATGAAATTTTGATATGAGCGACTTGTTCAACTAATATGATATTATTGTGCAGCTTTGATCTATAATTGTGTTGAGTAGCAACACGTTAAAGTGAGAAGGTGTCATTACGGTTTAATTTCATAATACGCTATTATCAATACGTCTTGATCTTAAAACTACGTATCATAATTCCTAAATACCGAAATACCTACCTGTTTACTCTCTAAATATCGCATTGTTTATATACTGGAATTGGTCACTCTTTTCGAAAATTCCTCAAATTTAAACTCAGGTTGATGATTAACATTCTCTTATGACTTACTATTCTGTCACTAGCAATTTATTTGACACTAGCTGTTCCCGTGCCCACTTCGTTGGGCATTAAACATTTTTTAGGGTTAATACAAATAATATAGATTATGCCACTCAGAAATAACGTGGCTTTCTATTGGTAAAATATTTTTTAAAATCGGTTCATTCGATTCAGAGAATAACGTCACAAATTTTACTTTACTTTAATTAGTAGGTATAGATTTTGAGACTGATATTTTGTACTTTCAAATATTTTGGATTTATGTCATTCTATGATTCCGTAGTATTAGTATTCAGGCATTTTGTTGGAAATCAGACGTTTCGGGGTAAAGGTCATCTCGAAATTTAAGGTATTCTAAGAAATGGGTCCATTTAAGTTCAAGGCGTTATGAAATCCGGTCTTAGTGAAACCTACTTAAAATTACTGTTGACATGAAAATCTCTTCCATATTGCACTCAATGCTAATCATGCTCTTGAGAAATTGACTATGGAGCTATTATGAGATCATGATAAGTCTCAAGTGTGATCTTTTATGATACTACAACATTATGTGACAAAATGTAGGTTAGTTATAACTAATTAAAATATAACGAATTTCTAAAGCTATCTTTAATTTAATCTTCCAACTATTTTTTACCACTGCCGTGATTTAAAATCCACAATTACCAGAATAACTCATTCTATTCCAGATAGAGGAAGAGCCCCTCTGCCCGAGCGGCGTGTGTGCCATTTGCACCAGCCACGCCATCGCCGTTCAAGAGTTCAGGTCCCTGGTCACAGACTCCTGCAAAATCTGGTCGTATGCTGTCCACCAGCTTGATCAAATCCCTCATAGCGACGCTCCGTCCGTCAAATCCCTCTGTGCCTTCCTGAGAGCTGACAACCTCAACATCCAGGTTGCTAAAGACTACACAAACAAT
Organism: Acleris cristana; assembly: GCA_948252455.1. Taxonomy (NCBI): domain Eukaryota; kingdom Metazoa; phylum Arthropoda; class Insecta; order Lepidoptera; family Tortricidae; genus Acleris; species Acleris cristana. Next base: position 590,521 of record OX411798.1, on the reverse strand, counting down.
GAGAAAACGACGCCTTTGATCCGACTAAAAACAAGAATGAACAGGAAGAAAAGCGAAGAGAGGAGACCAAGGGTACATAGGGCAGGCCCTCCCTGCAAGTGTCCGGATTGCGGAAAAGAATTTATAAGTCCGTACTATTTGAACGTTCATTTCAAAAATAGCGGGCAAAAGGACGTTTGCATCACTTGTGGCGCTGTGTTGCTTCGGGGTAAACAAATGAGAGATCATTTGGTAAGAGTCCATAGAGAAGAAGCGTTTTTGTGTAAAGAGTGCCCAGCGTTATTCACCAATGAAATGGATGCCAAAAATCATGAGAAAAAAGCACATAAGACTGGCCTTACCTGTGGAGATTGCGGACGGACGTTCCTTAGAAACGCTTCCTTCGAATCTCATTCCCAAATGCACGCTGTACGGACGTGTAGGTCCTGCGGCATCCAGTTCACTAATCGGGCGTGTTATAGAGAACATCGATCTACATGTGAACCGGATGCGAAACCTGATAGAGACACTGTGCCTCGGAATAGGCGATCTAATATACGAGATCCGGCTACGTTCACTTGCGATTATTGTAAAAAGACTTATACGTCTCGTCCGCAGCTGAAAAATCATATTCTATGGATACATATGGACGTGAGACCTCATCAGTGTCAATGGTGCGGTAAACGTTTCTACACTCCAGCGCGCTTGGCCGAGCATAGCGTCGTGCATACAAGAGAGCGTAATTTCGGTTGTGACATTTGTGGTGCTAAGTTAGTTTCCAAAATGGCTGCCGTGTACCATAGAAGAAGGCATACGGGAGAAAAGCCTTACAGGTGCGAAGATTGTGGTGATTGTTTTATTTCTGCCTCGAGGAGGACGGAGCATGCGAAGAGAAAGCATGGCAAAGGGCCTAGAGTTCATTGCATGCAGTGCCCGTCGACGTTTGTTAGGATACATGAACTGAAGAAGCATATTGAGAAAGCTCATAATACCAATATTATTTCTTTGTTGGACGATTGATAGTTGTAAAAAGAAGGCTGCTGTTTGAAAAGTGTAAAGTAACACTTAAATGACTGTTGCAAAATTGGTAAAAGTTCGGTTTTTGTGTAAAATAAGACTAAAATTTGGATTTATGTAATAAATTTCATAATATGTCTAAAATCAAGATGGTGATTTATAATTAGTTTAGCGTCGCTAACCAAATTAAATGATCCTGAAGATTTAGCACCCAGCAGGCGTTAGTTTAGTTTTCAATTAAAAGGTCACTTAAATAGTATTCTTCTATCAACGTGTGAAAGCAATAGTTCTCTTTAATAATCCTACAGTCAACTAGAAAAGCCACAACGATTTCTGTGTTATTATTACGGTTAGGACTTTTGATGGCAAACTGTGGTTTTATGATCCATGTAGTCGCTGTTACCTGATTATTTACATACCACCTTGACTTTAGAGGCTTATGAGGGCAGTTTTATAAACCAATAGGGTTCCTAAAAAGTAGATGCATTTCTTGATATTCGTAAGCTTTGCGACTACATCTCAAAAAGTCCGAGTAGCAAAATAACCCCTTCGTTTGCGTTACTAGGTAGGTTAGGTTCGTTAGGTAACTTCAAATGACCCAAGGGGAAATTGCCCAGGAATAGGAGCCCCGATGAGGGGCTGCGTCGACATTGCCAAGACAGACAATGAAAAAACAATGTGGTCGTTAAACGACTGACTTTTTGAGATGTAATCGTAAAGCGCTCTTGTATTGCAATTTAGGCACAAAGCGATGAAGTCAGATCGGGATGTAGTCACAAAGCGATCTGGTCGTACTAGCTACCTATTCATATCGAGATGTGGACGGAAAGCTTCTATCCCGATATAGCAACTCTAGCCGTTTAGGTTCACTTCGTCCACATTCCCATTTCGTTCACATTTCTACTTCGTCAGCGATCCCATTTCGTCCACAATCAATTCCCATTCGTCCACTTCCTATTTTATGAACATTCCCATTTCGTTCATATTCCCATTTCGTTCTCATTTCCACTTCGTCCACTTCCTATCTGGTCAACATTCTCATTTCGTCCATATTGAAGCTGTAAAAAATGTCATAAATTCTATTGAAATTTGTATTTTAATGAGAATGTTGACTAAGTGGGAATGTGAATGAAGTACGAATGTGGACGAAGTGGGTAAAGGACGAGATGGGAATATGGATGAAATGGGAATGTTGACGAAGTGAGATTGTGGACGAAGTGAACCTAAACGACTCTAGCGATGTCTAGTGGCAAGTAGCAGAACTCTTACTATAGCTGACCGCGCTGCCAGCGGCAAGGTGATTTTCCACCGGCGGCGCGAGACGAGACAAGGCGGGACGAGAGTTGAAATTTGGAATCTCGCAACCTCCCCCCCGCGCGCGCGGTGCTAATTGGTGTTTTAATACAAATAAAAATTCTCGCGCCGCCTCGTCTCGTCTCGCGCCGCCGGTGGAAAAGCACCTTCAGGCGGCGCGTTGGATAGGATGCCCACATCTATAGATGCAGAATCGACTTCAAGTCGGTCAGGGTTTCCATTCCACTCTGTAAAACTATATTTCTATTGTCATGTCATGTCGTGTTATCGTATTTTCAATGTTTCGATAGTTCGTAGTTGGATAACATGTCATGTGACATGTCAAAGGCATCATAGGTTGTTGCGAGTGCAAGTGTGATAGCGAAAACAAGCCGAACCCTAATAACCCCTTGAATGGTGGCTGCTGTCAAAAAATAATACATTATGACGTCAACTCAAAATTCAATTTTAAACTAACTTTAGTTTTCTTGCCACGTGAAGGGTTAAGAAGCTGGGAGTACAGAGACCCTATTTTGAAAGAACCGCTCAGGTTCACTTTGTCCATATTCCCATCTCGACCACATTCTCATCTCGGCCACATTCCCATCTCGTCTACATTCCCATTTCCACATTACCATTTCGTTCTAATTCCCAACAACTAGTGAACAACTGAGTGATCGAATTGATATCAAACAGCCCTACAGACGAGTTGGGAATGTGGACTAATTAAGAATGCGGACGAGATGGGAATGAGGGCGATTTGGGAATACGCATGAGATAGGAAGTGGACAGTTTGGGATTGGTATGTGGACGAGTTGGGAATGTGGACGATAAGGAATATGGACGAGTTGGGAATATGGACGAAGTGAACCTGGGCGCTCGATACTGTTCAATATAACGAATTTAGGAAACAGCGCGTACTGTTATATATGGTTACGCTGTTTGGACGCTGGTAGCGCTGTCGTAGATGCATCTACTTGTCACTAGATATCGCTACAAAAAACATACTGTTTGGAATACATTGGCAACGTTGTCCCTTTTTTTCAATCGTTGATGTGGTGATTGCAAATTAAAAATCTAGTGTCTGTCGCCCTGCCAAACTCTACAATATGATTATTTATGAGATTCCCCGGTATATAATATATGCAATATTTCTTCCCAATATTCTTCCACCCTAATCGTTCAAAACAACACGTATTATTATTTTTGTACTGTCTGAATTTGTTGTCCTTTCATAAAGGATATTGTACATTAAATTTAAGTTTGAAATTGAATAAAATCATAAAGGTAATGTTTTTGTTTATGTTATAGCAGTCCCTGTAGATGTAGTTTTTCGCTATTACCACAAGAATAATCCGGGTTGTAACCCATCTCGTACCAAATAAGGAATATGCATGCATTTTTAAAATCGCATTTCTCAACAAAATATGAAGATACCGTAAAAGAGATCACCAAAAGTTAAATTAAAATTAAAATCTGCCAAGAAATACACGCTCAGGTTCACTTTGTCCTTTTTCCCATCTCGTCCACATTCCCATCTCGTCTACATTCCCATTTCGTTCTCATTTCCATTGCGTTCACATTCCCATCTCGTCCACATTCCCACCTCGTCCACATTCCCTTCCCAATACCCACATGAACAACCGAGTGATCGAATTTATATCGAACAGCCCTACAGTCCAGTACGTTAGGTTGCAGACTAGTTAGGAATACGGACGAGTTGGGAATGAAGACGAGTTGGGAATGTGGACAGGTTGGGAATAAGGACGAGATAGGAAGTGGACAATTTGGGATTAGTATGTGGACGAGTTGGGAATGTGGCCGAGATGAGAATGTTTACGACATGGGAATATGGACAAAGTGAGCCTGAGCGGAAATACGGATGATACAGCATTTTAAACTGCTAATAAGGGTCCATTCACACAGACCGGCTCTGAGAGGAGAGCAGATTTTTATCACGTTAGAAACAAGAGTTTTGAATCATTGTAACAAGGTTTATTTTTGAATGTGCACTTCTTTTGTCATTAAGAATTGACAGAAGAAGAAAGCGATTAGACACAGAGAGATCCGATACGCTGTGTGACGTCAGTCATGTAACACGTCGGCCATATAAACTCCATGTTAAATTCTGTTTTGCTAGAAAGAGATAAGAACAAATCTTTGTTGGCTTACTTCGAGCAACACGGCCTTCCTAGCGGAAGAGAGTAGGCATTCGCACCATTTCCCCTCTGTCAAAGTACAAGCCCAAGTGGGCATGCGCATCTAATAAAACTAGTTGTCACTCGGATCGTCAACTAAACAGAGTCGCACTTGAAATTCCGAATTGCTCTGTTTTCGGATCTGTTGAGCAACAAATCCGACTTCTCCCCGATGAAAGAGATGTGTGAATTGGCACTCGTTCGTCCAAAAAAATTGCTCGAGGTGTGCAAGTTTTGTCGGTGTATTGTTCCATTTTTTACGTATTTAGTGTCATCGGGGTCCGTTCATTTGACCGAATGAGTCGTTTGGCAACTGTTTCATTTCCCATCCCGCTTATATTTCTGTAACTGCAAATATTTCAGGATTTATTTTTGTACCATTGTGTAGACCCTATAGGTTAGGTTAGGTTAGTTTTTATAAAAAATCTGAAATATTTACAGTTAAGTACAGAAATATAAGCGGGTTGGGAAATGAAGCAGTTGCCAAACGACTCATTCGGTCAAACGTATTTCGGTGAAACATTGGTGAACCAGTCTCATCATTACAGTTTTGTTTTTGTATGTAGGTGTGCATAGCTGCATTTGTGTGCAAATTTCCCCCCGCAAGAAATGACAGAACTATTTGACTGTAATATTCATAGCTAAGGCGACTCCCTTCCGCTAGGAAGGCCGTGTTGCTCGAAGGATATTCTACAATAATTTTCAGGAATCTCAATTTGAAATCATGAAATGCTACTCGACGGCAGATGGCGCTGTTGCGGCTGTCTTTTTGACCCAATATCCATTTGATGTAATGTTCATGTCGATAATTTATTTACAACCACTCGAGCAAAGCCGCAAAAAGGAAAGCTATTTTTCTAATAATCTGGATACGAATAAAAATGTTGCCATGCTTAAAAATACAAGTAGCGAGAAAGAAGGCGCTTGCAATTATTTTTTTTACATCTAGCAACCCAATCCCTCTCCTGTCACTGTCAGTATTATTCTCGTCCCAGGCTGCGGGCGACATCCTCAAATAAAACTCGAAATTAATTTCCAAAACGATGTCCTACAAACAAGATTTTCGTCAATTACTAAAGCCCTACTACTGGGTGAATATACTGCTTAGTATTTCCTACGTAACAGCGAAGCGGACGGGTGTAATTTGCAACTTCCTCTTCCCCGACGTTGATTGTGAACTGGACAGCAGAGAAACGGAAATCTTGTTCTTCCTAATTATTGTCGTGATGCTCCGGACGAGAAAAGCGGGCAGTGTGACCATGGTGAACTATCTATCGTCATCGTTCGTCTACACGAAGATAGCAAACCTCATTTTATGGTTCTACGCGGACGTCAGGTTGGTACCGGTTAAAAGCAATTTTATCAATCAGCTATATGAATTATAATACCCACGCATCCCTAAGGACGGAGGAGAGGGTCAAACCGAGTTAGGCTCAATTTTTGTTGTCAAGAAAAGACACAGGAACTAGGTATTAACTGCCGCACTCAGAGACATCAATTAAATTTAATACCTGTTTAGTGACGTGTTGTCTTATTCTATTGCTGTAGCAAAGAAAGTAAAAGCAGCAACTTTATTCAAGTATTAAATTAAATAGACGTCTCTTAGTGCAGCAGTACGGTGCTGTTACTAAAGGTCAGTCAAAAAGGACCAATCACAAAGCTGAATTGAACGCAGTGAAGGATCAATTAAGTTTTGTTTGTGAATACGGGTGTTAAACAACTTTTCACATTAATAAATGTCAGTAACAAATACTGTGTTACTCTAATTTCTTGTGATGGAATCAAATGAAATGCTCATAGATTGCAGTCTAGATGACTTGAAATGTTGTGTAACTGCAACTATCTGCGTAAGGCACCTTGAAGAGTATTTCAAATAAATAAGAAAAAAAAAATTAGATTAACAGCAGGTTTATGGTTTATATTACATTGGCAAATTTCGTTGGATGGTGGGCCGTAGGAAGCTATGAGACCCTAGTCATTATTTATGAAAAGGGCATAACAATTTTATCAAAATAATGGCGTCTAGTTGCCGCCATATTGAATTTTAATTAATTCCATATCTTTAGTGATACTCACAAGATTAAGACAAATCAATTGAGTTAAGAATCATCAAAATCGGCTTAAACATGTTTCTAGAGCGCCACAAAGTGGTGGTCACATCATTAGGGACGCTTGCGTTTTTCCCATACAATTGCCTACAGATAACTTTAATTTTGACCACCAATTTAAAAGTTCATGACCCATTTTATTACCAATTACAATTTAGTTTAGCTCATTAACTGAGGTTTAAACTGATGTATAGTGAACTATACCTTATATTTTATAGGGATTTAAAACTTAGTGCTGACACGTCCATACAACAATGTATGAACACGTTTTTTTTTTTCAATCCTTGTACAATGAAAGATTCATTTTCAACAGAGACAAATTATACATACATTTGAACTTCAGTTTATTAGCTAACCATAAATGTAACTAAAAATAAAATTGGTTACCAACTTTTTGAATGGTTGTCATATTTGTACGCAATAGTACAAGAACAACGCAAGTGTCCCTAATCATGTGACCAGTACTGTATAGGTTGATAAACAGACATTCGGGTAAAAAGGATCACAGTGCTAACAGTTTCTTAGTAGCAACTGGCAATCTTCATTGTTTATTTATTTTTAAATTTATTAAAAGCCCAGAAATTGCGTCACAAATTCTTCAAGAGCACCTAGACAAAATACATGACTGTATGGGCAAATGGAGAATTAAAGCTAGTGAGGTTAAATCTAACCAGATAACATTCACCCTAAGTCATAAAGACAGTCCTGCTGTTAAATTAGGAGACAGCCTTCTACCTGAAACCACAGTGGTAAAATACCTTGGATTCCATCTTGACAAAAAACAATAATGTCATATAATTAAAAAGCGTGATGAGCTCAATTATAAATATAGATCCTTGCAGTGGCTCCTAGGACGGCAGTCAAGACTATCTATAAACAATAAACTACTAATCTACAAGGTAGCCCTAAAACCTGTATGGACCTACGGAATCCAGCTCTGGGGATCAGCCAAGCATTCCAACATAGAGATACTCCAAAGGATCCAAAGCTGTATTAAGAGACTTGTCACAAGCACCGTGGTTTACCAAAACAAAGGAACTACATGATTACTTGCAAATTGACACAGTGAAGGAGGAAGCAGATCGCATGGTGAAATCATATAGAAATAGCCTAGTTAATACCAAAACAACCTTGCTTCAGCATTAAGTGAACCCTTGCAACAGAGACGCCTAAAACAGCAGCACATTTGGGACATCACATTGGGAGGAAATCATTAAGGTGGCCTGTCAATGGATGGATACACCTCACACGACTCTAAATTCTAAGCGACAAGAACTGCTTATGGTCATCTAAAGACCGATCGCATGTTAGAAGAGTAAAAAGAAAAAAAAAATTTTTGTTAATAGTGAAAGTGTGACAGCCAGTCATCAGATTAGGTCTAAACCTAATGCAGGATAGGGATAACATAATCTTGTTCTATATTTATAAATAGGTGTAGATATTTAATTAGGCTCTTTTACACTTGTTAGCACTACTGCTGTAATTTTGCAAGGTAACATGTCAATTAGCTTAATTATTGTTTGAGTCTAAGGTGTCACCTGGCTTAGAACTACTGTTTTCATGGCTCTGATTTCTATAGTTATTGTAATGTTGGCTACATTACCATAAAAATTGCCTTTACATATTGACGAAAGAGATATACAGAGCTAAAGTGAGTGGAAGGGTCGGACGAGGCCGCCCTAGGCGTACTTTTTCGAATCAAATCGGAGATATACTGGAAAAGGGCCGAATTTTAAGTACCCGAAACCGACGTGCGTGCATGACTCGATGTATGAATGTGGAAGACGCAAAAGAGATTTGTCAAGATCGTAGCAGGTGGAAAGAAGTGGTCTCTGCCTACCCCTCTGGGAAACAGGCGTGATTTAATGTATGTGTACATATTTTTAAATCACATATTAATAATTTCAGTCTCCGTCCCTCTGATATTTTAAGTACTTGTCATCTTGACAAATTATAGTGCACCGAACATGCCCGATCGCAAGGCGACATCTCCCGAACACTAGTTGCCTCCCTTTCTCACTATTTTACTACCAGCCGAAACCTACGAGTATATTCACAGACATTGCGGACAGATAAGGCTTACTTGGGGTAAAATTTGACATTTGCCCATACAAAATGTGTCAAATTTTAATCCAAAGTAAGACTATCTGTCCGCGGTTTAACAATGCCACGTGGTGTGAATTGTTTACACTTTTTTAACTGCCTAAACAAACGGAGTATAGGTCAATTTGTGTGAGATTGTATCCTTATATTTATTTTTAATCTGTGCAGACTTTGCGTACATAGTCATAGATAAAATATTAATTATCAACTCTATTTTTCAGATACGGCCTCCCCTACGGCGCTCTGCTCATACTCGCAGCTCTGATCATCCCGGAACCCACCTACAGCGGCCCTGAGCTGGTGACCTACTTCCGTGGCCCAACGACCCTGGCTGAGGAGCTGGCTCGCAAGCAGAGCACGTGGCTGGTTTGTCTGTATGCTGCCTGGCACCCAGCCTGCGTTAATTTTGCACCGGTGTTTGCTGAGCTCTCCGCCAGCTATAATTTGGATAATTTGAAGTTCGGGAAACTGGATGTTGGGAGGTAATTAGCTGGCTAAATTAATACAGAATTTGTAGCGTGTATGACATAACTAAAAGATGCCCGCGAAGAATTAGTTTCCCGCTACTCCCCCCATTTCTTCCCGTTGGGGGTCGATTTCCGAAAATCGTCGAAAATCCTATCTTAGTGCTCACTTACATCATGAAAGGAACCCCAGCCCAAATTTCAAGTTTCTAGGTACAGTAGTTTCGGCTGTGCGTTGATATATAAGTCAGTCAGGTTTGCCGTTGCAGTTGTCATTTTGAGGTTATTTTCACGCCCTACAAATTGTCTATACACAAACACAATCACTGAAAATGGCGATAATCCTCCATTCACAAATACCGTGATCGGTTGTTTAGGGGTTTCCAAAGTAAATAAAAAAAAAATAACTTTAGTCCCTAGAGATAAATAAGGAGCTTTAGTCCCGATGTGCAGAGACTAAAGTAACATTTTAAAAGCATGAGAAGTGATAGTTGTTTATTTCCAGATATCCCGAGGCCGCGGCCAAGTACCGCGTGCAGGACGGGCCGACGAGCCGGCAGCTGCCGACGCTGCTGCTGTTCCGGGACGGCGCCGAGAGCGAGCGCCGCCCGCAGGCCGACTCCACCGGGAAACTACAGAAGTAAGTCCCAACAGCAACACGGCGGCAGCGTTGCCAGGAGTCCGGATAAAGCCGGACACAGACAGGTTGCGTGTACGGCCAAAATGAACGGTGTCCGTCCCGTCCAACCGTTTGTTAGGCTTTTTCAATTTGACCATTTCTTTACAAGCTTTTATTTAACTTACAATGTATGTATGTAAGTATGTATGTATGTATGTATGTATGTACGGGTCAAATCTTGCAAGTTAAATTTGATCCACTTCCCGGTTTCCGATAAAGCTGAAAATTTGAATACACCTTTAGTTCTGATGACAATACAATAATACAGCACCATCGAGCTGGTCTGTTGGAGACGTAGGGTGGCCAGAGGAACTCCTAAATTACACATCATAAACCCGTCATGTTAGGGCTCGTTAGAATCGTCCTGACGAGTAGATGAAGACTGCGCGAAAAAAAAAGTTGTTGACACAAGCTTGTACCAAAAAATACTTTTTTTGACAGAAACTTATTACATATGCCACAATAACAACTTCTTTTTGTTATTTCAGATTCTTATTCTCAAAAGACAACGTAAAGGCGGCCTTTGACCTTGACGCCCTCTACGACGCCTGCAAGGAGAAGTTAGCCACAGCGAAGACCAGCAAGAAGACCCATTAGACCGCGAAAGACCGAGTAGACCAAGTAGACCGAGTAGACCGCGGGTCCGTCGAAGAAGAAGGCAGTTAGGAGGTTTGGTAGAAGTAGATTATAGTAGAGTTTTAATTAGGCGAGCTTGTTCGATAGTTTAAGTGTTGCCAGATATGTTAAAAATTCTGACTAGCTTCTGCCAGCGACTTCGTCCGCGTAGAATTCGTATTTATGTCATCCCACGAGAACCGTTCATTTTTCCGGGATAAAAAGCCTATGTACATCAGGGATAATGTAGGATTCACTTTAGGTACTTGATTAGGATTCTAAATATTCAAATAGACTTAATAAATATATAAATAATAATAAGATTATAATCAACTTTTTATGACATATGTGTCGGGTTAGCTTTCAGAATTAAGACTACGCCGACCGTACGCCGGATGTACAGTGACGCCCTCATCACTATTATTGTGTTTTCTAATAAAATGAAGTATTTTCTTGAAATCGGACGGTGCATTTTTGTACTAAAAATGAAAACACAACTTATAGGACATATCACATAGTTTAATAACAATTGACCTTTGAGTCATCAACTTAACGGAAAAAAGTGGCCACCTTTTCCCGTTAAGCTGACTACTCATAGGGTAATTGTTATCAAAGTTTGTTACGTATCCCATAAATTGTGTTTTACTTGCGCTACAAAAAAGCATCGTCCGATTGCAAGGAAATTCTTTAGTTAATTAGAAAACACAATAATAGTGATGAGGGCGCCACTGGACGGTCGACGTTTGCTCGGCGCAGTCTTAAAGGAATTTGCTTCGAATTAAATTATCTGTATTTTACTAATTTAATATTTGTGTTTTTAGTAATGCGATGTAATAAATTAAATCAAGCCACATCTGTGTTATTCATAGGTCTACTGTAAAAAAGTGACATTGCGGCAGGCGATCTACATTACTGGTTTAGACTGTTGCTGCACACTATGATGTTATCAATACGCAGCAATGTGTCTCGTGTCATTTGCACTTCCGATCTCTCCCGATGAATGTCGAGAATTGCCGAGTGTCGAAGTCCAACTAATCTTACAGCAAATATAAATTAGACTTATGCTAATACTGTGGCAACATTTTTCCATTTTGAGTTGAACTGGTTCGCTCAAATAAAACATCTACTCGCCTTAGAAAATAGATCATACATAATTAAGGTGATATTTTAAAATGTACAAAATATGTAGTGCACGTCTTTGAAGCACTGCCTAAACAGCTAAGATATATTTAATTTATTTTAGCATAAATCTCTTTTGTTTAGTTTTTAGGGTTCCGTACCAAAATGGTAAAAAAAGGAACCCTTATGGTGAGACTTCGTTGTCCGTCTGTCTGTCTGTCTGTATGTCACAGCAGATTTTCTCAGCAACTACAAATGCTATCAATTTGAAATTTGGCATAGTTGTACAACTTGCTTGCCCGCGTCTGTTTTTAGTAAAAAGAATATGAATATAATTTTATAAATAATTTAAAAGGGGTCTAGAATGGGGGGTTGAAAAATGAAAGTGGTTCGATAAAGTGTTCATTATTTACAGTTTTTGACAAATAACAAAAAAAAACTAAGATTAAAATTTAGGCTAGTCGAAATGGACATTATTGCGTAGAAAATAAAGCTCATATCAAAATGAGTATTTTCTTTTGCGGTTACAAAGCATATTATCTTCAATACGGAACCCTCGGTGCGCTAGTCCGATTCGCACTTGACCGGTTTTTTTATTGCTTAGAAAAGGCCACACAGGCCACTAATACGCTGTTAAACATCTTAGCCTGATTGTGCAAAATGTGGTTACAGAATTGTCAACAACTTTTTAGAGTTGTTGGTAATTCTGTAGCTCTGCCTACCCCACTCTGGGAATGAAGGCGTGAGTTTATGTATGCATGTATGAATTTGACACCAAAACTAATATAAGCATAATTACTAGAATAAGTACTTGTTAACAATTTGTAGTCAGTATAGATATATTTGCAATATTTTTGTTCCATTGTGAGAATAAAATCGGTGAAAGTACTAAAATAAGGTCGCCGTTAATGTAACTTGCGAACGATGTAAATAAATTAGTACTGTTTGACACATAACCTCAAATACTCACCGAGCGTGTTTTTATTAAAAATAACGTATAATGAATAGTTATTTCATCTTAAAATGAATATGGAAATAATTATTTACCCCCTTACTAATAAACGTTGAGTAACGGTGGTATAGCTATACAATGTTTTGTCCTTATCTGTCATTGTGATATTTGAATTTGACAGATAAGGACAAAACATTGTATAGCTATACCACCGTTACTCAACGTTTATTAATAAGGAGGTATGTGTATAAATCGTTGCAAAGACCTCACTTGATCTTTAAAAGTACGTGATTATCGAGTAATCATGGTGAATTTGTTCGTTTGGTTTTGTTTACATAGTTCGCAAGTTCTATTAACGGCGACTTTAGAGGCATTCCATCTTAGTCCTCAGGGTTGGCAACGGATTTGCAGTCTTCGGATTGTAGTCCTGAGAATGCCATTGAGCTTGTGTGTTCGTTTACCTTTGTATGACATAAAAAAAACTTGCCCTATATCCTTTCTTATGGCGTTATCTTAGAAATGGGACCTTATTGTCGATGGCGCTTCCGCCATTATTAACGATGCTCCGATATAAATACGTCGCGTGACGCAGTTCGGCGTAAGCGCCATCGACAATAAGGTCCCTTTTCATAAATAACGCCACATTTTATCTACATCAGTATCATAACTTACCTACAAACCTGTATGTGTGGTTGTACTTTAATGTTATCCAAATCATTTATTACAGAATAACATATAAGCAAATAATACATTAACATACTTTATCAGCAACTGGCTTCGTCAAAACGTTTTACATAGAAATGATCATCGACAACACGCTTCGTCAAATTTACTTAACACTAACAAAACAAATTTTACAACACAGATTTATCCTAATTATCCCCAACCCTGCACCGTGGCCGGCTCAAACGTTCCCATTACACCAGCCGCATGTCATTTCATGTCATTAAAGTATCGGTTATCGATGTGGTTGCATCATAATGTTAATATTAAAGTATCGGTGACCGATACTTTAATGTTATCATTAAGATACAGAGCAACCAGATATAGGTTTCTCACGAATTGTAGAAAAGTTATGATATGCATGTAGATAAAAGTTATTTATGTGACTGTACACATAATTAGGCATTAAAACACTCGTGTGAGCTTATTATGAAATAAAACCACACTCTTGTATTAATGCCTCTCATTATGCAACAGTCACATAAACTACTATAATTTATTTATGTGACGTTTTTGTAAAAGATCTGTGTAGATAATATTTTACTTTAAATTGTGTTGTGAAAATATAGTTTTTTTTCCTGGATTGTGTAAAATCATGCATTTTTGTAATTTGTGTGTTGACTTGTTTTTTTAAATTAATTGTTCATAATTATTTTGTAGTTTTTATAAATAAATCTTATTTGCCATGAAGGTTGTTTCGTTGTCGCCTCCTTATTCACATAAAAAAAATACTAGAAAAGAGGCATTCCATCTTAGGCTTGATTTAGCTTGATTTCCTCCTACGCTGACATCGGTCGACCGTACGAATATACACCATGTTCTATCGGTCACCGCACAACGACGCTGACGTCCGCGGCAGATTTGCCATATATATATATTTACATACATACATACATTAAATCACGCCTGTTTCCCAGAGGGGTAGGCAGAGACCACTTCTTTCCACCTGCTACGATCTTGACAAATCTCTTTCGCTTCTTCCACATTCATACGTCGAGTCATGCACGAGCCCCTGTACCAAATTTCAAGTTTCTAGGTACAGTAGTTTCGGCTGTGCGTTGATATGTCAGTCAGTCAGTTTAGCCTTTTATATATATAGAAGGCTAAACTGACTGACTGACATATCAACGCACAGCCGAAACTACTGTACCTAGAAACTTGAAATTTGGTACAGGGGCTCCTTTCATGATGTAAGTGAGCACTAAGAAAGGATTTTCCGAAAATCGACCCCCAACGGGAAAAAATGGGGGGAGTAGCGGGAAACTGATTCTACGCGTACAAAGTCGCGGGCGTCCTCTAGTATATAATAAAATAAGTTAGTAAGTCAAGGTTAATAAGTTAGTGTAAAGGTTGACATTTAATTTTGCCCCGTATATTCCGATAACTTATACGTATATTAAAACTCAATATGATATAAAGAAATAATTTAATGACTAGAAAACCAAACAATACATTAAAAAACATCGATCTGATATATTTTAAAGTATTTACAACGCCGATTTATTGTAGGTAAGTTTTTTAAATCAAATATTTAACCTTTTTCTCACACACCAATGACAGCTTTAAAAACTACTTATGCTTCTAAGGGCAGATTTTTCAATCCCCAGATAAAGCTATCCGCAAGGTAAATCTTAGCTCTGTCCTTTTCTTTCATATGACTTCAGAAAAGGATAGTAATACATTTAACTGACGGATAGTTTTAACTGGGGATTGAAAAATCAGCCCTTAACAACATAAGGTATTGTCTTGACATCGAAAGATGTTTTTTGTTGTACGAATTAATACACAATTTATAAAGTACATGAGATAATTTAATAAAGATGAGACGCCCTTTTTAACGCCGTGTTGAATGTTACGTTCTGTTTCGTCATGTTTTTTTTTTCAAATGTGTTTAAGCGTTGTATAAGTTATTTCTATTCTATTCTATTCTAATAACAATTGAACTATGAGTGAGTAACGGAAAAAAGTGGCTACCTTTTCAGTTAAATTGTCTATACGCAAGTTAAAGGTTATTAAACTTTGTCATATACCTATAAATTGTGCATTCATTTGTACAAGAAAAAAACATCCTTCGATTTCAAGACACTACTTTAGTTTACAATAATAGTAATGAGGGCGCCACTGGACGCCGTCTTAAAACTAGAACGAATGTCGATCTTGTCTCTTAAACAGGATTATTTAAGCCAAGACAGAAGTGCAAGTCGACACACGTAAAAAGAGCCCTGAGCGACCTACCTGCGCAGTGAGCAAATTACGGACCAAATTGGTGGGGGCGACGGGGGGAGTGTAAACCGCTCCGCTTTGCTGCCACGCTATTGGTTCCCATTAATACACGCTTATCTATGATTGGTTTGTCAGTAGACAACATGCGCAAACATATCCCCTCCACTAGCCGCTCGGAGCTCTTTGTAAATGAACCAGGGGTGGATATACATCCATGCGTAGATAAGGTAATACCAAACATGTATACAGTAAAACTACAAATATAAGTTACGTCGGCAATCTTCGTCTACGCAGACTGGTGACTAAAGCCGAAGATAAACGAACGCAAACGTCAATTCAATAACGACCTTGTTGTGTTATAGTCTGTGTCAATTGAAATTGCCAAGATGTTAACAAATTAGTAATGTTTGACACATAACCTCAAATATTCATGAAGCGTGTTTTTATTTAGTCGTTATTTAATCTTAAACTTAATGTGAAAGTAAAGATCAGGTGTATAAATCATTGCTAAGACCTCACTTGATCTTTAAAAGCTCGTGATTATCGAGTAATAATGGTAAATTGGTTCGTTTGGTTGTGTTTACGCCTTTGCCAAGTTTAATTGGCACAGACTATACTATAAATAACAAGTATAAAATTAATTAATACATATCAGATTATTTTGTTCGCATGATTTAGATTGTATTTTTATATTTTTAATAATGTTTTAAACACTAGAAAATATCTGCTTACTTATGTTAGAAAAGATCATGAACACCAAATGCCTGGTATAAAGTCATACTCACTTGAGTGCACGTGCAAAGATCGACCTTATGTATAAACAAATAAGGGCTATCACTCGGATACATAAATATGGGTGTCCCTCGGAAGCTCTAACAACGTTTGTCCTAACACATCGTTTGTCCTAATTTTCATTTGCCCTAAACTGGTTTTCAGATGAGTCAGGCAACTGTTTAAGTTTTCCAATTATATCTGCGGTTCGGTTAGGTTAGGGTTGTATTATAACAACACTAAAAAGTTTTAAAGTTTAAGCGGAAATGGTTTTAGGATAAACGAAAATTCGGACAAACGATGCATTAGGAAAAATGACGATTAGGAATTCCCTAGGGAAAGCCATAAACATATATACGTTCCCATGGCGTCAAAAATGTCTACACGCCCCTATGACACTGATAATACGGTCTAAGTATGAGTGTATATGTGTATGTTTAGTTTACATATATTTGACTGACTGTACATGAAATGAACATATCCAGTCTAGAGTTGTGCCCGCTCGGTCTTTAAAGGGAGCGCTCCGATCTCGGTCAATAGGTCAAAGGAACTAGTTCGGTCTTTTAGTTCTTTTAGGTACTTTAGCTCCGGAGTAAACTTTGAGATCTGAGCAGGACACGCTTTGGCATAGGTACTATTTGTCTCGTTCACATAGAGTGCCGTGACGTGCGCTCTTTACGCTCGCTCTGTTTCGCTCATACGTTCAACAACTTGCTACTGACCTAAAGGACCGAAGACCGATTAAGATCGTTTACGACGAACAAGTTCCTTTCGGTCCGTGACGGGACTTCATTCCTTTTAGTTCTTAGTTCCTGACCGACACAAGCCTAATCCAGTCATCTTGCTGGTGAAATAACATCTAGTTTCATGCTTATTCGTTTGTACACTTTATCCTGGGACACGCTGTATAGTTTTGTTTTTAACTCTGCCGCCATTATTGTCAAGTAAATAAGAGTTACCGTACAATTTTATTGACAATATTATATCAGGTTTAAATTAATAAAATAAATAAAGCAACATAGTTTTACTGAGAACCTGTGACCTGTAAGTTGGTGGAGCCCAGCCCACGTTAGTACCGAAATATCTAAGTAGCAAAATAGCGCTTGGAACCCTTGATATTTTGCTACTTGGTTCTACTTTATCATGTAGCAAAATAGCGCTTGGAACCCTTGATGTTTTGCTACTTGATTCTACTTTATTTTGTAGCAAAATAGCGCTTGGAAGCCTTGATATTCTAAACTATACTTCATTTTTTTATGGAAATAACTTAATGTAAACAAAAAACCAAGTGGTATAGTTCATCAACCGATAGAAGAACACTGTTACGTGAAAAGTTCGACCAATAGAAGTTTTACTTATAATGACGTACCTAGAAATTTTGATACAAATACCATTCCATCCCATAGTTTTGCTACGTTTCGTTACACCATAAAAATCTAGTCATTTTTTTAATATAAAGTACTGGTGCTGGTTTATAATTAGAATTCCTAAATGAAGTTTTTTTTATAAATAGGATACTTTATTTCGAATCATTTAAATTAGAGATCACTTTATTTTACTAACGATTAACATAATGTTAAAATTTGAATGACATCATCAGAAAAATAAACTTATATGTACTTATTTTTTATTGTGACCTTGCTATGAAACTAATAATTTTCCATGTATTTAAGTATTTATTTCTCTATAATAAGTATGTTTAACGTCTGTCCGAATTATTGTTTGTCATAAACTGGTTTTCACCTTAGTCAGATAACTTATAATTTTCCAAAAATACCTGCGGTTAGGTTAGGGTTGTATTATAACAACACTAAAAAAACAGACAGAAGTGGCTTTAGGATAAACGAAAATTCGAACAAACGATGCATAAGGAAAAATGACGATTAGGAATTTCAACATAGACCTATACTGCCCTCCTTAGAAAAAAAGGGCGCATGTCTCATAGAACCGCATATGTATAAGTCACCTTATTTCTTAAGATATAAGGTTAAATTTGCTTTGACTTTCAAATTGCGCATGCCTCCTTTTATTTAGAAGTGTATACATATTTATGAACTCGACTTTGCAAGCCTAGAACTTAGTTTGGGACTAGGTCTTCTAATATTTATAACTTGGATTTTAACACCAGTACTTTATGTATAAAAAAAAATGTCTAGAATATGTTTGAGTAGACGTTACAAGACGAACATTTCGAACATCATGTCCAGCAAGTTCAGCAGTTTCATAAACCTTGGTTTGTTCTCGTCGTCGGACGCCTTGCGCGCCGTCTTCTCCCGTCTCTTTTCCACATCTGCAATAAATAAATAAATGTCAGTGAAGAATCTCACGTAACATTGACCTGGTCCTAAGCTCTATGCTTGTATTATGGGGATAAACATACTTAAGGTCGGATTTTTATTCCCACGGAAAAAATGTAAACAAAGTTACGTCACTGTCAAAGTGACATTTCAGGGGATCTCAAAGTACGGGCCAGCAAGAAAAATAATATTAGATATTATCATGTCGTTGGAACAGTGATTTTAAAAATAAATTTGAGAAATAATTAAAATTAAAATAGCACAAATCTGTGAAATGAAACAGCAATATTTTATTACATTTATTAATAGACCATCCACCTACCGCATGTCCATCCTACCACACAACAATAACAAAAACACAACGGAAAACTTAACAACGAACAACGTAATAACAATAAAAAACGTAACAACAATGAAAATTTAACAGAACAATTTAACAAGAGTAACTGGAAAGCTAATACGACGGGAGCACTAACTGTGAAGCGAGTGAAGTGACGTGAATCAAGGCAAGCGGCCCTCGACTTTTTAAGACGGGTGTATCGAATCAGTGATACCAATGCAATAAATAAATTATGCATACGAAAACAGTATTCTCGTTTTAAATTAATATAACACAGAGTATATTTCAAAATAAAGTTTGCCATCAACAAATTAAATTCTTTCATCTTGATTACAATATATAGTTTTTTTATAGTAAGTCGATTTCTTATAAAAGTGGGAAGTATAAATATTTTGAATGCTGGAAATGTTTTTCGTTAGCGGCAACACCTTTGTTTACATTTTTTCCGTGGGATTAAAAATCAGACCTTATATAGAGAAACATATAGAAAACATCCATGTAGCAGGAACAAATACTTGCGCTCATCACACAAAATGCGATATAGATATACAGACACACGAATATACAGAATCACAAAGTCAAAGTCGAAGTCAAAGTCAAAGTCAAAATATTTATTTCACTTGATTTTAAGTACAATGAGATCATCAAAAAAACATTAGGTTAAGTATCACTAAAATCTACCGAACAAGGCATGCGAAATCGGCTCAGGCCTGAAATATGCGTTTTCCTTAAATGTATTTTTCCCAAAATGTCTGTTTTCCATAATGTCAGCACGTCTTTTGCATAATGTCAGCTTCCCAAAATGTCAGCTTCTTATAATGTCTGTCTCCAAGAATGTCAGTTTTCATATAATGTTCGCTTTTCAGGAAGAGCTTATTCTCAAAATGTCTTCAACCTCAAAATATCTGCCTTCTTACAATTTTTGCATTCCAGAAATGTCTTATTCCCAAAATGTCTGCAATCATGAACGCC
This sequence comes from Acleris cristana, assembly GCA_948252455.1. Lineage (NCBI taxonomy): Eukaryota > Metazoa > Arthropoda > Insecta > Lepidoptera > Tortricidae > Acleris > Acleris cristana. The sequence goes on along the minus strand of OX411798.1, from coordinate 570,668 downwards.
ATATTTACACCTATAATAGGTATCTTTATTAAAGCGAAATTTTTATAATTTGCGTCGTTGGCGGGTAAAGGGTTAGGTACAGTCAGCGTCAAAAGTAACTGATCACTTCAAGCTACTTTTGTACTTTATCGCATTAACAACCTTGTTTGACATTGCTTATGTGACAGTAAAGCGACAAGGTAATTAAGTGATCAGTTTCTTTTGACGCTGACTGTACGAAATAACTACGAATATAAAACGATATAATTATAATTGAGTCCTAAGTAGAACAGAATTTTTCAAACATTATATTTTTCGATTGCATTTACCATCTCAACCCAAAATTGACCAAAAGTTTGAATAATTATTCCTGTCAACATTTTACGTAATGCTGATGGTTGCTGCCTTGGAACATTTAGAACTTTGATTTGAAATAAAGCAGACATTATAGGAAAACAAACATAACAAGACGAAAGCCTATATAAAGAAGTGAACATAACGGAAAAGCAAAACTTATGGTAATGCTAATATTATAGGAATGTAAACATTGTGAATAGACGACTTTCTGAGACTGTACACATTTTAAATAGCAGTCATTTTGAGAAAACTGACAAAATAGAAATGCTAACATTGTGAGAACGCAGACGTTTTGAGAATTGTACATTTTAGGAAAACGCATATTTCAGGCCTGAGCCGCGAAATTTAAAGATAAACTTAAGTCTACTTAATTATAGCTCATAATTAAAAAACTCCTGTAATCTATAACAGCACTTTCAATGAGCCACTTTTTAAAATTTATTTTAAACTTGCAGAAAGTTAAATCTTTTAGTGTGTCGGGTAGTTTATTATAAATCTTTAAACACATCACGTAACTGTTCTAAATAATATGTCCTATGTAATAAAATGTCCTAGTCGCAAAACGCCTTAGACGCAAAATGTCCTAGCCGCAAAATGACACACATGCATATCCGGTTAAATAACACAAACTACAGTCGAACGGGATAAATATGAGGTAGGTTTAGGTTATGCTAGTTTTGCAGAAGGCCCGGAGGGCCAAACCACCCAGAAATAGGAGCTCCGCGAGAGCGGAGCTCCGTCGATTCTGTTAATCTACATTATTGTGTCGTTTAGGACATTATGCGTGTAGGTCATTCTGCGTTTAGGACATTATGCGTTTAGGTCATTCTGCGTTTTAAACATTTTCCAGATTTAGGGCATTACGCGTCAAGAGCTACACAGCACACCGACACAAATAGAAACAGAGACGTAATACGTGTTTTTGTCGTTAAAAAAAAACAGCGTGTCCTCACCGCTCTTGTCGTTCGCCGCGCTCGAGGCCCGGCCGAACGCCAGCGCAACGAAGTCGGGCTGCACCGTCGACGCGTCCAGGAACACCTGGATGCTGTACTCCGACAAGAAGTGGGACCAGTGCCCGAACACGCCGATACCTGGGGACCAGGATGTCAGCAATGGGTACAGGAAGGGACCAACTTTCAAAAGAATCAAAAGGCAGATATACCCACAATAAAGTATGGTTTATCTATATATATAAAAGGCAAACCTGACTCACTGTACTATGTGTTCGGAAAAAGGTCTGACAAACTTCAGGGACTAACTCTGTAGGTCATTCTCATCAACTTTTATTATGGGACCAACATGCAAATCGCGAAAAAAAAAACAGCTGTTCCATACATTTCGGCTCTTTAGCTCTCAAAGTTTGTATGGAACAGCTGTTTTTTTTTTCGCGATTTGGATGTTGGTCCCATAATAAAAGTTAATGAGAATGACCTACAGAGTTAGTCCCTGAAGTTTGTCAGACCTTTTTCCGAACACCCTGTATATCAAAGCACAGCCGAAACTACTGTACCTAGAAACTTGAAATTTGGTACAGGGAGTAGCGGGAAACTAATTCTACGCGTACGAAGTTGCGTGCGTCCTCTAGTATGGCATATAGAGAACATAGATCGGTTACCCTAACTGACTAATTCCGTGAAGCATACTTTCTATTCGCATTTTTCCCTATTTTATTTTTTCTCCAATCACTTTTCTACCCATTGTTTTTTATACCTATTGCATATTTTCCATTTAGGATTTTCCCCACTCGCAAAATTTCCCATTGTAATTAAGTCGAAATAGGTAGATAGGTTTAGGTCATGTAAGTTTTGCAGAAGGCCCGAAGGGCCTTGCACCCAGAAATAGGAGTTTCGCGGCAGCGGAGCTCCGTCGACTCAGTGAAATTGATTTTGAATTGAGAAAGTTGGGAAAATCCAACATGGAAAATATGCAATTGTTAAAAAAAACAATCGGAAGAAATGCAATTGGAGAAAAAATAAAATGGGGAAAAATGCGAATGGAAAGTTTACGCGGAATTAGTCAGTTAGGGTAACCGATCTATGTTCTCCTTTGCACAAAATCGTCACAAAAAATAAAAATGCGTTAGAGTTCATTTCTTTGAATGTAAAATGTGGCCGTACCCAAGGTCACATTGTTCACGTTATATTAAAAAGCCAAATGCAATAACAATGCTTTTATCTAAGTTGACAGACAAAGATATGTCACTCAGGCAAACTTCAATAATTGGATCAATATCCTCACCGACTGGACGAGGGAAGTCCGCGGGTATGCTAACAAAATCTGGGCCGCATGTCACCGAGCTGAAGTTATTGCGGTCTATCTCGTAGCTCGGCCTGCAACACAAACAATTAAGGAGTTATTTAAAAAAAAAACAGGGGACAATCTTATAGAAATTCCTTCTAGGGTTGTACATGGAGTTCATAAATGTGTACACTTTAGTACCTTGTCAATTTAATTGCTGTGACAATTCATGTATGGCAGTTTAAGCAGACATTAAATAGGCAAGGTACCAAAGTGTATATATATTTATGAACTCGGCTGTACTATGAGTACTAGACAATGATATAATAAATATTATATAAAACATCCAAGACTCAGAAACAACTCGCACTCGTCACACAAGTATTTGCCCTTATTGGGATTTGAACCCGGGAAAAATAAATAAATAATAGTCTGGGAGCACAAGTACTTATTCCTGAGTTTTGTATGTATTTACATATGTTTTTTTTTAGTAAGTTTATCATTGTCTAGTACATATAGTTCAAGCCTAGAGCATAGTTTGGCACTAGGTGAAAGTGTGAGATTGTACCCTGGTATTTATTATTTAGTTCATTAAGTATTTGTTTCTCTAAGTATATAATTATGTACCGTATCTGTATAGCTTAGTGAGACTAGGTCGATTTCTACGGACCTGGTTCCTGATACTTCTGGTATGGGTCCAAACTGGTCAGATATCGTTTTCATATAAATACTAGGCAACAATACAAAAACAGTACAAATCTACTAGCTCACAAAAGTCGCGTATTTTCTAGTTTAAACGATAAATAAAGTCACCAACCTGATTGTGTCAGCAACGTAGAGGTCTGCGTCGCCCGATAACGATGTTAATTCTACCAAAAGAGGTCCAATATGTCCCAATTGCCAATACGAAAAGTTCCCAGCCCCTACCGCACCAACTACAGTGTCTAAAAGCACTTTATCCGGCTCAATAAGCACATAATCCGATAAAATCGATGATATTGTAGAAATACATATAATTCCTAATAATACTAGTATGAATTCGCGTCGCATTTCTTTGAGATAATAACAAAAATTTAGAAAAATATTTTCGTTTCGGTGCTGCTGCTAGCTAGATAGACTTTGACAGTCAAAATCAGTTGACGCTAATATGTTTGAGTAAGACTATAAAGAAAAGTGTATCATATGCAGTGGACAAACAGTCGACTATTGAATGATGAGGCTGAAATAATAGCAATTATTAGCGATGTTAGCATCTGCAGAACAAATTGTTTTTTTTTGACATATGACATACGTTCAGAAACAATATGGTTTAGGCGTTCAGAAATTTGGCAGTTTTTAGAGGTTTTCCGTTGTATTCTTCAGAAAGGTGGCAATAATATTTGCAATTAACCTCATGAGGCTCTACTTTGAAATCAGTAATTCGAACTTCGGATCGCCCCGTCACTTTCTTGCAAATTAGTGACGCGTCGAGAGCAAAAGAGATAGCAATAGACGAAGTTCGAATTACGGATTTCAAAGTCTAAGATCCGAAGAGGAGACGACCTTCACCGGGCTGCTTATTCGATCAAAAGTATTTTACTATTATCAAATTTAATGTTAAGTAATATGTAGCGAAAGGGTTGACTGAAAAAATTCAGTCCAGTGGATATATAACTAAAAATTAAAAATTGAACTTTTTTGAAAATTGCACCGGCTTGCTTATTAGACAAATTACATACCAATCGAAAATATGAAGCCTATAGAATATGCAAACGTTAGGTTGACTACTTTTTTCCCGTCATAACATAACTATTGGGTAGGCAGGTATAAACAGGAAGTCGGTAGTAATAATTTGCACCGGTCTGCTTATTGAATAAAACTTTGCGAACACGGTGATATAGGGTTGCCTACGAAAAATAAGTCCCGATTTCGGGTTGCCGACTTTAAAAAAACCGGTCAAGTGCGAGTCGGACTCGCGCACCGAGGGTTCCAGACCATTAAATATTTATTTTATTTTAATTTAATTATTTATTTTTAAAGTGAACCTATAACTAAATATTCTGTAAATATACAAAGCGTCTACCTGTTGCCGTTATTAATACCGAGCAAAAAACGGCAAAGAAATCAAGTTTGTTGTACGGGAGCCCCCCTTTAAATATTTATTTTATTCTGTTTTTAGTATTTGTTGTTATAGCGGCATCAAAAATACATCATCTGTGAAAATTTCAATCGTCTAACTATCACGGTTCATGAGATACAGCCAGTTGACAGACAGACGAACAGTGGAGTCTTAGTAATAGGGTCCCGTTTTTACCCTTTGGGTACGGAAACTAGGTATTTACGTTTCCGTTTTTGTTGGAAAGTAAAACATACACCTAGTTTTTCTAATATCTACATCATATTCAAAAACGTTATCTTTGAATATGATGTAGATATTATCATAAAACAGCTTTTTCAGCTTAACAACAGAAAAACCGTTAATTTATACAAGTATATGTTTAATTTTACCAAACAAAGCAACAAACAATTGTAACGATCAATGTATTTGCATTTAGAATACAAAAAAATACGTAACACATGTTTTTCTTTGTTCTATCCAAGATGGCGTCACTTGTTTTTCTTGGTCGTCATATGTAATGCGATAGATAGATAAATACTGATAAGTTTACACATTTTGATAGCGTTGTATTATCATTTCGTTGTGAATCAATTTTATGATAAGAGATAAAGTTTCCTGTTATTGTGAAGTACTCCGGGCAACGAATGATTGTAAGTAGATGGAAAAGTCGAAAGCAGAAAGTTTGACTTTGGAACTTTGTTTTGAATAGTTAGGACACAAATTCCCACCCCTCGGTGGTAAGCCCAAGGACAGAGAAAATCCCGTGTTTTTTAGGGTTCCGCACCAAAATGGTAAAAAAGGAACCGTTATGGTGAGACCTCGTTTGTCTGTCTGTCTGTCTGTTACAGTAGGGGCACGTTTTATAAAGCTACAAGTTACAATTTTACAGGTCTAAACTGGCAACACTACTCAAATGGTCGTCATTGGTCGATGTTGTGTCAAATGGAAACTTGTAACCTGTAAATTGTAATGTAGCTTTATAAAACAGGCCCCTGAGGCTCTACTTTGTAATCCGTAATTCGAACTTCGTCTATTGCTATCCCTTTTGCTCTCGACGCGTCACTAATTCGCAAGAAAGTGATGGGGCGATCCGAAGTTCGAATTACTGATTTCAAAGTAGAGCCCCTGATATCACCAGTGGCCCGTTTCACGAAGCTACAAGTTACAAATTACAAGCGGAACTCCCTTTCTAGCAAAAGGAGTTAGAAAGAGACTTCCGCTTGTAATTTGTAACTTGTTGCTTCGTGAAACGGGCCACAGATATTTTTCTTTGGATGGGGCAGCGTAGTTTTCTATGAACTTCCTTTAAATTTACCTATAAACGAAAATATACTTGGGCGGGTAATGCTATCAACTGGAAATTTGGCATAGTTGTACAACTTGCCCGCCCGCATCTGTTTTTAGTAATTAATTACATTTTATGGGAATGCACACAAGGAAAATAAAGTTTATAACAAAATGAGTATTTTCTTTTTCGGTTACCAAGAATATAAGATAATATTATTTTCGTTTTCGAGATATAAGCCAAATAAACCGGACAAGGCGAGTCGGACTCGCCCACCGAGGGTTCCGTTCCGCACATGACACGGTTAACTCAATTCAAAATTTGTACCGCCGCCATTCCTTGCATGAAGACGCTGATTTTTTTGTGATTTAATTAAAAATGTTGGGTTTTCAGATTTTTCCCTATATTTGTAGTATGAGACGGTATTACTTGCCAAATTTCATAGCTCTAGGTCAACGGAAAATACCCTATAAATTTTGATTCCCTTGAGAGTGTCGAAATATACGTTTTTAGCGGCATAAACGGCCGTATCTCTTTTTTACGTTAACTTAGGAGTAAGATTTTTTTCACAGCTTCAAGAGACTGTAGACTTGAATACTTATATCCTTTAACCTCGTGGATCCCGATACCTATATTAGTAAGGTTGTAAAAGTAACCTAGTCAAATAAACTGTGGGGTTTCTTTTGTCTTCGGTAATTTGTACTTTATAAAGTACGTGGGGATCCACGAGGTTAAATTTCAACTCGATACCTACACGCGTTACCGAGATAAAGGGTCTTGACAGACAGACAGACGGACAGACGGACAACAAAGTGATCCTATAAGGATTCCGTTTTTTCCTTTTGAGGTATAGAACCCTAAAAACTAAATATGGGACATTCTTTGTGCCTCCCCTTCCCCCAGAGTTTACCACTGATGGGAGGGGACTTTTGGTATGTCACTGTAGGTGTGTAAAAATACAGACAAGTTGAGAACCTTCTCCTTTTTTAAAGTCGGTTAAAAATGTATCCTCATGTCATGTAGCGTAAACACATCGGATTCAGTTTAATTTAAGAATAGAGGATCTCTACTTGTTAGAAAACACAAAGAAAGTACAAAAATTCTTATTCAAATCAAAATAGGAACGTTTACACAAATTTAAACAAACCTAGCGGCAAAAAAAGGTACTAAATTAAAATTAGACCAAATCCCTTGTCTGCCTGTGACGACAGCGCCTTTACCAACCGCAAATCTAACTTTGTTCTTACACAATATGGCTTCCCACGCAAAATATCCTGTGCCTAACCTTCAAAAAAATCCCTCTGATCTCTCTTTCGCTCGCTATTATAATTATCACCAAGCGAGAAAAAGACAGGCTATACAAAAGCAAAAAAAGGGAATGGAACGCGTCAGCTGTTCCCGTGCGGGTGTTTTAATCAACCCACTTTTAAAAACAGGTTCTTTATAGGATACAGATGTGTTACAAATGAGTTTTGTTTTTAAACTTTAATTTCTCTCGTAACTAGGTTATTTCGAGTGCACATTTCTTTGCCCGTTTGTCGGTCAGATAGATTTTTACCTAATCCTATCCATAGCCATACTAAACGTGAATATGTATGTTTGTTTCTTTATGGCACTCTAGAAACTAAACGTGTGGACCGATTTTGATGATTCGTATGTCAATCGATTTGTCTTAATCTTGTGAGTGTCACTAAATATAATTATGACAGTATTCAAAATTCCATATTGCGGCAACCAGACACCATATTGTAAAAGAGAAAAATAATAAAGTTTAAAGTCGGTGAACAATCACAAGTGGGGTACCTATCATTGAATAGGGATTTAAAAATCACTTTAGGTTTCTTTTGTAATTTTTCATTTTGTTTGTTAGACTTCTTTTTACATAAGAAAACTAGATTTTTTTTAACTGGGATGTTTCGTAGTTAAACTTAATGAAAATCTGTTAAACCAATTTAAGACATATTGGCTCTGATAGTAGAGGGGTCGCCATTATGAAGGAAGTTTTTATTTATTTAATACTAGTTAACGAATACTGTCCTTTATTCCCTACGCTTCGTACTTCGATTCAATTGAGTTCTCATTTTGAATAACAACAAAATGGCTGCCCGCATGACGCGTCAAATAGGGGCCACGGCTGACGTACGCCACTTTCTAACCCTTCGTTTAAAATTATTATTATTTGACGGCTAAATAGTATTAGGGTGTCGGGGCAGCGGCAGAAAATAGAAATAACAATGAGATGGATAAAAAACCTCAATATAATGGTGCCGTGCGCGAGTGCGCCTCGCACTTGACCGGTTTTTTGTTTTTTTTTTGTTGCAAATTTTTCGAGCTGATAGAAAATAAGTTTGAATTCATTTTATTTTTCTCAAGCGTGTTTTAGATTACGTTTTCATTTTCATGTGTTATTTGGTGCTTACTGATAATTTACTAAAGTTAAAGGCGAATTGAGAAACAAACCGTTGATTTCTTGATGTCGCATTTATTTAACTGCGTCGTAATACCCAACTAACTATCGAATAATATCGAATAATCATTAGACGTGACGCGAGTCACGCGCGCGATCTTATTGACTAAAACATTTAATTACTATGTTGTAAATAATTACATTAGAGCTGGCTTTCATCTCATAGTTCGTCGATGATTATAGCAAGTTTGTACCAGGAGACCAGTGGCTTGTTTTATAAAGCTACGAATTACAATTTACAAATATGTAAATTCCTTTTTACTGATTAAAAAAATATTTACAAGTTACAAGTTTCCATTTGACACAACCTCGACCAATGACGACCGATTTGAGCAGTGTTGCCAGTTTAGACCTGTAAAATTGTAACTTGTAGCTTTATAAAACGTGCCCCAGTGGCCTGTTTTATAAAGCCACAAATTACAATTTACAGGTTACAAGTTTCCATTTGACACAACCTCGGCCAATGACGACCAGCCATTTGAGCAGTGTTGCCAGTTTAGACCTGTAAAATTGTAACTTGTAGCTTTATAAAACGTGCCCCAGGGGGTTTATCTATAAAATACCGTATAATTAGAAACATAACAGTGTGTAAGATATTTTTGATCGTAATGTTGAATAATAATATTAAAGTAGGTAGGTACAGCCACCAGCAATAATATATATATTATTGCTGGTGGCTGTACCTACCTACTTACCCACAATCGTATTAATTGTTAGCAATTTCCAAATCATTATTGTTGAATTTAAAATCATAAAGGTAATCAATCGTAGTCTACTCGAATGTTAGCATTGTAGTAGGTTAGGTTGTTAGGAAGTAGGGAGGTAGGTAGGTAGGTTAGATTACATACACATGCGTAGAAAAGAAGTTAAATTTACATAATATTTGGGTCGTATTATTACGCAAATGATGTAGGCATTGGTGTCAAAATAACAATGACTTATAGTAATTTAATATCAAACTCAACGCGATAGGTATATAGAAGTAAACAAACAACGGGTTAGGTACCACCGTAAACTGATAACTTGTTCCAAAACAATCCTCCATATTGATAACCTTATCAAATCTAGAATTGTCTCGAACCTACCCACTTCCTTTGTTTTGATGACTCTCATATTTGGTAGAGCTATACTGTATCAAGTCGAGCGCTTGTTTTGTTGAATATAGTTTTTTTTTCGGTCGTTGCTAACTGGTCACAGCTCACTGAATCCAGTATGGATGATGCATACAAAGAGTTCTTATTATGAAATCTAATAAAATCCGTCATACTTGTTTAACTTGCATTAAAATACTCAAGCAAAGTAGGAAATCGAAATATGTTTCTTTGTTTGCACGAAATATGGAACAATATGAGCATATTTTTCAATTGATTTGTTCCCTGTTTCAATTCTGTTTTACCTTTCTTGTGACAGTTAGAGCTGGCCGAATGGAGTCACGGGGGCTCAATGTAAAGCGCTCAACGCATGAGACCAGTGACTGATCAGTGGTTAGGAAAATTAATAATTTATTTTCAATGGTTAACAGAAGTTCAAAATATTTTTTTCATTGAATAACGTTAGTAATCAATCAGTTTAGTTAAAAAATAAATGTTCGACCAATACAGGACTAAAATGACGCAGGTAGGTAACAAAAATTACACTTCGCAGTAAAAACCTAGTTTTGTTCCTAATTCCAAATTCAAATAGGTATATAGTTTGTAGTATGTACATAGCACAGAGTTCATAAAATTACATATAACAAAGAAACACATTAAACGACTTTGACATATCATTTAATAGAATATTTGTTTGTAAAGCAGGAAACGAGAAATTAAGCGCAAAGTTAATTAAAGCTTCCTGCTTCAGTTTAGTTTTAAATTTTAAATAACTCTGTGTGAATTATATAGGTATCTTTATTTGAATATTACGTTTTAAATTGCCAAAAACCTTAATTTTGTGGTAAATAAGGCTTTTTGTGAGATCCACACGACCATTATAACCTAGCGGTACCGTTTGGCACCCTATGCCGTAGTTAGAATGTGTATTTTATTGATCTATACATTAAAAGTCAAAATAAATTTAAATAATTAAAAATCCAGCTTATAATACGTTAACTACAACATTCCAAAACCCCAAAGTTCTAGGAATAAATTATCTCTTTCAAAATAACTTAAGTAAATGTTGCTTATTACTGGTAAATAAAGATTTACGAATTAGAATGTAACTTCATAGTAATTATCGAACTTTTAACTCTTACTATACATTAAAATTCACACGCTGGTTATCAACATTTAAGACCAAGCGTTATGTTACTGCGTGGTTAATTCTTGTTACCTGCAAGATCAGGTAAAGGATTATACTATTATTTTAATTTATACTATTTCAGGTAAATGATGATTCACCAGGTAGGGAAATAGACACGAAAGTTAATCATAATTAATCACGAGAAAGACTAATCACAATTCCATAAAAAAATATGTTTGAATTACATATAAATGACTACACATTAGCCGATTATCCTGATCGTCATAATCTCTGAATATAATTTAAAATATCGATTGTAAACAATTACCTATTTAACGAGTGATTGGGTAATTAGCATGCTTGTTTCCTTACGTATTTGCGTAGTTCATCGTCGACAGGTTAATAATTTGTGAAATTAATGGTGTGTGATTAAAACCGATGATCTGTCTGTGGTAGTTAGTCAATTAACAGTTCACGTAAACTAGCTCCATGGTATTTTTAATTTGAAAAAATATGTAAAATTGTACGTCGCGTAGCAGAGATTTACTCGATGTTATGTATTTCATTAATACACATTTCAGGGTTTTCATTAAATATTGATGTCAAACATATGTTATTGAATGCTATGAATCGAACCAGATTAAAGTACTTCGATTTTTTTATCTGTAAGAAGTCTTAATATAACATAAAGATATTTGACGTTTGTTTTTTTCGTGTACTTTTGTTACTCACTACGGTGAAGCTGGAAGGAGGGTTATGATTATGATATATCGCTATGAATATAAAAGGAGAGAGCTAAAATAATTCTGACTGTTCCATTATCGGACGTTTAAAATATAACGCCACTATTGAGATTATTTTATTAGTATCAAGCAAGAGTTTTCGCATTCTTTAAAGTAACTTTAAGTCTACTAGGTACCTTTTTGTCTCCACCATTGTTATACTTATATCGTAAACAATACACTTATATTTTTTTTATCAATTGTAACTGCACGTGTTGGTGTGCAAATAGTTTAACATTATTTTGAGGCAATATAAACACAGGCGTAAAGCTGTAATAAACTCTACTCACCGAATTGGACACCGGTTAATGCATAACTTAAATAATAATTGAGCTAGAAATTATTAAATTTGGCACCGTTGTTTGTTTTGTGAGTATAAGAAGAATACCTAAAAGTGCAAAATATCCAAAATAACGTTATTATAACTTTTTTACCTTTAAGAAATAAAGTCTTGTGGGTTATTTTAATGTCTTTTGTACAAAAAAATAATCTTAATTAATATCAAGATATTTACCTTAAAATTTATGTTAATACAATAAGAAAAATAATACCACGCAATATTTAACTGACCAGTCATTATTCACAGGCCCATGTCTAGCGTGCTTTACATCCCCACTGCGCAGCTTGCTCGCGCAGCCGCCATTATGGTATAAATACTGAGAGCGCCGCGGCTGTGACGTAGTCGAAATCGAGAGGTGAAGGTGTAAATAATGGAGAGGTGGCGTCCATGTTTAGTTGTAAAAGTAAGAATCGATTATCACCGGAGCTAGCAGCGAGACCGCCGACGCGCCCGTGAAAGTGTAGTACAGTGTTTCGACGTGTCATCCGCGTAGATCGACAGCGGTCCGAAGCCGAGATACGGAGTCGAACATCCATCGTTCGGCGTGAAGGCGAACGCGACCATTTTGTTAACAACGCTCTGCTCCGATACGCCGCGAGCTACCGCTAAAGTGATAAGTGAACTGTCCGTTAGTTAATCCGTGAGCTAAGAGTCAACTGAAGGAGACCCCGTGGGCCGGAATGAATAGCCAGGCTCAGCCGCGAGGCCGGAGGCGCGCCAGCCGCACGCCACTACCAGTCGGCGGGATAGCCATGGCGGCGCGCCGCGAGCGCCGCGACGGGCGCGAGGAGCGCTACGCAGGCAGTAAGTGGGGCTCCGCGCCCGCCGCTGCAGCGCTGCCGCCGCCGCCGACCCACTGGCGTCGCGCCGGCGAGCGCTGCCGCCCGGAGCCAGACCGTGCGCTCCCGCTCAAGCTACTCCTCAACGTGGCGTAGGCCTACGGACTCTATCGCTAGTGTAAGCGGCGGCGGCTCGGCTCCAGGGCCGCGCCGCCGCTCTTCGTGCTAAGTTTTTTATTTCGTAATCGACGTGACCGCCGGCGCACGGGGCCGAGGCGCGCTCGCACCGTGGCCCCGGCGTCAACTAAATTCCGGCGTTAGGTATTATTTTGTGAAAAATTTTAGTAGTTAAGTGCAGCACGCCGCGCGCCTGCGCCTCTCGCGCTGCCTCCGTCGACATCCTCTACATAAAATAAAGAGAAAAACACAAAAAAATGAGGGCGCGACGGAGGCTGCTTGGGGGGCGCCGGCGCGGAGGGCGCCTCGCGCCTGCGGCCGGGCGCCGCCGCCGCCGCGAGGCCGGGAGGGCCCGCGCTGGTCCTCGACCGCGCCGGCCGCCGGGCCTCGCGGACGGCCGTGGCCGTCGCCCTTTTAGACTGACGTAGCCCCGGTGCCGCGCGGATGCACTGAACGTTGCATTTCTTTTATAAATGAGGCGTTATTTTTATATTTTGTACGAGTGTCAGGCGCGAGGCGTGCCGGGGCGCGCCCTATCGTTTATTTATCTCAAGACCAAGGTATTTTATTTGTAAACGCCGGAGCCGCTCGCGGGCGCTCTCGCTAGCGCACCCGACACCTGCGCGCTCCCCGCACCAACAGAGCTTTAAAAAAATGAACCTGAGCGGCTCGGCGTACATAATTCTAGTTGTAGATTTTAAAATTGAACGATGCCCTTATGCCTGTTATCAATTGGAGATATATTATATGTTTGTACAGAGAGTAGAGTTAATGATCTCAGCTGCGGTCTGCGGCCGTAAGGAGCTTCTGTGATGTACAAAAAACGAGTATATTTGGAGTTTTACAAGTTTTTTATAATTAGTTGTAAAGTATTTGTATAAGTGAAGATGGTTGTGCGACGCGAGTCGCCCGGAAGCCAGCCCGCAGCATTCCCTGTCCCACCCTTCCTATCCTTTGTCCCGTCCTGTCCCAGGGTTCTTCGGAACCCGCCAAATGTTTCTGAGTTTCTCTCAGACGTCTAATTATCAATCAATCAATCAATCACGCTTGCAAAAGCAAATAAAATTTTTTTTAGCTCAAGAATGAAGATTGAATCTAAAGAACATGCCGCTTGGACTCAACGCCTTTGAAACATACTTGTTTTAAGCTCTAATTTGTGAACACTAATGACTGGAGACTGAAGAACACTTCAAGGGAAGGAAGGTTTTGTTGAAGAGAACAAATGCCTCGGTGAGTGACCAATGATTTAGTAGGAAACTTGCTTTTCCAGTGACTCTGTCCCATAACGGATAACCATCTGTTCCGTTGGAAACTGTACTATTACTTGCGATAAAAAATGTACCTTATAGCAGTTTCCAGGCTATTGTCTCGGTGTTGAATCATGAAGACTGAACTTGTAAGGATATTATATCCCTTTTGCCACTTTTATTGCATATTCTAGTCCACTTTACTTCTAATTACATAAAAAGGGGTGTTAAAGGTTTGAATCGCAGCACTGGAACAAGATGTGGTTTGTTTGGTAGCTAATTTAAAGAGTAATCAGCTAAAAGATGAGGGGTTGAATTATTCTAAAATTTGTTAATATTCAAATTAAAGAAAATGTATATTTTTAAATAGTTTAATGCAAGTAATAGTGATATTTTACTTTACACACTCGTTTAATCAAACCAGTTTACCATTATTTCTCCATACTACATTATTTTTACTGTACTTCAAGAGGATTTAGTATTGATAGTAGCTTAATCATAACTCTGCACAAAAATATTTCAATTACTTATACGCTAGCGCTAGACGAACCTTTTGGACAAGCCGGTTTTGATCCAAAGAAGTAGGTTTAGGTTATGAGTGTTTCAGCATGCTTAAGCATCTAGAAACAGGAGCATGTACCTCTGTTGATCCCTAAGTAGAATATTTGTTGACCAATAAGTGGTTTGAAATATCAGTAAGGAGAAGTCTGCCAATTTTATCTATAAACTTAACAAATTCTATCCAATTTTTTTTTTTCTAAATATCTGCTTTATTTATTAATGAAGTGAAGTCTAATAAAAAGAAGTCGTCTGTGTGTCTATATGTGGCACTGTAGCTCTTGAACGGGTGAACCGATTTGGATTCGTTGTTTTTTATTTGAAAGCAGGTTTTCTAGCGTTGGTTCTTAGCTAGGTTTCATCGAAATCGGTCGGGCCGTTTAAGAGATATCAGCTCTGAAAAAAGGTGTCACCGTTGTATTGTTGGTTTTCATCTATAGTCTGTGCCAATTGAAATTGGCAAAGATGTAAACACCAAACGAACCAATTTACCATTATTACTCGATAATCACATGCTTTTAATGATCAAGTGATGTCTTAGCAATGATTTATACACTTGATTGTTACTTTCACATTAAGTTAAAGATTAAATAACGATTAATTATACGTTATTTTAAATAAAAACACGCTTCATGAATATTTGAGGTTATGTGTCAAACAGTACTAATTTGTTTACATCTTTGGCAATTTCAATTGACACAGACTATATATAAGAAGTTAATCCTGACACATTGCGCAACCATGAAGTTTCTGAACTGAATTAATTAATTTGAAATATGACTATGCTGAAGGTGAAAATCAAGTTAAATAATCTAATTATACGTTTGCGAATTACTGTTTGTTTGTTGACTGAGGGAATAGAGGCTTGGTATTGTTAGGCGATGGGCTTACAACCTTTCACTAATACACATTAAACCTCTTAGCCTGTTTGTGCAAAATATGTTTACAAAATTAACAACCAGTTTTTAGAGTTGTTGCTAATTCTGTAATGTTTCTGTAGTTCTGCCTACCCCACTCTGGGAATAAAGGCGTCAAGGTATGTATGTATGTATGTAAATAAAAACACGCTTGATGAATATTTGAGGTTATGTGTCTAGCACGTTTACATCTTTCAATTCGTTTCAATTTTATTTTCGTTTTTTCACAGACTATATCAAATAGTTATTAACTGCTGTGGTGGATAACTTTGTTAGTTACAAAAGCCTTTGACTTTACTTTGAGTTAGCCTTTGAGTGAATTAGTAATTGCTTCACAAATAACATGGAGTCACTCCATAGTGGGTGGGGTGGAGCTATTTGTTATTCCAAGCTTTTATTTCACTTGCTTGGATCTTAGGTCTGTCACTTCGGAACTAGCTTTGTTCATGTCTCATTCTTGTTCAAATATTTCAAATCAATTATGTTATGAACAACTTTCAATTTGGGATAGTTGGGATACAAAGGTAAACCCGAGGGCAATACAATCTTACAATGGTATTGTAATATAGTCAATATAGGATTGTTTTATAAAGGAATTTTTTGATATGATTTCCAAAAGCAAAATGTCTTTAATCTTTATTAGTTTAGGCTAATTAATCCAGTAAATCTGTATCAGGGACCGGAACCGCTTACTCTTTAAAGGGTTTTCGTTAGGGTATATAATTGACTGGTTTTTACAAACTCTAACGATGCGGTAAGCATATCTTCGACTTACCCCAATGAAAAGCTATCCCATACGATACAATTAATTCGACTAAGCGCTTAACAATTCCTTAAAACCCTCGTTAGGCTTTCCCTATGAAGTGTTTATTGAACCGCTTCAAGCTACTTTAATCTCTACGCGCAGTCCATACAAAATATTTTTGCATAGGTTTGAAACCAACCAATCACAAGAATCTGCGAAACAGAGTCAACGGAGAGGGAGAATGGATAGGGTAACACTAACGTAATGCTAAGTGCTTAATCAAATCAAATCAAATCAAATCAAAAATGTTTATTGCGATCATGTTGTAATGAACATTTTTGATTTGATTTAAATCGAAACCCTTACGAAACTGATAACCTAAATGGTTGTAGTTAACTAGTTCGAAGCAGTTTCCAAATCATTAGGGTAAGCCTATCGATAGGGAGAGCATATGATGTAGTACTCGATCGATAGACTTAACCAAATAAAGGGGTTTTCCGGTCGCTGATCTGTATCAATAAAGGGACCTTACTAAAGGTCGGGTATTCGTCGTTTTTGGATATATTCCACAGGTAAATTTGATCCTCGGCTACCGCGGGCTCTGCCGCAAGCATAAAAAAACGAAAAATTTGATGGTTTTAAAATAAATCCTAAGGTTTGTTAGAGCAATGGTGTATTCTAAAGGTGCTATAGCCTTAGTACCAATTTCACCATACGATGTTAAATTTAATTAATGTTAATCGACTGTTAAAGTCGCCGTCGTCAATAGAATTTGCGAACTATGTACTTAAACAAATTAGTACTGTTTGACACATAACCTCAAATATTCACCAAGCGTGTTTTTGTTAAAAATAACGTATAATGAATAGTTATTTCATCTTAAACTTACTATGAAAATAATGATTTTGCAACGATTTATACACTATATTTTAGTGTATAAATCGTTGCAAAGACTTCACTTGATCTTTAAAAGTACGTGATTATCGAGTAATCATGGTGAATTGGTTCGTTTGGTTTTGTTTACATAGTTCGCAAACTCTATTGACGGTGAATTAGTTCATACATTTTGACAGCTGTTAACTGCTCTATTGTCTGTTCAGCGGTTAACATCGTTTGCTGAAATTGGTACTTAAGCATTCACTCGAGCATTCCCTAGAATGCTCGTCGAAATGAGCGTGTCGATTGGTTGTTCATTTCAAACATCAATTTTGAAATTCTGCTTTGAACTACGTTGCTTTACGTTGCTATGCAAAATGTCAAACGAAAGTGGGGTTATTTTATTAGTTTTAAAATCAAATAGTTTATTACAAAAACCTCATTACTTATTTAGTAGAATTAATTGTAGAATCGAAACAACTTGCGATATTTCCTTCCTCACCACTTCATCAGCATGACGCATTAAAAAAACTAATCCACTTTTTGCTCGCCGTGAGTCAACTTGAATATTCCGGAACTGAAGTTAACGGTGTAAGAAGTTTCTAGGTTATGTGTCAAATTAACACGTGGAAAAGTGGAGTTGGGTATATTAATAAAATAACCAAATAATAGAGAAGATTGAAGCTCAATTGGAAACAGGACTTTTTTAAAAAGGTGTCGTAATAAATATCATCCTTATAGAGGTTTGTGTCAAGAGTTTTTTTTCTTTTTCATTTTGATTGTTAATAGTGTAATTACTTATTAACCTACCGAGAAATAACATTGAATAATGGTCGGAATGACGTCATTGTAACCGCGTTTTGTTATTAGGGTTCCGTACCCATAGGGTAAAAACGGGACCCTATTACTAAGACTCCACTGTCCGACTCTCTGTATTATGTCACCAGGCTGTATCTCATGAACCGTGATAGCTAGACAGTTGAAATTTTCACAGATGATGTATTTCTGTTGCCGCTATAAGAACAAATACTAAAAACAGAATAAAATAAATATTTAAGTGCTCCCATACAAAAAACGTGAATTTTCTTGCCGATTTTTGCTCGATATTAATAACGGCAACTGGTATAGTGTCTAATGTTGTACAGATTGGTATCGGTTGACCGTTGACCGGTTTTTTTTAAATCGCTGGAACCGTGAACTTAGAATTTCTTATAGTGCCCGGCCGATACTAAGTAAATCCTGACACCTGTCATTACAGTACAAATTATAAACTCAAACCCAAGAATAGGTTATAAATCGTACTGCGGTGACAGCTGTCAGGATTTACTTCTTATCGGCCGGGCACTGTAAATACTTACTTAACATGTAACAAGGCTAGGTTAGGTTAAGTGGTTTATAAAAATCCTAAAAAAAGCAGTTTTTTTTTTAAATACGTTTTGTCTTGCGATAATTATGACTAAAACAAATTATGACCAATAATAATTATGGCAGACGATAAAGACGCAAAAGTTTCAAATATTCAGTTGCTAGTTGATAATATTCCAGAAATTACTGAACATAATAAGCTACTGGAAAACAACTGACCTCTCTTATCTTGCATTCTTATCGGTTGACCTATTTGCCATTTTAACATTCAGTGGAAGGTATATCATATTGTCGAACAGCATAGTATTCGTAGCATTTTAAATCTAATGTGGTTCACTTATAGTATAGAATGCTTCGACTGCTACGTTGTAGTTAGCCTCCTTTCGGTATTAAGGCAGTATATGCTCTTGCGCAAAGGCGATCGTTAAAAAACATACTTGTGCGAGTCGGACGCGCGAACCGAGGGTTCCGTACCGCCCCGCACAGACTCACAGTAAAATAAGTAAGAATACATTTATTGTATAACCATGTAAAGTCGCCGTCAATAGAATTTGCGAACTAGGTATGTAAACAAAACCAAACGAACCAATTCACCATGATTACTCGATAATCACGGACTTTTAAAGATCAAGTGAGGTGTTTGCAACGATTTATACACTAAATCATTGTTTTCATATTAAGTTTAAGATGAAATAACTATTCATTATACGTTATTTTTAATAAAAACACGCTTGGTTAATATTTGAGGTTATGTGTCTAACAGTACTAATTTGTTTACATAGTTAGCAAATTCTATTGACGGCGACTTTAGACAACTATCAGAGGCCCGTTTCACGAAGCAACAAGTTACAAATTACAAGCGGAAGTCTCTTTCTAACTCCTTTTGCTAGAAAGTGAGTTCCGCTTGTAATTTGTAACTTGTAGCTTCGTGAAACGGGCCACAGCTGGCATGTATGCTTCCCTCTCATTAGGTCTAAGTGGCACCTGAATTTAAAACCATCTAATAATTTAATATTTTTGGGAAGATTTATATATTTCGATTTGAATGTTGTCAATACCAAATAAAAAAAAATACGCGAGGCCAACTCGCACTTTACGGGTTTTTTGTATTTGTTGTTTTTCTTTAGGATTTGTACGATAATCAATTAATCATACCAAATTTAACACCTGGTACCTAGTTTATACTGTTTTTATGTTACAACAAAAAAAAGTTTAAATGGAGGTATCTTGTATCGGAAGCTTATTTTTAAACTCTTTTAGGGTTCTGTAACCGAAGGGTCCAAAATGGAACCCTATTGTTGTAACTTACGTGTTCGTCTGTCCGTCCGTCGTATCACACAGGTTTTATAACCAAACGGTTGAAGCTAGTCTTCAAGTTTTCACTTAAAATTTGGTGATAATGTTTATTATTTATTCATCTGTTCGGTACTCGCCCCCTTTCTGCTTTTGCCTACTAAATGTTAGGCCCATACTATTTGTAGAGATTTGCCCCCTTTTTGGAACCCTCTTCTTTTTATTCTTAATTCGCCCCCTGTTTTCATACAAACATATGAAAATTAGGTAGGTTTAGGTTATGTTAGTTTTGCACCAGGCCCGGAGGACCACCCAAAAGTAGGAGCTCCGCGTTAGCGGAGCTCCGTCGACTTTGTACAAAAAGGGGGCGAATTAAGAATAAAAAGAAGAGGGTTCTAAAAAGGGGGCAAATCTCTACAAATAGTATTGGTCTCACACTTAGTAGGCAAAAGCAGAAAGGGAGCAAGTACCGAACAGACCTATTTATTACGTATACAACAACGAGTACTAAAAAAATAAATAGTTTTTTTTCTTTAAAATTATTCATGCGTATACCTATCACAGAAGGGATGCGTATATTTGGTACGGAACCCTAAATTTGCGGTTTTTTTTGTCATATTCCAAATTCTCTGCGACCATTGGAATATAAAAAAACACAAAATATAATTTTTAAACTATTTATGTACTTATCACTTAAATAAATCACAATACAATATATCCACTTAAGCAGATAAAAATACTGTAGAATTTTAAATCAAACCACATTTTTCTTCTTCATAATTACATACATACAACAACATACAAAATAGAAAAAGTTATCTTGCACAATGGTCCTCCAACATACTAGGTTTTTTTAAGCAAATAACTACAAACTTATTTCTTAAAATTTCTTAATAATTAACAATAGTCTTAACTTTTGATACGGCAAAGTGGCATTTACAATGTGCCTATATTAAAAAAAACAGACTACATTTTCGTGGCACTTTTTAGCTGTCATACCTTAGTTGACTTCTCATTTGTCGACTTCGTACATCGAATATACCTACCTATATCTACTACCTTACTTGTACAAAATGAATTGTTTAATTTGAGATTTATTTATCATTTTCACTATTTTCAGTGGAAAATAAAAACATTTCAGTCACGTCTTAATTAACTAAATTTGTTAGTGCCTAGGTACGATAAAAGTAAAGAAAACAAGAATAGTAAAAAAACTTAAAACCAAGCCTTTATTCTACGGAGAATGCGATGCTTATAATGATTTGAGGCTAGAAAAAAATACCATACATACATAAATACATGTTCAAAAATCGTAGAAATCGGACTTATTTAGGGGTGAGAAAAAAGAGTAAAATTTGGATGGTTTTTTTTTTGACAGCAACGCGATTTAAGCGTCGCTTCACAATTCTCTTAAAACGAAGTGGAATGAAGTCACTGAAGATTTTTTGAAAAGATTAGAAGCGTTTAGAAGTTTACTCTCCATTTTCTATTTTACTTGTCCCAGGCACAGCTCCTTCCGTCGGAACACCCGCAATCCCTCCCGTCATCTCCGACTTCTTCAACTCCAGCTGCTTCTTCATAATCAAGCTTATGATCTCCATCTGTAGCTCCATGCAGGCATCCTTAGGCACCTTCTTCAACAAACAAGTGATATATTTCCCAAATTGTTCTATTTCTTCTTCATTTGAATCTTCTGTTTTATCATGCTTTATTTTTATTAGTTCCTCGTCTGACGATGAGCTTGCGGCTCGCTTCTTCGGTCTCTTAACTCGCTCGCTGCGCTCGGTTGACTGTTTTTTTGATTTCTTGACTTCATCCTCGAGGTACACAATTTCTGTGTACATGTCTTCTTGTGATTCCTCTGTTTCAGCGTCCGAACCCTGTTAGAAAAACATAACATAACATTAAATTACGCCTGTTTCCAAGAGGGGTAGGCAGAGACTTCTTTCCACCTGCTACGGTCCTGACAAATCTCTTTAGAACATTTTAAAATATTAAGGAAACAGAATTCTACTTCCTCTAACCTACTTCTTATAAGATACTAAAGAATTTTTTTATGAACTTGTCAGTGTTCCGATAAAATTGAAATCTTACTTTAATCTAGCGACGACGCGCTAGCCTAGTTGGTTGGTAGTGACCCTGCCTACGAAACTAGCGGTCCTGGGTTCAAATCCCGGTAAGGGCAGATATTTGTGTGATGAGCACGAGTACCTATCTGTTTCTGAGTCATGGATGTTTTTTATGTATTTAAGTATTTATTTCTCTATATAAGTACCTATTTATATCGTTGTCCAGTACCGTAGATTTTAGTCATAAGGGATCCAGTGTTTTGAGAAAAAAAACAGGTATTTTTGATATTTTCATAAAAAGTGTAGGTACAGTCAAGGTCACCAATATGTATACACCCACACCACAAAGTCACAAAAATATGTACACAGACCTTATTACTATGGCAATAAGGTCTATGTGTACATATTTTTGCAACTTTGTGCGGATATTTTGACTGTACCTACGTTAGGCACTTACATCGGTAACTTTAGTCATGTCAATAACGAAAATTAACAGAACTTCAGTAGCAAGTGCGACCATATTACTAACGGGTGAGGATTGAATCTGCTTCGTTTATTGAATTTGAGATACCACCTTTTGGCGTATCAGGGCTCTGTATAAATTTGTGACTTATTTTCGCTACTCACAAAAAAAAAGATAAAAAAGACAAAAAAAAAAGATAAAAAAAGGTAAAAAAGACACATGACCTAAAGTTACCGTTTCTTAATTTTACATACCTAGTATGTATTATAAAATTAATTCGGAAATAAACCACTTGTATAGGTACAGGGTGTTCGGCAGAAGGTTGGACAAACTTCAGGGACTAACTCTGTAGGTCATACTCATCAACTTTTATTATAGAACCAACATGAAAATCGCGAGAAAAAAACAGCTGTTCCATACAAACTTTGAGAGCTAAACAGCCGAAATGTATGGAACTGCTGTTTTTTTTTTCGCGATTTGAATTTTGGTCCCATAATAAAAGTTGATGAGTATGACTACAGAGTTAGTCCCTGAAGTTTGTCCAACCTTCTGCCTAACACCCTGTATATTTATCAATATCTAGTAGTATATATCATTTTTATTTTATTTTATTTTATTTAGTACTCGTAGCGTAATACGAAATGGAAGACGGAATATCGTGGATGAAGGGGTTTAAAGTCGCCGTCAATAGAATTTGCGAACTATGTGAACAAAACCACACGAACCAATTCACCATGATTACTCGATAATCACGTAGGTACTTTTAAACGATTTATACACTAAATCATTATTTTCATATTAAGTTCAAGATTAATTATTAATAAAAACACGCTTGGTGAATATTTGAGGTTATGTGTCAAACACTACTAATTTGTTTACATAGTTAGCAAATTATATTGACGGCGACTTTAGGGTCATATTTTGTCGAGAAATGCGATTTAAAAAACCCATGCATATTCCCTACTAGAGGACGCCCGCGACTTCGTACGCGTAGAATTAGTTTCCCGCTACTCCCCCCATTTTTTCCCGTTGGGGGTCGATTTTCGGAAAATCCTTTCTTAGTGCTCACTTACATCATGAAAGGAACCCCTGTACCAAATTTCAAGTTTCTAGGTACAGTAGTTTCGGCTGTGCGTTGATATGTCAGTCAGTCAGTTTAGCCTTTTATATATATAGATTGTTCAGATTGTCCCGGACATTTCCTCACCAGGTTGATGTCGCCCACCAGCTTGGGGTGGTTGTCCCGCAGGTGCGCGCGCAGGTGCCGCACCTGCACGCTGGCGCGGCACACGGCGCAGCGCGCGCGCCCGCCCGTCTCGCGCTCGAAGAAGTTCCAGATGGTCTCGTCTTCTGCGAACAAAAGAACATAATTATACGATTTTTTATTGAACAAGCTTTTGATTACCATTGGTGTAACCGCTGTTTTCAGAACTGTTTCTTTAAGAGGTGTTATTCCCACCTGTTACCACCAACTTGTTACCACTGGTAACAGATGGGTTTTTTTTTTTACTTTTACCACTAACGTACGCGGTGGTAACAACTGGGAATATTTTTCCCATTTGTCACCACTAAAATATTTGGAGATAACTACTGGGGAAAAGAATCCCAGTAGTTAGTGGTAACAGTTGGGAATTTTTATTCCCATTAGTTACCACTGGTAAAAGATTCAAAATTCCCAGCTGTTACCAGGGGTAACAAATTGGTGGTAACAGGTGGGAATAACCCTTTAAGAGGATTGTGAAACTAAAAAAAAAAACATACAAAATGCGATAACGTTTATCTCCCTTTAAATCAAGTCCGATTTCTACAATTTTTGCTAAGTTTAAGTAAAATAAGTATTTCTTGGAAAGAAACACACAAAACACGGCAACGTACAAACCTAGTCTTTCATAACTACATTGTTTTTAAATTGAAAATTGGACTTATTTAGAAGGTGTGAAACGTACACGCTCTTGACGCATAATGCCCTAAATCTGGAAAATGTTAAAAAAAGAATGACCTAAACGCATAATGTCCTAAACGCAGAATGACCTAAACGCATAATGTCCTAAACGACACAATATGTAGATTAACAGAATCGACGGAATTTCTGGGTGGTTTGGCCCTCCGGGCCTGCTGCAAAACTAACATAACCTAAACCTACCTCATATTTATCCCGTTCGACTGTAGTTCGTGTTATTTAACCGGATATGCATGTGTGTCATTTTGCGGCTAGGATATTTTGCGTCTAAGGCGTTTTGCGACTAGGACATTTTGCGTCTAGGGCGTTTTGCGTCCATAAAATAGGGCATTATGCGTCTGACCTAAACGTATGCGCTATTCATCCTGGAAAATTTAAAAAGTTTCGGGGTAATAACTCCAATCGAAATACGCGGACTAAATTGCTGGCAGAAGCTAGTGTTAGGTACTAAAGGCTCGTAGGTTAGGTTAGTAATTTAGTCGAGTAGCTAATATTTTTGTTCTGATTTAGTCGAGAGGAATACCACTCTAATAAATTTTCGTTGTTCAGACACATTTAGTTCCTAAAATACTCACTACTCGACTTTACTAACGTAGTCTGTACTGGCCTTTAGGTATATTTTTTGAAGCTTAGCTCCGGCCACTGATTTACTGTCATTAGGTACAAATGGAAAATCGTCCACGTGAAATAACCATTCTGAAAATGGGTCAAAAGTAATAGTGTCCAAAGTGAATATAATCAAAATGTAATAGGCTAGTTGCCTCTGTTTTAAAGTAGGTCTCAAGTTATTAATTATTGTCCGATTAGATGAAAAAAAAAATCCTGTGCTCAAAAGTATTTACAATCAAATTTATTTTCGTTGTAAATTAATTAAGTCCCAATGGAATTTTGTCCATTATAAATTACGACCAAAATGAAATACGCACAAGTGAATGTAGTGTAATATGAATTAAGACCATATAATATAATATAAATTGTACAAATTTCAGGTAGGACGTATTTACAATTGGTTATATTTCTGAGTGTACGTAAATACAAATAGACATATTTTTTTCGTCCAATGTCATATTGGACAATTTTACCATGGGACATGATTTAGACGTTTTTCAAGATGGACAATTTTTCTTTTTGTTGTATTTCAAACATTTCAAATGGTCATTTTTCTGAACTGACGTATAATTTCAAGTGGACGATTTTCCATTTGAACCTAATGACAGTAAATCCGGCCACTTTACCAACTATCTCAACGACTAATAGCTATGCTATGACTCGGCAATGACGCTTGTTTATTATAATATCAAGTAACGTCATTCGTGAACGTTCTGTGGTCGTCGGCGACGCTATCTCTCAACGATGAACGTTGTTTACAGATAAATCGATATCGTTATTATTAATATTATTCTTGCATCTCGGGATCTATGCCACAGCCTCTGTTCTACTCGATATAACAATATTGCTTTCGAGATGTTATTAATTACGGAACCCTTCAGGGTCCGCCGATATATAGGTATATCATTGATATATATGCGTTGATATTTATCAATTGATATTTATTTATATTAGTCTCGAATGATGCAATAATATATGATCCAACATTGGACTCAAAAATATCTGAAACGTCCTTATTACTGGAGGCATAAAAGCGTTATAGATATTTTCGAGTGCAATGTTGGATCATATATTATTACTGGTGACTGTGTACCTACCCTTCGTCTGAGTCCCGACTCGCATTTAGTCGGTTTTTTTTTCAAGTGCCTAACCTAACCTAACCTAGCCTCTCATACTAAAAACGCTTCCGCTATAGTCTGTGCCAATTGAAATTGGCAAAGATGTAAACATGAACAATAAATCCAATTCACCATTATTACTCGATAATCACGTGCTTTTAAATATCAAGTATCAAGTATCTTAGGATTTATACACTTGATATTTACTTTCACATTAAGTTAAAGATAAAATAACTATTACATATCCGTTATTTTAAATAAAAACACGTTGATGAATATTTTAGGTTATGTGTCAAACAGTACTAATTTGTTTAAGTACATCATTGTTTTTCAATTGGCACAGACTATACGTTGTAGGACTTGTAGGGACTCTTATTATAGCATTAGAACGCACCACCGCCTCCGCTCCCAATTTCACAGTTTGGCGAAGAGTGTTTTTATAAAAAAAGTGTACTTTATTAGAGGAAATAAGTTAATGAATGAACGAATGAATGCGTTTGTGACTTGAGGCCCGTTTCACGAAGCTACAAGTTACAAGCGAAAGTCTCTTTCTAACTCCTTTTGCTAGAAACGAGTTCCGCTTGTATTTGTAACTTGTAGATCGTAAAACGGGCCACTGGAGTTTAGGCTGTTAGGATTGTGAGGCAACGCTTATGCCCACTTTCCACTGCAAGCGGAGCGGGCTCCGTACGGATTCGTTTGGCTTACAACGGTGGCTTTAAAGAGGTTAGCTCGAGTTGGAAACATTTGAAGTCACCGTTGTAAGCTAAACGGAGTCCCCCGCTCGCAGTAGAAAAGGGGGTATTTAGCGCGTAGCTGTCAAAAATACATACCTCGGGCGATAAGTGTGTTACCAGACCAATCGATCGATCGCCGATTGACGTCGATCGAAGTCGATCGATTGGTCAGGTAGGAACTATCGATCGACGGATATCGTTCGACTAAATTGATCGATTGCCGGTCGACGTTGATCGACTGGTCTGATAGCTTTAATTGATGAAGGAACTATGGATCGACTAATCCATTCTGCCATCGATCGACGATTATGAACTTGCACTGAACACTTTCGCATTCCAAATGCGTACTATGCGTAGATTCTTAAAATACCTACTGCGCCATGTTTTATGTATGAAAACAAGGATTTTTACATTGAAAAAGTAATTTTATTTAAGAAAATACACAGAGATAAAACCAGTAATTTTGGAGCGAAAAAACCCTCTGACATTTGACATCTGTCAGTCAACGTCACTCTCAATAACTTTTTAATTTGTAGACTTAGATACAAGATATAAATTCAATATAAAACAGGAACTATCGATCGACATCGACTAATCAATTCTACCATCGATCGACGATAGATCGATTGGTCTGGTTACGTTTCTCACCCCTTTTTGAATATGTTGCACAAGTATTATGAAAAACTAGGTTTGTAAGTTTCCGTTTTTTTTTTTGTTTCATTCCATGAAATATTTTCTTGAAAATGAAAACGTACATACCTAATTTTTTTATATCTGCAGCATATTCAAAAATCGTAAAAATCTGACTAGGTTTAAGGGGAGATATTACCGAATTTTGCACAAGAATTTTCGGCAGCAAAATCGTAAGAGTATTTGTTCGGCTGCCCCATTTCAAAACCCAGCAAGGGGCATTGAGCAAATTTTACAGGAGAGCAAAATAACATGTTTTGTCTCAGCCGCACAAAATTTTGCAATATTTTTTCAAGAAGTGATACTTTCTCGGTTAATTACATTAAGACAAATACGTTGGTATATATTTCTTTTCTTAATTTCCTATATTACATGTTTTATGTGTCATACTAATTTTTTAAATTAAATGCTAAAAAAGAATTAGTGAGCCGACGTTTTTCAAGCCTGTTTTTTTCAAAACCTAGTAAGTGCAAGTCACATACTAGGTTTTTCAAATAATTTTGTGACATACTAGTTTTTGAAATGGTCAAGCACGTTTTTTTGAGCACTTACTAGGATTCGGGGTGTGGGTAAATGTGATCCTGAGTGAGATAGGGCTCTAAATGATTTTGCATCCCATAGGGACTTGCTAGAAATCGCGTTTTATGCAAATATCGCAAAATTGAGTTTTTGAGGCTTACTAGGTTTTGAAATGGGGCAGCCGTGTTGTTCTTCAATAAAACACAAAATTTACCACATTTATTTATTACCGTCATCTTTCGCTATAACCTCAAACCTAACATTATCAGGGACGTCCACGGTATCATTGGTTATAGTTATCGAGTAAGCATTATTACTAGATCCTTGTGATTCCAGCTGGGCATTCATGACCTGCCTCACAAAATCCTTCTGCAAATGACTAGAAACATGCTTAGGCAACTCTTTCAACAAAGAAGCTATATATCGCCCAAACAAATCGATACTATCTTGTTCTTTTTTGGCATATTTCTTTTTGAATACAATTTCATCGTCGCTGTCCGAGGGCTCTTCTAGAATCTTCTTTAGCTTGTGCTTTCGCTTCTTTGGTTTGTATTTCTTTTCGGACTCTATCCTGTTGATGTTGCCGTTGAATTCGTCGAGAAACACCTCGTCTAATGCTATTGGGGCGTCCTGAGAAATAAAGTGAGAATATAGGGCTCCGCAGAATAACTCCGTTGGATGATGTTCAGTAAAGGCTCCGGCAAACCAAACGCGTGACAGCAGCAGCGCGTAGCGTCGCCAGGCATCAGAGAGTTGTAAAACAACAAAACAAATGACACCCCGGCACACCGAGACGCGCGTCTCGCGCGCTGCAGACGCGCCGCACACGCGCGTCTCGGTGTGCCGGGGTTCCATTTGTTTTGTTGTTTTACAACTCCCTGACGCCACGCGACGCTACGCGCTGCTGCTGCCACGCGTTTGATGTGCCGAAGCCTTTATCCAGAGGCCGGAATTCTCGTAGCACTTTTGAGCTGTCATAGGGTCTTCTCGTCTATCGACTTTCGATATACATATGTATATCGATAAATACAGAAGACGATATTTAAAATATGATTGTGTAAAAGTAAACAACAGGCAATCTTATCGTGAATCTTTTCGAGATAACCTTTGGATACCAACTTTTTGGAAATTTGGAATAAGCATTAAAATAATACATTTTTATTGTTTCTTATAAATAATTTATGATTTCTTATGCCTTTTAAACATTTTTCGAAAGACATTGCAACAAGAATTGCTATCGATTGTTTTCATTGCAAATCTCTATTTTACATTTAAAACTACTCAAAACTTATCTGAAAGAGATCGCTCTTTAGCAATAAGACCGCCTGTTGTTTTCCTCTTCTCTTAATCTTCTTTAATATGTTGTGTCCTACAATGTATCGATAAAATGTGTATATCGAAAGTCGATAAACGAGAATTAAGTCCCTATGACAGCTCAAAAGTGCTACGAGAATTCCGGCCTCTGGAATCAGTAATTTATTGCAATATTGTGATGTTAAGAGGTTACATGCTTAGTATTTTGTTAGTTCAGACCACAGAAGAGAAAAAACAGTAGAAGTTTCAAGTGGGCGTGTAACGTGTGGCATAGTTATGCGGAGTTCCGCGCAACCTACCATACTTTTGCTGCGACCGCTTATTTCGATTTTTTAACATTTCGATATTTCTAAAATAGGAAATAAATCCAGAAGCATGCCTTATTGTGCTATTTTGGAATGTAAAAACGATATCCGCACGAAAAATATTTCCAATGGTGGCGTGTTGTTTTTATGATAGTTTGAGTTTTGGCGACAACAGGTCTGATACTAAGCGAAGCTCATGCCACTTCCACTGTTTTTTCTACTCCGTGGTTCAGACCATCAGTCAGAATGGCCGGAGAATGATCGTCTAACCCACGGACCGACGGAGTGATGAAAATTAAACATTTTAAATTATTTCCTTCAACGGTGGAAAAATCAACAATCAACAATGGAATGGGAATATTGGAACCGGAAGGCCAACCTTGACTGAAGAGCTACCAGCTAGCAGCTACAGGCAAAACAACATATAGGTACTTAAAATCTGGAAGATATCTTCAATGAAAGCACATATCGAAATTGCCGAAGATGTAAACACAACCAAACGAACCAATTTACCATTATTATTCGATAATCATGTGCTTTTAAAGATCAAGTGAAAACTTATCAATGATTTATACACCTGATCTTTACTTTCACATTAAGTTTAAGATTAAATAACCATTCATTGCACAATATTTTAAATAAAAACACGCTTGACGCATATTTGACGTTATATGTCAAACAGTACTAATTTGTTTACATCTTTGGCAATTTCCATTGACACAGACTATACAATCACGCTTCTTCCTCGTAGGGGTAGGTAGAGACCACTTCCTTCCACTTGCTACGATCCAGACAAACTTCCCTCGCTTCCTCCACACTCATAAGTCTCTTCATACACGTGCGTCGGTTTAGGGCACTCCCGAGTCTCCTGACCTGGCCCTTTCTTAATACGTCCCCGATCTGATCGTGGAACGTTCGTCTTGGCCGCCCTCTTCCAATATTCGCATTTACTCTTGCCTCATATATCTGTTTCGTCATCTCACTTCATCCATTCTCTCTACATGACCAAACCACTTCAGCATTCCTTTATAAATACTACGTTTATAACGAATTAAAAAGGAAAAAAGTAGAGTTCATTGGTTCTTGAGTTACAAGCGACTAATTTGTGCCGTGGATTTATTGTTTCAATAAAATAAAATAGTGTTTATACCTATCGAAAATAATTTAAAATATCACTAAATAACTTTAAATAAAAAATTTGCGCATATGATTTTAGAGATATACAAACATTAGAGCATGTTCGTTTTTTTTTAAAGTACTAACCTGACCAACGTCGTCGTTGTCGTCCTCGTTCTCGCCCTTCGTCGTCTCAAACTCGTACAGCTGATCGCCGGATGACAGAATTATTGTTTTTCTCTAAAACAAAATTGATGTCAAAAACACATGTGAAATTACAATTGACAAAAGATAAACTTTTTGATGACAGTTTAAAGTTTTCTGATATCCATATTCCATGCTAATATTATAAATGCGAAAGTGTGTCTGTCTGTCTGTCTGTCTGTCCGTCCGTCCGTCTGTCCGTCTGTCCGTTCGTCCGTCCGTCAGTCCGTATGTCAGAATATCAAATAATTTGATATTTATATTTATAATACCCTTGGAATAGTGTATTGAATGCTTCGACAACTACATTGCGGTTAGTGGCCTTCTTATGCCAGAATTAGCACAGTAGCACTGACCTCTTCCCCAGGCCCCGGTAACTTAATCAGCGGATGCTTCCGCTGCAGGTGCTTCCTCAAATTAGAGGTGCCGGTGTTGTATGAGAGCAGCTTCTTGCAGACCAGGCAGCGGGCAGACTTGCTGGCTGCATCCGTGATGCGGAAATAGGGCCAGATGGCGGAGCGGTAGTTTGAAGGGGGAGAATCCATTCTGGAATAAAGCTTGAGGGTTATCTCCAAGTAGTGCAACTGTGTTAAGAGAAAAAAAGTATTATAACTTGTCACGGAAATAAGGATTTAACATAACTGCATCCTCAATTTAGGACCAACAACTAATTAAAAATCAAAACTGGTCATACACGCTACACCATGCCGCTGCCGTGTCACGTATGTATGTATGTAAACACTTTATTGTACAAACAGAAAATAACAAATCAAAAAGAAACAAACACAAAATGTACAGTCGCAAACTTTAATTTGGTGCCCACCTTAGGACAAAGTCAATCTGACATTCTACAACAATAAGGTTGAGTTTCCTAAAGTTACAAATGACTTGACATCTCTAATGAGTCTAATGACATTGACGACTTCAAGCATATTTTTCTTGAAATGGGTCACAAATTAACGTTTGTGATAGTACAAAGGCGAACTTATCCCTTTAAGGGGTCATTCGTTGTAAAGTTGCTAACGTAAAGTGACCGGTTAAAAAAATAGAAAAGAATAAAGGTTTTTACATAAATAAATGATTACAAATACTCACTTTTTCACCTCCTCATCATCGGACAGCAGGACTTCCACATCTTCACCGATATTGTGCTTCCTCCGTAAATGCTTCATTAGAACTCTTACGGAGTTCTTATAGGACAATGGGACTTGGCAGATGGAGCATGTCGCTACCTTTTTCTCGGTGTTTGTAATCTCAAAGTGCTCCCAGGCCATGCTCGCTTGTAGCTTGTCATCATCTTCACCAGAGAGATTACTAAAAGAACAAATAAAAGTGGTCCATTCATTTGGCTAAAGGGTATTTCTCAGAGCGTTTGCAACGCTGTCACAACCGTGGCTACAATTTTAACGATTTTCTGAGGAAAAGCTAAACAAATTTGATAAGAATTGTAGGCAGAGGTTGAGTTCTACAGAATAGCCGCAAATGGCATTCGAGTCTACAGGGAAGCCGTCAATAATGCGACCACAGTTGTGACAGCGTTTCGAACACTCTGAGAAATACCCTAAAAGTATGTTTGACAAATATAATAATTTTACAAACTTCCGTTTTGCCAGACTTTGTCAGAGAAACTTAAAATTAAAACTAACTGAGAACCATAAAATACCATGAATGAACAACTTTTGTGTTTGTATTGTGTCAGCCTACTTGGTAAGTGACCCTGCCAATGATGCTAGCGACCCCAGGTTTTCCCAGTATGCCCAAATATTTGTGTATTGAGCGCAAGCATTTGTTTCCGAGTCTTGGATATTTTATTGAGGTATTTATTTCTCTATATGAATATTTATCGTGGCCTAATACCCACCCGTTGCGTATTTTGAAAGATCTAAGCATACATACAGAGGGACAGACGAAGCGACTTTGTTTTATACTATGTAAAGATAATGCACTAAATGTGTTGTTAAGAGCTACTACACAATATAATTGGGCTTGCCATTTATGTTTAGCCCTTAGGCACAACTTGTTTTTTTCTTCCTAACTCTCATTTTAAGGTTATTAAGAATGTAAACAAAGCAAATACTTACAATTTATTGGCATCTTCCGCTTCAGAGTCAGTTTCTTTTTCATCCTCAGACATCCTAGGTTCTATGTCTCCATGTTTTCTCTTCATATGTTTCATCAAATTGGAAATAGAAGATCGAAACGACATATGAGCGTCACAAGTATTACATGAAGCGATATGTTTTTCCTCGTCCACAAGTGTAAAATAAGACCACGCGACACTGGTCTTGCGGAGCCTTCTGTCTGGATCACCATCGC
Source organism: Acleris cristana (assembly GCA_948252455.1). Lineage (NCBI taxonomy): Eukaryota > Metazoa > Arthropoda > Insecta > Lepidoptera > Tortricidae > Acleris > Acleris cristana. The sequence goes on along the minus strand of OX411798.1, from coordinate 537,525 downwards.
TACAAGAATATAGGAGTAACGTTTATAAAATTCACGAGAAAAACATTTAACACTTTCGAAATATCACAACAAGTCACTGCTGTATTGTATAGTATTTTTAACAGGTATTTAACTATGTATTTTTTCGAGTAAATACTCACCGGGACGCCATGTTGGTACGCGAATATAAAATATCAATACCGTACTGTCGTTCCACACATCAATACTTGTTCTACGGTCCGAGTTGCGTATTCGGTGTACAAAATACTGTTATCTTACTCGTGCTTACGAATTTAATCCCTTGCAAGAGTGAGATACAAAGATATCAATGTTCACGTGGACACAATTTGGAACGGTTACTTACTGAGGCGAACACTTTTGTTGCGTATGAAAAATAATTCATGCAAAACGGCAGTTTACTTTTTTGCCACAATATTGTTAATTAGTGATTCGTTTATGAAAACGAATTAAAACAATGTTAAATTTATACAGAGCGTGTTGCAAAAATAAAAAATAGCTCATGCAACAGTTTCGGCATTGTTTGAGTTTTAGAATAGATTAGTGATGTGTAACGAAACATTTCAAAACACGGTATTAAAGAAAATAAATAGCACAGCAAATTGATTCTAAATATAAAAATAATATGGCTATTTTAAAAAAACGTGTCCATAAAATATATAAATCATTGGTATAATAAATTATACAAGCCGTAATTTTAAAGTTACTCATTTCAGCATGTACCTAAGAACTACTTGAAAAAAAGTCGTTGATATCTAAAGCTTACCAAAGGGGTCGAGGGCTATCTCACTCACTCACTTGAAACTTATCAATCTCTTATGTGATCGAATAGTTAGATAGAAAAACACTCATGTTTCAAGGTATATAAAGACTACTTTCCTATCAAAATATACGATCAGATAAGAAATTGAGAAAGTAAAAGGACGAAATATTATTCATTTGTAATTGCATTCTTGGAAAATCCTTAAGTTAAATCATTCCACTGAAACAATAAAACACAAGAAACAAAACAGCATTCAAAGATGTTCTAAAATTAGCTTGTCTCACCCGGAAACGATCCAGATAAACATTCAAAAAATAAAAATAAAAATAAAATATTTGCCAGAATACTTATGAGTAAATTGAATAATGTACAAGGTGTTATGGTAGTTTGGTGTTAAGCATTCGGCCGAAAACACTCACTATAATACGATACTATATTACATTACACGATCTTTTTCATTACTAAGACCAAAATGTTTATTAGAGAGATGTTATGAACAATAATCCTTTCGATTAGTAGAATAAAATAGCGAGCGTTTATATTTTTACGCGTCTGTTTGATTCCCGGGTGAGACAAGCGAATTTTAGAGAAATATTTAATTGTAGTTTTGTTTCTTTTTTAAATAAAAGAAAGTTTTCTTTAAGTAAAATGATCTAACCTAAGGTTTTAAGATAGTTTCCTTCCAGAGACCCGTTTTACGAAGCTACAAGTTACAAATTACAAGCGGAAGTCTCTTTCTAACTCCTTTTGCTAGAAAGAGAGTTCCGCTTGTAATTTGTAACTTGTAGCTTCGTGAAACGGGCCACAGGGCTATAATTTTTTTCCACCCTGTATACTACAAGTACGTAACATAATCCTAGGAGATACCTATCTCTTCTCTCTTTTTCTTCTTCAGCACATTTGCGCCCACCGTTGGGTGGGCATACACGATCTTGAGCTTGTAAACCATCTGCACTGAACATACATACATACAATCACGCCTTTTTCCTATAAGGGTAGGCAGAGACCACTTCCTTCAACTTGCTACGATCCAAACTTCCCTCGCTTCCTCCACACTCTGCACTGGGGCTCTACTTTAAAATCAGTAATTCGAACTTCGGATCGCCCCGTCACTTTCTTGCGAATTAGTGACGCGTCGAGAGCAAAAGGGATAGCAATAGACGAAGTTCGAATTACGGATCTCAAAGTAGAGCCTTTGTAAGTGGTCATGTTTCGCACGCATGTCATGACAGGTAACACTGTAACACGCACTGCTTATATAAATATGTACTTTAGTCTGGGGTTGATACCTGTATATAATTACGTTATATTTAAAACCATATTGTCAGCCAAATAATGTTGAATGAAAATAGCAACAATATAAAGTGATTAATTCATAACTATTTATAAACTTGGCTGAAGTGAAAGTAGTTTTCAAATCGTTTTTGGCATTGTTTGGGATGGGTGACTCCGCAACGCTGATTTCGAATTAATCCAACTTGACTTCTTGCGAAGAGTGTCGTTGGACTGCAGGGCTAGCCAAGACACTGCTAAGTGCCGGTTCAGACGGACAGCATTTTCGAACTGCAACCCAGCTGCAAAATGGCAGTTGACGTAACTGCATTACAACCGTACACGCTTGCAGTTGGCGTGCAGTCTTGTCGACCGCACACCAACTGCAGGCTAGCTGCACGGTTGTAATGAAGTCCTGTTGCAGTTAGAGCACCTGCAATACGACGGCTATAGAACTGTATTTAATTTGTATAGTTTAAAGTTATTTTTTACGCGTTTTCAAAGAAAATGCATGCGCCAATTGATTGTCAAAGAAAATTTAGCCTCTATCTTAAGAAATAAGGTTACTTATGCACACGCGGTTCGATAAGACATGCCCCTTTTTCTGGTAATTCTGGTATTTATTAAAATTCTGGTAGTTCGGCAATGAGCGTTTTTAACACCCTTATTTTTACTTAAAACTACTCGTAGCTTTGATTAAAACTAACTATGTATATAAACAAATCTAGGAAGTTAATAAAATTGACCAAGTTAGAGTCATCGGATTGACTTGAAATTTTGCATACTTGTGTTTTTGATACCATCAAAACTCCTAATTGGCCAATATTTAGTAGATCCATCAAGTATAGACTCGCTGGACTCGTCTTACAACTCTTACAAGTACAATCACCAACAAAGTGTGGCATTCAACATTAATAAAAATCTTTACATTTCAAATAAATGACAAATGAAAGTGATAATCGATATTTTAATGCTTCAAAATTACACCTTCGTATCGCATCTGCGTTATTCCGTGAAACTAGTTTACAAATGATATCAAAGCAAATCATGGCCTGTGAGTAGAAAGTTTGCGCCTACGCAGTTATTTGATTCAAAACCTTACTTCGTTCGTTGGTAAGTACGACAAAACTCAGAAATTGCGACAGTGACATTGACTTTCTTCTGCCTGACAGCGGTGTTGCTAAAGAATAATGCAACTGCTACATTCTGCGGCCTTATTTCCGCGTTGATTCTAATCCTTAAGGAACTCAAACACACGTACATACATACATACTTTCACGCCTGAAATCCCAGAGTGGGGTAGGCAGAGCTACATCAGAATTACCTACAAATTTAAAAACTTGTTGATAATTCAGTAACCACATTCTGCACAAATAAGCTAAGCTGGCTAAGATGTTTACCAGCATATTAGTGACAGGTTGCAAGCCCATCGCCTAACAGTACTACAAGCCTATATTTCCTTGGTTGCCTCCCCCTTGCCCCTTGTTTTATAGACACTCACCTCATAGAACGTATCATCTCGCAGAATTTTTATTCCACAGAAAGCTATTCTAGCTATTCTTAAGGACCTCCTACATGTCTATTGCTTTTTTTCGTTAACGTTTGCAAAATACAACTTGTCTCCACTGTTTAGGCATAATAGAAGATTACACAAACATACATCTCTATTCATAACGTTTCGTAAATAAATTTATTTTATATAAAATCAGCAACCACGGCAATAAGCAGCGGTTTTTGAGGTATACTTTTTTTTTTTTCGCCATATCACTCCGCACAGCGACCTTATTAATCGGGAACATTCATGACTTTTTTTCATAGCTTCAAAAACCGCTGATTCATGTAACAAACAGTTGAGAAAAATCATTTTTTGGATAGCTATAAAAAGAACCAAGATATAAGCCAATACAGATTTGCCCCTTTTCTAGCAAAACAGAATTTAACATGGAGTTTATATTGCCGACCTGTTAAATGACGTCACAGTGTATATCGGATCTCTCTGTCTAATCGCTGTCTAATTAGCAGTTTAAAATGCTTGTATCATCCGTATTTCTTGGCTGATTTTAATTTTAATCTCACTTTTGGTGATCTGTTTTACGGTATTTTCATATTTTGTTGAGAAATGTACACTCTGAAAAACCGGCAGATAATGCGAGGCAAGAATTCCTTCAAAAAGACTCAAGCAAAATATAGTTGTTTATATCGTTAAATTCATAACTGACATTAAAATGGCGGTTGATAATTATTCTAACCTAGTTTTAGTCCGTCGTAACTTTGACGCGGTCCGCGACCTCATTTGGCCAATCTATTCGTATTAAGATCAATCGTGTTACGTTACACATATACGCTCTCTTTATATTAAGCAGATTTAATTTTAGTCCAGATAATAATATACAAATATAGTCAACTTATTGGAAACTAGTTTTTCTTCCCGGCTTTCGTACGCGTAGAATTAGTTTCCCGCTACTTCCCCCATTTCTTCCCGTCGGGGGTCGATTTTCGGAAAATCCTTTCTTAGTGCTCACTTACAACATGAAAGGAACCCCTGTACCAAATTTCAAGTTTTCTAGGTACAGTAGTTTCGGCTGTGCGTTGATATATTACTCAGTCAGGTTTACCTTTTATATATATAGATTGGGCGTGGGACCCGGGATGACATGAGGATTCTGACAAAACTATACATTTTGAAATCAGTTAAAGCCTTTGGAAGTTATGGTGTAATAAAGAAACGGACAAGAATGATTGTGAATGATGTTTTGGTCGACTAATACATACGCAACAGACGGCTAAACAATAATTTCCTGAATTACTTATACGCTCCTTACCTTATGTGTTTGGGCACACGTGTAAAAAGAAAGCGTAAAAACTCTTTTCTACTTTTGCTATTGAGCAGCAGAAAGAAATAAAAAGTTAATTATTTTATACATTTTCTACAAAACAAAGTTTAACTCAACCAAAAGTTGCACTATTTGAAACAAGTCTTATATTTATCCAGCAGCATAAACACACTTGTACCATATACGAGTCGTTTCTTAAGTTGTGACGCAACGCATGCGTCAACGACGTTGAATAATTTAACGCTCGTTATAGAAACCGAATAACTGGTAGAAACCGATACTCCATTTTGATCCGTATCGCCCATCACTACAAGATTTTATTTCAAACGTTCAAAATTCGAATTCAACTTTCAACTGTCATTGACGATAGTTCAAATTTGGTTTTAAATTGCATCACATTAGGTCGAAAATAAATAACAGGTAAGTTCCAGTTGCGCGGTTTTGTTTTTAAATATTAGAGCTGTGACGTTCATCGAATTTGCCAGACACTGTTGCGTTACAAGTATTTATGAGTATATTTGGAACATGACGTGGACGTGACGTGTTGGAAAATACGAAATAGTTTTAAATCAATAGGTATTAATGTTCCGGATGTCGTTAATTTTTTTTTAATTTTACACACGTAAGACAAGTGAAGAGTAAAGTAAAAGATACATTTGTCAGTCAGATACTGTATCCGGGAATTGATAAATCAGTCCTAAGAGATATCAACCACATAAATAGGTACAATTAACTTACATTTGCAGGCACAGATGAAAGCATTTTGTTTCTGCATTGCTTACCTGCAAAAAATAAGATTTAGATAAGTATTTATCACATAAATAGTACCCTAGAAATGTTTATAGAATAGAATAGAATAGAATAAAATTTATTTTCAGACCTTACAATCCATAGTTTCATACAGTAAATAAAATAAAATAAAATACAATTAAAATTACCGTTACAAATTAAAAATTAAAAATAGTAATAAAATAGAAACAAAAAAACAAAAATCATTTCTGTATCACTGTAATTATAAATCAATAATCAATAATCTTTGCTACCTACATTAAAAAATCACAAATGGCGGAATACGTTTCATCTCATTTTACCTAGTTATCATGTGAAGTCATATCAAAACAAACGAAACGACATGTCTTCAAAAGTACCATAACTAGGGTTGCCACCTTTTTTTTGAAGAAATATAGTATTTTTCTCAGAACCTTGCCAAAATATAGTACTTTTGGGAAATTTTGGAAAAAGAATAGTACACATTCATTCATTTTTGGGGGGCGTGCTGGGCGTGCAAAAACCATCGTCACTTTCACTTTCCATGTTTTTAGTTCAAAAGCAGAAAGTAAACAATTGAATTACTGATAAACGGGCGAAGTTAACGTTGACGAATTGACAATCAACATCAACAATGTCAGAGTGACAGACAGAACCACAGAATAGAAACAGAAATGACGTTTCGTTGCATAGCCGTAACTAGGCTTCGTGAGTGCGTTTCGTTCTAAATTTCACAACGCGTCACTACGGGTACGTTCCAATTTAGTTGATGTTTATACAAAAAAGTTTATGCAGCAGTGGAGTTAGCAATGAAAATATAGTATTTTTCGTACTAAGTATATTATATTTCTATAATATATAGTACAATTGACCGCAATATAGTACGATACTATATAATATAGTACAGGTGGCAACCCTAACCATAACCAATAAATATACAATAGGGTATTCAAATTTCAAACATAGGTAAGTAGTAGAATTGGTTGAAATGAAATATATCAAAATTTAGTCAGGTGTTTAAAGCTCGCTTTCTGTTATTACACTTGTGCATAGGTAAACTCGTATATACGTAAATATACGTATCTGTACACGCAATTTATATATACAAGGGGGACCACCCCAACGCTAGGTCATTGGCTTCTGACGTCACGGGCGCTCCAACAAGATGCAAACACAGACCTACATTGACAGTATCCAGGTGATTTCAAATCTTTCCTGACGATTAGTTCTACAATCTTAATCTTGCATTGCTTTTGAAATAGACAGCACTTACATAGATATCTATAAATTAATCGATATTAAACTATTGCTTGAAATTACAAATTCAATCTTTACATACTTAGTATAAAACAAAGTTGCTTCCCGCCACCCGTCCGTTATGTTAAGTCCATAACGGACTTGTCTTATTTAGTAAACGCTTTTATAACCTCAAAATGCATCGTTTTTGGCTAAAACGGCCGTTTTCTGGTGAATAAAGTAACTAGAGACCACATTTTGGACACTTTTTTCCTGATTTAACATCATATCCATGATGTAAAATCGGGAAAAAGGTTTTTTTTATGACAAATTGTAATTTTAGGGCGAAAGGGAGCATTTTGAGGTTATAAAAGTGTTTACTGTATAAGTCAAGTCAATTGGTATGGACTTAGAGATTGACGGTAGTTATATTGAGTGTAAATTTGGTGTAAATCAATAAATGGCGGAGTTCATTTCCCCTAAAATATTAAAAATATTTGTTTAACGGGTTTTACGTCTGTTGATCATATACACATACATTGCCGATATATTGTGTATTTAATAAAATACCAATTGAGTAAACAATAGCCATCTGCGTAGTTACTTGAGGAAAAATATGTTTTTAGTTTAATTAGAATACTTTATATCAATTAACAATTAATTCCAATTGCGTATGTAGCATTTACGTTGTTAATTCAATGTAAAAAAATATTTAAGGTGAATAAATAGCAATTGTTAAGACATTTTTATATTAATAAAGCAAGATAGCTTAGCGGAAACAATGCTAATATGTATAATTATACTTAAAGGAAACTACAATTTGTACATTTTTTTTCACTTTCAAACGATTAAATCGATTTTGATAAAATTAAGTATAGTCGACTACCTACGTTTTTATTCCGGATAATTTGCACAGTTTAGTCGCGTTACTGAATTTTAATGAAATAATGACTTAATATAATCTATATATATAAAAGGCTAAACTGATTGACTGACATATCAACGCACAGCCCAAACTACTGTACCTAGAAACTTGAAATTAGGTACAGGGGTTCCTTTCATGATGTAAGTGAGCACTAAGAAAGGATTTTCCGAAAATCGACCCCCAACGGGAAAAAAAGGGGGGAGTAGCGGGAAACTAATTCTACGCGTACGAAGTCGCGGGCGTCCTCTAGTAACACATATACTTATTGAAAAATTTACAAATGTGAAGTAACGCACTCTATACGGTGACTCTAAATACTGTAAGGGACATAGTATTCGACTCGCTAAGGAGTACCGTAATTGTAACTCATGGTTAGGGTACTGGAGAGCTATAGTACATTGTTGCAGAGGATAGAAAGTACGCGATTTTTGGACGAGTCATATAGAGGGCCGAGACGTAGTTGAGGCCCTCTAGTGTACGAGTCCATAAATCGCACTTTCTACTGAGGCAGACATAGTGCTTTTCACAACTACTGAGAGGAAATAAAATAAAAATTCATATTCAAAACTCAAATTTTTATTCATGTGGGCAATATAGAAGCTGTATCACCGCCAATTTTACCATAGATAACTTTTTTTTCATCTGGCTGGATCCCTATTCTCGTGGCACTCGGGATTAATAAACTAACATTCGAGATGAAGATGTCAACTCCATATAAAATTGTATTTGTTTCACCATATCTCCCATGTAATTTCATCTCTAGTGGTTCGAGACTAGAGGCAAGTTTGAATTACATTTAAAAAAAAAGCAGTGACATAGTTTTTAGTCTGTGTATCTTTTAGCAAAAATACACCTAATATTTTACGACATAAAAGGTGTGTTCTGATAGGTCGATTTCAATTTTTCATTTTAAGGAGCTATGACACAAAAATTGATTGATTGATTTTCATTAGTTTTTAAGGTTGGACAACAATGTTCTCGACCAATCATCAAACACGCCGAGAAAAACTTTCTTGGTCTGTCCTTATAAGTGACGTGTTGTGACTCCAAACAAGACCATCTTTGGCCATATTTCCGAGCAGTGTTTTGAAAAAATATTTTTTGCCCTCATTGATGTACCTATTCTTGTCGTGACAACCCTAGCACTAAACGTGCCGCGTGCGAATGAATACAAGGTATACGATAGTCAGAGAGGCATAGAGTAGGCACGTTTGTCATGCCTAAACAGCGTTTTTGTGAGGAACAGCAACTTCTGTACTTTAGGACTGCTACTTATACTTTAAGTACTAGGTATTACTTATTCAGTGTGTGAAAGCGTAAGTAACAAGTAAACTAACTATAGCATTAATATTGTGAGTAGGAATTCTCTAAGACTCTTTTCCCGTCGTCAAAACGAATAACCAGACAGCGAGGCCTATCGCGTATCCGTTTAACCTTCCACGCACGTACAAATATGCAAACAACGCCAAGCCGTCACTTCAATCTCAACCTAATTCCATGACAATAAAATCTAGAGTTCGTTAAAAAACTTCAAGGTATACGTCTAAAATTCTACATGACGCGACAAACTTGTGTATTCAGCGGGAAAAATGTGAACTAATGCGATTTCATAGTATTATTTAGTTTTTATTTGACAGTGGCGCCGCGGAGGCTGGCATGGGAAGTTTGTGCGCGTTATCGTTGATAGTAACCTTGAATTTAATTGAATAGTGTATGCTAAAAATTAAAGACGCGAAGGATTGTTGGACTGAACAAATCTAAAACTAACTCAATAACTAAACGACACTGACCTACACGAATATGACTTTTTAAGTCTGAATTTATTTATAAGTTTTATAACTACAATTTATCTTTTTAGAAGGCGATTAACAAAACAAATGAAACCGAAAATATGGAAGTATTTCAGAAACTGTATAAGTAACAAGTATTTCTAAAATACTTGATGCAATGTAAGAACGACGAAATCAAGCACTATTATCAGTCAAGTGTCATTTCATTATTAACGTAATTTCACTACAAAATGCGTTCAAAATAAGCGACTCAAATGTAAAAAGGGGGTAAAGACTGTTATCATATTTATACTGTACACGTAAACATAGTGTCTAAATTAAGTTTTTTATACCTATCTTTAAATCTAAATTAAAACTATAACACATACCTAACACCTAACTTGGCAGCACTAGTAAAGTAGCAATGAACATAGTTGCAAAATATTCCTAGAAATTTGAAAATCTTATCAAAAAATTACTGAGTACATTCTCAGAATGATTTGAGAGCATTGAGGGTGTTTTCTTTCCTTATAATAATTAAGAACAATTCTTATGAGTTCCAGAGAACTTGTTATTAGAAACTAATGATTTTAGAAGTTTCTCGTCGTTACAATACGATGCTTAGAACAATCCAAACGAAACCATCAAAATACTTATTAAACAACTAAGTAATTTAAACAGCAAATTTTCCTCAACGTTTTTTGGAGTTAATTACTGTTATTGCCAAAATATAAATCTAGAAAAAACAGGCTCATTTTAAGGAACGCCGCGTGCCAGAGAACGCGGTAAACAAGTAATAAAACTAAAATAGAATGCCAGGAATAGACCAAGTGGGAGATTAGTGAGATTAGGTATTTTGTTGGTGGCGTTAATACACTTACTTCAAAAAATGGCCTACCCGTAACGTCTTTTGGTTGTATAACATTATATAACTTCTTAAATAAGACAAGTAATGTCAATAATACTGGACCAATAATTTAAGTAGGTACGGATTGTGTTATACCTCCAACAATAAATGGAGGTGTTTACCGTTTACCGTTTGTATTCGTCGCAGTGCCTGCCAAATTCGCTATGTGTTTGTTTTCACATAAAGGATTTTAAATTTTAGACAGTTGAATCAAAGTTCGTAATCCTTTATGTAAAAATAAACACATAGCGAATTTGGCAGGCACAGGTGTATGTGTGTTTTTAACGGTGGTATTGTAACTCCCAAAAGAGGGTCTGATTTTGAGGCGTTTTTTCAGGGTTCCGTACCCAAAGGGTAAAAACGGGACCCTATTACTAAGACTCTACTCTCCGTCTGTCTGTCACCAGGCTGTATCTCATGAACCGTGATAAATAGACAGTTGAAATTTTCACACAAGATGTATTTCTGTTGCCGCTATAACAACAAATACTAAAAACAGAATAAAATAAATAAGTAAGGGGGGCTCCCATACAACAAACGTGACTTTTTTGCCGTTATTTGCTAATGTTCTGTGGATAATAGTACGGAACCCTTCTTGCGCGAGTCCGACTTGCACTTGGTCGGTTTTTCTAATAAAATCTTAAGAGATGGTCACGTGGTAATTTAGATTTAGCTGCCAATATTGAAACTAGTGTTGTAATCACAAGATTAAAAATGCGTCACAAATTCTGATGACTAAGATTTCGCTCCACTTCTTGGTATTCAACAACTCAATAATACTGTTGCTTTGTTGTCTGAGCGTACAAACAAAATATGAGGACGTTCGTTTTTAACTAGTTAGCTTAACGGCTCGTTCAATCGTCTCAAAGCCCTGTGAAGAGAATAATTCGGACGGAAGGTTCTTCTACCTGCGAATGCTGCATGAAGTACCTGCCAAGGCTTTCTATTAATGGTCGAACCCTAAATTCAAACAGCAGAGCGGACAGTTAGGCGATTAAAAATTGACACATTTTGTATGGGCAAATGTCTAATTTTAACCCGAAGTAGGCCTTATCTATCCGCGGTTTGAATATAATAGGGTTCGGCCCTAAATCGATAACCAGCATAATCACGTGCGGCTCCAACGGAAGACGAGCGTTGGCTTCACAGCCAGCACATGCTGAGTTGGGACCGTTTCGCAACACTAGCACTACATGTCATCTATTTTCCTTATTTTCTGTTACATTTTTTTGTCTGTGTTATATTGTGAGTAAATGTTTTACTGGTTTTACTTACATACTCACGTCTCCGATAAAAACCAGTTACTACGCACCAAGAACTCCATATAGAATGTTTTTAGGGTTCCGTACCAAAATGGTAAAAAAGGAACCCTTATGGTGAGACTTCGGTGTCTGTCAATTTCTAGCCAAAAATGTACAAAAAATCCTGACTTAAACATTCTTACTATTTTTATCCTACGCGAAAAACAAAATGAATTTTCAAAATTAAGTATACAATTTCGTAAAAATTAGCAAGAACCTTAAAAAACATGTTTTAAAATTTAGGTTAGTCAAACTTAACATTAACTGCATAGAAAATTAAGTTCATAACAAAGTCAGTATTTTCTCGAACCTAATTCTACTTCCTTATCGATCTTATCATACAATCGTAACTTTCTTAGTAAGTATCTTTATTATGTTTTAATCCAAGATGAAGTCGCGGTTAAAGGTAATAATTACTAATTATCCTAATTATGGCTTTTGACGTAGAGACCTCGTGTTGTTCTCATAGTCTTTATTTTTAGTTTAATGTTTAAACTTACATTTGTAATAATTAATATTTATTACTTTATTACTTTATAGGTACTGCAACTTACTTTTAAGTATTATTATGTTTTTATGTTTGAAAAAAAGACCTTCTGCTGGAATTACTTGCGGCGCTTCACTCTATATTACCTACGTTAACTCATAAGAATCTGCGTTAGATTAGCATTCTCCAACCATATTATAATATTATTATTTGCTTTATTCAACTCAGCGCCGTTGCATCAGCAGATAGCTCGGATTTCGACATTTAATAACGAAAACAAGCCGAGAATAGAACCAGGAACGACGCGTCGCCTCGCCAACTGAGCCGGCGATGCGGTGTCATATCTACGCTCACAACACAACTAATGAATCACAAAGATAACATACAGAGTTTGTTTTACGAAATGTACATTCCCACTACGGCCGTTTAATCTTATTTAATACAGATTCAAGTTACAAAAAAGATACATTTCTATTCCAAGCTTCCGCAGAACCATTTCAAAATTAATTAATTTATATTAATAGATTACATAAGTACATAACTTAGAAACATGAACTCGCGCCTTCATTCCCAGAGTGGGGTAGGCAGAGCTACAGAATTACCAACAACTCTAAAGATTACTAGGTAGTTATTTACATCTTTTTTAATCCAAGCAAATGGGTAAAGTGTCACATGTTTTGTCATAGTGACATGCGAAAACTTCGCAAATTAACAATTACATAAAATTAAATAAAAATTCGTCGACTAATAATCGTGACGCATACATTTAGAAGTCGTTTACGACTATTCCATCGGGATTATTCGGTTTTCCAGGACATAAAGTGTGTGTGTCGTCACCTGGCTATAAATGTATCTGTGTGCTAAATTTCACGTCGATCTTTCAAACAAACAGAACTACAATAAGTAAGTATCGAAATATGAATTAAATTGAAATAGGTACCTGCTAACTGTTAATTAATAGATCAGTTTTATCACTTAACATTGTTCCCTTTCATTCGCTCGCATTATTATTGTCAATTACAAAAGCACAAAGACCATATCATAGGTAGGTATGTAAAATACTCCATCTTATAAATACTTGTCACCGGAAGTATTTCAAGTATCGACCGTCTCTTCCTTGTCCACGACGCGACCGGGTTTGCATTTCCTTATTGTAAAATTATTATTGTACAAATCTTGTCTTTTGTATTGTATTTATTATTTATATATATCGGCTTCCGCTTTATTTAATAATCACAAACTATTCGATTAAAAAGTATCACGTTTAACAGAATTAAAATGCCATAGAATAAGTTACAAGCGTAGAAACCGAGCTATAAAATGAACTCTGCACTGCACCAGCAAAGCAACCTTATCATTTCTACTTTTTAGATTACTTAAGTATTTTTTAAGAGGCAATTCATTAATAAAACTGTTTTTTCTTCTTCAACCAGTAACGACGGAAAATTTTAGTGGACTCTGAAAATGAACTTCTCGTTTTATTATATCTGTGTAGAGGAATATCTATGCAAACCTTGTGACCACTGACGACACTGACACCTAACAAATAACGACAAAATAGGTACCTATAAGTACCTACATCTCTTTCGAACTCATTATAAAAATGCTAAAAATGGTCAAACATTGGTCCTTTGTTAAATTTATAGTCCGGTTGTACTTGTTTAAATCCTAGGCATGAAGATAGAATTTGAAATGAATGACAGGTGAAATTATATATTTTTAAATGGCAACACTGTCAACTACCACAAAACTAGAATAAATTTGGGTAAAAAGTAAGCTAAGCTAACCTAGCCTAACCTAACCCAACGCCCTTCTTTATTTAGGATTCCGTTTTAGCGAAAATATCGCGGAAACGGATATTTTTAATCGTCGTCTAACACTTATACCGTCTGGACCAATCAAGTTCCCTTTTTTACTTCTCATTTTAATGTAGGTATACCTTTAGAATGTAACTATCTGTGTGGCAGGTAGGTGCGGTGTGGTTTGTGAACCGCTTTCTACACGATTCCAAATGAAAATCATGGTATTTTAGGGTTAGCACTCCATAAGCGATATGAAAAATTAAATTGGTTGAACGGGTAATTAAAAGAAAAACCGGCCAAGTGCGAGTCGGACTCGCGCACGAAGGGTTCCGTACCATTAGCAAAAAACGACAAAAAAAACACGTTTAGAAACACGGATATAGATAGCAGCAACAGAAATACATCTTCTGTGAAAATCTCAACGGTCTAGCTATCACGGTTCATGAGATACAGCCTGGTTACAGACAGACGGACAGACGGACAGCGGAGTCTTAGTAATAGGGTCCCGTTTTTACCCTTTGGGTACGGAACCCTAAACCCAAAACCGGTATCTTTTCAACTTTTTTATTGAAGCTTTCATTTAAGGTCACATGTTTGTTTGACGGTATATTTAAATCAAGTCTTTGAAGTCAAAATCGAATGGGAAACATAATATATAACAAAGTCGCTTCCCGCCGTCTGTCTGTTACTGTTATCACTGTACTTTCACATGCAACAAAAAAGTTTAGCATTGTGTTACTTACTGATGTCAACATTATCAAAATTCAATAACTTTATGATTTTGCAATATGATGTGTCAGGTCAGGACTGACTTTCTTATCTGTTTAGTACCTACTAAAATGTTGGTAGCGAAATAGACCAACCTCAAAATCCGAGTCACTTCGAGTTTTCTAAGTTCCATCCCTTTCACTTTACAGTTATCACGAGATGGAGAGAAAGAGACGCACGAACTTCGATTTGGGAGTAGGTCCCCTTTGCTCGAGGGCCGACGCAAGCCGAACCAGCGGAACCAGCCACGGATCCCACGTTCTCACAGTGTTAGGCAACGGCACGCGAAGAGGGTGAAACGCGGCATTTTTATAAACGCCGCGTTTCACCCTCGTGTAAATATGTGTGGTATCGTTAGAATCCTTTCACCATCATAGGGTGACATATGATACCTAAACTGTTAAAATTGAAATAACAACAATAGCAAAATGTCAATTATTAACATATGTAGGTACCTACCAGGGACCGGAAAACCCCTTTATCTGATTAAGTCTATCAATCGAGTACTACATCATATTCTCTCCCTATCGATAGGCTTACCCTATCGATAGGCTTACCCTATCGATAGGCTTACCCTAATGATATGGACACTGCTTTGAACTAGTTAACTACAACCATTGAGGTTACCAGTTTCGTAAGGGTTTCGATTTAAGCACTTAGCATTAGTCCCTATCAATTCTCCCTCTCCGTTGACTTTGTTTCGCAGATTCGTGTGATTGGTTGGTTTCAAGCTTATGCAAAAATATTTTGTATGGACTGCGCGTAGTGATTAAAATAGCTTGAAGCGGTTCAATAAACACTTCATAGGGAAAACCTAACGAGGGTTTTAAGAAATTGGTAAGCGCTTAGTCGAATTAATTGTATCGTATGGGATAGCTTTTCATTGGGGTAAGTCGAAGATATGCTTATCGCATCGTTAGGGTTTGTAAAAACCAGTCAATTATATACCTACCCTAACGAAAACCCTTTAAAGGGTAAGCGGTTCCGGTCCCTGGTACCTACATATTATTAATTGATTTCTGCTCTATTGTACCTAATTGGTAAAACCATATTGATTTAAGCATGTTCCGGTATTGTTTTTAACTCGACCGCCTTTACTATCAAGTAGATAACCTTGACAATACAATAACATATCAGAAACAATATGGCTTAACCAGTCGAAGTAATTTTATAATCATCACGTACCTCGTCCAACCAAAGACATAAAATGTATAGTAGTAATAGACGGCGCATAGCGAACAAAAAAGTGATGCAAAACTTGTTACCTCGAGGTAACAAGTCGTACGTCGTTTAGTCTACTGTGACACGCCCGTCATAGATGGCATTCATCAAAATCAAAATCAAAATCAAATCAAAATATTTTATTGTTTGACTGTAGGTAGGTACATATATGAGAGATGACAAAATATTGTGTGTTGTTAATTCCGCTACAGTCTACCATAAAATGGTGTACAATATTTGCCTTAAGTAAGTAGGTAATTAAAAATAAACAACAAATTATAAAAATATTAAAGAATAAAAAACTACTAGATTACTTTTGCAAATTAATGTTTAAGTATTACATTTTTCCACCATTTTCTAAAAAGTCTTGTACAGTGTAGAAAAGTTTACTTAATAGCCAGTTATGAATAACAGATTTAAATTTGTCATAATTATACAATTTGAACGCGTCTGGGATTCTATTATAAATTTGTACAGCCATCCAAAACATACTTTTTGCAAATGTTGTTGTGCGGTGAGAAGTGACTAATAATTTATGTTTATTTCTAAGATTAAAATTATATTTGGCTGTTTCAAACAAATGTGGGTGTTTTTTTACAAATATGGAAATTTCTTTAATATATAGACAAGGAAGAGGGAGTATTCTATAGTCTTTGAACAGCTTCTGACAAGAATCTTTTTGAGAAATTCCACCAAGTGCCCTTAAACAACGCTTCTGCATTCTAAATGCTTTAATAAAGTCGGTAGAATTTCCCCAAAATATAATGCCATAACTTAATCTAGATTGCACAAACCCGTAATACGTCATCAATCCTGCTTCCAATGAAGAATTATTTATTATACGTCTCAAAGGAAAAACATATCGTGATAACTTACTACAGAGATCATGATGCTTATGATCAAAGTTTTTCTATGAAAATGTCTCCGATGCCCACTCTATTACCTATAATATTTAATCTCTTTGCGTCCAACCCATTCCATAGTCCCATTCGATATAAAACGCCCAAGCGCGGTAGGTCTTATCTGGAAAAGGCGACGTTGCCACTTCGTGCAATAACAAGTGACGCAAGCGAGTTGACGGCTGGTCGAACGCACACATACTCAAAACTGCTTGCACAGTAACCGCCATGTTTTGGACTCGGTAGACTGTTTACAACTTACAGCCAACGTTTCGTAATTTAAAAAAGTTTGAATTATCTATGATTAAGTATTTACTGACAGCATTTTAGGAACAATGCCCACTGGTAGCGTGTTAGATTAGTGTAGTTTTAAGTAATTTCGTAAGTTCGTTAAAACAATAAGGTTTCAGCAGAAATTAGCTTTCGATAAAATGAAAATTCGATGAAACAACACATTCTTGAAATGAGTGTCGGTGATTCAAGGAGCACCCCACATTTTGATTGTCATCGGTTTTGCACATTATTCGAAGTTACATTTAAAACTAGCTGTCGCCCGCGACTCCGTCCGCGCGGAAATATAAAACATAGCCTATGTTCATCACGGATAATGTAGGATTCTGATGGTGAAAGAATTTTTAAAATCGGTCTTGTAGTTTCGAAGCCTATTCAATGCAAACAAACAAACAATTAAATCTTTCATCTTTATAATATTAGTGTAGTCAATTGTTTTTAGGGTTCCGTACCCAAGGGATAAAAACAGGACCCTATTACTAAGACTCCGCTGTCCATCTGTCCGTCACCAGGCTATCTCATGAACCGTGATAGCTAGACAGTTGAAATTTTCACAGAAGATGTATTTCTGTTGCCGCTATAATAATATTAATAATAATAATAATAATAGAATCTTTATTCACCAACAACAAGCAAACAAACATTAACAAATAAAAAATAACACAAAAATGACAAAATTGCTGATGAAAAGGTGCAGAACTCAGCAAACAAACAACAAATACTAAAAACAGAATAAAATAAATATTTAACGGCTCCCATACAACAAACGTGTTTTTTTTGCCGTTTTTTGCTAATGTTGTATAGATGTACGGAACCCTTTTCGTGCACGAGTCTGACTCGCACTTGGCCGGTTTTTTATACTACGTAAAGATTCCTAAAGAAATGCGCAGTTAGATAAAGTACCTACAGTGTTTCGAAGCTAGACGTCATTACATACGATACGATTGTGAGTGCGACCTCAATACGGTTGGAATCCTCCAATGAAAATAAACAACTTACGTAACATAAAGATATAATATTATGACATTACTATGACATTACTGCCTTAAAGACAGCCTACCGCATCTATAAATATAATGGATATACTACAGTTAGGGTTGCCAACCGTACGCGACTTCGTACGCGTAGAATTAGTTTCCCGCTACTCCCCCCATTTCTTTTCGTTGGGGGTCGATTTTCGGAAAATCCTTTCTTAGTGCTCACTTACATCATGAAAGGAACCCCTGTACCAAATTTCAAGTTTCTAGCTACAGTAGTTTCGGCTGTGCGTTGATATATATGTCAGTCAGGTTTGCCTTTTATATATATAGATAGACAATTTCTTCCGTTGTTTCCGTTTTTTTTCCAAGAAATGTTTTTACATAATATGGAAAACGTACAGGGGCCTCTATTCAACACAGTAAAAACCATATCGTCTGATCTGTTATCGTGTTGTCAACGTTTTGATAGCTCTTATTTGTCTTGACAGTAATGGCGGCGGCCGAGTTAAAAACAATTCCATGACAAGTCAAACACGATAAGGTTTTTACCGCTCTTCTCGCGGTGGATAAGGCTTCCGTCACTCTCGCACTTACTACTTAAAGTGACAGATGTTTTATCTACGCTTATCTACGTCGATAAACACGACCATAATCGGGCCTTATACAGCTGCGTTTATCGCGTGTCAAAATGTGGATAAAACATATCCGTCACTGTTTGACACGATGTAAGTACGAGAGTGACGCATACTTTATCCATATTTTGTCACGCGAGAAACGCAAACATACTAGGCTCTCAGGAGGCCCTGACCTAGTTTTTCATATCACTAAACACATTAAAAAATCGTACAATACGGACTAGGTTTAAGGGTAGAGAAACGTTATCGTATTTTGTATGGAATCATTTTATTTACAATCCTTTTATAGTTATTTATGTAACTGGTACATAATGAAGCTTCTTAAGGTACGAGCGCCGAGGTTAGAGCGCGAGCTTGCGAGCGCTCTAATTATAGGCACGAGTACCTTAAGAGCTAATTATGAACCGTTGCATACATAACTTTTTCTACAAGCTTAGAATGATAATGACAAAAATAAACAATCGCTAACTTTTCTCGTATACTTCACTCGATTTTTCTGCTAACAAATTACTTGTTAGCAGTCATTTTCATTATTCCGATTGGCGATAATAGTTTGTAAATTTTAAATTGCTAAATGTTCACAAATTTCATGCATTTTTAATAGTTAGGTACTAAAACAGTTCTGACAATTTATCATAAAAGTTGGAATGCCAAACAAATCGCCATTTTGTTGATATCCATATTGATCGTAACCATGGTAACCAAATAACAAATCGATGGATATTACTCATCCATTTTTAGTAACTTAATAAAAATGTAATTCTAAACACATATTTAGTCCCAAAATAAATTTTATTTTTAATATAGGTAATTTTAATTTTTGTTAAATGTTTTTAACGGTTTATTATACAAATTATTAGGATGTCAAGTGTAAACTAAACGCCAAGACTGATATCCGGAATGACCGTTACCATGGTAATAACAATGCTATAATAAATTATAGAACTGTTATTACCATGGCAACGCTAATTATAGAATTGTTTTTACTCTTCGGTTACGCTATAGGTGGTATTCTGACACCATTAACGATATCAATATTAGCGGTTTATAGTACGCGAGTAGAAAAAATCGTTTAAAAAACTTCATCTATATTTCGCTTTCTCGACCGCTTTGTCCCACCGAGCACACTATTCATCGCTTGTTACCATCTTGTTGCCTCTACACGTTAATGCCCGTGTTTTGTTTCCAGTTCTCTCCTTCTGTGTGTGTAACGTACACACACACACGCGCGACACTCGTGTGTGTGCGCGCACGTGTTTACACAGGCGGAATGCCTAGGCAGGCAGGGGCACTCGGGTAGGGTTGCCACGCGGACTATCGCACGGGTAAGTAATAATAAATGCGAAAGTTTGTGTTGTGTGATGGATTGTTTGTTTATTCTTTACGTTGAATCCGTTGGACGAATATGGATGCAATTTGGTAGACATAGGGTTTTTATCCCGAAAACAAGTCTAAGAAAAAGCAAGCTTTAAAAAACCCGGCTGTTGCTAGCTTACTTTAAATCGTTATAAATCCTAAACGATTATTCAAAATGAAAAAAACTGGGCAAGTGCGAGT
The DNA here is from genome assembly GCA_948252455.1 of Acleris cristana. Classification (NCBI taxonomy): domain Eukaryota; kingdom Metazoa; phylum Arthropoda; class Insecta; order Lepidoptera; family Tortricidae; genus Acleris; species Acleris cristana. Next base: position 517,113 of record OX411798.1, on the reverse strand, counting down.
CGGACTCGCGCACCGACGGTTCCGTATTTAGGATAATATGCTTGGTAACCGCAAAAGAAAATACCCGTTTTGGTATGAACTTTATGTTCTATGCAATAAAGTCCATTTTGACTAGCCAAAATTTTAATACACATTTTTAAAGATATTGTTTTATTTCTCAAAAACTGTAAATAAAAAACACTTTATTTAATTTTTCCTTTAAAATATAAATAATTATATACGTCAGGTTTTTTTCAGATTTTTAACGGTATTTTTTTGTAAATTTTTGGCTATAAATCAAAAAGTACGTACACCAAAAAATTACAAAAAAATAGTTTTGAAAAATGCAGATTAAGCCGTTTCATATGACACCCCATTTGCTATAATCAAACCACTTTCAGTATACAACCCACCCTTCTACTAATTACTAATTTTGAATTATTTATAAAATAAATATCTTTTTTTTTACTAAAAACATATGCGGGCAAGCAAGTTGTACAACTATACAAAATTTCAAGTTGATAGCATTTGTAGTTGCTAAGAAAACCTGCTGTGACATACAGACAGATAGACAACCAAGTCTCACCGTGCGTAAGGGTTCTTTTTTACCATGATACGGAACCCTAAAAATGATGAAAGAAACCTAAAGATATTTTTTAAATACGTATTCAATGATACGTACCCCACTTGACAAAGTTCGTTGACTTTAATTTGTTTTTTTTGCCGCCGCCATATTGAATTTTGATTACTGTCATATCTTTAGTGACACTCATAAGATTAAGATAAATCGATTGACATAAGTATCATCAAAATCGGTCCACGCGTTTAGATTGTAGAGCGCAACAAAGGAACAAACATACATATACTTATATGCTGATAAACACATTACCTTCGGCAGTCAGGTAAAAAAACGCTGCCGGCCTGATACCGTAACTAAAAATGTGAGATAAGATCTAACAAACAAAAACAAATACTACCTTACCTTACGGTATTAAGTTCGCCTTTTGTATATTAAGGTAGGTATTCTTTTGCGCAATAAAGATTAAATAAATAAATAAATACTTCATTATTAATGAAATGAATGCTTTTTTTTATAAAGGTGGTAACCCTAGTCCGAAGCGACGCACTCACACATACACGCGAACGTAGACGCCCTTTTACTGGCTTTTACACGTTGCCAGCTTGCCCGAAAAAAAAGGAACGCGCTCCGGCGCTTAGCGAGGTTCGCAATACTTCGCTATGCAGACAGTCGCGGCGCCGCGTCGGGACGAGCGGTACCTAACGTGTGTGTTATCTGTGTACGTCCGCCATCTTTGTTATTAAAATGAATCGTCCGCGAGTGTATTGTGTTGTTTACGGTTGTTTCAATTCGTCCATTGCGAAGCCAGAGTTGTCGTTTTTCAAACTGCCAGCTGATGTGGAAAGGTAGGAATGTATTATATTGTTAGAATAATAATAACAAATACTAGACCACGCACCAATGTGATGCCACTCTAACCAGACCAAATCGGTCTGCTCAGTACGATATTTGTTCATTTGTGTGCGTGTCATAGCTACGAGATTACGTTACGCCTACATGTTTTCATTTGTGGATTGCGTTGTGGCTTCAAGTTTGAGGCGTTAGCTGTATGAAACGATAATTCTGTGTTATTATTATTCAGATTGCAACAGTATTCCCAGCTTCTTAATAGATTTCGACTGGCTATTGTAACTGACAGTATATTTGTCACTCGTGTCGTGTGTCATAGAAAAACGAAGATTGCCGACCGTTATAAAGAAAATGGTAGCACTGTAGGTACATAATTCAGCCTGCCAGAGTTATAAACCGCTCATACACGAGTCGAGCACCGCACTATCACTACATAGTATAAAACAAAGTCGCTTCCCGCTGTCTGTCTGTCCCTGCTTTGATCATAAAAACTACGCAACGGATTTTGATGCGGTTTTTGTTAATACGTAGAGTGATTCAAGAGGAAGGTTTTTATGTATAATTAAAGCTGGTTTATTGTACGGGTGTTACAGAAAACTCATATAAACCGAAGCAAAGCGAGGGCGGGTCGCTAGTTAACCCATATACCTAATTGTTTTTTTTTCAAGGTTTGAATAAGTGACCGTTATTTTGCGTATGTTTTCTTTTTTAAAGAAGTTAAATCTGTAATTAATAACAAGAATTAGAATATTTACACAAAATACCTTTCAGTAATTATCTACCTACTTTAAATTAAAAAAAGTGTAAGTGCGAATTTAGACCGTTATTTTTATGTAAAAAAACGAAGTAGGTATAAGTAACGTTTTATGCTGACACTTTACTTGGCGTTGCGTGTTCGCGTAGGCTGTCAGAAGGTCGCGTCGAGCGGATACGTCAATTCGATAATTTGCCAGTTTTCGAAAATGGTTTACGTTAACGTTAAGCAATTGTCTAGCCTCACTGGCAGCTAACGTCAATGCTAAATTATCGATAACGATATGACGTTCGTCGAATGCAACTTGTCTAGGCCACAGAATAAGTAATAGTGGTTTGGGAACAGAATGAGACACTCTACCAGCTGCCGTTATTAATATCGAACAAAAAATGGCAAAAAAAAAAACACGTTTGTTGTTTGGGAGCCCCATTTTTTTTTTTTTATTTGTTTTTAGAGCGGATTCTAATGTTATTTCTAGTACTTTGATATAACCACAGAACAGAAAAAACAGTAGAAGTGTCAAGTGGGCGTGTAACGTGTGGCATAGTTATGCGGAGTTCCGCATAACCTACCATACTTTTGCCGCTATTGCTTATTTCGATATTTCAATATTTCGATATTTCTAAAATAGGAAATAAATCCAGAAGCATGCCTTATTGTGCTATTTTGGAATGTAAAAACGATAGCCGCACCAAAAACATCTTCCATGGTGGCGTGTTGTTTTTATGATAGTTTGAGTATTGGCGACAACGGGTCTGATACTAAGCGAAGCTCATGCCACTTCCACTGTTTTTTCTATTCCGTGGATATAACATGCAATGTAGGTATACTATGACTTAATTTGGAATATAAATATATCATTCATTCATGAGATACAGCCTGGTGACAGACAGACGGACAGTGGAGTCTTATAGTAATAGGGTCCCGTTTTTACCCTTTGGGTACGTAACCCTAAAAACTCCGGTAGACCGGGAGTTGAGTTTTGACATTTTCAGTGTTCCGTAGTCAAACTAGGAACCCTTATAGCTTATAGTTTCGCCATGTCTGTCCGTCCGTCCGTCCGCAGCTTAGCTCAGAGACTATTAGTTCTAGAAAGCTGTTATTTAGCATGCATGAGTATCCATATTAGTCACGCCGACAAAGTGGTAAAATAAAAAACCGGTCAAGTGCAAGTCGGACTCGCGCACCGAGGGTTCCGTATTTAAAATAATATGCATGGTAACCGCAAAAGAAAATACTCATTTTGTGATAAACTTTATTTTCTACCCCATAAGGTCCATTTTGACAAGCTTAAATTTTAATACAGTTTTTTTTTTTTGTTATATCCCAAAACTATAAATAACGAACACTTCATTTTATTTTTCCCATAAAATATAAGTAATTATGTATACTTTAGGATTTTTTCAGATTTTTTGATTCATAAACTTCGGAGATAAGGGGGGGGAACGGTAATTTTTTGTACATTTTTGGCTATAAATCAAAAAGTACACAGCAGAAAATTAAAAAAAAAATAGTTTTGAAATGTGCAGAATAAGCCCTTTCATATGATACCCCATTTGCTATACCTAATCAAACCACTTTTATTTTTCAACCCCCCATTCTAGACACCTTTTTAATTATTTATAAAATTATTTTCATATTTTTTTTACTATAAACAGATGCGGGCAACCAAGTTGTATAACTATGCAAAATTTCAAGTTGATAGCATTTGTAGTTGCTGAGAAAACCTGCTGTGACATACAGACAGACAGACAGACAGACAACGAAGTCTCACCATAAGGGTTTCTTTTGTACCATTTTGGTACGGAACCCTAAAAATGAAACAACCATTTTTTAGGGTATTTTTTCTCCCATAGTGTGGGGGCAAACCATTCCAATAAGGGATCCGTTTATAAAATAATAAGATTTAAAGTGCTGATTTTTGTTAGAGCCAAGTGTCCCCCCTCTCCCATACAGCCAAAACTACAAATCTGAAAATTATCTTAAATGAACGCACATATAAGGAATTTCTAAGGAAAACTATCACAACTTAGTAGACTAAGGCCCGGTTTTATAAAGGCCCGTTAGTAAATATATCAGATCAAATTTTAGTAACTTCATACAAGTTTTGACATTCCTGACCGAAATTTGATCTAACGGATCTTTATAAAACCCAGCCTTAATTAGTTCGTGAGATACAGGTGGCTAAAGTGTTTAAAACTACCAAAATCAACTAAGACACAAACAACTTTTAATAGAGAATTAGTTCATACCTGTTGTTTTTTTGAGATATTTTTGCGTAGTAACGGCTTTGGAACCTGAGCAGGTCGGACATGTTCTTGGCCGGTTTTTTATTTATAATTATGTAGGTATAATAGGAACAATTGCATCTCGAGATTTTAAATCTCGGAAATAGGAAGGTTAGGTATGCGTGGTAAATGGTAATAAATGAAACTTCACTAATTAAAAACTAAGTATAGGTATATTATAAATTAAAGTTACAAATTTCGATATATTGTACAATGTTTTTCTGCATCAGACATATTATCTACTTTTATTTTAAGGCCTGATATTAAACTACATGATTTTGTAGAACTAGGTAGACTGATAGTTTTTTGTAATGGCCTGTGGACTAACACAATATAAATTTAAACAAAACAATTTATATTCAAGTGAGAACATATCTCCTTTGCAACTTGGTGTAAAATAAATTTAAGCTTTTACAAAATCTGCTAAATTGCTAAAAACCGATCACATAAGTATACATGACTACGTACCTATAGGTACGTGCTATTTTGATAATTTGTCCCTGTCTCGCCATTTTCAATTGTTTTCTACCCGTTTTTCAAAATCTTTCAAGCCGGACTTTAGTCTTCTTTTTCGTGGAGTGTCAGCTATAAGCGATGCGGGTGTTTGAGTTTCATTGTCTGACACCAAGATCCTCTCCGTTTTCTTTGAAGCATTATTCACCGCCATTTTCAACTGTCTCCGACATTCTCTCAATTCGGCTTTTAGTTTTTTTATTTGCGTAGTATTAGCAGAAAGCGACGCGGGAGTTTGAGTTTTTTTCGCCGACGAGAAGGTCCTCTCCGTTTGGTTTGAAGCATTATTGACCTCAGTTTGATCCGTTTGGTTTGAACTCACCCTTGTTTCAACATTCGTTTGTGTCTGTTTATCTCCTTTGAAATTTTTAGGTATATTCAATCTTGGCAGACCATTTTGCACTAATAATTTTCGTGTTGATATTCGGATATCTTGTGGGGCGAAATGTAACTCGCACACTTGATGGGTTGTAGTTTTACTGAACAAATCTTCGCGTGATATCAAGTACAGCCATTGTATGCGCCTGAAAATAAAAAAGACAAAATATTAATATTAAGTAATTAAAATTCACTAATAGTAACTAAACTGTGCAAATTATCCGGAAAAAAGACCTAGTGGACGCGCGACGCGGCTATTTGATAGAATAAGAAAGTTATAATATACGTCTCTCATTCTAACAAATAACTGCGTCCCTCTCGGCCTGTCAGTCCGACTGATTGTCTGTGGCAGCCCTAAACTACGATTAGGCACAGTTTAGACGTTTTGAAACGAATGAAAATATCACGCTAGTAAAATAGATTTAACAAAAGCTGCAAGTAGGCTATAAAATAATATAAATATCTAAAAATAAACCGCATTCTTCACAACACAAGCTCTAAATAGGTATGTAGGGTACTCACCTTTCCACCTCCGAAGGTATGCGGAAATACGATAGTTCCGGATTGTGTATACTATTTTTTAAACACCCGTACACAGAACAATATTTACGAGTTGTCGGCAAAGGCATTGGCTCGATAGGTAAGTACGCGCACTTCAACCAAACGTGACCGAACGCAATGACGCCGCATCCCCGACTAAGTTACCTTGTGATATCTCGAGATTTAGGTTCGTAAGGGAGGTTCGCCCCGCCCACAACCGTACGCCGCAAGATGTACCTTTGTTTGAATACGATCTACTGTTCTCTATACTGTGTCGCGGGTAAGGTCCGACCGAGACGGGTTTTTTAATCTCAGCCGAGACCGAGAATAAAATAAATTCTCGGCCGAGACCGAGACACGGAAAAATGGGTATCTTTTATATATTTGCGTTTTTTTAACAAAAAAAAAACCTGTTAATAATGAAAAAAAAATGGTTTTATTATGGTTTTAACAAACTTAATACTTACTCAAAATTGAAAAGAACCATATTGTACGACAAAAAAGCAATTTTTCGGCATTGTATAGTTATATTCAAAACTAGAGTTACAAATTTGATAGGTTACACAAAAATATTTTCTTCGTTTTTGTGAAATAAAAAACTCTAGGTATTATTTTTAAGCGTGAAATATATTATCATCCTTATATATTATATTACTTATATACAATTTATACAGAAATTGTTTAGGGAAGCATGTGCAGGGCATTAAAAAATCAATTTCTTTCTTTTTACGTCTGTCGACTTGTAGGTACAATGTTTTTCTGCGTCAGACATATTATCTACTTACTTGTATTTTAAGGGCTGATATTAAACTACATGAGTAGAGATAGGAATGGGTCCATATTGGCTCATATAATTATTTGTAGTCCGAATGTATTGTTAGTCATAATCATCGCAAGTCATAAAGTGTTTTTTACTGAAACGGTTTTTATTTCAGGGTTTTTATAAAACGAACCTAACCTAACCCAACCTCATTTAGAGGCACATTTTATAAAGCTATAAGTAACAATTTTACATGTCTAAACTGGCAACACTGCTCAAATGGCTGGTCTCTCATTGGTCGAGGTTGTGTCAAATGGAATTTTTGTAACTTGTAAATTGTAATTTGTAATTTTATAAAACAGGCCCCAGCTAGACATTTCAAAAATCCTGAAATAAAAACCGCTGCAGTAAAAAACACTTTATGACTTGCGACTATTATGAATAAGAATACATTCGGATTACAATTTTTTATATGAAACAAAGCGCTCCCGATAGGAATATACAATTGACATAATGAAGAATTAGATATACTGATAGGCATTGTAATAGCCGATAGGCCTGTGAACTAACATAATATAAATAAATAAAAAACCTTTTATATTCAAGTGAGAACATGTCGCACTGCTAGCTCAAAACAGCAGTAACTCAAAATACAACTGTATTTAAAAATCTACTTTAATACAACTTCTATGAATTTAAAACAAAACTAGCAAGGATTTTGAGTTGATAATATTTTGATCTAGCAGTGCGAATTTACTTTGCAACTTGGTGTAAAATAAGTTTAAGCTTTTACTCATAAACATAAACTCACGCCTTCATTCCCAGAGTGGGGTAGGCAGAGCCACAGACTCACCAACAACTCCAAAAACTTGTTGATAATTCTGTGACCACAGTTTGCACAACCAGGCTAAGATGTTATCCAGTGTATTAGTGACAGGTTGCAAACCCATCGCCTAACAGCACTACACAGCCTTTAGTCCCTTAGTCGTCTCTTACGACATCCACGGGAAGACATGGAGTGGCAACATTCTAAACCCGGCACCACACGGCAACGCTTAAGCTTTTACTAATTCTGCTTAATTGCTAAAAACAGATCACATAAGTACACATAACTCATGATACATGCTATTTTGATAATTTGCCCCTGTCTCGCCATTTTCAAGTGTTTTCACTCGTTTTCCACAATCTTTCAAGGCGGAATTTAGTTTTCTCTTTCGTGGAGTGTCAGCAAACAGCGATGCGGGGGTTTGAGTTTCATTGTCTGACACCAATGTGCTCTCCGTTTTATTTGATGCATTTTTGACCGCCATTTTCAACTGTCTCCGGCAGTCAATCAATTCGGCCTTCACTTTTTTCATTTGCGGTATGTGAGCTATGAGCGACATGGCAGTTTGTGTTTCATTCGCCGACACCCAGAAGGTCCTCTCCGTTTGGTTTGAAGCATTGTTGACCGCTTGATCCGTTTGGCTTGAACTCACAGCTGTTTCCACATTCGTTTGTGTCTGTTTATCATATCTACGTTTTCTAGGTAAATTCAAAGTTGGCAGAGAATATGGCGCTAATATTTTTCGTTTTGATTTTCGGATATCCTTTGGGTCGAAATGTATCTCGCACACTTGATTGGCGGTGGTTTTGTCGAGCAAGTCTTCGCGTGATATCAATTCCAGCCATTCCATGCGCCTGAAAATAAAGAAGAATTTTTATTTATTTAAATTTCTTATGTATAACTAGAGGACGCCCGCGACTTCGTACGCGTAGAATTAGTTTTCCGCTGCTCCCCCCATTTTTTCCCGTTGGAGGTCGATTTTCGGAAAATCCTTTCTTAGTGCTCACTTACATCATGAAAGGAACCCATGTACCAAATTTCAAGTTTCTAGGTACAGTAGTTTCGGCTGTGCGTTGATATGTTAGTCAGTCAGTTTTGCCTTTTATATATATAGATTATATTAAAAGTCATTAAAATTCAGTAATAGCGACTAAACTGTGCAAATTACCCGGAAAAAAACGTAGTCGACTATACTTAATTTTATCAAAATCGATTTAATCGTTTGAAAGTAAAAAAAAATAGAACAGAAACATACAGACACGTTTATTGACGTCTATGGATATTTTCTATAGGTATTATTATTTAGGATAATATTTCTGTTTTTAAATATAAAAAACAGGCCAACTGTGAGTTGAACTCGCGTGGAGAAGGTTCCGTAACGTGTACTTTTTTTTTTGACTTGAGTAATATACCTATAGTCCGTTCGCGTTAAGAATCCAGTGAATCATTAGTGCAACTGAAGGGTAAATGTGTATTCGCAGCGGAGTAAAACTTCAAACAAATTTTATTAAACACCCAAGACTCAGAAACAAATACCTACTTGCACTCATCACACGAATATTTGCCCTGAACGGGAATCGAACCCAGGACCGCTAGCTTCGTAAGCACAGTCACTACCAACCAACCAACTACCTAGTCCATCCACGTCGTCACATGTCACATGTTACCTGTAGGGTTGCCAACCATACTTTATAATAACGTATCCTACGTTATTTTGCTTCATTATACTTTATACTTTTGAATTAAAAAAAAGTGTCGAAAATACTTTATTTCTGACTTATGCGTGGAATGGATCGAAATTGATGACCGGAAAGCAGAATCAAGACTTCTGCGAAATTTCTGAACTGGCGTGAAGTTTCATTACAGTACAGTGTGCTAAGAGCACAAAAAAGTATGTTTTCAAAAAAACAAACAAAATAAAAAACTTAAGAATTCTTTTTTTATTTCGAAATACTACAAGTACTTTTAAGTACTTTTATTTTTTATTCGTCAGACAGGTATATAAGTAAGTTATTTTCTTTAAAAAAAATTGGCAACCCTACTGTCACGTCACACTCAATAATTTGAATTACCTACTTAATACGTATTTATTTCACCACGGTATGCTATAGGTAGGCCCGGTACATAGTACCATGGTAGTAATTAATTAAGTAGGTATTTACATTAATAACTTGTTTTTATTAAATCTGGATATAGTTGTACCTACAGCTACCTATAGTTTAGGTGCTTTGAAACGAATGAAAATGTCACGCTGACAGTAAAATAGATTTAACAAAAGCTGCAAGTGGGCTATAAATATTAATATTTAAAAATAAACCGCATTCTTCACAACGCAAACTCTAAATAGGTATGTAGGTACTCACCTTTCCACCTCCGAAGGTATTTTGAAAAACGACAATTCCGGATTATTTACACCATTTTTCAGACACCCGTAAACAGAACAATATTTACGAGTTATCGGTAAAGACATTGTCGCTCGATAGGTAAGTAGGTACGCGCATTACAAAACGTGACCGAACGCAATGGCGTCGCGGCCCCGACTGAGTTACCTTGTGGCGCCCGAGCGGGATGTAGTTTCGTGTCGCGCCTACAGCCGTTACGCCGTACGCACACATGCAAGCCGCGCGATGTATTTTTGTTTGAAGTCGGGCTATTGTTATATTTATTCATACCTGGCTCTAGCTGGGTACCGATGTGCATGACCGTACTGAGGCCCTTGCCAAGATGCATTACGCTTACTATACTCGAAACTCGAATTCAAGACCAAAATCCTAACCTCAACGGGCGCACATTCGCTGTGATTACTGCATTTTGGTTTAAGTGTAGGTATTTTTATCAATAAAACTTACCCTAATATTACTGGTTACACGAGTTCTCATTCATGTTTTTATGAAATAATGTTAAAATAACTAAATAATCAGGATGGGAACTGTCAGATTTTGGTCTTGAATTCGAGTTTCGAGTATAGCGTCGTCGACGTGACTTTTCGTATTACTTACTTCATCTACCAGTGACGCGATTGGTTTAAAAACGAAACGAATAGAAACGCTGGTTAGCGTAATGTATCTTGTCTAGCGCCTGGGCGACGGGGCGAGCGCGGGAAGGGGAAAGGGGACGCGGGGGCGGCGTCGCATTCCAGCCAGGTGCACAGATGACTCACTCACACATACGCACGCCTCAACAAGATCCCTAAGCGGACATGGCAGTGCTGTCAGTCGCGGGGGCCGCGCCGACGCGAACGGTTACTCTTGGCGTTTCGATCTTTCTTTATAAAGATGCCGCGAGCTTATTGCGTCGTGTACGGCTGTTTAAACTCGGCTTCAACAAAATCGGAGCGTTCGTTTTTTAAACTCCCTGCTGATGCCGAAAGGTAATGTATAATCTATTGTTGTGTTATAAAGGCCGCCGTATACGGAACGATCCGTCGTTACGATCGATCTGAAACGATATCGTGACGATTCGTATTTCTATTGAAGTTTTGATGCGATATTGCTACACACGTACAATCCATCGCTCGATTCCAGTCTGAACCGACGGATCGTACCGTATAGTAGGTATATGGGGTTCTTAAGAAGGGTGACAAATTTGACTGCTATGTGTGTGTGTCGTTCTTTGGCACTGTAGCTCTAAAACGGGTGAACCGATTCGGATGCGTTTTTTTTAAATTGAAAGCAGTTTATCTAGCGGTGGTTACTGGCTAGGTTTCATGTAAATCGGTTGAGCCGTTTAAGAGATATCAGCTCTGAAATGGGTCAGTATTATATCGGTGGTTTTATCTATCTAATAGATGTTTACTCAATGTCTGTAATCTGTACCGTCACGGACTTTAATTGATGATTCGAACCACTAATAGAACCTCGTCGCATAAAATCTACGATTAATTCCTATGTAATTTCTATCTCGTCACTTGACGCTGTCAATATAATAAAATACTTTTTATAGATCCACAGACCGACGAACCCTTTAGGCACGGGCCCTTAAAAAAAGCCGACATTTTTTTTATATTTAATGGCGGTCCACCGCTGCAGCTGTTCTGCAGTTATTTCGCCACAATCTTTTTAACTTTTTAGTTGTTTGTTAGTTAGATATTTATTTGAACAAGTAAGCCTAGTTTCTTTACTGCTTTAGCTATATTGTACAGTCGAGTTCATACATATGTATACACATTAGTACCTTGACACTTTAATCGCTGTGATAATTCGTATATGGCAGTTTGAATATGACATTAAATAGACAAGGTACTAAAGTGTATACATATTTATGAACTCGACGTACACTCACCGGCGAAAATAATCCCCCACCCGTCTTTTGTTCATACAACTGTTTACAAATACGGAATGTTAGGCGGATGGTTGGACAAAATAACGTTTGTTAGTCGTGTACCTCGAAATCATTAATTTCTTGTAGGTAGCTATTTAACTATTCGCGTTTTGCCACGATCTCAAAGTTTCTGAACAGATTTTTTTATTGTACTTACCCAGTATTTTTTCTCGTCGCCAATCATAATGGTGTATAAAATTCATAGTATATTGCTTTTCGTGTAGTTCTTCACTTTAGTCGCTTTTCACCACGATATAATAATATTTGTTTGTAAGGCGTTATTATTTAACGCGATATTTCATTTAAGCACTAGGTATAATAAGTCTGTAGTTCTGTTTTTTAAACGAAATAAGTTTGCCAAATGTATCGTTTCCCAACCGTCTCATTTGCCAACCCGCTTTGTTTTGATTTTATAAAAACTAACCTAACCTAACCTATAGGGTTAGGTTAACACGATGGTACTGAAATAAATCCTGAAATATTTACAGGTGCAAGAAAAAATTGGGTTGACCCAATGGACGCGTAGTTGTGGCCACCCGTAAATTTAGATATGCCCTTCTTTTCAGACGCTCCAAATGGCTAACTCTAATATGCCGGGAAGACTTGATAGAGAAACCGCCGCAGAGCTACGCGGTTTGCCAGGACCATTTCGACCCCCTCGACGTTCTGCCGGGGGCGCAGCGGAACAAGCTGAAAGCAATAGCGTTGCCATCTCGCAAACTGCCTAAAGTTGGATTAAAACGAGTAAGACCATTACGAGTTTAATAAGAAAGACGTTTTCTGGTGAATGAAGCAACTAGAGACCACATTTTGCACACCATTTTCCCGATTTTACATCATGTCATGGATGATTTTTTTAATGATAAAATAGTTATTTTAGGCGAAAACTGAGCATTTTGAGGTTAAAAGTTTTTACTAAATAAGCGTTGCCAGATTTTTCTTTTGTTAAGTCGGGATTTTGAAACTTTTTCAGTGAAAAAAGCGGTATTCTTTCTCCGAAAGCGGGACATGGTAAAAAAACGTATATAATCAGAAGTTTTTTAAATATTTATCTTTTTATTAGAGTTTTATATTACGTTTACGTGACAATAGATAGCAACAATAGCCATAGATAATGTATTTTAATTTTTCCACTCTTTTGTCTGTGCCACGCGCTTCCTCAGCACGCTGCACGCACGGCCGAGTTATCTCCCAAAAGCGGGACAAAACTTAATTTTGATTTAAAAATCGGGACATCTGGCAACGCTGATTGGTATGGACCATAAACTTTATGATCTGTGTGAACTTTTAATGCCAGCATTACGCTGAGTTAGGAACATTTCGTGGCTACTTTCTTCTTGTGCTTATTTATCTGTTTTTCACTTTTTTGTTATGTAGGTATGTCACAAATAAATGATTTTATTTCTTTCTTTATATACAAATAAACATAACCGCGTTACAATGTTCCTATTCCTATATCAGAGTTAGTTAGTTTTTTTAATTTTACGTTTTATTTATTTAGGTAACAGAAGACCCACTAGCTGTCCCAGAAAATGAACCTAGTACCTCTAAGTCTGAGGGCACGATGGAGAAGAACGGAGTTGAGGCTCTCACCCCGAGGGTTCCGGCTGCAGTACAGAGCATCACGCAGGTTCGTAGACTTTACATTCATACAAACAATCACGCCTCTTTCCCGTAGGGGTACCTACTAGGGGTAGGCAGAGACCACTTCCTTCCACTTGCTACGATCCAGACCAACTTCCCTCGCTTCCTCCACACTCATACATAAGCAAACACCGTATTGGGGGGCAAAAATGTACCAGTCCTAGTGATTCATTAAAATATCGACTAAGTTTATCGACAACTTTTTTGTGACATAGGTATGGACACAGAACAGAAAAAACAGTAGACGTTTCAAGTGGGCGTGCAACGTGTGGCATAGTTTATGCGGAGTTCCGCGCAACCTACCATATTATTTTTGCAGCGATCGCTTATTTCGATATTTCGAAAATAGGAAATAAATCCAGAAGCATGCTTTATTGTGCTATTTTTAACCGACTTCAAAAAAGGAGGAGGTTATACGTTCCACTGTATGTATTTTTTTTTTTTTTTTTTTTATGTATGTTCTCCGATTACTCCGTCAATTGTGGACCGATTTTAAAAATTCTTTTTTGGTTTGAGAGAGTATACTTCCGAGGTGGTCCCATTGTCAGCAAATCTGAATCTGATAAAGGGATCAGTGAGGAATTGAGGGAACTCCTCAAATATTGTATGCAAACATATAGCGATTTTAGTATTTTTAGTAACAAATGTAGCATTTGCATTCAGAAAGTGTCACTTGGTGAAGCGGAACTGATGATGAAGACCACAGATGGCCACCGGAACTCCTCAACGGTAACGATTTCAAGGGTGGCGATAAGATATCTCGATTAAGATAGTTGAGCGACTACAACGAAGCACATTTAATTATTTTAAAATGACTATGATTTTCTCGCGGCGTTGCTTGTGGCGAGCTTGAAATGTCTTAAAGTTTCATATATCAACTAAAAAGTGGGACTACATAAGCTTATTATGATCACTAAAAAGTGTAAAATAAAATAAATGTTTTAAAAAACAAAAAACCGCCTTCAAAAACGCCAAAAATAACTTCTACTACTAGGTACTTAGTAGTAGGTACCTATCCTATTAGGTTAGTCTAACTGAAGTCGGCGACCACAATATTTTCAACAAAAAGCCGACTTCAGTTGGACTAACCTAATAGGATAGGTACCTACTGCTAAGTACCTAGTAGTAGAAGTTATTTTTGGCGTTTTTGAAGGCGGTTTTTTGTTTTTTAAAACATTTATTTTATAGAATGTAAAAACGATAGCCGCACCAAAAACATTTTCCATGGTGGCGTGTTGTTTGTTGTTTTTATGATAGTGTGAGTACTGGCGACAACAGGTCTGATACTAAGCGAAGCTCATGCCACTTCCACTGTTTTTTCTATTCCGTGCATATGGATCTTACATTTCTTGCAAAAGTAAGTCGTACCTTTATCTTCTATATCTGAATGATCAGCTTTTCATGAAGATGAACGATCTTTTTTCTTTCGAGGCATTTTTCATCAACTTATAAAACAAAAAGGTTCTCAATTCGTCAGAATGCTAAAGAATACTGTTGTACTGAATGAATTTGTAATTCAATGTAATTTCAGTGGTTGTCAAAAGTGACTCGAGTCCAGAGTCAATATCAGATACCGGTTGTTTATAGTTGCGATAAGTATAAATAAAAGAGGTTTTATGGTAATGATGATTAAAAATTGCTTTTTATCGATGTCGATAAACTTAGTCGACATTTTAATTAAATTAGCACTGGTACATTATTGCCCCCGTCACTCAGCAGGTGTTTGCTCATAATCATAATTCATAAGTCTCTCGTAAATTCTTCATAGACTTTTATGTTTTAACAAAAGTAAGAAAAACCGGTTAAGTGCGAGTCGGTTCCGTACCGCACAGTAGGTATTATTATATCCTATTTGATTGAATTCGATTTCGAATTGATCCAGCGCGAGCAAATCACAAGGTGCTATTCCACCGGCGGCGCGAGAATTTTTATTTGTATTAAAACACCCATTTCCACCGCGCGCGCGGGGGGAGGTTGCGAGATTCTTAATACAAATTTCAATTCTCGTCCCGCCTCGTCTCGCCTCGCGCCGCCGGTGGAAAAGCACCTTCACACTTGACCATTTTTTAAATATTTGTTGTTTTTCTTCACGGTTTGTAATATGTTCCTTTGACGCTTGTATTTTTTACCGTTTTTACCATAGGTACTTAGAACAACAAAAAAAAATACAATTAATTTTTTTTTTCTTGTATTGGGACTTCATAAAATTTCACTTTCTTTTCTGGAAAAAAAACCGCTATCTTAGCGGCGTCATGTTATCCTATAGTGAGTAGTGACACTAGTGACCCTGCCTTCGAAGCTAGCGGTCGCGGGTTCGAATCTCGGTAAGGGCAGATATTTGTGTGATGAGCGCGAGTATATGTTCCTGTTAGATGTTTTCTATGTATTTAAGTATGTATTTCTCTATATAAGTATTTATATCGTTGTCTAGTACCCATAGTACAAGCCTAGAGCTTAGTTCGGGAAGTGACTACGTCAATTTGTGTGAGATTGGCCCCCTTGACTTTTATCTATTATGGTTCAAAGTACATTTACACGCTTGCCGAGGCTTGGTGTTTGCCGCAAACACTGCAGGGGCACGTTTTATAAATCTACAAGTTACAATTTTACAGGTCTAAACTGGCAACACTGCTCAAATGGCTGGTCGTCATTGGTCGAGGTTGTGTCAAATAGAAACTTGTAACCTGTAAATTGTAATTTGTAGCTTTATAAAACAGGCCCCAGGACGCAACTATACGTTAGAGTGAGATGGAAATACATCGTGCTCACTCTAATATAGTTGCGTCCCGCGGTGTTTGCGGCAAACGGCAGCGTGTATATGTAGCATTAGGATTCCGTTGGTATCCGTCGGGAAGGGTACCTACTGTAAAAACTATGCCATGCCACGCGCCGCGGCGGGCGAGACAAAACAGTAGAGGTGAGACGTACTAGGCAAATCACGTACTGAGTCTTCCGAGTACGCGTCCACAAAAAGACTAGGTCCAAAGACTAGTTCCACGAGTATTTAGAAGTACGCGGCTTATGAGTAAAATATTTGATTCGGAGTCTTTCCGAGTTGCGAGTGTTGCGAGTCTTAAGTATTAAGAGGTTTTTCTCGGTACGCGGACGCTGACGTGACGTCCGGCCCGGGTTTTAGTGACTGAGAGTTTGAGAGGACATATTTAATATATATTTCATATACTTAACTCGACAACTTATAAAAGTAACACTCATGACAGAAGTTTCAGTATAATCCAATATTATGTTTTGTGTCAATATTACGACGGGCGGTTACAAAAAATGGTCCATACACACGCATTGAATTGGGTTAAAATGATCCATAAAAGTTAGTTTTTTATATAATCTTTCTTCGCCCGGTGAAACGAGTCTTTACCTACTCCAAATACACCGCGCTGTTTTCGCGTCCTGATCCCGATACGTGTAAAGACTCGGTACGCGTTGGCGCACTCTGATGGGATCGCGTATTTGGACGTCCAAGCAAAAACCTATTCCAGTATATACGTCTCAGCTCTACAAAACAGTCGACCAGGAGAGCTCGGAGAGAGGTGTCGTGACTGTCTGGAACGATTTAACCTTGAAAACGGGTCTCATTCTGTTGCCAACGCAAACATTCAGGAAAACGAGGTAAGTATCTTTTAAGTTTATATTTATTTCGTTCGTCGATCCGCTTTAGATGCAGACCTGTCCAGACGCGCCCTCATTATTATTAAGACTGCGCCGAGCGTACGCCAGATGTCCGGCGGCGCCCTCATCACTATTATTGTGTTTTCTAATAAAATAAAGTATTTTCTTGAAATCGGACGGTGCTTTTTTGTACTACAAATGAAAACACAACTTATAGGACATATCACCTAGTTTAATAACAATTGGCCTTTGAGTTATCAACTTAATGGAAAAAAGTGGCCACCTTTTCCCGTTAAGCTGACTACTCAAAGGGTAATTGTTATCAAAGTTTGTTACGTATCCCATAAATTGTGTTTTACTTGCGCTACAAAAAAGCATCGTCCGTTTGCAAGGAAATTCTTTAGTTAATTAGAAAACACAATAATAGTGATGAGGGCGCCACTGGACGGTCGACGTTTGCTCGGTGCAGTCTGAATTGTGTTTTCTAACTAAAGTGCAGCATTCAACATAATGTTTTATATGCCTACAATACTTTGTAGTTATTGATCGAACCTACTTTGTTGTTTTGTATAGAAGATAAATAAGTAACCTTGGGTAAAATCTAGGATCAGAGTATCTCGTAAGATAATATATTTGCGTCGAGCGTCCAGTGGCGCCCTCATTACTGTTATTGTTTTCTAATAAACTGTTCTGTTCTGTTCTGTTCTGGTGACATCTCCAGCCAGCAGTTCTGCTGCAAGGACCCGTACGCGCTGACAGCGACGGAGAGGAGATGTTAGATTAGGCTAGCGGGGAAAAGCACGCCCGCCCCACTCGGTCCGGTAGGAGTAGCGTATAGCCGGCAGAGCACGAGAACCTTAACCCGCACCGACCAGCCACCAATACTAAACCGATTAGGGTAGGCGAGCTTCGTCGCCTTTGCTGCACCAACCATCTCCGCCCGCCGCAGGCAGCAGCGCACCTGCCCGAGATACCGGAGAGCCAAGTAGATAGGATAGGAGTGTAGGGTTTGCAGTCGATATGAAGGGAGAGACGGGAGGTGGAGCCAACCCGAATTCAGGCATCGTGAAGTCAGCATTAGGGAGATAGATACAATACTTGGTGTGTAATATATACTAAAGGTATGGACTGCTTAATATTCCTGCTTCACTTGCTGCGCCTCCAGTAATTATTCTAGATCCCGGATGCGCCGAAGCGCCTCCTCGTGCGTCTCGCGGCACTGCTGGAACTGGTCCACGTTGGCCTGCAGGCGGTCCCGCTGTTCCCGCATGTCATCGTACTCTAAGTCCGGCTTGAGGGTTTTGTTATTATTGATGACGCGCAGGACCTCCTCTTCACTCTCGTCGCGCTTCTGCAACAGCCGTGCATTGAGCTCGTTGACTGTCTTAAGCTCAGACTGAGTATTCTGGAGTTTGTTCACCAGGACATCCCGACGGGTTGTGGGCTTCAATTTCATTTTTTCCTCGGAATGGCTTCTGTCCATATGGACAACTTTGCCAGTGTCAGGGTTTGAAGCTACAGATGATCGGTAAAAAAAAAGTGTGGTAGTGGCTGAAATCATGGTGACAGAGTATAGTACTAGAACACAAAAACAGTTAAACAAGATACACTATCAATAGTTAGCCTAAATTATATGTTAATTGCCTTAAAAGTGACAATGTCACAAAAATAAACTAATTTCTTATGCAAATGTAGGTATATTAATGACTGCAATAATTTTACTATTACAATACTATTAACTAAAGCTTGAAATAAGCCACGCTTTTACCAAAACATTTTAAAAACTAAAACCTTTTCGTGCTGTCAATGTCACATAATTTGATCAAAATACTTTGTTACAACTACAGTATATTCGTTAAAATTTAATGCAGTAGTAAATGTAATAACGAAATTATACAAAATGAATACTCCCCTGGTTTTGTTGATGATAAATCAGTACAGCAGACGGTGTAATTTTCAAGACATTTTCAAATCACGAAGTCGTTGACCCATTTACTTGTCAAATTTTGCATTCGTGATAATACTTCCTTCACAGCACATATAGTCGTGATACCATGTACACTTAATATTTATGTGTTTATCTTGGGTTTTAGTCCAAAAACTTAACAATTTAAACATTAAAACTACTTAAAAAGAATTTATCAAAACTGGCACTCCATTTTGACGTCTAAACCGGCTGGTGTTGCCAGTTCAACCCACTGTTATTGTTTTCTAATAAACTAAAGTATTATCTTGAAATCGAAGAATGGTTTTTTTTTGTACAAATGAATACACAATTTATAGGGTACATGACATAAATTAATAACAATTGACCTTTGAGTGAGTAGCTTAATAGAAATAGTAGGAGATCCGAATAGGAGACGATTCAGACGATTTGCACCGGGCTGTTTATTTGATAAAAAGTATTTTATATATCTAATTTAATATGCTAAGTAATATATGGCGAATAGGTAGGCTGAAAAAAATCAGTCCAGTATATAAAATTAACTAAAAATTTTAAAATTAACTTTGTTTAAAAAAATGTAATTGCTTGTTTAATAGACAAAATGCAACACAAACACATTTTGATTTGTGTCGCTTTTGACTTTAAGCAACTATATTGTTTTAGGGTCTCCCCAGATCTATCAACGCGGACTCGGCTTGAGCCGGTAAGAAAAGGTTTTATCTCCATGCAATAAGAGCGAAAACGACGTCGCTCGGCTCGGCTCGGCTCGCGTCGGCGTTGCGAACGGAACGACGTCGTTTTCGCTCTTATTGCATGGACATGAAAGATTTTCTTACCGGCTCAAGCAGATTCCGCGTCGATAGGTTTGGAGAGACCCTTGGGAGACCCTTAACGCATCCACTGCCACCGACGCATATATGCGTTCACTGTCATACAAGTTTGTTCCTAGGCCACGCCCCCTGGCAGTGAACTGAATGCGTTAATTTTAACCAGTAGAACTAGGTACTCTGATCCTAGATTTAACCCAGGGTCTGATGGGGGCTGATCGAGATCAGGTCCTATTGTTTTACCGCTTTTCCCGAAGCTGACTTTAAAAAGAATGTTTTACTCCTTTAACAAATGAAATGATAATGTTTTTGTTTCAGTGAAAATGGGAAAGCGAAAAGTTAAATATCATAAATTGAAATGTGGCATTAAGTTTCAGAAAAAACGACTTCTCGCTAATCTAAAACGAGTAAATGCCTCGTCCGGTCACAACTTGCTCACCCAGGTATATGTAACCTAACCTGTATTTTTTAAATTTCGTTTTTATAGGTACCATCGAATAATGCTTGGTTTGATTATGACTTGAACCACGTTGAATAAGAAGATTTAGCAATGGCAAAAGTTCTGGGCTCACAAAGATATTATTAAAAGGAGAAATTCCCCTTTCACTTAAAAAGAAAGTGATGGAAAGCTCTTCCTTGCCTTACCTATGGATCACAAACATGGGTCTTTACGAAACAAATAGAGAGAGATAAATCATGCCAGTCAGCAATGAGGTCTATATTAAAATTAAGAAATAGCATAATAAGAGACAAAACTAAATTGATAGATTTCTTACAACATTCTAAAACACTAAAATGGCGACGGGCAGGACACAGCTCGACTAGAAGACGAGCGATGGACGAAGAAAGCCGCTAACTGGGGAGGACCCGAAGGAAAGAGAAAACCAGGAAACCACGCAGAGGTTGGGCTGACGATATAAAAACCACCGCAGGAGCCCAGTGGCAGGAAATAGCTGAAAAAAGAAAAAAATGGAAACAACTGCAGGAGGCCTTTACCATGGATGCATATCATTATCATATCATATCCCGCATGACGAAAACCTCGTGAAGGCCGACAAGGACAAGCTCAGCAAGTACCTTGACTTGGCTCGCGAGGTGACCGCCATGTGGGATGTTGACTCGACGATCATTGCCCCGATAGTTGTTTCGACAAACGGTCTTATAGCGAAGAGTTTCGACCAACACCTCAAGAGACTCTCGCTAGATGGCTGGATCATGGGCCAGATACAGAAGGCATTATCCTCGACACGGCGCGCATTGTGAGGAGGTTCCTCTCTCTGCAGCCCTAACCACCGGTAGCTTGAGCCCTGCCCGCTGCCGGCGGCACTCGTAGGTTAGGTTTTTTATAATATTTATTTTTTGTATTGGTATTTTACTTTTATATTTAAATATTTGTTATAAAAAACCTAATTTACAGAAACGAAATAGAAATAAGAATAATAAAAAAAAGATATGTGAAATTCAAATAAACTCGAGATCTACATGTAAACAATACCGCCACATATTATTTAGCGTATTAAATTTGATATAAAATACATTTCATCGAATAAACAGCCCGGTGCAAATTGATGTCGAATGATCTGTTATCGTATTGTCAACGTTTTGATAGCTCTTATTTACTTGACAGTAATGGCGGCCAAGTTAAAAACAATACCGTAACAGGTCAAATACGATATTGTTTTACTGTGTTGAATAGAGGCCCTGTTCTGTGTACGGTTGCTTTAACAGTCAAAATGGTTAATTTATCTTTTAAGGGTTCCGTACCCGAAGGGAGCTCAACTCGACCCTATTATGTCTACCCAGTCCGTCCATCCCTCCTAACTTTAAAAGCTATATCTTTGGAACCGTATTAGACAGCGTTTTTTTTTCAGAATATGTTTCATTAGGGCTGATTTACTAAAAAATAAAATAAATAAGGTGAAGTAATAAAGGGGTCCCATACAAGAAACGTATTTTTATTTTTGTTAACAATACAAGCGTCAAGTTATATAATTAGTTATAGTACGAATCAACTGAACCACAGATTATATACAAGTTACACTGGGGCTCTACTTTGAAATCAGTAATTCGAACTTCGGATCGCCCCGTCACTTTCTTGCGAATTAGTGACGCGTCGAGAGCAAAAGGGATTGCAATAGACGAAGTTCGAATTACGGATTTCAAAGTAGAGCCTCTGAACTCCGTCTGCGCAACGCTGGCAAACGTAAAGTTTAAATGAATTCAAATTTAGAATTTATAATAAAATAGCCAGAAAGAAAATGTCCGAATGGTTTATTCAACGAGGGTTTATACATAATGTTTCGGGCGGCTTGATTAACCGGGCAGTATAAAAACTCTTACAAAAAGCATGCTTTGAAAACCCAACTTTACTGCTGTTTGAATAATGTCGTCAACATAACGTTAGTTTTCATGCCGCGCATTTCGGCGCCAAAAATCCGTCATTTGGATTTCCAATAATTTTATTATAGCCTATGACACTCTACAGTGGTTAAAACGAATCTAACCACGTATAACTTATTAAAATCGGTTTAGCCGTTTAGTAGTTACGAGGGAACATAATTAGTTGGGCATACCTCTTTTTATATCCCTATACACATTTTCCTGCTCAACTACGCATGATATATATAGACATATTTTTGTTACATTCATTGTTTTATATAATACTAGTTTTAGTTTTTTTTTCGTTGTATAATATCATATCATAAGAAATGTTTAAAAAACGACTGACTGTTGAGTTTCTTGCGGCGTTTCTTCTCAGCAGCACCTTGGTCTCTTGCGAAGCGCTGGTAGATTTTTGACGTGTAAAAGTACCCGTGCGGCCTACTTACTGAATAAACATCTTTTATCTTTTATCTTTTTATCTTTTATACGAGTATATCCCTCCTCTTGGACTTTGCCGCAGTCGGGTAACAATGAGCGGTCATTATGAATAATGCCCGACGGCCCGTGGTCATAAATAAATCAAGGTTTGAGATAGCTTGAATTTATCACTTTGACCGGGGAGTATGGATACTTCCCTGCTTCTAACGGCCTTCCCTGCGACGTGTGTGACGCGCGGGGAAGGGCCGCGCTTGTTAGGTAAGGTTATGTTTTACATTGCCCAAGGTGGGTGGACATAATCATACAGACCGGTCAAAGTGATTAATCATGCAGTTTAAATCAGGGATCGTAATACCGGTATTCAATTTCGGTATCTCGATTATTATTGAATATTTTTGCTCTTCAATGAATTGATATAATAATAATAGTGTTATTACCTAAACTACAGTCGAAAATATCAAGGAAATAATGCAAATTAAAGAAGATATTTCAATTTTAATTAACGGTATTGATCCCTGGTTTAAATTACATTGCCCACTTGATGCGGGCATTATGCATACAGATCGGTCATTGTTAATAGTGACCGGACTTATCAAGATGCTTACATACATTTACCTCGTTACAAAGGGGCTGCCGTCTTACCCAAAGAGTAGACAAATCAATCGAATAGGAAAAACAAACGGTTTCTCTGTTTCAGACCACACCTGAAGCCTCGCCTACTCCCGCCAAGAAGGCTAAGCTGACTCCGGCGCGGGCTTCGGGGACAATCCTGCGCAATACCTTGCAGTTCCCTCGGAAGCTTCCTACAGGTGTGCCAAAATATAACAATAGATTAGACTTGAGTAAATTCCAACTCGATACCTCCGCGCATTCTCGAGATGAAGGGTCTTGACAGACAGAGAGACGGACAGACGGACAACAAAGTGATCCTATAAGGGTTCCGTTTTTTCCTTTTGAGGTACGGAACCCTAAAAAGCGAGAGTAAGTGGGAATGTTGGAAGGGGAAGGCCAAGGTAAACGTTCCACGATCAGATCGGAGACGTATTAAGAAAGGGCCAGGTCAGGAGACTCGGGAGTACCAACCGACGCACGGTATGAAGAGACTTATGAGTGTGGAGCAAGCGAGGGATGTTTGTCTGGATCGTAGCAAGTGGAAGGAAGTGGTCTCTGCCTGCCTACAGGAAAAAGGCGTGATTGTATGTATGTATGTAAAAAGAGGACTTGTGCACTTGTAACGAATAGGCTGCGTTTCCACTAGAGCTGTACGATGCAGCTAAGCGGTGTTGAGAGGAATAATCCACCAATAGGATTATTTTGTTTTACTTTCCTCACTATTCTATTGGTGAATTTATTGTTCCTTGCACACCGCTTAACTGCCTCGCATATCTCGGTGGAAACGCAACCTTATACTAAAACAGCCGGCCGTAAAAACATGTTAATAAAGGCATGGTTTCGGCACTTGTCCCACCACGGCTGGCGAGGAACCGATTAGCTTTCGTCTATTTTGTTGCTAACAAAAAGATATAGATCCCGTGTCAATAATTAATAGATGATCGATGACTGTTCACACCACATGAGTAAAGAAACGGAACAGAGACTAAGCTTCATACAACCGCGCTGCGATAGGTACACTACTACAAGCGCGATGCGCGTGTGTGCGTGTGAACAAACTCCTCGTCACGTACACGCAGAAACTGGTTTATACTAGTTCAGTTTGTTCACAAGCGCAGGGCGCGAACCGCGTCGTGTTCGACTTTAATAGTATTTGTTGTGCACGTGAAAATATGGTGGTTTGTACAGTGTGTATGAACAATACAAGGAAAAATGATGACATCTCATATTTTGGCTATCCTAAGGACTCTGTTAGGTAAGTAAAATCTTTATTATCTAGGTACATAAGTACCTACTTACTTCTAATTTTGCTTACCAAAATGATACTGCTTGAGAAACTTCAGAATAAAAACATTGAATTCACCAGCGGGCTTAGCACGCGAGGTGAGGATTATACGTCAAAATTTGACAAACGAGATTTAGTGTCAAATATGTCTATTCCATATTCTAACGTAAGAGTAAACGTTTAAGGTTTTAAATAAAAGTGTAATTTGTGTGACTTTAGTCCTTTTATTACTAAGCATCTTGACGTGGGATTTAATGTCATGATTATATGTCATTTTCGGTATTGCTAATTGACACTAATTCATGGACAACGTCAAATCTGACAGTAAATCTCGCCTCGCGTGCTAAGCCCGCAGTAAATAGAACGCGGTGTTCTCGCTAAAGAGTGATCTCGTTCAGAAAACCTTTGGGTAGTGGATTTATTTACACCTACCTATTATTTTTATGCATGCAAATACGTAGGCTCATGTTTTTTCTAACCGACTTAAAAAAAGGAGATGCTATGTTTGCATGTTTGTTCGCGATTATTTCGCGTTTGCATTTTAACATGCAGTTTTCAGAAAAGTGTTTGTTACATTCTGGAGAAGGTTTTGGTACCTATACTACCTATACAACAAATGGTAGTAACTCATGCAGTTGCTCTGGAAAAGCATTATTTAGTAACGTTGAACTAATGATATAAAACCATAGAACGCTAATGAAAATACTCAATAATAATAATTAGGTATATTGCAATCACTAAAGAGCAAAAAATATTTTTTTTTATTAATCGCGCATCGAGGGTTCCGTACAAACACTTATACCATCTTAGCTGGCTGAATTAAGTTTGCAACTGATATGTATGGCGCCGCATATATACAAATGAGGTGCAAAGTTAACGCAGCCGGGTTCTCCAAATATGATTTCCGAAAAGGACTATATTTTTTATGAATTAATTACAAATGTATAGTTTTCAGATTTTTCCCTATACTTGTAGTACAAGACGGTATTATTTGCCTAATTTCATAGTTATAGGTTACCGGAATTACCCTATAAATTGTCATTCCCTTGAGAGTATCGAAATATGTCTACGTTGCCTTTGTGACATAAACTTATATTATGTAAAAAGATGGCGTAAGTATCTTTTTTTTACTTTAACTTTGAAATTTGATTTTTTCATAGCTTCAAGGGACCGTAGACTTGATCATATATTATGGTTTTAATTTCAACTCGATACCTCCACGCGTTCATGAAAAAAAGGGTCTTGACAGACCGACGGACGGACGGACGGACGAACAATAAAGGTATCTTAAAAGGGTTCCGTTTTTAGGGTTCCGTACCTCAAAAGGGAAAAACGGAACCCTTATAAGATCACTTTGTTGTCCGTCTGTCCGTCTGTCAAGACCCTTTATCTCAAGAACGCGTGGAGGTATCGAGTTGAAATTTAAACCATATACTCAAATCTACAGTCCCTTGAAGCTGGGAAAAAATCAAACTTCTACATTTACGTAAAAAAAAGATACGGCCGTTTATGTCGCAAAAAACGTGTATTTCGGCACTCTCGAGGGAATCAAAATGTATAGGGTATTTCCCGTTGACCTAGAACTATGAAATTTGGCAAGTAACACCGTCTTTTACTGCAAGTATAGGAAAAAATCTGAAATCTGTACATTTTTAACCAAATCACAAAAAAACAGGGTCTTTATGCAAGGAACGGCGTACAGTGCGACAAGAGCCCGATCTAGGTGGATTTGACGCTACATATAAGATCAACTCAACACATTGAAGCTAGAAATATCAATATTTATAAAAAGTTGAAAAACAAGCTATTTTTAACGAAAAAACTTAATATCCAGTATAATTTGATCTCCCTGTACACTGATTTCCCCTAAAATGTGAGGTCAGCTTAAACTGGTTTTTGTATGACGTTGTAAAAAGGGCGTTATTTGCTCTAATTTTCAAATTTATATTATTTTAAGTTGTATAGTAAATTTAAGGCCTTCACCATTCAGCCAATTAACACGCTATACGGAGTTTTTTTTTTGGCGGTGTCTGATACGTCAGTCGCAGAGAGTTAAAAATCTGTGTTGAAATTTAGGCTAATCAAAATGGACCTTATTGTATAGATAATAAAGTACATAACAAAATGAAGAAAGTACTATTGCGTTTTCCAACCATATTATCTTACATACGGAACCCTCGGTGCGCGAGTCCGACTCGCACTTGACCGGTTTTTTCCTTTTGAGGTACGGAACCCTAAAAAGATTCTACAAAAAAAATGGAAATCCAAAAGTACCTAATGCGTTCATTCTACACATGACATTTGAATCATCTTTTGAAGTCTGTGCTAAACCTCACGTAAACTTCTTTATCCAACAAGCACCGACTTCAAAAGGTTATTCAAATGTGATCCGTGCAATAAACACATTATTTTGGCTTTATAGTTTTTTTAAGGTGGTTCTCTTTTTATTTATTTTAATTACCTTTTTCAGACGGCAGGAGTGGTTAAAAGCCGTCGGGCGATTAGACATACTTTCAAAACTTGAAGATGACAAAACAAGGCATAGTTACCGAATCTGTGAGGAGCACTTTGAAAAATCCTGTATTATTAAAAAAAATACAAAGAAATATTTATCAGGCAATGCTTTTCCAACACTCAACTTGCCGACAAATGATGGCGCATGTTCGAGTTCAAGCCAATGTGAGAATGTATCAACACAGCAAAATCAGACCAATCAATTTATACCTACTACTGAGATATCTTCAAGTACAAATAGTAGTCCTTTTAATAAAATAGTTATCTTGAGAGACCAAATATCTCACAGTACTCAGGCAGAACTTGAGAAGCACAACAGTGAAAGTAGATCGGCGCAAACAGCACTTCACCTTTCAGCGGACACTCCAAGAAAGAGGAAACTAGCTATTGAACTTCGGGATGCAAAAAAACGTAAAAAATGTGATTTAGATAGTGTAACGAAAGAAGACTTTTTAAAATTGTGTGATAAGTTTATGACTGAAAGCATGGCTCAAATTATCAAATGGCAAATAGATTTAAAAGCTGGTAGTAGTGGGAATCGATAAAGTCAGGCTTTCAAATTTTTTGCATTGAATCTTCATTACTCCGGTCCAGCAGCATATAGATTTCTTACAAATACAATTTGTTTACCTTCATTAGTCACATTGCAAAAACTTGTTAGACCAATAGGTACTAAGCTAGATGAACGCTTGCTCAGTGCGTTAAAAACGAAGGTAGACAAAATGGGACCGCAAGAAAAGATTTGTAGTGTTTGTGTAGACTGCATGTCTTTGAAGGCCAATCTGTTTTATGACGTGTGAAACGATAGAATTGTAGGATTCCATGAAATAAACGGGGTTCAGAAAATAGTGCCAGCTAAATATGTTATTGTTATAATGATTCGTGGTATTATACACAATTATAAACAACCAATAGCTCATTCATTTCTGTCTCAATGCAAAAATTATCCAGAAATAAATGATTGGATTGACGAAATCATAACATCATTACTAAATATTGGTCTAGATATACGCGCCTTTATCTCAGATTTAGGTTCAGATTTTTTAAGCGCTTCAAAATCGCGTTCTGTGAACAGGAATAAATCGTACTTTGAAGTAAACGGACATAAAACTTATTACTTGTTTGATGTCCCACATCTTGTAAAATGTGTAAGAAATAATTTGATAACATGTGACTTCCTTTTTAACAATAAAGTAGCAACATGGAAACATATTAGAGACGTATACAATGAAGATAAAAAGCGACAAATTAGATCAGCACCAAAACTAACTGATATTCACATCAACCCCAATAATTTTCAAAAAATGCGTGTGAAAGTAGCTACACAAGTCTTAAGTCGTACTGTAGCATCAGCTATTAATACCTACGTAGATTTGAACATTGTAGATAGTGCTGCAAAAGACACAGCTGATTTTGTAAATAAAATTAATAATCTATTTGATATATTAAACTCGAGTACTTTGCGATCTCCTAATAAATATAAAAGAGCTTTCCGTGGCGATAGTTACCAAATAGAATGCTACATTCTTCATAAACTTAAAATTGAGAAAAATCCAGGGGCAGAAAGACGTTACAAATATCATGAATTTCATTCACCGATTTCAAGTGTCTATAAAATCTATATTACAACTTTATGAAGACTTGAAATCGGAAAAAATTCAATTTATATTTACGAGGCGTCTCAATCAGGATTGTCTTGAAAATTTCTTTGGCAAAGTCAGACAAGCTGGTGGGAACTGCCAGGAGCAACATGTCGCCAAGTCAGTGTAACGTTCAATAAGATGTTTATAACCAATATCTTAAAGAAACCTGATAATACAAATTGTGATCAAGATTTCGACAGCTTGCTTATGAAAACAGGCGATTATAGAATGTTTAGTACGCCATCACAAAATTCACAAGATTCGATCCCTGACCATGAAACTGGTTCTATGTTAACTGTAGGAACAAATGACTATCAATTTGATTTACCCGAAAAAAATGGTATAGTCTATATTTCGGGCTACCTGTTTAGGAAATGCCTCGAACAACACAAATGTGAGAAAATTAAATTGTAGGTATGTTAATCGATCTGAGCAGCCTATAAATATGGCTAAAGATTCTATTTTTACCCGTTACAAGGATTTTAATCAAGGTAGTGTACAATCCGGTTTTTTAATAATACCACCTGATAATTTTATTGCATTTGTTGAATTACTGGAGCAAAAGTTTCGTGAATATTTTAATCTCGAAACACACACTGTTGATATTGGTAATAATATATTTAAACGAATGAGTGAATGTAAATTTGATATGCCATGTGAATGCTTTCCATTGGATTATTTAAAAAATGTTCATTAGATTAAGGATTTATCATTCAATTAAAAGATATAATAAATTATTAAAAAACAAAAGTTATAAAAACAAAATCTTTAGCGTAAGTAATTTGTAATCAATAAATAAATAAAAAACTGATCGATATCATGGGAACGGCCTTTTCCCAGTTGCACCCCTTTGTCCACACTGCGGAAAACTGTGTTTTTTTTTCCCTGTTCTCCGCAGTGTGGACAACTGGGAATAAAAACGAATTTAGGTGCGGACAACTGGGAAAAAAATCCCAGTTGTCCGCACCCGCTTGTCCACACTGCGGACAACTGGGTTTTTTTTTAATTTTAATAGCCGGCGAGAACTCTGTCAACTATACTTCAATTGTTTAGGTACTTAACTAAATGTAAACAATCCAAACCACGTGGCTCAGTTAAACAGCCAATCAAAACTGTTTGGTCGAGCTTTGACGTATCAGTGTTCTGCCCCTATTGGCTGACCAACTATATCACGTGATTATTTTGTTTACATTTAGTTAAGTACCTAAACAATTGAAGTATAGTTTGTCGAAACGTATAGATCCCTTGTCAAGAATAGACACATATAATAGTTGATCGCTGGCTCTACTCGCTTCCCTCATCGTCGGCGTGAGACAAGTGCCTTTACCGAGTGGAATACACCTATCTTGGTCCCCAGACCTCGGAGACAAGATCCTCGCGGCGGCGACGACCATTCGCGAGCCCAGGACCGTCTGCTGCGTCTTCGGCTGCAGGAACAACGACCTGGAGCATCCGGCGCTGAGGTTCTTCGAGTTTCCAAACGACCAGACGATGTGAGTTTAATTTTACGATGCCGTGCCCAAAATGGCTCGGAACTAGTGATGAAAATGGCGAAAGATACATGTTGTTTTTTTCGAAACTTTGTATCTTTCCTATAAAATACATGTAACGTTCGAAAAAAACAATATAGAGGTTCGCCTGAAAAATACAATCATACACGTATAATACTTGTTTCATACTGTATTTTTCATATTGACAATCAAAGGGTAATTAATCTTGCTTATTAATATTAATTGAACAGTAATGTACTGTATGTAATCGAATCAATGTCTCGGTATAAATATAATGCGAAAAATACATCGTAAAATACACGTAAAAAACTTAAACTTGCGAAAGATTCAACCGAAGATCCGCAACGAAAGATTCTGTATTTTATTAAAAAATACAGGGGCGTTTGAAAGATACACATGTATTTTACAAGTCATTTTCAACTCTACTCGAAACCCTTATAGTTTAGTCATGTCCGTATGTCACCGGCATTTTTACTTAAAAACTACAAGATGCTGTATATTGATGATATTTAATGTGTAGGTATGTAACAGGAGATGAATATATATTTTTTCGTTAAACATCAACGTGTGGCACGTAGTCCTTTTAAAAACAATTTATGGTTTCTAAGCATTTTTTTTAATTACGTGAATATTTTCAGAAATAATCCCTCTGAAAGTAGCAAACACCTCCAAAATATATAAAATAATACAATGGTAGCGCTTAATAATACTTTCGATGATAATTATTTTCAACGAGGTTTGATTCAAAAGTATACTTAATTTTATGTTCATGTCAATGGCTAAAGAGCTTAAACGTCACATTGTCTTTTCTACGTCACAGCAATTGCTAGACTTAAAAAAACAAAACGCGGCTACAAACAAAATGACGTCATTTCGACCAGTCCAAAGCGGGCGTAGCAGACACTGATAATATTTATTTATTTTTCTTAGCAAATAATAATTTAAAAAAATGCTTCTATACGCATTATTTTTAAAGAACAACTTTAAAAATAAAAAACAAAATTGTCTATCCATTACGATTCATGAGATACAGCCAGACTGACAAACGGACGAGCAGCGGAGGCTTACAATTAGTAATTAAAAAATTCAAAAGCTACCTTAATAACGAACGTAACAATATTTTTCGTATTACAACCCTCCCTTATAGGGAGAAGTGTCGACCCCTTAAGACATAACATCACATCTCCATAAAACTATTCGCAACTTTATTACATACCAGGGAAAGTCGCTTTTGCCCTAGCTATTACATTGTAAATACGTCAAATACAACGCTCCTAAATTGTTTGTAAAACACTTTTAGATAACGTCGTATCTCCGATTTAACTATACTAGGATTCGCAACTTTATTACCTACAATGCAAACTCCAGTTTAGTTTAGCTGTATTCTGAATTGTAAAGGTCAGGATAGGACTTCTCGACCTTGAAGTCCCCTCGAGTTGGGATATAAACGTGCTATATGTCGTTGCCTACATTTATGTAGTGATGGATGCCCGTCACTTCGTCCGTCGTCTTTGTCAACAGGAACTTTAAAAAGGGTTTTGAAAATAATCATGCTTCAGAGGTTCATCTCAAAAACGTACTACATATTTAAAAAAAAACATGATTTACTGTGCGAAAGAGCTTAAACGCCACATGGTCTTCTACGTCACAACTAGAGATAGACAAAAAAAAATGAAGTCATTCCGGGCACTAGTCCAAAACACTGTTTTTTTTTTGTTCTTATTAAATAATAATAAAAAGAAAAGACAATGAGTACGCTTTTGAAAAAAACCTCTATTCTATAATTAGCAAAGAAAGGTACCCAACTGCCCGGTTCCGATTTGATTTATTTAGATATATGTTAGAGTAGTCAAAAAACAGACACGTATTTTTTTGGGATTTCTTTGGAACGCATAATTTTTTTACGCATATTTACTTTCCGCATTTTTTTTTCCGCGTAACACCCTTTTAGGCTTACATTGCAGAATTTAATAAACGTCTATTTTGTAGATTAGGTTAGGCGGGTAGGTTAATTTTTTATAATTAGTATTTAAAATAAAATCATTTCTTACAATAGAAATTTACCGTTTTAGGTCAAACGATTTTATGCGTAAAGATACGATCCAATAGGGAACCATATTTTTTAGCTGCCTAATCTCAACCTGTTGGGAGAAATCCTCCAAAGTACTGAAAAGTGACTAAACCCTCTAACGTCTGTAGAGATTTTGTGTTTAAAGAACTTTATTTTTTTTTTCTCCAAAGAAATATATACATTTCACTTATATAGAGAAAACATAGACGGCTTAAAGTTATGGTGTTTTTGTTCAAGCAAATTGCTAGTTACCTACTGGTTTAATTATATGTTGGAGAATAATAAAAAATAATGAGCACATGTTTTGTTATAAATATGCAATTTGCTTGAACAAAACTCTCCACAAAAGTTAGAGGGTTTAGTCACTTTTCAGTACTATGGAGGACTATTTCTCCGGACAGGAGATTGGGCAGCTAAAAAAATACATGTCCGTTATTTTAGACTACTCTCTAACATATATAACGTAAAGCAAATCAGAGGCGGACAGTTGGGTACCCTTCCTTGTATGTAAGCATGATTTTTATGAAAACAAACATTCAAAAAATCCTTTCGCATCACGACCGCAGACGGCATCTGCTTCTTCCGTCGCTATAGTCTATTAACACAGCCTTCAAACACCTAATTTTAAACAGAATAACCAAGTGGCTGAACCTCTTCAACCGAAAAGACCTGGAGGGGAAACTGCGAGGCGTGAAAGACTGCCGAATCTGCTCCAAACACTTCGACGAGCAAGATTATATCTTAGGAGACCTGAGTCAAGATGCCGTGCCTCGCCACAACCTGCCGAAGAGGAGCTCTAACATCGTGTATGCTTCGTATAGTGGTAATTATCTTGAATTTAGATGCCATTGGGACCTTCGGTAGGACAAGGGCATAATAGCACTTCTTGTCATATTGCATGCCTAATTAAGGTAGAACATAAGCACATCCTGTTCCACGAAGATCTGTATAATTACTATGTTCTGGCAATAAATGTCTTTGTCTTTCTACGGTCACGAACGTTTTGTGACCCATTTTAAGAAAAAAATGCTCGAAGTCCTCTCTGCCAATGTCAAGTCATTTGTAACTTTTAGGAAACTCAACCTTATTGTTGTAGAATGTCAGATTGGCTTTGGACCTAAGGTGAGTACGAAATTTAAGTTCTTAACTGTACATTGTGCCCTTGTTCTGCCGAAGTGCTGCCACATCCACACAACATTTAAAAAGGATGGCCTTACTTCAGCACGAAGACCGTGGGTGGGAGAATGCGCGTACCTTGATTGCAGCATCAAATTGAAATAACTATTTACTTTAAAACTCAACTATATACTGAAAAAATATTGTTTAAGATCGTAGGGTTTCGAAACTCAACCAAAAACTTTAGTTGGGTTTGAAAATTACAATAGGCACTACCAACAAGTCAGTCAATAGCCATTTTCATTTTCATATTAACCCTGAAGTTTTTCCGCAGCGCAAGCAGAGATTCAAATAATCCCTGAAGTGAAAGTAGAACGAGAAGACAGCATAGATGATTCCCAAGCGGAAGCGCCTCCTACGGCCTTTTTCAATGAACGTATGCTTACACCTAGAGCTCGGACACCAATACCTTTCCAAACGGAAGCTCCTTCCACTTTTAAAGAACGTATAATTATACCTAGAGCTCGCACACCAGCTGCTTGTAGCCCATCTATCACTCAGTCGCGATCACTAGGATCTACACCGATGATAGGAACAGAAATCCAAATGCCAAGTATAGTGAAAGTGGAATCCTACAGCGACCTTGATCCTGCATATCAAAAACAAAAGCTAAAAGAAGCATTCTTGGGAAATGCGACCATATCCGCTATTGAACAAATCAATTTAGTACCGCCTCCTCCTGAAACAACATCAGTTAACGTTCAAACAACTAAAAAGTTGTTGGATTTGATGAACGCTCCTATGATAAAGAATTTTAAGGCTGAAATTAACGAGGCTAACAGAAAGTTGAAATATTTTGAGAGACAAATAGAAAATCCCAAAATGAATAAGATGCAGTTCATGGCATTTTGTGATGAGTATATGGATGAGAAGATAGCTAACATAGTGAAGTCACACGCGTGTTTGAATGACAAATCAAAGGGGAATAGGTACAGCCGTAAATTCAAAGCGTTTGCTCTCAACTTGTACTTATGCAGCCCGAAGTCCTATAAATTCGTCGAGCAGCTCTTCTGCTTGCCCTCCATCAAAACCATCAAACGATTCCAGATGCCAGTCAGGCCTGGCGTGAACCCTCGTTTGATTGACGCTTTAAAAGTCAAGGTTAAAGAGATGAGTGACAAGGAGAAAATATGCACAGTATGCTTTAATTACATGGAGGTAAATAAGAATTTATTCTATGATGTGGCCAATGATGCTCTGTGGGGGATACAAGATATAGACCAAGTGATAGGCTCAGAGCCAGCGAACTATGCTCTTTTGATCATGGTCAGGGGCTTGTATACTAAATGGAAGCAGCCAGTCTCCTTCGTTTTCGTGTCACATAAAGCATTTAATCCGTTAGTGAAGGAATGGCTATACAAGATAATCAATCTCTTGTTTGACATACGGCTGAACGTCAAAGCGTTCACTGCAGATATGGAAACAGCGTTCTTAGATTTCTCTGAGGTTTCAGCAACTGAACCATATTTCGAAGTGGGCGATCGGAAAATATATCACATTTTCGATGTACCGTCCCTGTTTAGGAACGCGAGGGATGATCTAATGCAATATAACTTCCACTTCGGATTGAAAGTAGTGAAATGGAGTCATATATTAAAGGTGTGTGATGTGGATATAGAAGAAGAGTTGCCTTTGATGCCGAAGATTACAGAGAACCACGTGAAACCTGACGACGAATCGAAAAACGACGCTAAACTAGCAATTCAACTGTTTAGTCGTTCAGTGGCAGCAGCTATGAACTTCCACGTCGTAGCGAATATGGTTAACATAAAAACGAAAGACACAATAGAGTTTATTGCAACAATGAACAACCTCTTCGACGTACTGAACTCACCAAGGATGTCCAGCGGTGATGAATTAAAGCAAACATATAAAGCTACAACGCAACAATTCAAGTTTCTCCAAGAAACTTTACAGTACTTGCAAATGTTAGAAATCAAAGATAAAGCTGGGAATGCGGTTGAAAAGAGAATGACATTTGTCACTGGTTTGGTGATTACCATAAAGTCTGTAATGTCTTTGCTAGATGATTTGAATAAGGTGGATTTAAAGGAGATAGCGACGAAGAGACTGAGCAAGGATTGCACGGATGTGATTTTCCGGAGAATAAGGGAGATGGTCGGGAACTCGTGCGCGAGACCGACCCCGATCATGTTTGCCAGATGTTTCAGACGACTGTTTTTAGTCAATCTTGTTAGTGATACAAAAAAGGGAGGCACGGAAATGGATTTGAAAACTTCGCTTACTAAAATATCGGATTATGTAAAGTCGGGTTTGGTAAAAGGGGAGCATCAAGATCGTGGTCAGAGTTTGAAGGTAGGAGTGAGTGATCACCATAATCTATGGCCGTTTCCTTCGACCAGCTTCATCACTGGGTATCTAATATGGAAGTGTATTAAGAAGCATACGTGCCAGAAAATGGTGGAGAGTCTATGCATTGACTGCAATTTGGAATCAAGCGCTGAATTGTTGTTGGAAACATTCAAATCTTTTAAACCAGCTAATATGAAGAAAAAATTGCCAGAGCCTCCACAGTTTATTGTAGAATTCGTGGAGAAACTGGACGTCATTTATAATGAATATTACAGAAGTAGTGATATGCAGTCGGATGGTTTCGGCTGGAACGTGTACTTGGCTATGGAGAGCGAAACCTTTGATCTGCCTTGCGAATGTTTCCCGTTGAAGTTTTTAAAGATGTTCTTCATTCGACTGAAAATATTTCACACAGTGAAAGAGTACAATAGAAATAACAGACCGTCACGTCGACGTCAGAAAGTGTGAAGTTAATAACGTTATTTGTGATTGAAAAATGATGATTTAGTCAAGAAATAAATAAACAATACCTTTAAAAACTAATTCTTTGTCTACTTTATTGAAACCAGGAACCTATGAGCGAGGACATCCTACCTCCTTATTTCAATCCTTATTAATTAACCCCCTCCCCCGACCCTAATACCCTGCAATGTAGTAGTTGAAGCATTATATACTCTAGCAGTAACCACATTAAATTTAAAATGCTTATACTATTACTAATGCGGTTACCCGCCTTTTTCGGTATTATGGCTGAATAGTGGAGTGTTACAATTTTAACAGCCTATGGCATCTAGTATGAGCCCACGATACTAAACCTAGTTCGATAAGACTACCAGATGATATATAAATATAATTAGTCACGTCATTAATGGGGGAACACGAAATGGCGATGCTGCAATACAAAAAAACTGGGAAAGCAATTTTTTTTTTTTCAAATTATATTTCCGATGTCTGCGTCTGTCTGTCAAGTTGCGATTGTTCGGACCCCTAAATTTGGGTAGGACTCAGCAGATCCTCATTCCTAAAGCGAAGAAAAAGTTATAAACAAAGTTTCATTGATGTAGATATTTTGTCTCCAAAATATGCTATTTTTCCTGTATTAGAAGCTGACTGAAAATGCAAGATAAATACGACATTTTCCGACCAAAAATGATGTCGTATGTTTATCAACTACATCGTCCTTATTATTGATATGTAACCTCCATGACATGACACTAACTAATAACTTTTGTAGTAAAGTAGAACTTTAGTTGGATTTGAAAATTTAAAAGAAACACTAACAACAAATCAATAACCATATTCATTTTCATATTAACCCTGAAGTTTTTCCGCAGCGCCAGCAGAGATTCAAATAATCCCTGAAGTGAAAGTAGAACGAGAAGACAGCATGGATGTGGAGATACATTTCGAACCGGAAGCGCCTCCTGCCGCCACTTTCAATGAACGTATACTTACACCTAGAGGTCTGACACCAATACCTTTCGAACCAGAAGCTCCTCCTACCCCTTTCAAAGAACGTATAATTATACCTAGAGCTCGGACACAAGCTGTTTGTAGCCCATCTGTCACTCACTCGCGATCGCAAGCATCTACACCGATGATCGCAACAGAAATCCAAATGCCAAGTATAGTCAGAGTGGAATCCTACAACGACCTTGCTCCTGCGTATCAAAAACAAAAGCTCAAGGAAGCATTCTTGGGAAAAGCGACCATATGCGCTATTGAACAAATCAACTTAGTACCGCCTCCTCCTGAAACTACGTCAGTACACGTTCAGACAACTAAAAAGTTGTTGGATTTGATGAACGCTCCTATGATAAAGAAATTCAAGGCTGAAATTAACGAGGCTAACAAACAGTTGAAACATTATGAGAGACAAATTGAACATCCCAAAATGAATAAGATGCAGTTCATGGCATTGTGTGATAAGTATATGGATGAGAAGATAGCTAACATAGTGAAGTCACACGCGTGTTTGAATGACAAATCAAAGGGGAATAGGTACAGCCGTAGTTTCAAAGCGTTTGCTCTCAACTTGTACTTATGCAGCCCGCAGTCCTATAAATTCGTCGAGCAGTTCTTCTGCTTGCCCTCCGTCAACACCATCAAACGGTTCCAGATGCCAGTCAGGACTGGCGTGAACCCTCATTTGATTAACGCTTTAAAAGTCAAGGTTAACGAGATGAGTGAAAAGGAGAAAATATGCACAGTATGCTTTGATTACATGGAGGTCAATAAGAATTTGTTCTATGATGTGACCAATGATGCTCTGTGGGGGATACAAGATATAGACCAAGTGATAGGCTCAGAGCCAGCGAAATATGCTCTTTTGATCATGGTCAGGGGCTTGTATACTAAATGGAAGCAGCCTGTCTCCTT
Organism: Acleris cristana; assembly: GCA_948252455.1. Taxonomy (NCBI): domain Eukaryota; kingdom Metazoa; phylum Arthropoda; class Insecta; order Lepidoptera; family Tortricidae; genus Acleris; species Acleris cristana. The sequence continues at coordinate 478,962 of OX411798.1, read as the reverse complement.
CGCTTTCGTGTCACATAAAGTATTTAATCCGTTAGTGAAGGAATGGCTATACAAGATAATCAATCTCTTGTTTGACATGCGGCTGAACGTGAAAGCGTTCACTGCAGATATGGAAACAGCGTTTCTAGATTTCTCTGAGGTATCAGCAACTGAACCATATTTCGAAGTGGGCGGTCGGAAAATATATCACATTTTCGATGTACCGTCCCTGTTTAGGAACGCGAGGGATGATCTAATGCAGTATAACTTCCACTTCGGATTGAAAGTGGTGAAATGGAGTCATATATTAAAGGTGTGTGATGCTGATGTAGAAGAAGAGTTGCCTTTGATGCCGAAGATTACAGAGAACCACGTGAAACCTGACGACGAATCGAAAAACGACGCTAAACTAGCAATTCAACTGTTTAGTCGTTCAGTGGCAGCAGCTATGAACTTCCACGTCGTAGCGAATATGGTTAACAAAAAAACGAAAGACACCATAGAGTTTATTGTCACAATGAACAACCTCTTCGACGTACTGAACTCACCAAGAATATCCAGCGGTGATGAATTAAAGCAAACATATAAAGCTACAACGCAACAAGTCAAGTTTCTCCAGGAAACTTCGCAGTACTTGCAAATGTTAGAAATCAAAGATAAAGCTGGGAATGCGGTTGAAAAGAGAATGACATTTGTCACTGGTTTGGTGATTACCATAAAGTCTGTAATGTCTTTGCTAGATGATTTGAATAAGGTGTATTTAAAGGAGATAGCTACGAAGAGACTGAGCAAGGATTGCACGGAGGTGATCTTCCGGAGAGTAAGGGAGATGGTCGGGAACTCGTGCGCGAGACCGACCTCGATAATGTTTGCCAGATGTTTCAGAAGACTGTTTTTAATCAATCTTGTTAGTGATGTAAAAAAGGGAGGCACGGAAATGGATTTGAAAACTTCGCTTACTAAAATATCGGATTATGTAAAGTCGGATTTGGTAAAGGGGGACCATCAAGATCATGATAAGACTTTGAGGGTAGGAGTGAGTGATCACCATATGCTGTGGCCGATTCCTTCGACCAGCTTCATCACTGGGTATCTAATATGGAAGTGTATTAAGAAGCATACGTGCCAGAAAATGGTGGAGAGTCTATGCATTGACTGCAATTTGGAATCAAACGCTGAATTGTTGTTGGAAAGATTCAAAGCTTTTAAACCAGCTAACATGACGAAAAAAATTCCAGAGCCTCCACAGTTTATTGTAGAATTCGTGGAGAAACTGGACGTCATTTACAAGGAATATTACAGAAGTAGTGATATGCAGTCGTATGGTTTTGGCTGGAACGTGTACTTGGCTATGGAGAGCGAAACCTTTGATCTGCCTTGCGAATGTTTCCCGTTGAAGTTTCTCAAGATGTTCTTCATTCGACTGAAAATATTTCACACAGTGAAAGAGTACAATAAAAAAAACAGGCCGTCACGTCGACGTCAGAAAGTGTGAAGTTAATAACGTTATTTGTGTTTGAAAAATAATGATTTAGTCAAGAAATAAATAATTAATACCTATAAAATAAAGTCTTTGTCTTTGTTTCCGCAGTGATTTCGCCAGTGTCAAGTGAGTAGAGTAATCAGTAAATAGAATATATCAAAAGTACAAAGCCGGACATCTTTCAATCGGCCAAATTCCCTCCTCGAGTTACCGGAAGACTATCCAGTATTGTTAGAATATCGGGGCCACTTCTTTGGGAATTGACAACAAAAACGGTTTGTCTCAAAAGCTTACATATTTTTTGTTCATTATTTAGTGGTTAATGGCTGTAGAGCTAACACGCCACATGGTCTTTTCTACGTCACAGTTAGTGTCAGTCCGTGCGGTAACAAACAAAATGACGTCATTGCGACCACTAGTCCAAAGTGTAGAAAACACTGGTAATATTAAAAAAAAAACCTCTCAATATTATGCATTTGAGACAAGCATGCTTTTTATCAGAAAACCTTTTAAAAAAGTTCCTTTTGTCAGTTAGAGACTGCGTTTTGCCTGGCCCCGTGGTAGAAATGCTACCGGCATTACAATTGGTTATTCTTTGTCTACCTGGGTTTGGGTAACAATTGGTTGTTGTGAATTTTGAGCAGCACAGAATAAATGAATAGGCAGGTTAAATATGTGGCGAAAACCGGTTAGGTGCAGAGCAGTCTTGCTCGTCGCCTGGGCCTCTTTTAATCCAGGCGGTAAAAGGGCCATTTTCAAAAAAAAAACGTATTTAAAGCCTCAATTAAAATCCTTATTTTTTTTCTATTTCGTAACGAAAGTTAACCATAATCGAACCTAAAATGACAATTGGCGTAAAGGACAACTGAATTGTACTGTAAAATTGTCCTATACGCCAATTGTAATTTTTGTTACGAAATGAAAGAAAATAAGGATTTTAATTGAGGCCTTAACTGTCCTTAATGTTGTGGAAACTGCCCAAAAACCAAAGTCTTTGACGTGTTACGGTATTGTTGTTAACTCGGCCGCCATTACTGTCAAGTAACGTTTATACGATTCGTTCAATGTCAAAAACAATATATTTTTAACGTCGTGGATTATGGCCGCCAAGGCTTCGTTTCAGAAAGGGAAAACTGCTAAAGTTTTAAAAAAACCGAGAACCAAGGATCGAACTGAACTATTTTTGCGTTTTTTTTTTGCGATACCACAGATTATTTATTTTGAGATTTTGAGCATAGAGTTCCAATGCACATAGTTCCTTACTTACCACCTACAATCAATCTCAGAAAAACTAGCTACTTGGTTCGATGTAAGGTTTTACCATTTATTTATTATTTAAATTTTCTAATAGGGTTTATCCCTTATTTGTAGTACTTTTTTAAAACGAGCACACCTGCCACCGATGGCAAGTGACTGCATTCCTAAGACCGCAAATGCGTTGCCAACCCTGAGGACTAAGATGGCATGCCTCTATGCTAGTTGGTTTACTTATACCCACGCCGGAACACAACGCGAATGCTGCCAATAGTTAAAGGATACAAATACAATGGTGGTATCTCTCTGGACGGATCCTGTACAACGTCCTGCCATCACTGAAACTTAACTTAAGTAGTAGGTAAGTTGCATAAAGTAAGTATCTAGATAGTTATTTTTTCTTACGACAAAGCGTTAATAATAGATTGTTCAACGAGGGACTAAAACAAGCCATAATGACACGAGATGTATAGCTCGAGTGTCATTCATTATGGTTGTTTAGTCTCTATTTTCACTTTGAATGCGAGGAAAAAAACGACGTGTTATACAAAAGCATCTAAACATAGGGGTATCCAAATTAAATTTAAGAAAAATAAATATACTTTAATCCCTAGTGATTATTACGGAGCTTTAGTCCCGATGTGCAGAGACCAGAGACTAAAGTAAATTTTAATAGCATGAGAAGTGAAAAGTAAATAGGTATAAAAGTTACAGTGTAAACGAATGCCCAGCTGATCCTTAGGTAAGTATTATGCGATCGATTTGCCATGGGTATGGCGCAGCAGTCAAAGCACTAAAATGACGTTGCTATAACCTAGGTTAGTTCCCAACTTGCATCCACGCCGTTCCGAAAATAGATTCAATCAATAGGTACGACGTCAACTCGCGCTGTTGCCAGCTCGCGCTCAAAACAACTCTCTATTATACGCATTGTCAATTCAGCTTATTTATACAGAGTTACACAAGCTAAATACAACCAAAACCCTATAGAAATAAAGCAATAAGTTGTCTATCGTGTTTCGTCGTTTAGAATCTTCCAGAATTATAGCAAGATGTAAACAATTGCTGCTGCCATTTGATTTCAAACTTTGTCCAGTTGATTTTGCGTTTGGTTTATGTTGGTTTGAGATTTAAATTTAAATATGGCGTGATGGGACACAAGTGGAAGGAGTCGTGTAAATAATCACGTAGAATGAAATATGGTACAAGTTTGTGTTTTACCGTTGGATGTGACGTGAGTTTGTAACGATTGATGTTTTTATGTACGTGTGAGCGCTAGCTCGCGGTTTAATCAGCGATAAATGTAACTTTGTACGTTAGTGTGCAAAAATCTACGGCAAAAGGAACTAGTCATCTTGCATTGCAAAAATACGCAAAAAAGGTCGAATTCAAAGAAATTTTAAGTAAAGTCAAGATTTTAAATTTGGGACCCACCTTAGATCCAAAGTCAATCTGACATTCTACAACAATAAGGTTGAGTTACAAATGATTACCATCTCTAATGAAATTGACGACCTGTGGCCCGTTTCACGAAGCTACAAGTTACAAATTACAAGCGGAAGTCTCTTTCTAGCAAAAGGAGTCAGAAAGAGACTTCCGCTTGTAATTTGTAACTTGTAGCTTCGTGAAACGGGCCTCTGTGGCCCGTTTCACGAAGCTACAAGTTACAAATTACAAGCGGAACCCTCTTTCTAGCAGTACGAGTTAGAAAGAGACTTCCGCTTGTAATTTGTAACTTGTAGCTTCGTGAAGTCTATTTTTTTTTGAAATGGGTCTCAAATTAACGTTCATCATGACCGGGTGGGTACCTACATTTAATGTCTTTGGTCAAATAAATATGAATATTATTAATTACCTATTATGAAGATATCTATTATGTCAAACTTACACAGATACAGTAAGTAAGTGCGTTGATTGGCGAAATCATAGTGGCAACACAGATGATAAATGCCAAAAAACGCAGATAATTACACATACAACCTACCTAGGTATAATGTGAGCATCTAGGTAATAAGAATAAATAGGTAGATAAAAGAGAGGTTTTTACCTACAAATCGGTAGGTAGGTAGGTATAAGAGAATAATAATTATTCAGCATTAAGCCTAATATGAACACTCAAGACCGATCCTATTCAAGTATACTTAAAGTTAAAAAAATAAGTAAGTAAGTATTTGCCTTGAGTCGAGTGCCTCGCTCGGCTACCCTTCCTTCCACTTCCACCAAGCTCATGACGATCGGACCAACTATACCTACCTACCTGCGTAAGTTAGCAACAACCCACCATACCTACAAACGTACCACCTCATTTGACTGTTAAACATCTCTCCACTCACTCAGTCTCGATCGTTAATCGTTATTTGGTAGATTGGTATGCACAGCTACTCCGTGCGTACAGTAAATAAATTTAAGATTCAATTAAATATATAGGTACTTACCTACTTAATGAAATTATTAATGATGGTTCATCATAACAATATTATCACAATGATAACCTCCTACGCATATTGCAATCGGTCATGAAAACAAAGAAGTATGATGATATAAAATAAGCAAACACCAAAATATTTTGTTTATGACGATATTAGCGACATCTATGAGTTCATGTCGAAAGTCCCCAACACAGATAGTCACCGTTATAGGAGTAACGTAAGTACGTCGCAAATTATCGTTTTTATGACATTAAAATAACGTATTAAATTAAAAAACATGCTTTTAATTATCGGCATTAATCTGGGAGGATTTTAGAGAAAAAAATATTAAGCTTACCTTGTTCGGCGTGCTGTATTTCTTTCAAAAACTGCATGTAAATATTGTTATGTTTACGATTCAAATGCGACTTTATGTTCGTCACAGTGGTTTTATACGAAAGTTCTTTATCACAATACTTGCATTTTGCGATTTTCAACTCCTCATTGCTAATAAAATGATTCCAAATAGGTATATTGTATTGTCTCGACATTTTAAACTTTTATAACCTAAAATAGCGCACGAAATAACGAGCGGCGATCACAGACGCGTAACGTTAACTATCGCGGAATATTTTCAACGTTGTAACGTTGTTTTTCTTGTTATAGTAATAACGAGCTTAACACGAACAAGTAAGATTCGAATTGGTATATTTGTTATACCGTTTTAATTGCATGTGGCCGTTTCTGGAACTAACGTGTTCCTGACAATTTTGACAACACCAAGTTGTCGTATGGATGACGTAGTTCTCACTTGTTTCAACAGAGGGCGCTGTTCCTAAAATTAAATCTGCGTGCATAGATATGATTAATGTAAAGATTCGTTAATGTTTTTCTAATGTTTTTGAAGATTCGTTTTCGTTTATAAATCATCTAAATACTGTGTTCTTGGTTCATTAAACTAAAGTTGACTTGTCGTAAATATTTGTTTAAATTTGTATTCATTTGTTTTTTATCAATTCACAAATTGAAGTGATCTGTTTTTACATCTGAGGCCCGTTTCACGAAACTACAAGTCACAAATTACAAGCGGAAGTCTCTTTCTAATTCCTTTTGCTAGAAAGAGAGTTCCGCTTGTAATTTGCAAGTTGTAGCTTCGTGAAACGGGCCCCTGTAAGTGATTCCTTGAGAGTATTTGAATATTACTATAATGGCCCGTTTACACATTGGGCCAACGCGTTGGGCCACGGTATTGGGCCAATGTGTAATGGGTTACTTGGCTTCGCTATTGGCTTGTTCGTAGTTGGCGACCAACGCTGGCTGGCCAACCGGATGGTGTCGGTTTTTCGTGCACACATCAAAGGATCTTGGCGCACTCCGCAAACAGTGTTCACATCAAACGTTGGCACCAACAAATTATTTATTAATGGCATATAATTAATAACTAATAAGATATTTACCTCGTTCTGCTCCGATGAATAGTCAACATCCACCATCTTCGTTTGCGCCATTTCTTTTTAGTCACTTTACTTTGCCGCACTTTTAGGTTATAATTAAACGAACTGTATAAATAAACTGCCGTGGCTGCAGCAGCCAACGCGGAATGATCAACGCCAATGTGTAAACGGCGACCTTTTGGGGAGCCAATTGTAGGCCCAGGATACTGGCCCAACGTATTGGCCCAATGTGTAAAGGGCCTTTAAACATGTACTTCCTAAAATCAACCGCAAGCAACACACAGTATTTATTTACAAAAGAGTACGTACCTTCCTCCAGGTAAACCTCTTCACAGACTTCCTCCTCCAGCATCTTCTCATAAAGCTGGCGATGCATCAGCTTGAGATGCGTCTTTAGGTTAGCAGTTGTAGTCTTGTACGAGCAGCTCTTGCTGCAAGCGTTGCAGGTCGCCCGCTTGTCACCTCTTTGCGAGGGCTGAGTACAAGGGTTACCATTTAGGAATTTGAAGTCCTGACAAAAAGCCTGACATTTCGATAAAAATCCGGACTTTGAATGGAAACATTACTCACTAAGTAACATGGAAGGCAAATAATTTTTAAAAAAACGGACAAATTAACGAGCCGGACAAAGCCCGGACTAGACTCTAAAAGTCCGGACAGAAGGTAACCCTAATAGGGTTACCATTTAGGGAATGGAAAAGTACTAACAAAAAGCCTGTAATTTTGATAAAAGTCCGGACTTTTTAGTCATAAAATGGAAACATTACCTACTCACTCACTTAGTTACAGTGGTACGGTAGGCATTTAATATGTACTTTTATTACTCAAATTCCATTTAATTTAAAAAAAAAATCGAAAAAATTAAAGAGTCGGACAAAGTCCGGACTAGAGTCTAAAAGTCCGGACATGTCCGGACTAATCCTAATTGGGAGACAGGCGTGAAGGTATGTATGTGTGGAAGTAATAAATTCATCTTGTTAATTCTATTTATGAGGTTTTCTTGTTCTGTTTCGCTAACCCACGACGCGAACAAATACTGCCACCCTTAGAAAAAAAAAACCGGTCAAGTGCGAGTCGGACTCGCGCACCGAGGGTTCCGTATTGAAGATAATATGCTTGGTAACCGCAAAAGAAAATACTCATTTTGTTACAAGCTTTATTTTCCAGGCAATAAGGTCGATTTTGACTAGCCTAAATTTTAATACAGATTTTCTTAGTTTTTTTGTTATTTCTCAAAAACTGTAAATAATGAACACTTTATTTTATTTTTCCCAGAAAATATAAGTAATTATCTATACGTCAGGATTATTTTCAGAATTTTTGATTAATAAACTTCGGAGATAAGGGGGGGGGGAACGGTCATTTTTTGTACATTTTTGGCTATAAATTAAAAAGTACATCACAGAAATTTTTCAAAAAAATAGTTTTGAAAATTGAAATAAGCAGATTAAGACCTTTCATATGACACCCCATTTACTATAATCGAACCACTTTCATTTTTGAACCCTCCATTCTAGACCCCTTTTAAATTATTAATAAAATTAATTTCATATTTTTTTTACTACAAATAGATGCGGGCAAGCAAGTTGTATAACTATGCCAAATTTCAAGTTGATAGCATTTGTAGTTGCTGAGAAAACCTGCTGTGACATACAGACAGACAGACAACGAAGTCTCACCATAAGGGTTCCTTTTGTACCATTTTGGTACGGAACCCTAAAAAGGGCACAAGTCTCATGCAACCGCGAATGTATTAGTGAACTTTATTTCTTAAGACATGGCGTTAAATTTGCTTTGATTACCAATTTGACATGTGTCCTTTTTATTTAGAAGGGCAGAGGTGTTTTACGTTCAACGTCTGTCTTTTTATGTCATTAGCTCCCAAAGAGATGAACTATTTGAATATTATTTTGAATAGAAAGCTAATTCAATCCGGGCGGTCCTTAGCCAGGTTTCATGCAAATTGGTCGAGCCGTTTAAGAGATATCCGGTCTGAAAGTAGGGGTCTTTTTATCTGTTTATTTACATTTACAATAAGATTAAATTAACAAGAAAAATTAACCATTTGGACATGGAATCCAGTATTTTAATACAAAAAAATCCACCACGGCGGGACCAAATTAAGCCCTGGGCTTTTACTATGAGTAATAAATAAACAACGATGAACATATTCATATAGAAATATCTCTTAAATATTTAGAAAACATCCAAGACTCAGGGACAAGTATTCGCACTCATCACACAAAAACCTGCACTTGCCAGGAATCGAACCCAGAACCGCTACCTTCGTAGGCAACACTACCAAATAAGCTAACTGCATCTTCTTATCTCTTACTACCTTCTGTCCGCGACTTCGTCCGCGTTGATTTGGATTTTCGTTATACCATCCGGATTTTTTTTTATTTTCCGGGATGAATAGTGTTAATTCAGGGTAAAAGCTATCTCTATTTCAAATTTAATTCATATCCGTCCAGCCGTTGCAGGGCGAAGAAGTAACAAACTAACACACAAACTTTCGCATTTTTAATATTAGTAGGATTGTAATTGAACAACTCGAATTTTGCGACTTTTTGACCATTAGATAGCCTTTCGTTATAATTTTTAATTAAGTCTAATTAAAGGACGTCGATATCGTTAAACTTACCCTATGTCCTTCCTCGGGGTTCAACCTACCACCATACAAAATTTCATCAAATCGGTTCAGCGGTTTAGCCTCGAGAGCGTAATAGACAAACAGACTGACCCAGTTACTTTCTCATTAAAAATATTATATATTAGCAATTAGTATAGATGTATGGATTGTATTATTTATGACTTGAGGTGTATTCAATACAATCCTATGACCATAGATTAAAAATATAAGTATACTTACTTGAAAATAGTCCCATATTCGAACACTAGCAACATTGAGTGGATTTTGATCATCCTTGGTGGTACTCGGTAAAGTCAAATAAACATCATTATGTTTAGACTTCAAATGCAATTTGAGGTTATGCGACGTACCCCCATACTTGTACATCTTATGGCATAATTTACACACTGCCTCTTTGTTCACTAGGTCCACTTTATCAAAGAAATCCCACACAGTACCGCGTCTAGTGTTTTCACTCATCGTTTCAATTAAATAACCAGTTAATTAACGAGATATTTCAACCAAGATTTCAACTAACGCGTTGTTGGCAATATGGCGGCCGATGCACTGACGTTTGTCCGATTCTAAAGCTGCGGCCGCATCTACGGGCTTCGGTGAAGTTTCATGTTGGCATCTCTTGCTGTAGCATACAGAATGAAAGAGACTTTTGTCTCATTTTGCATGTATGGCCACAGCTTAATCATAAATCGATCGTTCCAATTTCAAAACATTAAGATCTTAATAACGTACCTCATTGGCTTGTTCAAAAATGTTATTTATATAAGACGATATAAGATATTAGGACTTATTCTAACAGCCTGTTTCACAATCGACAAGTAAAGCATATTTTACAGATAAATTTAGCCCTTTCTCTGTCTTACAATTGAAAATAGACAAGGAGAAAGCCAACTTTAAATGACAGATAAATTTACTTGTCGATTGTGAAACAGGCCCTAAATGTAATGTAATACAGTGTAGCTCGTTCATTCGTCGGTTAAAATGGATATTAAATACGTTTAAATGAGAAGGGAGGGAAGAGATAATTTTATTGCGGATTTAATCTTAATATACCTCAAAAATCTATGTAGTTATGTTGAATGCAATTTCATAATTGATATCAGGGTTGTAATATCGAAAATTTATTATAATCCCGGTTTTCTTTTAAAGTCTAGATGACGTAAGGCACGCAAGTTGGACTCTGCGAATCGGGGCGTCTTTACCTTCTTTAACTTCTTTTGGCGCGCAAACAGTATGGCGCCAAAAGAACTTTTGTTGCTGGTTGCGCGCTCGTTATTCCTTGAGAGAATTTCTCTGGTGCTTTTGTATTTTATTTATTCGAAAGTGTAGTATAATATATCAATCGAGAATAAGTACACATTACTAAATTCGTGTGGTTTACGGCACCTTTTGAATTAACTACTATTATCGTTGTCTAGTACCCATAGTACAAGCCCAAATCTTAGTTTGGGACTAGTTCAATTTGTGTGGGATTCTCCCACGATATTGTTTATTTATTACATACATACCTTCACGCCTTCATTCCTAAAGTGGGATAGGCAGAGCTACAGAATTACCAACAACTCTAAAAACTTGTTGTTAATTCCGTAACCACAATTTGTACAAACAGGCTAAGATGTTTACCAGTGTATATTAGTGACAGGTTGTAAGCCCATCACCTAACAGTACTACAAGCCTTTATTCCCTTAGTTGCCCCTTACGACATCCACGGGAAGACATGGAGTGGCACTATTCTAAGCCGGTAACCACACGGCACAAAATTGTGTTTATTTGTGTTAATTTAGTTTTTGATAGCTTCTGTAGCCATCAATTTTATTTTTGTTTGGAATAGATGTTAACTAAGAGTCAGATTCGAGAACCGAGGGTTCGTCTATTATATAAAATAGTAGAATTCGAACTGCCTGAAAAAGTAAAAAATTTGAATAATCACAAAATATTGCCTTCAACTCTTTAATGTACTTATTCTTATAGTCATGTAACATTGCTTAAATATGAGATTATTACATTGAGTCCTATATTTCGTTTTGTTTATTTTACAGTATACAAAAAAGCTTGATCTGATTCTTAGTGCAACGGTCGTTTTAGAACTAGCCTTTTTTTCTTAAGTCTTAGAAACCTGTCATTGTTTCTCACGGCAACAATATTATAATAAAAAAAATGTACGAGCCTTCAAGTAAATGCATATAAAATGAGGGTTATTTATAAATTCACAAACGGCGATTCTCATATTTTAATATAGATCAGAGTAACAGTTTCTTTTACATCATATATTTTTGGGTTATATTTTGTTCAAGAAAACAAATAAATTTAAAGTAGATAATACAAGTACAGGTAAATTTTATTTAAATTGATGTTGACCAAATGTTAAAACTTTCATAACCTTAATACAATAAGTAAACGATTTATGATAAAATAAATTTAATCATAGAAACCTTCGATATACAGTAAAAAAAATGTGCGTTAAAAAAATCGTTTCGGTAATTTACCGGTTGACTATAGAAGTACAGGTTTTTTAACAGATTACATTATTCCGGTTTGTCGGTAAACCGGATAACCAGGGTCTCTATTCTATTCGTTAAAACCATATTACTTTTGACATGTTGTCGCATTGTCAACGTTACAATTATGACAAAAGCAAAATGCTTTTACCGAGAAATTGTCCCAGGCCGCATTCCTTAATTTAAATAAAACAATTCATAAGAATAGGTATATTCGAGTTAATAACATACAATCTAAAATATTTATAAGGCACCGCAGTCTTTTGGTCAATTACATTTTGTTCGCGTATTAAATTTAATAAACTACTTAATTTACATAAATTGTACAAAAACTTATATTATCTGTTACATATGTGTGCGTTAGCGCGCTCATCCCCGTCGCTTGATCTCTTTATTAAACCAGTGTGTGCATAACAGCCGGTCGATTCACTCGTCCCTGCCCATATCTAACACTGGCGGCGAGGTACCCACATTCAGGGAAATAAATAAAATGTCTACGCATTTTGGAATATTGCCGACTTTTGACCACAATACTCAGGCATGGAAGACTTTTAAAGCGCGTATATCGCAGTGGTTTGTGGCAAACAACATCGATGCGGCGACGGATACGGCAGGCGAGAAGCGCCGGGCGATATTTTTGAGCACACTCAGTGACGGTACTTACAAGCTTGCATCGGATTTAGCGTTACCGAAAGAATTGCAACAAGTGCCGTATGAAGATATACTACTGTTGTTGGAAAGCCATTTCGTTCCTAAAGTTTTAGGATTCGGCGACCGTTACAAATTTTATTCGGCTGTTCAACAACAAGGAGAAACGCATACTCAGTGGGCTGCAAGGTTGCGCGGCCTGACAGCAGAATGTGCCTTCGCCAACATCGAAGAAGCACTACGTGATAGATTCGTCATGGGATTACTGCCGGGCCGGGAGCGCGACAAACTTTTTTCACAGGATCTCAAGGAGTTAACTCTAACTAAGGCGGTGGAGCTGGCGAGCGCGGTGCGCTGTGCGCGGGACACCGCGGCAGCGGGCTCAGCGCAGGCGCCGCTCGCGCCGCAGGAGCAGCTTTTTAAGATCGGTCAAAGTGTCAACAACAGGGACACAGAGCGGGAAAAGTGTGCAGTATGCGGCTATGCGAATCATAAAACATCTGATTGTCGGTTTGCTAATCATAAGTGCAAGAAATGCCACGTAAAGGGCCATTTGAAAAGGATGTGCAAAAGTGTAAAGTACGTCGTCGTGGCTAATGACGTGAGCGAGGGAGACGATGGTAAGTTATTTAATATTCGTTCTGAACACGGAGAACCAATGTCCGAGTCTGTTACAATATTGGGAGTGTCACTTAAGTTTGAGATCGATAGCGGATCGGCGATCACAGCAATGTCCGAGCGAACGTTTAACAAACACTTTTCTTACATACCTTTAGGTAGTTCTAAGAAAAAACTAGTTTCATATACGGGCGACAACATTGATTGTGTGGGTATGGTGGCGCTGCCCATAGCTTACGCTGACCGCACTCAGCTGATCGACGTTTACGTCGTCCGTAACGGCGGCCCACCTATTTTAGGCCGCGATTTTATTTCAATATTTAAATTAGAGATGACAACAATAAAATATTGTACCCAAAATCATAATGAAGTTGAACAGCTGCAGCGAAGTTACCCGTCAGTTTTTTCTGATAAATTAGGACTATTTAATAAGTATGCAGTAGATTTGCAGCTTAAAGAGGGCGCAAAACCCGTATTTTACAAGGCACGATCAATAGCGTTCGCTCTAAAAGATAAAGTAGATAAAGAACTTGACCGTCTAGTTAGTATAGGAGTTTTACTGCCGGTGGAGTATTCCGAATACGCGTCACCAATTGTGCCCGTATTAAAAAGTAATGGTTCAATGCGTATATGTGCAGATTATTCGGTTACCATTAATAAGCAACTCGTTGTGGAACATTATCCGTTGCCTACAATTAAAGAATTGTTTGCGAAATTACACGGGGGACAACTATTTACAAAATTAGACCTCTCCTCAGCTTATACACAGTTAGAGTTGAAGCCCGAATCACAAAATTTAACATGCATAAATACGCACCGCGGATTATTCAACTATACGCGTCTGGTGTTCGGCCTAGCGAGCGCCCCGGCTATATTCCAGCGCGCTATAGATAACTTACTAACTGGAATGGACGGGGTTTTGTGTCTGCTTGATGACATTCTAATAACCGGGAAAAACACAGAGGAACACTTACATAGGCTTAAGGCAGTGTTACATAGGTTACAGACTGCAGGATTAACTTTACAAAAAGAAAAATGTGTATTTTTCCAAAATCAAGTAAATTATCTAGGTTATGTCATAGATAAAAATGGGCTGCATAAATCGCCCGACAAAGTTAAAGCCATTTTACAAGCACCAGTACCGACAAATGTAAATAAATTGCAATCATTTTTAGGTCTCGTCAACTATTACCGAAATTTTGTACAGGGGGCATCCACTATCCTCAGCCCAATGTATGAATTATTAAAAAAGGGGGTAAAATGGTGTTGGACTAAAGAGCATAATGACGCATTCATACAAATAAAAGAGTGTTTGGCGTCGGAACAAGTATTGGCACATTTCGACCCCAATGCGAAGTTAATACTTACGGTCGACGCGTCCCCCCACGGCCTAGGGTGTATTTTGTCAACGGTACAGTCGAACAATGTCGAACGACCTATTTCTTTTGCTTCGCGAACTTTAAACGCTGCGGAAAAGCGCTATTCGCAAATACAGAAAGAGGCGACAGCGATCATTTTTGGAGTAAAGCGATATCATCAGTATTTATACGGTAGATCGGTACCGTTCATCCTTCGCACGGATCACAAACCTCTTATTTCCATTTTTGGTCCGTACAAGGGCATTCCGGAAGTCTCGGCTAACCGACTGCAGAGGTATGCAATATTTTTAAGTGCATATAATTATAAAATTGAATTTATTCGCAGTGCAATGAACAGCGCCGATTATTTGTCGCGCGCTTGTTTACCCGACGAGGGTAGCGCTAGCGAGTCGGCGCCGGCGCCGCCCGCGCACCCGCGCGATGACTCATCAACAGATGATCGAGCGTCGTATGTTAATTTTGTTATCCAGGGTTGTTTACCCATAACGATCGACGAATTGCGTAACGAAACAAAAAAAGACCTCGTTCTGAGTAAAGTAATTAGTTACGTTGAAAATGGCTGGCCAAATAAAATTAACGATAACAATATTAAACCTTACTTCCTATGCAGGTTGCAGATATCGGTCGAAAATGGATGCCTAATGAGAGGGCATAAGGTTGTTATTCCACCAACTTTATGGACAAAAGTATTATCAGAGCTACATAACTCACATTTAGGGATAGTTAAGACAAAAGCGGAGGCAAGATCAAAATTTTGGTTCCCAAATATAGATAAACAAATCGAACAAATGATTAGTTCATGTGACGTTTGTATAAAATTACGACCCGCGCCCCCGCGCGCTCCCCTCACACCGTGGAAATTTCCGTCCCATCCTTTCACTAGAATCCATTTAGACTTTTTGGGCCCTATTAACGGAAACAGCTATTTAGTTATCGTAGATGCTCACACCAAATGGGTTGAGGTCTACAATATGAAAAACAACACTGGATCTTCATCAGTAATAGAAAAACTGTACGAGTTTATGGCTAGATTCGGGTTACCGAAAGTGATAGGCAGCGACAACGGGTGCGCGTTTACTTCGTTCGAGTTCAAGAATTTTTGTTTGTTAAACGGGATCGCTCATGTGACGTCACCCGCTTATCACCCGGCTAGCAATGGGCAGGCGGAGAGCTCCGTGAAGGTAATTAAAAAGGGAATCAAGTCATGTTTACTAGACAGTCATGGCGTGATGGATTGTAATAATAGATTACAAAAGTTTCTTTTTGATTACAGAAACTCGGTACATTCAACTACGGGATGCTCCCCTGCCCAACTAGTATTCGGTCGAAAACTTAGGTCACGCTTGGATTTAATTAATCCTATGGATCCGTCACCGTCGTCCACGGAATTAGCCGATTACGTTAAAAATAAACAGTGTTTACAGAGTGAATCGTACAGTGGTAACAATAAACAATCTTTCAATTTAAATGATAAAAATTTGTATAAAAAAAAATTAAGCAATAATAAGTGCACTTGGTGTAAAGGAATTGTTATCAATAAAGTGGGCAAAGTTGTTTATATGGTTAAAGATTGTGAAAACGGGAAAATGCTCAAAAAGCACAAAAATCAGCTTGTTTTGTATAAGGGGGTAGAAGACCAATATCCAGATGTTGATATAGACTTGAGTGATTTGTCCTCACCGACTCCAGACCTACCCTCATCAGTAAGCGACGGGATCCAAGGTAGTAGCCATAGAGGGGAAGGAGGACCGAGCGGAACTCAGAGTGCCCAACCCGAGGTACTAGTAACGTCACCTGTAGCTTCGGCGGCTCATCCTCAAGTACAGGAGGAATTCCTGGATGCCCAATCTGATGAGTCACAGGTTGAGGAATCGGTCGAACAATCACGGATGAAGAGAAATCGTCCAAAGGTTAATTATAAAGCATTATTTTAGTTATTAATATTGTTTTATTGTGTTTAAGTCAAGTTTGTATCTAGTTGACACTAAGGGGAGGATTGTTACATATGTGTGCGTTAGCGCGCTCATCCCCGTCGCTTGATCTCTTTATTAAACCAGTGTGTGCATAACAGCCGGTCGATTCACTCGTCCCTGCCCATATCTAACACTATATGATAATCCGATTGGTTTGCTTCTCTATCCAAAGCAGGGACCGGAAACCTCTTCATTTGATTAACCCTATCGATAGGCTAACCCTATCATTTGGTTACCCAATCGATGTGGTTACCTTATGATTGAGTTACCTTAACGTTAGGGCGAACCCCTTTGAATTACTTAACCGCATCTATAGAGCTTACCTAGTTCAATTAGGGTTTCGGTAGTTTAATATTTAAGCACCTCTCTCTTTATTGCGCATTCGGGCGAATTCTGGCCGTCTCGCTTAAGCGGCTACTACCTGCCGCTGCTACCCTATCAATTGTTATGTAATGCAATAATAACTCGAAAATCTTGCGCATAGAGATTAAACCAGCTTGAAACCGTTCGATTAACCCTTAACCAGGCAAGGGATCCATGTGGCCCACATAAAATCTACTAAATAGTACCTTGTATGTTAGTACCTAAGGCTGAATCTCTTCTGTGGCGTGTGATCTGTGAGCCTGGTTAAGGGTTAAGTTTGAATAGGGTAACAGACGATGGGGTACTGGGATAGGGTTGGGATTTTTTGTGTGATATTGTCCCGTGATATTTTACCCCTCAAAGAGCCACGAAAATAGGGGATTATTCATCATTTCATTCATATGACTGTTTTTCACAGCTTCAATAAAAGCTGATTCATGTAACAAACAGTTGGGAACAATAATTTTTTGAATAGCTATAAAAATAACCAAGATATAAGCCAACAATGATTTGTTCCCATGTCTTTCTAGCAAAGCAGAAGTTAATATGGAGTTTATATGGCCGACCTGTTACATGACGTCACAGTGCATATAGGATCTCTCTATTAGCTGTCTAATTAGCAGTTTAAAATGGCAACAAATATAATGAGCACCAAAATTAGTAAACGATTACCAAATTAGGTAAGGTTAGGTTTTTTTTTTTGGGTTGTCGCCTGAAGGGCCAAAGACTTATGTCCTTGCTTTTGTTAGGAGGATATTGAAAATTACATTTAAAAGGGGCAGAGATGAAAATCCCTTCCGGAGACCTGGGAATGGAGGGCCCACCGGCTAAAAACACCAATGTTAGGTTAGGTTAGTTTTTGGTACCCGCTGGTAGCCCCCCCCGCCTACAGCTGGTGGTCGTAGACGACGGAGATCTTAAGCCGGTGCGCGTCCCACTGGAGGCTGAGCGGCAGCGGCGGTGGCGCGGGCGCAGGTCCGTCCGACTCCGAGTCGCTCGCGGCCAGTCGCCCCAGCGGCGACACGTCTGTAGACATCTGCAGCGCGAGCTCTCTGGGAATTACTATCTGAAACAACAATTATAATTGACAAGAGGATTTCTTTTTACACATACATACATACATACCTTCACGCCTGCAATCCCAGAGTGGGGTAGACGGAACTACAGAATTACCTACAACTTGATTAGGTAATTATCAAGCAATCAAATCAAAAGTAAATCAATGTCAGTAATCAAAGTTCACACAATCCTTCACCCCGCCCGCTGAGACGGAGCGGCAAAGCGGCCGCGCGCTCGTCGTTCGTTTCACGCCCTTTTCAAATTGTGATATCGGCTGTATTTAAATCGACAATATATCGGATATATCGGTATCGGTATCGTTACATCGCTAATGAATGTGGTTAGTAAAGTCTACAACGCTCTTGCTAGGCGATCGGAAAACCTAGACATTTACCATGACAGCTTTGAGCTTCTATACATTTAAGCGAAAACTTGTAGGTACACCTTCTAGACCTTTAAACCCATTTAATCTATCGTTTATTGTTTTTTTTTATTCTCTGTTGGTAGATAATACTTTAATTCTAATTTTAATTCTAATAGTTAGTATTATAGGTAGCTAAACTGCCTGTTACTTGATACCAACGCATGCTGTGTTCACCTGTGGTATAATTATTATATGTATAAACTAATTTGTTGTATTTTAACTAGCTTTAAGAAAGTTGTATCTGCTGTTGGTGATCCTATTAAATAAATAAATAAAATAAATAAATAAAATAAATAAATAAAATAAATAAATAAAATAAAGCTGAGTTGTCCTGACCTGGAGCCAGGCGCCGCGCTGCGCGTACGGGCGGCGCGCGCTGGCGGCGGCGCCGGCCACGGCGGGCGACAGCAGCGTCACCGCGCGCGCGCCGGCGCGCCACGTGAAGTGCCGGTCGTGCAGCACGCGCCCGCTGCGACACGGTACACAATAGTACATTATTGTAGACACCGGGAAAAACGCTGTTGCGGGACGAGTCTGAGTTAGCGTGGCCGAGATGTAGTCGAGGCCGCGCTATATACGAGACCAGCAACCGGCCTTCCCGGCCGAGGCTTCCAACAATGATTTATGCGTGTATTGACTATAAGGAAATATGCCAAAGTATACAATTTTCCACTTGAATAATTTCGTCCGTGCATAATTTGGTCAAAGTATAAAAATGTGCACATATATATTAGACGACGTATAAAGATGTTACGACAATAGACTATAAGGAAATATGCCGAAGTATAAAAATGCCCACTTGAATATTTATATACATAGTTGATTTTTATATAAGACATTTACTTAATATGATTGTAGACATTTTTATACTTTGAGAGTAGTCATTTCTATATTTCGACTTAATAAGACTTAGACGTTTTGAAGTATTGGCTTTCTTATACTTAGACGAATTTATGTTTTAAAGGTAGACATTGTTATACTGCGGCATATTTCCTTATAGTCAATACACGCATAAATCCCAACAATGCGAGACAATGTAACACAATTGTTAATAATAAATAATATACACGGTCACAAAGTTTCATTGAAATAAAAAATTCGCCATTATCATCAACATTCATAATTCTAATTACATTGAAACAGGAACAATTAAGTATCACACTGAAATATACCATTAAATAAAATCAAACATTTAAACGTAAAAAATCCATAAACCCTTTTGACGCTTCAAGTCAGATATGCAGAATTCCAGTTTCTCAAAATGCCAATTTCTCAAAACGCCAGATTCTCAAAACGCCAGTCTCTCAAAATGCCAGATTCTCAAATCGTCAGATTCTCAAAATGCCTGTTTCTCAAAACGCCAGATTCTCAAAACGCCAGGTTCTCAAAATGCCAAATTCTCAAAATATCATCTCAAATGTCCATGGATTGCTCAGAAAAAGAATCTTGACTTGACGGACAGATAGACGGACAACGAAGTGATCCAATAAGGGTTCAATTCAAACATGGGAGATAAGGTCTTCCGGCAGTTACCTGATGCAGAATTTAAGTATATATATATATCCGACGTCCAATGTCTTGCAGGTGCACACTAGACACATAATGACTAGGAAAACTCACAATGTACATTCGAAGTATTTTTACACTGTACTTGTGAGTTTTCCTAGAAGAGAATCTGGCATTCTGAGAATCTGGCGTTTTGAGAAACTGGCATTTTGACAATCTGGCGTTTTGAGAAACTGGCATTATGAGAATCTGGCGTTTTGAGACACTGGCAATTTTAGAATCTGGCGTTTTGGGAATCTGGCGTTGAAAAACTGGCATTCTGAGAAACTGGCATTCTGCATATCTGACACGAAGCGTCTATTTATTAAAATTTCATACTTTTTCGCGGTCGCTGTCGTTTGGTAAATATATATTTTTTCGCGGGTTTGTTTTTAAAACAATCATTTTAACATTTCCGAGCATGTGGGAAAACAAATGGGACTCACTCGATGGCGAGCGGCAACAGACTGGCGGCCTCGGGGTTCATAATCAAGTGGACGCCGTCCAAGTACTCTATGCTGTCTTCGGCGCGCCAGGAGCCCTACAAAACCAAAACAGTATATAAAATCAGAAATGATGATATCCGCAGTAGAACAAAGGTTACCGACATAGCCCGAAGAATAGCTAAACTTAAGTGGCAGTGGGCGGGGCACATTGCTCGCAGGACTGATGGCCGATGGGGTCAGAAGGTTCTTAAGTGGCGTCCGCGGATCGGGAGACGAGCTTTAGGTAGGCCTCCAACAAGATGGAGGGACGACCTTGTAAGAATCGCGGGAACGAGGTGGATGCGAAAAGCACAAGACCGATCTGAGAGAGAGAGAGAGACGTCTTTCGGCTGACATGATGATGATGATGATGATATAAAATCTATCTATGAAAAGGGACCTTATTGTCGATGGCGCTTCCGCCATTATTAACGATGCTCCGATTTAAATACAACGTCGCGTGACGCAGTGCGGCGTAAGCGCCATCGACAATAAAGTCCCTTTCATAGTTGTTTTTACGGAACGCAAATTGACTGTTAAAAGTAGATCGCGTCAAAATCGGTTGCCGAGAATCTTTGCCGAGATTTTAGACGGTAACAAGCATATCGTCTTTGACCTGTTATCGTATTGTCAACGTTTTGATAGCTCTTATTTACTTGACAGTAATGGCGGCCGAGTTAAAAAAAATACCGTAACACGTCAAAGACGATAGGGTTTATACCACCTATAGATTTACCTGCATTAATTCCGGTATCTGCGGCAGCGCTTTCTCGATACTAGACATTTCGAAACTATCCGTCGACATGTGGCCGATCACTGTAAAAGAAAAAATATAATAAGTTATTGGAAAAAAAATATCTCCATATCATATACAAATTAGAAAGAAAACAAATAAAGAAAAACATTTATTTGTAATAAACAACAATAAAGGACAGGAATACACAAAAGGATGTAATCACGAAATGGTCCCAACTCAGCGTAATGCTTGCATTAAAGTCAGTCTGCTCTTCCGTTGGAACATCAAAGGTTGTGGAGCCTTTTGTAACTAAAGTAATTTTGATAAAAACATATTTCATGCACTTTTCTACATAAAATTGATTAGGTAGTGACAAGAAGAAGAAAAACTTTCAATAAAAAAATATTTTACAAATAAAACTTGGAACGATCACTAGTATACGCACGCATCGATAATTGAGTTTACCGATATATGCGATCTCTAGCTGTCATTTAATTTTGCCCCGAGTATATTCCGAGTTCTGTAAATCACCAACTAACATTGACCCCCTCTCCCCTGGATATGCTACTGCCAGCTAGGCTCCCGTGTCCTGGCTTACCTTCTGGCGGGGCGTCGGCGCTCATGCAGCTCAGGCCGCGCTGCAGCGTGTCTTTGATCTGTTGCTGGACGCGCGGGGACAGCGGCGCCGCGGGGGGGTCCTCCTTCTGAGGATAATAAATAAATATCAGGGGAAAATGCAACACCAATTTACCTAGTCCCAAACTAAGCCCTAGGCTTGTACTATGGGTACTAGACAACAATATAAATATTTATATACAGAAATATAAACTTAAATATATAGAAAATATCCAAGAGTCAGGAACAAATATTTGCGCTCATCACACAAATATCTGCCCTTACCGGGGTTTGAATCCAGGACTTTTAGTGACTTTTTAGTTTCTTCAAGCTATTTTAATCTCTACGCGCAGTCCATACAAAATATTTGCACAGGCTTGAAACCAACCAATCACACAAATCTGCGAAACAGAGTCAACGGAGAGGGAGAATGGATAGGGTAACACTAACGTAATGCTTAGTGCTTAAATCGAAACCCTTACGAAACTGGTAACCTCAATGGTTGTAGTTAACTAGTTCAAAGCAGTTTCCATATCATTAGGGTAAGCCTATCGATAGGGTTAGCCTATTGATAGGGAGAACATATGATGTAGTACTCGGTTGATGGACTTAATCGAATAAAGGGGTTTTCCGGTCACTGCTTTTAGTATACATACAGTGGTGGTCACATAATTAGAGATACTTGTTTTACAACTTTTTATGAATGCCAAATATTTATTTTTTCAAATCCTTATAAAATGAAAGATTCGTTTCCAACAGAGATAAATTGTACATACATTTAAACTTTAGTTTATTAGTAAACAATAAGTGTAACTAAAGATAAAATTTATTAAGAACTTTTTGGCTGGTTGTCAAAATTGAAAAGTAATATTTGTATGCAATTGTATGGGAAAAAAACAAGTGTCACTAATTATGTGACCACCACTGTATATAGGCTGATGATCACATGACCCTCCTCCGTCGTCCACGTCGGTACCTGGTCTGGGGTCCAGGGCAGCGCGAGCAGGCGCGCGCTGACGCCGGCGAGGTGCGCGGGCGCGGCGCCCCCGCCCCCGCCCCGCGCGCGCCGCGCCGAGCGCCGCCGCGACACCTGCGTCACCAGCCAGCTGCCGCCGCAGCTGCCAAGGGGAACCACACCAAATATTAGGTTTACCTATGAAATTGGCGTTTTATATGGAAAATTTTATGAAAACGGTGGTTTTCATACATTTCATTTTGCGGATTATTTAGTAACGTCAAATGCAAACCAAACAAAATCCTGTCAGGAATATTGAACACTTCTAGGCTATATTATACATATCTTAATTACTTAAAAATAGTTAGCTTCATAAAACTCTGCGTAATTGAAACACTTGAACTCGCAGCACATGAAAAGAGTTGAGTTCACACTTTAATTTTAAACACTAAGTAAGAAATTGAACCATATTATTTGTATCTAAAACCTTTGTAACATACTGTATTAATGAAATTTAAAAATATTTTGGAAGTTAAAATTGAAATGAATAAATTCCGTACGAAATAAAACACGTAAAAATAACGCCAATTTCATAGGTAAGGACCCAATACTACACTTTGCTGCAAGTGCAAAAAGTGGAAGCGCATTTTTTCACATAACTTTTTTGTTCATAATGATTTTGTGTTCATAAAATTGTTATTCATACTTTTTATTATCACTGGAACCGTAAACTTTTCAGAAGTTCTTAAATATTCAACGTGTAGATAACGCTAGGTTAAGTTAGGTTTGATTTATAAAAATCGTGAAAAAGTAACAGTTACTGAAAAAAGTACGCAATGAATTCCGATGATTATGACTTAAAACACCCGCGGAAAGTTTTTTCTATTCCGTGGCATATTATATGGAACATTTTAGCTTCACAATTCTCGTGGGACTGACCTGGCGTCTTCTTGGATCAGTCTGAGCACCTCGAAGCCCGAGGTGCGCTGCGCCGCGCGGAGCTCCCGGCCCGTGCACCCGACCAGCTGCGGACCAACGATAACCCTACAGTAAACTCGGATTTCTAATTGAAGACCAAAAAATCTACCATATATTTAACTCGTACTCACTCTTCAATTTCAAGAGAATACTTTATTTATTAGAAAACATAATTATAATAATGAGGGCGCCACTGGACTCTCGGTGCAATCATAAAACTCAATTGAAATTAGATAAAAACTGATATCAGATTTCAGATTTCAGAGCTGATATGTCTAAAACGGCTCGACCGATTTTCATGAAACCTAACTAAGAACCACAGCTAGAAAACCTGCTTGCAAATTAAAAAAAACGCATCCAAATCGGTTCACCCGTTTAGGAGCTAAGGTGCCACACACAGAGCTGTCATAGCTGTCAAATTTATAATACCCCATTTTTGCGTGGGAAACTCGGGACCGACCTGCAAGAAGTCAACGGTGCCGTGCGGCGTGTGGACGCGACGCAGCCGCGCGTCCTCCGCGACCAGCAGGTGCCGCACGCGCGAAGACCCTGCGTCCAGCGGCGCGTGCCAAGAGATGTGGTCGCCCGCGCAGAACTTGTTACCTGGAGAGACGGGTGAAACTCATAAGTCCACTAGTACAAAAACGATCGTAGGAAAAAACTAACTTTAATTTTTTACTGTTTGTATTTATAATAGGGAAAATCAACATAAATCGCATTTCTCAACAAAATACGAAAATACCATAAAAGAGATCACCAAAAGTTAAATTAAAATTTAAATCGGCTAAGAAATACGCATGATACAAGCAATTTAAACTGCTAATTAGACATAGAGATGCGATATGCACTGTGACGTCATATAATAGGTCAAGGAGAAAATAAATTAATTTTTTTTTTGCTAATGGCTAAAAAAAAACGAAACATGGCTTAGCTTAGGTACCCCACGTTAAAGGATGTACTATCAGACCATTGGAACCTTGACCCACCATAGAACTGTGTCACAGAGACGTTATGATTCAAGTCGTAAGAAGTGTCAAACAAATTGTTTTATAATGTCACTGTGACACCGTTCTATGGTGGGTCAGGGTTCCATTGGGCTGATAGTACTTTTCGCCATAGGGAATATTCTTTTTTTTAACAGCTTCAATAAAAGCTGATTCATGTAACTAACAGTTGAGTTTTTTTTTTTAATAGGTATAAAAATAACCAAGAGAACAGAATTTAACAATTTTATATGGCCGATCGTCATGACGTCACAGTGCATATCAGATCTCTGTCTAATCGCTGTTTATTTAGCAGTTTAAAATGCTTGTATCATCCGTATTTCTTGGCCGATTTTAATCTTAATTTTAATTTAACTTTTGGTGATCACTTTTACGGTATTTTTTTTATTTTAATGAGAAATGCGATTTAAAAAATTCATACAATTAAATGTCAGTCATAATTAATAAAAAAAATGTTGTTTAACTGCCGCACTCAGAGACGTCAATTAAATTTAATGCTTGATTAAAGTAGCTGCTGTCACTTTCTTAGCTACAGCAATAGAATAAGACAACACGTCACTAAACAAGCGTTAAATTTAATTGACGTCTCTGAGTGCGGTAGTAAGTGAATAAGTTAATTTAAATGCACTAATTACATTGAAGATTATCAAGTTAGCAGTAAAATAATACTTCAAACCAATTACATAACATTGAAAATTTTATTTTAACGATTTACACTATGGTTAACTTCTATTTCGTTTCACCACGCTAATAGATGGATATCTCTCTCGTATACTTACTCTGTGACATTGAACGAATGAATTGAATGAAACCGTTACGCAACCAAGTAACATAGAGAGTTTGTTTTGTACTCGGTCTATTGCTATAGCAGTGAAAGTTAATGTAATGAATAATAGGTAAATAAATAAATTGTAGAATTGGACTGACCTGTGGTGAAGACGTATCTGGCGAGCGCCTGCAGCAGCGCGGCGGGCCACAGCGGCGGCGCGGCGGGCGCGGGCGCGGCGAGCCGCAGCGTCAGCTCCGCGCCCGCGCCCGACGCGCCGCCCGCCGCCCGCGCGTGCACGCGCCCGTCGCCGTGCAGGTCCGACAGGCCGAAGCTAACAACAACCGTCATTTACTACTATGTATTACTTATAGTACGAGTACGCGCACAATATCAGGACAGTCTTTAGGATTTCTTAAACAAAATTGACAACAGGTTAAAAAGAATTCTGGAAAAAAAGTTCACGTACACTTTTTTTTAAAAACGCCCAAATACAAATGGCCGCCAGTCCCCGTTAAAAAATACACAATATTGAGAAGTAAAATAAAATATATACAATTAAAATAGCAATTGGTTGAGTAATTAAGAAAGTATTGATCCAGTGCCCCACATTCACGACCCACCTCATGCATTTGAGAAATAAACATCAGAAAAAGTCAGTAAATAATTGTGTTACCTGACGTAATGCCAGTGAGGAGGAACCTGCTCCTCCGGGATCCCAGGGTTCCAGTACATGCTGATGTAGTCCAGAGGGTCATCTCCTCCCAGCCTGTAACAGTGGACAGTGACATCTTGACTATAAATATTTAAACAGTTGTTTATCTGCCACATGCAACGGCAACTTTTATCCGTACTGCAGACACTGTCATAATCCCACTAATATTATAAATGCGAAAGTTTGTGTGTATGTTAATTTGTTACTCCTTCAGGCTGCAACGGCTTGACAGATTAGAATGAAATTTGGAATGGAGGTAGCTTATAACCCGGATTAACACATAGGCTACTTTTTATCCCAGAAAATAAAAAAAAACCAGGGGAATAACAATAACCGAAATCTACGCAGTCAAAGTCGCAGGCATAAGCTAGTAGGGTATATGTCAAGGTAGAGTGAGCAGTGTTCCATGAATTCAGACATAGTTATATATGCATTTATTTATTTAAACCTTTATCACTACATAGTATAAAACAAAGTCGCTTCCCGCTGTCTGTCTGTCTGTCCCTATGTATGCTTAGATCTTTAAAACTACGCAACGGATTTTGATGCGGTTTTTTTAATAGATAGAGTGATTCAAGAGGAAGGTTTTTGTGTATAATAAATGCTCGTTTATTGTACGGGTGTTACAGAAAACTCAAATGAACTGAAGCGAAGCGAGGGCGGGTCGCTAGTTATTTATATTTTGATTCACTTATACAACAAAAAAGTTATTTAGTAGTTTAAATATATTTTTTTAAGATATGGCTCCACTACGGGTATAGGTCTCTTCCATCAGTGCTTGCCATTTTTCTGGATTTAATCGACCCAGTAGTCCTTAGGACTGCCTCTTGCCCTTCTGCTTGGGCGTGTCCACTCTGTTACATGCCTTGACCATCTCCAAACTTGTGTGCGTACAATGTATCCTGCCCGTTTTCATTCAAGTGGCTGGGTATGGTGCCCTGCATCTATTATATTAGGTTTTTATCCAATGTTTATACTCTTCTGTGTGTCTAGAAGTTTTATGATAGTAACTATTACGTAAAAAAGTGCTTTACCAGTATTTTAGCCTAGTAGTGACCTGCAGTGGGTTAGGCTGGTCAGGATACAGCTTAGAGCATGCATCGCACAACGCTTTCAAGCCTGGTGGCACTAACCTATCTGAAAATAGAATAATATCTTGTTATTATACTCTTGTTGTAATATTAACTTTTTTGCTGTATCACAAATTTGACAGGGATTTTTCTACATTTTTTGTTTTGCAGTGGGACGTGGTGATAACATTACCATCAAAAATTTATTACGATCTGTTGAGTTCACATAAAATTGAATCATGCCAAGTTATTAAAAAAAATGCTGTTCTACCATTTGATGCACTCATTGTTGACAGAGATATAGGATATAGGTAGGAGGGAATTACCGGCTTGACTACTACTTTGCTCTCCAGTTTCTTGGCTCCCAGAGGACTCCCCTGGGTCCAGCTGCGCCGGCGCAACAAAACTTAGAGCGCTGTTTTTCACCATTCCGTCACTCGGAGGACCCGGGCCGCTGGCTGCCATCGTGTGATACAATGAGTAGTCTAATTACAGCCTTACATATGAGTCAGGAGGACGAAAAAGTGTAATAAAACGAGATTTTTGTCGACGGGTCAAACAAAAGGAACTGTCAAATTGATGTGTGCGTTCGGAAACAGAAAAACTGTTTCTCTTGTCTGGTAATTAAGTGCGAAACTAGAGTTTAATAACTATTTTCAGTGAGACTTAATTTATAAATCAAGTTGCAAAATGTACTAATAAAACAAAGTAAATATTAATTAATTAATACATGTTAAATTTCTAAGAAAAAAACGGATAACGAAAATAATAACCAGTTATAACGTGGTTATCAGCTCGTGTGATGATACATTTACCGAAATGTCAGCTGTCAAATAAATATTTTAAAATATCAGAACGCATCCCGCCCCTATATTTGTTGACCATTTCATTCGTTTCCTTCATTATTCTCTATTTATAAATACTAAGCACTTAGTTTGCTGCTATTAATAACTCGCGTTATTTAGATAATCATCGGTGTAAGTCTTACGCTGCATTTCCCCTGTTATTATCAGAAATGCGGTATTTATTTGTGACTTTAATCTTCAGTGTTGTATTTGCTTACGAAAAAGACTTTACGTTTACTGTACAAGCGGGAAACACGGACTGTTTCTACCAGCATGTGAAGCAGAAAGAAGTGATCGATATAGAATATCAGGTAGCGTAGAATTGTGATTCAAACTTGTCTTAAATTCTAACCTTATACCGGGGCTAAATACAATTTCTTTCGGCGTAGAAACTAAGAGGCATCGTTAGTAATTATGCACGCTTCATCTATCACTTTTCGAACAGAATGTGTAGAAGATTTTTTTTAATTAATGGTTGGAAAGGTTGTTCTTAAAATTGTATATTTATTGGTATTTGTTTGAAAAAAATAGAGGGTGATCTTTTAAATTCAGTGCAGAGTCTACAGTATTTAACTATATTTTAATGACAAACGTGTGCTAAAGCAAAATATGTTTGATTCATTATCGTCATTGATAACGGCATAAAGATAAAAAAAACATTTATGTCAAGCTGATAAGCAACATAACCAAGCACAGAAATAATAAAAACTGAAGTTTGTGTGATTGTCAGTTACGGTAATTAACTAAATTAATTACCGTAAGGTAATAACACAGGATATTAACATAGTTTTATTGTTAGTACGTACCTAGTACACATACATAAAATTCTGCACTAAGCTGCTTATTCAGTTATTAAAAAATATTTTATTTTCATTTTGAGGACTAGGCAAGAGCTAATTTCTTTAAATGTGCATTATGTGTTTCTTTTTTATCCTTACAACAAGCTACAATATTCAGTTCTTTTCAGGATTAATTACTTTTTTATATGGGTGATTCCACGGGTGTTTCAACCATTGTCAGTCCCTAGTATTAGTTATTATTATTATTATTAAGAGCCGTTTGTGTCCCACTGCTGGGCAAAGGCCTCCCCCCACTTTTTCCATGTATCTCTATTCTTTGCCGTCTCTGGCCAGTCCTTCAAAAAGGAATCCAAGTCATCCCGCCATCGCCGACGAGGTCTGCCGCGTTTCCGTCTTGAGTTGCTGGGTTTCCACTCTGTGGTGACTTTGGCCCACCGCTCGTTTGGCATGCGGCAGATATAGCCAGCCCAGTCCCACTTCAGCTTGCCCGCTTTCTGAGTTACGTCGACTATTTGAGTCATGGAGCGCAAGGTGGTGTTCCGGATACGGTCCGTTAGTTTAGCACCTAAAATACTGCGCTCCATGGCTCGTTGGCAAACTCCTAGTTCGAACTTTTGTGAACATGTCAAAGACCAAGTCTGAGCTCCATAAGTGAGAACCGGAAGTATGCACATGTCCATGAGCTTTCTCTTCAGAGACAGTATTATTATAGTAGTATTAGTATATTAAAGAAATCTGTCTGCTGCTTGGTGTAGGTCATTATTTCAATATTGATGACTAGGGACTGACGGCAGTTAAAACACCCGTAGAATCACCCATATGCCTTGCTTGCAATGAATCTTACTATAGATCTTACTAATATTATAAATGCTAAAGTTCGGATGTTTGTTATTCAATTACGGTAGAATACTTGAACGGATCTGAATGAAATTTGACGCAGGGGTAGGTTATAGTCTGGAATAGCACATAGGTAACTTTTTGCGGAGAACTGGAGAGTTTCCGAGGGAATTGAGGTAGAACAACTTCTATGCGTATGAAGTCACAAAGATCTGTATAAAGTTGACAGTATGTTACACATAATTACTATGCCTAGTAGATTCACTCCATATTACCAACATGTAAAAGAGCTCTCATTTGGCCAATTTACTGAATATATATTTTGAATTTTGGATTTTATGAGTAATGGAAAGAGTTAAGACAACTTGTGTATATAAGGCATACAATTTACTTTTTTCTCATTTTTTTTTCATTTATTTATCCAAAATAACTTAAATATAGTACATGGAGTATAACAGCGAGCGAAAACCGCGTACGGTTTATCTGTCGCTGTTCGGCGCTCGTTCACACCGTATTTGTGTAGTAGGTCTCACTTATTATTGCTAAGTAAATTATTTAGAAATTTAAGATGATAAGAACATGTTTTTTAGGATGCTTTTGCACTTATGTGCATCATTAAATATCCTACTACTATCTTACTGGATAATATAAGTAAATAAACAGGGTCCATATCGGCTCACATATTTTTTTTTAGTCCAAATGTATTGTTAATCATAATCATCGCAAGTCATAAAATGTATTTTACTGAAATGGTTTTTATTTCAGGATTATTGAAATATCTAGCTAGTAAACATTTTTAGCTTCAACATTTTGGGACTCAACATTCTACGAATCCAACATTTTGTGACTCAACATTCAACATTCTGAGCCAAATCCTTTGTTGAAAATTGTCCCCTGTTTTTTTTCCAGGTGATAGACGCATCCCACGGCGAGATGGACATCTCGTTCCAGATGGCCGATGCTGTGGGCCGAGTGCTGGTGGCCGACTACAAGAAGCCCGAGGCCAGCCACCGGCACACGGCTGCCTTGGAAGGAGACTACAGGTTCTGCTTCGACAATAGCTTCAGCACCTTCAGCATCAAGACGGTGGGTATTTGGGTAACAGTCTTGAGATTGCAGTCTGAAGACTGTACAGTCTACAGTAACATATGTACGATTTAAGTTACGCCCACACCGGTGCTTAAAATACGGTGACGGTACGGAATCGCAGTGACGCGTCGTATCAGCACCGTTTTTGACGCACGCTCCCCACACCGCTGCTTAACGGTGCGTATATTACGGTACGTCAAAAACGGCGCCATGTTGTTACTATGACCCCGTCTTTTGTTTAAGCAACGACACCGTTTTTTAAGCATTGGTGTGTGGAGCTTGCGTCAAAAACGGTGCTAATACGACGCGTCACTGCGATTCCGTACCGTCACCGTTTTTTAAGCATTGGTGTGTGGAGCTTGCGTCAAAAACGGTGCTAATACGACGCGTCACTGCGATTCCGTACCATCACCGTATTTTAAGCACCGGTGTGGTCGCAACTTTATCTCTGTTGAAAACGAAGCTATAAAACCAAGATTAGCCAATAAAGATTTATTCCTATCTGTTTCTAGATTTAACATCGAGTTTATATGGCCGACGTGACGTGTTACATGACGTCACAATGGCGTATCGAATCTCTGTCTAATCGTTGTGTAATTAGCAGTTCAAAATATCACAAGTATCATCCGTATTTCTTGGCCAATTTTCAGCGGCCATTGGGCGTGTTCCACTTTGGGAAAGCATGTTTTTTTTTTTATCAGGGGACAATGTCACACCAATTGACCTAGTCCCAAACTAAGCTCTAGGCTTGTACTATGGGTACTAGACAACGATAAACATACTTATAAAGATAAATATATACTTAAATACATAGAAAACATCCATGACTCAGAAACAAATATTCGCGCTCATCACAGAAACATCTGCCCTTACCGGGATTTGAACCCAGGACCGCTAGCTTCGTAGGCAGGGTCACTACCAACTAGGCCAGCGCGTCGTCAGGTTTAACATGTTGTTCGATCGTTCCAGGTGTTCTTCGACCTGCTGACGACCCCCGAGGATGCCCCGGAGGCCGACTATGACGACGATAAGGAAATGGAGCTGGGTGAGTGGTCAGCTTAAATATTGGCACTGTAATGACCAGACATACATACCTTCACGCCTATAATCCCAGAGTGGGGTAGGCAGAGCTACAGAATTACCAACGACTCTAAAAATTTGTTAATTCTGTAACCACATTTTGCACAATCAGGATAAGATGTTTACCAGTGTATTAGTGACAGGTTGCAAGCCCATCGCCTAACAGTACTACAAGCCTATATTCCCTTAGTTGCCTCTTACGACATCCACGGGAAGACATGGAGTGGCACTATTCTAACCCGGCAACCACATGGCTGTCTTGAACTTAAATAATAATCTTAGGGTTACAGTTTTCTATGCGGGCTTCATGGTCCACTTTTCAGGTGGCCCCTGTGCTTGATTATGTTGCCAATGCCATAAAAGAAAAAAAACAACTACATACTTTCGGCAACTAGAATTTAGACTCCCGCCGATACTACCCCAGCCAGTGCTGAAAGGCCGGAGGAGAAAGTCCTTCCTCAGTTTACTTATCCGCGGGAGCATGTAGGTTACCTGATGGGAAGTAATCGCCACCGCCCATAAACACCAACAGCTCAAGAAGAGTTGTCGGTGCGTTGCCGGCCTATTAGGGAAATGTAAGCTCTTTTCTTGAAGGCACCCATGTCATAACTGGTGGGAAATACCACCGAAGGGAGCTCATTCCACAGTTTCACTGTACGAGGCAAAATGTGCCTAGTGAGCACGGTGGAAGAACGCCGTTCATCAAGGTGATGTTGATGGAACCTGGCTTTTACGACGAGTAGTTCGATGGTGGACTCGGCGGCCGGTAAAAGTCAAAATAATTCTTCAGAACACTTCCCGTTGTAAAACCAAGGTATACAGCACGGGTAGCACAAGTTGTATTTTCTCGCTTGTCGCTCAGTGCGTCTCTATCGTTACTGACTACTTAGAAATGGAGATTCGAGCGACAAACATGTCGCGGACAACATGTGCTAGCCGGCCAGCACGCAAAGTGAATTGATGTCCCATCGGATAGAGGGAATCCAATCGGACGGAGAATAAAGGTTAGCTGGAAGAGATTCCTTAAAGGGATAAGTTCGCCTTTGTACATTCCAACTCTGTAATTATTGTATTTGATTTTATGTTTTATGTACAGTCGAGGAAATTGATTCCTAGACCACTTTGGACTATGTCAAAGTGACACTGTAAATAAAAATCATAAGAAGGTCCCTTACGTTTTCATTGATTACGTAATTTTGACATAGTCCAATGTGGTCTAGGAATCAATTTCCTCGACTGTACAATAAAGTGTTTACATACATATATACATACATACATGAATGAATGATAATAATAGAGGCTCTGATATTCTTCTATATTATATAATAATTAATAAGTATATTGAATGGATTCCAGGCAACTCTGCGGAGACGTACATGATGCGTGTGCGCGACATATCCGAGGCGGTGACGCGCGTGCGCGACAACGTGAGCGCCGCGCGCCGCCTGCAGGAGGCGCACTCCGCGCACGAGGCGCGCGACCGGAACGTCGCCGAGGAGACCTGCGCCAGGTGACAGACACACACACACACGCACGCACGCACACACGCACAGACACACGCACACACACGCACACACACACACACACACACACATACGCACAGACACACGCACACACATACGCACAGACACACACACACACACACACACACACACACACACACACACACACACACACACACATACGCACACACAACACAAACACACACGCGTCCAGAAATAGGAGCTCCGTAATGCGGAGCTCCGTCGTCCCTAAAAAAGTAACGTAAAATGGGGTGAATAGGGTTCGCGGGGTGAATAGAGTTACAGCCTAAAACAAAGCATAACTTGTTACTAATAAGAACTAGTATTACATTGACAAATCTTTTGGAAAATTACGTTCAAATCTCAGTCTTTTAATTAGTAGAATATGATTGGTTTTAGGCTGCAACTCTATTCACCCCGCGAACCCTATTCACCCCATTTTACGGTAATAAATGCATGTGTTTCAAATTACATTTTTCCCCACTGTCGAGAAACGCCACTGGAAAAATTGGTAAGCGTAATTTTCGAATTTGCCGAACTGACTCCTGAATTGTATGCCTATAGATGAGATGGGAGTATCGAGTATCTTTGTCCCGCAGGGTGCTGACGTGGTCGATGTGGCAGATCCTGCTGATGGTCGGCGTCGGGGTCACCCAGGTGAGACTTAAGTACCAAGGGAGTATTAGAGGTCAATCCTAACTCCTTTCATCTATCTATATATATATATATATAAAAGGCAAAACTGACTGACTGACATGTCAACGCACAGCCGAAACTACTGTACCTAGAAACTTGAAATTTGGTACAGGGGTTCCTTTCATGATGTAAGTGAGCACTAAGAAAGGATTTTCCGAAAATCGACCCCCAACGGGAAGAAATGGGGGGAGTAGCGGGAAACTAATTCTACGCGCACGAAGTCGCGGGCGTCCTCTAGTTAGAGTATAAATCTGACCTCAAACCTGAAAATCTTACGAATATTATAAACTAGTGACCCGCCCTTGCTTCGCTTCGGCTTTTGTCAGTTTTCTGTAACGCTCGTGCATAATCCAGATTTTTTTCTAAAAACCCCACGTTAAATATCATATTCGCAAAACATGATATTTGCAAAACATGAAATTCGCAAATCATGACATTCGCAAATCCTCAGAGTAGCAAAACATCATATTAGCAAAACATAATAATTATTAGTTGAGTCATTCTCTGTTTTTGACAAACAAATTAATAAAGTTTTAAAACTTGTGTGACATGATACATTTGGGTGTGGTGTTTAAAGTTTTCGACCCCCCCCCCCTGAAATGTGTCCCCGTTTTTTAACATTCTTGGGACAACTATGATAGATACGAAAAAAGTATCAAAAACTTTATTAATTTGTTTGACTTTCCCATACATTTAATACACAGAATTACTCAGGTATATTAGTAAGACATGAATTAGTCTGTGTCGACGGAGCTCCTATTTCTGGGTAGTTTGGCCCTGTAATTCTAACATAACCTAAACCTACCTACGATTCTATATCCAAACCAGACTATTTGTAAATATCATGTTTTGCGAAAATCGTGTTGCTAGTATGATGATATGATATGATGTTTTGCTATTCACACTATGAAGGGATAAAGACCTTCCTCTTAAATTACTCAGTTATTCATGAAAACCGCATTAACATCCGTTGCGTAGTTTGAAAGATCTAAGCGTACATACAGAGGGACAGACGGCGGGAAGCAACTTTTTTCTATACTATGTAAAGAAAGAAGACTATGGATTTGTATTAACGTGAGATCTCTCTTCTATTCCAGGTGGTCTTCGTCCGGAGTCTCTTCGAAGACCAACACACCAGCACCGTGAGGAAATACATGCCCGGGTTCATTGCCCAATGACACTGGATACTGCCCCCTTAAATTATATGTACATTGTTATTTTATTAATAAAAAATGTTTTTTAACCTTTTTTTAATGCTGTGGACTGAGCCACATGAGGGTTATTCCCACTCACTGCCGCACTCAGAGACGTCAATTAAATTTAAAGCTTGTTTAGTGTCGTGTTGTCTAATTCTATTGCTCTAGCAAAGAAAGTGACAGCAGCAATTTTAATCAAGCATTAAATTAAATTGACGTCTCTGAGTGCGGCAGTTAAACGTAAGTGTCAGCTAGATATCTAAATTGTAATCTTCTATCTATATCTGTATATATAAAAGGCTAAACTGACTGACTGACACATCAACGCACAGCCGAAACTACTGTACCTAGAAACTTGAAATTTGGTACAGGGGTTCCTTTCATGATGTAAGTGAGCACTAAGAAAGGATTTTCCGAAAATCTACCCCCAACTGGAAAAAAGGGGGGTGTAGCGGGAAACTAATTCTACGCGTACGAAGTCGCGGGCGTCCTCTAGTATATATATATATATAAAAGGCTAAACTGACTGACTGATGTATCAACGCACAGCCGAAACTACTGTACCTAGAAACTTGAAATTTGGTACAGGGGTTCCTTTCATGATGTAAGTGAGCACTAAGAAAGGATTTTCCGAAAATCGACCCCCAACGGGAAAAAATGGGGGGAGTAGCGGGAAACTAATTCTACGCGTACGAAGTCGCGGGCGTCCTCTAGTTATAAAATAAAATATTCAAGAGGTTTAATGTTTCGAGAAATCGGTGAACATAAATAAAGCCGGCCATCGTTACGGTCCACCGGAGAGGTTACCTGCGCAGGCGACCGGAGGACACGGCACACACGCACAGGTTCACCGTACGGTGTCACTCGAAAGAATTGGTTTTTGGTTTTACTCCGGTCGCCTGCACAGGTAGACCTCTCAGGTAACCGTAACGTATATGGCCGGCTTAAGAAAACATAGTTGGAGAGCCGACTGCAAAATTTCGTACCGACTTGATACCGAAATGAAATGCACAATGGTTTCCCATAAAATTGATGGTCAGTCCGAATTTGATACTCTGCCACGGCGGAACTTGCCGAAAGTAAAAAAAAAACAAGTCATTTCCGGTGCGAAAAAGGGAGTGTTATTTTACCCATCCGATACTGAAATAATAGTTATGGTATCAGTTAGTTTACTGGTAGATACAGAAAAGCGAAATCTGACAGTATTTTTTTGCCAGAAGTGCTTGGCAGACGCTCTCAAAGGTGATCATCGGGACCCAAATAGATAGAAATATATCCATCTGATACTAGAACGAAACCAATTCCAGTCGATAGGTATGAACCCTCATTTCAGAATATAAGTCTGCCGAGGCTTTTCCTGCCAAAAC
This sequence comes from Acleris cristana, assembly GCA_948252455.1. Classification (NCBI taxonomy): domain Eukaryota; kingdom Metazoa; phylum Arthropoda; class Insecta; order Lepidoptera; family Tortricidae; genus Acleris; species Acleris cristana. The sequence goes on along the minus strand of OX411798.1, from coordinate 442,470 downwards.
ACCTTCGGAACCCTACACTGCGCATGGTCCGACATGCGCTTGCCCGGTTTTTAGGAATTTGGTTTAGATATTGTTGAAATTAATTGTTGTATTAAAAACATAAAAAGTAGTCTAACTTATTAAGCAAAGAAAATATCCAGGATATTTATTCATTTATTTTTAGACGTTAAAACTAAAAAGCTTTATTATTGGATTAGTGTAATGGGTCATCATCGCGCATCACTAATGATTGTATCATTTTTTAAGGCAAATGAAGACAATAAAAGTTTGAGCCTCTGAATTTGGATGGAATTTGGGTACCGCCTAGTTTGTCTGTGGATCTGTCAAAGTTTGACGCCGTCAAAGCCACAATATACAACGAGTGAAAGAGAAGCACTTATACAAAAAGACATATAAATAAACAAAACGGCATTATAACTTTCTATCTCACTCTGCGCCTATGTTTTTTGCAGGTTGTGTTGTGTTTGTCACCAAGATGACCAAAAGTGACTTTGACTGGTGCCAATCAATGGAATGAATTGTTGTTTTTAACTATTTTGTTGAGTGTCGTTTGTGTTTATGTGGTTCCGTAGGTTTCCTAGACATCTGTGATCTAAATTAGAATGGTGCATTGTTGTATTTTAGGCTGTAAAAGCCACAGTGCTCGCAGAGATGAAAACATAGCTTTTCACCGGTAAGTTGTGTATTTTGAACCTGATTATTATTTCAAAATAAAATTCAAAATAATGGTTTTTTAATTATCTCGCAATAAACCGCTTCAATAAGGTAGGGAGGGTACTTAATGACAGAAGCTTTATTCTATCTGCTAAAAGTGTTAAAGTTGATAGATATGTTATTTGGTCGGGTTGTACCGATTTTGGGGTTGTCAGCAAACGGAAAGAAAAAGCCCTAAAATGGTTTTGTTGTAAATTTAAATCGGTTTAATTATTATTTAACTTATCGCAAGCGTGCTATGGTATGTTTCTAAGTCTATTAGCTAGAGCTACTAATTAAATAACCATATAATACTTAATTTATATCTGCAAAATGAGTACAATGCAATGTATTAAAAGTTACTAGGTAAAAATCTTATAAGAATGTATAATACCTATCAATCGCATTTTTTTTAAATAGCATTTTTCAACAAAATATGAAAATACCGTTAAAGAAATCATCAAAAGTGAAATTAAAATTATTATCGGCCAAGAAATACAGATGATACAAGCATTTTAAACTGCTAATTAGACAGCGATTAGACAGAGAGATCCGATATTGCACCGTGACGTTATGTAACAGGTCGGCCATAAAAACTTTATATTAAATTCTGTTTTGCTACAAACAGATAGGAACAAATCTTTGTTGGCTGAAATGATTTTTCTTAACTGTTTGTTGTCATCTAAAAATCAACTTATATTGAAGCTTAAAAAAAGTCATGATTATTCCCTATTACCAGCATTTACAACTACATATTTATTATTTTGTTAAAAAATGCATATGACGTTGTAGATTTACAAGATTTTTCCGTTTTACAGATTTCCCAGGGATTCCTCTGTACGGAATATCTGGATCAAAGCAACGGGTCGCCAAGATTGGCAACCTACGAAAGAAACTCGTATGTGCTCAAAGCATTTTGAGGCGCATTGTTATAAGCGAACTAATAAATGTACTCTTCTTAACTATGGATCCGTTCCGAAACTATTAGTACAGGTCAGGTGCTCTACTTTGAAATCCGTAATTCGAACTTCGTCTATTGCTATCCCTTTTGCTCTCGACGCGTAACTAATTTGCAAGAAAGTGACAGGGCGATCCGAAGTTCGAATTACGGATTTCAAAGTAGAGCCTCAGATAACGTAGACTTTGTTTTTTCTAGTTGCTATTCCATAAAATGTTAAAAGTACCTACTAATAATGTATTTTTTTAGGGTTCAGAAGAAATGGAGTTAGACATCATTCAGTCAAAGGCATCAGCAAGTGAGCAAGTGAGTTTGAGAAAAACAATACATGTACAGTATCCTGTAAAATGAATTTTGTAGCTTTATAAAACGCCACTGGAATTTGCTAAAGTGGGGTAATGTTTTACCACTCTGTTAACCCCATGTGTTATATGTACATCTCAATCTATGCTCCATCCATCCCTTCCCTACGGTAGCACGCACCTGTCAGGCAGGTCCATTCATTATAATGATATAATCTGTGGTCAGGTCTAGGGTATAGGTACTACAAGGCCTATGTTGTTGTTATTATTAATCTTAGAACCTATAATAATACAATATAATATAATAGTATAGAATACTAGGGATTGTGGTTGTTTCTCTTGTGATAGTATCTCTATATAAGTGCAATTATGTCCAGTGGGACTGTTATGACAGAATATAGTTTTGTCTTGTTTCATTAGAAGTGAATCGTGTGATATAAAACTAAGCATTGCCTTCAACGTGCCTTCTATTGACATTGGCGAAGTTTTAGTGGCAACACAATGATAAAAGCCTCAAAATAATGATAGATAGATAGAAATCATCGACTGCTTTTGAAGCAGTGCTTCAACAGTTTGTTTGTCCAGACTTCAAAGCGGATGACTCGCACGATGAGTGCCGTCGACGAGGGCGCTGTGCCGGTGAAGGAGGAGCGCGAGAGCGACGGCCAGGACGAGGGCGGCGCGGGCGACTTCTATGTAGTCGTCAAGAAAGAGACGTTAGAGCTGGAAGTGGGACCAGAACAGTTGCAGCCGCAGGACGTCGCGTGGGCTGGTAAGTTGTGCTATCTCACTGACACAGGCTGCGTAATGCTGCAGTTGCACTGAGGTGGAGATGAGCAGAGCTGTGGCAATATTAAACAATAGGAGGTGCATGCAGTCACGTCGAGCATGCATTGCGCACGAAAGTTTAGATTCTATTGGTTAATATTCGCACAACTATGCTCGTCTCCACCTCAGTAGAAAGGCAGCCTAAGGCGCATGTGACGTGGGTTCAGTGGCCTCGCAGTCTGATAAAGTTTACACATTACTAAAAAGTTATGAACTCAAAGTAAGAACCATCAGAGCCATCAGAGAGCCTTGCGAAATGCACCTTGCCCACATCAAATTTGTGCCTGGCCACTGGCCACGCAGTAATTTATTATATTCACTACATAACATAACATGCTTGGACAACTACATTACAGGTGCCTGCTTTGGCATGAAGGCAGCACTGTACTAAACAGTGGATGAAAATGAAAATCAAAATGAAAATGAAAATGTTTATTCAGAAAAACTTAACTTAAGGCATAACAACGGTTTTGGGTCCTGCGCTAGGATTCCCTGTGTTGCAGGGCCCAATTTTTATCAGTTTCAACAGGTACAGTTAATTTGCGGATATTGCAGATCAATTCCTATATAACTTCTATAACTAATACAATCTTAACCTTAATAATTTATTAAGTACACTAATCTACTTACTCAAACTAAATTTAGTGGCCATGTTATTATTTACATAAACACGCTGTTTAAATATATAATATAAAATATATAAAGATGTACAATACAAAATGACGTCTACCCATCCGTGTAATTAAATACATAAGTAGAATATAAGTAAACCATAAAACATAAGTAGGTACACATATTTTTAGAGGGTAATAAAACATTATTTTGAAAATAAAAACATCGAAAGCATCAGGGTCCTCTCAACGCATTACAAATAATAGACTCTCGGTCTCGTGGTAATCGAGCTGGGCTAACCATTCCGTCAACTTGCGCTTATAAGGCGGCTCGAGAGCATCTTTAAACCTGTCACAGAGTTTTTTGGCAATAAAGGGAGCAATAAATGGACTAAACCTCTGCGCAAATCTAGTAGTGCACATAGGCATTTTCCACCTTTTGCGTCGACGTGTATCAGCGTCAAATATTTTATTTGTTTCCCTACAGTAGTTTTGAATAATTTTCCTAAAGAAAAGTTGACGAACCGTGAGTACCTTAGCTTCTTTAAACAGCGTCTTTGTGCAGAATCTAGACTTTTTATTATAGGCAGTCTTCAGAAGGGAACGTTGGGCTCTCTCCAAAGGAACCATGTGAGTCTTGACTGCCCCTCCCCAGGCAGAGTTGCAATACCCCAGAACTGATTCGCAGAGCGCGTAGTAACAATTCTTTAGTAACTCTGGGTATGCAACTTGTCTGAGGGTACGAAACACAAACATCAGCTTGCGAACGCGACTCTTAAGAGATTCAATGTGCTGGCGCCAGCAAAGATGCTTATCCAGCATAACCCCTAGATATTTAACACAGTCTGTACGTTCAAGAGTCTTTTCACTGTTTGGTGAGGCGCTGTGGTTTGCTGAGTCCTGTGCATGTTGTGAATGAGACATATCAATTCTGATGGAAAAGTCGTCTCCAGGTTGCCCCTTCGAGTTCATGGAAAAACACAAGAATTTTGTTTTGCTTACATTTAAGCTTAGTAGGTTAGTTCCGAGCCAGCTCATCACTTCCGTCATATGTGATTCAGCAAGTTCCTGCACATCACACCAACTTTTACCACTAAAGGCCTATAAAGGCCTCCAAATGACTGGGAATTGATGCTAGATAAGGATTTCTAGTCTTTTGTAAGGATAGTTAGTAGTTACAGACCTCTTGTAAATTCTTTGCCATTATTATTATTACTTTTATTTTGTCTTTACCAATAATAATAATAATAATTATATGTCTAACTGCCGCACCCAGAGACGTCAATTAAATTTAATGCTTGTTAAGTGACGTGTTGTCTTATTCTATTGCTGTAGCAAAGAAAGTGACAACAGCAACTTTAATCAAGCATTAAATTAAATTGACGTCTCTGAGTGTGGCAGTATATCTTTGTTCACCAAACTAAATGTCACAATAATTTAGAATGTTTGTCAAACATATTTTTAAACACTTGCTCTCGACCCGCACCTGCCGCGTGTGTGAATGCGTCCATATAACTCCATGTTAAAACACCTGCCGAACTTCTGACCCGCTTGGCGCACGACCCGCGCCCGCCCACTGTGTTTTGCGCTAATAGTTGATCGCTGGCTCTACTCGCTACACGCTCATCGTCCGCGATGGGACAACTGCCGAAACCCTATGGTACTGTTCTGGATGTTCTGAGCAAAATTTGTACTTTTGAAATGTTTGTTTAGTGAAAGAGGAGCCTGGGTCGGACGAGGAGAGCGGCTTGGTCGTGGACGACGAGGGCGAGCTGAAGATGGAGGTGGAGGTGGGCCCGGAGGAGCTGCAGGCGCCGGGCAGCGCTGGGCGAGGTGAGTGTTGCAACTCTAAGGGCCTACGCTAGCTGACGCGGATTATCCGTAACGGACGCCCGTCTAATAAGAAATGGTATGAACACCGCTAACTGGCGGCGGGCGTCCGCTCCGTGCGCACGCGGCGGGCACACGCTCGCGGACTTGTTATTATACTGGTAGCGCTAAGTTAGGCGCGCGCCCGTCGCGGACTCGCTGGCCCGCGGCGGGTGTCCGGAGCGGGACCCGCGAGCGTGCGCACGCGGCGGGCGTCCGCGTCAGCTAGCGTAGGCCCTAAAGGCTCGAACAGACTGCCATGGGGCGGTAGCGGGGTGTGATGAGTGAGTGATGCGGGCGGGACGCCCGGTCACACAGAGCAAGCGCGCAACGCGCTGGCCTCGCGCCATCAACCCGCCAGCATCACGCGCGGTTCCCGCCCACATCGCGCTCTCCCGCTCGCTCTCTGTGGTTTGGACATTCGTTTTGCTATGCGCTGCCTGACGTCACACTGACTGAGGCCCGTTTCACGAAGCTACAAGTTACAAATTACAAGCGGAAGTCTCTTTCTAATTCCTCCTGGTAGAAAGAGAGTTCCGCTTGTAATTTGTAACTTGTAGTTTCGTGAAACGGGCCACTGGTCGTCTGCGCGACGGGCTGCGCTGGCGGGACGCGACAAGTGGGGCGCGATGCCGACGGGGCGTAGCCTGTGTGACCACGCTAGCGGTTTGTATGCAAATCGCTTTTTAATACTTAGTTAATATATAAATGTATGCTAACACAGTTATGAAAATTTATATTTAACGTACTAAAATTATGCGAAATAATGTTATGCGAATTAATAATTATGCGAAACGTTATGCCAATTTAAATTAGGAATATTTCGTTATGCGAATCAATGAGAACCCACTGCATTCCCTAGCTGCGTATAATACTTTACTATTCCAAGCTTTTGTTCCAAACAGCTCGGTCTCCCGGACGAACGTTGGAGGCGGACGACACACCGACGAAGTTATCCCCTCGAGCGACGCTCGTCGACGGCAAATTGTCGTCACGTAAATGTCATATATATTGTTCGGTATTCGGGTGCCTCACGAATGATTTAGAAAATCCGGAGCTATCGTTCTTCAAGATACCCGTGGAGACGGAAAGGTGAGTACCTATTTAAAGTTTGTGATGCTCACATGCAGCTTTTATTAAATATTTTATTGTGACAAGGCTAGAGTGACGGGGCAGGGGTCCAACTGACCAAAATTAGTATCATAAATATGAGGTAGGTTTAGGTTATGTTAGTTCTTCAGCTGGCCCGGAGGGCCAAACCAACCAGAACTAGGAGCTCCGCGATAGCGGAGCTCCGTCGAGCCTGTTAATTTGATATTCAAATGAAAATTATTGGTCAGTTGGACAAAGCAGTTGGACCACTGCCCCGAAAGGAAGGCTAGCCTAGCTGGCCTTGACGTTGACTACGGAGCTAGCGGTCCCCGGTTCGATTCCCGGTATGGGCAGATATTTGTGTGATGAGCTGAGAGTATTTGTTTCTGAGTCTTAGAGATTTTCTATGTATTTAAGTCTTCGATCAACAATCTACTAGATTCAACGTTACAGCTCTGAAAATGGCCAGAGAAATATGAGCACAAAATAAGTTTGTGCTCATATTTCTGACAGTTCGCGTCAACCACAGCCAACGTGAGGACGTGATAAAATGCCACAATGTGCGTTTAAAAATTGCGGACGCACCACCGTAACACTAAGGTTTCGGAAGGAATATCTTTCTTTAGGTAAGTACAAGTCAGTATTTCATTTAAAGTACGTAAAAAATTGCAGTTTACATTTAAAAATCAATAATTTATTGTTAGGTCAACCATTTTGCCAATAATCGGTGGTTCTGGAACATGAAATTCATGGAGTAGTTCTCATTTTAGAATAAAAAATTATTTTTTATTTTTTGTAGATTTCCTAGTGATCCTTTTTGCTGTGTGACATAATATGGATATCTATTTTCGCGAAAGAAAGAGAAGAAGATCTTAATAGGCCTTTCAAAAATTCGATTATAATGTTCGATTCATTTTGACAAATTTGACAAACTGGAAATAGCCAAAGGCGTAGAAAACAGCGATTCCCAAATTGCAGGTACAGTTACATAAAACGTTTAAAATAATATAAGATTAAGTGTAGTGAGATGAAGCAGAGGAGTTACCACTTCAGTCCAGCTATATTATTAAGCCGTATAATATTTATAATATTGCCGTTAATTGCAGATTCACGTCAAAAAAAGAAAGTGCAAGCAGCGGTATTAACAGAATCGACGACGTCAAATCTGGTAAAACGTTTACCTATGTTGTCTTTTTGTAAATCGTGACCAAGACCAGAGGCCTTAGCACACTAGGCTTTATGTCGGCGATAAAGGCGAGTGTGCTAAGGTCTCAGGCAATATGAAATGTACGGGTACTCATATTTTGTAAATTAAGTACAAAATACTTCTATAATAACAAGCTCTGATTATGATGTATGGTCATTATTATTTTATTAAAGGTAGTATTTATATCTTTGCAGGTTGCATCTATAACAAATATAGAAGTTCCATAGCAAAATGTGACATGAGTCAGGCTGATTCCACTTGTTGCAGTTCTCCTGCTGCTTTAGTATCGGGCCTAATACCCTTATATGACAGTCCTAGAACAGGATATTTAAAAAAAATGTAAACGTAAATTTGTTTGTGGTACTTATATCTCTATCAAATAAAAAAAATGTCTGTCTTATATAATTGCGACTCCATTATTACCCTGTTCCTAAAATAGAATGACATGTTTTTGAAACGAAGAAAGTTCTTTTGTTTATCGAACGCATGCTCGTCTTGTGACGAAACGTGGTAAGTATTTTAAACAATTATTATTATTTGGATCTTTGTTGCTTAGACTTAAGGTATAGTTCAAGTTAATTTAGAAGGTTCCACAGATATAGCTATAAGTATAAGCAACACGGCCACTTTTTCGCTTTGATTTTGTATGGGACCTTGAATCTAGTAGTAATTGTTGATCGAAGATTTAAGTATTTATTGCTCTATGTAAGTATTTATATCGTTGTCTAGTACCCATTTATAATACAGTAGAGTTCATAAATATTGTAACCTGTCACTATAGTCGCAGTGACAATTCATATTTGGCAGTTGAAACATGACATTAAATAGACTAGGTACTAAAGTTTACACATATTTATGTACTTAGACTGTACCTAGCGTTCTATAAGTGATTAATTAAGGTATTTCGTACAGCACGGGAGACAAGACTGCTCCGAGCGTCCAGTGACGCCCTCATTACTATTATTGTGGTTTCTAATAAACTGAAGTATTGTCTTGAAATCGGACAGTGTTTTTTTGTTGTCCAAATGAATACAAAGTTTGTAGGGTGAGGATTTTGGGAGCGAAATTGAATGATAGGTAGGGAGTTTCTATATCGATAAACTAACTTATCGATACTTTTCCCCTATACTAGTGATCCCTATTTAAAGTATATTTTCTTGAATATATTGAATGTACAAAACAAAACTTTCTACTGTTTTGTTATAGATGAGAAACTCTGTTTGTTTTTTGATGAATTCTTTCCACGGTTTTTTTTTCGGATAATTGCACAGGACAGGATTGCGGGCAAAGGCGAATTAATTATACAGTACTAGCGACCCGCCCTCGCTTCGCTTCGGTTTATTCGAGTTTTCTGTAACACCCGTACAATAAATCAGAATTTATTATACATAAAAATCTTCCTCTTGAATCACTCTATCTATTAAAAAATACCGCATCAAAATCCGTTGCGTAGTTTTAAAGATCTAAGCATACATAGGGACATTAGGGACAGACATACAACGGGAAGCGACTTCGTTTTATACTATGTAATGATTTAAATGTATGTCTTTTTTATGTGTGGTGCCGGGTTTAGAATGTTGCCACTCCATGTCTTCCCGTGGATGTAGTGTAAGAGACGACTAAGGGACTAAAGGCTGTGTAGTGCTGTTAGGCGATGGGTTTGCAACCTGTCATTAATACACTGGATAACATCTTAGCCTGTGTAACGTTGTATATCTTGCGTGAATCGGAACCTAAAGACTGGGGGAATATTAAAGGTGTTAATGGCATTACTGTTCATTACTTTTGATTGTCAAACGTCAACACCATAGATTTGTAGGTTAGTGTTGCCGCGTTATGGTAAAATACCTTGAATTAGGGGATTAATAAATATTTGTAATTAATCAATAAATGGAGTCAATAGTTAATTACATTTATTAAGTAAACAAAACAATACAAAGATTTCTTTTGGCAGTAATTGTACACACAAGAATTAAACAAACACATTTCAGTCAAAAGATAATTTAATGTAGTACTTTCATGTAGGTAATATATTAATTGGGTACCTAATTACCCAGACTACCTAAATTGTATAGCTACATTGTATGCATTTTGGTTGCATCTATGTTTTGACTAAGTATCTTTCATCAAGATGTCCAAGATGATAGCCCATTACAAAATCAGGCTTAAGCTGAATGAGAGCGGAGGAGCCATCCTCAATAAAGTAACCAAGCACCTGCTGTGGAGATATAGTACATACTTTCAGTCATATTTCGGTGAAAGGAACTTGTAAGTAATAATTAATAACATCTTTCTGATGGAGGCATTTCTTGCAATTTAATATGCAATTCTCTGACCAAATGGTGAATTTTCAGTTATTGTTTCTCACACGTGGAAGAGGAGGGAATGTCTTAGCGTCGAGATTACCAGGGGTTTTCCTTGAAGTTTTCCGGTAAGATTCATAATTTTGTTAACCTTAAATGTCAGCCCACATGTCTTATATATTTCTTAATCGTAGTGCTAATCAGAGCAATTTATCTCTGTCTTTACAGCTGGACTGGGTTTTCAGTATTTCTTAGGGTTTCCCTTAAGTTTTCTAGTTTTCTAGTATTTTCAGTATCTTTTAGTGTCTGGATATTTTCAGTATGTACTGATTTAAGTTTCCGTCTACATAGTTTCTGTTTCCTGTTATTCTGTTTAGATACTTTCAGAATAATTTAGCTTACTGATTTGCCTTTATGGTTGGATGATTTATTTTGCATTCCGTTATTCCGATTCAGGCTCCAACTATATTCAGGTTCAGTAAAGCTATGAGTAGCTTATAAAGACATTCAGTATTTGGCAGGAACTCTCTTTAGATCTGTAAGTAATAAATTCAGGTTTAGGTTCCTGATCATTCAGTAAACATATAAGTAATGAAGTAGGATATAAAGGTTTAAACCAACCTTTAGTAGGCGTGCCATAGGCACGAGGATTCAGTAGACCTTCACAAGCTGCTGTGAGCTGCCCGAGGATACTGTGGCTTGCGACACAGTGTACTGGGACCGCTCCACCAGTCTGCCGACCTGGGACTACATCGAGTCGATCGTCCAGGAAGGAAGGTTTTCTTCAGATTAAGGTCTGTGGAAATTATATTTATAATTAGGGAATTAGGATATCAATAATAGTTATTTGAACTTAAATTGGAATTGGTGGCAACTCTATAACTAGGGACTAACAAATTACTATCTAAGAATTGTGAATTATAACATAAGAACCTTTACTTGTGTAAAACGACCAGCCTTCCGCTGAGCTAAACATATTTTCTGGTAGAGTAAGAATTATGAGCAAAGTTAAGTTCACAATTAAATAACATCATGTATAGAGCTGCATAGGAATAAAGACTGTGATATTTACTAACCTGTTTCATTGAGCTCCTCATCATACGTCCTAGATCACTCCATATCTTCAACTTATTCTACAACTTTCTGTTTACGTTATTCCGTCTATTTCGTTTTGTCACTTGGTAAAACCTAGCCGGGCATTTAGCGACGTGACAAATGGCGCCCATTTCCGTGTAATTTTGAAGATTTTGAGACCTTTTTTGATCATTTTTATGGAGTTTTCTACGATTTTTATGGATTGCCACCAACTGTCCAAATAGCTTGACATTTCTAGTTAGAGACCACATTTAGCTTTTGTCTTATACTATCTCGCTATTTTGCACTGTATTTCTTGATAATTTCGTGTATTTCAGTTGTTTTCAGCATATTTTGATCATTTAAAATGTGTAAAACTGTTGAAATTTTGAGGTTAAAACACTTGTCAAACTAGATAATCTTGAATACTAGGTCATAGACTATGTTCAATTTTTTTGCGTAAGGGTTGCTATGCTTTACATGGTATTGCTGAAAGCACGATACTTTTATCTGTGGTTTTGGAAATACTGTTGAGATACTTTTAATAAGTTAATAAAATTTAAAGCCATTTTGCATAATTTCTAAATACAAATTTATAAATATAATTATAGAACTAATTTGCTTTTGAGAATTAAGGAAAGTTAAATTTGTATTAAAAGTTTTCTTATTTACAAACTTACATTTGAGTACTTATGTCAAATTTGACAATTGAAGGCCATATACCTACCTTTTGTATTGAAACTTTTGTTTGGCCATAGTAGATTTTGAAAAACAATTGATAATTTCACCTTAGTTTTGTTTTCATAACTGTTTTTAAGGAAAGACAAAAACACAATAGTAATTGCAAAATATTTATTAAGATATATAATAATTTTAGTATACAGAAATTGTAATAACATTTAGCTTTTGCCAACAATTCTGATTTAGAGTAAATTGTTAAAACATAACAAAATGGATAGAACTATTCAGTTTCATTCACTGCATAAGGATGAGTTAATCTATGAAGTTGAGATAAGATCAGAAACACCACTTAGTACTGTTGATGGTCTTCGGAAACAATTAAGATCTTTAAGTATAGAATGTCCATCAGAGGCAGTTCTTGAAACAAGTTTAGATGCAAAGGTTGAATTACGGATAATTTCAGACAAATTAAAGCAGTTAACAAGTTTAGTAGACAAGTATATTAAAGACAAGGACAGTTTTTCACTAAATAGATCTAGAGCATTAGGTGCACATTTGTATTACAGACTTTTAAGAATTCAAGTTGACTGTGATGCAGGCAACTTACAATTAAAATCAGAACTTAGTAACAAATTAGAATCACTTTTAGTTAGGATTGAATCACTTGTGCCGACTTCAGACCAAAATGTAGTTACTCCTTCGGAGGTCACTGAGATGCATGTTGAATGCACCGGTGACAAGAATGTTTCAAAATGGGGAGTCAAGTTCAATGGATGCACTGACCCCAGATCATTTTTAGATCGTATTGAAGAACTTAAGTTAGCTTTTGGTGTATCAGACATCAAATTGTTTCATTCAGCGGCACAACTGTTTATAGATCAAGCCTTATTATGGTACAGAGGTATAAGACAACAGGTTTCTAGCTGGAAGGATATTAAGGAGTTGTTGTTAGAGGAGTTTGATCCTGTTGATTATGACTACAGGTTATTAGGGGAGATTAGGTTAAGAACACAAGGTATAACTGAACCTATACACATTTTTTTTTCGGTTATGGCGTGTTTGTTTTCCCGTCTTAAGGTTGCGTTGTCTGAGGAGATGAAATTGGAGATCCTTTTGCACAATATTAGGCCAACATTAGCACAACATTTGGCTTTAGTGCACATAACATCGGTGTCACAGCTGAAGGATCATTGTCGCAGATTGGAAGGTGCTAAACAGCGTGCAGAGTTATTCACGGAGCCTTCCAAGACCGCCACAAACATTTTGTCGGACGAATTTGTTTACAAGAGCAAGTCCAAGCCGGTTCATTCGGTAAATTCAGGTTCATCGTCGTCTCCTAGCAACTGCAAGAAAACAACTTGTGCGTTTGCGCAGCATGGTACTGCAGCATCTCGGGGTAAACAACAAACGCAGTTTCGATCCACACATGTACAGCTACCGGTTTGTTACAAGTGCGGACGTTCTAATCATAATTTTAGACTTTGCAGGGCAAGGGCTCGTGATGGTAAAATCAGATGTTTTGGTTGTGGTTTGACAGATGTTGTTATTGCCAACTGTCCGAATTGTACTAAACGTATAAAGCCGACACTACACGTTCCGACTTCAAAAAACTAAATTGTTTTGATCGTAGCAAATTTAAAAACAGTAAATCAATTTCCAAATTTTGTAATTATAATTCGATTGCTACGATCAGGTTTAAACCAAATAAAGATGATATTCGGCCTTATTTAAAGTTTAAAGTTTATGACTTTGAGATTTTCGGCTTATTAGATTCGGGAGCTTCGGTTTCGATTTTAGGCAATAATGCACATCTGGATTTTGAGAAATTTGGATTTAGGGTACAATCATGTGAGCCGACGACATGTAATGTTGCAAATGGCGTCGAAGTCCAAACAATTGGGTGTATTTTTGTTCCGTTGACATTTAAGGACGTCACACACGTCATTAAATTTTATGTAATACCCAGCATTGTTTCGGACGTCATTTTAGGTATAGACTTTTGGACATCGTTTCGATTGGCGCCAGAGATATTTGACAACATAGATTACATGATAACGCCGGACTCATATTTTAAAAACATTAACGGTATTACTGAGCAAGTTAATATCATTCAGTCTTACGACCATTTAAGTACGCCGCAGAAGGAACTTGCCGATGCAGTGGTAGGGAAATTTAAGGATATTTCGTTCGAGGAGAAAGGGTTAGGTAGGACCGCCTTAATTGAGCATACTATCGAGACCGGAGACGCTATGCCGATTAGGACCCGGCAGTATCCACTGTCGCCGGAAAAGCGTGCAGCGTTAAGTTCGGAGCTCGATAGGATGCTGCAATTGGACGTTGTCACTCCGTGTGAAAGCCCGTGGAATAACCCTGCTCTTTTAGTTCGCAAGGCAAACGGCGGTTGGCGTTTCTGCCTAGATTGTAGGAAGTTAAATTCAGTCACGAAAGGGGATTCGTATTCCATTCCGTATATTCCGCAAATTCTGGACAGTTTAAAGGAAGCGAAATACCTGACGTCGATTGATTTAAGTTCCTCATTCTGGCAGATACCGTTAAATAAGGAGTCACAAGAGAAGACGAGTTTCACTGTCCCTGGTCGTGGTTTATTTAAGTTTAAGGTTATGCCATTCGGGTTGTGCGGAGCGCCTGCTAGACAGCAGCGCCTTATGGATAGGCTAATCGACCACAACCTGACCAGTGACATTGAAAATGGTCTTGCCTTCTGCTACATTGATGATATTGTGATATGTACTTCCGATTTTCAGACACATTTAGTTCTTCTGAATAGGGTTTTGGAGAAATTGAAGATGGCGAATTTGACCGTTAATTTTGCGAAGTCCAATTTTTTCAGGCAGTCGCTTAGATACCTCGGTTACGTCGTAGACGAGTTCGGGTTGCGGACTGATCCTGAAAAGGTTGCGGCCATCTTGAATTTCCCCATTCCGACTACTCCCAAGGAGGTAAAGATATTTTTAGGAACGTGCTCATGGTACCGGCGGTTTATTCGCAATTTTTCGACCATAGCCGCTCCTTTAAATAGACTTACCGCCAAGGGAAAGAACGTTCCGGCTTTTCAATGGTCTGAGGAGGCTGAAGTCGCTTTCAATTCGTTGAAGAACGCGTTGGTGTCAGCACCTATTTTGGCAGTGCCGGATTTTGATAAGCCTTTCGTTGTGCACTGCGACGCTTCTTCTTACGGATTGGGCGGAATGGTCTCACAGACCATGGATGACCACGAGCACCCGATCGCGTACGTAAGCCGTTCCTTAAATAAGGCGGAACGTAATTATAGCGCTACCGAAAGGGAGGCTCTGGCCGTTCTGTTCTCAGTGGAGAAATTTCAGGCCTATTTAGGATCTCGTCGTTTTAAGGTGGTCACGGACCACGCGTCTCTGAAGTGGTTCATGAACCTAGAGAACCCATCAGGAAGATTGGCTCGTTGGGGGTGTCGACTGTCTCAATATAATTTTGATATTGAGCACAGGAAAGGCACCGACAACGTTGTCCCTGATGCGTTGTCTAGGCTCATGAAGGTAGACGCCCTAAATATTTTGGATGGTGATGCCGAGAAAGACGAGTGGTATGACAAGGTTTTGAGTGGATGTAGGACTTTTCCTGCTAACTTTCCGAATTTTTGTGTTAAGCAGGGAAAGCTTTTCCGTTTTTGTAAAAGTAAGTATAACTTACTTAGGGAGTTTGATTGGAAGGAGGTTGTGAAGAAGGGTGACCGAAGGAGGGTGATCGAGGAGAACCATTGCGAGTCCACAGCCGCGCATTTTGGCGTGTTTAAGACACACCGGCGGCTATCTCTGACATACTTTTGGCCTGGCATGCACAAGGATGTTGTCGATTTTGTTAAAGCTTGCGACGTGTGTTGTGCGTACAAACACTCGCAGCGACAAACTCCAGGGTTGATGGGTCAGCCAAAAGTATGTCACAGACCGTTTCAGGTGGTCTCTATAGATTTAGTGGGTCCTCTTCCTCGCTCTCGTTCAGGTTTCACATTTTTGTTTGTGGTGACATGTTGCTTTTCGAAGTTCACGTTACTTTTTCCGCTTCGTCGTGCAACTAGCGCTCTAGTTGCTAAACATTTCGAGAATAACGTAATTCTAGCACATGGTGTGCCTGAAACCGTGATTGCAGATAATGGAGTGCAATTCACGGGATCAGAATTTAAGCTTCTTTTGAAACGTTACAATATTCCGAAAATTCATTATGGGCCTCGCTATACACCCCAGGTAAATTTAGTAGAGCGGTATAACAAGACAGTTATGACTGCCGTAGCGTCGTACGTAGAGGAGCGACTTCTTGGGACGAACAACTGCACCGAATACAGTTCGCTTTGAACAGTGCAGTGAACGAGTCCACTGGGTTCTCTCCTTTCTTCTTGGTACACGCACGGGAGCCAGTCATAGATGGCTTGTTTTACAAGGACTCTGAGGAGGAGTATAGCGCAGCCATTCCCCGTGAAGAATATGCCGGTGAATTTGGTACCTTGAAGGGTATTTTCGGACAAGTACGTGCTCAACTTCTAAAAGCACATGCAAATAATGCTAGGCATTATAATTTAAGACGTCGTTCTGCTAAATTTTCAGTAGGTGATACTGTTTGGAAACGTTGCTTTGTACAAAGCGATGCTTCGAAATTTAAAATGGCAAAGCTCGCGCCTAAGTACGAGAAATGTAGAGTTAAGACGGTATTATCGCCTTTAGTTTACGAGTTAGAGCGGATGGATGGACATCCGATAGGTTCTTGGCACATTAAGGACTTGAAAGTTTAACAGAGATTCTGTACGTATAAGATTGTAGTTAGCATTTAGTGTTGAATATTGTATAAAATATTCAATCACAAATTGTAAGGCGTGATGAACAGTTATTACTGTATCACTACCGATTAAGAGCGAGATGTATGAAAGTTAAAGTATGTTAGTATAATATTTAGGGCGGCTCAATCTTAACTCAATAACATCTTGAGTATTCAGTCTTTAATATGTGTTTAAGTTTACCGTGTTAGGAGGTATTACCTTATCATTATTAAGTTATGTTTTCTGTATTCGCATTCAACACTGACTGGTTGCAGTGCATGTGTGGATGCGATTTCGGTGTATTTCGGTACTTTTCGTTATTCCGGGACGTACGCTCGGGATATTATTTTGTCTCCTCAGTCGCGCGCTGAGATGTTTTGTATTTTCGAATTACTCAGATACAGCTTTGGTTAAGTCTGAGTAATATTGAGTTTTTTGATATTTTGGTAAGGGTACGGTTTTAGTATAGTTTTCGGTGTTTCGATTTTGTAGAGTTTCAGACAGTAGTCTTAGACTACTTATTAGGGTTTCGCCCGGACAAGAAGAGAATTATATTGATGAATGCTGAACATAGGTCCTGGCTGTTGGAAATTAGCCTCTACAACACAACATTGCCGTTGTGTTGGAGAAGCTAATAGGATAGTTACTGTTTGTTAGGTTTCAGTTAGTTTTATTGTAACATGGTTGTTACATAGTTTAGTTTCGTTAGGATTGTGTTGTCGTGTAGTTTCGTTTTGAAAATTTGGAACTTTAATGTTATTTAACAGTTTTCTTCAGTCTTTAGGGGATGTTTATGATAAGGTCGCTGAGGGCAGCGATCGGTTTACCTACGTTAAACCTTTCATTGGGAAGGGGGGTATTGTAACGTTGTATATCTTGCGTGAATCGGAACCTAAAGACTGGGGGAATATTAAAGGTGTTAATGGCATTACTGTTCATTACTTTTGATTGTCAAACGTCAACACCATAGATTTGTAGGTTAGTGTTGCCGCGTTATGGTAAAATACCTTGAATTAGGGGATTAATAAATATTTGTAATTAATCAATAAATGGAGTCAATAGTTAATTACATTTATTAAGTAAACAAAACAATACAAAGATTTCTTTTGGCAGTAATTGTACACACAAGAATTAAACAAACACATTTCAGTCAAAAGATAATTTAATGTAGTACTTTCATGTAGGTAATATATTAATTGGGTACCTAATTACCCAGACTACCTAAATTGTATAGCTACATTGTATGCATTTTGGTTGCATCTATGTTTTGACTAAGTATCTTTCATC
The DNA here is from genome assembly GCA_948252455.1 of Acleris cristana. Taxonomy (NCBI): domain Eukaryota; kingdom Metazoa; phylum Arthropoda; class Insecta; order Lepidoptera; family Tortricidae; genus Acleris; species Acleris cristana. Next base: position 424,761 of record OX411798.1, on the reverse strand, counting down.
AAGATGTCCAAGATGATAGCCCATTACAAAATCAGGCTTAAGCTGAATGAGAGCGGAGGAGCCATCCTCAATAAAGTAACCAAGCACCTGCTGTGGAGATATAGTACATACTTTCAGTCATATTTCGGTGAAAGGAACTTGTAAGTAATAATTAATAACATCTTTCTGATGGAGGCATTTCTTGCAATTTAATATGCAATTCTCTGACCAAATGGTGAATTTTCAGTTATTGTTTCTCACACGTGGAAGAGGAGGGAATGTCTTAGCGTCGAGATTACCAGGGGTTTTCCTTGAAGTTTTCCGGTAAGATTCATAATTTTGTTAACCTTAAATGTCAGCCCACATGTCTTATATATTTCTTAATCGTAGTGCTAATCAGAGCAATTTATCTCTGTCTTTACAGCTGGACTGGGTTTTCAGTATTTCTTAGGGTTTCCCTTAAGTTTTCTAGTTTTCTAGTATTTTCAGTATCTTTTAGTGTCTGGATATTTTCAGTATGTACTGATTTAAGTTTCCGTCTACATAGTTTCTGTTTCCTGTTATTCTGTTTAGATACTTTCAGAATAATTTAGCTTACTGATTTGCCTTTATGGTTGGATGATTTATTTTGCATTCCGTTATTCCGATTCAGGCTCCAACTATATTCAGGTTCAGTAAAGCTATGAGTAGCTTATAAAGACATTCAGTATTTGGCAGGAACTCTCTTTAGATCTGTAAGTAATAAATTCAGGTTTAGGTTCCTGATCATTCAGTAAACATATAAGTAATGAAGTAGGATATAAAGGTTTAAACCAACCTTTAGTAGGCGTGCCATAGGCACGAGGATTCAGTAGACCTTCACAAGCTGCTGTGAGCTGCCCGAGGATACTGTGGCTTGCGACACAGTGTACTGGGACCGCTCCACCAGTCTGCCGACCTGGGACTACATCGAGTCGATCGTCCAGGAAGGAAGGTTTTCTTCAGATTAAGGTCTGTGGAAATTATATTTATAATTAGGGAATTAGGATATCAATAATAGTTATTTGAACTTAAATTGGAATTGGTGGCAACTCTATAACTAGGGACTAACAAATTACTATCTAAGAATTGTGAATTATAACATAAGAACCTTTACTTGTGTAAAACGACCAGCCTTCCGCTGAGCTAAACATATTTTCTGGTAGAGTAAGAATTATGAGCAAAGTTAAGTTCACAATTAAATAACATCATGTATAGAGCTGCATAGGAATAAAGACTGTGATATTTACTAACCTGTTTCATTGAGCTCCTCATCATACGTCCTAGATCACTCCATATCTTCAACTTATTCTACAACTTTCTGTTTACGTTATTCCGTCTATTTCGTTTTGTCACTTGGTAAAACCTAGCCGGGCATTTAGCGACGTGACACCTGGTTGTGCAAAATGTGGTCACAGAATTATCAACAAGTTTTTGGAGTTGTTGGTGAGTCTGTGGCTCTGCCTACCGCACTCTGGGAATGAAGGCGTGAGTTTATGATGTGATGTATGTATGTTTTTTTATTTTCAGGCGCATACAATGGCTGCAACTGATATTACGGGAAGATTTAATGGAGAAAACCACAATCAATCGCGTGTGTGAGATACACTTCAACCCACAGGACATCCGCAAGTCAATGCGCAAAACATTGAAAAATAATTCTCTGCCATGTTTGAATTTACCTAACAAACTAAGAGAGGATAAACAGACCCAAACGATAATGGAAACAGCTGTGAGTTCAAGCCAAACGGATCAAACTGCGGTCAGTAATAGTTCAAACCAAACGGAGAGAACCTTCTTGGTGTCAGACAATGAAACTCAAACTCCCGCGTCGCTTTCTGCTGACTCTCCTCGTAAAAGAAAACTGAAGTCTGACTTGAAAGATTGCCTAAAACGGGTGAAAACAATTGAATATGACCAGACAGGGGCTAAGTCACAAATACACATGTTTCATGAGCTATGTGATCAGTATTTATCAAGCGATTTAGCAGAATTAGTTAAAGCACAAACCAACTTGATACCAAGCTAGATAAGAAACAGGGTTTCTCTTGTTTAATGGGGTTTGGGTAAAAGTGTTGTCATTTGTAGAAGTCATACATTTTTAAGGTGAAGTGGTAAATTATGATAGAATTATTCAAAATAAACATAATATTTTCAATATTTTGTTATGTAAGTAATGTAATACGCTTAGGGTGCGGCTCCACTGAGGCGGAGGTGAGCGGAGTGGAGCGGAGCTGTACCAATATTAACCAATATAATCTAAACTAACGTGCACGAGGCGCGCTCGACGTGACCGCATGCGCCTTCTATTGGTTAATATTGGCACAGCTCCGCTCGCCCTCGCTTCAGTGGAGCCGCACCCTTAAGTGCATCGGAGCCGAGTTATTTAAATATTAATAGCTGGGCGTACTTTTACTACCAAAAACTTAATACTTAAATCTTTAATATCTCCTCTCCGATATTATTTAACGCCATAAATTATATATATCTATGTGTATTTAGAGGTCCTCTAAATAACTATGTAAAAATCATATGTGGCCCTAAAAAAATTACAATATTCTTCATAAAAAAGTTGAATGCCAACTCTTACAATAGAAGTAAGTAAATTAACACCCGTATTCACAAACAATACTTGGGATCCTTCACTAAGTAAACGCACTGCGTTCAATACAGCTTTCTGATTGGTCCTTTTTGACCGACCTTTTGTTTATGAGACGATTTGAACCACCCTGTGCGTTCGTGAGCACTGTGAGACCTCATAGTGACGTTTGTGAATACGGGTGTAAATTAGAGGTCAGACGTATATACTGGAATAGGTTTTTGCTTGGACGTCCAAATACGCGATCCCATGTAAAGACTCGTTTCACCGGGCGAAGAAAGATTATATAAAAAAAAAACTTTTTTCAATTCAAGAATTGTGTATGGATTATTTTAACCCAATTCAATGCGTGTGTGTGGACCATTTTTTGTAACGGCCATAATATTGACACAATACATAATATTGGATTAAGTATACTGAAACTTCTGTCAATTCAATACTGAGTCTTACTTTTATAAGTTTTCGAGTTATTATATGAAATATATATATTAAATATGTACTCTCAAATATGTAGTCACTAAAACCCGGGCCGGACGTCAGCGTCCGCGTACCGAGAAAAACCTCTTAATACTTAAGACTCGCAACACTCGCGAATCAAATATTTTACGCATAAGCCGCGTACTTCTAAATACTCTTGGAACTAGTCTTTGGACCTAGTCTTTTTGTGGACGCGTACTTGGAAGACTCAGTACGTGATTTGCCTAGTACGTCTCACCTCTAGTGTAAATGTCTGACGCAGATAAGTATTGTATAATAATAGCAGATGCAATGAGTTTCGAAACATTGATGTTTTTCTCAGACATGCTCGGAAAGGATGGCTTTTTTTAAAAAACGAAGACGGAAAGAGCCTCATTTTCTTTCTAGGAGTAAAGTAAACGTAAGAGACCCCATTCATATCGGCTGCGATATTTTATTTAAGGGGCTTCTAAACGGGCCATATTTTCACTGCAATATGTGGCCGGCAACTATTGGTGTCCCTCTCTTACTCGTATATTAGAGAAAGACACCAATAGTTGCCGGCCACATATTGCAGTGAAACCCGTTTAGAAGCCCCTTTAAAAATCCTCCCCTTCTAAATAAAAAGGAAGCATGTGAATTTGATAATCAAACTAAATTTAACCCTCCTAAAGAAATAAGGTCACTAATACATACGCGGTTCTATGAGACACACCATTTTTTCTAAGGAGGGCAGAATTCTCTCTATCGCTTTTTTAGGATTTTTATAAATCAAACCTGACATAGCCTTCTCTGTCTGTATACACGTTATATATTTAAGAAATTCTGATATGATTCAGATTTTAGAGATATAAAAATTATTACTATCAATAATTATGTCAACAATGGCATTATGACAAAAAAAAGAGAACAACGGGGAGCCCGTTGTTCATTGTGCGTGAAATCTTAATACCTACTCGTAGTTTTCAAAAAAAGATTATCTGAATTTGACGAAAGCTTTTTACAAATACTTATATGTATTTGAATCATTTCCTCGCATTGTTTGAGAAAAGCATTATGTAAACCCCGACGGAAATGGGATTGCATAAATGTTTTAATTGTAATTTGTATTTTTTTTACAATATATATTATTATATTTACTAAGTGCACTTTCATTTAATACCTGGGTCTTTATTCCACACGGTGTTATGGTCGGTATTGTTTTTAACTCGGCCGCAATAGGGGTGGTCCCTGGGTAAAAAAAAACTAATTAATCCGTCAGTAAGATTATAAAAAAACATTGAACACGTATTTTTGCTTCATCAAATCAATCACAATTGACAAATATAACGCGCATCAAAGTTCGGGGCTCGTGACGTCACAACGTGGTATAAAGAGTGTGCCACGGCGTGACGTCACGCGAAACTTTAACGCACTTTATCTCCGTCATTTTTTGTTTAATTGACAAAAGAAAAAATATGTGTTCAATATTTTTTGATCATGTAAATGACGGACTAATTAGATTTTATTAGGACACTAGCCTATTACTGTCAAGTCCTATAGCCTTACCTTAATACGTTAAGAAAACTAGATGAAAGGGAATGGAAAATGTATCTATTATACTCGCTGTTGTCAACTCTGGAAGCATACAGAGGTATTACAGAGAATTGACAACATCATAAAAAACACTGGCTTTGATTTTGAACATAAATTTAGATGCGCGGGAGTGGTTACAGTTACAGGCTTCACTTCCTGTGCGATTTTGTGGTTTAGGCATCAGGTTTTTGTCCTCAGTACATACTTAGTAAGGTAAAAGCGCCTATTATGGACAATGCTCCAGTGATGAACATTTACATGTTTTAAAGGGGCTTCTAAACGGGCCATATTTTCACTGCAATATGTGGCCGGCAACTATTGGTGTCCCACTCTTACTCGTGTGTTAGAGAAAGACACCAATAGTTGCCGCCCACATATTGCAGTGAAAATATGGCCCGTTTAGAAGCCGCTTTAATGAAAGCATTGCAATACCGAACATTTCATTCTAATAGTGGTAATCCCAAATAATTTAAACATAATCTAATTGTTACGCTAAAAGCATATCAATAACTGGAGCACTGTCCATAATAGGAGCTTTTACCTTACTCAAAATTTAATAGCAAAAATTATTTCTTATATTTGGGATTTATCATACCTCATTTTGATAAGGCCAATGTCGCGTAGCTTTTAGCCTGCCCAAACTACGAGCTCCCAAAAACTCTTCACAGCTGTGAGACGGACCGAAAATTTAAAAGTTCCAGAAGAAACGATAATCGAAATCTACGCGGACGAAGTCGCGGCCAGAAGCTAGTACTTAATATGTTTAAGCTTGAGAAACATTTGTTTTTTAGGGTCGCAACAAACATGCGCGGCTAGCTATTTATATTTTACTATTCTAAGCTTTTGTTCCAAACAGCTGGGACTGGACGCAAGATGGCGGCGGACGGCAAACCGACGAAACTACACAATCGAGCGCCGCGCATCGACGCACGCAAATCGCATTCATATTGTTCCGTGTATGGCTGCCTTACAAATGATTTCGAAAATCCCGAGCTATCGTTTTTCAAGATACCTATGGAGACGGAAAGGCGAGTACTATTCAAAGTTTGCGAAGTATACGGTTTATTTTTGATATTTAACAAATGCAGCTTTTGTTAAATGTAGTTTATTGACAAGCGACCCTCCCTCGCTTTGCTTCGGTTTAAGGTCACTGCCCGCTACACCGTATCATACCATGACCTATGACAGTAATAGGAACGTTTCAGACAAAAAAAATCTGTGTATTGATGAAAAGTATGGGACTATTCACCGACTAACATTTTAACCCCTACTCTGCGCAGCTTATATTAACCGGCGAGTTTAAGTAGTCCCGTCAGAGCGTACAAAACACATTTTATCGCGTGTATTCTCAATTAGGCAGCCTTATACGTTCGATCGAGCGACAGAAGTCTCGCTTCACTCTCATTTCACCTTCACTTAGCCCTCCACAAGGATCTCCTCGAGACGGCCGGTTTTCTGCTACTCGCATCCATCGGTTATTTAATTACTAGACCCCGTTATCAATTGCTCAGTTTGGGGGCAAACGTCACAATAGGGTAGTCTGGGGACTAAATGGAACCGTGTTCATTAACACTACAACCTAGTGTATTGCTGTTCAACGGATTTTTTTTATAATCAAACATTGACGATGTATATTACTTATAAGTCAATTGTCAATTGTTTAATTTAGCGGTTATCAAAGCAGGATTTGTAACAGTTTCTTGGATTTATTTGTATTTCTTGACTTGCATTAAGATCGTTAACGTTACGCAACGTGGCAAATCCGTCCCTTTTTTTTAATACAAATCTCAACTTTTCATATATTTTTCGTCTTCTTTCGTGCAGAATTACTTTTCATAGATCGCTCTGTATGTTATCCGCTATCAAAATAGATTGTGAAAAGCACACGTGATTTTTTTTTAATAAAAATTCTCCTTCAATGTTTGCTTTCAATATTGTATTTTTTGCTTCTCTTATAATAGTTTGATTCATTAGAGCTTTCAGAATCTATTTTTAATGTGGTTTAGAACAACTTTATCATTACAAAGGTTTAGTCATTTAGAACAACTTCTGATCTGTTACAGATACTCAGTTAACGAAAAAACAACGTTGATAATGATAAATTAATCAATTGAAAATTGACTTGTAAGTAATTTATTATTATAGTTTAATTTATACCGTTATAGTGAACACCGTTCCATTTAGTCCCCAGACTACCCTATTGTGATGTTTGCCCCCAAACTGAGCAATTGATAACGGGGTCTATTAATTACACATTATTTAAATACATTGTCTTATTTGATGACGCGTTAGCCTAGTTGGTAGTGACCCTGCCTACGAAGCTAGCGGTCCTGGGTTCAAATCCCGGTAAGGGCAGATAATTATGTGATGAGCACGAATATTTGTTCCTGAATCTTGGATGATTTATATGTATTTAAGTATATATTTCTCTATGTAAGTATTTATATCGTTGTCTAGTACCCATAGTACAAGCCTAGAGCTTAGTTTGGGACTATACTCGGCCCGGGGAACCTTGATCCCTATGACAGTTCATGTTAGTGATGGGTCGTGTCGATGTATCTTAACTTTTTTATAGGCAAAGGCGTGACTTGCATTCAGCCACGTTGGTAAACATGTTTTAAAAAATATAATCTGCATTTCTAATGTTTGTTATGTTGTTCTTGTAATGTCACACATGAAAACTGATACTAATAAAACCTAATCTTAAATAAAACAAAAACTGGTGTCCCCAGAAATATCCATAATTTGAGTGAAATAAAAACAATTTCATGTAACTTTTTTAACATTCAGCACCTATAACTTAAGATTATAAGTCGGACACCGAAAGCGTACTATGTTAATGTAATTTGCACACTCGTTTCCATTATCGACATTTGTTTATCGATACTTTTCCGCACTAGTCGATATCTTCCAAACGAAGTAAGTTTTGCAGGACGTAAACGTAAAGTCTGATTGAGATAATTTCTTGAAAATGTTAAGAATTGTTATAATTCCAACGGAATATCATTGTAATGGTAATATATCTACCTAAAATTAATAAATGTCGTTTTTAGACGCCTCCAATTCGATTCTAATGTAACGGTGACGCCACTACAAGGTTGTGTCGTGGGAATAACTGTCAGTGTCATAGGGATCAAGGTTCCCCGGGCCGACTATAGGTCCATTTTTTGTGAGATTTGTCCCCTTGATATTTATTTATTTTATTTATTTACTTTCAGGCGCATACAATGGCTGGAATTAATATTACGCGAAGATTTGATCGAGAAAACCACAATCAATCGCGTGTGTGAGACACATTTCAACCCACAGGACATCCGCAAGTCAATCCGCAAAACATTAAAAAGTAATGCTTTGCCATGTTTGAATTTACCGGACAGATTAAAAAAAGATGTACACACACAAACGAATGTGGAAACGGCGGTGAGTTCAAGCCAAACGGATCCAACTGCGGTCAGTAGTTCTTCAAGCCAAACGGACCGGAGATCTCCCTGGGTGTCGGACAATGAAACACAGACGCCTGCGCCGCGAAAAAGGAAACTGAAGTCCGACTTGAAAGATTGCCGAAAACGGGTGAAGGAACTTGGAAATGACCAGACAGGGAGAGAGTCACAAATACACATGTTTCATGAGTTATGTCATCGGTTTTTATCAAGCGATTTAGCAGAATTAGTAAAAGCTGAAACTAACTTTATACAAAGTTCTGATCATCTGCAGACCTCGGAATATACAGGGCAACATTAAATGACGGTTAGGGATCGCCTATACAGGTTGGCCGTCGTGGTACAACTGATCACCTCTGTGTTCTACCCACGAATATGAACAACTTTCACTATGGGACCAACTGTGAAATCACGAAAAAGAAAACAGCTGTTTCATACATTTTGGTCGAATACGTATTGAACTTTTCTATGAAACAGCTGTTTTTTTTTCGTGATTTCACAGTTGGTCTCATAGTAAAAGTTGTTCATATTCGTGGGTAGAACACAGAGGTGATCAGTTGTACCACGACCAAGATTTCACCCTGTATAACTATTTCCACCAAACGGCCCGCAACGGATCGGAACGGAAAGAATTTCATGGTCTTTAAACGATATTAAATCATGTTCAATGGGACAATAATTATGAAATACACAAAGAGGAAAAAAAATACGATGATGATGAGTGAAGGCGAGGGGAAAACGCTAGCGTCGCCACCACTGTATATGCGGTTAATATATCTAAATAAAATAACAATTATAAGCAACTTATTTAAATAAAGCAATTTAAATGGTCATCGAACGCTGAAAAAAGCGTGTAACGTCGGGAATTTTGAGACAATAGATAATCAATTTAAATAAAGATATATTTAATATAGGCACAATAATTTTTATTTTTATTAATAACATTGATAATAAACAGTACTCTCTCCCTACAATACAACTGTCAACAACAGGACCCCTAATAATTTCACTGCAGTAAATGTCATATGTGTAACCTTAACGGCCCGTGTGAGACTGCATATGGTTTTTAAAACGTGATCGTCGGCTGAACTTTTTCGGACAAACATCGCAAGCGTAAGGCTTCTCTCCCGTGTGAATTGACAAGTGTCTATTAACAGAGGATCGTTCAGAAAAGGATTTGTTACAAATTTCGCAAACGAACGGCTTCTCTCCCGTGTGAACCACCTGATGGTTATTTAAACTATATCGGTGTTTAAACGTTTTATGACATATGTGACAAGCGTAAGGTTTGTCTGTTGTATGAGCTAGCTTATGCCGCATGAAATTTGATCTGTCTATAAATGTTTTCTGACAAATTTCGCAAGTGTAAGGTTTGTTGCCCGTGTGAACTAATTTATGCTGAATCAGAAGAGAGCGTTGTCTGTATGTTTTCTGACAAATGTCGCAAGCGAAGGGTTTGTCTCTCGAGTGAACGAGCGCATGCTGGTTTAAATAATACTTTTGAAACTTCTTCTTACAAATACCGCAAGGGTATATTTTGTTTTTACAGTGGTAGTCACGTGGACAAGTGCTATTTGTGAAAAGTCTCTCAACATACTTATCCCTTGAGTGACATTGAAGATGCCTAATTAAATCTTTCTTAAAAGCAAAATGCTTTTTACAACTGTCACAGATGTACAAACGTTCAGTTTTCTTACTGATAACTTTTGAAACTTTGCCATTGCTTTCAATGCACGGATGAGTCATGAGACTAGATTTATGGAGAAATGTTCTAGAACAAATAGAGCATTTGTGGAGGAGGTTCTCGACGAGGGTGCTCTCGAGGGCCACGGAGCAAGGCCGGAGCGCTGAGGGTTGCTGAGCAGCCCAAGGAGCCTTACGAGGGGACTCTGTCTCAGCCCTTTCCTGCTTGATGGCGCAGGTCTCAGCTTGATTCTGCGACTCTGAAAACAAAATATATAAACTTCAAACGTCGCATTATTAATAAAAAGTTTACTGAACAGTATGTTTTAAACAAATAACCAAAATAAATTTCCAGTAACAGGTGTGGAAAAAAAAACAGCTGTTGTCAGTGGTGACAAATTGAAAGAAAGAAAAAACGTTTACTTGCTTACGTCTAACACAAAAGAAAAAAGATTTAAAAAACAGTACAGAAGAACAAATTATAAAACAAAAACATGATTGAACCAGTGCCAGACGGAGTAAAAGGGTTCCTGCTCAGCATGGTACTGGTTAGGCTAGAGCTGGTCTTGTGCAGAAACAAGTAAGCGACACCACGGAAGGCCAACCAGCAAAACACAAAAACTAAAATTATATAACTCAAATAATAGAGTAATAAATAAAATAAAAACATGTCCAGTCAAGAACTTAAATTTGATACCCACCTTAGGTCCAAAGTCAATCTGACATTCTACAACAATAACGTTAGAGTTTCCTAAAAGTTACAAATGACTTGACATCTCTAAAGACATTGACGACTTCAAGCATATTTTTCTTAAATGTGTCACAAATTAACGTTTGTGACCGTACATTTTTGACGTATAAAAGTGCAAAATAAACATATTATTTTTGTGTCATCTTTAATGATCTTGTTCTTGACTACGACTATAGTCTGTACTTTTAGGTATTTAAAAAAATGTAAACAATCCAAACCACGTGGCATTGTTGAACAGCCAATCAAAACCGTTTAATCGAACTTTGACGTATCAGTGCTCTACTTCTATTGGCTGACGAACTATATCACGTGGGTTTTTTATTAACATTTTTTTTAATACCTAAAAGTACAGACTATAGGTTCACTTGCCGTCCTCTTACGTCAAACGTGACAGCTGTCAATCGTAAGCTCTGCTACAGATTTCTCATCATGTCTGTAACTAAAGCTAAAGATGAAGCTTCAAAAAGGTTACGAGCGAAGAGCGCCGCTTAAAATCGAAGTTTCAGCATTTTTCCCATTGAAAGTCTATGGGAACAGATTTTCGATGATTATTCCTCCGTGGTAAGAACGATTTTTAATTTAAAAAAAAAACATTTATGGTTAGATGTCGTATTACGGGATAAATTTGATCCTGATATCTCTAATAGTTTGGGAGGAGTATGCGGATAAACGAAAATCCGAATTGGGGAAGAATCAAGTTACGCCCGCACCAATGCTTAAAAAACGGTGACGGTACGGAATCGCAGTGACGCGTCGTATCCGTACCGTTTTTGACGCATGCCCTCCACACCGCCGCTTAACGGTGCGTATATTACGGTGTGTCAAAAACGGCGCCATGTTGTTACTATGACCCCGTCTTTTGTTTACGCAACGACACCGTTTTTTAAGCAGCGGTGTGTGGAGCATGCGTCAAAAACGGTGCTGATACGACGCGTCACTGCGATTCCGTACCGTCACCGTTTTTTAAGCAGCGGTGTGGTCGCAGCTTTAAGATATTAATTTAGCTCACCCGCGATAGTGAACGCGATGTCCTGCTGAGCGGGATCCTCCTTCCACTCCACCTTCACCTCGAGGGCACACCAGCCCGCCCGGGCCCACTCCGGCTCCTCCTTCACGCTCGCTGACCCCGTACTCACACAGTTGTCAGCTATTTAAAATAAAACGTTTGTCAGTTGTTGATGCCTACTGTAGTTTTTTTGGGTCGGGTCCCGTTGGCCTTACTTGCATTTAGCCTTAGCGAGCAAAACGGCTCAGTAGTATACTGACCAAGTATGCAAAATGACTTGGTTATATAATTCCATGGTTACGAAATTGTCTTAGTTTCAAGAAGACTTACTTAGCAAAACGTCTAGGTCGTGAAATGCACCAGTAAGCAGAATGACTCTATTGTGTTAGGTCTTGATTGTATTATCTTGATATGTGAAGATTATCGAGACCATTTGCCTATTAGAACATTATGATATTAAGTCGTTTTACAGCCAAGTCATTCCGTCTATACTATGCCTTATAGCAATGAGGGCGTTTTACAGACCAAGGCATTTTGCTACCCGGACAAAATACAACTAAGGTGCTCTGCTCGCCAAGGCTAAATGCAAGTAAGGCCAACGGGACCCGACCCGTTTTTTTTTTCAAACTCACTATCGTTTATTGTTTATATAGGTATTATCGGAGTGTTTACTGAGCACTTTGGAGTTAAACATCTAGCAAAGATGGGCCTTTATGACAACACAGATTGTATAATGTGCGGCGAAGAGGTGGAGACAATAAAACATAAGCTGCAACCACACCGGTGCTTAAAATACGGTGACGGTACGGAATCGCAGTGACGCGTCGTATCAGCACCGTTTTTGACGCAAGCTCCACACACCAATGCTTAAAAAACGGTGACGGTACGGAATCGCAGTGACGCGTCGTATCAGCACCGTTTTTGACGCAAGCTCCACACACCAATGCTTAAAAAACGGTGACGGTACGGAATCGCAGTGACGCGTCGTATCAGCACCGTTTTTGACGCACGCTCCCCACACCGCTGCTTAAAAAACGGTGTCGTTGCGTAAACAAAAGACGGGGTCATAGTAACAACATGGCGCCGTTTTTGACGCACCGTAATATACGCACCGTTAAGCAGCGGTGTGGTAGGCATGCGATAAAAACGGTACGGATACGACGCGTCACTGCGATTCCGTACCGTCACCGTTTTTTAAGCATTGGTGTGGGCGTAACTTTACTGTGTGAATGTGATGCCCTCGCCGGAGTAAGAATGAAAATCCTCGGGTGTGGCTACCTAGAACCGAACGATTTCAAGGCACTGCCATTGCACTCCAAAATCCGCTTTTTGGAAGGGGTGGAGGCTGCACTGGATTAAGCGCTAAAAGAGGGGTAATTACACAAAAGTTCCCATAGGGTCGAAGTGTATCCGTAAGGACCCCACCAACAAGATAAGATCGTTCATCGAGAGTAATCGAGACCAATCGAATGAGTGTCAACACGGCGGGTCTATGGTAAGTATAGCAGAGATCCTGTCGCTTCCTTCGGACTCCATCATCAGGCCAGCTCGATGGTGCCATATTATTGTATTGTCATCGAAGATACGTAGGTATACCTTTCAGCTTAGTCGGTCCTCGGGAAGTGGTTCGAATCTTCCTTGCAAGATTTGACCCGAACATACATGCATATACATTCAGCTGCAGAGAAATGTAACCCCTTTTGCTAGGAAACTTGTATGCAGGGGGGGTTACTTTTCTCTGCAGCTGACTGTACATACAGGGTGGAAAAAACGAACGCCACATGGTCGGCAACTACCTTAGAGTGCGGCTCCACTGAGGCGGAGATGAGCAGAATGGAGCGGAGCTGTGCCAATATTAACCAATAGAATGTAAACTAACGTGCACAAGGCGCGCTCGACGTGACCGAATGCGCCTTCAATTGGGTAATGTTGGCACAGCTCTGCTCCGCTCCGCTCGTCTCCGCCTCGCAGTGGAGCCGCAGCCTTAAGGCCCGGTTCCCACTATGCCGGACCGGCAATTTTGCCGGATGCCGGTAAGGCTAGTGGCTTATGACGCTGTTCACACGGCATAATGTGAACAGCTTCATATAAATTGTACAGCCACTACCCTTACCGGCATCCGGCAAAATTGCCGGTCCGGCATAGTGGGAACCAAAAAAACAAAAAAATGGAAACATACAAACCTAGTTTTTCATAGTAACTACAACATATATCAAAAATCGTGGAAATCTGACTTGATTTAAGGGGTGAGAAACGATATCGCCCGGAGCAAAATTTGTATGGATTTTTTCGCATTAAATATAATTGACGTCTCTGAGTGCGGCAGTAAATTCATAAACCGGCAACAGCTGTGACATACAGACAGACGAAGTCTCACCATAAGGGTTCATTTTTAAACCATTTTGGTCCAGAACCCTAAAAATGCCCTTGCTGGGACTCAACTCCCATAGCTTCAAAGGTAAGGTCATTAACTATGCCAACTGTATTATCTTTAAGTTTATAAAGGCTTTGAAACTAAAAAAGTACCACTATTCCATTCATTATTGGGCGTAGATTCAATGGTGGCAAAGGGGTGACCGCAAGGCACCTCCCAACTGTAGTTGTGGTCGTGCCTGATGCAACGCACAGCAGGAATAATCAAACCTGTAACAATTTGTTTTTTACATTTTGAATGCCTTACGTTAAATACAAAATGTGGGGTGCTCCTTGAATCACCAACACTCATTTCAAGAATGTGTTGTTTCATCGAATTTTCATTTCATCGACAGCTAATTTCTGCTGAAACCTTATTGTTGTTAGGTTATCTTAAGCATGGTTTACGTAGGTTAGGTTAGGTTAGACCTGTGACTACCAAAAAATTATAACTCCTGCACGTGGAAATGCCTGTTCGATGAAATGAAAATTCAGTGAAATGAGTGTCGGCGATTCAAGGGTAAACCACAAAATGTGTCTCACACACCAAACATGCTTGCTATGGTATGCAAATACCGTTTTGCAACAATTACTTACACTATCTGTTGTTTCTTTTCCTTATTTTTTTCATGTTATATTTATGTGTGTTATTGTTGTGAATAAATGTTTTACTTACTTACAAATTTAATGCATACAAAACAAATTCTTTTTTATTTAATCTTCAACCTGTGTCACAGTGCTGAGAGAGAGAGAGTATTTTTTTCTGTCTTGGATGTTCTCTCCAGACTTCCCCCACCCTCCTATACTTTTTAACCGCAAATTCGGGCCGCAGATTACCAAAACAAACCCATAAGTAGGAATATAATTTAAAGAAAGTCATGACATGAAAATGATTTTATAATTGATCCAAAGAGTTAAATTACAGTATAAAATCTAGAAAATATATACGGTGTACAACGAGGATAACTATTCTAATTTATAAAGAAAATTTCTCATCTTGAATAGTTCATTTGTAAAATTTAAGTCAAAGATGCAATTGTTTTAAACAATTTTAATGGAAGCGACTTCAAATCTTCAGGAATGGCATTATAAATCTTTACAGACGTGCAGTAGCAACTTGTCATAAATAGAGGACTATTGGGAACTGTGTCTAGCACTAGTCTATTTGAATGTCTAGTATTTCTAGCATATAAGTCTTTTGCCCGTTTAAATATTTCAGGGTGTTTCTTTACAAAAACAGCTGCCTTGAAAATATACATACATTGTAAAGTTAATGCTTATTCTCTGGAGATATCTATCTATTCTGTGGAATGGCTCACAATGGTTCGCAGAGCCGACGTGCTGCGGCTGCAGCTGTTCGGGGCCAAGCACGAGCTCGGCCTTGACCTCGTGCTCGGCGTACAAGCCAACTGCGCTCGCGCCATTTTCCTCCCGCTCGATCTTAACACTGACTAAAATGTCCCCAACTCCCGAACTTCCCGAACCACTCATTTCACGTGATGTTCACGTGACCGATACTAAAAGAAACGGGTACATAGTAACCGTATTATGTGAAAGAAAATGTCTTACAACTGTATTCACATAATAAATATTAATAGATTTACTACATGTTTACTATGGCAAGCGATAAAACGTAAATATGGAAAGTATGGAAACGACGAAACAAAACAAAACAAACGACGGCCGGTCACAGAGGTGACATTGACAGTACAGTGACAGTTAAAACGTAGGTAAAATAAAAAAGTACTCTGTGGTGACAGCCGTCAAAGTAGAATCTAGGAGGAATTCAGGGGGTCTATCAAAGAGTAGTATAGGTAACCCATGGTTGCATACATATACTTGACATTGGCAAAATTACGTTATTTCTACGTAATCGTCTACATACGCCATTAAATAAATCTCTAATATATAAAATTCTCGTGTCACAGTGTTTGTAACCAAACTCCTCCGAAACGGCTCGATCGATTCAAATGAAATTTTGTGTGTATATTCAGTACCTGAGAATAGGTCGTAAACTATTTTTCATAAGGTTTTTATGAAAAAAAAAAACACCCGGGCAACGCCGGGCGCGGACAGCTAGTAAATAATATAATATTATATCGCATGAGTTGGCGATTAGTTGGCGAGGTTAGAGTCCGACCGAGTTAGAGGTTCTACTTTGAAAATCTAAGTTCGTAGTTAAGTTAGCTCCATCCCTTTCTCTCGATTTAGTCTCGAATGACGAGGGACAGGGATGGAGCTAATGTATCTTCGTACTTCGATTTTCAAAGTAGGGCCTAAGCAAGTGACACAAAAAAAGGCGGCAAATTTAAAATATCATTAGCGCACGTTAGGGCCGCTTGCACCAGAAATTTAACACGGTTAAGAGACTCGAGTTAAAATGACAGTTTTAGCACAACTAGAAACCAATACAGTCGTCCGACGAAGACCGAGCTGGGACCCAATTCTCACTTCCTTCGAGATAAGGTCTATTTCGAGATGATCTCGTATTGTATGTCTCTATTGTAAATGTCACGAAAATGTCGACTACCACAGAAAAATCTTATTCTCGCTGCCAATAGAGATGATTGATATTAATGTCGTAGGATAATAAGTTGTCTATGGAATGTTGCGTTTTGTTATCTCGATTGTGTGTTAGTTATAATCGATAAGCAACACACGGTAGTTTGAAATATATTTAAAAGATTGGCATCTACATAAAGTACCTTATTAATAAACTTCAATGAAGTCTAATTTACACAAAGTCCTCTTTTGTTCATTTTAATTATTTTTGACACTGCGTTCAATAACAAGTACATGAAGCGAAACCCAAAATTTTCGTAGTACCTAAGTACCTACAATACGACGTCGTGAGACTCGCGAGTTCTGTGTAATCAAACTAGGTATCCAAAGTTTTATGAATATTGAAATGGAGTTATTCGAGTTAATCAAAAAGAAAAGGAGCTATCCTTCCCCTGCGCAGAAAGCTCGACTTATCGCCCTGATCGAGGCAGGTGTTTGATATGACCCATGCCCGAGGAAGTGCAATGCACATAATACCTATAAAACACATTAAGATTAAAACTAAAAATCTTTTAATATCTCAGTAAATCTTTAGCATTGCAGAGTAAATGATTATTTCGTGTGTTGTGCAAGAAGGTACTTACTTTAGTTTTAATATCATAAGTTGTAACAGGGCGTAACACTGGCTCCAACTCCGTAATTAATACTGAAGTCAAATCCTTCGTTAACAAGGATTAACAAAGGTTAAAGTTTTTGACGAAAGCGTTATTGCTTAATTCGAAAGCGTCTTCTCGCCATAGCACACGGTGCTGCGGCACCCTTTCCGCCAATTCCGCCTCTAAATCCACTAAATTTATGGAGAATTCCGCCATAAATTCGTGGGCCATTTCTTCATTAAACCTTTTTCTTAATCTGAAAAATGTTTCCAACTATCTAGACAGGGAAGACCACCAATACAACAGTGACTTAACACATGAAATACAGTCTCGACCACGTGAACCACGTCTCGACTACTAAGGACCACACGTTGCATGTCGAGCGCTGAGAGTCGACATATCTCTATAGTGAGATGACGAGAATACCAAAAATGACTTTTAATCGAGATTCGCCATTTTTTTTCGAGATATCTCGAATTCGATCCGGTCTCGAAGTCACGAGAATTGGGCCCCTGCATACAAATATAAGCAGGGGCTCTACTTTAAAATCAATAATTAGAACTTCGGATCGCCCCGTCACTTTCTTGCGAATTAGTGACGCGTCGAGAGCAAAAGGGATAGCAATAGACGAAGTTCGAATTACGGATTTCAAAGTAGAGCCTCAGCTCGGGCCCCCGTCGGACGACTGGGGCTCTACTTTGAAATCAGTAATTTGAACTTCGGATCGCCCCGACACTTTCTTGCGAATTAGTGACGCGTCGAGATCAAAAGGGATAGCAATAGACGAAGTTCGAATTACGGATTTCAAAGTAGAGCCTCTGTATTGGTTTTGTAGAACGAGAGGACAATAGAGAGATCTCTCTCCAGGCGGGTGATATGCCTGGGGACCGAAGTCCATTGGGATGAAGTTGGAAGTTGTATATATGTCAACCGACTGGAGAAACTTCGTTAGCGTGATGCAGAAACTTTAGTTGCGCTGTCTGACCTTGGTGGCGCTAGCGAGTTAGCGAGTTTGGTTTATACAAGTGTGCGCTCGATGTCGCTAGGTCGCCACAGTTTCTAGGCTGTGGTTTTACCATGAATTTGACGTTTTACTTTCCAAGTAAGTATTTTCTTTTTAATTTTCACGCATGATTTAGGCCTGTACGGGAGTTCCCCTAATCCAAAGGGTTCCGTTTTATGCCATTTGGCTACGAAACCCTAAAAAACGGATTGCAAAACGGAATTTATTTTACGCCAACCTGCTGAAAGGACTGATAGGCTGCCAGGATTGTTGGTGGGGCCCTTACGGATACACTTCGACCCTATGGGATCTTTTGTGAAAAGGATGGAGATTTTGTGTGCCAGGATTAATGTTGACCAGAATACTGCTAGAAATAATAACTCAGATACAGCCCCAGCATCCACTGATAGAGCAAGGCCGATTCTGCCGCAAGCACTATTCTCGACAATGGTCTCCCAATAACTGCTGGTCTGAGGGGGGAGATGTCAAATACTCAGAGGCCCTACTTTAAAAATCGAAGTTCGAAGTTACGTTAGCTCCATCCCTGTCCCTCGTCATTCGAGACCAAATGGAAAGAAAGAGATGGAGCTAACGAAACTTCGAACTTCGATTTTCAAAGTAGGGCCTCGGTACGCTGACGATTTAAGCTGCGACCACACCGCTGCTTAAAATACGGCGACGGTACGGAATCTCATTGACGCATCGTATGCGTGCCGTTTTTGTCGCACGCCTCCCCACACCGCTGCTTAAAAAACGGTGTCGTTGCATAAACAAAAGACGGGGTCATAGTAACAACAAGGCGCCGTTTTTGACGCACCGTTAAGCAGCGGTGTGGAGGGCATGCGATAAAAACGGTACGGATACGATGCGTCACTGCGATTCCGTACCCTCGCCGTACTTTAAGCATTGGTGTGGGCGGAAATTAAGTCTACGAGGAACGATCCCACATCGCATGATCCCACGATGGTTCGCTACCTCAACAAACGCGATCAGTGTCGAGTCTCGATCATGTTACTTGTATTGAAGGGATTATTTTAGTTCTTAGAATATTCATTGTGAATCTCGCAATTTTTCCTCATTACAATTTTTAAGCCATATTTCTGGTTTCCTTTGCACGTCCCAGCTGCAGCTCTTTTAAGTACAGAATAAACGAAATGTTTACATGCATTTAATAAACAATGTCATATTACATACATACATACATTAAATCACGCCTGTTTCCCAGAGGGGTAGGCAGAGACCACTTCTTTCCACCTGCTACGATCTTGACAAATCTCTTTCGCTTCTTCCACATTCATACATCGAGTCATGCACGCACGTCGGTTTCGGGTACTTAAAATTCGGCCCTTTTCCAGTATTTCTCCGATTTGATTCGAAAAAGTACGCCTAGGGCGGCCCCTTCCGACCCTTCCACTCACTTTCGCTCTGTATATCTCTTTCGTCAATCTTCTTTCATCCATCCTTTCCAAATGACCGAACCATCGAAGCATGCCCTTTTCAAGGTAGTGAAGGTTGGGTGTGGCAAGATAAGCATGAAAGTCGTATAAATGCAGTTGAAATGCGCTCTTTGCGTAGTATGTGTGGCGTGAAACTGACTGATAGAGTAAGGAATGAAAAAGTCAGAGAGAAATGTGGTCTAAAAGAAGATGTAGTGACTAAGATTGAAAAGGGCATGCAATGTCATATTAATATAAGGAATTAACCCGTACGTGACGTCATACAAATTAATTCGGCATGTATCGGTAAAAAATACACGACGAACGCTGAATAAGGTAAACATTAAAATGGAAATGAAACTAACTCTGTTTAAGTGCATAAATTCAACAAAATAAAATACTCTATTTTTATTATACAAATTCAAATTCAATAATTCAATAATAATTGCATATCACATTAACAATCCAAGTTGGAAGAAACAGGAATAGGTACATAGGTAGGGCGCAGCAACACGAGAGGGCTAGCTATATTTATTTAATAACTAATTAATATCTAGATTACAATACTTAAAAATATTTTTTCTTTAAACTATATGTTATTGCACTTCTTATAACGTAACTAAGTAAGTAGTTTTTAGGGGAGTAGAGTAGGATTTAGAAACTTCCATTAAAATAATCGTTTAATGTGTAGTAGCACTAGCATTTATCAATAAGGAATAGTTTTAGTTGTTTAATAAATGCAGAAGGTATTTCTATATTTTTTATAAAATTAGGTAGGTGGTTATAAATTTTTATCATCATGTGGTGGGGGCTATGTGTTACTAATTTCATTCTGGATAAGTTTGTTGAGATATCGATCGTTTCTTCTAATGTCTGTTTTAGGCGTGTAGAGATATAAGTGTTTTTTCATAAATTTACTCGATTCAAAGATGTACATGGATGTTAAGGTAAGGATTTTAAACTTAATAAAATGAGGCCGACATGATTGCATGGTCGACATTAGCAAGTATTCTAACGCATTTCTTTTGTAAGATAAAGATGGTTTGTATTTCTGAACAGTGTCCCCACAATATGAGGCCGTACGACATCCTTGAATAGGCGTAAGCGTAGTACGCCGTGAGAGCCGTCGGGGTATCGGTGACACTGTATAATTATATCAAAAACCAATACAATTTACAAAATATACTATCTAGTAATCCTTATGTAATTATTAAAGATACATATTAAAAAAGAAACAAAATAATAATTATACTTATTCGTATAATAAATCTACAGCATAAAATCATATACCTGTATAAATAGATTAATATTTTTAAAAGCAATTATTAATTAAATAATGCTGGTTCGGAAGTGCCTTTAGTAAATATTATATGTAAAAGTTGATTTTTTGAAATAAACATGATTTTTATTCGTATCTAAGTAAAATATATTTTCATATAAACTTATTCTTACAAATTTCGCAAGTGCGGTCTTCCCAGTGTGGATTAATCGATAAATAACTAAATGACATCCTCGTAAAAACTCTAAACTCAAATGTCAGCTTATTGTCCTGTGAGAAATTGTCTTATTCAAATGTTTTTTAACCTTTGGAACGCCAAGCAGCGAAGTAATATGTCGTGTCTTAGACGCCACAGTATTTTTACAAATGAAGTATTTCGGCAATTGCCGAAGACTGACGTCAGTGCCACAACTTTCCGGTGATGTGATTTGCATGCTTTGGCGCTCAAAAGATTAATCACCTACGTAAAAGAAGGGGGTGTGTTATAAGTTAAACATGTAAGTCTCTCAGCGGCATCGTAATGCCGCTGAGAGTGTACGAGAGGTACGCCTCCCAAATGGATGGACCTGTTCGGACGCGGTCAAAGATATACTTTCACAATCAAAGTGACCCCATGATAGTGAAAGTTTTTATCTATGTTTGGCAAGTGTATGGCTTCCCTCTTCTGTGGATCAACCAATGTTTAGCTAAATTAATATCTTAGCGAAAACTATTTGTTGCAAACATCGTAAGTTAAGGTTTCTTCCGGGAGTGGATTAACAGATGCGAAGATAAATAATTTTTTTGTGAAAACCGTTTCTTACAAATATCGCAAGTAAAAAGCTTCTCTGTTGTTGTGTGGATTCTCAGATGCCTCGTTAAAGTGGCTTTGTTTGAAAACAGTTTTTTACAAACATAGCAAGTGAGACGCTTCTCCCTTATGTGGATCAACAGATGCCTAGATAGATAACTTTTTTGTAAAAACCGTTTTTTACAAAAATCGCAAGGGAAACGCTTCTCACCGGTATGGATCAACAGATGTGCATTTAAATAAATTTTTAGTGAAAACTGTTTCTTACAAGTATCACAAGTAAAAGGCTTCCCTTCTGTGTGGATTCTCAGATGCACCTCTAAAGCAGATTTGTATATAAACTGTTTTTTACAAACATCGCATGTAAAAGGCCTCACTCCTGTGTGGATTGTCAGATGCCTAACTAAAGCAGTTGTATGTGAAAACAGTTTCCTACAAATATTGCAAGTATAAGGCTTCTCTCCTGTGTGGATTCTCATATGCCTACCTAAAGTCAGTTTGTTTGAAAAACGTTTCTTACAAACGTCGCAAGTTGGCTTTTCTCCTGTGTGAATTAGCTTATGCGAATTAAAATGCATGTTGTCTTTTGAGTGTGCTTTTTTATGTGTGTTAAAATGAGACGCATATTTAAACACAATATGACAAATATCGCACGTCAAATGAACACGAACATGATCATGTAATGAGCAAATATTAATAAACAATTTTTCACAAAATTTACACATGTCAGGTTCCTCTATGTTTACTTTAAGATGCCGAACCAAAGCAGACTTTAATGCAAATTTTTCTCCGCAGTTATCACAAATATATATTTTTGTATTATAAAGATTCGAAATTTCACTATCATCCTGAGTACACACGTGAGTTTCTAGACTGGCTTCTTGGAGAAATGTCTTATGACAAATAGTGCACGCATGCAGGAGCCCCTCAATGGAAATGCACTCTAGCTTGACAGCGCAAGGCCTGAGCACCGAGTCCGCCCCGCCGCTCTGCACAGGCTCCTTCTCCGGGCGCCCGTCCTCTGCGCCGGCTGCCAGTTGCTCTTGAATGACATTAAATTTTGTTTCATCCACCGTCTCTGAAACTGAACAATATATGTCTGAATGCATACATTTTATTGTACAAAAAAAGAAATACAAAACATAGGCAATAAAAAATAAAAACAAGTAAAAAGACGAAATAGATATACACGTTAAATGTCCACTAAACTCGGGGACTGACCGTGCTTGGAGGATCCCAATTGGCATATTGATTTCAGGTTGTCGTAACGGTTTCCCTCTATGTGGCATAACAATTATTGTCCGAAACTGTTTGAGCATAACAGACTCGGCATAATCGGTTTTCACCGGATGGTAATGTGGCAGAAACCTTATTTGGCATAATTTGTAACATCCCGAAAATGAGTTAGTCCGAAATTAAGTTCGTTATATATATATTACTAGAGGACGCCCGCGACTTCGTCCGCGTAGAATTAGTTTCCCGCTACTCCCCCCATTTCTTCCCGTTGGGGGTCGATTTTCGGAAAATCCTTTCTTAGTGCTCACTTACATCATAAAAGGAACCCCTGTACCAAATTTCAAGTTTCTAGGTGCAGTAGTTTCGGCTGTGCGTTGATATGTCAGTCAGTCAGTTTAGCCTTTTATATATAGGTATAGATGGATTGTCCGAAACTAACTTGGCATTTTGATAGGAAAGTAGTCCTAATATACCTAGAAAAATGAGTGTTTTTTTCTATCTAACTATTCGATCAGGTAAGAGGTTGAAAAGTAAAGGAACGACATGATTTGTCCCACAGAACAGAAAAAACAGTCGAAGTGTAACGTGGGGCATAGTTATGCGGAGTTCCGCATAACCTACCATACTTTTGCTGCGATCGCTTATTTCAATTTTTCGATATTTTGATATTTCTAAAATAGGAAATAAATACAGAAGCATGCCTTATTGTGCTGTTTTGGAGTGTAAAAACGATAGCCGCACCAAAAACATTTTCCATTGTGGCGTGTTGTTTTTATGATAGTTTGAGTATTGGCGACAACAGGTCTGATACTAAGCGAAGCTCATGCCACTTCCACTGTTTTTTCTATTGCGTGATTTGTCCAAACGCTATGAAAGTGTTTTTCTACTCGCGTACTATAAACCGCTAATATTATTATCGTTAATGGTATGGCTGCCCCCCTCCGCGCCTCCGGCTTTTTATGCACCCTATAGGGGCAGGGCAGACAAGACCACGTGGAATCGGGGTTAACAGATTCGATTCTGTGACTTTTTTTGAGTTTGTTAACTGAGAAGGAAAAGCCAATTTGTCTTTCTGTTTTACTAAAAATTTAACTGATAATTGTAGATTATAATAATCTTAGAGCTACAATACTTTAGGTATTTAAATTTTAGGACTTTGGCGTATTAGGCTAGATATCTTGTATATCTTACAATATCTTGTAAAAAAAAATGATTTTATCAATAAATGATTGAATTGAATCGTTTAAGTACGAAAATATAACACACATACATATCTTCACGCCTGTCTCCCAATGGGGTAGGACCTACCTACATCTCCACTCAATCTTGTCCGCCATACCTCTTTTCTAACTCTTTTTTCATTCATATTTTCTAAATAAATATCCAAACTATCTTCGCTTCTGGATAAATGTGGATAAATGTCCAAACTATGTTGCTCCTTTCTATCCACATATACACACATATTAATTTTATTTAAAAAAAATACATTAGATTACACGGGTACTGTAACGTTGTAGAATAAAAACTCGTTAACTGGGCATTCTTCTAAACGATGCCGTACATCGATTTTTATCTTGATGAAAATAAAAAATGACACACGAAAGTTTTACAAATTTAATAAATTATAATTACCTATTAGGATTTAAGTGAGAATATTTAGATTAAACAAACAAAGATTTAAAATAAAGGGAAGTAATTAAATGGTCAGCCGTTATTAAAATAGATTCGCAAAAAAAATAATTAGCAGTTAACTCATTTGGGCAGCATGCAAAGATTTGGCTGGCAATAAATAAAAATCGGGCTACAACTCTTGTTCAGCAATCAATTTACAAACGGTTAACATTTTAATCAATATCAATCTGCTTTTTTATCATTTGTCTGCCTAATAAACAGTCGAGCTGCAAAATAATTACTTGGGCAGCAAGATTTTTAATTACAAGTTAAGTTTTGTCACACAAATTTAGAAATCACAATCACACCCTAGATTAACCAAAATTTGTATCATAAATATGAGGTAGGTTAGGTAAGGTTCGTTTTTATATCAGGCCCGGAGGCCAGAACAACCCAGAAATAGGAGCTCCGCTCAAGCGGAGCTCCATCAACTCTGTTAAATTTGTAAATTTGATGGCGGGTTTGGCATATGTGCGTTGCCGGCAAAGCAGTAAATTTGCCCGCTATTATTTGATGGACAAAATGAAATATTTTGCTTACCTACTGATTGCTTACCAAAATTTGATTAACTGTGGGTCGCTCAATGCAGCTCAAATATTTAATTTGCTGACGAAAATAATTTAGAGCAGTTCAGTATATCATAATTTGCAGACAGATTTATAAATGTTTGCTAACCATAAGTTGCTTCCCAACTAGCTATTTTGGCTGACCAAATACATATTTCTGTTCACCAAAATAATAATATTTTGCTGATCGATTAAATGATACCCTAAAATAAATCCCAAATCTAAGTATAAATGTAAGTATAATTTTAAATAAGTTCTGAAAAAAAACAATATTAAATCTGTTTTCGTATCCAATTACACAACCATGATTTAAAATAGGTTTCAAATCAAAGTATGGTGGCTTCAAGATTAAAATTTAACCGTCGGATGGTCCTAAAAAATATAACTACGTATCGAAAAACAATAACGAAAGAACAATAGCACATTGTTGTAGAGGTTAGACAGTAAGCAATAGATGGACGAGTTAGTTCGAGGGCTGACGCGTAGCGAAGGCTCTAGAAAGTACCTTTCAGCCGAGGCTTAAACACAGTGCTTTTCACGACTACTGCAAGTAAATAAAAAATTCTTTAACTTATCACCGAAAATGATTACATCGAAAATTAAACACACTAAAATTTTCACGCTCTCCTGCCAATTTTTAATAATTTTTTAACGATACCTTTCGATAGTCATTCGAAGGCTTTTTTTAAACTGACGACTCTGACCGTGACAGAACTATATTTCAAATAATTAAAAACATATAACATATATCGCTGTATGCGATATAAAATGGGAAAAGATAATCGATTAAATAAGTTTCGTTAAAATCAATTGAAGCGCGTTTCGTCCGTCAAGGATCTCGGTATTATTCTCAAACTTTCACGATCACGCAAGGAATGCACCACTGAATGTTTAAAAAAGTTCGGTTTCATTACAAGGAATGCACGCGATTTTCTTGATCAAAGAGCCATTAAACTTCTTTACACATCTCTTACAAGCAGAGAAAAGGTCAGAAACCTTTATTAAGGTTTTGTATAAAAGAGTTTACGGTTTTTACCCTTTTTTATAACCCGTCTGCTATCTGCTCGGTGCACTTGGCTTTAATTCCCGGGAAGTGAGCCGTAATAGCGACATCGACCCGCCAGGATCGCGCCATCAACCCGCCAGCATCGCGCGCGGGTCCCGCTCGCATCGGGCGCGGTTCCCGCCCGTATCGCGCTCTCCCGCTCGCTTTCAGTGGTTTGGTCATTCGTTTTGCGCTGCGCTGTCTCACGTCACACTTATTGGTCGCGGTGGCGCGGCCTGCGCGCGACCGGGTGCGCTGGCGGGACCCGACAGAAGCGCCTGTTTGACCACGCTAGCGGTTTGTATGGAAATATCGCGCTGCGCGACCGTCGCGCGCAGGCCGCGCGCCCGCGACGGTGCTGTTTGGCCGAAGCTTTCAAAGTGAATGGTTACAGGTTTAAGCGCTATTCACACAGCGGGCGGGAGCGGTTCGTGCGCCGAGCGGGTCAGAAGTTCGGAGAGTGTTTTAACATGGAGTTATATGGAAGCATTCACACACGCGGCGGGACGGGTCGGGACCGCCGCAACCGCGACGGACCCGCCGCACCCGCGCGCTGGTAGTGGCGGGCGTCCTTGGTCGTAATAACACGCATTCTCCGATAAGCATTCACGCAGAGCGCGTTGTAAATTCAACTCTATATACTCGCCATTACCATCCGATCCCGAATGCCCGCCAGCGCACCCGCGGTATGCCCGCCGCGTTTCGGCGCTCTGTGTGAATACGACGACCCGCGCGGGTCCCGCGATAAAAACGACATGCTCGGCGCCCGACCCGCTACCGCCCGCCGTGTGAATAGCGCTTTACCGTTTTAAAACTTGGATCTTGAACCTTCTTGAGGTGATATGCTCACCACCGGACCTGTATATTTTTCTAATCCTTTTCTAATACTCCTGTGTACCTCTGTATGTGTCTGTTAGTTGTTTGTCTAAGTCAGCTTTATCTATTTTATTTATTTATTTATTTATTGGTAGGAAATCCAACAGCTACAAATACAACATATGAAACAAGTATAGGAAACAAAGAACCAATTAAAGGATTTCACATATAGAGACTGAGTAGCAAATTTAAAGTTTAGTACAAACTTCAAAGGTACACGCACTTACACAAAAACAATTGCACAAATAAAAGCTAAAATTAAAACTACAGCTAAATACCAGCCAGAGGTAGATCCCCAAAAGGTTCACTTCCCTACGGTAAACAACACATCAATTCAACAAAAAAAAAAACAATTCATTTTGCTCAAACAACATATTTCGCTGTCAAACTTCGCCTAACGGAAGGGATTCTACAATTGAATATATCGATATCCAGCTTACTCACCCAATTATTCAAGCCTTTACCAGCACGCGTCAAGAAACTGTTTTGTCTGTATCTAGATGATGCAGATCTTCTAAGTGATATAGGGGGATAATTCCTTTTAGATCGAGTGGGAATACTAAACGAAACGTAAGCAACTCAGGACTGTCAACGAGGCCGCTAGTAATATTTAGAATATAAGTAATGTCGGCTATTTCCCGGCGTTGGTTTTACATTGTAAACGCCTTGTAGCTGGATACCTAACTAATTAAACAAGGGCCATCATCACCCCTAACCTCAAACACTGGTAATTCTTTTTCCTTGCCCTTTCACTGGACTATTATCATGGTTTTTCCTAATAGTGACAATATACTGTCCGTCCAAGTCTTTAATGCGACACTGACATCTTCCAACCCAGTTTAACTGCTCTCCCAAATCAGCCTCGCAGTCTGTTCAGTTATCAAGGTAAAAGCGCAACCAGAATCCACCTTGCTTCCTCATACAATCCATTGACCTACAACTTTAATATGTTCTCTCCTTTTTTTAACAAACAAGCTGCTTCTGTGTGACTTATTTTACCACAGTGATTGCATTTTGACCGTCTGCATGACCCTTGGTGCCGCCTACCGCACCAAAAACCAGTTTTCCTTTCTATCTGCTTATCAATGTTTTGTTTATAATTTTATTTAATCCATTTGCACTTCTGGTTCCAACATAGACCTACTTGAAGGGAGTGCAGTAATAATACTTGCATCCATACCCGCTGCTTCATGAGAAAATGCAATTTGAGCCCTGTAATCTCGAACTTTTTCTCCCTCCTATCTATGCTATTCTATGCTATGTTATTATGCTTTTTCTATGCTTGCTATGAAATTTATATTGGATGATTCCATTTGGTTTTGGATAAAAATTACCACTTAACTTAGTAGTTATAGTTGTGAAACTAACCTCACTTATTGAAGTTGGAGCAATCAATGAAACAATTAAATAATACAAGTCAGGACCACATACAGCCAGTAAATTTTCTTTTCTTGGTATCTTCTACAACAATGATTGCCAGGTTCTAGACATCTTCGGTGCATCAGTCAAAAACTTTAAACATTTCTTCTTTTCTAAATTGTAAGTTATCAACTAAAATAATAATGCATTACTTTATTTTCAAAATTCTTAAGTTTCTTTATAAATTTTATTAATTATCATTAAGTATTGAGTATGATTATTGATTACTAATGAGCATGTTGTGTTCGCACATAGAAGGTCATGCAGCCAACCTTGCTTGTTGTTTTATATTATAAGTAGGGATGAAAATTGCGAAAGATACATTTTGTTTCTTTCGAAACTTTGTATCTTTCCTATAAAATGCATGTAATTTTCGAAAAAAACAAATAGTTGTTCTAAGCCGTTCATCCAACCAAAGTAAATAAAGTACCAGAAGCGCAGTGGTAATTAGGGGGTGCGTAGCGCAACTAAGATCGCAGGCGATGACGTAGAACGCGTCGGCGCACCGACGCAGCACTGTAGGTTACTTTTAATGTTTATGCACTCCTAGTATTTGACGTTATAATTTTTGTTTTAATAATTTAAAATGTACTAATCCCGTTTGTACAACAAAGTATTTACATACATATTCAATTCAATGTCACTATCACTATCATAATTATAATAATGCGAAAAATACAACGTAAAATACACGTAAAACACTTAAATTTGCGAAAGATTCAACCGCAGATCCACATGGAAAGATTCTGTATTTAATTGAAAAATACAGGGGCGTTTGAAAGATACTTGTATTTTACAAGTCATTTCAATGCTAATTATAAGTCATAACATAATGCCGTAACATCCAGTTTGCAATCCTAATAATAATAAAAAAACAATTTAATTATGCATTCTAGGTCCATTTCTTTTTACTAGGTTAGGTTATGTTGAAACTGTGACAAAATTAGTAGTAGTAGTGGATGGTGTTACGAGTTGTCTTGTCTTTAACCTATAAACCATTATATTTTAAGGAATTATGCATTTCCTTGTAATGCATTATAATTGTTACATCATAGTTTTATAACCTATACAGATCAGAATTATGCAATTTCTTTAATGCAAAATAAAAATAAGTACCTATGTTAGTTGATATGAAAATCTTGAAAAACCTCTGATAGGTCAAATAAACCCTTTCTTTGATTTTTCAGAAATACTACATTAATACAAACATTGCAATGAAATGAAATGTAGTAATTATAATGTATAATCCCATCTTTATTATATTCCTTGCTTTGAAGTATAGTGTGTTCTAAATGTGGCCATCACAGGGATCATCCTGCACTGACTAAATTAATAGTATGAAGGGGCACGTATGGGGGGACGTTTTTATGTTGCCACTTTCAACTTTATTCAATTGCAATAAGCCAGCAAAAGTGTGCGGGTGTGGACAACTGGAAATAGGCTGTATAAAGGATCATGTTACATGCCAGGGAGCATAATATGAAGTACCAGAGCCTGCCATGTTCCAGGCAGTGAAAGGGACAGAGTTGCAGCTGTTATACAGCACTGTCCTGCTCGCTGCCTTCAACTTGGCCGCCTCTAACAGCTTATAATGTGGTAATAGTTCAGCATAACTCACGTGGGCAGGCGGGTGCTCCCAGCTCCTCCAGGCTCGGCGGCGGCTCTTGCTTGATCTCGCGCTCGACGCCCGCGCTGCTGACGGCCTGCGCCGCGGCCAATGCCTCTGGGCCCGGCGGCGGCTCTTGCTTAGTATCGTGCTTGACGCCCGCGTCGCTAGCCGGCAGTACCGCGGGCAAGGCTTCGCCCGGCTGCCGCTCTTGCTTGACCTTCTGCTCGGTAACCGCGCCGCTGGCTGCCTCGCTCCCGGCCTGGTCCAGGCTAGGCTCCTGCTCTTCCTTCGCGACCAGTGCCCCGACCCACAAGCCGTTTATATATAAAGCAGCCATTCTGTTATTTCGAAGAAATGTCAAGCGGCAATTTTATACCACAATACTTTTTGACCCGGTTAGCATATACCACATTGAAAACCTTATATAAAAAATGCTTTTATAAAAATACATTTACTCGTGGTATTAATCGCAAGGATAATTTATTACCGAATTCAATTCAATTCAATTCAATTCAAACAAACTTGACTGACTTGAGCTTGTAAACACCCACAGACTGTGAAATGTGAATGTGAATTTTATTTATTGGTTTCGGCAAACAAATAGGGTATTGTTTTGATTGGCAAAACATTTTTGACGTTTAAAATCCACGAAAACATGGTGCAGCGGACGCACTTGTGCACTCACTTCGTCATGTTTGAAAAGCCAGCTACTTAATTAACGATTTTAACTATTTTAACTTTAATAAAAGCAGGTATATGATTTATTTTAGATAGCTAAACAGCTATATTGCTTACTATTTATCACGCCTTTTAATAATTTACTGGTTTGAGCCAAGCAGAGGCCCTACTTTGAAAATCGAAGTTCGAAGTTACGTTAGCTCCATCCCTGTCACTCGTCATTCACTCAATCGAGAAAAAGGGATGGAGGTAAAGGAACTTCGAACTTCGATTTTCAAAGTAGAATTTAAATTAATTTGTACCTATTATGTTTGTGATGTGAAACAAGTTGAATTTATTAATTTTAATTTTTGAGTTTCTCATTTATCTTTTCATAAAAGAAGCACGAGAGATTTGAGATGGCAATCATGTACCTACTTTCTTAATAATCAGAGGCTCTACTTTGAAATCCGTAATTCGAACTTCGTCTATTGCCATCCCTTTTGCTCTCGATGCG
Organism: Acleris cristana; assembly: GCA_948252455.1. Taxonomy (NCBI): domain Eukaryota; kingdom Metazoa; phylum Arthropoda; class Insecta; order Lepidoptera; family Tortricidae; genus Acleris; species Acleris cristana. Next base: position 393,580 of record OX411798.1, on the reverse strand, counting down.
TCACTAATTCGCAAGAAAGTGATGGGGCAATCCGAAGTTCGAATTACTTATATCAAAGTGGAGCCCCAGGGACCCAATTCTCGTGAGTTCGAGATGATTTTTCATGCGAGATATGTCAAAAAAATGTACGCAGTTGACAGTGCATATCGCATGAAAAATCATCTCGAAGTCACGAGAATAAGGGTCCAGTACCTATAAATTTGTCGCATTGGCATCAAGCTGGGACACGTTTTATAAAACTATAAGTAACAATTTTAAAGGTCTAAACTGGCAACACTGCTCAAATAGAGAGTGGGCCCCCACTTTTAGAACTATGGCTATGCGCGCACGAGCAACTTAGGCCCGTATTAATAAATCTCAACTATAATGCTCGTCTCGAGATGCGTCAAAAATGACAGTATACTTTGGTTTGACGTTTACTTTGACGTATCTTGTGACGGGCCTCACAGTCAAGATGAGTTTATTAATACGGCCCTTAGTTGCCTAGCGATAGTACATCTGTCTCTTTTGCACGTTCGAAGTGAGAAAGAGAGAGATGTACTGTCGCGGCTGGTCGCGGCAACAAAAGTTGCTCGTGAGTGCATAGCGTAACTTCATGCAAGGTCCTTGTAAATAAATTTCATAAATTCATTCACAGTATGTGGGTGTATTCAAGCGCAAGTTTTTCGTTTTAAGCTAATGGCCTAGTAGCCAAAGCTTCAATTAAATTAATAATTATAAAAAAAAACAAGCGCAAGTTTGTTTGGTGTTAACTTTTAAACTAAATTCGGTAATAAATTATCCTTGCGATATTACCACGAGTAAATGTATTTTAATATGAGATTTTCAATGTGTCATATGGTAACCGTGTCAAAAAGTATTGTGTGATAAAAATAAAAATAGCCGGTTACATTCTTCGAAATTACATATAATGACTGCTTTATACATAAACGGCTTGTGGGTCGGGGCACTCGCGAAGGAAGACCCGGAGCCTAGCCTGGACCAGCCCGGGAGCGAGGCGGCCAGCGGCGCGGTCGCCGAGCACAAGATCAAGCAAGAGCCGCTGCCGGGCGAGGCCCTGACCGCGGCGCAGGCGGCCAACGCACTCCCAGCCAGCGACGTGGGCGCCGAGCACGATACTAAGCACGAGCCGCCGCCGGGCCCGGAGGCGTTGGCCGCGGCGCAGGCGGCCAGCAGCGCGGCCATTGAGCACGAGATCAAGCAAGAACCGCCGCCGGCCCCAGAGGAGCTGGGAGCACCCTCCTACCCAAGTGAGTAATGTAGTAGAGGAGTTGTATGAAAATTTGTAGGTGATAGGTCAAAATAATTCCCACAAAGACAGAGTTTGATTTTTTTAGTTCCTTGTTTGTATCTTTTTGACATACTAAAAATATAGAAAAATATAAGTGTGCAAAACGCGTTTTTTTGAACGCCAAAATTTTTTACTTCAAAAAATTTAAAAAATATTAATTATCGTGTGTGGTATCAAATTACAGGAAATCACACACTAAAAAAGGTTATGAGATTGATTTTATAAACCAAAAATAAATAACAAAGTGGTGGCTGAAAAACTGAAAGATTTTTCAATGTAGAAAATTGTTTTGTACATTGAAATCTCAACTAAACTATTATAGTTTTACACATCACAATTCGTTTTATAAAAGAAAAGCATATTTAATTGATGAATATTTTTATGTATATTAATATAATATAAAAAATTGAGGCTGTATATTAATTTAAAAAGTTTTATCAATGATAAACTCATTCCGGGACTGAGTCTTCAACGTGACAAAATGTCCAATGGACGAATTGTTTAATGGTCTTAAGTAAGAGTGTCAAAACGTACGTACGTAACGTAAAATGTATAAAACGTTTATGCGTAAACGTAAATGTTTTGATGACAAATTGCTAAAATGTATGCTAGTTAGAATGTGTACATGACAAAATGTCCAAAGCATTAAGTGTATCATGGTCAAAAAGTAAAAATGACAAAATGTCCAAACGTCATAATTATTCAGTAAGAATTTGAATAAGTACCAAAATGTATATATTGTCGTGTAATTGTCGTTGTTGGGTGTTGAATAAAGTCCAGTGCTGAGATATGGTACAACTTACTAGGTACTTAGGAATAGCACTACATGGAGTTTTATGAAACCGGTGGCTTTTATACACAAAAAATAATATTAAAAAAAAATAGTAGCGAAAGCAAATGTTTTAACAAAAACTAGCCTCTTAAACAAACAAACAATTAAAAAGGTTCAAACTTAAACAGTATCACGACACCTACACAATAGCAAACATAAACATAAGCATTCCCCTGATCATTGTATGTTGGCTTGTACGTTTTAACATTTACACATGCTGTTACTTTTTCATTTTGGCACTTGGGTTATTTTAACACTTACGTATTTAAACGTCTGCACATTTTATTATTATTTATTATTATTATTTATTTTATCAGGCGGCAGTTGCGACAACTGATAAATGCCTGTATCCAGCTGTTCCTCGATCAAGTGTTCTTTGTACTGCTAATGTGTTGGTCTAATCGGTTTTTAAACTGATTGACGTTCAGTGCTGAGACTACTTGTTCTGGCAGTTTGTTCCATGCTTTCACTACTCTGTTACATAAGAAGTGTCTGCGAGGATTGTTGTGTGAAAGCTCAGTTAGTAGTTTAAATTGATGACCCCGGAGACGAGTGTTGGTATTTAGCTTGAACAATTTATGAAACTCCTGTAAATCGGAATGTCCTGTGAGTATCTTATAGGTTTCTATTAAATCGCCACGCTCTCTACGATCTTTTAGAGTCGTGAGTTTCAGCACCTGCAGTCTTTCCTCGTAAGATTTATTTTTAAGTTGTCTCGGTATCTTGGTGAAACTGCGTTGGACTTTCTCGAGTAGTTCAATGTCTTTGGCGAAATATGGACTCCATGCTTGAAAAGCGTACTCTAAATTGGGTCTTACATATACTTTATATATCTGAAGTATTAGTTCTGGGGTTAAGACTCCGAAGGCTTTCCTAATGAGATAGATCAAGGACTTAGATCTTTTAGTGATTGCTGTTATGTGCTCCTCCCACTTGAGGTCTTCCGTTACCTTGATTCCCAGATCTGTTTGCACTTTGACTGGCTTAAGTTGGGTTTCTCCTAGGTTATATGTAAAGTGCGGATTACGGTTTCCTATATGTAGCACGGTGCATTTTGCAGCATTCAAGCTAATGAGCCACTTCTTTGACCAGTTAGCTATCGTGTTTAAGTCACTTTGGAGTCGGTCGTATTCAAGTAGTGGGTTTGCGAATATCTTCGTGTCGTCAGCAAAAACGCTGACGCTACAGTCCAAGGAACAAGGTAAGTCAAACGTGTAGATTATATATAGCACAGGTCCAAGAACAGAACCCTGTGGCACGCCACTGTGTATTTCTCGCTGTTCTGACAGTGTCTCCCCAACTCTTACACGGTAGGTTCTGTATCGCAGAAATGCCTCGATCCAATTGAGAAGCTTTCCTCGTATTCCGACAAATTCCAGCTTTTGTAATAGTCTTGACGAAGGCACCTTATCAAAGGCTTTCTCATGATCAAGGTAGATTACATCGACAGGTTCTCTTTTATTAAAACTTCTAGTCCAGGACGAAAGACATGAAAGCAAGTTAGACACTGTTGAGCGGCGCGGACAAAAACCATGCTGATGGTCGCCTATTACTTTGTGCTGTGTAAAGAAGTTTCTTATATGCTTCACTATGACTTTCTCCATTAACTTGCAAACTACACTTGTAAGGCTGATAGGTCTGTAATTAGAAGGTTCTAGCTTATTTCCTTTCTTAAATATTGGCGTCACTGTTGCTGTTTTCCATTGCCTTGGTAAGGTTCCAGTATCATAAGACTTCTGCATTATTATAGCTAATGAGTCTGCCACGTCACACTTTTGTAGTAATATAACAGGGATATGGTCTGGTCCAGGTGAAGAATCAGTTTTCATTTCTTTAATAGCTTGCTGAATTTTATCTTTTGTAAACATGATATCTGCAATGGAATCTTCCACTCTAAGAAGTGGTTCTAAAAAGGGTAGTTGTCCATGTGGTTCCTGTTGAAAAACGCTAGCGAATTGTTCTGCAAAAGCTTCTGCGATTTCAAAGGTGTGTGTTACTGTTTCTCCGTCTTTGTTGCGTATTATTGTTGGTATGCTAACCTTTGAGGTCACTTGCTGTCTTAAATATGAGAAGAATTTCTTTGGTCCGGCTTGTAATAATTTTGTTTCATATGAAGTGCGAGAGGATCTGCATTGATTTATTATTTTGTTATTTATTTTTCGATATTCTCTGTAAATATCATTTAATCCAGTTAAAGTGTATCTGTTCCAGAGAGCAAGTTTTTTTCTTATTAAGTTTTGAATGTCTTTGGATAACCAGGGCTTGTTTGCGGAACAGGAAATCTTCGGTCTTGTCTGGGGAACATATTGTTCTACTGCGGCTGTAAGTACATTAAGGAAATACTAAAACTGATTCTCAGCACATTGTTCATCTTTTATCATATTTCCTAAGGTAGCTCGCAGTTTATCATTTATTTTCTCGTAATCAGCCTTTTTGTAGTTGTATCTAGGTAATGTTGTTTTATTCCGCTTCTGCACTTGAACTTGTATAGTTGCCATTAAGCAAGTGTGATCGCTTTTGCCAATAGGCGCTAGGTGGTCAATGTCAGCTATCAGAGCGTCATCGTTGGTTAGAATTAAGTCCAGGTAAGAAGGCTGATTTCCTTGACGATATCTGGTGTGCTTGTGTACTAGTTGTTCAAGGTTACTACCTCTGTACCACTGAACGAAATTGTCTTCTCTAGGTGTTACATATCCGGTATCCTCAAGCGGCCACTTGACACCACCAAAGTTAAAGTCTCCCATTATTATAGTTGTGTTGGACTCCGAGGCATCATTAAGTTGATTAAGTAAGATATTGTCTTGGTCCAGTGTAGAATCATGTCCTCTGTAAAGACCACATAGAAGGATCTTCATGTTTCCGACTTGTACGTCTAACCACAAACATTCAGACGCCGCGTGTTTGGTATTGTAGCTCGTATTTATTTTAGTACAAACTGTTTTATTAGCTGCATAAATAGCCACTCCACCACTACGTTTCCCAATCCGGTCATCTCGGTATATGTCATAGCCTGGTATTTTTATCATTGAGTTAGGTATATTAGGTTTTAGCCATGTTTCGGTGATAACGATTAGGGATGGTTTGAGAGAGTTTACTCTGGCAATGAAGAGATCCAGCTTGGAAGTAACAGATTGGATGTTAGTATATAGCAAAGTTAGAGTTTGAATTGTGAGCGGTAGTTCTTTAATTAGAGTTCGTGTATTGTGGTTAGCTGTGGGTAATGTAGATTTACGGCAAATAATGGGATTTAGTTTTTTATTGCTGTATTCACGATAGTTGGTTGCCCTCGGACATACTTTATGGTGATATCTGTCTCTCCATTATTGATGCGCTTATTAAGTTCTTCTCGCAAATACACCAGGTACTCTCTTTGCATGGGTGTCAGGTCCCCCCTAACAGATGAGGGTTTCGCCAGCTTGTTCTTGTTACGAAGCACTTCCAACGCATCACTCTTGCTGTATAGGATGACCTTTAGCGGACGCGGCGACGCGCCTCGGTCAGACTTCGCAGCACCAAGGCGAAAAGTCTTTAATCCATCACAATTTACCTTGTTAGTAATTTTTGCTATAAAAGCTACACACTCTGACTTATCATGCTCTTTTCTTTGCTCTGGTTCATTGCTTTCCGATTCACGGATATCGTAGATAATAAGATTATTCGCTCTATTGCCCCTTTCATGTATCTCTTGTATGGCTGATTCAGTTGCCAGCATGCTCTGACGCATGCGCAGTTGCTTGACTTCCTCTGTGAGGTCATTGAGCATCCTCATAATTACTGGCAGTTGAGTCATTGCAGATTTGCAGTCTCCGCATAGGAAAGTCATGACGCGAGCAACAGTTTTTAGCTCGAACACTCTTACTTCTGTTGGAGACATGCCATGGCACTCACCGCACAACAGCTTTTTGCACGAATCACATGATACTGACATTTTTTTATCATTTGGTAATTTGTTGCACTTGGTACATTTGTCATGTGTTGAGCGAGGTGTAGAATTTTTGGTGGAGCTCATTATAAGATTTTTAAGTTTCTTGCTCTGACAACACCGTTATGAACATTCCGCACAAATCAAGCAGTGTCAAAAGAGAAAAAAAAAGTTAAACAAATTGGGGGTAGTTGATAATTCATAAACAGGATTAAGTGTCAATTGCACATATCTTTGCACTATTTTGTTATCTTTTACGCAACCCGGCACTTTTATAACACAAATACAATGTTCACAACTTATCTGCAACACTTAGGTAATGTTTTTGTATGCTATTACACAGTTTTACGAGTAGGATCGAATAAAAAATCGCGCGCGCAGTATCACCGTGACAGGTCGTACCACAGACTTTCACATTTCAGATTTTGTCACCTATTTACTTTGAAACTTGTACGCTTTGACACTTACACACTCTGTCACATTTACAATTTGGCACTTGGTTATATTTACACTTACGTATTTAAACGTCTGTACATTTTGATCCCTATTCATTTCGACACTCACTTTATGGGCACTTAACAATATATCCCCTGGACATTTTGTCACGTTGACGACTCAGTCCCAGAATGAGTGTAATTTATAATATGGAAAAGCACAAATATCATCAGCTTTTGGTGATTTCTTTCAGCGATGTCTTTTAAAAATACATAATGCCAGACATGAACTGTATCTTGTGCTCTGAAAGTGACAACGAAAGTTCAAAGTGTGTAAAATTGACTAAATGATTTATGGTCAGCCAATGTTCAATCACGATTGCAATCAGTAAATGATTTACCAGCAGCACAAGCCATTTATCACAGGCATGAAGCGTAAATTTTCGAAAAGGTGACCTAGCAAGTCTCTTGGATGACATGCAGACAAAAAAAAACATGACGCTTTTGAAAATTGCGATATTTTTGTAATTCAGGGTCTTCTTACTAAGTTTCTGATAATCTAAAACAATATTATATACTGTTTAACCTTAAGTTATCACATTAGTTATTTCATCATCTTTGGAAACGATAATGGTACCAGAAAAATGTTCTAGCTTCTGCAGCATCCTCACATTAGTATATGGTCCATTATCAACTGGCAGGAAGTCTTTCATTTTAGTCACCAGCTGCTGGACAGAAACAGTCTCATCATTTTCTTGAAACCAACTACATACGCCCAAAAAAGCGTCATGTTTTTTTTGTCTGCAGGTCATCCAAGAGACTTGCTAGGTAATGTATCTTGGGAACCAATGTACTTCTTTGGGACTGGGTCACCTTTTCGAAAATTTACGCTGCATGCTTGATGATAAATGATATTGGTGCTTTTCCATATGGGTATCAATTAACCGGTCAGCAAAATATTCTCATTTTGGTGAACAGAAATATGTATTTGGTCAGCCAAAATAGCTAGTTGGTAAGCAACTTATGGTTAGCAAACATTTATAAATCTGTCAGCAATTAATGACATATTGGGCTGCTCTAAATTATTTTGGTCAGCAAATTAAATATTTGAGCTGCATTGAACGACCCACAGATAATTAAATTTTGGTAAGCAATCAGAAGGTAAGCAAAATAATTCATTTTGTCCAGCAGAAAAAAGGAAGCAATAAAATCAAATTGGTCATCAACAAAATGGGCGCAACTATTACAAAGTTCATTCAAATATACTCTCTTTTTTGTAAATTATTCAATTTATATAGAATTATTCCTCTAGGACACACTTTCCTCGCAGATACACCCTTGAAAAAAGTTCGCCTTTATTCCTTATAGATCCCCTTTTTAAATACCAATGCAGTGTTTCCTAATAGATACACTTTTCGGTACAGTTGTGTACACAAAGGTGTAATTAACAAATTTACTGCCGTGCCGGCAACACACACATCCCAAACCCACCATCAAATTTACAAATTTAACAGAGTCGACGGAGCTCCGCTCACGCGGATCTCCTATTTCTGGGTTGTTCTGGCCCTCCGGGCCTGATATAAAAACGAACCTAACCTAACCTACCTCATATTTATGATACAAATTTTGGTTAATCTAGGGTGTGATTGTGATAGAAAATTGTGTGACAAAACTTAACTTGTAAACACTGCTGACTTTTCAAACTAAACGCAATCCACTTCTATATTATAGGTAGATGACCATTATTTTAATATTTATACCTCTTAATTAAACTGCTTACAGACATGTTTTCTCTGCTGACCAATTGTAAAATCTTGCTGCCCAAATAATTATTTTGCAGCTCGACTGTTTATTAGGCAGACAAATGACAAAAAAAGCTGATCGAAATTGTTTAAAATGTTACCCGTTTATAAATTGTTTGCTGAACAAAGAGTTGTAGCCCGATTTTTATTTATTGCCACCCAAATCTTTTTATGCTGCCCAAATGAATTAATTGCTGATTTTTTTTGCTGATCAATTTTAATAACGGCTGACCATTTCATTACTTCCCTTTCCATATTATAGATTACACTATTGACAATACAAAAAAAAACGCAAAACTTTTTCCCACCATTCGAGTACATACATCCTTACTGCACTCTGCACCGATCTCTATGGTACAATAGTTTTTTTTAATATTCTGCCAAGCCAGTTTCCTTTGAGGTGCGTTGAGATTATAGATAAAAAATAATAATTAATATACAGCCTTTATTTTTAATATTATATTAATATGTATAATTAAAAATACTCATGAACTAAATATGCTTTTCTTTTATAAAACTAATTTTGAAGTGTAGAACTATAATAGTTTAGTTGAGATTTCAATGTAAGTACAAAACATTTTTCTACATTGAAAAATCTTTCAGGTTTTCAGCCACCACTTTGTTATTTATTTTTATTTTATAAAATCAATCTCATGACCTTTTTTAGTGTGTAATTTCCTGTAATTTGATACCACACACGATTTTTAATACTTTTACAAATTTTTCAAATTTCAAATTTTTGGCGGTTAAAAAAAACACATTTTGCACACTTATATTTTTCTATATTTTTAGTATGTCAAAAAGATACACACAAAGAACTAAAAACATCAAACCCCATCTTTGTGGGAATTATTTTGACCCCAAAGGCTATATCTCCTCTACTAATGCTAAAGTATTACCACATTATAAACGGTCAAAGACAGCCAAGTTGCTGCTAGCATGACAGTACTGTATAACAGCTGTAACTATGTCCCTTTCACTGCAGGCTCTAGCACTTCATAATATGCCCCTAGGCATGTGACATGATCCTTGATACTATAATGAATTTGGTCAGTGTAGGATGTTCCCTGTGATAGCCGCATTTAGAACACACTATACTTCAAAGCAAGAAATATAAAAAATACTTCATGTTTAATTGCAACAATATATATTTAGTTTCATTTTTAGTTTAATGTTTATTGGCCTCACTTACATTTGTAATAATTTTTATTTTTAAGAATTTAATACATTATATCCTTATTATGACTCAATTTAACTTACTTTTAAGTAATATTACATTTTATGATTGAAAAGATGACCTTCTGCTGGAGTTTCTTGCGGCGCTTCTTCTCCGCAATGATGGTCTTATCCGAAGCACTGGTATATTCACTCTATATTACCGACGCGTAAAAGAGCCCTCATATGGAAAATTGACTTAATAAATATCAATAAAGTTTTTATGAATGTAGTATTTCAGATGGTTGTCATGATTTGCATAACAATAATATACATATTTTCATTTTGCATAAAATAAATTGCCAATTCTGTTCTTTATAATAAAACCAGGGATCAATACCGGCATTCATTAAAATTGAAATATCTTCTTTAATTTGCATTATTTCTTTGTTATTTTCGACTGTAATTTAGGTAATAACACTATTCTATTATATAAATTAATTGTAGAGCAAAAATATTCAATAATAAGCGAGATACCAAAATTGAATACTGGTATTTTTGTTTGAAAATCGTACTGGTATACGATCCCTGAATAAAACTATGATACAACTATTATAATGCATTACAATGAAATGCAAAATTCCTTAAAACATTAATGGTCCATAGGTTAAAGACGAGACAAATTGTAACACCATCAACTACTACTAATTTTATCACAGTTTTAACCTAACCTTACCTAGTAAAAAAAATTACCTTAGAATGCATGAGTTCATTGTTCTTTTGTTTTTTTTTTATTATTAGGCTTGTAAACTGGATGTTACAGCATTATTTTATGACTTATAATATTTAAAAAAGCCTTGGTTGGCTGCATGACCTTCTAGGTGTGAACACAACATGCACACGAGTAATCACACTCAATGCTTAGGATAATTAATAAAATTTATAAAGAAATTCAAGAATTTAGAAAATGACAAAGTAATGCATTATTCTCCTAGTTGATTACTTACAAGTTAGAAAAGAAAAGTTTATTAACTAGGTCCTGAAATTCATCATTGTAGGTTGCACAACTAAAATTAATATGTATGTTATGAAAAATGGGTGTTAAGTCGTTTTCAAAAATATTTTACATAGTTAAGAACACTTAAAGCCTCAATTAAAATCTTTAATTTTTTCCATTTTGTTACAAAAGTTAACCATAATCAAAGTTAAAATTACAACTGGCATAAAGGGCAACTAAATTGTACTGTAAAATTGTCCTATACGCCAATTGCCATTTTAACCATTGAATGATTTAAGTATATTAATTTTCGTCACGAAATGGAAAAAAAAGGATTTTAATTGAAGCCTTAACTGTCCTTAACTATGTACAATGTTTTTGAAAACGGCCATGTTAAGTTATTTGATTAATGCCTGATAAAATTATACAGTTTGTTTTTTGCTAAACCATAATTCTTTATTCTGTAGAGATCTGACAACTGCCAAACTGATGTTTCAGGAGTATTTTTTTTTATTGTTGATGCTATTGACAGACTGACTGACGTTTTTGGACTTATTTTGAATTGGTTGCCATTCTACATACATAAGGTACATAGAGTAATCGTATCTGTTATTATTACGTGCAATGTGGGTAGATTTAGTAATAGCACAAAATAGATAGGTACAGAAATCAATCTACATACAAAGTGCGCTCGAGCAACGCACACGTAGACACTGCTCACGGACACAATATCTCGGACCGGTTGGGACCAGTGCGAGCGCGAGTGCCATCCGCTTGAGACACACGTCTGTGAACTTTTTTGTACAATAATGGAGCAACAAAAAAAAGTTATTATAACTGTTCAGTGGATGGTTGTTTAAATTCGACATTAAACGGTGTAAGATCGATATATAATAGTTTCCTATTTTGAATCAGTATAAATAAAGTAACAAAATTTTTGTAAGGTAAATTCACGCCACATTACCTAAGTTGAAAACATGTTTTTTTGTTTGTGTAGATATTGTGTTGTTTTTAGTGTCATTTGACAGGTTTAGGTCTAAAACGGATAGAGCAATAGAAATTGTGTAACTAGGGTAATCCGTTTAGAAGTTATTAGGGATTTTCGATAGTCAAATTTGTAATAACTTAACAATGACATTGAAATAAAAATATTATAGTTATTATTAATTTAATTATATTTCCATTCTTCCCGTTTAATTCTCAACAATAAATCAAACAACTAGATACCTACGAGTGCCACTACCACGATAGTTTTTTGTGCATAAGCCATAGTTGACAACCATAGAGCGAACACCGAGCGTAGGTATGAAAAGTGAAGTACATACATGTGATTGACTTCTGTACCTGTCTATTTTGTGGTAATAGTGAATAAAGTAGGTAGAATCCAGTCTGTCGTCGAGATTTTACACTACACTTATGCATGTGCAACTCAACTCTAAATTAGTAAGTTATAATCGTGGCAATGACGTAAACGGGACAAAGTGTGCGTAAAAGTGCGTGTTTGCAGTGTAAAAGTATTATTATAAACTTAGAAATAAAACTGTTCAAAAAAAGTAACATGTGAAAATCAGTGATACTTAACCTTATTTCCATAGAAATAAAAAAAAAACTTTAGAACGAAATATTTCCGTGATCCTTTGAGATTAAGAGCTACTTTTTTTTTAGTGTTTGCTGCGCGTGTAAACAATAGTTTAGACCGGTAACGAAATCCAAATGCCTTGAAATTTCCGATGAAAAAAAAACCGGACAAGGCGAGTTGGACTCGCCCACCGAGGGTTCCGCACATGACACGGTTAACTCAATTCAAAATTTGCACCGCTATCGTTCCTTGCATAAAGACTCTGATTTTTTTGTAATTTAACTAAAAATGTTGGGTTTTCAGATTTTTTTCTATATTTGTAGTATGAGACGGTGTTACTTGCCAAATTTCATAGTTCTAGGTCAACGGAAAATACCGTATAAATTTTGATTCCCTTGAGAGTGTCGAATTATACGTTTTTAGCGGCATAAACGGCCGTATCTTTTTTTTTACGTTAACTTAGAAGTAGCATCCTAACTGGAGAAGGGGCGTTAAACCATGTCACTAATTAGAGCAAAACAATTATAATTATTTATAATCCTTTTTAAAAACAACAACAACATATGTAACAATATAAATGTTTAATTCAATATAATATAACAAACATCTAAGAATCAAAGTAGTATAGCCGACAAAATTAACTAAACCCCTAAGTTTATGTAATTGTATAGTGTCTGTGTACAGAAAATGGAGAATATATTTGAATTTGGACGTATCTTCTATTAATTATCTACACCACTAAAAAGACTTTCGTTAATTTTTCCACCTTCAGTAAGATAATTATATTATTAAAAAAGGATTGGTGCCATCTGGACCGTCATACTGACATTGACATATGTTTTTGTGACAGTGACATTTCTTGTTGGGTGTATGAGCATTTCTCAAAAAAATTGCCACTTTTAGTGACATCTCAAGAAAAAAAAATGTCAGGTAGACAACATCAATCTATGCAATAATTAAATACTATTCTAATGTGTCCCAAAATATTTGTCTGGAAAGTTCCTTTTGTGTTACCGATATTCATACGTTTTTGGTAACACAAAACGAACTTTCCACAGAAATATTTTGGGACACATTAGAATATGGACATAATAGCTATAAAACCTGTCCCAGACGAACCAAATTAACCTGCATGCAGTCCTTCCATAGCAAATCGGAACTTATAGCTCCGTATTGCACTTGTGCGATAAAGACGGAGCACTCCTTTAATCCATTTTTTAGGCCAGCCGCATACATCCGTTTTCCGTATACGTTTTCGTGTATACGGAAAACGTATGTATGCGGCTGGCCTTAAATGGCTTAAGGTATTATTAGAGACCAAATGCGTCTACTTAAACGTAAGGTATTAAGCGAGACCGATCCGAACATTTCCGAATAATGGCCGACGGTTCAAATTGTCAATGTTATAGAAAAAATACGCAGCGAAACCGGTAAATTTTATGCTCCTGTTCTATTCTCATGTCTAGAGAATAGATTTCAATACCTAGTTTATTCTTAGGTAACGTGCGTTGTTTTCGAGAAACGTGTCGTTTTTTATCCCGTTCTGGTTTTACAATTTTATATAATAGATGAATGATTATTTAAAAAATGATATTTTTCCAAGTTATTATTAGGCAATGAGAGTATTATACAAACTGATATTATGCACTACAAAAATTATACAATCCGAAATTTTGATTGTTTATGAAAAATAATATTATATTAAACGATTATAAGGCGATATTAATGCTTATTAGGTGATTTTAGACCATTTTGTCAATAGCAAATAGATGTAGTATGACCTGACCATTAGTTGAGCGTTATGTCATGACCACCAGAAATTATTTATTTATTTATTTAATTAATTGCATTCCATAATGTCATGTTACAAAATTATCATAGTGATGTATAAAATAGCAACAACCAAGCAACAAAGCAACCTGTATTAATGTGCCAGTTGGGATCGTCCTCGGGGGTTAGTCTAGAGCCCTGCCCGGGTGGATAGGGCAGGGCTCCTGTTACCAGTTTACCTGACATTTAACGTGTATATTTATTTCAAGTTATTACTTGCATTTTGATTTTTTATTGCCTGAATTTTGTATTTTTTTTCTTGTACAATAAAATGTATATATACATACATATATTGTTCAGTTTTGAAGTCACTCGAGAGCAACTGGCAGCCGGCGCAGAGGACGGGTGCCTGGAGAAGGAGTCTGTGCAGAGCGGCGGGGCGGACTCAGTGCTCAGGCCTTGCACTGTCAAGCTAGAGTGTATTTCCATTGAGGAACTCCTGTATGCGTGCATTATTTGCCATAAGACATTTCTTCAAGAAGCCAGTCTAGAAACTCACGTGTGTGTTCAAGGTGATAGTGAAATTTCGAATCTTAATAATCGCGCTATCAGAGATGCAACTTGCTCTAATACAAAAATATATATTTGTGATAACTGCGGAGAAAAGTTTGCATTCAAGTCTACTTTTATTCGGCATCTTAAAATAAACATTGAGGAACCTCACATGTGTAAAATTTGTGAAAAATTGTTCATTAATATTTGCTCATTACATGCTCATGTTCGTGTTCATTTGACGTGCGATATTTGTCATATTGTGTTTAAATATGCGTCTCATTTTAACACACATAAAAAAGCACACTCAAAAGAAAATATGCATTTTAATTCGCACAAGCTAATTCACACAGGAGAAAAGCCAACTTGCGACGTTTGTAAGAAACGTTTTTCATGCAAATTTGCTTTAGATATCCATTTGAGTCTGCACACAGGAGAGAAGCCTTTTACTTGCGACGTTTGTAAGAAAGTTTTTTTATACAAATCTTCTTTGGCTTCGCATTTGAGACTCCACGGAGGCAAGCCCTTTACTTGCGATACTTGTAAGAAAAAGTTTTCATACAAATCTGGTTTAAATAGGCATCTTAGAATCCATACAGGAGAGAAACCTTTTTCTTGCGATACTTGTAGAATACAGTTTGCACAAAGATCTGCTTTAGTTAGGCATCTGAGACTCCATACAGGAGAGAAGCCTTTTACTTGCGATGTTTGTAAAAAACAGTTTGCAGACAAATCTGTTTTAACAGGTCATCAGAGACTCCACACAGGGGAGAAGCCTTATTCTTGCGATACTTGTAGGAAACAGTTTTCACAGAAATCTGCTTTAGCTAGTCATCAGAGACTCCATACAGGGGAAAAGCCTTTTTCTTGCGATGTTTGTAAGAAACAGTTTTCACTAAAAAGTTATTTGTCCAAGCATCTTTTAATCCACACTGGGGAGAAGCCCACTTGCTATATTTGTAAGAAACAGTTTTCACACAAATTTGCTTTATCTGAGCATCTGAGACTCCACACAGAAGGGAAACTTTTTACTAGCGATATTTGTAATAAATATTTTTCACTAAAAGGTTCTTTATCTAGGCATCTGTTGATCCACACTGGAGAGAAGCCTCCCACTTGCGATATTTGTAAGAAACAGTTTTCACACAAATCTGCTTTATCTGAGCATCTGAGACTCCACAGAGACGAGAAACGTTTTACTTGCGATATTTGTAAGAAACAGTTTTCACGAAAAAATAATTTATCTACGCATCTGTTGATCCACACTGGAGAAAAGCGTCCCACTTGCGATGTTTGTAACAAACAGTTTTCAAACAAATCTTATTTATCTAAGCATCTGAAACTTCACCCAGGATAGTTGAGTCATTCTATGTTTTTTGACAAATCTATGTTTTCAGTGGTGTTTAAAGTTGACTTCTCTCCCCCCCTCTCCTCCCCTAGCCGCTTCACCCCCCCCCCCCCCCACCCTGAAATGTGTCCCCGTTAACGGTTTTTTAAGTTTCTTGGGACCACTATAACAGATACGAAATAAGTGTCAAGGACAAAAATGTTCCTTATTAAATTCTAAAAAGAAAAGGTTATATGTATTTTTTGATAGGCTCGACGGTTTTCAAGCTATAGCTACAGGTCCGGCCACTAAAATATCACCTTTGTACTTACATCTCGTACGATTAGCGACGATTCCATACAACTTACCAAAATTTACAACCAATCAAGAACTAATTGACCAATTGTATTGCTTTTATCGTTGTTCGTTAGCTATTTAAATAAGGTTAAAAATGCTGTATAAAAAAATGTTTAAGATTGTATAATACAAATATGGTGTATTTTTATTTTTTAGAGCAACAAATTTCATGCCTTAACATGAAATTAATGTTTTTTTGTGACACGGACGTAAGGGAAAATTACAAAAATTCAGATTAAAATGATCAATATCCCCGAAATTAGTAAAAATCGCTGAATGCATACATGGGGTGAATTCGATAGGTCTAGACGTCCGCCATCGACCTGCTTCGTTTGATCCACACTTCCAAGTACACCCTATACCTATATACAAATTATTTTTTACATTCATTGTTTTATATAATGTTAGGTTAAGTTTTTTAATTGTATAATATCATATCATAAGCAATGTTTAAAAAACGACTGACTTTTGAGTTTCTTGGGGCATTTCTTGTCAGCAGTCTTGCGAAGCGCTGGTAGATTTTTGACGTGTAACAGTGCCCGTGCGGCCTACTTACTGAATAAACATCTTTTATCTTTTATCTTTATCTTTTATGGCATTAGTGCTCCCAACTAAAAATCCTAAAAAGTTTCAACCTGCAATGCAAGTGACACAAACAAAAAAGTGCTCGGCTGCTGCAAAAAGTAAGTATTATCTCGAATACATTGGCATTACAATGTAAATCTTCTTCTTTAGGCGGTAACGTTGCTTTTCATATGAAGGCTTTTGTTATTAATGCGTTTCATTTTGGCACTTAAATATAAATGACAAATAAATTGGTGATACGTAAGTTTAACCCAAAGTAGGATATGCAGAAACCTCGCCCTAGTTGCGCACGAGCACCGTTGTATCCATTACCCTGCTGTTCAGTCACAGCAGGGAGCAGTGTACGTGTCCCTCTCTCCCTCTATATAGGTTGTAGAGAAGCAAAAATACCTAGAAGTGACCTTGAGCGATCAGATTAAGCAGTACCATTTGGGGTGAATGATATTCAACATTATATTTATACGGATATGCCCTAGGATTTTTGGGGCATTGGAATAGACAAATAGAAAGCGTCCTTGGGCCAAATCAGGTAGAGTACCTATTTAGAAATACTTAAGTATGAAAACAATAAATTACAATACATATTACGATATAAATTACGATTTATTTACTTAACTACTTTATTGCGCAAAATTAAAATATTGTACAAAAGGCGAACTTCATGCTACAAGCATTCTCTACCATACCAGTCAACCTTTAACATAATAACACGTACCTACGGGTTAAAGCTCTCGTGCTCGACAAATTAAGTAGTGTATAGGGATTGCTTAATTGTAGGTGACACAAATATATTAAGGAGATCACACCGGGTTACTCACGTAAAATTCGTCGAAAAACGCTCGACATGTTTCGGGCTCGTCCGGAATCCCTATTCATGAGCGGCAGTGTTCGTCGTGCTGCGGCCGCGTCTGCTCATGAATAGGGACTCCGGACGAGCCCGAAACATGTCGAGCGTTTTTCGACAAATTTTACGTGAGTAACCCGGTGTGATCTCCTTAATATGTCTGAGTCTCACGGAAGTTTTATGTTTAAAGACACAAATATAGACGATTTGGAGACAAATGTAAGGCCGGAGCTAAAATGATTGTACGATTTGGGACCCATGATTTTAGAATCGTGGTAAAGTTTTCTTCGCGAGTTACAGCCGTGACGTCCACCAGTTTGGACCATGTGTACTGGAACGGGTTGCGCGACGCGCTGCGTGCTGCGCCGGTCAACACTCGCCTCAGTGTCCACCTTGCCGTGCGCGCCAAGCTGCTGCGCCCGTCCCGTGCGCGCGCGCCGCTCACCCGCCGCGCGAGGGTTTACTCGGCGCGCCACTGTAACGACTTTCGAGCTGCGTTACTGAGTGTAGACTGGCATGTGATCATTCAGCGAAACAATGATTCGGGACGACGACACTTGACTCTTACAAAAATTAACGCTTTAAAGCTTAATATTTCATAAAACGACACCCAACACTATGAAGTAGACGAGGAAAATTACAGCTTTCTTGTACTAAGAGTCTCTGAGCTAGACTGCGGACAGACGGACGGACGGACGCACATGGCGAAACTATAAGGGTTCCTAGTTTGACAACGGAACTCTAGAAAGGCGGCGGCAGACGCTATGAACGCCCAGTTCGCCGGCGCGGCGCCCGCCGACTTGCCGCGCTGCACGCCGCCCGCCCGCCGGCAAATCGCTGCCTCAGGCTAAAACCTTTCTCACCCGACGAAGTGTTTCGTATAATTACAGGTCGATTCACAAAAGTTGGCACGAATGGATTGAACGAAAGTAATGTCACCTATCATTGTGTGAGTGCCGTCCTTTGAACCGATGTTCGAATTTCAAAGGGACTGTTATTATTTTACACACTTGTATACTTTCGTTCACTCATTCAATCCATTCGTGCCAACTCTTGTGAATCGACCTGTACATCTCGTATAGCTAAAAATTCAACCAGTGGTCTGTTTTATAAAGCTGTAAATTACAATTTACAGGTAACAAGTTTCCATTTGACAGAACCTCGACCAGTGTTGCCAGTTTAGACCTGTAAAATTGTAACTTGTAGCTTTATAAAACGTGCCCCAGAGATAATTTAAGCATTAAAAAAAACAAGAGTCAGGTTTAAAAATATTTATTTATTTACATACTTTGATTTAACATTTGTTATTTATTAAATAGAAATATGTTTGCATACAGTGTGTGTCTTCCATACAAACATATATTTTAAGAGCTGAAAGTATAAGCCCTAATAAACATTATTTCATATACAAACATCTTCTTTTTTCATACAAATTAATTCGGCATGTATCGGTAAAAAAAGACACAACGAACGCTGAATAAGGTTAACATTAAAATTAAAATGTACCTATCTTACTCCGCTTCTCGGGAGTGTAAATTAAACTTTGCATTACGTTGTTGCAACTGAAATTATAAAACCTAATTTGTCGTTTTGTATAGAAGAAAAATATGCCTGCCGCGACTTTGTCCGCGTAGATTTCGATTAAAGGTATTCCCTCGGGATTTTTTAAATATTCCGTGTTGAAAAGTATATAGTGTGTTGCATCGTGAAAGAGTAACAAACTAACACACACACACACACACACACAAACTTTCGCATTTACAATATTAGTAGGATATGTACATATTAAAAAAGAAACAATAATAATACCACTTATATGTATAATAAATCTACAGTATAAAATCATATACATAAAATACTTTACTTACATTGATATCTTACGTACTAAATTACAGATTTGTTCATGTTTTGCATCGTCTTCGAAATGTAGTGTCGGAAGCAGCGGCTTTGACGGCATATCATGGATATGTGGCATCCCTTTTAAGATACTGCATCATTTTGTGGGGAAATTCAGTGGATGCAAACATAACTTTCAAGACCCAAAAGAAATGTATTAGGTAAAAGATTGTTCAAGAGTAGAAAAATATTGTGGTTGTCTGTGTTAATGTATGGCATGCTTTAATTTTAAGTTTATTAGATAGCCACCCTTCACATCTATGGATCTGCTCTATGTCAAGCGATATTATCTGTAACAAAAGATTGCTTTCTCTTCTCTCCATGCCGTGGACAAATAAACAGCTTTTTATGTGAGCTCTCCGAGTTTGATATTTCATCGCCATCACCCATCACCACTCCGTTCCTAATACTCTGCAACCATCATCAGTCTGCTAAGTACATTTATGAAATTTGTATGTTTGTCAGGAAATACTCATCTAATTTTAAGACTGTCACAACAACATCAAAACGAGGTGCATATAGGAGCAAACTCATTATGCCCAAGACAAATCTTGCTTTGGTCAGAAATAACGTTCTTAGGATGGCAGTGATTTTTTTAAATTAATTGGCCAACAATTATAAGGAACTGCCTATTAATTTATTTAAGAAAAAATATACAATCATCTCGTTTAAAACAGTTATTACTCATCTGAAGAATTTTAAGTAATTATAATTTATAAGGATAATGTAAATCCCTGATATTAGTCTTATTAAACTATGAAATATTTGTACGCCACACTACGGCAAAATACGGTTGGAAAACAATGAAATGCAACGCCGTTGTTTCTGACAAGTATCGTAAGATTCGCAAGTAAAAGGCTTCTCCCCTGTGTGGATTCTAAGATGCACCGCTAAAACGGATTCGTGTGAAAACTGTTTTTTACAAACATCGCAAGTGGGACGCTTCTCTCCAGTGTGAATCAACAGATGCGTGGACCTTTTCGTGAAAACTGTTTAAAACAAGTATCGCAAGTAAACGTTTTGTCTCTTGTGTGGAGTCTTACAAGTAACGCAAGAAAGAGCCTTCTTCCCAGATAAAGCTTATTTATTGAAAACTGTTTCTTACAAAGATCGCAAGTGGGAGGCCTTCTTGTGTGGATCAACAGTTGCGTAGAAAAATAATCTTTTCGTGAAAACCGTTTCTTACAAATATCGCAAGTAAAATGTTTTTCTTCTGTGCTTTTCTTTCCAGTATGGATCAACAGATGCCTAGATATAGTACATTGTTGCAGAGGATAGAAAGTATGCGATTTTTGGACGAGTCATACAGAGTACTCTAGTGTACGAGTCCATAAATTGCACTTTCTACCGAGGCAGACATAGTGATTTTCACAACTACTGAGAGGAAATAAAATGAAAATTCATATTGAAAACTTTCAATTCACTTTCAATAGTGTTAGTCAATTGGCGTCAGTTTTTCAAGGGTAGTATAGAAGCTGTATCACCGCCATTTTTACCATAGATAACTTTTTTAAATCTGGACCCCTATTCTCTTGGCACTCAAGATTAATAAACTAACATTCGAGATAGATGTCAACTCCATATAAAATTTCATTTGTTTCGCCATATCTCCCATGTAACTTCATCTCTAGTGGATCGAGATTAGGGGCCAAGTGCGAATTACATTTAAAAAAAAGTGACATAGTTTTAGTTAGTTAGTCTGTGTATCTTTTAGCAAAAATACACCTAATATTTTACAACACAAAATGGTGTGTTTTGATTGATCGATTTCAATTTTTCATTTTAAGGAGCTATGACACAAAAAACGATTGATTGATTTTCATTGGTTCTTAAAGTTGGACAAGAATGTTCTCGACCAATCAGTAAACATGCCGACACAAAAATTCTTGGTGTCCTTATAAGTGACGTTTTGTGACCCCAAACAAGACCATCTATGGCCATATTTCTGAGCAGTGTAGTGAAAAATAACTTTTAGTGAAAACTGTTTCCTACAAGTATCGCAAGAAAAAGGCTTCTCCTCTGTATGGATTCTCAGATGCCTAATTAAAGTACATTTGTCTGCAAACTGTTTTTTACAAACATCGCAAGTAAAAGGCTTCTCTCCTGTGTGGATAAACAAATGCCTAGATAAATAACCTTTTCGTGAAAACTGTTTAAAACAAGTATCGAGTAAGTCACAGATGCCAAGATAAAGCAATTATTTTAAAAACTGTTTCTTACAAGTAACGCAAGAAAGAGGCTTCTCCACTGTAATGGAGTCTCTGGTGCCTAATTAAAGTAGATATATCTGCAAACTGTTTTTTACAAACATCGCAAATAGAAGGCTCCTCTCCTGTGTGGGTCAACAGATGCGTAGATAAGTAATCTTTTCGTGAAAACTGTTTATTACATGTATCGCAAGTAAAACGGTTCTCTTCTGTGTCGAGTCGCAGATGCAAAGATAAATCAGATTTGTGTGAAAACTGTTTCTTACAAACATCGCAAGTGGGACGCTTCTGTCATCTGTGGGTCAACAGATGCGTAGAAAAATAATCTTTTCTTGAAAACTGTTTCTTACAAAAATCGCAAGTAAAACGTTTTTGTACTGTGCGTTTCTCTCTAGTGTGGATGAACAGATGCCTAGATAAATAAATTTTTAATGAAAACCGTTTCTTACAAGTATCACAAGAAAAAGGCTTCAGTCCTGTATGGATTCTCAGATGCCTATTTAAACCAGGTTTGTCAACAAACTGTTTTTTACAAACATCGCAAGTAAAAGGCTTCTCTCCTGTGTGGGTCAACAGATGCCTAGCTAAATCCGATTTTAATGCAAACTGTTTTTTACAAACATCGCAAGTAAAAGGCTTCTTCCCTGTATGGACTCTTTGATGTCTAGCTAAATAAGATTTACTTGCAAACTGTTTATTGCAAATATTGCAAATAAAAGGCTTCTCTCCTGTGTGGAGTCTCAGATGCCTATTTAAAACAAATTTGCATGAAAAACTTTTCTTACAAACATCGCAAGTAAAAGGATTCTCTACTGAGTGAATCAACAGATGCGTAGATAAATAATCGTTTCGTGAAAACTTTTTCTTACAAATATCGCAAGTAAAAAGTTTCCCTTCTGTGTGGAGTCTCAGATGCGCAGATAAAGCAGATTTGTGTGAAAACTGTTTATTACAAACATCGCAAGTGGGAGGCTTCTCTCGAGTGTGGATCAACAAATGTTCATTTAAATAATCTTTTCGTGTAAACTGTTTCTTACAAATATCACAAGTAAAATGTTTCTCTGCTGTGTGGATTTTCTGATGCCTAATTAAAGTACATTTGTCTGCAAACTGTTTGTTACAAACATCGCAAGTAAAAGGCTTCTCTCCTGTGTGGATGAACAGATGAATAGCCAAAGCAGATTTCTTTTTAAACTGTTTCCTACAAGTATTGCAAGTTAAACGTTCTGTGTGCAGCAGTCTCCGATGCCTAATTAAAGTACATTTGTCTGCAAACTGTTTGTTACAAACATCGCAAGTAAAAGGCTTCTCTCCTGTGTGGATGAACAGATGAATAGCCAAAGCAGATTTCTTTTTAAACTGTTTCCTACAAGTATTGCAAGTTAAACGTTCTGTGTGCAGCAGTCTCCGATGCCTAATTAAAGTACATTTGTCTGCAAACTGTTTGTTACAAACATCGCAAGTAAAAGGCTTCTCTCCTGTGTGGATGAACAGATGAATAGCCAAAGCAGATTTCTTTTTAAACTGTTTCCTACAAGTATTGCAAGTTAAACGTTCTGTGTGCAGCAGTCTCCGATGCCTAATTAAAGTACATTTGTCTGCAAACTGTTTGTTACAAACATCGCAAGTAAAAGGCTTCTCTCCTGTGTGGATGAACAGATGAATAGCCAAAGCAGATTTCTTTTTAAACTGTTTCCTACAAGTATTGCAAGTTAAACGTTCTGTGTGCAGCAGTCTCCGATGCCTAATTAAAGTAGATTTGTCTGCAAACTGTTTTTTACAAATATCGCAAGTAAAAGGCTTCTCTCCAGTGTGTATGATCAGATGCCTAGATAAATAACTTTTTAGTGAAAACTGTTTCTTACAAACATCGCAAGAGAAAGCCTTCTCCACTGTATGGATTCTCTGATGAAAAATTAAACTAGATTTGTCTACAAACTGTTTTTCACAAACATCGCAAGTAAAAGGCTTGTCTCCTGTATGGAGTCTCAGATGCCTAACTAAAACAAATATCCGCGAAAACTGTTTCCTACAAACATCGCAAGAAAAAGGCTTCTCCCCTGTATGGATTCTCAGATGCCTAGCTAAACTCTTTTTCGTTGAAAAACGTTTCTTACAAACATCGCAAGTGGGCTTTTCTCCTTTTAGAATCAGCTTATGCGAATTCAAACGCAATTTGTTTTTTGAGTGCACTTTTTTATGCGTATTAAATTGAGACATGTTTGTAAACACAATATTACAAATATCGCACGTCAAATGATCACGAACATGATCATGTAATGAGCAAATGTTAATAAACAATTTTTCACAAATTTTACAAATGTGAGATTCTTCTATGTTAATTTTAAGATGCCTAACTAAAGAAGACTTGAATGCAAACTTTTCTCCGCAGTTATCACAAATATATATTTTTGTATTAGAGCAAGTTGCATCTCTGACAGCGCTATTATAAAGATTCGAAATTTCACCATCACCCTGAGTACACACGTGAGTTTCTAGACTGACTTCTTGGAGAAATGTCTTATGACAAATAGTGCATGCATGCAGGAGCCCCTCAATGGAAATGCACTCTAGCTTGACAGTGCAAGGCCTGAGCACTGAGTCCGCGCCGCCGCTCTGCACAGGCTTCTTCTCCGGGCGCCCGTCATCTGCGCCAGCTGCCAGGTGCTCTTGAGTGACTTCAAATTTTGTTTCATCCACAGTCTCTGAAAATGAAAAATATATACATTTTATTGTACAAGAATAAAAAAAATACAAAACTCAGGCAATAAAAAATAATAACAAGTAAAAAGACGTAATAAATATATATTTTTTGTTAAATAATGATAACCCTTAAATATTCGTGCATTGGTCTTCTTCGGACTACGCATCTTGGCGTGTCACGTGAATCCGGACGCGAACGCAGGTACGGGCTACGTATCTTGGCGTGTCACGTGTCACGTACCGGCCGTGTTCGTGAAATTCGTGATCTTAGTACCGCCGGGGTTAAGAACACGTAGCTACGGGTCGGCGTGTATCACGGATATCCAGAGCCCTAGTTGGGACCAGTTCGAGCGCGAGCTGAGCGCGCCTTCCCCTTGCTTTTTTGTGCAATAATGGAGCAACAAAAAAAAGTTATTATAACTGTTCAGTGGACGGTTGTTTAAATTCAACACTAAACGGTGTAAGACCGATTTATATAATATTTTCCTATTTTGAATCAGTTTAAACGAAATATTTAAGTACGTAATTATTTATTCCACGTGTAAATCGAGTACTTTTGAAGTCATTTGTACATGATTAAAATGATTGACGACTAATGATTAATAATTTACAATAAAACTATTTGGGATCACCCTATATGGAGCGTGACGTCAAATTGATGTCATCGGCATGAAAATTACGGGCCCTGGTCATAATCAAGGACACCAATCTGCCGCCACTTAAATTAAATGGCAACTTGGCCGTGTCCTTAAGCCCATACCTGGTACCGATGGGACCTCAAGAGTAGCTGATATCCAGACTGCGTCAGGCATCATAAGACGCTCTTACTCAAAAATCTGTCCTCTCATGGACAACTAGTACGAGGCGACATTGTTGCAAGCTGACGCTTTCAAGGCCGCGGGCATGTTTGGGATCATAGCTTATGAAACCACTAACGAAGGAGGCGCCCCCTACGGATAGATCCTAAACAAAGACATTAAATGTATAGTAGTAATAGACGGGGCATAGCGAACAAAAAAGTGATGCAAAACTTGTTACCTCGAGGTAACAAGTCGGACGTCGTTTAGTCTACTTTGACACGCCCGTCATAGATGGCATTCATGATGCTTATGATCAAAGTTTTTCTATGAAAATGTCTCCGATGCCCGCTCTATTACCTATAATATTAAATCTCTTTGATCCTGAACTAACCACCTATGTACCCGGAATTGTCATCCAATAAGAATGCGTACAAATGACGTGATATCGAGTACTGAGTGTCGTACTGCTCGCTAATTGATTATTATTATTTTGTTATAATGATTGAAAAAATGACCTACTGCTGGAGTTTCTTGCGGCGCTTCTTCTCCGCAATGATGTTCTTGTCCGAAGCGCTGGTAGATTCACTCATGTTACCGACGTGTAAAAGAGCCCTCATGTGGCCTATTTACTGAATAAATATTTTGAATTTTGAATTTTACGAATTTTGAATTGGCTCATTGTTCCCTCACCCCTTTCCTTTTTTTTGTATTAACCTTTTTGGCATTACATTTCACTTTTCGCTACTACCACTGGCTAACACCGTGTTTGATTTAGACCAATCAACCCTTAAATCTCTGGCTCTTAACCATACAATCGCAGTAGCTGGACTACGCCGCTACACCAGGGTTGGTGGCATCTGGACTGTCATACTGACATTGACAGATGTTATTGTGACAGTAACATTTCTTGGTAATTTGATGGAATCTAATTATGAATCTAAGTTTAGTTTTAATCCATACATAAGTATATAGTATTATACCTATGTTATTTAAATTTAAATAAATGGAGCCCTGTTCTCATTTGTGAGCAGAAGGGGCGTTTCACAAAAATCCAGACTGGCTGTTCACAATGGAGTGCTGGCCCCTACTCTGATGTATGGTAGTGAATGTTGGTTGTGGCAGGACAAGCATGAAAGTCGTATAAATGCAGTTGAAATACGCTCTTTGCGTAGTATGTGTAGTGTGAAACTGACTGATAGAGTAAGGAATGAAGAAGTCCGAGAGAAATGTGGACTTAAAGAAGATGTAGTGACTAAGATTGAAAAGGGCATGCTTCGATGGTTCGGTCATTTTGAAAGGATGGATGAAAAAATATTGACGAAAGAGATATACCTACAGAGCGAAAGTGAGTGGCAGAGTCGGAAGGGGCCGCCCTAGGCGTACTTTTTCGAATCAAATCGGAGAAAAACTGGAATAGGGCCGAATTTTAAGTACCCGAACCGAAAGCGACTCGATGTATCAATGTGGAAGAAGCGAAAGAGATTTGTCAAGATCGTAGCAGGTGCAAAGAAGTGGTCTCTGCCTACCCCTCTGGGAAACAGGCGTGACTTAATGTATGTACCTATGTATATATTATTTTTTGACATATTAGCCCTGAGCTGAGGCCCGAGAGAGAGAGAGACCTGAGTGAGCGAATTAGGTCGAGGGATATCGAGTCTTAACTCATAAAATGGCCATGACTTACAATCCTCCGATTAATCAAGGAATTTTCCATTTAGGTATTAGTTAATTATGTTATTTATAACGTCTACAACAGAATGAACGAAATGTGTACATGCATTCAATAAACAATGTCGCATTTATATGAAGATTTAACCCGTAGGTACGTACGTAGGTTAAAAGTTGACTGGTAGAGAATGTTTGTAGCATTAAGTTCACCTTTTGTACATTATTTTAATTTTGTGTAATAAAGTAAGTATTTAAAGAAATAAATCTTACTTTGTTTTCATACTTAAGTATTTCTAAGTACTCTACCTGATTTGCCCCAAGAACGCTTTCTATAATGTTTGCACGAATCCCAAAAGCCTAGGGCATATCCATATTATTATAATCATAATGTTGAAGGTCATTCACCCAAAATGGTACTACCTAATCTGATCGCTCAAAGTCACTTCTAGATATTTTTGCTTCTCTACAACCTATAAAGAGGGAGAGAGGGACACGTTCACTGCTCCCTGCTGTGACTGACCAGCAGTTTATTTGTCATTAGTTTCTATTTAAGTGCCAAAATGAAACGCATAAATAACAAAAGACTTCATATGAAAAGCAACTTTACCGCCTTAAGAAGAAGTTTTAAATTGTAATGTCAATGTATACGAAGCAGTACTTTTTGAAATTAAACAAAGCAGCCAAGCACTTTTTTGTTTGTGTGAGTTACAGATTTTTACAGCATTAAAAAAACAAGAGTCAGGTTTAAAAATATTTATTTTCTACATACAACTTTGATTTAACATGCCCTGTTATTTATTAAATAGAAATGTGTTTGTATACAGCATGTCCACGTTAAATCCAACAGTGACACTATTCAAAAAAGGAATTTATATGAAAGTTAATTCTTTTTTACTATAATAACGTCACTATTTAAATAGCTTTTTTCTTTCTTTAATGTCACTGTTGGATTTAACGTGCGGTGTCTTCCATACAAACATTTTAAGAGCTGAAAGTATAAGCCCTAATAAACATTATTTGATATCTTTTGTTAAACAAAACATCTTCTTATTTTATACAAATTAATTCGTCATGTATCGGTAAAAAAAGACGACGAACGCGAACAAGGTAAACATTAAAATTTAAATGAAACTTACTTCGCTTCTCGAAAGTGTAAATTAAACTTGGCATTAAGTTGTTGCAGCAGAAAATTTAAAAAAATATTTACACTATATTGTTATTCTACAATCGTTTTATGTTCGTATTAAAGACACACACTGTATAATTATATCAAAACACAATATAAATTCCAAAATATACTTTCTAGTAATCCTAGGGTAATCATTAAAGACTAGCTTCATCCCGCGACTGCGTCTGCGTAAATTTCGATTATAGTTATTCCCTCGGGATGTTTAAATATTCCGGGATAAAAAGTAGCCTATGTCATAATCCAGGGCATAAGCTATGTCCGTTTTACATTTCATCCAAATCCGTCCCGCCAATCAACTTTCGCATTTATAATATTAGTAGGATACATATTTAAAAAGGAATAAAATAATAATAAAATAATATTAATAGCAATTTTTTTTCTTTTAATTCAAATTATAACCGTATGTGGGCAATTGTCGAAGATTGACGTCAGTGCAACGACTTTCCGATGACGTGATTAACCGGCTTTGGCGCTTAAAACATTAATCCCCAAAGTAAAAGAAGGGGGTGTTATAAATAAAACATGTGGATCTGTCTGTCAGCGGCATCGTAGCTCCTAAATGGATGGATCTATTCGGACGCGGATACTTCGAAAAAAATCTGGTTACATCGGAATGGTTCTTAGGTTGGGACGTTAAAGATATCATTTCTAAATGTAGTGGGGTCACTATGATAGTGAAAGTTTTTATCTATTTTTGGCAAGTGTGAGACTTCTCTCTCTCGTGGATCAACCGATGTTTAGCTAATTTATATCTTAGCGAATACTGTTTAACCGGGTGTGGATTAAAAGATGAAAAGATAAATACCCTTTTAGTGAAAACTTCTTACAACTATCGCAAGTAGAAGGCTTCTCTCCTGTGTGGATTCTCAGATGCAAAGAAAAGCATATTAGTGTGAAAACTGTTTCTTACAAACATCGCAAGTGGGAGGCTTCTCTCATGTGTGGGTCAACAGATGCCTAGATAAATGCTGTTTTCGTGAAAACTTTTTCTTACATATATCGCAAGTAAAACGTTTCTCTTTTCTGCTTTTCTCTCCAGTGTGGATCAACAGATGGCTAGATAAATATTTTTTTAGTGAAAACTGTTTTTTACAAACATCGCAAGTAAAAGGCTTCGCTCCTGTGTGGAGTTTTAGATGCCTATCTATATCCGATTTCCATGAAAACTGTTTCCTACAAGTATCGCAAGAAAAAGGCTTCTCCCCTGTATGGGTTCTCAGATGCCTATTTAAACCACATTTGAATGAAAAACGTTTCTTACAAACATTGCAAGAAAAAGCCTTCTCCCCTGTATGGAGTCTCTGATGACTAGCTAAAGCAGATTTCTGTGAAAACTGTTTCTTACAAGTATCGCAAGAAAAAGGCTTCTGCCCTTTATGAAGTCTCTGATGACTAGCTAAAGCAGATTTCTGTGAAAACTTTTTCTTACAAGTATCACAAGAAAATGGCTTCTGCCCTGTATGGAGTCTCTGATGATCAGCTAAAGCAGATTTCTGTGCAAACCGTTTCCTACAAGCATCGCAAGAAAAAGGCTTCTCCTCTGAATGGATTCTCAGATGCTTAGATAAATAATATTTTCGTGAAAAATGTTTCTTACAAATATCGCAAGTAAAACGTTTCTCTTCTCTGTGGAGTCTCTGATGCCTGCTTATAGTAGATTTGTCTGCAAACTGTTTATTACAAACATCGCATGAAAAAGGCTTCTCCCCTGTATGGACTCTCTGATGTATTACTAAAGCAGGTTTGTGTGAAAACTGTTTCATACAAACACCGCAAGAAAAAGGCTTCTCCCCTGTATGGAGTCTCTGATGTATTACTAAAGTAGATTTGAGTACAAACTTTTTTTTACAAACATCGCAAGAAAAAGGCTTCTCCCCTGTATGGAGTCTTTGATGACCAGTTAAAGTAGATTTGACTGCAAACTGTTTTTTACAAACATCGCAAGTAAAAGGCTTCTCCCCTGTATGGACTCTCAGATGCCTATCTAAAATAGATTTGCGTGAAAAACGTTTCTTACAAACATCGCAAGAAAAAGGCTTCTCCCCTGTATGGAGTCTCAGATGCATAGCTAACCTCCATTTCAATGAAAACTGTTTCCTACAAGTATCGCAAGAAAAAGGCTTCTCCCCTGTATGGAGTTTCTGATGATCAGATAAAGCAGATTTCCGTGAAAACAGTTTTTTACAAACATCGCAAGTAAAAGGCTTCTCTCCTGTATGGAGTCTCAGATGGATAGCTAAAGAAAATTTCCGTGAAAACCGTTTACTACAAGCATCGCAAGAAAAAGGCTTCTCCCCTGTATGGAGTCTCAGATGATCAGATAAAGTAGATTTCTGTGAAAACTGTTTTTTACAAACATCGCAAGAAAAAGGCTTCTCTCCTGTATGGAGTCTCAGATGCTTAGCTAAACAAGATTTCTGTGAAAACTGTTTCCTACAAGTATCGCAAGAAAAAGGCTTCTCCCCTGTATGGACTCTCAGATGGTTATCTAAAGCAGTTTTGAATGAAAAACTTTTCTTACAAACGTCGCAAGTAAAAGGCTTCTCTCCAGTGTGGATGACCATATGAATAGCTAAAGCAGATTTCTGTATAAACTGTTTCCTACAAGTAATGCAAGAAAAAGGCTTCTCCCCTGTATGGAGTCTCTGATGATCAGATAAAGTAGATTTCAGTGAAAATTGTTTTTTACAAACATCGCAAGTAAAAGGCTTCTCTCCTGTATGGATTCTCAGATGCGTAGTTAAACAAGATTTCCATGAAAACCGTTTCCTACAAGCATCGCAAGAAAAAGGCTTCTCCCCTGTATGGATTCTCAGATGCGTAGCTAAACCCAATTTCCGTGAAAACTGTTTTTTACAAACATCGCAAGTAAAAGGCTTCTCTCCTGTATGGATTCTCAGATGCGTAGCTAAACAAGATTTCCATGAAAACTGTTTCCTACAAGCATCGCAAGAAAAAGGCTTCTCCCCTGTATGGATTCTCAGATGCCTATCTAAACCCAATTTCTGTGAAAACTGTTTTTTACAAACATCGCAAGAAAAAGGCTTCTCCCCTATATGGACTCTCAGATGCCTACCTAAAGCAGTTTTGGATGAAAAACGTTTCTTACAAACGTCGCAAGTGGGCTTTTCTCCTGTGTGAATCAGCTTATGCGAATTCAAATGCATGTTTCCTTTTGAGTGCACTTTTTTATGCGTATTAAAATGAGACACGTTTTTAAACACAATATGACAAATATCGCACGTCAAATGATCACGAACATGATCATGTAAAGAGCAAATATTAATAAACAATTTTTCACAATTTTTACAAACTTGAGGTTCCTCTATGTTTATTTTAAGATGCCTAACCAAAGAAGACTTAAATGCAAACTTTTCTCCGCAGTTATCACAAATATAAATGTTTGTATTACAACACTTTTCATCGCAGATAGCATGATTTGAAAGAACCGAATTTTCACTGTCACCTTGGGCACACACGTGAGTGTCTAGACTGACTTCTTGGAGAAATGTCTTATGACAAATAGTGCATGCATGCAGTAGCTCCTCACTGGAAATGCACTCTAGCTTGACAGTGCAAGGCCTGAGCACTGAGTCCGCGCCGCCGCTCTGCACAGGCTCCTTCTCCGGGCGCCCGTCTTCTGCGCCAGCTGCCACTTGCTCTTGAGTGACTTCAAATTTTGTTTCATCCACCGTCTCTGAAAATGAACAATATAAGTATTTATAAATTATAAATTTTATTGTACAAGAATAAAAAATAAAAAAAACAGGCAATAAAAAATTATAACAAGTAAAACGACGTAATAAATATACATGTTAAATGTCCGGTGAACTGGTAACGGAATCCCTGCTCTATCTACGCGGGCAGGGCTCTAGACGATTAGGTTTCAATAAATCTATTTTGCATAATGCCTTATTGCTGAGTTGGGACCGTTTCGCAACCATTTCTCTGTCTTGTTCTTTTTGTATCTACTTAATGTAATCTTGTATTGTTGTGAATAAATGTCTCTTTATCTTTATCTTTATCTTATTCTCTAATTTGATGTTATTTCGAATTGCCATGGTCCCTGTAAAACCTGGATATCTAATTGCCTCACTCTTAAAATGATGGAAAGTCATAATAACTTTGACCTAAAAACATTAATTCCAGAAATAACTAAATATTGAAATGTACAATTCGTTCGAATACCGAATCATAGGTACGTCGAAGTTTCAAAATAACTTCAGCCGAAAATACCGGAATGGCAAAATGTCAGTCTCAAAATGCCTAAATTCGTTTTCACATGCATTTATTTAGTTTTACCAGTCCCAGTGACTGTTTATAAATAATGTAATGTAATGCTCCAATTTGCATAGCGGGTAAACCTCTTTATATTAGCACTTCAATTTAAGTGGCCGGCATTATATATATCTTACATGAAGGTTAACTAGACTTCTGACATTTAGGTATTCTGGTATTTGGTTGTTTTGAAAATATGGTGTTTTGAGATAAATGTATTGTGAAGTTTGGTCATTATGAGCCTAAGACATTTTAAAATTTAGCCATATCCAGAATCTGGTGTTGAGATATTTTTTTAGGTATTCTGAGATTTAGGTATTTTGACACTTAGTCCATTTGAGATCTAGGAGTATTGGTAAAAGGGTAAAACGAAATTAAGCCGTAATGAAACCAAAGCCTCTAGACTAACCCCGCAGGACGATGCCAATTGGCATATTGATTTCAGGTGGTCAGGGGCACGTTTATATAAAGCTACAAGTTACAATTTTACAGGTCTAAACTGGCAACACTGTTCAAATGGCTGGTCGTCATTGGTCGAGGTTGTGTCAAATGGAAACTTGTAACCTGTAAATTGTGATTTTTAGCTTTATAAAACAGGCCCTAGGTGGCAGTGGCGTTGTACTAAACTCAACTAATGGTCAGAATAAGGTTGTCTAATGAGTGGTATAACACCGGATGGTCGCTGGCAACACCGGCCGATCCAGCCAGGGGCTCTACTTTGAAATAAATAATTCGAACTTCGGATCGCCCCGTCACTTTCTTGCAAATTAGTGACGCGTCGAGAGCAAAAGGGATAGCAATAGACGAAGTTCGAATTACGGATTTCAAAGTAGAGCCTCAGACGCCAAAATCGGCCACAGGTTTTGTTAAATGTATTTTAAGTAGTTGTAATGATTAGGTATAATGTTAATATTTGGCTCTAAAACCGAAGATAAACACGTAATTGTTCAGTGTATTTAAATGTTATCACGACTATAAGTGCTGTGAAGAAAGTATTATCACGAGTGCAAAATTGACAAGTAACTAGGTCAACAACCGTGATTTGAAAAAATGTTCTTAAAAGAACACTGTTTGCTGTGCTGATTGATCATCAACGAAACCATGGGAGTATTGATAATAATAAAACACGTTGTCTCTTCACAAGGCTTTACAGCAACTGCTTTATTTAAATCCAAGGTTATACAAGACATCGTATGTCACGATAAATGACAGTGACAGTTTGTATTAACTAAAAAGACCAACAGATGGTGTTAGGGCCGGTCTTATAAAGCTCAGGTCAAATTTACTATGGTTAACATAATGGTGGTGGTGGTGGTGGTGGTGGTGGTTGAAAGGTTGAAAAGGGCATGCTTCGATGGTTCGGTCATTTGGAAAAGGATGGATGAACAAAGATTGACGAAACAGATATACAGAGCGAAAGTGAGTGGAAGGGTCAGAAGGGGCCGCCCTAGGCGTACTTTTTCGAATCAAATCGGACAAATACTGGAATAGGGCCGAATTTTAAGTACCCGAAAGCGACGTGCGTGCATGACTTGATGTATGAATGTGGAAGAAGCGAAAGAGATTTGTCAAGATCGTAGCAGGTGGAAAGAAGTGGTCTCTGCCTACCCCTCTTGAACAGGCGTGATTTAATGTATGTATGTATGTATGTATATATATATATATATTATTTTTTGATATATTAGCCCTGAGCTTATCACAGGCTAACTAAATATGAACCGTTTATTTCATACGATCATCTGTGATCGACAGTGGGCGAATTAGGTCGAGGGATATCGAGTCTTAACTCATAAAATGGCCATGACTTACAATCGTCCGACCAATCAAAGAATTTTCCATTTAGGTATAAGTTAATTATGTTATTTATAACGTCTACAACAGAATAAACGAAATGTGTACATGCATTCAATAAACAATGTCGCATTTATATGAAGATATAACCCGTAGGTGAGCATTTCTCTTTTTTTTTGTCACTATGAGTGACATATCCAGAATTCAAAAAAAAAATGCCATTTTTTTTTCAGAACATCAAACTATGCAATAATTAAATAATATTCTAATGTGTCCCAAAATATTTGTATGGAAAGTTCCTTTTGTGTTACCAAAAACGTATGAATATCGGTAACACAAAAGGAATTTCTCATACCAATATTAAAGGTTGACTGGTAGAGAATGTTTGTAGCATAAGTTCCTCTTTTGTACATTATTTTAATTTTGTGTATTTAAGTATTTAAAGAAATAAATCTTACTTTATATCGTAATGTCTCGTAATTTTTTGTTTTCATACTTAAGTATTTCTAAATACTCTACCTGATTTATTTTATGTTTGCACGAATCCCAAAAGCCTAGGGCATATCCATGTTATTATAATTATAATGTTGAAGGTCATTCACCTAAAATGGTACTGCCTAATCTGATCGCTCAAGGTCACTTCTAGATATTTTTGCTTCTCTACAACCTATATAGAGGGAGAGAGGGACACGTACACTGCTCCCTGCTGTGACTGACCAGCAGGGTAACGGATACAACGGTGCTCGTGCGCAACTAGGGCGAGGTGTCTTCATATCCTACTTTGGCTTAAACTTACGTATCACCAATTTATTTGTCATTAGTTTCTATTTAACACACACACACACGCACACAAACACACACACACATACACGCATACACGCATGCAGACACGCATAAACACACTCCAACAATCACGCATACTCTCACATACTCACATATTCGCACATAAACACATACTCGCATATACACACATACTCACACACAGTAAAACACTCTCACATAAAAATGCATACAAATATTCTAGTTGTTAGTATTGGTCACTTAATTAGAATGCATCCATAATTTTTGCATATACTACTTGTATTACAAATTACCCTCAACTTATAATTTTTAAGTAAATGTTGTTTAAAAAGTGTGTGAATAATTTAAACTACAGTTATTATAAGGTTATTAGAGTACCTATACACACGATTGAGGATGACGTATCTTACTCCACCGTGATACAGTTTTAACTAGTACGGGGAGTAAAGGACTTCATTATACTCAAAATGTATTATTGTTGTTTGGGCAATAAAGTTATTATTATTATTATTATTATTATTTAAGTGCCAAAATGAAACGTATAAATAAAAAAAGACTTCATTTGAAAAGCAACTTTACCGTCGAAAGAAGAAGTTTTAAATTGTAATGTCAATGTATACGAAGCAGTACTTTTTGAAATTAAACAAAGCAGCCAAGCACTTTTTTGTTTGTGTGAGTTACAGATTTTTACAGATTTAAAAAAACAAGAGTCAGGTTTAAAAATATTTATTTATCTACATACAACTTTGATTTAACATGCCCTGTTATTTATTAAATAGTAATATGTTTGTATACAGCATGTCCACGTTAAATCCAACAGTGACACTATTCAAAAAAGGAATTTATATGAAAGTTAATTCTTTTTTACTGTAATAACGTCACTATTTAAATAGCTTTTTTCTTTCTTTAATGTCACTGTTGGATTTAACGTGCGGTGTCTTCCATACAAACATTTTAAGAGCTGAAAGTATAAGCCCTAATAAACATTATTTGATATCTTTTGTTAAACAAAACATCTTCTTATTTTATACAAATTAATTCGTCATGTATCGGTAAAAAAAGACGACGAACGCGAACAAGGTAAACATTAAAATTTAAATGAAACTTACTTCGCTTTTCGAAAATGTAAATTAAACTTGGCATTACGTTGTTGCAGTAGAAAATTAAAAAAAAAATTTACACTATATTGTTATTCTACAATCGTTTTATGTTCGTATTAAAGACACACACTGTATAATTATGTCAAAACCCAATATAAATTCCAAAATATACTTTCTAGTAATCCTAGGGTAATCATTAAAGACTAGCTTCATCCCGCGACTGCGTCTGCGTAAATTTCGATTATAGTTATTCCCTCGGGATGTTTAAATATTCCGGGATGAAAAGTAGCCATGTCATAATCCAGGGCATAGCTATGTCCGTTTTACATTTCATACAAATCCGTCCCGCCAACCAACTTTCGCATTTATAATATTAGTAGGATACATATTAAAAAAGGAATTAAATAATAATAAAATAATATTAATAGCATTTTTTTTTCTTTTAAGGGTAAGGCCGTAGATTTTGCCACTTTTTGAAAAACAAAAATGTCCCAAATTTTAAATACATATAAAAAACAAAGTACTTGATACATTGTAAATTAAGTATTTTCATTAAATTATGTATTTCTTTAAATCTTACAATGTATTCTTAATGTTAATGTAAGTCGAACAGTTACAAATATACAATGAGTTTAATTCATCCAGTGCCCTAAATTTAAACAAAAACACGCTGTCTTTTTGATTCATTTGAACACAACACTATAAAACTTATATATTTTTTGTATTGGAAGTCTAATTAATTAAGAACTACTTGAAATATTTGAACGTTAAGCAGCTACTTTGTGGTGGCAATGTTTTAAATACGCGTTTTTAGTTGGTTTAATCACAATTAAAAAAACTGTCTTTATATTTTCACTTATATGTTACTATTTTCTATGTTACCATAATTTCCCCTAGCTAAGTATTTAAAACAGTATGGTAATATTTTGTAATGACACTGGCAATACCAAGTACCCGCGACACAAAGAAATAGTAAAAAAAGACGGTTTTTTTGCGTTCTGGACTCAATCAAAGATGGACGGGTGTGTTTCGGCAGTGGATATTTTTGTGAATTTTGGCGTTTTCAAAGGTAAATAACAGTTTTTATTTCACAATGGTGATGTAGTACTATTCGTTAGTGACTTAAAAGAGCGTTATAATATGTCTTTGTTTAAAATTCGCTAAGTTTTCATATTATTGTCGATTTATAACCTTGAAAATCCCACTTCTACGTTACTTTTACGTAACTTCTATGTTACTGGTAACGTTGATTGTATGTTATGTAACATAGAAGTGTTGTAAAGGTTTGTGCATATTGAAAATTTTATACTTTTCTGTTTGCATGCCAAAACTTGCAAACTGAAACTTGCCTACTTAAACTTGCTTAAGATTTTTTTCTACACTGGAGAAAATATCCGACCAGATACCTTTTTAACAGACTTAAAAAAGGAGGTTTTTTGTTTGACCCGTATGTAGGTATGTATGTTTGCATCTTTGCGATAACATAAACTACTGCACCGATTTGCAAAATTCTTTCGGAAATATAATCCTCGTACTTTTTAGATGATTCTTAAATAATACACTATGACTTTACAGATGCCGTTGACTGCAGCTGAAAAGCCTTCCTTACTTTATTTTGATAAGAAGCAAAGTTGAGGTTGTTTGTTTATTATAAAAAAAATTTGTTAATTACCTACTTTGAACTTAGTTGTTGATAGTTATCTCAATAATACAGGGTGTAATGCAAGTCGAGTGCCAAATGAAAAGGGTGGGTAGCTAGGGTCACTTGCAACACGTTTTGGGCCAATTAACACTCATCCTGCCCACGGTGTTTTTTTAATATTTTTTTAAATAAAATCTTGGTATCTTCCACAAGTTGACCATTTTGTTTACCTATCTTTTTTTTTTAATGTGTCAGCACAAAAGTATTTGTATTTTTTTAATCTCTAATGTATGCGTATTCTAATGAAATGTTATTTTTATTCATATAGTAAACTAATAAAAAAATATTAGCCGACAAAGTGTGAAGGACAGAAAATAAAAATCGTCAAGGTTAACTTTAGGGCACAATTAAAAAAAAAGTAGACGCTCCTCAGATCTTCGAACATCATAAAAACTTCTCCAGTTCCTGACCATTCTTACGGTATACCACATGTCTAGAATCACGTTCAGTTTTTCGGCAAAATATCGTTTCAATCTAAAATGGTGGGTTACATTACCTAGTACTTCTTTGAAACTACCTACTTGAAAGTAAGGTTTGATAAATGAATTGAGACTATTTTTTTACTAATAATAAAAAAACATAAAATAGTCATCAAAAATTATTAAAAACCTAACAATAGTATTCATTTATTTCAATAACTAAGTATACGATAGGTACGCAAGTTACGACCAAAAATAACGTTTTTTTTTTTACTTTATTGCATGTTAAACTACCTATGTGATTGAAAAATACACTTAATAAAAATGAAAATTAAAAAGTTATTTGCGCGGGGAAACATTTAACTAAACAGAGATAAGAATTATTTTAATTTTATTGTTGTTATCGACATTTATTGACATGGTTACATACAGCAAGAAGAAGAAGAATACGCTGATATTTTAGTGGCTTACGGCAGAGCTATTGTGTGGCCCGAGAAGCAAGAAGAATTTACCAGCAATTAGAAACAATTGTATCCTGAGGGGCTAGACAAGATGCATTACGCTAACCAGCGTTTCTATTCGTTACGTTTTTAAACCAATCGGTAGATGACGTGATACGAAAAGTCACGTGATCTACCAGTGACGTGATTGGTTTAAAAACGAAGCGATTAGAAACGATAGTTAGCGTAGTGCAGTCTAGCCCCTCTGGTAGACGGTTACCTAGTCGTAACTTGCGTACCTATCGTATACTTAGTTATTGAAATAAATGAATAATATTGTTAGGTTTTTAATAATTTTTGATGACTATTTTATGTTTTTTTATTATTAGTAAAAAAATAGTCTCAATTCATTTATCAAACCTTACTTTCAAGTAGGTAGTTTCAAAGAAGTACTAGGTAATGTAACCCACCATTTTAGATTGAAACGATATTTTGCTGAAAAACTGAACGTGATTCTAGACATGTGGTATACCGTAAGAATGGTCAGGAACTGGAGAAATTTTTATGATGTTCGAAGATCTGAGGAGCGTCCACTTTTTTTTAAATTGTGCCCTATAGTTAACCTTGACGATTTTTATTTTCTGTCCTTCACACTTTGTCGGCTAATATTTTTTTATTAGTTTACTATATGAATAAAAATAACATTTCATTAGAATACGCATACATTAGAGATTAAAAAAATACAAATACTTTTGTGCTGTCACATTTAAAAAAAAAGATAGTTAAACAAAATGGTCAACTTTTGGAAGATACCGAGATTCTATTAAAAAAAATTATTAAAAAAACACCGTGGGCAGGATGAGTGTTAATTGGCCCAAAACGTGTTGCAAGTGACCCTAGCTACCCCCCCTTCTCATTTGGCACTCGACTTGCATTACACCCTGTATAATAATAATAATAATATTCTATGTTTTATTAAACGGACCGAAATTTGAACATTTTTTTATCCAAACAAGTACATCTTATGACTTTCACGTCAAAGAGTGCGTTATGATATCGCCCTTACAGATATTATGTGTTACTTTCGCGTTACTTTTACGTTACCGTAACATAGAAGTGTCTATGTTACTCTATGTTACAAAGTGGCAAAATCTACGGCCTTACCCTTAATTCAAATTATAACCGTATGTGGGCAATTGCCGAAGATTGACGTCAGTGCAACGACTTTCCGATGACGTGATTAACCGGCTTTGGCGCTTAAAACATTAATCCCCAAAGTAAAAGAAGGGGGTGTTATAAATAAAACATGTGGATCTGTCTGTCAGCGGCATCGTAGCCCCCAAATGGATGGATCTATTCGGACGCGGATACTTCGAAAAAAATCTGGTTACATCGGAATGGTTCTTAGGTTGGGACGTTTAAAGATATCATTTCTAAATGTAGTGGGGTCACTATGATAGTGAAAGTTTTTATCTATTTTTGGCAAGTGTGAGACTTCTCTCTCGCGTGGATCAACCGATGTTTAGCTAATTTATATCTTAGCGAATACTGTTTAGCCGGGTGTGGATTAACAGATGAAAACATAAATAACCTTTTGATGAAAACTGTTTCTAACAAGTATCGCAAGTAAAGGCTCCTGATTGGAATTTCGGGAACACCTTAAAATTCCGAATTACCTTTTTCCGAATATTCATTTGTCCGAAGTTTCATTTTTCCGAAATCTATGTTATGCTGGAGCTATTTTAGATTAAATACCTAATTTGATTATCATACGTAGGTTAGGTTAGGTTCGATTTATAAGCGATAGCAAAAAGTTAAGTCTTTTCAAAAATTGCGTTCGGAATTATGAAAATTCGGAATTTTTATCAATTCGGAATTATGACTCTTCGGAATTATGTAGTGTACCCGTGGATAATCAGATGCGAAGATAAAGCAGATTTGTGTGAAACCTGTTTCATACGTAGGCCTATGACAAAGTATCATCTCTACAATATAGGCGTAAGGGGCGTGGCTCATAAATGGTTCCAGTCATATTTGTCAAATCGAGCTTAATTTGTGAAAATAGAATACTTAATCCTCAAACCAGATCAATACAGAAAATTAATTCAAAACACAATAGTGTTGGGATCGATTCCTCAGGGCAGTGTACTTGGCTGTCTTTTATTTCTCATTTATATTAATAACGTCCCTGAAATACTTGACCATACATGTATACTTTTTGCTGACGAAATCTCTGTAGTCTTTCGTTACTTAAAAAACGGTAATAATTTAAATTCCCTTCTAAATAATACCTTTTCAAAAATAAGAGATTGTATGAGCTTCAACAACCTTGATTTAAATATTGAAAAAAACTAAGATAGTACAGTTTAGACCCCATCAAAAAGCCAGTTTAAATATAAATTTTGCGTTTAATAGTCAAACACTAGAATGTATAAACTCAACTAATCTTCTAGGCCTCGAAATACTAGTAGATACAAATATGAATTGGAAATCTCATATCCAAAAAGTGTCCGCCAAGCTGTCTACATTTACGAATGCCTTAATGCAAGTTAAAAAAACATGCAGACCTAACAACTGCTCTAAGCGCATACTATGCATATGCATATGCCCATGCACGACTCCGATACGGCATCTTACCGTGGGGTAATAGCTCTAATGTACATGATTTGTTTGTTTTAAAAAGAAATACATACGAATTTTAGTTAATATAAAACAAACAGATAGCTATAGACCCTACTACCGGAAACTTAAGATACTGACTGTAACCTCCCTGTACATACTTGAGTTGTGCAACTTTCTAAGAAAACATCTTGATTTTTCCCACGATTAAAATATTTCACAAATTCTAATTTGCGCCCTAGAAATAAAATCCCAATCCCATCATCGAAATTGAAAATGCACTGTTCGAGTCCACACGTGATGTACATCAAAGTCTACAATAAAATTCCAAATTACATAAAAAGCAAAGAGAAAAATAAAATATTTAGCAAAAAACTTACGAAATATTTAATTTATAATTGTTTCTATTCCCTACAAGAGTTTTTTTGTATGTGCAATAGAATAAATACAATATATTTACAATATATATATATATTTATTTTATGTAACATTTACTTAGTTTAGTAATAATAAGTTTCTATAAGTGTCAAGCATAATATTGTAGTGCCCGACAGGGTTTCATAGCAGAACGAAAATTGTACCTTAATACTCAATACTCAATTATTTATTGCATTCCATAAGGTATACATAGGTGGTACTTAAATTAACTTAAAAGTTATGAGATCATTATGGACCCTGTAGGGCACAGCAACATATAAACTTATAAACTAGTGAGAGCGCTTATTTGCTAAGAGTAGTTTATTCTTTACTTACATATCTATTAACATAATAATTTATCTTCTAAGTATTCGGTTATTGAATAATAGCATTTTTCTATCATTAAATGTTTAAGTGTGTTAACAAAGCTATTTTCATTTTTGATATCTTGTAGTGTACTTGGCAATTTGTTATAAATTTTAATAGACATGACATGCGTGCTATCTGAGTGAAGTTTTAATCTTGAAGAAGGTAAAATTAGTCTATTTTTGTGTCTTAAAGTAAGTGCTAATGGTAGGTCTTGTCGTTTTTTGAAGAAGTTTGGGTATTTACGTACAAATTTGCAAATTTCAATTATGTATATACACGGTAAGGTAGGTATCTTTAGTCGTTTGAAATGAGGTTTGCAGCTGTCTGTGTGATCAATATTCACAAGGATACGGATAAGTTTTTTCTGTAGTGTAAAAAGGGATTGCGCATCTGTGCTATTTCCCCACAGAATTATGCCGTATGAATACCAGGCGTGCGCAAACGCATAGTAGGCACCGAGCGCAGTATGTAAATCTGTAGTTTTTTTTATTTCGTGTAGGGCATAAATGAACTTATATAAATTAGATTTTTTTTTTTACATGTGATTTCCAGTTAATGTGTTTATCTATGACTAGCCCAAGCAATGAAAAATCCGATACGGTTTCTAATTGTATACTATTGTAGTGGAAAATAATATTTAATGGAGATTTTTGGTACGGATGGAAAGATATTATTTTTATTTTTTAATTAATTTAATCATTCTCATTTATTTATTGCATTACGTGTATACATTATCTTGAAAAATATATTTAGTCCAAACATAAACCTTGTAAGGGCGCTGCAATCAAATCAATAAAACATCATTGTACCTACCCATGAAAGCAATGAATAAACTGATAAACTGATTACAAACGTCGCAAGTGGGAGGCTTCTCTCATTTGTGGGTCAACAGATGCCTAGATAAATATCTTTTTAGTGAAAACTGTTTCTTACAAACATCGCAGGCAAAAGGCTTCTCTCCTGTGTGGAGTTTCAGATGCCTATCTCTATCCGATTTCCATGAAAACTGTTTTCTACAAGTATCGCAAGTAAAAGGCTTCTCCCCTGTATGGACTCTAATATGCCAAATTAAAGTAGATTTATGGTTAAACCGTTGCAAACAAGCATCGCAAGAAAAAGGCTTCTCCCCTGTATGCATTCTCAGATGACCAGCTAAAGCAGATTTCTGCGAAAACCGTTTCCTACAAGTACCGCAAGAAAAAGGCTTCTCCCCTGTATGGATTCTCAGATGCCTATCTAAACTATATTTACATGCAAAACGTTTCGTACAAACATCGCAAGAAAAAGGTTTCTCCCCTGTATGGAGTAGTCTCAGATGCACAGCTAAATTCGATTTCAATGAAAACTGTTTACTACAAGTAATGCAAGAAAAAGGCTTCACCCCTGTATGGAGTCTCTGATGATGATATAAAGAAGATTTCTGTGAAAACTGTTTTTTACAAACATCGCAAGTAAAAGGCTTCTCTCCGGTATGGAGTCTCAGATGCGTAGCTAAACAAGATTTCTGTGAAAACTGTTTCCTACAAGTATCGCAAGAAAAAGGCTTCTCCCTTGTATGGACTCTCAGATGGTTACCTAATTCAGTTTTTAATGAAAAACTTTTCTTACAAACGTCGCAAGTAAAAGGCTTCTCTCCAGTGTGGATGAACATATGAATAGCTAAAGCAGATTTCTGTTTAAACTGTTTCCTACAAGTAATGCAAGAAAAAGGTTTCTCCCCTGTATGGAGTCTCTGATGACCAGATAAAGTAGATTTCTGAGAAAACTGTTTTTTACAAACATCGCAAGTAAAAGGCTTCTCTCCTGTATGGATTCTCAGATGCGTAGCTAAATAAGATTTCTGTGAAAACCGTTTCCTACAAGCATCGCAAGAAAAAGGCTTCTCCCCTGTATGGATTCTCAGATGCCTATCTAAACACAATTTCCGTGAAAACTGTTTTTTACAAACATCGCAAGTAAAAGGCTTCTCTCCTGTATGGATTCTCAGATGGGCAGCTAAACAAGATTTCCGTGAAAACCGTTTCCTACAAGCATCGCAAGAAAAAGGCTTCTCCCCTGTATGGATTCTCAGATGCCTATCTAAAT
This sequence comes from Acleris cristana, assembly GCA_948252455.1. Lineage (NCBI taxonomy): Eukaryota > Metazoa > Arthropoda > Insecta > Lepidoptera > Tortricidae > Acleris > Acleris cristana. Next base: position 349,649 of record OX411798.1, on the reverse strand, counting down.
CCAATTTGTGTGCAAACTGTTTTTTACAAACATCGCAAGAAAAAGGCTTCTCCCCTGTATGGACTCTCAGATGCCTATCTAAAGCAGTTTTGCATGAAAAACGTTTCTTACAAACATCGCAAGAAAAAGGCTTCTCCCCTGTATGGATTCTCAGATGCCTAGCTAAACTCTTTTTCGTTGAAAAACGTTTCTTACAAACATCGCAAGTGGGCTTTTCTCCTTTTAGAATCAGCTTATGCGAATTCAAACGCAATTTTTTTTTTGAGTGCACTTTTTTATGCGTATTAAAATGAGACACGTTTTTAAACACAATATGACAAATATCACACGTCAAATGATCACGAACATGATCATGTAAAGAGCAAATATTAATAAACAATTTTTCACAATTTTTACAAACGTGAGGTTCCTCTATGTTTATTTTAAGATGCCTAACCAAAGAAGACTTAAATGCAAACTTTTCCCCGCATTTATCACAAATATATATTTTTGTATTACAACACGTTTCATCGCCGATAGCATGATTTGAATGAACCGAATTTTCACTGTCACCTTGGGCACACACGTGAGTTTCTAGACTGACTTCTTGGAGAAATGTCTTATGACAAATAGTGCATGCATGCAGTAGCTCCTCACTGGAAATGCACTCTAGCTTGACAGTGCAAGGCCTGAGCACTGAGTCCACGCCGCCGCTCTGCACAGGCTCCTTCGCCGGGCGCCCGTCTTCTGCGCCAGCTGCCACTTGCTCTTGAGTGACTTCAAATTTTGTTTCATCCACCGTCTCTGAAAATGAACAATATAAGTATTTATAAATTATAAATATTGTACAAGAATAAAAAAAAACAAAACTGAGGCAATAAAAAATTATAACAAGTAAAACGACGTAATAAATATACATGTTAAATGTCCGGTGAACTGGTAACGGAATCCCTGCTCTATCTACGCGGGCAGGGCTCTAGACGATTAGGTTTCAATAAATCTAATTTGCATAATGCCTTATTGCTGAGTTGGGACCGTTTCGCAACAATTTCTGTCTTGTTCTTTTTGTATCTACTTAATGTAATCTTGTATTGTTGTGAATAAATGTCTCTTTATCTTTATCTTTATCTTATTCTTTAATTTGATGTTATTTCGAATTGCCATGGTCCCTGTAAAACCTGGATATCTAATTGCCTCACTCTTAAAATGATGGAAAGTCATAATAACTTTGACCTAAAAACATTAATTCCAGAAATAACTAAATATTGAAATGTACAATTCGTTCGAATACCGAATCATAGGTACGTCGAAATTTCAAAATAACTTCAGCCGAAAATACCGGAATGGCAAAATGTCTAAATTCGTTTTCACATGCATTTATTTAGTTTTACCAGTCCCAGTGACTGTTTATAAATAATGTAATGTAATGCTCCAATTTGCATAGGGGGTAAACCTCTTTATATTAGCACTTCAATTTAAGTGGCCGGCATTAGAAAATAGTAAAGCAATCAACAATCTTACATGAAGGTTAACTAGACTTTTGACATTTAGGTATTCTGGTATTTGGTTGTTTTGAAAATATGGTGTTTTGAGATAAATGTATTGTGAAGTTTGGTCATTATGAGCCTAGAACATTTTAAAATTTAGCCATATTCAGAATCTGGTGTTGAGATATTTTTTTACGTATTCTGAGATTTAGGTATTTTGACACTTAGTCTTTTTGAGATCTAGGAGTTTTGGTAAAAGGGTAAAACGAAATTAAGCCCCGCAGGACGATCCCAATTGGAATATTGATTTCAGCTGGTCAGGGGCACGTTTTATAAAGCTACAAGTTACAATTTTACAGGTCTAAACTGGCAACACTGCTCAAATGGCTGGTCGTCATTGGTCGAGGTTGTGTCAAATGGAAACTTGTAACCTGTAAATTGTAATTTTTAGCTTTATAAAACAGGCCCTAGGTGGCAGTGGCGTTGTACTACACTCAACTAATGGTCAGAATAAGGTTGTCTAATGATTGGTATAACACCGGATGGTCGCTGGCTACACCGGCCGATCCAGCCAGACGTCAAAATCGGCCACAGGTTTTGTTAAATGTATTTTAAGTAGTTGTAATGATTATAATGTTAATATTTGTCTCTAAAACCGAAGATAAACACGTAATTGTTCAGTGTATTTAAATGTTATCACGACTATAAGTGCTGTGAAGAAAGTATTATCACGAGTGCAAAATTGACCGTGATTTGTAAAAATGTTCTTAAAAAAAAACCGTTTGCTGTGCTGGCTGATTGATCATCAACGAAACCATGGGAGTATTGATATTTCATAATCTTGTTATTACTTTTAAGGCTCGAACAAACTGCCAGCGGGACGGTAGCGGGGCGTGATGAGTGAGTAATGCGGGCGGGACGCCCGGTCACACAGAGCAAGCGCGCATCGCGCTGGCCTCGCGCCATCAACCCGCTAGCAACGAGCGCGCATCACGCGCGGCTCCCGCCCGCATCGCGCTCTCCCGCTCGCTCTCTGTGGTTTGGTCATTCGTTTTGCACTGCGCTGTCTGACGTCACACTGACTGATCGCGATACCGGATTGGCTGTAGTGACTCGTAGGGACGTGTTGTTTGCGGAACATCTGAAAAACAGAGGTGGCTCCCCTACGTTACACGCTCCAGAGCCACCAATCAACAGTGGAATTTTCCCGCCGCCGGCCGAAACTTTCCTTCCAGTACCTAGTCCCGGCCTCTCGCATACGGGGGGAGCCTTAGAACGGGGGAAAAGGGTGGGGATTGGAGGAGGGCGCGGTGCGTTTCCGGTCGCGTGAGTCACTGCCCTCTGGTGGAGTATTTTTTCCGGAGATAGTTCTACCCTCCAAAATATTTTTGTTTCTCCCCCGCCTTGTTACGAGCCCGCAAAGGTAGGAACACGCCTAAAAAGCCCTTTTTAGGGCTACCCTCATGTCGCTTCCTGGATCCGGGCCCGACTCAACGGCGCGTAGGCGGCCGCACCCGAGGGTCTTCCGCAACACCGAGAGGGTCGAGGTCACCTGAAGGGAACGTGCCGGCATTGCACGCGCCTTCGTCTTCCTGAGAGCGGCCAGTGAGGCAACACCGCCAACGACCGCTCCAAACACCCCGACGCCTGAAACCATCGCCGACATCTTCACCATCGGCACGCCGTGTCAAGATGGCGCTCGTCGCCTCGACCCCGGACAGCCATGGTTCCCGACTGCGGGTCCCTCCTCTGCCCAGGAGTACGCAAACTCCCCGGGCATACAGCTGGCGCTGATCGAGCTCCTCCCCCAGGACGCTCCACCTGTCCTGCGCGGCGCACTGCCGCCGCCATACCACCGGCCCCGCTGCCTCCCAACCACTGGAGCAGCGCCCGCCGAAGGCGCGCCCCACTATGGCCACCAACCGCCAGGCCCGGTATCCCCGCGCCCCGCCCGACGCCTGCGGCATCCCGCGCACCGCGACTCCCATCGCCGCCTGTCGGTGCCGCGACGACCTCCACCGTAGCGGCGCCGAGCAAACGGGTCGCCAAGACCCCGCCTCCGTCGACGCAGCAACCACGCTTTTTTTACGCCCAGATGAAGAAGGACTCCAAGATCTTCAGGGTCACAGAGATCCTGTGTATGCCGGGGGTCATAATGGAGCCATAGAGAGGTAAGCGAGGCATCGCACAGTGCCACCGCTGCCAAAACTTCGCCCACTCTTCTCACAACTGCCACCGCCCCATAGCCTGCGTGCGCTGTGGAGGCTCACACGCAGCCAGCGAGTGCTCCTCTCGGGGCCACCCGAGAGGAGCCACCAACATGCGCGAACTGTAGCGGTGCACACACCACCAACAGCGCGTCCTGCCCAGTCCTGCTTAGGGAAAACCGGAGAGCCAAAAAAATTCCTCACCCTCCGAAGCCCAGGCAGAGCCCCGAGCCCACCACCAACCGAACCGTCGAGGCAGCACAAGACAGCTCCACCCTGATGGCCCCCGGTAATGACCCCACCCAGCCTTCCACCACCCGCCGCGGAAAGAGGCGCGGAGCCCGAAACCGTGGCCCGCAGCTCTCCGCGCAAGTCGTAACACCCGACCCCGCTCCAATTGAAGTGAGTACACTCCCGGCCCAAACAGTTCCACTCAACACCGGAAACAAAGCCGAGAGAATAGCCCGAGCCCTAGCCCTCGTGCAGGAGGTCCAGAGGGTCATGCACGCCGGCGAGGGCGTCGACCCCTCAGTCCTCAGGGAGATGGAATCATTCCAGTGACCCCATGCGGACACACACCGGAAAGCCGCGGGTCTCAAGATGAGAGCCCTCCCCTCACCGCCATCAAAGCGACAAGGTACTACCATGTACCCCCTCCACCGCGCAGCAGTTTTCACGGTCGGCGCAGAGTACGCCGGTCGGGGGTCTACCGACCTGGCACCGGCTCCTCATCCCCCTTTTTTGATATAAAAATTCTCAATTGAGAATTGAGAAGTGGAAGTCATTTTCTTTTAAAGTAGATTTCTGAGTAGGTCAGATTCTTAGTAGGTCACGATCATAATAGTATTATGTCAAATTTTAAAAAGTTAGATTCGAAAAATTCCATTTTCATATTATATCAGATTCGTATCGAGTAGTTTTCTAAATAAGTCTGAATCTTATATCAACGAATTCTGAGAAGTTTTATTTCCTAGTAGGTCAATTTTTCTACAAGTATAATTCTGAAAAGGACCGGTATAATTCGCAAGTAAATAAATATCATGGAGTAATTAACTAATTACTATGACTCAATAGGTATTAAAGATATTGGCCAATTAAACATAAAAAACGATAATCATAATCATTATTATTCTCAATGTCATATCAATATATCTTTCTGTTTCGAAGGCGTTCATAAAATGGAAGTGGGAAGCTTTAAATTAATGAAAACTGCTAAAGATCGACCCAGCCTACTTTTAAATGGCTTTAAATATTGCTTCCAGCTAAAAAATAAATCAGGTACAGTAAACTTTAGATGTTCCAACCGATATGTCTTTAAAAAAAAAGGTAAAAGACATTTATTCAGTAAGTAGGCCGCACGGGCACTTTTACACGTCAGGAGTCTACCAGCGCTTCCCAAGAGGAGACCACGCCGAGAAGAAACGCCGCAAGAAACTCAGCAGTCAGTCATTTTTTAACCATATTACTTACTACAATGATACTACTTAGTCTAGTATTATATAAAGCTATAAATATTAAATTAAATGTAATATCAAATATCATGCGTAGTTCAGCAGGGAAACATGTCAAAAATTTTAGGAGAGAGATAGAGGGAGAAAAAGGAAGAAAAAACAACAAGACGACCACATAAAAGTTTCGACATGTTTTCCTACATCAACGGTGTCCCCTAGACAAGATACAACTTTTGCATTTGCACAAATTATTATTGAATGACTAAGTTTCGGGTTTGACAATGAATTCACAGATGACTACCGTTTGCCGAGTAAGTGAACACACATGTTTACCAGATTTTGAACGAAATTCTATTGAATGGGCAATGTTCTCCTGCAAAGAAAAGGCAGCGGAATCTTTCGAACCAATACAGCCTATTTTCGAAGAGTCTCTACAGGATCTGAAAGAACTGCATCATTCGATACTATTGCCTACATTTTCATCAAAAAAAGACTATATATGCGTGGAGAAAACGAGCTTTAGGCACCGACGCTTTAAGATTTGACTGTGTAAAAGACGTAGAATCGCCGAAAATAATAAGTGAGAACTTCCTGATCGCTGAAAACGGAGTGATGATAAGCTGTTTATTTTCTGCAGCGAATCGTCGAGAAAAATACTAAAGAAAACACAGATTTCTCGGTGGTGGAACCTTTAGTTTTTTAAGTCAGGGTCCCTCTGAAAACCAGCGCCGCGGCTTGCTGCGGCACAAAGCTGAGAGGAGCCCTTTTCAACGCCATGTTAAATGTTTTTTTCTTTAAGTTCCTGTTTTTTTCAAATGTGTGTATGCGTTGAATAAATTATTTATATTTCTATTTCTATTTAAAGTAGTTCCTAAACCTTTCCATCAGCTTTATACTATTCATGCCATGTTAAATTATGAATCAGACAGTAGCCGCACTATTGTGCCAGTGATATACGCCCTTTTGCCAGACAAGCAAGAGAAAACATATCGTAGACTATTTGACTATTTGCTTAAGGGCTATTTGTTGACACTCCATAAATCCTAGCCCTCATCCAGCACTTACTACACACATTATTATTTCAACCTACTGCTTTTAAATTGACCCTTTGGTATTTATGTATGCGCTTTATTTTTTATTATTATGTTCCCATTTATTTTTCCGCTATAAGTATTATGTAAGTAGTTTACACGTATAGTATAGTATGTTTGTACAGTGTTCCGTGAGTCACTGCCGGTACTTGCTGAAAATCAGCGCTGTAGGTGTCCGACACCTCGGCATTTTGCTGAGCCAGTGTCCGTTTCACTGCCGCAAGGACACACATCGGCGTTCTATTCCTGGTACCCTCATTGTTTTCTTGTATCATTTGTATATTCGTGTGTCTTATGGTTGGTAAATAAAATGTATTTCTTCTTCTTCTTGAAACATTACAGTTCTGAATGTACAAATCCAACATTATAAGGCTGATTTTGAGTTGGCTCCTTTAAATGCGGTATCCCATGTCTTCCCAGCAGTAAAGAAACCTGGATGTTACCTGTATTTCATTAAGGGAATTTGGAAAAAATCTAAACAAATGGATATTTCTACCGAAGATGATGGGAAAACATTTGAGAGATTTTTGACATATCTGCCTATACTACCGGTTGAGTATATCGAAGAAGCATGGCGTACTCTTATCACAAATTTTTCAAATGTGAAAAACATTGAACATTTTCCGTAATATTTTGAAAATTATTGGTTAAAAATATCCATCCAATCCGGCATAACTGTCGGATATATTTGGATGTTCTGACGAAAAATATCGGACAACAAATAATTTAGAGGGGTGGCACAATAGACTCAACAAAAAATTTAGTAAGAAGCCGAATATATTCTAATTTTTATACACTTTGAAAAAAGAGGCTAAACATTTCGATATAAGTATTAAACAAGCGTGTGCTCATCGAGCAACTAAAAAATTCCGAAGAGTTGATGTAAAATATGATCAGCACGTAAATAAATTAATAACGGACGTAAATAACAAAACTATCGAAATCATGGATTTCCTCAAAAAAGCTTCTCACTCAAGTTATGAAAGGCATATCAAAGATCATTTATTTAGCAACCGTGATAATAAACCAGAATCTGACAGCTCAAGTTGACAAATGATTCTCATACTGACTCGGAAATAATTACAAAAACGACATAATAGAAGCAATAGACGAACTGCAATAAAAAAATTAGGATAGAGTTGAATAAGCGATAAAATGTTACGTTTTATTTTATTTCCAAACTAAGTGTAATTTTATGTTTAGTTTTATTTTCAAAATAAGGTGTAATTTTGTTGTTTTATTTATTTTTATTATAAACACTTAAAAAAGACAAACGTAGTTCATTTAACAACACAAACTGTACATTTGTTTGATCTACCAAGATATTATCATAAAAGTAATCTGTCCTACTCAGAATATAACCTAATTAGATACTAATTAACCTATAATCTGTCGTACTCAGAATCAGGCGTACTGGGAATATGGAAATATATGTATAAAGGATCTTCTCATAATGCGACATTATAAGAATCTGACTATCTAAAAAAAGAACAATATAGAAACATATCTATTAAAAATACGATTGTAAAAGAAACTGGCGATCATAGAATCAAACTTACTCAGCTTGTGACCTAAACCGCAAATGACTTAAACCGAACCTGTCTCGCTCTGCCTAAAGGAACAAAACCCTTAAAAGTTCTCTCGCCAAGCTGGAATTGGATTTTGATTATTTATTTATTTATTATAAAATCTTCAGTTAATACTTACAGTCATGCTACACGTACTGTTGAAAAAAAACATTCACAAAAGCAAGAACAAATTATTATAACAAATATTATGGACCAAGTAAGAAGTTATGTGACACTTTATTGTATTGAGCTTGGGGTGATAATGGTAATTAACACCTATAAGATATAGCAATGTAGCCTTACATAATGACCTATTAAATTGTCAACACGAACTAGAGTGTATTATGCATGATTTTGATACCAATGCCAAACAACTTAAGCTATTGGAATTTGCTCTGCGAGATGTAACTAATAAGTATACAGTATGTAGGAGTAAATAGGCTTCATGTATAACATCCTCAATCTAGGTAACACCAACATGGACCAACTAGACTCGCTGGTAGGTAAATCGTATGATGGCTACGCCGGCTCTCCCTGACACAAACGTAGGCAGAGCCTACCGGCCTCGCCGTCCCTGGCTCCGGTGCCACGCCGTGTTAAATTAAAATAAAACTAAGCTACTCAAATATTAAAGATATAAATCATCAAAAGACAGAGACATCCGAAGTGCACTGGTGATGTCATTGTGCAGTTTGGCCGTATAAACTCCACGTAAAATTCTGTTTTGCTAGAAACAGATAGGAACAAATCTTTGTTGGCTTATATCTTGGTTATTTTTATAGCTATTCAAGAAATGTTTTTTCTCACCTGTTTGTTACATAAATCAGCGTTTATTGAAGCTGTAAAAAAACATAAATATTCCCTATTGTTACATCATAGTTTTATTATACAGATCAGAATTATACAATTTATTTTATGCAAAATGAAAACAAGTATATTATTTGTTATGCAAATCACGACAACCATCTGATAACTTGCTCAAATAAACACTTTCTGTGACCTTTCATAATGCTTCATTAATACAAATGTTGCAATGAAATATGTTTTTTTTTATATTTCTTGCTTTGAAGTAGTGTTCTAAATGCAGCTAACATCCTACCTACACTGACCTAATTATAGTATCAAGGAACATGTCACATGCCTAGGGGGCATGTTACAAAGTACCAGAGCGTGCCAAGTTCCAGGCAGTGAAAGAGACATAGTTACAGCTGTTATACAGCACTGTCCTGCTCGCTGCCTTTGACTTGGCTGCCTTTAAGAGCTTATAATGTGGTAATAGTTCAGCGTAACTCACGTGGGCAGGCGGGGGCTCCCAGCTCCTCCGGGCCCGGCGGCGGCTCTTGCTTGATCTCGCGCTCGACGCCCCCACTGCTGGCCGCCTGCGCCGCGGCCAACGCCTCCGGGCCCGGCGGCGGCTCGTGCTTAGTATCGTGCTCGGCGCCCGCGTCGCTGGTTGGCAGTGCCGCGCTCAGGGCCTCGCCCGGCAGCGGCTCTTGCTTGATCTCTTGCTCGGCGACCGCGCCGCTGGCCGCATCGCTCGCGGCCTGGTCCAGGCTAGGCTCCGGCTCTTCCTTCGCGAGTGCCCCGACCCACAAGCCGTTTATGTATAAAGCAGTCATTATGTGATTTCGAAGAAATGTCAAGCGGCGATTTTTATACCACAATACTTTTTGACACGGTTACCATAATAATATACCACGTTGAAAACACATTTACGCGTTAATAAAAATTTAGAATTAATCGCAAGGATAAATTTATTACCGAAGACAACAAACGAACTTGCACTTGAATGCACAGCACAGACCAAGTAGATAGAGAACCGAATGTCTTGATCATACACCCACAGACGCTACAGATGCGCCACAGATTCCCCTATATTCAATGTACTGTGAGTGAATAAATTTGCGCAAAACCGAGGCCCATCCCTTTCTCTCAATATTTTCTAGAATGGCGAGTGAAAGCGATGGAGCTAACGTAGATCGAACTTCGCATTATCAAACAAAGTAGGTAGGGCCTCAGTCAGGGTCCTTTTCGTCATATTTGCTAAATCAGCTACTCGACGATTTTAACTGTTTTAACTTTATTTTATTTTAGCCAGCCAAATAGCTATTCGTTTTCTCTAAGCCTTGCTGACTATTCATCATGCCTGTTAATGATTTACTGGTTTGAGCCAAGCAATAGTCAAGCATTTATGTGCTTGACGCAAGCATTGCCAACAATTTTTCGATTCCCTTTACGCTTTTTTAAAGTCGTTAAGGCCGGCCGCATACAATGCGGAAACCGTATTCGGAAAACGTATGTATGCGGCCGGCCGCGGATGTCCGAATGCGGAAAACGTATTCGGAAACCGTATACGGAAAACGAATGTATGCAGCCGGCCTTAGGTATCTATCTACTATCTGCTCTGCGTAACACATATTTTTTTTTTTTTTTTTTTTTATAATTCGTCCGTTTGGACAGGCTGAGATCAAAGACCATATCGCCTCGTCATAAGTTGAAATCATTTCATATATTCTTTGCTATTTTGAACGTCTAAAGTATTCTTTCAATGTTGTCTCATCCGATAAAACTTCTTCAGTGTTAATTTTTTTTCCCATTAAATGTCGTCAAATCCGATAAAACTTCTATAGTTGTAATCCATTCCAGTAAATGTATAGTCCGAGAAGAATTCGTCATATCCGAGTAACAATATTCGTCGTATTCATATCATTTTGTCATATCTGAGTAATAGAATAGTATAATTTTCTGAAAATACCTAATAATTATTTTGCCACGCACGTCTTCTGTAACGTGCGCAAAATATCCTGAAAAATGACACCTGTCAGTTGTATTGTTTACAACTTTCTTCTAACCTAACTTAAATTATACTGACTGAAACGAATAAAAATAAAATATAAACACAAAGAATCAATATTTACACCTATTTACAAGCATGAGAAAAATTAAATTTCTTTTATCGTTGACTTAATGAAGTTGTAAAGTGGCACATAAGTAGAATGATCTTTCAACAATTCTTGAACAGATCGCGGGACCAGATGTGATTCTCCGTAGATACGGATTAATTCGTCCACCAGCACAAGGCGCTGAATGCCAAAGGACGAGCAATGAAATAGTATGTGATCTATTGTTTGATCCTCATTTGATTGACACAGGTCACAAAGAGGATCATTAACAATTTTCATACGATACAAGTGATGGTTTAGACGACAATGACCGAACCTTAGCCGACATATAATGTTATAAAAGCTTCTCTTATGATAGATATTTCCTTTACGTAACCAAGATACAGATTGTAAGTTTATATCCAAGGCAGCATACCAAGAACCCTTGTTTTCTTTTTGCACAACATAATCCCAATATTTTCCCCAATTATCGTACATTCTTTGCTTCAATATTGCGATAACATCAGTATATGGGAGTGGGAGATTAAAACTAACATCAATAGATTGAGGAGAATCTGAAATAGAACGAGCCAAGAAATCCACATTTTCATTACCAGAGACCCCTATGTGAGATGGAGTCCACATGAAATCAACAACAGTTTGATGTTTTAAATAGAGATCGGACCAAAGATCTTTAATCAAAAAAATTATGTAATTAGTATTAGAATTGATTTTGTTATTTTGGATAGCCTTTAATACACTCATACTATCACTGACAATTACCCACTTATGTGACCCATTGTTTTGCCTCAATATGTGCTTTAACGTACAAAGGATAGCAACTGCCTCTGCGGTGAAAATACTAGCCTGTCTGTCTATTTTAAAACCAAGACCCATTTTGATTTCAGGATCATAAATTGCAGAAGATACACTAGTCTCATTCTTTGATCCATCTGTGTAAATAAATTTACAACCATTCCATGAAGCTAATTTCTCATATACCTGTTCCTTTCTGGAAAGATCATTATCAATTGAAATATTAATAGGACTGAATTTGCTATCATAAGACCCATCAAAATAAGGTAAGTGATTATTGCTTTTAAATATACTAAACTGATTTAGATAATCAATAAATTCAGATAAACCCTGTAAAATGTAAAAAGATTTTGAGTTACATAACATACGAGTATTACTATTAGAAAACTGATTTAAAAGAAGGTTGTTGATTTGAGAATGAAGCTTTAAAACAAATCTTTCTTTTAAATAAGCAAGTCTTATTGCAACTGGAGGAAGATTGCACTCCACTTGTAGAGAAACAATTGGAGTGGTTCTAAAAGCTCCAGTAACTATACGCATACACTTGTTTTGAATCTTTTCCAAAATATCTACAATTTTTAAGTCAGAAGCGAAACACATAAACCCATATTCAAAATGGCTGCGAACTAAAGATTTATATAACATAAGTAATATTTTGGGGTCGGCCCCCCAATTAGTACCACACAAAGACTTAAGGATATTGAAAGCTTTGTTAGCTTTGATTACTAAATGATCTGTGTATTTTTTCCAGGACAAATTGTGACAGAATATAACACCCAAGAACTTGTTATGTAAGACAACTGGCAAAGGGGTATTGTTATAAAATAAAGATGGCAACATAGCAGAATAATTTTGACCAAAGACTACAACTTTCGATTTTGATGGATTAACTTCAAGATTTAAATATGAAAAGTAATTGTGCAATTTAATTAATGCTAAATTAATGTTATTTATAATAAGATTAGAATTATTACCTGACCAATAAACAACAAGGTCATCAGCATATTGCAAATTTTTTATACTAGGTCCCAATATCAAATTTATACGACGTATATATAAAATAAACATCAAAGGCGATAAAATTCCACCCTGACACACACCTACAGATGACAGACGAGGTCCAAACAAACCACCATTAAGCTTAACATAAACTTTTCTACTAGATAAAAACAATTGAATCCACTGCACAACTTTAACTGGAAACCCTAAATTTAAAAGTTCTGTACATAAAATATTAATATTTACATTATTAAAAGCGCCGGTAATATCAAAAAACACCGAAATGAGTTTGTTGTTACTACTGATGCTTTTATGTATATCAAAATGAAACAAAGAAATACTTTCACGAGCTGAACGACCTCTACGAAAACCAAACTGATTAACTGGAAGTAGACCATTATGTTCTACATAATACTCAAGACGCTGTTTTAGTAGCTGTTCAAAGACTTTTCCTGCACACGACGTCAATGTTATAGGACGATACGAGTCTGGATTAAACCTAGGTTTGTCTGGTTTCAATATAGGAATAATGCAATCAGTTTTCCATTCAGGCGGTATATCATTTCTTATCCAAAGTGCATTATAAATATTTAATAAAATAATAAGACAACTATCTGGCATTTTCTTGAACATCATATATGGTATTCCATCCAAACCAAACGAAGTGTCCCTGCGCGAAAAAATTGCAGATTTTAATTCTTCAAGAGTGAAAGGTTTTGTAAGGAAATTATTATGCATGTTAGAAGAAGAGTCACTAGAAAAACTATTTTCACTTTCCACCGTATCAGGAGTATATTTTTGTAGAAAGTCTAAAATCCATTCATTATTATCAACAGAGTGTTGAGGAACATAGGTTTTATTAAATTTGCGCATAAAGCGCCAGATAACAGACAATGGGGTGAAGCGATTAAAAGAATTGCACAAATCAGCCCAAGACTTTTGTCTTTCTGTTTTAAGAACCAGTTTCTTTATAGCTTGCAGTCTCTTAAACTCCAAATAATTTTCTAGACTAAAGTTTTGTTTAAATGCAATATACGCCTGTTTGCAATTTATAACAGCTAAAGAACATTTATTATTCCACCATGGGAGATTATGTTTTTTTTTAAAAGCTTTTTTATTATTAGAAGACAAATGATTAGAACTTTTTATTGAAGTTCCTCTACGATTGGGTATGGATTGAAAGACAGCACCCAATATTTTTTTTGAAAACAAACTGTACGCCTCGAGTGGCGAATACGACTCTATTTGAAAATCATTTAACAAATGTTTTACCTTTTCAGCGTACACTTTCCAATCTACATTCCTAAAATTTAGGCACGGGTAGATGGGCAAATGTACACTGTTAACAAGATTATTTACATTATTACTATTATTTTGAACATTATAATTAAGAACCAAATTAATTATTACAGGTAGATGATAACTACCAAGAGGATCATCGTAAACCGACCAACTACAACAGGGGGCTAACGAAGGAGAAACTATAGACAAATCTAACGCATTTGGACGCCATGTCATGGAACCGACGGTGGTGGGCGTTCCATCATTTAATAATACCAGATAATTATCATCGACAACATCTAAGACAGCACGTCCACGTGGCGAAGTGGAACAACAACCCCATGAAGTGTGATGAGCATTGAAATCCCCGCAGATTATCATAGGTTCGGGTATAGATTGAACGAAATTTTCAAATTTTGTTTTGTTAAAAGCTGGATTACAATTAGTAGGACTATAAAAACTCACTATACTAATCTGTTTGCGATTAATAGTTATTTGAATACATATATTTTGAAGAGAGTCATCGAAAAATGTGTTAATTTTACTATAAGCAATACTATTATGAATCATAATACATACACCGTTATGTTTGTTACCACAATCATTGCGCTCTATATTAAACCCTCGAACCTTTAGCCTCATATGAGGCTTCAACCAGGTTTCACAGATGATTGCGATATGTATGTCATTATCATATAAAAAATTTGTAAATGAGTGCCTATTGTGCGAAATACTCTGAGCATTCCACTGAACGACATTGAGAGTATCCATTATGTTTTAGGATGGGTACTCCCACTAATCGTATTTTGGAATGCCGCTCGTATCGATTCCGTGTTAATAGGCGCTTCATTTTGGTTGGCTACCAATTTAATTATGACTTGGGTAATCATGTTCAAAAATGACTGGCTTTTTAACATATTTTGCAAATAAGTTTCCGCGGACCTTGCAGCCAATTGCGGAAAAGACTTCTCATTAAATAAATCGGAATATGCAACAGAACGAGTTTTGATTTTATTTTCCTCAATTTTGGTTTTTTTCACAGGACAAGACACAGAAATGGCAATATGTTTACCCTTGCAATTAGCACAAACTGGATTTTCCTTATCGGCTGTACAAACTTTAAAATTGTGATTCTCGGAACAAATAGAGCAGACTTCGTTATTTTTACAGAAACTGGCGATATGTCCAAACTGCTGGCATTTTAAACATTGCTTAACAGGAGGAACATATTGCGTTACCTCATGTCTCCAAGAGTCCAGGAATACGTGTTGAGGCAACTGAGTGGAAGCAAACGTTACCGCTACAGTCTGCGTAGGAACATACGAGACCTCGCCCCCATCTGCCCTCACTCTGCGCATGAACCGCCGGACCTGGATCACATTGCGCGAGCTGCCGATCAGAGAAAATATTTGTTTATTGGATATACCAACCGGAACTGACTTGACAACCCCTGTCACTTCAGTATCTGCTGCAGGAATAGATGCATAGAGTCCCAGTTCACCTAACAGTTTGCTATTTGCCAAGAAAGTATTTGCGTTATTAGACAAATCAAAAGTAATTGCAACTTTATATTTGTTCATTGGCCTTAGATGCGACACACCTGACACGGCATACTTTCGAATGGCCTGCGATAGAGAAACCTTGTCGTTATCTGAAAAAGGCGTATTTGCGGTCTGGTGAGCAAGGAATACTACGAAGTCCTTTCTTTGCGATGTTTCGGGATATTTCCTGGAATAATTGGTTACCTTGAAAGGCCGATACTTATTAACTTCGGTATCCTGATCGGAGTCTTCCGAGGCAGACCCATTTCCCTCATCTTTTTTTCGTTTTTTGGTTCTCCCGCCTCCCATCTTACCTCTAAATAATTATATTTACAACCTTATCTGGTAAAATTATATGAAACGAGAGAATAAACAATATTTACAAGATTAAAAGATTTTACAAATTATTTTCCCTCAAAAACGCGCCTTTCCTATTCGAAGGTTCCCGCCTTTTTTTCTCTGCGTAACACATATTTTAGACATATCCTATAATCTGTGACACATAGGTATCACATACATTCACACAACATTCACAGTCTGTGGGTGTTTTCAACTTTCAAGTGCAATTTGTTTGTTTGGTGTCTAACTGGGTTCTATTCTATCTTAAATTCGGTATTAATTATCCTTGCGATTAATACTATTTACCACGAGTAAAATTATTTTTATTTACGCGTTTTTTTATGAGGTTTACAATGTGGTATATGGTAACCATGTCAAAAACTTGTCGTATATAAATCGCCGCTTGACACTTCTTTGAAATCACATAATGACTGCGTTATACATAAATGGCTTGTGGCTCGGGGCACTGCTCGCGAAGGAAGAGGAGGAGCCTAGCCTGGACCAGGCGGCCAGCGGCGCGGTCGCCGAGCACGAGATCAAGCAAGAGCCACCGCCGGGCCCGGAGGAGCTAGGATCCCCGGCCTGCCCACGTGAGTTATGCTGCACTATTACCACATTATAAGCTGTTCAAGGCATCCAAGTGTAATGCAATGAGCAGGACAGTGCTTTATTAATGCTGTAATTCCTATCCCTCTTTTAGGGACTAACCATAGCAAGCGCTCGGGGAGCGCGCCTCTGGTGCTGCAAATACAATTTTGTATGAAGTTGTTTGTGACAAAACATAGCAAGCGCCTGATCCGCTGTCCGCAACTGCGAAAGGCCGCCGCGCGCTCCTATTGCGCCCGAACCGCTCGTGAGTTAGTACAGAAATGAAACAGAGCAAGCAGATCAGGACGCACGCCTGTGCCTCTATTCCTGACGGTAAAAACGATATCGTAGTTGACCTGTTATGGTATTGTTATGACGTCAGACGCCATTACTGTCAAGTAAATAAGAGCTATCAAATTGTGACAATACGATAACAGATCAAAAACGATATTGTTTTTACCGTGTTGAATAGAGGCCCCGATCTGCTTGCCTCAGTTCTTTTTTGTGTTTAATACCCTGTGCCCGGAATGCGGCCTTGGGCATTCGCTATGGTTAGTCTCAAATGGAAGGCCTTACTTTAATTATTTCCCTTTTGCATCAAACTGATTGCAGAATTGAGATCTGTATACCAAATCAATGATTCTTTGTTATTTTCTACATATTTATGCATTTCTTTTGCCCAGTACAGTTGAGTTTATAAATATGTATACAGTTTAGTAACTTGTCTATTTAATGTCATGTTCAAACTGCCATATGGGAATTATCACAGTGACTAAAGTGACAAGGAACTAAAGTGTGTACATATTTGTGAACTCTACTGTACATCTACTACAAATCTAGACGTTTGATTTATTATTTAATTAAACTTCAAGGAACACTATTTTAGATTAATTGACCTAGTTCCAGACTAAGCTCTAGGCTATGGTTTCTAGGCAACAATATACATTAATTTATTAGAAATATTATTCATTAAACAATAATCAAAAATATCAAAATATATGTATAGGTGCATTTTATTACAACCAAGTATCAAGAGATGTCACAGTGTTTGTTTATTTAAATTTCTTTGCACAATTTAAATAAATGTAAGAAGCATAGCAACCTTAATGTATAATGGCCTACTCTACCAGTCAACAACATTCTTAACAGAAAATAGCCATTGCATTAGGATAGCTAAATTAAGTGTTGTTTTACCCATAGTCTAGACATGACTGGCTGTATTTCAAATTGATTTCATTTTGTATTGACTGAAATTCACCAACTAAACTCGAAAATCTAATTCAAGACCAAAATCCTAAACTCAACGGGCGACACTCGCTGTGATTACTGCATTTTGGTTTAAGTGTAGGTATTTTTATCAATAAAACCATAATAAAACTTGCCCTAATATTACTGTTTACACGAGTTCCGTTCTCATTCGTGTTTTTATGAAATAATGTTAAAATAACTAAACAATCAAGATGGAAACTGTCAGATTTTGGTCTTGAATTGGATTTTCGAGTATATGACCCAAAACACCCAAGACTTAAATTAACTTCAAATCAAAATGTCTAAAGTTTGAAATAGTGGAATTCTTAAAACAAAACTCACAATCAATTTGAAATATTATCTACGCATCTCCTAAAAAGCAATAAGCATTATAATTCAGTCAATGTAGAATGATCCTTGTGAGGGCTGTTTTTCATCATTTCAAACACGATACTTGCAAAAGAGGCATTATTTATTTAAACCTTTATTTCCATGACACATTGATATAAAATACAAAAATATTTAATGTACAATAGAGAATATGCGTGTTTTTTTTACAGCTTCAATGAACGCTGATTCATGTAACAAACAGGTGAGAAAAAACATTTTTTGAATAGCTATAAAAATAACCAAGATATAAGCCAACAAAGATTTGTTTCTTGAACGATTTTAATTTTAATTTCACTTTTGGTGATGTCTTTAACGGTATTTTTATGTTTTTTTGACAAATGCGATTTAAATAATCCATGCATATGCCCTATTTTTATGTCATGGCCCCATTACTATATAATATATGTAGTATAGGAAGTAAATAGTTAGGTACATCCAGCGCACAGAATCACTCTGGCCGAAATCGGGTAGGTAGTTAGAAAAAAAGGGTAGTTTTCCAAATTCGCTGAAAGCTTTATTTTTTATTTGTAAATAGTAGCCTATATACCAACTTTCACGTTTCTAAATAAAAAAATGACGAAACTCTCATACTTACAAAATTACACGACGTATATGTTTATTTTGTCTTTGTACTTGTTTTTATTTTTTATTACCTGTGTTCTGTATTTATTTTTTAATTCTTGTACAATAAAGAGTTCACATACATACGTATATGTCTAATATTGTTCATTTTCAGAGACGGTGGATGAAGCTAAATTTGACGTCACTGAAGAGCAACTGGCAGCCGGCGCAGAGGACGGGCGCCCGGAGAAGGAGCCTGTGCAGAGCGGCGGGGCGGACTCGGTGCTCAGGCCTTGCACTGTCAAGCTAGAGTGCATTTCCATTGAGGAGCTACTGCATGCATGCACCATTTGTCATAAGACATTTCTCCAAGAAGCCAGTCTAGAAACTCACGTGTGTACTCAAGGTGATAGTGAAATTTCTAATATTAATAATCGCGCTATGAGCGTTACAACATGCTCTAGTACAAAAATATATGTTTGTGATAACTGCGAGGAAAAGTTTGCATTCAAGTCTGTTTTTCAGTTCGGCATCTCAAAATAAACATAGAGGCACCTCAGATGTGAAAAAATTGTGAAAAATTGTTTATATTCTTTATAATATTTGCGCATTACATGATCATGTTCTTGTTCATTTTGACGTGCGATATTTGTCAAATTGTGTTTAAAAAATTGTCTCACTTAAATACACATAAAACAGTACACTCAAAAGAATACATTTGAATTCGCATAAGCTGATTCACTCTGGAGCGAAACGCTACGCTTCTGACGTGCGCAACAAAGTTTCTAAGCGGCAAACAAACTTATGCGACATATGTGCATGCACTCGGGAACAAACACCGTACATACATACATACCGTCACGCCTTCCTCCCAGAGTGGGAAAGGCAGAGCTACAGAATTACCAACAACACGTACATACGTATAAGTATAATATTGTTAATTTTCAGAGACAGTGGATGAAGCAAAATTTGATGTCACTGAAGAGCAACTGGCAGCCGGCGCAGAGGACGGGCGCCCGGAGAAGGAGCCTGTGCAGAGCGGCGGGGCGGACTCGGTGCTCAGGCCTTGCATCGTCAAGCTAGAGTGCATTCCCATAGAGGAGCTCCTGCATGCATGCACTATTTGTAATAAGTCATTTCTCCAAGAAGCCAGTCTAGAAACTCACGTATGTGCTCAAGGTGATATTGAAATTACTAATCTTAATAATCGCGCTATCAGCGGTACAACGTGCTCTAGTACTAAAATATATATTTGTGATAACTGCGACGAAAAGTTTGCGTTCAAGTCTGCTTTGGTTCGGCATCTCAAAATAAACATAGAGGAACCTCACATGTGTAAAATTTGTGAAAAATTGTTTATTAATATTTGCGCTTTACACGATCATTTTCTTGTTCATTTGACGTGCGATATTTGTCGAATTGTGTTTAAAAAATTGTCTCACTTAAATACACATAAAATAGTACACTCAAAAGGAATACATTTGAATTCACATAAGCTGATTCACTCTGGAGCGAAACGCTACGCTTCTGATGCGCGCAACAAAGTTTCTAAGCGGCAAACAAGGTTATGGCACCATATGCACATGCACTCAAGAATAAAACCTTACCCCTGCGATATTTGTAAAAAAGAGTTTTATCGACGCTCAGTTTTGGCACAACATATGAGTATTCATTCTGGGGAAACCCCATACTCATGCGATATGTGTACGAAGGTTTTTAGATATCACCACAATTTAACTCGACACATGAATATTCACTCAAAAAAGTCGTACTCATGCGAGACTTGTAACAGATCGTTTAATTATAAATCACAGTTAACAAAACATACGATGAGACACTCGAGAGGAAATCCAGATTCTAAATACATTCGTCAGAAAAAGTTAGGTGAAAGGTCAGTTACGTCAACCTACGAGGTTATTGCAGAGGAGCCCTTTTGCGATATTAGCTATAAAAAAATATCGCGGCGCTCAGCGGTAACCCAGCACAAGCAAGCGCACTCCGTAGATATTTGTAAAAAAACATTTAGTACAATCTCAAGTCTTGATCGGCATAAGTTAGTTCAGGGACAGCGAGACAGTTCTTTTCTAGCGGGTAATAAGCAGAATCACATAAAACGGGTAGATGGAGAAGAAACCTCTGATTTAGTGGACTTTGAATTTGTTTACGTTGAGCAGGGAAATCAAGAAGTTAGCTCTGTTCAAGCGGGGAATAAGTTGGATCACGTGATTTTGGAATATGAAAGAGAAAGCTCTGCTCGAGTAGAATTTGAGTTAGATAACAATGAAGTGGATCATATTGAACGAGGAAATGAAGATAAAAGCTCTACTCTTTCAGAACATGATCTAGATGACATAGGATGGGAAAATGAAGAACTTAGTTCTATTGCAGATACAGAACTGAATCACGTTGAACGAGGTAATAAGGAATATAATTCCCTGCCTGACGGCAAACCAACCGCTGTCGATGTTTGCAACAAAACGTTTGGTGATCGCCTTTATTTGGTCAAGCTTAAGCTAATTAAATCTGAAACGAAACCTTACTCTTGTGATGTGTGTAAGAAAGCGTTTAGGTTTCGCTCAAATCTGATTCCGCATATGCGGATTCACTCTGGGGAAAAACCATTCTCCTACGATATTTGTAAGAGAGCATTTTCGCATCGCAGTAATTTAACTGAACACAAGCGTATTCACACGGGAGACTATCTATACAGTTGCGAAATCTGTAAAAAACAAATCAGGCAACGTGGGTCTTTCATTTCTCATGTGCAGCTTCACCATGGACATAATCCGTATTTCTGCGATCATTGTAAGAAGGCATTTTCAACTCGCAGTCACATAATTAAACACATGCGTAGTCATACGGAAGCCAAAATAAACTTATGTGAAATCTGTGGAAAACAGTTCGAACATCCTTTGACGTTGTCTAAACACAAAATGACTCACTCCCGAACGAATTTGGATAACATAATACGAGGAAATAAAGAAGGTAACTCCCAGGCTGACAGTGGACCTCTCGCTTGTGACATTTGCAAACAAGAGTTTAGGGACAGCTCAGTATTAACTCAGCATATGCGAGTACACTCTGGGGAAAAACAGTACTGTTGCGACTTACAAGAAGATAGTTCTTTGCTAGTGAACAATAAGCTGGAGGACATAGAACAGGTAAATAATGAAGAAGGCTCTGTTATTACTGAAATAGAGTTAGATTACGTTGAACAGGAAAACCTCAAAAGTAACTTTTATCAAGTCGGGGATCACTTTATACGAGTAAATGAAAAGGAAAGCTTGGCTCGAGAGGAGCGTGAGTTAAACCACATTCAACTTAGAGATACAAAAAACAGCTTTTTGCTACCGGATAATGAGCTGGGTTATATTGAACAGGGAGATGAAGAAGAAAGCTCAGTCTTTGCAGAAACTGAATTAGATTACGAACACGAAAACGAAGAAGACAGCCATTTTCAAGATGGAAATAAGTTAGATTACACTGAACAGAGAAACAAAGAAGAAAGTTCTGCTGCGCTTGAATATAAGTTAGATCACGTTGGACAAGGATATCAAGAAAACAGCTCTTTGCTGGAGGAGCATGAGACAAATACGTTAAGAAAGGGAAATGAAGAAAACCACGCTAAGCACGAAAATCAAGAGGATACCTGTTTTCAAGCGGAGAATGAGCCAGATCACATTGACCTGGGAAATAAAGAAGTAAAGTTAAATCACTTTCTTCAAAGAAAGAAACTTGAAAACTCTGTTTTAGATGAGAATAGGCTGAATCACATTGAAAAGGAGGATAAAAATAAAAATTCTGCTAGAGCAAACCATAAATACATAAAAGGAGAAAACAAAAAAAGTTTCTCAGCTAAAAATAAGCTGAATCAAGTGGAGCAAGAAAATAAAGAGGATATGTCCCAACCTGACGGCAGACTCAATGCTGGCGACACTTTCAACAAAGCGTCTGAGACACTAGCACATTTGGATACGCATAAGCTGATTCACTCTGCTACGAAACCCCACTCTTGCGGCATTTGTAAGAAAGCGTTTTATGTGCCCTCGAAATTAACGCAGCATATGCGTATCCACTCAGGGGAGAAACCATTCTCCTGCGATATTTGTAAGAGGGCATTTTCTCGTCGTGGTCAATTAACTGAACACAAACGTATGCACACGAGAGACTATCCATACTGTTGCGAAATCTGTAAAAAACAATTCAGGAACCGTGTGTCTTTTTTTTCCCATGTGCAGCTTCACCATGGACATGATCCATACATCTGTGATCATTGTTCGAAGGCATTTTCAACTCGCAGACACATAATTAAACACATGCGTAGTCATACGGAAGCCAAAATAAACTTATGTGAAATCTGTGGAACACTGTTAGAACATCCTTTGACGTTTTCTAAACACAAAATGACTCACTCCCGACCGAACTATAGAAACACATGTGATATTTGCAACAAAACGTTCAAGAATCCCTTTTATTTAAACCTTCATATGCGGGTTCACTCTGGGGAAAAACCATACTCTTGTGATATCTGCCAAAAAGCGTTTAGCCTTCGAGGAATTTTGACACAACATATGCTGACTCACTCTGGAGTGAAACTCCACGTTTGTGATGTGTGTAAAAAAGAGTTTACGTTCCGCTCAAGTTTATTGCGGCATATGCGAATTCACGGGTTGGATAACGTAAAACGAGGAAATAAAGAAGGTAATTCCCAGCCTGGCAGCAGACCTCTCGTTTGTGACGTTTGCAAACAAGAGTTTAGGGACAGCTCAGTATTAACTCAGCATATGAGAGTACACACTGGGGAAACACCGTACTGTTGCGACTTACAAGAAGATAGTTCTTTGCTAGTGAACAATAAACTGGAGGACATTGAACAGGCAAATAATGAAGAAAGCTCTGTTATTGCTGAATTAGAGTTAGATAACATTGAACAGGAAAACCTCAAAAGTAACCTTATTCAAGACGAGAATGAACTGGATCACTTTATACGAGTAGATGAAAAGGAAAGCTTGGCTCTAGTAGAGCGTGAGTTAAATCACATTCAACTTAGAGACGCAAAAAACAGCTCTTTGCTACCGGATAATGAGCTGGGTGACATTGAACAGGGGGATGAAGAACGAAGGATGGCGGCGGAAAATGCGGATGTTAAAGACTCTCTCCAGGATAAATTCGTAAAAACGTTAACGCTTGTAAATAATAAGCTGGATGATGTTGACGGAGGAAGTGAAGAAGATAACACCCGGCATGGTGGCGGACCCCTCGCTGGTAAACTGTTCTCTGTTGCGAAAGAACATCCCTGCGACGTCTGTAAGAAGGTGTTTAAGCAACGCTATCAATTAATGCAGCATATGCGGGTTCACTCTGGGGAAAAACCATATTCTTGCGGCATCTGTAAGAAAGCGTTTAAGCTAGGCTCTCATTTGAAAAACCATAAGCTGATTCACTCTGGAGTGAAACTCCACGTTTGTGATGTGTGTAAAAAAGAGTTTACGTTCCGCTCAAGTTTAGCGCAGCATATGCGGGTTCACTCTGGGGAAAAACCATACTCGTGTGATATCTGCCAAAAAGCGTTTAGCGTTCGAGGAAATTTGATAAGACATAAGCTGAGTCACTCTGGAGCGAAACCCCACGCATGTGATAAGTGTCAGAGAAGGTTTAGGCTTCGCGCCCATTTAAAGGGGCACATTTTTAGTGTATGTCACAAATCGTATAGATATCAACCAGATTTAACGACACATGAATCAACACACTCCAGTGACAATGTGGATGTTAAAGACAACCAGGAAAAGTTAGGCGATGGGTCCGTTCCGTCAAACTACAAGCTTGTAAAGAATAAGCTGGGTGATGTTGACGGAGGAAGTGAAGAAGATAACACCCGGCATGATGGCGGACCCCTTGCTGGTAAACTGTTCTCTGTTGCGAAAGAACATCCCTGCGACGTCTGTAAGAAGGTGTTTAGGCAACGCTATCAATTAACGCTGCATATGCGGGTTCACTCTGGGGAAAAACCATATTCTTGCGGCATCTGTAAGAAAGCGTTTAAGCTACGCTCTCATTTGAAAGACCATAAGCTGATTCACTCTGGAGTGAAACTCCACGTTTGTGATGTGTGTAAAAAAGAGTTTACGTTCCGCTCAAGTTTATTGCGGCATATGCGAATTCACGGGTTGGATAACGTAAAACGAGGAAATAAAGAAGGTAACTCCCAGCCTGACAGCAGACCTCTCGTTTGTGACATTTGCAAACAAGAGTTTAGGGACAGCTCAGTATTAACTCAGCATATGCGAGTACACACTGGGGAAAAACCGTACTGTTGCGACTTACAAGAAGATAGTTCTTTGCTAGTGAACAATAAGCTGGAGGACATTGAACAGGCAAATAATGAAGAAAGCTCTGTAATTGCTGAATTAGAGTTAGATAACGTTGAACAGGAAAACCTCAAAAGTAACCTTATTCAAGACGAGAATGAACTGGATCACTTTATACGAGTAGATGAAAATGAAAGCTTGGCTCTAGTAGAGCGTGAGTTAAACCACATTCAACTTAGAGACGCAAAAAACAGCTCTTTGCTACCGGATAATGAGCTGGGTGACATTGAACAGGGAGATGAAGAACGAAGGATGGCGGCGGAAAATGCGGATGTTAAAGAATCTCACCAGGATAAATTCGTAAAAACGTTAACGCTTGTAAATAATAAGCTGGATGATGTTGACGGAGGAAGTGAAGAAGATAACACCCGGAATGGTGGCGGACACCTCGCTGGTAAACTGTTCTCTGTTGCGAAAGAACATCCCTGCGACGTCTGTAAGAAGGTGTTTAGGCAACGCTATCAATTAACGCGGCATATGCGGGTTCACTCTGGGGAAAAACCATACTCTTGTGATATCTGCCAAAAAGCGTGTAGCCTTCGAGGAAATTTGATACAACATATGCTGACTCACTCTGGAGTGAAACTCCACGTTTGTGATGTGTGTAAAAAAGAGTTTACGTTCCGCTCAAGTTTATTGCGGCATATGCGAATTCACGGGTTGGATAACGTAAAACGAGGAAATAAAGAAGGTAACTCCCAGCCTGACAGCAGACCTCTCGCTTGTGACATTTGCAAACAAGAGTTTAGGGACAGCTCAGTATTAACTCAGCATATGCGATTACACACTGGGGAAAAACCGTACTGTTGCGACTTACAAGAAGATAGTTCTTTGCTAGTGAACAATAAGCTGGAGGATATTGAACAGGCAAATAATGAAGAAAGCTCTGTTATTGCTGAATTAGAGTTATGTTACATTGAACAGGAGAACCTCAAAAGTAACCTTTTTCAAGAGGAGAATGAACTGGATCACTTTATACGAGTAGATGAAAAGGAAAGGTTGGCTCTAGTAGAGCGTGAGTTAAACGACATTCGACTTAGAGACCCAAAAAACAGCTCTTTGCTACCGGATAATGAGCTGGGTGACATTGAACAGGGGTATGAAGGAAGCTCAGCCTTTGAGGGATCTGAATTAGATTACGTTCAACACGAAAACGAAGATGATAGCCATTTTCAAGATGGAAATAAGTTAGATCAAACTGAACAGAGAAACAAAGAAGAATGTTCTGCTGCGCTTGAATATAAGTTAGATCATGTTGGACAAGGATATCAAGAAAACAGCTCTTTGCTGGAGGAGCACGAGACAAATACGTTAAGACAGGGAAATGAAGAAAAGCACGCTAAGCACGGAAATCAAGAGGATACCTGTTTTCAAGCGGAGAATGAGCCAGATCACATTGACCTGGAAAATAAAGAAGTAAAGTTAAATCACTTTATTCAAAGGAAGCAACAAGAAAATTTCATTTTAGATGGGAATAAGCTGAATCACATTGCAAAGAAGGATGAAGATAAAAATTATTTTCTAGCAAACCATGAATACATAAAAGGGGAAAACAAAAATAGTTTCTCAGTAAAGAATAAGATGGATCAAGTGGAGCAAGAAAATAAAGAGGATATGTCCCAACCTGACGGCAGACTCCATGCTGGCTACGCTTTCAACAAAGCGTCTGAGACACTAGCACATTTGGATACGCATAAGCTGATTCACTCGGCTACGAAACCCCACGCTTGCGGCATCTGTAAGACAGCGTTTAATATCCCCTCGAGTTTAACGCTGCATATGCGTATCCATACTGGGGAAAAACCATTCTCCTGCGATATTTGTAAAAGGGGATTTTCAACTCGCAGTCACATAATTGAACACAAGTAGTATATTATTGGGAGTTTCAAAACACATTTTACATGTTTTGTGTTTTGAAACTCCCAAGGCGTTTTTTGATGAAACGCTCATTTCGAGTTGATCGTTTTTTTAAACGCTAAAATAGGTGTTTTGAAACTCCCAATCGGTTTTGAGGTGTTTTGAAACTCCCAAGGCGTTTTTTGACGAAACGCTCATTTCCATTCAGACGTTTTTTTAAACGCTCATTATTTAAGAAGTTCATACGGTTTCAAAAACACATTCTTGTTCTGAAACTCCATATTCACATATAACTACTTAATATCTTGAAGGTGTAGGCGCATTGGGTACAAAGCATTCAAGCTTACAACACGTAGTACTTGATATAACGTTTATTTTTAGAAAATATGAAGTTTGTGAGACAACCTCAAAACTTACAATTGGAAGTCGTTTGTCCAGTTCGCAACGATTGCAATTCACGTCATGGAGAACTTTTACCGAACACAATTCGAAGTATAATTTGTGGTCCTTCTAACTGTGGAAAAACCAATTTAATTGTTGGTCTTTTACTGCATGAACGGGGGCTACGTTTTGAAAACCTTTATGTTTACTCAAAAACTCTTTTCCAACCCATGTATCGATTTTTGGAAACAGTATTAGCGTTAGTTCCCACAGTTAAATTTCAAAAATATCAACAAAATAAAGAAATACTCAGTCCACATGAAGCTAAGATTAACTCAATTATTATATTTGATGATGTTGCATGTGAAAATCAAAACAACATAAGGGATTACTTTGCAATGGGACGTCATAAAAATATTGATAGCTTCTACCTTAATCAAACTTATAGTAAAATTCCTAAACAATTAATAAGAGACAATGCTAACTTAATAATTCTATTTAAACAGGATGATATGAATTTACGTCATGTTTATGATGAACACGTTGGAAGCGATATGTCTTGGTCACAGTTTCGAGAAATGTGTGCTAAAGTATGGAAACTACCATATAATTACTTGGTTATAAATAAAGATTGTAGGCGTAATTCAGGATGTTATAGAATGGGCTTTGACACATTTATCATTATGGATTAACTATAATACGTAATGCAATGTTACGAAACATTTATTGCTTCATAGGAAACCATCATGATCAGACATGAACCTTGAAATGAATGACGAGAAAACTTTGAAAGAAAAAGTAATTAAATCTGTCGAAGCCGTTAAAAAGAAGGTTAGACTGATTCGTAATATGAAAACTGATAATGATATGATGTTGGAATCAGTATTGAAACCAATAACAGATCCGCTTAATGAAATAGCAAAAAATGACGACAGTAATTACATAAACACTTACGATACGAACGTAGATAATAATGTTCCACAATGGAGAAAGTTGGCAAAAAGATTTAAATTTAGTCCTAGTGAAGAGAAGAAGCAAACTATTAATGATCTTACTGTTGTGAGGAACTCTTCTCAATCTAGTCTTTATAATGAAGATGATGGGAATGAGACATCAAACGACGATGAAAGTGATGTAAGTGATGGTGTGGATAGTGAAAATATGATTGATCAGGATTCAGCAAATGATATTTCATTTAAGACATCTGATTCTTATGCATCTCCTCGCGAAGATCCTGCATTTCAAAAGCAATATACCACGAACATAAACATTCCATTTGGTATACGAACGGAACGGGACAAGCTAATGCTAGGAACTTATCCAGTATACACCAGTAACAATAAAATCAAAGTAAATGGTCGTACTTACAATTTAACACCAGGTTTAAACGAATTGCTATATAAGAAAATACCGGATTTAGATATTGTAACTGAGGACGATAAACGTAATTACAAAATCTTATTATTAGAGACTAATGCACATAGAAGAGATTTTAATGCTAATAAACCAATAAAAAGCAACAAAGGTATAAAATATTTACATGTAATAAGACCGCTTTTTAAATTAGCTAAAGAACGAACAGTAAGTGGTGATGGATTACCAACAATGAAAAGAGTTAAAAATAAAGTGTCTTATGTATATTGGGATGACCCAAACGAATTAGTAGATAGATTAAAATTACTTATAGCTTCCCGTGAAGCTGGTAATACAGGATTAGATAATGAAATCATATCTATTATTGAAGAATTGCAAGAAGCGGGATTAGTTAACAATGCTAATATATAAATCAGTTACTGTACTATTATCGTTAGTCGAGGCAGAACTTTTGACGTACAAATATATCATAAAATGAATATAGATAAATTTGGTCATCATCTTCATAAACGCCTGCGTGTATCTGAAGTTTCTGAACTTAAAAATAATGCTTTACTCAGATCAGATGATGGGCATTTCGATTTACAGTCATTGAGATTAAAGGGGCTTGCGCATCCATTGTCGCCTAATGATGCTGTTAATAAGCAGTATGTTGATCAGCTCGTTCAGAACCTTTATGAGAAGAAGTATCTAGATTCTTTGTTTGACACTATAAATTCACAAATTCATCAGCTTGCAAATCAGTTGAAATTGAACTTTTATACAAAAAAGGAAACAGACGACATTTTCACCAAATTAAACGATGGCAAAGCAGCAAGTCGTGAACGAGATACACAGATCAGCTCGAAAAAACTTTAAGCGACGAGCAGTTTTATTAAAAGGAATTGATGATTTGTGGCAAGCGGATTTGATTGACTTACAAAATTTGCATAAGATAAATAGAGGATATAAATACATTTTGGTTGTAATTGACGCCTTTTCAAAGTACGCGTGGTGTATTCCAACAAAATCTAAAACGAAAACAGAAATTAAAAATGCTTTCGAACAAATTATTAAAGCATCTAAACGAGTACCGATAAACTTACAGACAGACTTAGGGAAAGAGTTTTATAATAATGAATTCGATTGCTATGTAAAAAAATTAAAAATAAATCATTATTCTACGTATTCAATTAAAAAAGCATCTATTGTTGAAAGGTTAATAAAAACGCTCAAAACTAAACTTTACAAACATTTTAGTTTAATAGGAAATTATAAATGGGTTGGAAAACCTTTAAATGATATAGTTAAATCCTACAATCAAACTATGCATCGTACAACAAAATTTCAACCAATTGATGTAAATTTTGATAATGAGTCGCAAGTAAAGAAAAACATCCAAAACGTGCAATCCAATCTAGGTAATCAATCAAATAAATTTAACATAGGAGATTGCGTACGCATAAGCAAGTATAAAAGCGCCTTTCATAAAGGTTATACACCGAATTGGTCAACTGAAATATTTACTATTAAACATGTAAATCGCACTCGCCCAGTTACTTACCTTATTGAAGATCAACGAAAAAATACAATACTTGGGTCATTTTACGAACAAGAACTTCAGAAAACGAAATATCCTGATGTTTACCTCATAGAAAAGGTGATCAAAAAGAAGGGGGAAAAATTGTATGTAAAGTGGTTAGGGCTTAATGATAGCGAAAATAGCTGGATTGGTAGAAATGCCATTGTATGAGCATATTTATTAACTTTATTGTATTAAAAATCGTCATTAATATTTTGGATATGAAAGGGAGAGGACTTTTAAACAGTGCTATTAATCACTTACCAATTGAACTACACTTACCCGGCTACAATTATTGTGGACCAGGCACAAAGTTGCATAAACGTTTGCTAAGAGGTGATAAGGGAATTAATGAGCTAGACAACGCATGTATGCAACACGACATAGCCTATGATAAATATTCTAACCTGGCAGATCGTCAACATGCAGATTTAGAACTTTATAAAATGGCTAAACAAAGACTGAAAGCGAATGATGCTGGTAAAGGGGAAAAACTTGCTTCATGGCTAGTTAGCAAACTAATGAAATCTAAAATAAAAATCGGCGCGGGGATAAAAACATTTAAACAGTTTGTATCTAAGATACGTGCTGAATTAAAGAAAAACAAATCTAAAAATAAAGGCACTGCAATTAATCAAGCTTTTGCAGCTGCAATTAAAGTATTCCGTAATAACAATACGAGTAAATTACGAGTTCCTCGTTTAATACCGATCCCAAAAACTGGAGGTATTTTACCACTGATACCTATTTTTGCTGGACTTTCTGCATTAGGATCTTTGGCAGGAGGAGCTGCTGGGATTGCTAAAGCTGTTGGAGATTACAAAGCTGCGAAGAAAAACTTAGCCGAATCAGAACGCCATAACAAAATGATGGAATCTATAGCATTAGGAAAAGGTTTACATATAAAACCGTATAAGAACGGTAAAGGATTGTGTTTAAAAAGTTCAAAAAACTAAATAAAAGGTTACCTAGACGAGCTCTTACAAATATTGATATTTTAAAGTATTCAAAAGATATACCTTATTTTCGCGGTGTTTATATGAGAGATAGTTTGCCAAAACGACCAAAAAGAGTAGAATGTGCAATCATAAATTTAGATAGTTCTGAAAACCGCGGGACTCACTGGGTAGCCTATGTCAAGGACAACAATTACTGTGAATATTTTAATAGTTTTGGTGATCTGAAACCACCGTTAGAATTAATAAATTATTTAAAGAATCATGTTATTTCATACAATTACCTCACTTATCAAAAGTTTAACACTGTAAATTGCGGACATTTATGTTTGAAATATTTAAAACAGTTTTGGAGTAAACGTTTAAATATCTCTGTACAATAAAAACCATATCATTTTCATGATGTCTTTCACTTTGTCTATAACCGGAACCTCTTCTGCCTTGATCACTAATTATTCACCAGCTTTTCAACTCGATGGTGAATATGAATGTGGGTTGCTGTACATGTCAACTTTTAACTCGATACCGAATATAGATTACAGAAATAATACATTTTATTATGGTAAAAATGAAGAAGTAGAAATTCCAGAGGGGTCATATGAACTTCAAGACCTTGATGATTACCTTAAACGACACCTGCAAGGATGTACATTTTCACTGACATGTAACAATAACACATTGAAGACGTCTATATTGTGTTCTAAAAACATCTACTTCAATAAAGAAAATTCGATTGGAAAGTTGTTAGGTTTTGGAGAAGAAACTATTCAAGCTAATATATTAACAGATTCCCCTTTTCCTGTTTCCATTCTATCAACAACTATAGTGCGGGTTGAATGTGACATAGTGAGTGGATCATTTGTTAACGGTAAACCGAGCCATATAATTCACGAGTTTGTACCTAATGTTCCACCTGGTTATCGAATTATAGAAATACCTAAAAACGTAATCTACTTTCCTGTTACACAAAACAGCTTAAGCTCTCTCAAAATAAGAATATTGGATGTAAACGATAATTTAGTTAATTTGCGAGGTGAAGAGATTCAAATTTATTTACATCTTCGAAAAAAATGATAAATTTCAATAAAAGTGTAGTCTCGCGCGACAAACGTACTAGTACTCATTGTACTATCAAGAAAAGAAGACCTAAAGAACCAATTACAAAGCTAACAGAAGAAAATAAACAATTTTTAAAAAACATTGGATTGTTAAAATGAGTATATTAAATTTAACAGATTCTTTAAGCTTTGATAACACGATTGAAAGTTTTGAATATCATTCATATAAACCATACATAACAAGTTTTAATTTGAACGATGAAATTCGTATACCTATTAACCAACAAGATCTTTACGTATTGCCATCGGCGAGTACTCTCTATGTAGAAGGCGATGTTGCAGTATTCAATAGAGAGACAAAGACGCCGGTGAACAGTGTACAATTTACGAATAACCCTATACTTCACTTGTTTCAAGATATTCGATATGAACTGAACGGGATCGAAATAGATAAAATTAAAAACGCTGGAGTTACAACAACGATGAAATCTCTTGTATCCATGAATGAAATCGAATCGTCTATGTCACAGTTATGGGGATGGAATGTTAATGGTACTAAAATTACACATGGATCATTTTCTGTATCTATTCCTTTAGATAAGATTCTTGGTTTCGCAGAGGATTATAAGAAAATAATTATTAACTGTAGGCATGAACTTATTCTTCTACGATCCAATAGTAATATAAATAGTGTTAAATTGAACACCAATGAATACATAGATAACATTACTATATCTAAAATAGTATGGCGTATGCCACATATTAAAGTTTCTGATAGGGAAAGATTAAATTTACTCAAATGCTTAGAAAAAGATCGCGCTATTCAAATGGCATTTAGGAACTGGGATCTTTATGAGTATCCACTTTTACCTAAAACATCAAAACATTCTTGGTCAATCAAAACTTCATCTCAAATTGAAAAACCGCGATTCGTTATAATTGGATTGAAAACGGATAGAAAGAATATGGCTAACAAAGATATAACACGGTTTGATCACTGTCATTTGAGAGACGTCAAAGTTTTTTTAAATTCAAACTATTTTCCGTATGAAAGTTTAAATGTTAGTTTTGCAGCTGAAAAGTATGCTTTATTATACGAACAGTACGCTAAATTCCAGCAGTCTTATTATAACCGTGGTCAAACACCATTGTTGAGTCCGCAAGAATTTAAAGAGAAAGCTGCTCTGTTTGTAATCGATTGTTCCCGTCAAAACGAAACCTTAAAAACAGGCGCCATAGACGTACGAGTAGAATTAGAGTGTGAACAGGATATACCTGATAATACTGCAGCGTACTGTTTAATTCTGAATGATAGTATTGTAGAATACAAACCGTTAAGCAACATTACACGAAAAATATCATGAATTCAGATTGTTTGTTCGTGGATCTTCA
The DNA here is from genome assembly GCA_948252455.1 of Acleris cristana. Lineage (NCBI taxonomy): Eukaryota > Metazoa > Arthropoda > Insecta > Lepidoptera > Tortricidae > Acleris > Acleris cristana. The sequence continues at coordinate 316,274 of OX411798.1, read as the reverse complement.
GGGATTTAAATCGTATAAGAATGAATTTATTATTAAGGAATTTGCATACAGTACAAATGAATACACACAGGTATTTTCAATAAAACCTCCATATAAGTTTTCGACGTTAATGGAAAGCGAAAAAAGACAAGTAAGATGGATAGAGAAAAACCTAGGTATTTCATGGCATGAGGGCTTTGTTGATTATAGAGAATTTAAAAGAATGATACGCTGTTTTTTGGAAAACAAGAAAATATATGTAAAAGGGTTAGAAAAAGTTAAATGGATTAAAGATTTGTGTAGTAACTGTACCGTAATTGACTTGGGTTGTAACGGTTTGCCTAAATTTGAATCTATGTATCAAAAATATTGTAAGGACCAGAGTAGTTATAGTTGTTCAACGCATAAAAAATCTTGTGCGTTAAAAAATGTTTTATGTATTAAAAAATGGTATTCTGAAAATAAAGTACAATAAATATTATAACTGTAAAGCATATTTTTATTTCATAATTATTTCCCTTTATATACCTACCTACATATGATAAGATAGAGTGTCCGATCCGAAAACTACAAATTTAAGTGCCTGTAAAAGTTTAAAATAACAATGATAATGACAACTATTTGTTATTTCATGGGCACTTAAATTTTAAAGTTCGAATTGGACCCAATGGGGTTACAAAAGGTTTAGAAGTAAAATAAAACCAGATTCATAGGAAATAACATTTATTTATTAATTACCACACCTTTGTTTATAACATAGCATCTTAAATCTAATTTTAACTTTAATATTAAAACAAAGATTGATGACCCCAAGACAACGTCGAGACTTGATTATCTAGTATAACGCGTTTGTCATCATTTGACGACAGTGCTACTTTATTCAAGGACTGAGTAAAAATAACATGTTTTAAAGATTTAAATACAATATTGCGTTTTCTTATCCGCTCCTTATTTAATAGTACTTTTTTATATTCCTCAAAATCCACACCGCGCAATACATGTCTCTTTGTGCCTTTAGCCTTTTTCAGTTGTTTGTTTTCTGTTTTTATACAATATAATTTAGACCTAAGGCCAACGAACTCGTTTATTATTTCTCCACCAAGTTCATCTTTAAATAAACCGGGTACTTTTTTATGTTTAAGAGTTATACCGTATGCGTTACTGACAGAATAATTACTTGTATCAAAATAATGTTGAAAATTTCGTTTTATATCTACATACAAATCTTCTGTATTTATGGAATACAAAAAAGAATCTGTATCGGTATAACATAAACTTAAATTAGATCCATAAAAAGGTTTCATGACAGAATAGTGAAAATCGTACATATGAGTTTTCGATATTTCCAAAACAGTAAATCCAATGTAAATTGGCCGGTCAAGAGTTACCGATTCCGGTTTCATTTGTATGGCGACAAAATTTTCACTAAAAACGGTAGAACTATGAAAATTAGGTCTACCTGTTAGATGCTCTGCTGTGTATTTCTTTTTTGTTTTATTTCTATTATCACTCCACGCATTAACTAACAGAACATTTAACCTTTTTTCAGCGTCTTCCAACGTTTTTCCAAATATAGCATTGTTTGCAAGTTTGCACGAATTTTGCTCAAACACGGATTTAGCTTTTTGTCTTAACTTTGTATTTAAGTCTATGTATTGTTTTAAAAATGGACCTTGTTTAAATTTGATTACTCTATGTACGTTTTTCAATACCAAGCTATGCTTTATACATGTTTTTAAATGCACATAATGGATGACATACTCGTATTTATCATATAAATTTGGGATAAGTTTAGGTTGCTTTGAACCAGGCGGTGTGAATTTTTGAGGACAGAATGGAATGTCATTATGCAAGTCATGCAAATGTTCTGGATATTCTAAATCCACTTCCAAAATATAACCATAATCCGAATCATCAGGTGTTTGTAGGATATCGAGTACATTAATTTTATCCCGTGGTAATAATTTGAAATCATCATAAGGTAAATTGCCACACATTGCATAACCGTATAGATTATTACAGTCTATGTAGAATAAGAAACTGCTTGGATTACTGGAATCAAAGTTTGGCATGTATTTATTATTTGCCTTTGCATATCGAGTAGAACATAAACATACACCCCCACGAATACCTTTTTGAATCATTCTAATTATTTCAAGGTCATCAATGAGTTGCAACTTCACACCAGTTATAAGTAACATGGCATCAAAACTTAAACTTGGGGCAGTTAGATAAAAAGCAGGGTCTAATCTATAATTGACTTTACAAGTTTGACGAAACTTTTCAAATATGTCAGTTAGTAATAATACATCTGATTTAAGGTAAAGATCGGTGTATTCTCCTAAAGTATTAATATTGAATGATTTCCATACAAGCTCGGCATGTTCATAATCATATTTGGATATAATCTCATTTGTTAATGAGTTGTAAAAATAATGTGGCTGAGGTAAACATTGCTCTTCATATCGACTCCAACTAGACATATACTCGTATGGATAGACGCCCTTTCGTTTCAATAAATCGAAATGCTCTTTTAAAGGAAAAAAATGTGAGAGATGAATAAAGTCTTCTTCATTTAAGGTGCTAACAAGTTCTTCCAAACTTGCTCCTAAAAATTTGAATGAATCTACAAAACGAACGGGCATATATTCATTTCGACTTGTAATGAAAAATTTCGTAAATGATATGTAATTTTCTTTGTTTTTTGCAATAACTTTGACTTGACCAGGAAGTTCACCCAATTGACGTATAAACAAATGACTGTCGTACCCTGATAAGTTGTGAAAAAATACTGGCACAAATGTTGGTAGGCGGTACCGAATATTACAATAAGAATGGGCTGCCCCTCTATAGCGTCCTGTCAAATGGCAATGATCTCTCACGGAATCGCCGAGTAATAACTTGCGACAAAGAAAACAATATTGAGAGTTCAAAAAATCATTTTCTTCTGTCTCTGTAATAGTTATTGGCTTCGGGTCAGAATATATTTTATTTATTCTATGTACATCTTTTTGCAGATATTCGAGAAATTTTTCTACGCAGTCTTTTCCACGATAAGACACAAATTTGTTTAGGGAGCTGTCGTATGAACTAACAATGTAGTACGCAAATGCAGCTGGTATGTGTTCCTGCAATGTTGTAGTACATTTCGAACTAAGTTTTTCATCCGTATTTGGTTGCAATAAGGATTCAAAGTCTGCATAAATTATAAAAGGCATATTTTGCATCCGCTCAAAATTTTTAAATTCAATATGCGCACCCCGATTAGGTAAAATTGTCTTTACGCCCCCGCATACGTGAGCATTAAATTTGTCTTGACTATTAAAAAATATCATACATTCATCGCAAAAAAATATTTTCCCGTTATGTTTTGTAAATTGAAGTTTAAGCAGGCGACTTAAATCTTTTATAAGACAGTAATGTGTTTGACGACCGTTTTCTAACATTAAAAGGTTAATATGATGTTGCTTCCGACATGTGGTTTTGTAAAGTGGACCTACGATTTCAGATTTATTTTTGAGTGCGTACACATTAATACTAATACGTTGATTGTTTTTTTCGAATATTTTTATGTCAGATAATCCCACAGGAAAAGTCATGTCCTTGCTATTAAGAACACCTTCATAATGGGGATATGAAGATACCCTATGCACATTATTTTTAGCTGGAAATAAAGCAGCCATCACACACCACAAAAAGCAAAAAACATCTTTATTTTGTATATTGATGCACGCCCGTTTTAGTTTTATATTTTTAGGCAAATCAATGAATCCTGATGCTCTCAGTGGGTTATATTTACTGATGTTTACCTCTAGGTATAAATTACGCATAAAAGCCCAACCACTATCCCTGTCTTGAAACTCATCAATTTTTCCACAAATACATTGTAAAAGATTTAAAAATATTTCATTAAAATCATAGTTCTGATGTATAACTATATTTTTCGTTGCAAAAGATTTTACGTCGCAAGTATCGTTTTTAAGTAAAGAAAATTCAGCAAATAATTCAAAATTGACTTTGATAGTATTAAACACTGATTGTCTTGCTTCCAAAATTTTACGAACACTGTCGCGAAGGCTACGTATAAACTCGGCTGGTGCACAAACCTGGTCTGGCCCGCCTTCACGCCCCCGCACACGGTAAGATGCTATCCTACTTCTAAAAGCTGAAGCTATTTTTTCAACGCCTTCACCGTTATCAATAGAAATATTATTTTTATGCACAATACTTCGTAAATGAGCAGAAAAAGCTCGACTAGGAACAGATGTTTCGCAAACAGAACAAAATATTGATTTACAACTCATATTTGTTTTTTAAGAATAGTAGATGAAAAGTGCTAGAAATTAAGATAAACAAAGGTATCGCGAGATTTAATTTTTTTAGTAACAATATAACGCTCGGTGAAATTTTAAATTAACTACAGCTTTCTCCTATAGATCTTTTGTCACAATAGTTTTAAGTCAGCCACATTATTTAATTTCAACTCAACAAAACATAGAATTACAACTCATTTTATTTTTTTATTTTTAAGAATACTATTTTAAAAGTGCTGGCAAATATTACAAACAGAGGTAACTAATACTAGAATTATTATTTTAAATCGCGATAGAACGTTCCATCTTCAGCGAAATAGTCCTTGTACATAATTTTAGCACTTTATTAATATCTGACACCTCTGACGAATTAACATCTAACTGTATTTTTAAATTAACTAGAGATCTCTCTCATCAATCTTTTGGCGAAATGCTTTTTATGTAAGCCGCATTATTTAATTTCAACTCAACAAGACATAGAATTACAACTAACTTTTAAGAATAGTAGATTAAAAGTACTGGCAAATATTACAAACATAGGTAAGTAATACTAGAAATATTATTTTAAATCGCGATAGAACGTTCCATCTTCAGCGAAATAGTCCTTACATAATTTAAGCACTTTATTAATATCTGACACCTCTGACGAATTAACATCTAACTGTATTTTTAAATTAACTAGAGCTTTCTCCCATCGATCTTTTGGCGAAATGCTTTTTATGTCAGCCACATTGTATAACTTTAACTCAAGAAAAAGGTCGCCTGATAATTGTGCAGTTCGACGCACCCTGCCCCCGGGAACTTGCCTTATCAATACTGACGGCAGCAGCACTGGTTCGGGTTTGCGAGCACGCCAGTCACCATCTTCACTGTCGGAGTCGATTATCCAGCCGCCTGCAGGACCGTTGAGCTGCTCTAGCAGACTTGTCTGCGCCAACTTTTTTGAGCTGTAAATCGATCAAAATAAATAAATAATAATAAACGGAACAAACATGTGCAGAGCTAAGTACCTATTTAAATTTATTTTTAAAATTACCATTTACTGAAATAAATACATATCTTACTTACCGTGGAGTCGGTGCTTCGTCTTCAGATTCAGTCGGCGGAAATTTTCTTTTTGACAGCTTCGACTTCTTTGACCTATAAAACAGAAGTTCCATAATATAATAAAGCACTTTAAAAAGTATTCAGGTAATACTTGTTTAAAATTGAATTACCGAGGTATTGAGGCTTCGTCTCCTGATTCGGGCAGCGGGGTTTTCTTTTTTACCACCTTCGGCTTCGTAGACCTTTAAAACACAAAACATAATAATTACACCGCGACAATGCACTCCTAACACACAGCACCTTAGATATTAATTAATTACCTTGAAATTGGAGCAGGATCTTGAAGCTCCGAATATGGACGAGTCTTCTTGGAGACTTTCACTTCAGAGTATTCCGTATCAGACCTGTAAAAAAAAGAACATGGAATATTGTATACGATTTATTTAATTAATAATCAATAAAACCATATCAGAACACATAAATATTAAAAACTTACGAACATTATTTTAATGCAGTTGTAGCTTGCGACTGATTGACACTGGCTTTCTTGTAGAAATAAATGTAATTACGCGTTACAACGTAAAAAGTTTCCGCTCAGCACTTTACAACACTCACAGAAGTTCTCAACATTTAGATATTTATAACATTCTATTTGTAATAACAGTACTACGGAATGCGAACAAAACAAAGTTTTTATAAAGGTTTAATACCTCAGACGTCGATTTGCAAAGTAAGCATTTGTGGTACAAACAAAAGTATCATGTTAAATATGTCGTAATCGGTGCATCAATGAAAGGAACCGGCGTTTAACAAAGAAGCCGACTTCATTTAGGTTCAATTTACACTGAATGCGATGATTGATTTATTTTATAGGACTTGTCAACAATACTTGAATAAACCTGTACTGGAGTTAAGTTCGTGTTTAGCATATTATATTTTGTAGGGCTCAATAATACATGTTTAAACCTGTATTAGAGCTGTGTACGTGTTTAGCAAAGGAAAAATATAAATACATACGTTTAATATCGCAGTTCTTCTTTAGTCGCCAATTCAGAAAGTCGCAGTTTTATTTCGTATCCCGTACCTACAATAATACTGACTGAAGTTCTTGAATTAAACGGTGAGTACCTAACTTATTTACTAATATACTGTTGTAACAAACGTCATAAACGTGTAATGGAACGTACATTGTTATTAAAAAAATAAAACAGATTAAAGATGGCTACCTGTGTTTGAGTTATTAAAATATGGCGCAGTCGTGAAATAAAATTAAAATAATGAGTGAAAACAAACCGCAGTGCTCAAAAATAAATAATTCGGCCAAACTGCCACCGTATTTGGATATACAAAACAAGAATGCGGCCAACGAATGGCTTGTTTGGAGAACAATGTTTGAGGATTACCTCGTTGTGTCTGGACGCGATGAAGAAACAGACAAAGTTAAAATAGCGACATTGCGGAACGTTATTGGACCTGAAGCCGTAAGAATACTAGTGACACTGCCAGGAATAGAAAAGAAGAGTTATATTGAAACTGTAAGAGCAATTGAAGAATACGTTAAACCCAGAAAGAATGACGTATTTCAAAGATATTTGTTTAACCAAAGGGTACAACAAGCCGGCGAACCGTTTGAAAGTTACTTAACGGCGTGCAGACAGCTAATTAATACATGTAACTACGAGAAAAGTGATAAAATTGAGGACGAACTACTCCGTGACAAAATTGTCCACGGAATAAAAGATAAAAGTACGCAAGAAACGCTACTTCGCATGGAAACGCTGACATTAGAAAAAGCATCTGCTATATGTCGTGCCAATGAACAAAGCAGGGAACAGGCAGCACAGATTAATCAGGAAATAGAAGTAAATAAGATTCGTCAGCATGGTAAATCGTCGTCAATCCCTATTAAGAAGACGTTCAACTGTCGCCGTTGCCAGTCGAAGCACGGTCCCAGGGAATGCCCAGCCTATGGCAAACAATGTTCTACTTGTGGAGCCTTAAATCATTTTGCCAAGGCCTGTTTTAAGAAGAAGAAGAAAATTAATCTCGTAGAAGGATATCAAACTCAAAGTGATAGTGACAGCTCGATCACATGCAACATGGTGGGAATAAACCAAGTCAACGCAGACTGGCTAGAAAAAATTGAAATAGAGGGAAAGCCAATAACATGCAGGCTCGACACTGGTGCAGATATAAGTGTAATACCAAGAAAAGTATACAAAAAATTAAAAATTTCATCAATAGTAAGACCAGTTCCCACTAGAGCTTGTCTGGAAGGGTTTGATGGCTCAAAAGTGAAGCCTGATGGATGTGTCAACTTATTGTGCCAATATAAGGACAATAATGCTTACCTGGATTTTATGATTGTCGACTGTAAGAATATACTGCTAGGAAGTGAAGGCTGTACTAAACTAGGATTGGTGAAAAGAATATTTAATGTAAAGAAAGAAGATATTTCAAAACAAGTAAAGGAAAAGCAAGAGTTTATAAACAAGCATAAAGAGGTGTTCACAGGATCAGGAAAATTTAATAAAAATGTGGACATATCAACAAGAGAGATGTCAAACGTCATATGTCATCCTTCAAACAGAATTCCTCTAGCGCTGCAAGAGCCACTAAAAGATGAGCTCCAAAGGCTTGAAGAAAGAAATGCTATTAAGAAAGTAGACACACTAAATGAAAAGGCGTGTGTCAACCGCATTGTGCTTGTCGAAAAACAAAATAAAAAAATAAGACTATGCCTTGACCCTCATGACCTCAACAAATATATAGTAAGAAAACCCAAAATCATGCCAACATTGGAAGAAGTAGCTGCTAAACTAAATAAGAAGAACTGGTTCACAGTGCTAGATTTGAAAGAAGGTTTCCATCATTGCCCTCTCTCCGAGGAAGCGTCTTGGAAATGCTGCTTTGCAACTCCTTTCGGTGTATACAGGTACCTAGTACTTCCCTATGGTCTCACCAGTGCCCCAGAAATATTTCAAGAAAGAGTAGAAGAGTTATTTGGAGATATAGAGAATGTACTAATTTGGTTTGATGATATATTAATAATGGGTGAAAGCAAGGAAATACACGACAAAGCGTTGAGTGAAGTTATGAAGAGAGCCAAGGAAGTAAATGCAGTTTTCAACAAAGAAAAAATTCAATACAGGAAAAATGAAGTGAAATATATTGGACAGATCTTTGGTGCCGGGAAAGTGCAGATGGATCCCGAAAGAGTGGAAGCTCTACGCAGCTTAAAGAGCCCAAAAAACAAAGAAGAACTTCAAAGGATCCTCGGTTCTTTCAATTATGTGCGGAGGTATGTCCCAAATATGTCAGATTTAATGTCACCCTTGTATAACCTTCTTAAAAATAATGTTGAATTTCAGTGGAATAATTTACATGAAAATGCTTTTGCCAAACTGAAGGAAGCAATAACAAAGGCCCCAGCACTAGTGACATTTGATCCAAATAAAAAAATTGTGCTACAATGCGATGCTTCTAAAAGTGGCCTAGGTTGTTGCTTATTTCAGGAAGGCAAGCTAGTGGCATGTGCATCACGAGCAATGAATGATGCTGAACTAAATTACAGTCAATCAGAAAAAGAATTGTTATCAATTTACTTTGGTACTCAGAAGTTCTATAAATATATATATGGTTTAGAAATAGAAGTGCATACTGACCACAAACCATTATTGTCTATTATGATAAAACACATAAACAAAATTGGATCTGTAAGATTACAAAGAATAAGGTTAAAATTGTTAAAATATAATTTAAATTTACAGTATGTGCCTGGTAAAAAATTAATATTTGCTGATATGTTATCAAGGAATTACCTAAATGTAACTGAACACAACCCGGAAATGACTGATATGGTACACCTTGTATCAAAATACCTACCTATGAGCCCTGAAAAAAGGCAAATGTTTAGATCTAAGACAGCTGATGACAAATTACTAACACAAGTTTGTGAATATTGCTATATTGGATGGCCAGCACTTAATAAATTACCCCCTGAGTTAAAACCATTTTATACAATAAGAGACAGGATATATGTAGAGGCAGGAATGTTGTTTTTTGATAGTAAAATTGTAGTACCTGAATCTCTAAAATCCTATGTTTTGCAGCTTGTTCACAAAGGCCATGCTGGTTCATCCAAATGTATAATGAAAGCCAGAAAACTGTTTTACTGGCCAGGTATGCCTAATGATATTATTAACTACATTATGAGATGTAATACATGTGAAAAGTATATGCCTCAGAACTACAAGGAGCCCATGTTGCCTCACAAAATACCAAAAATGAGATTCGAAAAAGTAGGCATGGACATCTTGGACTTCAATGGCAAATACTACTTAGTTATTATTGACTACTTCTCACATTGGCTAGAAATATTACCAATTAGAGACAAAAGTTCAAAATCTGTTATAAGTAGTATGCAAAATGTATTTTGTCGGTTTGGATTTCCATTCTATATAGTAGCAGATAATGTACCTTTTGCATCTCATGAATGTAAGCAGTATTATAACAGCAAAGAGATAAATATAATTAATAGTACACCTTACCATCACCGAAGCAATGGTATGGCAGAAAGAGCAGTAGGTATAAGTAGAAAAATTCTGGAAAAATCTGATTCTTGTGATTATAGAGACAATTTATTCCAATATAATAACTCTCCTTTAACTAGACTCAATATCAGTCCAGCACAAATTTTGCAAAGTAGAAATCTCAAATGTCAATTACCTACTTCTTTAGACTATTTACAGCCTAAAGTTCAAAGAAATGTTTACAAAAAATTATTACTTAATCAGTCTGTAACTAAAAATTTATATGATAGACATGCTAGAAGGAAGGAAGTAGTTTTCAGTGAAGGAGAAAATGTTGTAACAAGAACGGATAAGGATAGGACATGGGAAAAGGCCATAATTGTTAACAAAGCTAAAGAACCTAGATCTTACTGGATAAACCTAAATGGGAGACTGTTGCGCAGAACAACAGCACAACTTAAAAAGTCTTACACTGAGTTTAAGCCTGATAACTGGTTAGTTTCACCCGATGTAGATATACCAGTGACTGAAAATGTACCAAGTGACCGTGACCCTAGTACTCCTAAAGTCAGAGCGTCTCCTAATAATGAGTTATCTTCTAGTAATGTTATAAGAAAACCTGTTGCTTCAAGAAGTGGTAGAACCATCCGTCCTCCACAAAGACTGGACCTGTAATTCTATTAAATTCAAAACTGATTATTTTAACTTTACTATATATACCATTTGAAGGGGAAGGTGTTGTAACAAACGTCATAAACGTGTAATGGAACGTACATTGTTATTAAAAAAATAAAACAGATTAAAGATGGCTACCTGTGTTTGAGTTATTAAAATATATACTGATACTGTTTTTTTTCCTAGTAGATATAAATCTAATTATATTCTCTTATTGTGCAGAGTATGATGACTTCTCAACACATTGACTCCGTGAAAGATACCAACGAACAGTTCCCGTCTTTTTCGTCTCAAACCCTTGCGGCATTCGACGAACCATTTGGCTACTCCCAAGATATGGATGCTTATTTGCAATACCAGAATAGATGTATAAATCAAATTCAAAATCCATCTTTAGAAAATTCACCGAAAAAACCCAAGATAAAGAAGAGAGCAGTGCAAATAAAAACTGATATTGGATTAAACTCGCATGTAATTAAAAAAGCGAAAAAAGGGAAGCGATTAATTAAGATCAGTATTGCAAACCTTGAATCGCAGCAGGACGCTGATGACCTCATGGCAGTGCAATTTGTCATCGAAGATAACTACGATGAATTGTTAAGTGCTACGGAATCATTAGTTGACCGAATCGTGAGAAGACTCAGTAACGTTAGCTATTAGATTTTACAGTATACGTTATTTTACATTATTGTATTTTTTAATAAAATTTTGTGTTTTTGCAACTTTGTTTCTCAATAATTATTCAATTCCCTACCCATGTTAAATCCAATAGTGTTACTATGCAAAACAAGTTTAGAAACTAAAGTAAATTCCTCTGAAGTTTAGTGCCGCTGTTGGATTTACGTGCGCTTTATATTTTATTAATCGCTTGATCGTATATCTTTAACATAATGTAACCCTTACAGTAGTAGTCATGATTCCTGCTTAATAGCCGTGTCTAATTCTGATGGGACAGCTAATTGTACATATGCACATATATTAATAAGGTAGCATGTGAAGTTAAACTTTAACGAATTGCAGACTTTATTTGTGCTAGTGAAAATACAAATCAGACCAGCGTATTTATTGACTTGCAACTAGTTTATATTTATAATTTCTTGCAACGCGTTACGAGCACGTCACAGAAACCATCCAATCACAGGCTCAGGTCTACATCGCGCTAACGAAGTTTTTAAGATTTGTTCATACATATACAACATAAAATATGTAACCGACGTGCTCCCACCTTCCGTGAACGACCGGCGGAATGGTAGGGTTCACCAGCAACCTGTGGCTCGGCCTGATCACCCTTGTTACTAACCGCTGAAATCAACTCAAAATGTATAGGGAGATTCTATGCCTATGCGGTGGTGGGCATGGATGATCCACACCTCGGTGAGAGGACTAAAATCACCAACACGTAAAATGCGGTCATAAGACCACTGGGAACTTAACGCATCCCAGGTGACCCGTTCTTGATGTGGGGCTTGATCAACCTCGCAGCAAGTTGTGAAAACACCATAGCAAACCAAGTCCGTCGAACGGTGTGGTGCGCTATGTGACTCGCTTTAGCAAACCAAGTCCGTATGTAGCGGTGTGGGGCGCTTGTGCGACGATAGCGTGTCTGGTGACGACCTGTGACGCGTTGTGTACATGAAATTATCAAAAAACATCTTTTGTTCTGTTGCTTGTGCACCTGACAAATTAAAAACCAAATATTAACTGACAATTGTCGGGTGTACAAGCAACAGTTTTGCTCAAATGAACTGTGAAATAATCAAGTAACAAAATCTACATGCGAAGAATATAACTCGAGTACGTTGCGATAAGTTAAAATAAATTAATGGTGAGTTGGCCGACATAACCCTGTTGGAGTTCGAACCCACATCAGTGGAGTTCGACAGGGCGTATACGGAAGCGCAGTTGGAAGATAGAGTACTAAACACAATAATTCTAATATAGTAAGTATTACAAATAGGAATGCACAAAGATATAAATTACAACCATAAAACCGATTGGGAGTTTCAGAACACCATACAACCGATTGAGAGTTTCAAAACACCTCAAAACCGATTGGGAGTTTCAAAACACCTCAAAACCGATTGGGAGTTTCAAAACACCTATTTAAGCGTTTAAAAAAACGATCAACTCGAAATGAGCGTTTCGTCAAAAAACGCCTTGGGAGTTTCAAAACACCTCAAAACCGATTGGGAGTTTCAAAACACCTATTTTAGCGTTTAAAAAAACGATCAACTCGAAATGAGCGTTTCATCAAAAAACGCCTTGGGAGTTTCAAAACACAAAACATGTAAAATGTGTTTTGAAACTCCCAATAATATACTACTAACACATGCGTAGTCACACGGAAGCCAAAGTAAACTTATGTGAAATCTGGGGAAAACAGTTCGAAGATCCTTTAACGTTGTCTAAACACAAAATGACTCACTCCCTAACGAACTATAGGAAAACATGTGACGTTTGCAACAAAACGTTCCATCCCAAGTATTTAAACCTGCATATGCGGGTTCACTCTGGGGAAAAACCATATCCCTGCGACGTCTGTCTGAAAACGTTTAAGCGTCGATCTGATTTGAATGAGCATAAGCTGATTCACTCTGGCACGAAACCCTACGATTGTGATGTGTGTAAAAAAAAGTTTACGTCCCGCTCAACTTTATTGCGGCATAAGCTAATTCACTGTGGAAAAAGAACCCAATCTTGCGGCATCTGTAAGAAAGCGTTTTATTGCACCGCGTATTTAACGGAGCATCTGCGGGTTCACTCTGGGGAAAAACCATACACGTGTGATATCTGCCAAAAAGCGTTTAGCTTTCGAGGAAATTTGATAAGACATAAGCTGAGTCACTCTGGAGCGAAACCCCACGCATGTGATATGTGTCAGAGAAGGTTTAGGCTTCGCGCCCATTTAAAGAGGCACATTTTTAGTGTATGTCACAAATCGTTCAGATATCAACCAGATTTAACGACACATGAATCAACACACTCCAGTGACAATGTGGATGTTAAAGACAACCAGGAAAAGTTAGGCGATGGGTCCATTCCGTCAAACTACAAGCTTGTAAAGAATAAGGTGGGTGATGTTGACGGAGGAAGTGAAGAAGATAACACCCGGAATGGTGGCGGACCCCTCGCTGGTAAACTGTTCTCTGTTGCGAAAGAACATCCCTGCGACGTCTGTAAGAAGGTGTTTAGGCAACGCTATCAATTAACGCTGCATATGCGGGTACACTCTGGGGAAAAACCATATTCTTGCGGCATCTGTAAGAAAGCGTTTAAGCTACGCTCTCATTTGAAAGACCATAAGCTGATTCACTCTGGAGTGAAACTCCACGTTTGTGATGTGTGTAAAAAAGAGTTTACGTTCCGCTCAAGTTTATTGCGGCATATGCGAATTCACGGGTTGGATAACGTAAAACGAGGAAATAAAGAAGGTAACTCCCAGCCTGGCAGCAGACCTCTCGTTTGTGACGTTTGCAAACAAGAGTTTAGGGACAGCTCAGTATTAACTCAGCATATGCGAGTACACTCTGGGGAAAAACAGTACTGTTGCGACTTACAAGAATGTTCTTTGCTAGTGAACAATAAACTGGAGGACATTGAACAGGCAAATAATGAAGAAAGCTCTGTTATTGCTGAATTAGAGTTAGATAACATTGAACAGGAAAACCTCAAAAGTAACCTTATTCAAGACGAGAATGAACTGGATCACTTTATACGAGTAGATGAAAAGGAAAGCTTGGCTCTAGTAGAGCGTGAGTTAAATCACATTCAACTTAGAGACGCAAAAAACAGCTCTTTGCTACCGGATAATGAGCTGGGTGACATTGAACAGGGGGATGAAGAACGAAGGATGGCGGCGGAAAATGCGGATGTTAAAGACTCTCCCCAGGATAAATTCGTAAAAACTTTAACGCTTGTAAATAATAAGCTGGATGATGTTGACGGAGGAAGTGAAGAAGATAACACCCGGAATGGTGGCGGACCCCTCGCTGGTAAACTGTTCTCTGTTGCGAAAGAACATCCCTGCGACGTCTGTAAGAAGGTGTTTAGGAAACGCTATCAATTAACGCTGCATATGCGGGTTCACTCTGGGGAAAAACCATACTCGTGTGATATCTGCCAAAAAGCGTTTAGCGTTCGAGGAAATTTGATAAGACATAAACTGAGTCACTCTGGAGCGAAACCCCACGCATGTGATATGTGTCAGAGAAGGTTTAGGCTTCGCGCCCATTTAAAGAGGCACATTTTTAGTGTATGTCACAAATCGTATAGATATCAACCAGATTTAACGACACATGAATCAACACACTCCAGTGACAATGTGGATGTTAAAGACAACCAGGAAAAGTTAGGCGATGGGTCCGTTCCGTCAAACTACAAGCTTGTAAAGAATAAGCTGGGTGATGTTGACGGAGGAAGTGAAGAAGATAACACCCGGCATGGTGGCGGACCCCTCGCTGGTAAACTGTTCTCTGTTGCGAAAGAACATCCCTGCGACGTCTGTAAGAAGGTGTTTAGGAAACGCTATCAATTAACGCTGCATATGCGGGTTCACTCTGGGGAAAAACCATACTCTTGTGATATCTGCCAAAAAGCGTGTAGCCTTCGAGGAAATTTGATACAACATATGCTGACTCACTCTGGAGTGAAACTCCACGTTTGTGATGTGTGTAAAAAAGAGTTTACGTTCCGCTCAAGTTTAGTGCAGCATATGCGAATTCACGGGCTGAATAACGTAAAACGAGGAAATAAAGAAGGTAACTCCCAGCCTGGCAGCAGACCTCTCGTTTGTGACATTTGCAAACAAGAGTTTAGGGACAGCTCAGTATTAACTCAGCATATGCGAGTACACTCTGCGGAAAAATCGTACTGTTGTGACTTACAAGAAGATAGTTCTTTGCTAGTGAACAATAAGCTGGAGGACATTGAACAGGCAAATAATGAAGAAAGCTCTGTAATTGCTGAATTAGAGTTAGATAACGTTGAACAGGAAAACCTCAAAAGTAACCTTATTCAAGACGAGAATGAACTGGATCACTTTATACGAGTAGATGAAAAGGAAAGCTTGGCTCTAGTAGAGCGTGAGTTAAACCACATTCAACTTAGAGATGCAAAAAACAGCTCTTTGCTACCGGATAATGAGCTGGGTGACATTGAACAGGGGCATGAAGAACGAAGGATGGCGGCGGAAAATGCGGATGTTAAAGACTCTCCCCAGGATAAATTCGTAAAAACGTTAACGCTTGTAAATAATAAGCTGGATGATGTTGACGGAGGAAGTGAAGAAGATAACACCCGGCATGGTGGCGGACCCCTCGCTGGTAAACTGTTCTCTGTTGCGAAAGAACATCCCTGCGACGTCTGTAAGAAGGTGTTTAGGAAACGCTATCAATTAACGCTGCATATGCGGGTTCACTCTGGGGAAAAACCATACTCTTGTGATATCTGCCAAAAAGCGTGTAGCCTTCGAGGAAATTTGATACAACATATGCTGACTCACTCTGGAGTGAAACTCCACGTTTGTGATGTGTGTAAAAAAGAGTTTACGTTCCGCTCAAGTTTAGTGCAGCATATGCGAATTCACGGGCTGAATAACGTAAAACGAGGAAATAAAGAAGGTAACTCCCAGCCTGACAGCAGACCTCTCGTTTGTGACATTTGCAAACAAGAGTTTAGGGACAGCTCAGTATTAACTCAGCATATGCGAGTACACTCTGCGGAAAAACCGTACTGTTGCGACTTACAAGAAGATAGTTCTTTGCTAGTGAACAATAAAGTGGATGACATAGAACAGGCAGATAATGAAGAAAGCTCTGTTATTGCTGAATTGGAGTTATGTTACATTGAACAGGAGAACCTCAAAAGTAACCTTTTTCAAGAGGAGAATGAACTGGATCACTTTATACGAGTAAATGAAAAGGAAAGCTTGGCTCTAGTAGAGCGTGAGTTAAACGACATTCAACTTGGAGACACAAAAAACAGGTCATTGCTACCGGATAATGAGCTGAGTGACATTGAACAGGGAGATGAAGAAGGAAGCTGAAGAAGAATCAGATTACGTTGAACACCAAAACGGAGAAGATAGCCATTTCAAGATGGAAATAAGTTAGATCACATTAAACAGAGAAACAAAGAAGAAAGTTCTTCTCGGCTTGAATATAAGTTAGATCAAGTTGGACAAGGATATCAAGGAAACAGCTCTTTGCTGGAGGAGCATGAGACAAATAAGTTAAGACCAAGATATAACCCAACAAAGATTTGTTCCTATTTATTTTGATTAGATTGATTTGTGCATAAGTTCTTAAAGTACCTAGTTCTAGTGTCAAACGTAATCCCCGCTAGGGCATAGCAATGGTAGAGCGTGCGCTATTTATTATAACAACTATTAGGTATACTATACAATGCCAATCTTAGAAATAAACAATTTTCAAAAACATGTTTAACTATTACAATAACGTACTATACAATATCATATTTTTGAGATCAATATAATTTTAGAATATAAATAAGGAACATACAGGTATTACAGTCATTCATATTTCGGTTTTAAAGGTAAAAATATTAATAGTAATATTGTCTTAGTTTGAATAAAATAGAATGTCATGTCAACGGAATATATTGTCAACAAATTTAAGATGAAATCTTAAAATATTGAAAATATATTAGTTCACTATATACTATTTCCTGAACACTATAATAGGGTTTCTTAATTAAATTAAACATCTTGTCGCATAACAACTATTGTCATAATTTAGACTGTCATAAAACTTTACGCATTAAGTTGTTGCCCATAAAAGCCTTTTGTAATTAATGATAGTGAGCATAATATTTTCATTGTCGTAATTGTACTAGGTATGTCATATTTTTTTAAACTATAATGTTGATTATCATGTTTTTTTTTGTCATTATACTGCTACCAGAAAAGTAGGTTAGGTTAGGTTAGAATTGTGACCTTATCAAAACTAACTGCTACATTTGTTATTGATCGTTAATAATTCAGTCAAAATTGTTATGCTGATTGATAATTGTGCGTAAAGTTTTGTATGCGCAATAAATGTATGACAATTGTTATTTATGCTCTCGAACATTATGGTTAAAAAATATATGCGAACTAATTTATGACTTTTGTCAGTTATGCGTACTGATAAGTATGACGAATCCACGCATGTCTATCAAAAATATGACTTTAAACTTTATGCAACCCGACCCATACCCGTCTTTAAGCTGCGTTTAACCTTTTCAACGTTTTGTCAAATAAAAAGTTGTCACTCACACGCCATTGACAGCTCAACACCAGAGCTAATGTCAACTTTACCTCATAGACAATCAGGTCTATTTTCCACTGTCAACTATGGCTATAGGTATAGGTATATTAGTCGTTGGCGTTGAACCTGCGGTGCTGATATATGAGTCGTTGGCGTCGAAAAGGTTAAATATATCTATGTTGTTTTCTGCTTGTATTTCTTTCGGTATCTTATTAAATATTCTACATGACTTGGCAAAAGGGCCAGCGTGAACCATTTTTAATCTAGAAGCGGGGATGGCTTCTACTATTTTGGCGCGGGTTTGATGGACTTACTCAGTCAAAAGGTCTGATTATCAAGACCTAACTCGCTCCCTCTCTCTCTTCAGCCTAAAGCCACCCAATTAGACCTAATTAACCAGCCCCAATCCCAACTCAAGGGTCTACTTTCTAGTAGTTAGTAGGTCTAAGGTCTCTGCCCACTACACCATACCATGACCATACTATGCCCGTATCAGGCCCAGAAGGTAATTAGTATTAAAATGTTGGTCGGCGACGGAACCGTCTATTGGGCATAGTCTCATACTTTTCAATACAATTTTTGTTTTTGTCTGACATGTTCCTATTAAGCGGCGATTACACTGAGTCGTTCTCCTAATGCGATCGCCGAACTTGTTTCAAACTACTGCGGCGATCGAACGTCGTGTTCACATTAGTCTGTCCGCCTACGCGTATATGTAGTATATATTATAATATAATGATGAACTACCAGTTGAACTTAGTGGAATAGAGGACAGTCATTATTTGCCAACAGTAGCAGTGTGACCATGAGCCCTATGTTTTTATCATTTATTGTTAGTCACACCACGCAGGGTAACCACAAGTAAGTGAAAGTACTCTTGGTCACCCTGGGGTAGCAAAACGGGGTGACCACGGGTCCGACGGGCTCGATCAAGGCGGTTGCAGCTGTCGTTCTCCGAGTGCGGTCGACTATCGTGTTCGTTACACTGTTGCGGTCGCCGTATGGCAACATGCAGCGGACAACTTAATGTAAATGCGGCTTTAGGATGCGGCTCCACTGAGGCGGAGACGAGCAGAGCGGAGAGGAGACGTGTAGGGATTGACCAATCATATTAGTTGAAATCCACATCTCGTCCCCGCTCCGCTTCAGTGGAAACAGTCAAGCGGAGATGAGCGGAGCGGAGAGACGTGTAGGAATCGACCAATCATAATAGTTGAAATCCACATCTCGTCCCCGCTCCGCTTCAGTGGAAACAGTCAAGCGTAGACGAGCGGAGCGGAGAGGAGACGTGTAGGAATCGACTAATCATAATAGTTGAAATCCACATCTCGTCCCCGCTCCGCTTCAGTGGAAACAGTCAAACGGAGATGAGCGGAGCGGAGAGGAGACGTGTAGGAATCGACCAATCATAATAGTTGAAATCCACATCTCGTCCCCGCTCCGCTTCAGTGGAAACAGTCAAGCGGAGACGAGCGGAGCGGAGAGGAGACGTAACTGCATTACTACATTGTAATCACTCCACTCAGCTCCGCTCGTCTCCGCCTCAGTGGAATCATTTAGCTCTTTTCACAGCTCTACTCCACTCAGCTCCGCTTGTCTCCGCCTCAGTGGAATCATTTAGCTCTTTTCACAGCTCTACTCCACTCAGCTCCGCTCGTCTCCGCCTCAGTGGAATCATTTAGCACTTTTCACAGCTCTGCTCCACTCAGCTCCGCTCGTCTCCGCCTCAGTGGAGCCGCAGCCTTACGGTCATGGTGAGATACGGTGTAGTTGGCAGTGACCTTTATAATTTCTGTCATTGACGAATAAAAATAGAAAAATACCGTAACTTTTTTGTAAAACAATTATAATTTTATGACTGTAAATATCTTGCTGTTCATCAATAACCGTTAACGGCAACTGCACGGCTAGCACATGTTGTCCGCGACTTGTTTGTCGCTTGGATGTCCCATTCTATCTAATCCTGCGAGCCGATTATGGTCGTGTTTATCGACGTAGATAAGCGTAGATAAAACATCTGTCACTTTCTGACCAGTATGTAAGTGCGAGAGTGACGGAACTTTATCCACCGCGATAAAAGCGACCATAATACGGGCCCTGTAACGATAGAGACGCAATGAGCGACAAGCGAGAAAATACAACATGTGCTACCCGTGCTGGTACATTGACATGAACGATTGGACCGGAACACAAACACTTAAAGGTTAATAAAAGCCTGTAACAAAATGATGTTTCATTTATTTCAATTCCTGGGTCAGGTACTGCGCTCGAAGAACGTTATGGCCTCCATACGGGCTGGAGCAGTGCGGACTGACAGGCCGCTGGCGCTGTCGCTATTGGGCGAGCTGCCGTTTTAATGCTCTAGTTTTGCTTTAAAATACCCTAATAATCTTCCAAAAGCGACAGCAGACTGTCGTCTGACTGCTCCGAGCAGAGGCTCTACTTTGAAATCCGTAATTCGAACTTCGTCTTTTGCTCTCGACGCGTCACTAATTCGCAAGAAAGTGACGGTGCGATCCGAAGTTCGAATTACTGATTTCAAAGTAGAGCCCCTGTTCGTACAGCGATCTAGGCATAAAGCTATGTAGCCAGATCGAACGAGACGGTAGTCGCCAAGCGATCTGGCACCCAATTCTCGTTAATTCGAGACGATTTTTCATGCGAGATATGTCGAAAATATGTATGCAGTTGACAGTTCATCTCGCATGAAAAATCATCTCGAAGACACGAGAATTGGGTCCCTGGTCGTGTTTGATACCTAGTCCTACCTAGATGTGGACCTAAAACTTCTATCCCCCAACGACCTACGTGACTGAACGATGAAATGTCAGTGATGGTAGGCCAGAAGCCCTACTTTGAAAATCGAATTTCGAAGTTACTCCATCCTTGTCACTCGTCATTCGACACTAAATCGAGAGAAAGGGAAGGAGCTAACGTAACTTCGAACTTCGATTTTCAAAGTGGGGCCTCAGAAGTTTCCATCTCCAAGACTCCATCATCAGATCAGAGGCTCTACTTTGAAATCCGTAATTCGAACTTCGTCTATTGCTATCCCTTTTCCTCTCGAGGCGTCACTAATTCGCAAGAAAGTGACGGGGCGATCCGAAGTTCGAATTACTGATTTCAAAGTAGAGCCCCAGCTCCATGTCATAAAAGTATTGAATTGTCATCCAATTTACACATGTATGCAAAGGAGATTGGGCAAATTGGCCTATCGGCGGCCACTGATAAAATTAATGTCATATGAAAGCTCTGATATTAAGGAATACTTTGCGTAAAGAACTTTTATTTGTATCTCTTTTAAAAAATTACTTAAGTCTGAATTCGATCAAGACATGTCAGATCTAGAACTTATTATTCATACTTTGTGATTGACGACCAAAGTAACGGTCGGGAGGCTATCGTCCATTATTATTGCTTTATTTCCTAATAGTAAATAAATAACATATTGATAGTTGCTAGATACTTCACTCTAATATATTAGATCATCTATATATGTTGAGATATCCCTTCTTTCCTAAATATTTGACATATTGATGATCTAACATCTAATTGGGAAGACTACGCAAACTATTCGAGACGAAAAACATCTTTTATTCTGGTTACAATTAAGTCACGGTAAAGAAACTTTCACCAAATAACAGTACGACTATACTATACCACATCGTCAGATATTAAAATTATCCTTGGCCTCTCATAGGCCAAGTTCCATACAAATTTGCCCTTTCTACTTTTCAGTTTCATCGGTAACCGGGAAGTCGGTCAAAAACCTCATCAGTCAGGGCTTTTTGGAACTGCGAGCTCGAAGGAAAACAACCTGAGGGCCCTGCCAAGATGCATTGCGCTAACTAACGTTTCTATTCGTTTCATTTTTAAACCAATCGCGTCACTGATAGATCACGTGACTTTTCGTATCACGTCATCTACCAGTGACGCGATTGGTTTAAAAACGAATCGAATAGAAACGCTAGTTAGCGCAATGCATCTTGGCAGGGCCCTCTGAGTAGATACATAGAACGCCCAGTTTAATAATGCCCATGAATAGGGTTGCCAGACATACTATAATATATAGTATTATACTTTATTTTGCCTCTGTATACTTTATTATATACGAAACATATAAAATTTGCACAAATACTATATTTTAAACTGAAATTAATTCAAAGTTTATAGAGTAGGTAATATTGATTTCGGTTTAGTCTTAAAAGTATTTTGGGACACATTATTTCTTAGATGTGGCACTAATAACAGTAATGAGGAAAATATTAAAAATTCTTTATTTTTTCAGTGTATACTTTATTTTTAAAGCCTTCAAACCGCCAAATACTATATATCTCAGAAAAAAATCTGGCAACCCTACCCATGAAGCAGAAAATAGTATAGAAAAAGTCTCACAGGGTATAATAAATGATCAATTGATCACTTTACCCTACGGGTTTGTATTTACTTCTAGGGCCGATTCGCGACCAAACTGGAATAAGACTTAATCCGAGATTAGTCCATACAAATTCGGCGTTTAATCTAGGTATAAAACCTTATTCCAGTTTGGTCGAATCCGCCCTTACGGCCAAACCCTATATTCAATCCGCGGACAGATAAGCGGTTTGAATATAGGGTTCGGCCATTAGTCGCTCTTGTATGCTCTTATGCAAGTCTAACCGATTTCTCGAACCCGATGACTCTTTTATTTAGAACTACCGCATTAAATAAATTAAATACTTACCTAAATGTCGAGGGCCAATCTCACACAAATTGACTTACTGACGCACTCAGAGATGTCAATTTAATTTAATGCTTGATTAGAGTTGCTGCCGTCACTTTCTTTGCTACAATAGAATAAGAGAACACGTCACTAAACAAGCATTAAATTTAATTGACGTCTCTGAGTGCGGCAGTTAGTCCCGAACTAATCTCCAGGCTTGTACTATGGGAACGGTCACGAGCGTTAATTTGGGACCCATTTCAAAAATATACTTGAAGTCGTCAATGTCATTAGAGATGTCAAGTCATTTGTAAATTTTAGGAAACTCAACCTTATTGTTGTAGAATGTCAGATTGACTTTGGACCTAAGGTGGGTACCAAATTAAATCTCGTCACTGTACTAGACAACGATATAAATACTTATATAGAGAAATACTTAAATACATAGAAAACGATTTATACGACTGTGGGCTTAAAGAAAATATGACGTTACTAAATAAAAGAGTAGTTTGGGTTTGTTGGTAGCCACGGTTTACCCTTGAAATGTCGAAAAACATTTCACCGAATATTCATTTCATCGAATTTTCATTTTATCGAACAGGCATTTCCACGTGCAGGAGTTATAATTTTTTGGTGGTCACAGGTCTAACCTAACCTAACCTACGTAACCCTTGCTTAAGATAACCTAAAAACAATAAGGTTTCAGTAAAAATTAGCTTTCGATGAAATGAAAATTCGATGAAATGAATAATTCGATGTTTCGTTTGCCGATATTTCAAGGAGATCCCGGAACCCTGACATAATTTAATTATCAAAATATTACAATGTTTACACGCTGGCGAGCCGCGTGCTTTGCTCGGATAACGATACCTCCTGGGAAATAATACTTATACCTAATTTCGTAGCCAGATTTGGTAGCTAGTAGGGATTATTTCTCCAATTTGTAAGGCATCTACGAAATCTGGCTACGAAATGGGACTAAAGCGAAAAAACTACCCTAACGAAGCGTTTTTCAAGTACCAATGGACATAGTGGGCTCCGGGAACGCTCGAATTGTAGTAAATTTAGTTATTTGATATTAAAGCACCGCACAAAGATACTTGAAAAACGCTTCCTTAGGGTAGTTTTTAAGAAAATACTGAAACAAGTGCCAAAATTAGTTTCCTAATTTTTCCTCCGAAAACGACCGTTATTTAAAAATATTATTTATTTACATTGCACATCTGTGTTTGGGTCATCAATTTACATTATGTGTACCAAATTTCAACTTAATCGGTTCAGTAGTTTCGGAGCAAATTGGCTGTGACAGACGGACCGACAGACAGACGCACGAGTGATCACGGGTTCCGTAATTAATTTTTTGTACGGTACCCTAAAAACAAAATATTTTAAAGGGCACATTTTGTTTTTAAAGGTTTTTCTGTGAGAGTTTATCAAATGGACCCTTTGAGCGCCAACGACGCCTAAGGGTCTCCCCACACCTATCGACGCGGAATCGGCGTTAGCTGATCAAAAAACTCTATGTCTACGCAATAAGAGCGAAACGAACGTCAATCGGCTCGGCTCGGCTCGCTTCGGCGTTGTGAACGGAACGACGTCGTGTTCGCTCTTATTGCATGGACATAAAACTTTTTCTTACCGGCTCAAGCCGATTCCGCGTCGATAGGTTTGGGGAGACCCTAAATGTGGTCACATGATTTCATGCCCACAACGCCACTGACGACTACAGAGGGCCCTGCCAAGATGCATTGCGCTAACTAACGTTTCTATTCGTTTCGTTTTTAAACCAATCGCATCACTGGTAGATCACGTGACTTTTCGTATCACGTCATCTACCAGTGACGCGATTGGTTTAAAAACGAATCGAAATAGAAACGCTAGTTAGCGCAATGCATCTTGGCAGGGCCCTCAGATGTATGCATATTGAATGTCGATTGGTCGGCGCACGTTTGGTTTCGTCTTGGTGCCTCCTGAAACATCGTTCGGCGCCCTGAGGGCCCTGCCAAGATGCACTACGCTAACTAGCGTTTCTATTCGTTTCGTTTTTAACCAATCGCGTCACGGGTAGATCACGTGACTTTTCGTATCACGTCATCTACCAGTGACGCGATTGGTTTAAAAACGAAACAAATAGAAACGCTAGTTAGCGTAGTGCATCTTGGCAGGGCCCTCTGCTGTATTCCTCGATGGAATTATTATCGATGGCGATCGCGAGAATTATTGAGCAATCTAATATTCAGTGATCGGAGTAGGTAGTGTTATTTCACGGGATTTCGGTGTGTAAGCTTATATAGTATGGATTCTCAATTCTCAATTCTTTATTGCTTCCATAAGTTATACATAATATACAGGTGTTAGATATCTTATAACTACTTAGGTATAAGGTATGAGATCTTTATGGACCCTGGTAGGGCACAGCAACTTACAAACTAGTGAGGGGCTTGTTTATTAACAATTCGTTTTTTATTTTGAATATTAGCGATTATATAAATGCAAATGAATATAATAGATAAATGTATTTACTAAGCCATCTTATCTTCTAAATATTCCTTAATGGTGTAGTAGCATTTTAAACTCAGTAACTTCTTTAACTGTTTAGTAAATAAATGATCAGCTGTTATTGTTGTTATAGACTTGGGTAATTTATTGTATACTTTGATTGGCATGACAAAAGGACTGGAGGAGTGAATGTGTAAGTTGGAGGATGGTATTGTGAGTTGGTATCGGTTCCTTAGTGTATAGGTGGTAGGTAGATCAGCTCGGGTGGTGACTTATGGATATAACTTGTAATCCCGGATTTTCCATAAAATGTTTTAAAGTTTGTGTTTGGTTTAAAAAAAAATATCAGGGGACATTACACAAATTGACCTAGACCCACAGTAAGCTCAAAAAAGTTATTAATTTATAATTTTGATAATTATACTGCAAGTACAAAGTTGGTATTGACGAAATATGTAGACACTTTAATTTCGACATTCTTGCAAACAAAAATTCTTGTATAACCTTATATATACTTCAACTAATATCATGTCCAGAAAATATTCAGAGAAAAAATACGAATCCCGGAATCCCGGTGTGGTGGAACCACAATACATCTAGACACATATGCTATAATATATACACATATACTACAACATATAATATATACACATATACTACAATATAAATAAACATATATTCTAATATCTAAACATGAATATATTCAATATCATAAATATATAATTAACATGTAATAAACGACACTTAACAAACTACTAATAATATATAATCAATAAAGATATTTATAAATAGTAAACAAGAATTAACTACAGTATATTTAATACACAAATATATATAGTTTAATATAAGTACATTCTATTTGAGGATATTAACAAACATACACTTACCTTGTTTAAAACATAATTATTTCTCCGTGTCGTCAAGTAGCCCCAGTGAACAAGCGCCGCCTGCGTGGAGATAACGGTCGCGTGACGTCACCGCAGCCCGGCGGTGCGCCCGCGCCCGCGCTCGCGCTCGGCGCCAGTGTGGAATCCTGTTCGCTACTGAATGCACGTCGCTCCGCTCTGACTAAGCTTACCTTCCGCTACCGCTTCCGCCGCTTAATATTATTGTCGCGCTTGTGCTACTGTACGTTTAATTACTGCCGCATTATAGTTATACGAAGCAATTGGTGTTTACTTGGAGTCAACCTACCTTACCTACACTGGTGACCCCTACTGCGAACATTCGACGCAGCCTTCAATAAGTCTGGATAATAAAGGTGACCCGTGGACAAAACGTAAGTGCAGTGAGCATTTTATATAATGTCGGATGGTGAAGACAAAGACAGATTTGACGATGCGAAGTCCGTAGCCGCTCGAGAACATAACGGTACGGGGCGCATTTCCAATGGAGCCGACACGTTCCGTGTCGGAGTTAAGATTCCGCCATTTTGGCCTCAGGAGCCTGCCGTCTGGTTTGCTCAAGTAGAAGGGCAGTTTGCACTGTCTAATATTACATCAGATTCTACGAAATTTTATTACGTTTTATCGCAACTTGAGCATCAGTATGCAGCGGAAATAAAGGATATTATTATCTCACCACCTGCGAATAACAAGTACGACAAATTAAAAACCGAACTCATTAAGCGCTTGTCAGCTTCCAGGGAAAAGGACTTGCAGAATCTGCTGAACCACGAGGAGTTAGGTGACCGGAAGCCGTCACAGTTTCTCCGGCACCTTCGGCACAAGGCGGGCCCATCGGTTCCAGAGGACTTACTGAAGACCATTTGGACCAGCCGTTTGCCCGTAAATTTACAATCCATAATAGCGTCCCAGCCGTCATTATCACTCGATGAACTGGCAGATCTGGCAGATCGGGTCTGGGATATCGTACCAGGCAGCGCCCAAGTAGCTAGCACTTCCAACAGTTCAGCGATGGATTCAATGGCTCACCATATTGCTGAGCTCACCAAGCAGGTGCAGGTACTTACCACGGAAATGCAAACGAGATCTCGCTCTAAATTCAGACGTGGCGATCAACGAAGCCGCGGACGCAGCGGTGGTCGTCAAGGTCGTAGCAATAGCCGGTCGCAATCGAGTTACCGCAAGTATCCCATATGTTGGTACCATTCCAAGTTCCAAGCGCAATCAACGAGATGTATCAAGCCGTGCGATTTCGGCTCGGGAAACGGACAGGGCAATCGGTAATGGCGGCCAACGATTGCCCCAGCTCCAGTCGCTTGTTTGTAACAGATCGTCGTTCAAAAATGCAATTTATAATTGATACAGGGAGCGACCTTTGTGTATTTCCACGATCAGCATTACGCGAATATCGGCCCCAGACTAACTACCAGCTCTACGCAGCAAATGGATCAATCATCAACACTTATGGGCATGCTCAACTGAATCTCAACCTAGGTCTACGCCGGGAGTTCAGCTGGCAGTTTGTGGTGGCAGATGTCACAAAAGCTATCATTGGCGTCGACTTCTTGTCGTTTTACAATTTAATCGTCGACTGCCGGCACCAGCACCTATTGGATAGTACGACATCACTCACAACATCGGTAATATCTGTGGCTACAGGTGACGAAGTGCTCTCAATTAAGACACTGTATGGAGATTCGAAGTACAACGCCATCTTAAGAGACTTTCCCGAGATAACACGCCCCCCGGGTATTCATCGCGAGGTGAATCACGACACCGTGCACTTTATTAAAACAACGGACGGTCCTCCGATCTACTGCAGGCCTAGAAGATTAGCGCCAGACAAATTAAGGATTGCAAAGGAGGAATTTAATTCCATGCTCAAGAATGGAACTGCCCGGCCGTCATTGAGCCCCTGGTCGTCTCCCCTTCACCTAGCGCCCAAGAAAGACAACAGCTGGAGGCCGTGCGGCGACTACCGGCAACTAAATGCACGGACGGTTCCAGACCGATACCCAATTAGGCACATCCACGATTTCGCACATGGTTGCAAAACTTTCTCGACAATTGACCTTGTCAAAGCTTATAACCAGATCCCGGTTAACCCTGACGACATAGCAAAAACTGCAATCGCGACACCATTTGGGTTATATGAATTCCCCTATATGACCTTTGGCCTCAGAAACGCCGGTCAGACCTTTCAACGTTTTGTGGATGAGGTCACAAGGGGAATGGAGTTCGTGTTCGCGTACTTGGATGATTTCCTCGTTTTCTCCAAAGATGAAGAGACTCACGAAGAACATCTACGGCAATTATTCACAAAACTTAAGGAATACGGTATCGTCGTCAACCCTTCAAAATGTGTATTTGGAGTGCCGGAAGTTAAATTCTTAGGATATCACATTTCGGCAGGGGGTACAAAACCGCTAGAAGACAAGGTGGAAGCCCTTCAATCATTTCCAGGCCCCAAAACAGTAAAAGAATTACGAAGATTCCTAGGAATGATAAATTTTTACCGCCGGTTCATCCCAAACGCAGCACAAATTCAAGCCCCTTTACACGAATTGCTGACAGGCTCTGTAAAGGGATCACACCCTGTGGACTTAAAGGATCAATATCTGGAAGCTTTTAACAATTGCAAATCAAGTTTATGCACAGCAACTCTTTTAGCTCACCCATACTGCAATTCACAACTCGCCCTTGTGACGGACGCATCTAATACGGCCATGGGCGCAGTGGTCCAGCAGAAGAGAGAAGACCAAGACACATGGGAACCACTAGCCTTTTATTCAAAAAAATTAAGTACTACCCAGCAAAAATACTCACCCTATGATCGGGAATTGCTGGCAATTTATAACGCCATTAAATACTTTAGGCATATACTAGAAGCGCGAGTATTCACAATCTTCACGGACCATAAACCCCTTTGCTTCGCCTTCTCATCTAACAAGTCCAACTGCTCACCGAGGCAGTTTCGTCACCTTGATCTCATTTCGCAATACACGACAGATATCCGACACATATCAGGGATAAAGAACGTCGTTGCCGATACATTATCAAGAATAGAGGAACTAGAGAAGCCAGTCGATTTATTGGAATTAGCAAAGTCTCAAGACGAAGATGAAGAGTTAAAACAGATTGTTAGCGGTGCCGTGACTTACAACATCAACCTGAAAAAGATGACAATTCCTGGGACAACTACTGAGCTATACTGCGATGATAGCACTGCCAAACTCAGACCCTACGTAACAACCGGTTTTCGACATCAAGTATTTAGCAGCCTACACTCGCTCAGTCACCCAGGAATTAAGGCTTCAGCGAAACTCGTAGCTGAACGTTTTGTCTGGCCAAATATAAGAAAAGACTGTCGTAATTGGGCTCAATCATGCTCAGCCTGCCAGCGTTCGAAGGTCACTCGTCACGTTCAAGCACCATTGGGTACATACAAATTACCCAGCGCCAGATTTTCGCATGTCCACATAGACTTAATTGGACCAATGCCTCCTTCGCATGGCTATCGCTACTGCCTTACAGCGATAGACCGTTTTACACGGTGGCCCGAGGCGATACCTATTATGGACATTCGTGCGGAGACCGTAGCCAAGGCCCTTCTCAACATCTGGATATCTCGGTTTGGTTGCCCAGTGAGTATTGTAACAGACCGAGGAAGCCAATTTGAATCGGCCCTCTTTAAATATCTCTCCAAAATAGTGGGATTCGTGCATCGACGTACCACAGCGTATCATCCTGCCTGTAATGGACTAATAGAAAGGTTCCACAGACAGCTGAAAGCTGCCATTGTTTGCCACGATCAAGCAAGCTGGACAGAAGCTTTACCACTGGTCCTGCTTGGAGTAAGAAGCGCGTTCAAGGAAGATCTGCAAACTACTTCCGCGGAGATGGTGTACGGGGAAACGCTGAGGCTCCCAGGGGAATTTTTCCAAACCACTGGAGAAACAACAAGCGACTTCACTGATTTCACTGCGCGCTTGCGTTCCATCACCCAGCAACTTCAACCCACACCTACGTCAAGGCACGGCCAGAAGAAAACGTTTGTATTTAAGGACCTAAAGTCCGCCAGCCATGTCTTTCTCAGAGAAGACGCTGTGCGTAGTCCGCTAACGCCAGCTTACACAGGGCCACATGCAGTTCTGGAACGAGGCGAGAAGACGTTCAAACTGAAAATTAAAGGAAAGACAGTTACTGTGTCCATAGACCGCTTGAAGCCGGCTTACATACTCGAAGAAGGGGAAGAACGTCAAGTCGCTACAAAAACAGGGTCAACACAGGTAGAACTTAAGGTCAACAAAACAGAAAGACAGAAGGAAGGAAATGATATAAAGATAACTAGATCAGGCCGGCGGGTCCGATTCCCAGATTATTATCGCCCGTAGACGGTCTCTGGAGGGGAGTGATGTGGTGGAACCACAATACATCTAGACACATATGCTATAATATATACACATATACTACAATATATAATATATACACATATACTACAATATAAATAAACATATATTCTAATATCTAAACATGAATATATTCAATATCATAAATATATAATTAACATGTAATAAACGACACTTAACAAACTACTAATAATATATAATCAATAAAGATATTTATAAATAGTAAACAAGAATTAACTACAGTATATTTAATACACAAATATATATAGTTTAATATAAGTACATTCTATTTGAGGATATTAACAAACATACACTTACCTTGTTTAAAACATAATTATTTCTCCGTGTCGTCAAGTAGCCCCAGTGAACAAGCGCCGCCTGCGTGGAGATAACGGTCGCGTGACGTCACCGCAGCCCGGCGGTGCGCCCGCGCCCGCGCTCGCGCTCGGCGCCAGTGTGGAATCCTGTTCGCTACTGAATGCACGTCGCTCCGCTCTGACTAAGCTTACCTTCCGCTACCGCTTCCGCCGCTTAATATTATTGTCGCGCTTGTGCTACTGTACGTTTAATTACTGCCGCATTATAGTTATACGAAGCAATTGGTGTTTACTTGGAGTCAACCTACCTTACCTACACCGGGTCTTATCCATATTATTTATAATGTTTGAAGTCATTGACACCCGAAATTGCGCTACCTATTCCGATCACTGGTAATATTAAATTGATTTGATTGATGATTTAGTTCTAAACTTCTTTTTAACCCCCGACGCAAAAAAGAGGGGTGTTATAAGTTTGACGTGTAAGTGTGTGTGTGTGTGTGTGTGTGAATCAAAAATTTGACACATTTCCTTGAGATTAGTCACGATTTTTAACGATTAGTTAGTTTCTACTGATCAAACAACAGGCCCTTAGTGACACTTTTGAAGAAACGGTTTTCCGCACGTATACTTACTTACGATTTATGTGTACTGTGTGTTAATTTATGTCGCTTTAACTTTAGTTTTGACTTGAATTTTTTACCGCAAATTTCGCACATGTAAGGTCTGTCTTCTGTGTGAACTAACTTATGATTATTGAGAGTCGTGCGGGACTTAAAAGCTTTGTGACAAATCTCGCATGCGAACGACTTTTCTTCAGAGTGAATAGACATATGTCTAGTGAGAGACTTGCGGTACCTAAAAGTTTTGTGACAAATCTCGCATGCGAACGACTTTTCTTCAGAGTGAATAGACATATGACTATTGAGATGCCAGCGGTACCTAAAAGCTTTGTGACAAATCTCGCATGCGAACGGCTTTTCTTCAGAGTGAATAGACATATGACTAGTGAGATGCCAGCGGTACCTAAAAGCTTTGTGACAAATCTCGCATGCGAACGGCTTTTCTCCAGAGTGATTAGACATATGAATAGTGAGAGACGTGCGGTACCTAAAAGTTTTGTGACAAATCTCGCAAGCGAACGGCTTTTCTTCAGAGTGAATATACATGTGTTTAGTGAGAGACGTGCGGTACCTAAAAGTTTTGTGACAAATCTCGCATGCGAACGGCTTTTCTTGAGAGTGAATAGACATGTGACTAGTGAGAGACGAGCGGTACTTAAAAGCTTTGTGACAAATCTCGCATGCGAACGGCTTTTCATCTGAGTGAAAAGACATATGACTAGTGAGAGACGTGCGATGCCTAAAAGCTTTGTGACAAATCTCGCATGCGAACGGCTTTTCTCCAGTGTGAATAGGCATGTGAACAGTAAGAGTGGCGTATTGTCTAAAATTCTTCTCACATATATCACACGAAAAAGGTTTCGTTCCAGAATGAATCAGCTTATGGCTGGCCAAACATTGAAGATTAGAAAACGTTTTGTCGCAGATGTCGCAAGCGGGTTTGCCGTCACGGTGGGAGCGATGGTCTCCCGTGTGAAGAAGCAAATGTATAGAAAGAGTCCTGGGCCACTTAAAACTTTTGTTACAAATCTCGCATGAGTACCGCTCTTTTCCAGAGTGAACAGCCATGTGCCGTTTTAAATTGTTGCGACATCGAAAAACCTTCAAACAGATATCGCACGTGGAATGAACACGCTTATGATCATGTAATGAGCAAATATTAATAAACAATTTTTCACAAATTTTACAAATGTGAGGTTCTTCTACGTTAATTTTAAGATGCCGAACCAAATCAGACTTGAATGCAAACTTTTTTCTGCAGTTATCACAAACATACATTTTTGTATTAGAACACGTTTCATCGCCGATAGCATGATTTGAAAGAACCGAAATTTCACTATCACCTTGAGCACATACGTGAGTTTCTAGACTGGCCTCTTGGAGAAATGTCTTATGACAAATAGTGCATGCATGCATGAGCTCCTCAATTGCAATGCACTCTAGCTTGACAGTGCAAGCCCTGAGCACCGAGTCCGCCCCGCCGCTCTGCACAGGCTCCTTCTCCGGGCGCCCGTCCTCTGCGCCGGCTGCCAGTTGCTCTTCAGTAACATAATTTTTTGTCTCATCCACCGGCTCTGAAACTGAAGGACAAACACGTATAGTGTCTGCTTCACTGGTAACAGGAGCCCTACTGTACCCGGAGGGGAGGACAACTGAAACGCAGTAGGTCATAAACACGGACCTAAAAAAAAAAACCGGTCAAGTGCGAGTCGGACTCGCGCACCGAGGGTTCAGTATTTAAGATAATATGTTTGGTAACCGCAAAAGAAAATACTCATTTTTTAAGTGACAACTTCTTTACGGAGGGTAAACCATTTCGTTACGTAACGCGCGATTAATGACAGACTGTCTGGCTTCCCTTTCTCTTACGCATACGGCAGCGGATTTGAGCGACAAACATTTCGCGGACAACATGTGCTAGCAGTGCTGCTGTGACACACAGACAGACGGACAACGAAGTCTCACCATAAGGGTTCCTTACCATTTTGGGACGGAACCCTAATTACAAACGTAACGTTGCACTTAATAGGAGTGAAGCATGCAAGGCCGGGAATTTTGTTCGTTATATTTAGGCTGCTGTCACACAGATACACTAGGTCTGACAACCCGCCGCCATTACGCGCCGAGCCACAGCACGAGTGACAGTTAAATTTACGCCGTCTTGTGTACATAGTTGCAGCAGGCCAATAGGGCAATAGGTTAGACGAGGTTACTTCCGTATTTTGTTAGGTCCGTGGTCATAACAAAACAGTCAACAGAACTTTGGAATAGGCCACAGCTAGGTTAGGTTATAGTTAATAGTAAACAGGTGAATGGCGTAGAAACACTTTCAGCAAGGCAAACTATATAACTAAATATAATATAACTAGTATTCAACCAAATCCTTTTTTTTTTTTTACCTTGAAGTATTAAATATATGTGCTGAAAAGTGGGAAATGACTATTAATTAGAGCTTTCAAATCGGATAATTGTAGGTATATTAAATACTTTGTTTTCTCTTAATTTCAAATCATGTATCTATTTGTTGTTATCATTGTCTAGTATACATAATACACTATTATCAGCGTATTAAAAAAATATGCTTATAATAGTGTGTTGATTATGATAATAACAATCAACATTGAAGTTATCTTAACAAGGAAAAATAGCAGTTCCATATGTTCTTTCATCCTTTATTTTTCTTTTATTTATAAAATTCAGGGTACTAGTTTACCTAGGCTAGGGGCTAGGGTGTCTCAATATTAACCAAATTTGATGTGTTTATGGAGAGACGCGCGGGGGCGCGGGACGCAGCGCCACGCAGGCGGCGCATGACCCGAGCCATCGTTCGATGTCAGCGTCGATCTTAGGCCACCACATCTTACTACGTGCAATACTCTTAGTCTTTACTATGCCTAAATGCCCTAAATGCAAGTCTTGTAATAACTGACTACGATGTACAGACGGAACGACTACCCGGTGACCGCGAAAAATACATCCATTATCCATTTCCAAATCTGTTTTGCATTGGAAATAGGGCCGAACAGATGGGCAGTTTGTTTTTTTCGGCCACCCTTGTCGCATATAATTCATGACTTTCTTTAGAACTGAGTCAAGCTCGGTAGCTTCCCTAATCTGTTGCGCCAGCTCCATGGCCTGGCGAGGGTGAGCGTGGCGGCGTCCTGCTCGCACAGGCGGTCGCGCTCCTTGCCGGCGCGCAGCCCCAGCCCGAACTTGTCCTTCAGCAGTAAACCGAGCGAGCTCCCGAACTCGCAGTACACTGCAAGCCCCCTGACTCGAGCCGCCCACTGCTCGACACTTTCCCCCACGTCACGCGTTGCCTCATAAAATTTACACCTATAGGCAAAAGTGCATCTTTTCGGTGTAAAATGTTTGTCTAGCGCTTCAATTAATGTACCATACGTCGAGTCCTTAACGTCCGTTGGATGCACTAAATTCTTGAAGAGTCGGTATGATTCATCGGACAAATGCGTTAGTAATAACGCACTCTTTGTCCCTGTTTCACTTAGGTATTTTATTTAAAATAATGAATTGCTCCAGACGACTACGAAAAATTTCCCAATCTTGAGAAATATGATCAAAAGCACTAAGGTCTCCAATATACGTAGTCATTATCATTACACGAACAATTTCCCGATTTTGTTTTTTTAGCACACGCGGGTAGGTTGCAAGTCGTCGCCAGTGAGGTATTCGCATGCAAGGAGTGAAACACAACCGATTTGATCTGAAGCTCGTTTATTACTGGCGCGGCGCGCAGACGCGTCACCATAGCACACGTCACTAACCTAATGAGTTCTATACAATGGCGTTTACAAAATCCTCATTTTGACAATCTTGTTAGACATTGCCTATGTGGCTAAAAAAAGACAAGGTACAAAAGTTTCATAGCTCTTATATAGGCCTTTGGTTTTGTACCTCTCTCTCACTCACTCTCATACCATAAGCTCACATGCCAGACTCGCTATCACCATCCTACCAAAAAAATAACAAAATAGTGGATGGGCCGCGTTTAAAGCAGAACCAGTGTCGCCAAACTCACGCATACGCAATGAAGAATGTCAGTAGGTACGCCAAATCGCTTGAAACTTTGTAAGAGTAAAGCTTATAAATAAACAAACATACTACTTTTTGTTTCATTCAAATAGACCCAGTAGTTTTGATTCTACGAACGTATAAAATTTTGGTCAAAATATTAAAGGGTGCGGGCGCCATCTTACTGGAGTGACGTCATGGTTTCGCAGCGGTACGCCCCCTTATGTATGATTGAGAAGTTTACAGGGCTATATTTTTTTAACCGTAATAAGTAACCAGTTGAAATTTTCACGGATTACATGTTATTCTATTGTTTAAAATTACAAAATGAACAATAAATCAAATCCCATACAAGAAACATGACAAATAACCATTTTTTTTAGCATTTTTATACGGATTACATTTTTATAATGGCTTATTATTTTGATGCTATTTTAAGCTTAAATTGTAGTCTAATTTTCATACTTTACGACTAAATAGAAATCTCAAGTAAAACTGCTACAAATAGGTGACAAAACTGATTTTATCAACGCGATGTTTGAAGCGGGTGTGTAATGTTTAGCATAAAAACAAATGGTCAAATGATCATTTTACATAACACGAATTGCATAATTTCAATCTGTATAATGAACCATCGATATAATAGTCATGATACATAAAACGACATGCATAATTTCAAAAACTATTATGTGTATAAATTTAAAAATCAATGTCTAACTGCTTTCATTAATATTAATGTGGTCACAGTTCTAACCTAACCTAACCTAGTTAGAAGAAATTGACTTAAAATGCATAATAACAAGAAAATGATAGTTATACTAAACGAGTAACATAAGTTATTCGAACGTATGCCAGATAAACACACACACACAAACACACAGTAATCAAAATAAGAAGCCATTATTGAAATACAATCCATACAAAAAAGGAAAAAAATATTTTTTTCATGTTTCTTGTACGGGGACCCCTCTTGGGATTTGATTATTGTTCATTTTAAAATTTTAAACGATAGAGTTTATAATAAAGACATATTCTGTGAAAATTTAAACTGTCTATTTATTACGGTTAAAAAGATAGAAGCCCTGTAAACTCACTCATTCATATAAGGGCGCGTACCGCTGCTAAACGATGACGTCATCATTCGTGAGCGCTGGCCGCCGGGTTTCGAGCGCCGCATACGAAGTTTAAAATTCAATATCTCGGAAACTATTTGACGTATCGAAATGAATTTTTAACAGCATTTTTAATGAATACGATAAGCCAAAAATAGAAACTGGTTGACATTCTCTATTGAAATGCTTAGTAAACTAGTATGGAAACCTTTTTCTCTTTGGTCAATACATTTCTTAAAAAAAGGCTTATTTTTTATTTTAAATTCAATATCATGCATTAAGGTACTTTTCCACCGGCGGCGCGAGGCGAGACGAGGCGGGACGAGAATTGAAATTTGTATTAAAAATCTCGCAACCTCCACCCGCGCGCGCGGTGGAAATGGGTGTTTTAATACAAATAAAAATTCTCGCGCCGCCTCGTCTCGTCTCGCGCCGCCGGTGGAAAAGCACCTTAAGGGTCAATTCACACCAAGACGCGACGCGACGCGACGCTGCGCGCACATGCGACTCAAAATATACTTTATTTACTACACGAAAAGATACACATTTCATTGTGAGAGAAAAAAGTTTTTTAACGTGTTCCTACTTCAATATTGAGGCACATATATAAAATGCATGCCAAGTTTCATGCCTCGAGATTTAACATGAAAAAATTTAAAAACAATTGAGATTAAAATTTTCCCTTTGCAGATGGGACCGATAATTAAATATTTTTCAGCTAACAAGCCGAACAATTCCCAATTCGCTTATGCCGCGATAAACTTGAGCGCCATTTAAACGCTTTTTTACACACGCCACAAGAGAATGGTTTCGCTCCAGGGTGAATGGACATATGCCTATACCATACATACATACATACATTAAATCACGCCTGTTTCCCAGAGGGGTAGGCAGAGACCACTTCTTTCCACCTGCTACGATCTTGGCAAATCTCTTTCGCTTCTTCCACATGCCTATACCAATGTGCGACAAAATTAAACCTTTTGTTGCAAATATCGCAGAAGTAAGGTGGATGTTTCGTGTGAAATGTTTCACTAAGGGCCTGTTATTAGATCAGTAGTTAAACTAACTAGTCGTTAAAATTCGAAAAAGGAATAAAAAAATTGACACATTTCCTTGAGATTTAACCATTAGTTACGATTTTTAACGATTAGTTAGTTTCTACTGATCAAACAACAGGCCCTTAGTGACACTTTTGAAGAAACGGTTTCCTGCACGTATCACATACTTACGATTTATGTGTACTGTGTGTTAATTTATGTCGCTTTAACTTTAGTTTTGACTTGAATTTTTTATCGCAAATTTCGCACATGTAAGGTCTGTCTTCTGTGTGAACTAACTTATGATTAGTGAGAGACGAACGGTGCTTAAAAGCTTTGTGACAAATCTCGCATGCGAACGGCTTTTCTCCAGAGTGCGTAGACATGTGTTTAGTGAGAGACGTGCGGTACCTAAAAGCTTTGTGACAAATCTCGCATGCGAACGGCTTTTCTTCAGAGTGATTAGACATATGAATAGTGAGAGACTTGCGGTACCTATAAGCTTTGTGACAAATCTCGCATGCGAACGGCTTTTCTTCAGAGTGAATATACATGTGACTAGTGAGAGACGAGCGGTACCTAAAAGCTTTGTGACAAATCTCGCATGCGAACGGCTTTTC
This sequence comes from Acleris cristana, assembly GCA_948252455.1. Lineage (NCBI taxonomy): Eukaryota > Metazoa > Arthropoda > Insecta > Lepidoptera > Tortricidae > Acleris > Acleris cristana. The sequence continues at coordinate 278,204 of OX411798.1, read as the reverse complement.
ATCTGAGTGAATAGACATATGACTAGTGAGAGTCGTGCGGTACCTAAAAGCTTTGTGACAAATCTCGCATGCGAACGGCTTTTCTCCAGTGTGAATAGGCATGTGACCAGTAAGAGTGGCGTATTGTCTAAAATTCTTCTTACAAATATCACATGAAAAAGGTTTCGTTCCCGAATGAATCAGCTTATGGTTGGCCAAACATCGAAGATCAGAAAACGTTTTGTTGCAGATGTCGCAAACGGGTCTGCCGTCACGGCGGGAGCGATGGTCTCCCGTGTGAAGAAGCAAATGTATAGAAAGATTACTGTGCCACTTGAAACTTTTGTTACAAATCTCGCATGAGTACCGTTTTTTTCCAGAGTGAACAGCCATGTGCCGTTTTAAATCGCTGAGATATCGAAAAACCTTCAAACAGATATCGCACGTGGAATGAACACGCTTATGATCATGTAATGAGCAAATATTAATAAACAATTTTTCACAAATTTTACAAATGTGAGGTTCTTCTACGTTAATTTTAAGATGCCGAACCAAATCAGACTTGAATGCAAACTTTTTTCTGCAGTTATCACAAACATACATTTTTGTATTAGAACACGTTTCATCGCCGATAACATGATTTGAATGAACCGAAATTTCACTGTCACCTTGAGCACACACGTGAGTTTCTAGACTGGCTTCTTGGAGAAATGTCTTATGACAAATAGTGCATGCATGCATGAGCTCCTCAATTGCAATGCACTCTAGCTTGACAGTGCAAGCCCTGAGCACCGAGTCCGCCCCGCCGCTCTGCACAGGCTCCTTCTCCGGGCGCCCGTCCTCTGCGCCGGCTGCCAGTTGCTCTTCAGTAACATATTTTTTTGTCTCATCCACCCTCTCTGAAACTGAAGGACAAACACGTATAGTGTCTGCTTCACTGGTAACAGGAGCCCTACTGTACCCGGAGGGGAGGACAACTGAAACGCAGTAGGTCATAAACACGGACCTAAAAAAAAAACCGGTCAAGTGCGAGTCGGACTCGCGCACCGAGGGTTCAGTATTTAAGATAATATGTTTGGTAACCGCAAAAGAAAATACTCATTTTTTAAGTGACAACTTCTTTACGGAGGGTAAACCATTTCGTTACGTAACGCGCGATTAATGACAGACTTGTCTGGCTTCCCTTTCTCTTACGCATACGGCAGCGGATTTGAGCGACAAACATTTCGCGGACAACATGTGCTAGCAGTGCTGCTGTGACACACAGACAGATGGGCAACGAAGTCTCACCATAAGGGTTCCTTACCATTTTGGTACGGAACCCTAATTACGAACGTAACGTTGCACTTAATAGGAGTGAAGCATGCAAGGCCGGGAATTTTGTTCGTTATATTTAGGCTGCTGTCACACAGATACACTAGGTCTGACAACCCGCCGCCATTACGCGCCGAGCCACAGCACGAGTGACAGTAAAATTTACGCCGTCTTGTGTAGTTAAAGCAGGCCAATAGGTTAGACGAGGTTACTTCCGTATTTTGTTAGGTCCGTGGTCATAACAAAACAGTCAACAGAACTTTGGAATAGGCCACAGCTAGGTTAGGTTATAGTTAATAGTAAACAGGTGAATGGCGTAGAAACACTTTCAGCAAGGCAAACTATATAACTAAATATAATATAACTAGTATTCAACCAAATTCTTTTTTTTTTTTTACCTTGAAGTATTAAATATATGTGCTGAAAAGTGGGAAATGACTATTAATTAGAGCTTTCAAATCGGATAATTGTAGGTATATTAAATACTTTGTTTTCTCTTAATTTCAAATCATGTATCTATTTGTGGTTATCATTGTCTAGTATACATAATACACTATTATCAGCGTATTAAAAAAATATGCTTATAATAGTGTGTTGATTATGATAATAACAATCAACATTAAAGTTATCTTAACAAGGAAAAATAGCAGTTCCATATGTTCTTTCATCCTTTATTTTTCTTTTATTTATAAAATTCAGGGTACTAGTTTACCTACGCTAGGGGCTAGGGTGTCTCAATATTAACCAAATTTGATGTGTTTATGGAGAGACGCGCGGGGGCGCGGGACGCAGCGCCACGCAGGCGGCGCATGACCCGAGCCATCGTTCGATGTCAGCGTCGATCTTAGGCCACCACATCTTACTACGTGCAATACTCTTAGTCTTTACTATGCCTAAATGCCCTAAATGCAAGTCTTGTAATAACTGACTACGATTTACAGACGGAACGACTACCCGGTGACCGCGAAAAATACATCCATTATCCATTTCCAAATCTGTTTTGCATTGGAAATAGGGCCGAACAGATGGGCAGTTTGTTTTTTTCGGCCACCCTTGTCGCATATTATTCATGACTTTCTTTAGAACTGAGTCAAGCTCGGTAGCTTCCCTAATCTGCTGCGCCAGCTCCATGGCCTGGCGAGGGTGAGCGTGGCGGCGTCCTGCTCGCACAGGCGGTCGCGCTCTTTGCCGGCGCGCAGCCCCAGCCCGAACTTGTCCTTCAGCAGTAAATCGAGCGAGCTCCCGAACTCGCAGCACACTGCAAGCCCCCTGACTCGAGCCGCCCACTGCTCGACACTTTCCCCCACGTCACGCGTTGCCTCATAAAATTTACACCTATCGGCAAAAGTGCATCTTTTCGGTGTAAAATGTTTGTCTAGCGCTTCAATTAATGTACCATACGTCGAGTCCTTAACGTCCGTTGGATGCACTAAATTCTTGAAGAGTCGGTATGATTCATCGGACAAATGCGTTAGTAATAACGCACTCTTTGTCCCTTTAAAATAATGAATTGCTCCAGACGACTACGAAAAATTTCCCAATCTTGAGAAATATGATCAAAAGCACTAAGGTTTCCAATATACGTAGTCATTATCATAACACGAACAATTTCCCGATTTTGTTTTTTTAGCACACGCGGGTAGGTTGCAAGTCGTCGCCAGTGAGGTATTCGCATGCAAGGAATGTAACACAACCGATTTGATCTGAAGCTCGTTTATTACTGGCGCGGCGCGCAGACGCGTCACCATAGCACACGTCACCAACCTAATGAGTTCTATACAATGGCGTTTACAAAATCCTCATTTTGACAATCTTGTTAGACATTGCCTATGTGGCTAAAAAGCGACAAGGTACAAAAGTTTCATAGCTCTTATATAGGCCTTTGGTTTTGTACCTCTCTCTCACTCACTCTCATACCATAAGCTCATATGCCAGACTCGCTATCACCATCCTACCCAAAAAATAACAAACTAGTGGATGGGCCGCGTTTAAAGCAGAACCAGTGTCGCCAAGCTCACGCATACGCAATGAAGAATGTCAGTAGGTACGCCAAATCGCTTGAAACTTTGTAAGAGTAAAGCTTATAAATAAACAAACATACTACTTTTTGTTTCATTCAAATAGACCCAGTAGTTTTGATTCTACGAACGTATAAAATTTTGGTCAAAATATTAAAGGGTGCGGGCGCCATCTTACTGGAGTGACGTCATGGTTTCGCAGCGGTACGCCCCCTTATGTATGATTGAGAAGTTTACAGGGCTATATTTTTTTAACCGTAATAAGTAACTTTATTATAGTTATTATAAACTCTATTGTTTAAAATTACACAATGAACAATAAATCAAATCCCATACAAGAAACATGACAAATAACCATTTTTTTTAGCATTTTTATACGGATTACATTTTTATAATGGCTTATTATTTTGATGCTATTATAAGCTTAAATTGTAAGTCTAATTTTCATACTTTACGACTAAATAGAAATCTCTAGTAAAACTGCTACAAATAGGTGACAAAACTGATTTTATCAACGCGATGTTTGAAGCGGGTGTGTAATGTTTAGCATAAAAACAAATGGTCAAATGATCATTTTACATAACACGAATTGCATAATTTCAATCTGTATAATGAACCATCGATATAATAGTCATGATACATAAAACGACATGCATAATTTCAAAAACTATTATGTGTATAAATTTAAAAATCAATGTCTAACTGCTTTCATTACTATTAATGTGGTCACAGTTCTAACCTAACCTAACCTAGTTAGAAGAAATTGACTTAAAATGCATAATAACAAGAAAATGATAGTTATACTAAACGAGTGTTATGTTATTCGAACGTATGCCAGATAAACACACACACACAAACACACAGTAATCAAAATAAGAAGCCATTATTGAAATACAATCCATACAAAAAAGGAAAAAAAGATTTTTTTCAAGTTTCTTGTACGGGGACCCCTCTTGGGATTTGATTTATTGTTCATTTTAAAATTTTAAACGATAGAGTTTATAATAAAGACATATTCTGTGAAAATTTAAACTGTCTATTTATTACGGTTAAAAAGATAGAAGCCCTGTAAACTCACTCATTCATATAAGGGCGCGTACCGCTGCTAAACGATGACGTCATCATTCGTGAGCGCTAGCCGCCGGGTTTCGAGCGCCGCATACGAAGTTTAAAATTCAATATCTCGGAAACTATTTGACGTATCGAAATGAATTTTTAACAGCATTTTTAATGAATACGATAAGCCAAAAATAGAAACTGGTTGACATTCTCTATTGAAATGCTTAGTAAACTAGTATGGAAACCTTTTTCTCTTTGGTCAATACATTTCTTAAAAAAAGGCTTATTTTTTATTTTAAATTGAATATCATGCATTAAGGTACTTTTCCACCGGCGGCGCGAGGCGAGACGAGGCGGGACGAGAATTGAAATTTGTATTAAAAATCTCGCAACCTCCACCCGCGCGCGCGGTGGAAATGGGTGTTTTAATACAAATAAAAATTCTCGCGCCGCCTCGTCTCGTCTCGCGCCGCCGGTGTAAAAGCACCTTAAGGGTCAATTCACACCAAGACGCGACGCGACGCGACGCTGCGCGCACATGCGACTCAAAATATACTTTATTTACTACACGAAAAGATACACATTTCATTGTGAGAGAAAAAAGTTTTTTAACGTGTTCCTACTTCAATATTGAGGCACATATATAAAATGCATGCCAAGTTTCATGCCTCGAGATTAAACATGAAAAAAATTAAAAACAATTGAGATTAAAATTTTCCCTTTGCAGATGGGACCGATAATTAAATATTTTTCAGCTAACAAGCCGAACAATTCCCAATTCGCTTATGCCGCGATAAACTTGAGCGCCATTTAAACGCTTTTTTATACACGCCACAAGAGAATAGTTTCGCTCCAGGGTGAATGGACATATCCCTATACCATACATACATACATACATTAAATCACGCCTGTTTCCCAGAGGGGTAGGCAGAGACCACTTCTTTCCACCTGCTACGATCTTGGCAAATCTCTTTCGCTTCTTTCACATGCCTATACCAATGTGCGACAAAATTAAACCTTTTGTTGCAAATATCGCAGAAGTAAGGTGGATGTTTCGTGTGAAATGTTTCACTAAGGGCCTGTTGTTAGATCAGTAGTTAAACTTACTAGTCGTTAAAATTCGAAAAAGGAATAAAAAAATTGACACATTTCCTTGAGATTTAACCATTAGTTACGATTTTTAACGATTAGTTAGTTTCTACTGATCAAACTACAGGCCCTTAGTGACACTTTTGAAGAAACGGTTTCCTGCACGTATCACATACTTATGATTTATGTGTACTGTGTGTTAATTTATGTCGCTTTAACTTTGGTTTTGACTTGAACTTTTTATCGCAAATTTCGCACATGTAAGGTCTGTCTTCCATGTGAACTAACTTGTGATTAGTGAGAGACGTGCGGGACTTAAAAGCTTTGTGACAAATCTCGCATGCGAACGGCTTCTCTTCAGAGTGAATAGACATATGACTAGTGAGATTCTTGCGGTACCTAAAAGCTTTGTGACAAATCTCGCATGCGAACGGCTTTTCTTCAGAGTGAATAGACATATGACTAGTGAGATACTTGCGGTACCTAAAAGCTTTGTGACAAATCTCGCATGCGAACGGCTTCTCTTCAGAGTGAATAGACTTATGAATAGTGAGAGACGAGCGGTACCTAAAAGCTTTGTGACAAATCTCGCATGCGAACGGCTTTTCTTCAGAGTGAATAGACATATGAATAGTGAGATACGAGCGGTACCTAAAAGCTTTGTGACAAATCTCGCATGCGAACGGCTTCTCTTCAGAGTGAATAGACATATGATTAGTGAGATACTTGCGGTACCTAAAAGCTTTGTGACAAATCTCGCATGCGAACGGCTTTTCTTCAGAGTGAATAGACATATGACTAGTGAGATACTTGCGGTACCTAAAAGCTTTGTGACAAATCTCGCATGCGAACGGCTTTTCTTCAGAGTGAATATACATGTGACTAGTGAGAGACGAGCGGTACCTAAAAGCTTTGTGACAAATCTCGCATGCGAACGGCTTTTCTTCAGAGTGAATAGACATATGAATAGTGAGATACGAGCGGTACCTAAAAGCTTTGTGACAAATCTCGCATGCGAACGGCTTTTCTTCAGAGTGAATAGACATATGACTAGTGAGATACGAGCGGTACCTAAAAGCTTTGTGACAAATCTCGCATGCGAACGGCTTTTCTTCAGAGTGAATAGACATATGACTAGTGAGATACGAGCGAAGCCTAAAAGCTTTGTGACAAATCTCGCATGCGAACGGCTTTTCTCCAGTGTGAATAGGCATGTGACCAGTAAGAGTGGCGTATTGTCTAAAATTCTTCTTACAGATATCGCACGAAAAAGGTTTCGTTCCCGAATGAATCAGCTTATGGTTGGCCAAACATCGAAGATCAGAAAACGTTTTGTTGCAGATGTCGCAAGCGGGTCTGCCGTCACGGCGGGAGCGATGGTCTCCCGTGTGAAGAAGCAAATGTATAGAAAGAGTCCTGGGCCACTTAAAACTTTTGTTACAAATCTCGCACGAGTACCGCTTTTTACCAGAGTGAACAGCCATGTGCTGATTTAAATTCCAGCGACATCGAAAAACCTTCAAACAGATATCGCACGTGGAATGAACACGCTTATGATCATGTAATGAGCAAATATTAATAAACAATTTTTCACAAATTTTACAAATGTGAGGTTCTTCTACGTTAATTTTAAGATGCCGAACCAAATCAGACTTGAATGCAAACTTTTTTCTGCAGTTATCACAAACATACATTTTTGTATTAGAACACGTTTCATCGCCGATAGCATGATTTGAACGAACCGAAATTTCACTATCACCTTGAGCACACACGTGAGTTTCTAGACTGGCTTCTTGGAGAAATGTCTTATGACAAATAGTGCATGCATGCATGAGCTCCTCAATTGCAATGCACTCTAGCTTGACAGTGCAAGCCCTGAGCACCGAGTCCGCCCCGCCGCTCTGCACAGGCTCCTTCTCCGGGCGCCCGTCCTCTGCGCCGGCTGCCAGTTGCTCTTCAGTAACATAATTTTTTGTCTCATCCACCGTCTCTGAAACTGAAGGACAAACACGTATAGTGTCTGCTTCACTGGTAACAGGAGCCCTACTGTACCCGGAGGGGAGGACAACTGAAACGCAGTAGGTCATAAACACGGACCTAAAAAAAAAACCGGTCACGTGCGAGTCGGACTCGCGCACCGAGGGTTCAGTATTTAAGATAATATGTTTGGTAACCGCAAAAGAAAATACTCATTTTTTAAGTGATAACTTCTTTACGGAGGGTAAACCATTTCGTTACGTAACGCGCGATTAATGACAGACTGTCTGGCTTCCCTTTCTCTCACGCATTCGGCAGCGGTAGTATCTACTAATTTGAGTGACAAACATGTCGCGGACAACATGTGCTAGCCGTGCTGCTGTGACACATAGACAGACGGACAACGAAGTCTCACCATAAGGGTTCATTTTGGTACAGAACCCTAATTACCGCCATTACGCGCCGAGCCACAGTACGAGTGACACTAAAATTTACACCATCTTGTGTACTTAAAGCATGCCAAAAGGTTAGACAAGGTTATGTCCGTATTTTTGTTAGGTCCGTGGTCATAACAAAACAGTCAACAGAACTTTGGAATAGGCCACAGCTAGGTTAGATTATAGTTAATAGTAAACAGGTGAATGATGTAGAAACACTTTCAGCAAGGCAAACTATATAACTAGTACACAACCAAATTTTTTTTTTTACATTGAAGTTTTAAATATAATATGTGCTGTTAAGTGGGAAATGACTATTAATTAGAGCTTTCAAATCAAGTAATTGTATGTATATTAAATACTTTGTTTTCTCTTAATTTCAAATCATGTATCTATTTGTTGTTATCATTGTCTAGTGTACGAGGGTTGTTTGATAAGTACCCGTTTTTAAAAGAAAATATGTTTTTTTTTTGTACTTATTTTTTTTCTCTCTACGTAATCACCTTTTGACTCTATATACTTGTTCCAGCTGTATTCTAGCTTTAATAAGCCACCCAAAAAATACGATTTCGGAAAGTCGTTGAAATAGGCCTCTGTGGCAGCGATGTCCTCTTTATTTGACGCAAATCTCATTCCGCCGAGCCATTTTTTTATCATTGTCTAGTATATATAATACACTATTATAAGCATAATAAAAAAATATGCTTATAATAGTGTGTTGATTATAATAATAACAATCAACATTGAAGTTATCTTAACAAGGAAAAATAGCAGTTGCATATGTTCTTTCATCCTTTATTTTTCTTTTATTTATAAAATTCAGGGTACTAGTTTACCTAGGCTAAGGTCTGATTTTTATTCCCACGGAAAAAATTTAAACAAAGGTGTTGCCGCTAACAAAAAACATTCCCAGCATTCAAAATATTTATACTTCCCACTTTTATAAGCAATCGACTTACTATAAAAAAACTATATATTGTAATCAAGATGAAAGAATTTAATAATTTGTTGATGGCAAACTTTATTTTGAAATATACTCTTTGTTATATATTAATTTAAAACGAGAATACTGTTTTCGTATGCATAATTTATTTATTGCACTGGTATCACTGATTCGATACACCCGTCTAAAAGTCCAGGGCCGCTGGGCTTGATTCACATCACTTCACTCGCTTCACAGTTAGTGCTCCCGTCGTATTAGCTTTCCAGTTACTCTTGTTAAATTGTTCTGTTAAATTTTGATTGTTGTTACGTTTTTTATTGTTATTACGTTGTTCGTTGTTACGTTTTCCGTTGTGTTTTTGTTATTGTTGTGTGGTAGGATGGACATGCGGTAGGTGGCTGGTGGTGGTCTGTTAATAAATGTAAAAAGAATATTGCTGTTTCATTTCACAGATTTGTGCGATTTTAATTTTAATTATTTCTCAAATTTATTTTTAATATCACTGTTCCAAGGACATGATAATATCTAATATTATTTTTCTTGCTGGCCCGTACTTTGAGATCTCCTGAAATGTCACTTTGACAGTGACGTAACTTTGTTAACATTTTTTCCGTGGGAATAAAAATCAGACCTTAGGGATAGGGTGTCGCAATATAAACCAAATTTGATGTGTTTATGTTAAATAGTTCTAGAGACATGAAGGTTTCAAAACTGACTTTAATTGGCCAGTTCTCTTTTCTTGGCTCAAACTTTCTACAAAACGCCTTATTACTGTTTCATATGAAGGTGAAAATCCGTAACAAGTTACCCGTGATATTGATGTAAGTTAGTACTTTGATATGATATCCATCATTAACACACGTATGGTCATCACTTCGCACGCACTTGCTAAGTATCTACAGTTGGAGATACTGAGCACTTTAACATTTTAATACGCAAGCTAACCCTTCTTACATCAACCCTCTCATACAATTATCAATTAGCACATTACTTTCAGCAACAGGCATTTCACACTCAATTTGAGGAAGTTGCGAGTCTAACCTAACTTATGTAACTATAGTTTCACAACTCTGCAGAATACAAATTTATAAATGTCAAAGTTTGTCCATGTGTTAGTTTGCTACTCCTTCACAGTGCAATGGCTGGATAGATTTGGATGAAATTTGGAATGCCCTGGATTAACACATCGGCTACTTTTCAATCCAGATAAATTAGTAAAAAATAATAATGTAAAACCCCACCTGTAACAATGTTAACAACAAAATTTCATTTCTTTTCAATCTAAAAGTTCCCGAGAGAATAACGATAATAGAGATGTACACGGACGAAGTCGCGGGCGGGAGCTAGTAGGTTATTATATTCAGGGAGCAGAGCCTGCCCTACTCACCATGCAGCGCGTAGGCGATGTCCTGCGGCTGCAGCCGCTGCGGGCCCAGCACGAGCTCGTCCTTGACCTCGTGCTCGACGTACAAGTCGTCCGCGGCCGCCGCGCCCGCGCCGCTCTCGGCCTCGTCGTCCCACTGCTCCTCCTTCACGCGCAACGTCACCGGCAAAGCGCCGCCGCCATCCGAAGCACTCATTGCGCTGGTGACACTGGTGATGACAGAGATGCCGTACTTTACGTCGCGCAGATATTCAATGTCCTTTACAATTGAAACTATTGAAAGGTAATCGCGAGCAATGCATAATTAAAAACTTAAGCAATGTTAAATAAATAACAAACAAATCGGCAAATGTTATCTATTCGGCCTGTGACAGATTGAAATTTTACATTTCACGCAAACTTTGTTCCAATTCCAACCTATTGAGCAGTCAACTCACCTTAAACAATGCGTATTTATAGTGAATTTGTTTCAAAAAATAATAATTATTATTTTGCGCATTTTTATAAAAAAAGATTATGAACAACTATGCACATATTTCATGGAACTAAAAATCAAATAATTAAACTACTTTTACTTCCTATATGCGAAACGGACCATTAGTATAGTGTTTGACATTAACCTCGTTCTTCAATCTAATCGATTCACCGATACGATTTTAATAATTTAATGTCATTGCGTTTTATTTTACTGCATTAACACCTATCTAGCCTTTACCATAATTAAATTACCAGACGATGGCAATAGTTCTTGCGTGATGTTGGACAATTTATGATACTTACCTTGTTTGAAAGTAGGTAGGTATATTCAATTAAATTAACAAAATACTAAATCGATTAAATTTTCTTCATAAACCTATCTATAATCAATGTAATTTTATTAGCAGCGTGATTAAATTTGCCATAGAGGTAGCAAAGCGTCATACATATAGGATAGGTAACATAGACCCCGTGTAGCCAACCTTCAAGCGTACCACCTTATTGTTCTGTGTACATACAACACAGCTTTGTAGCCAATGCTCATTTGGTCAATGCCGGACATGTGAACCCTACTAAATTAAAGACGAATGGATAGAATAAGCGGCTAGTCGGATAATGAATTAAGAAAAAGTGTCACTTAATTTAGTCGGAATACTATTGTTGTTCGCTGTCAATTAGTAGCATCACCATAGCATCACTAAATTTGCCAAATGACATCTGTCACAGGCCCATTTTCTCTATTGTTTGATTCTTCCCAAAGGCTAAAGGATCTGTGCCAATACTGCCAAGTCTTACTATGTGTCACAGGCCCATAAGATGTGAAAAAAAATATAGTGATTTTTTATGACGTTGATTGAAGCCATTGAAGGGATACATTTTCAAAAACTCGGTTTTTTTGTACCTACCAACCGATAGGGTCAACGATAAGGGTCTAGTTAATGCGGCAAGTATTTGATTCCGAGTCTTGGATGTTTTTTTTATGTATTCAAGTATGTATTTCTCTAAAAGTATGTTTATCGTTGTCTAGTACCCGTAGTACAAGCCTAGAGCTTAGTTTGGGACTAGATCAATTTGTGTGACATTGTCCCAGTTTGTATTTATTTATTTAATCTAATAAACATTGCATAGTAAAAACCTTTGGACACTTTATAGTGCGAGATGTTAGGTCCATCACCTTGCATTTAGGAGACAAAGCAAACCTCTTGGAACAGCGTGTTCCTGGGGGTGATCTGAGCTGATTTAGCCTGGTTCCACGAGGTCCCCACCAGGAGGTGGGTAGTTGAAGGGGGGGGGAGTAGCTGCATACATCTAGCTACTAAGTATACCAAGTAAGTTTTGTGTCCTTTCCTTATAATTCAAGGACAAGGAATTCATTTCTGGAACATTTTTTTACACACCGATTCAAGAAAGCTGAGAAATTCAAAAATCACAGATTTTGCCTTTTAAGGGTTCCGTATCAGAAGGGAGACCAGCGGGACCCTAATAATGTCTTATTACGATGGATTTATAAAAAAAACGTAAAATAAAAGAAACGTTTAATTTTAACATATTTTTATTTTTGCTGTATAGTAAGAACGGTAAAACATATACAAGTGCTAAATTTGGTATGATTATATTACAAACCTCGAAGAAAACAACAAATACTAAAATATGGTGCTGCGGCACGGAACCGGTGCATCGGTGCGCGAGTCCGACTCGCACTTGACCGGTTTTTTCACAATCAAGGCCTTGGTTTCTAACAACATAACCATATGAATATATTTATTTATTTATTACACTTGAGAAAGTAATCGTACAGTTAATAATAAATGACAGAGCGCTTATTCAATTAAGGGCAGACACAGCATGCGTGTGCAATAAAACCGTAGAGTGGGAAACTGCTTAAATTATAAAATTTTATAAAGTAAACAATTGTTACTAAAACCTTATTAAATGCTCAAAAGATACAACTACCAGTGGCGTAGCGTGGGGGGGGGGGGGGCTGGGGGGGCCATGGCCATATTATACTATTATATTACCGGGGAATATACATTTAAAAAAAACCCGACGAATTAAGAACCTCCTGGTTTTTATGGAGTCTGTTAAAAATAGGAGGCGGCGATTTTCTGGTCGGCCCCGGGCGGCGAAAACCCAAGCTACGCCACTGACAACTATACACAATTTTAAAAAAAAACTTAAAATATAATCCTTATAAAGTATAGAGTATTACATTACAAACCACTTGTTATTATAGAGGATATTCTACTTTTCATTAAGTGAAAGAGATATAATGTCCACTTTTGTTGTTTTGTTATTCACGGTACAGCCACCAGCAATAAATATTATCCAACATTGGGCGCAAAAATATCTGACACGTCTTTATTACACAGGTATAAGAGCCTGTCAGATATTTTTGCGCCTAATGTTGGATAAGGGATAAGTTCGCCTTTGTACATTCCAACTTTGTAATTATTGTATTTGATTTTATGTTTTTTGTACAATAAAGTGTTTACATACATACATACAATATATTATTGGTGGTGACTGTACATACCTATCCAAGGCAAAACTCTATGTGATCCCAAGGTGATCCCTGTTTAGTTTTGAATGTTTTGACCGAGAAAGGTAGGTCCTTAAACTTAGAGGTAAAAAAAACTAGTTTATTTTTCGCTTCATTTTTTTTGACATGACGCACCATGATATTTGAAAATGTTTTTAAATGTGTACGCAGTTGAAAATTGTTACTTGTCACATTTTTTTTGGTAGTTGTGCCTGCGCGAGAAGTGGCAAAAAAATGAAGTTTTCGCTTCAATTAATAAACAATTTTTTTTTCATCTAAGTTAAAGCATGGTATGAAAGTCCGTATTTCGTTTCACTCGCATGCTTGGTTTAGAAAAATAAAATTTAATTTAATACCTATTTTTTTTACATAAGTATAACCAAATACCTCGTGGGGGCCAATCTTGTTAGCTTAGCCTGATAGACCCATTCGCGGTTATTGGGCTCCCAAAAGTTATGCACACCTCCTGGGATTGGGCAAACTCGGGTTACACGCATTTAGAGTTTCCAGTTTGCTGGGAATTAATTCTTCGAAAAGTTATGCACACCTCCTGAGATTGGGCAAACTCGGGTTACACGCAATTTAGAGTTCACAGTTTGCTGGGAATTAATTCTTCGAAAAGTTATGCACACCTCCTTAGATTGGGCAAACTCGGGTTACACGCAATTTAGAGTTTCCAGTTTGCTGGGAATTAATTCTTCGAAAATTTATGCACACCTTCTGGGATTGGGCAAACTCGAGTTACACGCATTTAGACTTTCTAGTTTGGTGGGAATTAATTCTTCGAAAAGTTATGCACACCTGAGATTGGGCAAACTCTTAGAGTTTCCAGTTTGCTGGAAATTAATTCTTCGAAAAATTCCAATTGGCTTGGCCTAATAGAAAAATGGCGGAGTTCTTTTTTTATTATCTGTGATCTGTTTTTAAAGTCATACTTAATCCATAATAGACGAACGTCATTCAAACATTATGTAAACAAACAATCGCATTACAATATATTCATTATTTCAGAGTATTACATATAAGCATTCGGCCATTGCTTATTTTATTACCTAAACTTAAATGAATACAGCACTTCCTGCGTGACCCTTGTTTCTAAGGTAGATTCACTGAACACAGTCACATAAAATGTATTGATAAAAGTATTCTATACTTCCAATCACGAGTTTTTATGATAAAGCGCAATTCACACAGCGGGCGGGCGCGGGTCGCGCGCCGAGCATGTCGTTTTCATCGCGGGAGCCGCGCGGGTCGTCGTATTCACACAGAGCGCCGAACCGCGGCAGATTATGAACCTTTTACATTGGTTTAACGTAAATTAGTGGTTAAATTTAATAATTGATTATCTTCTAAACGGTACGAGTTAGTACACTATTTTCTTGGAGATACTTTATTGGATCTAAGAAATAATCCCTTAAAATTACTCGAAATGAAAAAAAAACACAGTGTATAAAATGTATGCCAAATTTCATGCTTTGAGACAAACATTAAAAATTTAAAATTAATGAGTAAAAATTTCCCCTTCGCAGATGGGACCGATATTTGAATATTTTTTGTACTCGTCGATTAAAATCTGTGTATTAAGATTTCGTAGAGAATACTGCAACGTCACTCTTTTCATCGTTGAATACTGTGTTACTTCCGAAACAACCGAAATAACTGTGGCTCTACTTTGAAATCCGTATTCGAACTTCGTCTATTGCTATCGCTTTTACTCTCGATCGCGTCATCTGTCAAAAATCTACTTAAACTTGCTGCTGTATCCAGGGCATAAAAAAAATTAAAAAACTACGCTTTGTGATTGGCCGCGCCCTAATAATGTTGCAGTATGAATTGAGTATGAACAATAAAAGATTGAGATTGAGTGTTTTATTATTTTTTTCACTAGTAGAACCAGTATTGCATTAGGCTACCCCACTGCAGGTTACCAATGTAACTAGTACTATTTCATATCACACGTATTATTTTTTCAATTATCTTGCGTACAGTTAAGTCGGATAGTAGAACAAGACAATATAGTACTTACTTACGATATTTAGTTTTCTTATATACTCGTATTAATGACTTAAATTATTAATTTTAATTAACTTGGACGAAAAGTGTTGTTCATAATAGTGTCTCGTACCTTACTTAGGCCACTCAGCAAGCTTCGTAGCCTAAACACGGTACTCGACTAAAAAGCTCTCTATTATAACACGATTGTGAAAAATACTATTTCAGCTATCAAGAAGTAGGGTGCGGCTCCACTGAGGCGGAGATGAGCGGAGTAGAGCGGAGCAGAGCTGTGAAAAGAGGTAAGTGATTCCACTGAGGCGGAGACGAGCGGAGCTGAGTTGAGCAGATCTCTGAAAAGAGGGAAGTTTGGCTGCCTTTCCACTGAGGCGGAGACGAGTGGAGCGGAGCGGAGCTGTGCCAATATTAACCAATAGAATCTAAACTAACGTGCGCAAGGCGCGCTCGACGTGACCGCATGCGCCCTCTATTGTTTAATATTGGCACATCTCCGCTCATATATGTTAGACAGAAAATCACAGAAGATGCTAAATAAATATATGTATAACATAGGCTCTTGATACTTTGTATGACGTATCTGACAAAACCTACCTTTTTTCTGATTTCGGAAACTCTTCCATGCTTATTTTTCATTAGTAACAACAAGCTAATCATTTGGTCAATGTAGTATGGTGTCTGTGACAGGTAACGACCTATTACTTGAAAGAGGGACCAGAACTAATTTGCAATAATTTTGGCCCAGTTAACTGGGGGTCTAATGTCACTGGTTTCCGAGTTATTTAACTTTTTAAATATTACTAAAATTTTCCATCTTTTGATCTATAACTGTCGATTGTGAGAAAAACTACTTTACAATGGGAACTAAAAATGCATTTTTCTAATAGCTGATGAATAAACAAATGCTTCAAACATAAACACTTGACAAAAATTCCAAAAACCTCAGAAATAAAAGGTTCGTAAATCACAAGGTATATTTTTAGAAAATTTCGTTTCTGTCAAAAGGAATTACTCCAAAAAAAATTACGTCACTCTTCCTCAATTCATAACGTTATGTCAGTTTCAAGTTTGATTCCTACCTGTCTTTAGAATATCCTAATCTGTGAAATGACGGTGCGGCTCATGCCCTTGACGCCTCGCTCCTCTGTCCCGCCGCGCTATTGAAGCGGAGCGGAGACGAGATGTGGATTTCCACCAATGTGATTGGTCGATTCCTACAGGTCTATCCGCTCCGCTCATCTCCGCTTGACTGTTTCCACTGAAGCGGAGCGGAGACAAGATGTAGATTTCAACCAATATGATTGGTCAATTCCTACACGTCTCCTTTCCGCTCCGCTCGTCTCCGCCTCAGTGGAGCAGCTGCCTTACAATTCCCAATTCGCTTATGCCGCTTTAAACTTGAGCGCCATATAAACGTTTTTTTACACACATCACAAGTGGGAGGTTTCGCTCCAGGGTGAATGGACATATGCCTATCGAAATATTTGACAAAACGAAACCTTTTGTTACAAATATCGCAGGAGTAAGGTAGATGTTTCGTGTGAGTTACCAAATGTTTCACTAAGTGTGTTTTTTGCCTAAACGGTTTCCTGCACGTATCACATACATACGATTTATGTCCATTGTGTGTTAATTTATGACGCTCTAACTTGTCTTTTACCTTGAATTTTTTATCGCAAATTTCGCACGTGTAAGGTCTGTCTTCTGTGTGAACTAACTTATGTTTAGTGAGAGACGAGCGGTACTTAAAAGCTTTGTGACAAATCTCGCATGCGAACGGCTTTTCTCCAGAGTGATTAGACATATGAATAGTGAGAGACGAGCGGTACTTAAAAGCTTTGTGACAAATCTCGCATGCGAACGGCTTTTCTCCAGAGTGAGAAGACATGTGTTTAGTGAGAGACGTGCGGTACCTAAAAGCTTTGTGACAAATCTCGCATGCGAACGGCTTTTCTTCAGAGTGAATAGACTTATGAATAGTGAGAGACGTGCGGTAACTAAATGTCTTGTGACAAATCTCGCATGCGAACGGCTTTTCTTCAGAGTGAATAGACATGTGTTTAGGGAGAGACGAGCGAAGCTTAAAAGCTTTGTGACAAATCTCGCATGCGAACGGCTTTTCTCCAGAGTGAATAGGCATGTGTTTAGTAAGAGTGGCGTATTGTCTAAAATTCTTCTTACAGATATCACACGAAAAAGGTTTCGTTCCAGAATGAATCAGCTTATGGCTGGCCAAACATCGAAGATTAAAAAACGTTTTGTTGCAGATCTCGCAAGCGAGTCTACCGTCACGGCGGGAGCGACAGTCTCCCGTGTGAAGAAGCAAATGTGTAGAAAGAGTCGTGCGCCACTTAAAACTTTTGTTACAAATCTCACATGAGTACCGCTTTTTTCCAGAGTGAACAGCCATGTGCTGATTTAAATTCCAGCGACATCGAAAAACCTTCAAACAGATATCGCACGTGGAATGAACACGCTTATGATCATGTAATGAGCAAATATTAATAAACAATTTTTCACAAATTTTACAAATGTGAGGTTCTTCTACGTTAATTTTAAGATGCCGAACCAAATCAGACTTGAATGCAAACTTTTTTCTGCAGTTATCACAAACATACATTTTTGTATTAGAACACGTTTCATCGCCGATAGCATGATTTGAAAGAACCGAAATTTCACTATCACCTTGAGCACATACGTGAGTTTCTAGACTGGCCTCTTGGAGAAATGTCTTATGACAAATAGTGCATGCATGCATGAGCTCCTCAATGGAAATGCACTCTAGCTTGACAGTGCAAGGCCTGAGCGCCGAGTCCGCCCCGCCGCTCTGCACAGGCTCCTTCTCCGGGCGCCCGTCCTCTGCGCCGGCTGCCAGCTGCTCTTCAGTAACATAATTTTTTGTCTTATCCACCCTCTCTGAAACTGAAGGACAAACACGTATAGTGTCTGCTTCACTGGTAACAGGAGCCCTACTCTACCCGGAGGGGAGGACAACTGAATTGCAGTTGGTCAAAACCACGGTACTAAAAAAAAACCGGTCAAGTGCGAGTCGGACTCGCGCACCGAGGGTTCCGTATTTAAGATAATATATTTGGTAACCGCAAAAGAAAATACTCATTTTTTAAGTGACAACTTCTTTACGGAGGGTAAACCATTTCGTTACGTAACGCGCGATTAATGACAGACTGTCTGGCTTCCCTTTCTCTCACGCATTCGGCAGCGGTAGTACCTACTAATTTGAGTGACAAACATGTCGCGGACAACATGTGCTAGCCGTGCTGCTGTGACACATAGACAGACGGACAAAGAAGTCTCACCATAAGGGTTCATTTTGGTACAGAACCCTAATTACCGCCATTACGCGCCGAGCCACAGTACGAGTGACACTAAAATTTACACAATATTGTGTACTTAAAGCATGCCAAAAGGTTAGACAAGGTTACGTCCGTATTTTTGTTAGGTCCGTGGTCATAACAAAACAGTCAACAGAACTTTGGAATAGGCCACAGCTAGGTTAGATTATAGTTAATAGGAAAAAGGTGAATGATGTAGAAACACTTTCAGCAAGGCAAACTATATAACTATATAACTAGTATACAACCTATTTTTTTTTCTTTTTTTTTTTCTTTGAAGTATTAAATATATGTGCTGTTAAGTGGGAAATGACTATTAATTAGAGCTTTCAAATCAAGTAATTGTATGTATATTAAATACTTTGTTTTCTCTTAATTTCAAATCGTGTATCTATTTGTTGTTATCATTGTCTAGTATACATAATACACTATTATCAGCATAATAAAAAAATATGCTTATAATAGTGTGTTGATTATAATAATAACAATCAACATTGAAGTTATCTTAACAAGGAAAAATAGCAGTTGCATATGTTCTTTCATCCTTTATTTTTCTTTTATTTATAAAATTCAGGGTACTAGTTTACCTAGGCTAAGGTCTGATTTTTATTCCTACGGAAAAAAATTAAACAAAG
This sequence comes from Acleris cristana, assembly GCA_948252455.1. NCBI lineage: Eukaryota > Metazoa > Arthropoda > Insecta > Lepidoptera > Tortricidae > Acleris > Acleris cristana. Next base: position 258,990 of record OX411798.1, on the reverse strand, counting down.
GTGTTGCCGCTAACGAAAAACATTCCCAGCATTCAAAATATTTATACTTCCCACTTTTATAAGCAATCGACTTACTATAACAAAACTATATATTGTAATCAAGATGAAAGAATTTAATTTGTTGATGGCAAATTTTATTTTGAAGTTACTCTTTGTTATATTAATTTAAAACGAGAATACTCTTTTCATATGCATAATTTATTTATTGCACTGGTATCACTGATTCGATACACCCATCTCAAAAAGTCCAGGGCCGCTTGGCTTGATTCACGTCACTTCACTCGCTTCACAGTTAGTGCTCCCGTCGTATTAGCTTTCCAGTTACTCTTGTTAAATTGTTCTGTTAAATTTTGATTGTTGTTACGTTTTTTATTGTTATTACGTTGTTCGTTGTTACGTTTTCCGTTGTGTTTTTGTTATTGTTGTGTGGTAGGATGGACATGCAGTAGGTGGATGGTCTGTTAATAAATGTAAAAAGAATATTGCTGTTTCATTTCACAGATTTGTGCGATTTTAATTTTAATTATTTCTCAAATTTATTTTTAATGTCACTGGTCCAACGACATGATAATATCTAATATTATTTTTCTTGCTGGCCCGTGCTTTGAGATCTCCTGAAATGCCACTTTGACAGTGACGTAACTTTGTTAACATTTTTTCCGTGGGAATAAAAATCAGACCTTAGGGATAGGGTGTCGCAATATAAACCAAATTTGATGTGTTTATGTTAAATAGTTCTAGAGACATGAAGGGCTCAAAACTGACTTCAATTGGCCAGTTCTCTTTTCTTGGCTCGAACTTTCTACAAAACGCCTTATTACTGTTTCATATGAAGGTGAAAATCCGTAACAAGTTACCCGTGATATTGATGTAAGTTAGTACTTTGATATGATATCCATCATTAACACACGTATGGTCATCACTTCGCACGCACTTGCAAAGTATCTACAGTTGGAGATAATGAGCACTTTAACATTTTAATACGCAAGCTAACCCTTCTTACATCAACCCTCTCATACAATTATCAATTAGTACATTACTTTCATCAACAGGCATTTCACACTCAATTTGAGGAAGTTGCGAGTCTAACCTAACTAATGTAACTATTGTTTCACAACTCTGCAGAATACAAATATTATAAATGTCAAAGTTTGTCCATGTGTTAGTTTGCTACTCCTTCACGGTGCAATGGCTGGATGGATTTGGATGAAATTTGGAATGCCCTGGATTAACACATCAGCTACTTTTCAATCCAGATAAATAAGTAAAAAATAATAATGTAAAACCCCACCTGTAACAATGTTAACAACAAAATTTCATTTCTTTTCAATCTAAAAGTTCCCGAGAGAATAACGATAATAGTAATATACACGGACGAAGTCGCGGGCGGGAGCTAGTAGGTTATTATATTCAGGGAGCAGAGCCTGCCCTACTCACCACGCAGCGCGTAGGCGATGTCCTGCGGCTGCAGCCGCTGCGGGCCCAGCACGAGCTCGTCCTTGACCTCGTGCTCGACGTACAAGTCGTCCGCGGCCGCCGCGCCCGCGCCGCTCTCGGCCTCGTCGTCCCACTGCTGCTCCTCCTTCACGCGCACCGTTGCCGGCAAAGCGCCGCCGCCATCCGAAGCACTCATTGCGCTGGTGACACTGGTGATGACAGAGATGCCGTACTTTACGTCGCGCAGATATTCAATGTCCTTTACAATTGAAACTATTGAAAGGTAATCGCGAGCAATGCATAATTAAAAACTTAAGCAATGTTAAATCAATAACAAACAAATCGGCAAATGTTATCTATTCGGCCTTTCGCCCTGTGACAGATTGAAATTTTACATTTCACGCAAACTTTGTTCCAATTCCAACCTATTAAGCAACCTAATAAATAATAATTATTGTTTTGCGCATTTTTATAAAAAAAGATTATGAACAACTATGCATATTTCATGGAACTAAAAATCAAATAATTAAACTACTTTTACTTCCTATATGCGAAACGGACCATTAGTATAGTGTTTGACATTAACCTCGTTCTTCAATCTAATCGATTCACCGATACGATTTTAATAATTTAATGTCATTGCGTTTTATTTTACTGCATTAACACCTATCTAGCCTTTACCATAATTAAATTACCAGACGATGGCAATAGTTCTAGCGTGATGTTGGACAATTTATGATACTTACCTTGTTTGAAAGTAGGTAGGTATATTCAATTAAATTAACAAAATACTAAATCGATTAAATTTTCTTCATAAACCTATCTATAATCAATGTAATTTTATTAGCAGCGTGATTAAATTTGCCATAGAGGTAGCAAAGCGTCATACATACATATAGGATAGGTAACATAGACCCCGTGTAGCCAACCTTCAAGCGTACCACCTTATTGTTCTGGGGCTCTACTTTGAAATCAGTAATTCGAACTTCGTATCGCTCCATCACTTTCTTGCGAATTAGTGACGCGTCGAGAGCAAAAGGGATAGCAATAGACGAAGTTCGAATTACGGATTTCAAAGTAGAGCCTCTGTGTACATACAACACAGCTTTGTAGCCAATGCTCATTTGGTCAATGCCGGACATGTGAACCCTACTAAATTAAAGACGAATGGATAGAATAAGCGGCTAGTCGGATAATGAATTAAGAAAAAGTGTCACTTAATTTAGTCGGAATACTATTGTTGTTCGCTGTCAATTAGTAGCATCACCATAGCATCACTAAATTTGCCAAATGACATCTGTCACAGGCCCATTTTCTCTATTGTTTGATTCTTCCCAAAGGCTAAAGGATCTGTGCCAATACTGCCAAGTCTTACTATGTGTCACAGGCCCATAAGATGTGAAAAAAATTATAGTGATTTTTTATGATGTTGATTGAAGCCATTGATACATTTTCAAAAACTCGGTTTTTTGTACCTACTAACCGATAGGGTCAACGATAAGGGTCTAGTTAATGCGGCAAGTATTTGATTCCGAGTCTTGGATGTTGTTTTTATGTATTCAAGTATGTATTTCTCTAAAAGTATGTTTATCGTTGTCTAGTACCCGTAGTTCAAGCCTAGAGCTTAGTTCGGGACTAGATCAATTTGTGTGACATTGTCCCAGTAAGTATGTATTTATTTATTTACTCTAATAAACATTGCATAGTAAATTTAACCTTTGGACACTTTTTAGTGCGAGATGTTAGGTCCATCACCTTGCATTTAGGAGACAAAGCAAACCGCTTGGAACAGCGTGTTCCTGGGGGTGATCTGAGCTGATTTAGCCTGGTTCCCAGGTCACGAGGTCCCCACCAGGAGGTGGGTAGTTGAAGACGGGGGGGTATCTGCATACTTTTAGCTACTAAGTATACCAAGTAAGTTTTGTGTCCTTTCCTTATAATTCGAGGACGAGGAATTCATTTCTGGAACATTTTTTTACACACCGATTCAAGAAAGCTGAGAAATTCAAAAATTAAAGATTTTGCCTTTTAAGGGTTCCGTATTTGAAGGGAGACCAGTGGGACCCTAATAATGTCTTATTACGATGGATTTATGAAAAAAACGTAAAATAAAAGAAACGTTTAATTTTAACATATTTTTATTTTTGCTGTATAGTAAGAACGGTAAAACATATACAAGCGCTAAATTTAGTATGATTATATTACAAACCTTGAAGAAAAACAACAAATACTAAAATATGGTCAAATTGCAATATAATAATACCTACTGTACTGCGGTACGGAATCCTCGGTGCGCGAGTCCGACTCGCACTTGACCGGTTTTTTTTACAATTAAGGCCTTGGTTTCTAACAACATAACCATATTAATATATTTATTTATTTATTACACTTGAGAAAGTAATCGTACAGTTAATAATAAATGACAGAGCGCTTATCCAATTAATGCGTGTACAATAAAACCGTGGAGTGGGAAACTGCTTTAATTATAACATTTTATAAAGTAAACAATTGTTACTAAAAATTAAATGCTCAAAAGATACAACTACCAGTGGCGTAGCGTGGGGGGGGGGGGCATGGCCATATTATATTATTATATTACCGGGGAATATACATTTAAAAAAAACCCGACGAATTAAGAACCTCCTGGTTTTTATGGAGTCTGTTAAAAATAGGAGGCGGCGATTTTCTGGTCGGCCCCGGGCGGCGAAAACCCAAGCTACGCCACTGACAACTATACACAATTAAAAAAAAAAACTTAAAATATAATCCTTATAAAGTATAGAGTATTACACTACAAACCACTTGTTATTATAGAGGATATTCTTATTTTCATTAAGTGAAAGAGATATAATGTCCACTTTTGTTGTTTTGTATAGCGTGTTATTCTCGGTACAGCCACCAGCAATAAATATTATCCAACATTGGGCGCAAAAATATCTTACACGTCTTTATTATAGAGGTATAAGAGCCTGTCAGATATTTTTGCGCCTAATGTTGGATAATATATTATTGGCGGTGACTGTACATACCTATCCAAGGCAAAACTCTATGTGATCCCAAGGTGACCCCTGTTTAGTTTTGAATGTTTTGACCGAGAAAGGTAGGTCCTTAAACTTAGAGGTAAAAAAAACTAGTTTATTTTTCGCTTCATTTTTTTGACATGACGCACCATGATATTTGAAAATGTTTTTAAATGTGTACGCAGTTGAAAATTGTTACTTGTCACATTTTTTTTTGGTAGTTGTGCCTGCGCGAGAAGTGGCAAAAAAATGAAGTTTTCGCTTCAATTAATAAACAATTTTTTTTTCATCTAAGTTAAAGCATGGTATGAAGGTCCGTATTTCGTTTCACTCGCATGCTTGGTTTAGCTAAAATAAAATTTAATTTAATACCTATTTTTTTTACATTTTCGTGAATAAATCAGAATAAGTATAACCAAATACCTCGTGGGGGCCAATCTTGTTAGCTTAGCCTGATAGACCCATTCGCGGTTATTGGGCTCCCAAAAGTTATGCACACCTCCTGGGATTGGGCAAACTCTAGTTACACGCATTTAGAGTTTCCAGTTTGCTGGGAATTAATTCTTCGAAAAATTCCAATTAGCTTGGCCTAGTGGAAAAATGGCGGAGTTAATTTAGAAAGAAGATTTTTTTATTATCTGTGATCTGTTTCTAAAGTCATACTTAATCCAGAATAGACGAACGTCATTCAAACATTATGTAAACAAACAATCGCATTACAATACATTCATTATTTCAGAGTATTACATATAAGCATTCGGCCATTGCTTATTTTATTACCTAAACTTAAATGAATACAGCACTTCCTGCGTGACCCTTGTTTCTAAGGTAGATTCACTGAACACAGTCACATAAAATATATTGATAAAAGAATTCTATACCTACTTCCAATCACGAGTTTTTATGATAAAGCGCAATTCATAAAGCGGGCGGGCGCTGGTCGCGCGCCGAGCATGTCGTTTCCATCGCGAAAGCCGCGCGGGTCGTCGTATTCACACAGAGCGCCGAACCGCGGCCGATTATGAACCTTTTACATTGGTTTAACGTAAATTAGTGGTTATTTAATAATAAAATTGATTATCTTCTAAACGGTACGAGTTAGTACACTATTTTCTTGGAGTAACTTTATTTGATCTGAGGAATAATCCCTTAAAATTACTCCAAATGAAAAAAAAACACGGTGTATAAAATGCATGCCAAATTTCATGCTTTGAAACAATCATTAAAATTTAAAATTAATGAGTAAAAATTTCCCCTTTGCAGATGGGACCGATATTTGAATATTTTTTGTACTCGTCGATTAAAATCTGTGTATTAAGATTTCGTAGAGAATACTGCAACGTCACTCTTTTCATCGTTGAATACTCTGTTACTTCCGAAACAACCGAAATAACTGTGGCTCTACTTTGAAATCCGTATTCGAACTTCGTCTATTGCTATCGCTTTTACTCTCGATCGCGTCATCTGTCAAAAATCTACTTAAACTTGCTGCTGTATCCAGGGCATAAAAAAAAATAAAAAACTACGCTTTGTGATTGGCCGCGCCCTAATAATGTTGCAGTATGAATTGAGTATGAACAATAAAAGATTGAGATTGAGTGTTATTTTTTTTTTTTCACTAGTAGAACCATTATTGCATTAGGCTACCCCACTGCAGGTTACCAATGTAACTAGTAGTATTTCATATCACACGTATTATTTTTTCAATTATCTTGCGTAAAGTTAAGTCAGATAGTAGAACAAGACAATATAGTACTTACGATATTTAGTTTTCTTATATACTCGTATTAATGACTTAAATTATTAATTTTAATTAACTTGGACGAAAAGTGTTGTTCATAATAGTGTCTCGTACCTTACTTAGGCCACTCAACAAGCTTCGTAGCCTAAACACGGTACTCGACTAAAAAGCTCTCTATTATAACACGATTGTGAAAAATACTATTTCAGCTATCAAGAAGTAGGGTGCGGCTCCACTGAGGCGGAGATGAGCGGAGTAGAGCGGAGCAGAGCTGTGAAAAGAGGTAAGTGATTCCACTGAGGCGGAGACGAGCGGAGCTGAGTTGAGCAGATCTCTGATAAAATAAAAGTTTAAATAACAAAAAAACCGCCTTCAAAAAGCATAAAATAACTTCATTTAAAATGGTAGGTAATAGGTCAGTCCAACTGAAGTCTGCTTTTGGTTAAAATATTGTTGGACGCCGACTTCAGTTGGACTGACCTATTACCTACCATTTTAAATGAAGTTATTTTATGCTTTTTGAAGGCGGTTTTTTTGTTATTTAAACTTTTATTTTATTTTATACTTTTTAGTGATCATAATTATACTGTTATGTTATGTAGTCCCACTTTAATTAATAAGAATTAATAAGAAACTATAGAACATTGAAATTCAATCTCGCCGCAAGCAACGCCGTGGGAAAGTCATAGTCAAATACTTAAACATACATATGCTTCGTCATAGTCGCTCAACTATCTTAATCGAAATATCTTGTCGCCACCCTTGAAATATATACCGTTTAGGAGTTCCGGTGGCCATCTGTGGATTCCATCATCAGTTCCACTTTACCAAATAGTGTTTTCCAAGAGCAAATACACGAGTTACAATGAAAAATACCAAAATCGCTATAGGTGTGCCTATAAATTTTGAAGAGTTCCGTCGATTCCTCATAGACTCCATCATCAAATCTTCATTATGATAAGAATGGGACCAAATGGGAAGCACCAGCTTTCAAACAAAAAAAGAATCTTCAAAATCGGTTCACCCAGTCGAAAGTTCTGAGGTAACAAACATTAAAAAAAAAAAAAAAAACATACAGTCGAATTGAGAACCTCCTCCTTTTTTGAAGTCGGTTAAAAAGAGGGAAGTTTGGCTGCCTTTCCACTGAGGCGGAGACGAGTGGAGCGGAGCGGAGCTGTGCCAATATTAACCAATAGAATCTAAACTAACGTGCGCAAGGCGCGCTCGACGTGACCGCATGCGCCCTCTATTGTTTAATATTGGCACATCTCCGCTCATATATGTTAGACAGAAAATCACAGAAGTTGCTAAATAAATATATGTATAACATAGGCTCTTGATACTTTGTATGACGTATCTGACAAAACCTACCTTTTTTCTGATTTCGGAAACTCTTCCATGCTTATTTTTCATTAGTAACAACAAGCTAATCATTTGGTCAATGTAGTATGGTGTCTGTGACAGGTAACGACCTATTACTTGAAAGAGGGACCAGAGCTAATTTGCAATAATTTTGGCCCAGGTAACTGGGGGTCTAATGTCACTGGTTTTCGAGTTATTTAACTTTTTAAATATTACTAAAATTTTCCGTCTTTTGATCTAAAACTGTCGATTGTGAAAAAAATACTTCACTTTGGGAACTAAAAATCAATTGCTACAGGTCTCTCCGCTCCGCTCATCTCCGCTTGACTGTTTCCACTGAAGCGGAGCGGAGACGAGATGTAGATTTCAACCAATATGATTGGTCAATTCCTACACGTCTCCTTTCCGCTCCGCTCGTCTCCGCCTCAGTGGAGCAGCTGCCTTACAATCCCCAATTCGCTTATGCCGACTTAAACTTGAGCGCCATATAAACGTTTTTTTACACACATCACAAGTGGGAGGTTTCGCTCCAAGGTGAATGGACATATTATGCCTATCAAAATGTTTGACAAAACGAAACGTTTTGTTACAAATATCGCAGGAGTAAGGTAGATGTTTCGTGTGAGTTACCAAATGTCTCACTAAGTGAATTTTTTGACTAAACGGTTTCCTGCACGTATCACATACATACGATTTATGTCCATTGTGTGTTAATTTATGACACTGTAAATTTTCTTTGAACTTGAATTTTGTATCGCAAATTTCGCACATGTAAGGTCTGTCTTCTGTGTGAACTATCTTATGTTTAGTGAGAGACGAGCGGTGCCAAAAAGCTTTGTGACAAATCTCGCATGCGAACGGCTTTTCTTCAGAGTGAATAGACATATGAATAGAGCGAGACTTGCGGAACTTATAAGCTTTGTGACAAATCTCGCATGCGAACCGCTTTTCTCCAGAGTGAATAGGCATATGATCAGTGAGAGACGTGCGGTGCCTATAAGCTTTGTGACAAATCTTGCATGCGAACGGCTTTTCTCCAGAGTGAGTAAGCTTGTGATTAGTAAGAGTGGAGTTACGTCTAAAATTCTTCTTACAGATATCACACGAGTATGGTTTGTCCCCAGAGTGAAGCCGCATATGCGGAATCAACTCTGCGCGACACCTAAACGCTGATTTACAAACATCACACGAAAAAGGTTTCGTTCCAGAGTGAATCAGCTTATGGTTGGCCAAATATTGAATTTCAGAAAACGTTTTGTCGCAGATGTCGCAAGCGGGTCTGTCACGTTGGGAGCGATGGTCTCCCGAGTGAAAAAGCAAATGTGTAGAAAGAGTCCTGTGCCACTTAAAACTTTTGTTACAAATCTCGCACGAGTACCGCTTTGAGTGAACAGTCATGTGCCGTTTTAAATCCCTGCGACATCGATAAACCTTCAAACAGATATCGCACGTGGAATGAACACGCTTATGATCATGTAATGAGCAAATATTAATAAACAATTTTTCACAAATTTTACAAATATGAGGTTCTTCTACGTTAATTTTAAGATGCCGAACCAAATCAGATTTAAATGCAAACCCTTTTCTGCAGTTATCACAAACATACATTTTTGTATTAGAACACGTTTCATCGCCGATAGCACGATTTGAAAGAACCGAAATTTCACTATCACCTTGAGCACACACGTGAGTTTCTAGACTGGCTTCTTGGAGAAATGTCTTATGACAAATAGTGCATGCATGCATGAGCTCCTCAATGGAAATGCACTCTAGCTTGACAGTGCAAGGCCTGAGCACCGAGTCCGCCCCGCCGCTCTGCACAGGCTCCTTCTCCGGGCGCCCGTCCTCTGCGCCGGCTGCCAGTTGCTCTTCAGTAACATGATTTTTTGTCTCATCCACCGTCTCTGAAACTGAAGGACAAACACGTATAGTGTCTGCTACACTGGTAACAGGAGCCCGACTCTACCCGGAGGGGAGGACAACTGAATTGCAGTTGGTCATAACCACGGACCTAAAAAAAAAACCGGTCAAGTGCGAGTCGGACTCGCGCACCGAGGGTTCAGTATTTAAGATAATATGTTTGATAACCGCAAAAGAAAATACTCATTTCTTTACGGAGGGTAAACCATTTCGTTACGTAACGCGTGATTAATGACAGACTGTCTGGCTTCCCTTTCTCTCACGCATACGGCAGCGGTAGTAGGTACTAATTTGAGCGAAAAACATGTGCTAGCCGTGCGTCTGTGACACACAGACAGACAGACAACGAAGTCTCACCACAGTCAAACTGTGTAAACAGAACAATGCATAAAATGTAAACTTTGTGTTTGTTATAATACTTATAATAAATAAATAAATAAAATAAAATAAAAAATAAATAAGGGTTCCTTTCTTACCATTTTCGTACGGAACCCTAATTACGAACGTAACGTTACACTAAATAGGCGTGAAGCATGCAAGGCCGGGAATTTTGTTCGTTATACTTAGGCTGCTGTCACACAGATACACTAAGTCTGACAACCCGCCGCCATTACGCGCCGAGCCACAGCACGAGTGACAGTAAAATTTACGCCGTCTTGTGTAGTTAAAGCAGGCCAATAGGTTAGACGAGGTTACTTCCGTATTTTGTTAGGTCCGTGGTCATAACAAAACAGTCAACAGAACTTTGGAATAGGCCAAAGCTAGGTTAGGTTATAGTTAATAGTAAACAGGTGAATGGCGTAGAAACACTTTCAGCAAGGCAAACTATATAACTAAATATAATATAACTAGTATACAACCAAATTTTTTTGTTTTTTTTTTACATTGATGTATTAAATATATGTGCTGATAAGTGGAAAATGACTATTAATGAGCTTTCAAATCGGATAATTGTAGGTAATTTAAATACTTTGTTTTCTCTTAATTTCAAATCATGTATCTATTTGTTGTTATCATTGTCTAGTGTACGAGGGCTGTTAGATAAGTACCCGTTTTTAAAAGAAAAAAAATTTTTTTTTCTCTACGTAGTCTCCTTTTGACTCTATATACTTGTTCCAGCGGTATTCTAGCTTTAAAGGCTTCGGCACACCAAACGCGTGGCAGCAGCAGCGCGTAGCGTCGCGTGGCGTCAGGGAGTTGTAAAACAACAAAACAAATGACACCCCGGCACACCGAGACGCGCGTCTCGCGCGCTGCAGACGCGCCGCACACGGAGCCTTAATAAGCCACCCAAAAAATACAATTTCGAAAAGTCGTCGAAATAGGCCTCTGTGGCAGCGATCTTTATTTGACGCAAATCTCATTACGCCGAGCTATTTTTTTAGGTTTGGGAATAAAAAAAATCGCATGGGGCTAAGTCTGGTGAATATGGTGGATGCGGCAGCAATTCATAGCGTAATTTTTCTAATTTTGCCCCAGCGATTTTGGACGAGTGAGCTGGTGCATTATCATGGTGGAAAGAACTTTTTTCTTTGTTAAATGCTGTCGTTTATTCCTTAAAACAGAATCAAATTTGCCCAATAAATTTGCGTAGTATTGCCGTTATCGTTTTTCCTTTTTTTAAGTAATCATTATGTATGATTCCTTGCGAGTCCCAAAAAATGGTCGCCATGAACTTTCCGGCAGATGGGACTGTCTTTGCTTTTTTTGGAGCTGATTCGGTAAAATCCACTGCTTTGATTGTTTTTTATTTTCTGGGGTATATGTAGTTATGAATCCACGTTTCGTCTACAGTCACAAAACGCCGCAGAAACTCAATCGGATTGCTGTTATACTTTGCTAAACATTGCTTTGAAGTATTCATTCGGGTAAGCTTTTGCTCCTCGGTGAGCAAACGGGGCACCCATTTTGCAGATACCTTTCTCATCCCTAATTTGTTTTCTAAAATATGTTGTACCCGTTCGATTGAAACATTAATAGTGTTAACAATTTCTCTAAGCTTTATTCGGCGGTCGGCTAATACAATATTTTCAATTTTCTTGACCATCTTTTCCGTGGTCACCTCAATAGGGAGGCCTGGGCGGTCTTCGCCAAAGACGGATGTGCTGCCCTGTTTAAACTCGTTATACCAATATCTGATAGTTGTCATAGAAGGTGTATTATCCTTGTAAACAGCTTGCATTCGTACTTTTATCTCATCACATGTTTTTCCTTCCAAAAACAGAAAACGAATTACAGAATGACACTGTTCTTTCTCCATATTTGCAATTATAATCGAATTCTGAAATTCAACAGCCATTAAACGAAAAAAACAAAAGAATGCTGTGATATATTTTTAATTTTTCCGGCCCATGAAGGATGCTTTAAAACGGTTGTATACATATTTTCAGCCAGTGATGAGAATAACATTTGAAAACGGGTACTTATCAAACAGCCCTAATACATTGTACAAGTATATGATACATTTTATAATCTGTAAAAAAAAAATGCTTATAATAGTGTGTTGATAATAATAATTACAGTCAATATTGAAGTTATCTTAACAAGGAAAAAGAGCAGTTGCATATGTTCTTTCATCCTTTATTTTTCTTTTATTTATAAATTTCAGGGTACTAGTTTACCTAGGCTAGGGGCTAGGGTGTCTCAATATAAACCAAATTTGATGTGTATATGTTAAATAGTTCTAGAGACATGAAGGGTTCAAAACTGACTTCAATTGGCCAGTTCTCTTTTCTTGGCTCGAACTTTCTACAAAACGCCTTATTACTGTTTCATATGAAAGTGAAAATCCGCAACAAGTTACCCGTGATATTGATGTAAGTTAGTACTTTGATATGATATCCGTCATTAACAAACGTATGGTCATCACTTCTCACGCTCTTGCAAAGAATCTGCAGTTGGAGATACTGAGCACTTATATAGCTTATACCCTGGATTAACACATCGGCTACTTTTCAATCCAGATAAATAAGTAAAAAATAATAATGTAAAACCCGACCTGTAACAATGTTAACAACAAAATTTCATTCCATTTCAATCTAAAAGTTTCCGAGAGAATAACGATAATAGAGATGTACACGGACGAAGTCGCGGGCGGGAGCTAGTAGGTTATTATATTCAGGGCCTGTTTCACAATCGACAAGTAAATTTAAGTGCCAGTTAAAGTTAGCTCTCTTCTTGTCTATATTCAAATGTAAGAAAAGGAAAGGGCTAAATTTATGTGTCAGATATGCTTTACTTGACGATTGTGAAACAGGCCCTTAGGGAGCAGAGCCTGTCCTACTCACCACGCAGCGCGTAGGGGATTTCCTGCGGCTGCAGCCGCTGCGGGCCCAGCACGAGCTCGTCCTTGACCTCGTGCTCGACGTACAAGTCGTCCGCGGCCGCCGCGCCCGCGCCGCTCTCGGCCTCGTCGTCCCACTGCTGCTCCTCCTTCACGCGCAACGTCACCGGCAAAGCGCCGCCGCCATCCGAAGCACTCATTGCGCTGGTGACACTGGTGATGACAGAGATGCCGTACTTTACGTCGCGCAGATATTCAATGTCCTTTACTATGCACAATTAAAAACTTAAGCAATGTTAAATAAATATTAATTCAATTCAATTTTTTGATTTAATTTATGGCAATCGGTCGCTATTGTTTGCAACCATTACCACAGACCATTACTGCCTGTTACTTTGTCTTTAGACATATCCTATAATCTGTGCCTGTTACTGCCAATGACTAGTTTTGACAACAGCGCCGTGTATGAATTGATTGACCAGGGACCCAATTCTCGTGAGTTCGAGATGATTTTTCATGCGAGATATGTCAAAAAAATGTACGCAGTTGACAGTGCATATCGCATGAAAAATCATCCCGAAGTCACGAGAATAAGGGTCCAGTGGGCTCTACTTTGAAATCCGTAATTCGAACTTCGGATCGCCCCGTCACTTTCTTGCGAATTAGTTACGCGTCGAGAGCGAAAGGGATAGCAATAGATGAAGTTCGAATTACGAAACTAAGTAATTAAACTACCTTTACTTCTTATATGCGAAGCGGCGGCCGCGGACGACTTGTACGTCGAGCACGAGGTCAAGGACGAGCTCGTGCTGGGCCCGCAGCGGCTGCAGCCGCAGGAAATCCCCTACGCGCTGCGTGGTGAGTAGGACAGGCTCTGCTCCCTAAGGGCCTGTTTCACAATCGTCAAGTAAAGCATATCTGACACATAAATTTAGCCCTTTCCTTTTCTTACATTTGAATATAGACAAGAAGAGAGCTAACTTTAACTGGCACTTAAATTTACTTGTCGATTGTGAAACAGGCCCTTAATATAATAATCTATTAGCTCCTGCCCGCGACTTCGTCCGTGTACATCTCTATTATCGTTATTCTCTCGGAAACTTTTAGATTGAAATGGAATGAAATTTTGTTGTTAACATTGTTACAGGTCGGGTTTTACATTATTATTTTTTACTTATTTATCTGGATTGAAAAGTAGCCGATGTGTTAATCCAGGGTATAAGCTATATAAGTGCTCAGTATCTCCAACTGCAGATTCTTTGCAAGAGCGTGCGAAGTGATGACCATACGTTTGTTAATGACGGATATCATATCAAAGTACTAACTTACATCAATATCACGGGTAACTTGTTGCGGATTTTCACTTTCATATGAAACAGTAATAAGGCGTTTTGTAGAAAGTTCGAGCCAAGAAAAGAGAACTGGCCAATTGAAGTCAGTTTTGAACCCTTCATGTCTCTAGAACTATTTAACATATACACATCAAATTTGGTTTATATTGAGACACCCTAGCCCCTAGCCTAGGTAAACTAGTACCCTGAATTTTATAAATAAAAGAAAAATAAAGGATGAAAGAACATATGCAACTGCTCTTTTTCCTTGTTAAGATAACTTCAATATTGACTGTAATTATTATTATCAACACACTATTTAGCATTTTTTTTTTTACAGATTATAAAATGTATCATATACTTGTACAATGTATTAGGGCTGTTTGATAAGTACCCGTTTTCAAATGTTATTCTCATCACTGGCTGAAAATATGTATACAACCGTTTTAAAGCATCCTTCATGGGCCGGAAAAATTAAAAATATATCACAGCATTCTTTTGTTTTTTTCGTTTAATGGCTGTTGAATTTCAGAATTCGATTAAGTATAATTGCAAATATGGAGAAAGAACAGTGTCATTCTGTAATTCGTTTTCTGTTTTTGGAAGGAAAAACATGTGATGAGATAAAAGTACGAATGCAAGCTGTTTACAAGGATAATACACCTTCTATGACAACTATCAGATATTGGTATAACGAGTTTAAACAGGGCAGCACATCCGTCTTTGGCGAAAACCGCCCAGGCCTCCCTATTGAGGTGACCACGGAAAAGATGGTCAAGAAAATTGAAAATATTGTATTAGCCGACCGCCGAATAAAGCTTAGAGAAATTGTTAACACTATTAATGTTTCAATCGAACGGGTACAACATATTTTAGAAAACAAATTAGGGATGAGAAAGGTATCTGCAAAATGGGTGCCCCGTTTGCTCACCGAGGAGCAAAAGCTTACCCGAATGAATACTTCAAAGCAATGTTTAGCAAAGTATAACAGCAATCCGATTGAGTTTCTGCGGCGTTTTGTGACTGTAGACGAAACGTGGATTCATAACTACATATACCCCAGAAAATAAAAAACAATCAAAGCAGTGGATTTTACCGAATCAGCTCCAAAAAAAGCAAAGACAGTCCCATCTGCCGGAAAGTTCATGGCGACCATTTTTTGGGACTCGCAAGGAATCATACATAATGATTACTTAAAAAAAGGAAAAACGATAACGGCAATACTACGCAAATTTATTGGGCAAATTTGATTCTGTTTTAAGGAATAAACGACAGCATTTAACAAAGAAAAAAGTTCTTTCCACCATGATAATGCACCAGCTCACTCGTCCAAAATCGCTGGGGCAAAATTAGAAAAATTACGCTGAATTGCTGCCGCATCCACCATATTCACCAGACTTAGCCCCATGCGATTTTTTTTTATTCCCAATTCCCAAACCTAAAAAAATGGCTCGGCGGAATGAGATTTGCGTCAAATAAAGATCGCTGCCACAGAGGCCTATTTCGACGACTTTTCGAAATTGTATTTTTTGGGTGGCTTATTAAGGCTCCGTGTGCGGCGCGTCTGCAGCGCGCGAGACGCGCGTCTCGGTGTGCCGGGGTGTCATTTGTTTTGTTGTTTTACAACTCCCTGACGCCACGCGACGCTACGCGCTGCTGCTGCCACGCGTTTGGTGTGCCGAAGCCTTTAAATCTAGAATACCGCTGGAACAAGTATATAGAGTCAAAAGGAGACTAAGTAGAGAAAAAAAATTTTTTTTTCTTTTAAAAACGGGTTCTTATCAAACAGCCCTCGTACACTAGACAATGATAACAACAAATAGATACATGATTTGAAATTAAGAGAAAACAAAGTATTTAATTTACCTACAATTATCCGATTTGAAAGCTCATTAATAGTCATTTTCCACTTATCAGCACATATATTTAATACATCAATGTAAAAAAAAAACAAAAAAATTTGGTTGTATACTAGTTATATTATATTTAGTTATATAGTTTGCCTTGCTGAAAGTGTTTCTACGCCATTCACCTGTATACTATTAACTATAACCTAACCTAGCTTTGGCCTATTCCAAAGTTCTGTTGACTGTTTTGTTATGACCACGGACCTAACAAAATACGGAAGTAACCTCGTCTAACCTATTGGCCTGCTTTAACTACACAAGACGGCGTAAATTTTACTGTCACTCGTGCTGTGGCTCGGCGCGTAATGGCGGCGGGTTGTCAGACTTAGTGTATCTGTGTGACAGCAGCCTAAGTATAACGAACAAAATTCCCGGCCTTGCATGCTTCACGCCTATTTAGTGTAACGTTACGTTCGTAATTAGGGTTCCGTACGAAAATGGTAAGAAAGGAACCCTTATTTATTTTTTATTTTATTTTATTTATTTATTTATTATAACAAACACAAAGTTTACATTTTATGCATTGTTCTGTTTACACAGTTTGACTGTGGTGAGACTTCGTTGTCCGTCTGTCTGTGTGTCACAGACGCACGGCTAGCACATGTTTTTCGCTCAAATTAGTACCTACTACCGCTGCCGTATGCGTGAGAGAAAGGGAAGCCAGACAGTCTGTCATTAATCGCGCGTTACGTAACGAAATGGTTTACCCTCCGTAAAGAAATGAGTATTTTCTTTTGCGGTTATCAAACATATTATCTTAAATACTGAACCCTCGGTGCGCGAGTCCGACTCGCACTTGACCGGTTTTTTTTTTTAGGTCCGTGGTTATGACCAACTGCAATTCAGTTGTCCTCCCCTCCGGGTAGAGTAGGGCTCCTGTTACCAGTGTAGCAGACACTATACGTGTTTGTCCTTCAGTTTCAGAGACGGTGGATGAGACAAAAAATCATGTTACTGAAGAGCAACTGGCAGCCGGCGCAGAGGACGGGCGCCCGGAGAAGGAGCCTGTGCAGAGCGGCGGGGCGGACTCGGTGCTCAGGCCTTGCACTGTCAAGCTAGAGTGCATTGCAATTGAGGAGCTCATGCATGCATGCACTATTTGTCATAAGACATTTCTCCAAGAAGCCAGTCTAGAAACTCACGTGTGTGCTCAAGGTGACAGTGAAATTTCGGTTCATTCAAATCATGCTATCGGCGATGAAACGTGTTCTAATACAAAAATGTATGTTTGTGATAACTGCAGAAAAAACAAAAAAACCGCCTTCAAAAAGCAAAAAATAACTTCATTTAAAATGGTAGGTAATAGGTCAGTCCAACTGAAGTCTGCTTTTGGTTAAAATATTGTTGGACGCCGACTTCAGTTGGACTGACCTATTACCTACCATTTTAAATGAAGTTATTTTTTGCTTTTTGAAGGCGGTTTTTTTGTTTTTTTAAACTTTTATTTTATTTTATACTTTTTAGTGATCATAATTATACTGTTATGTTATGTAGTCCCACTTTAATTAATAAGAATTAATAAGAAACTATAGAACATTGAAATTCAATCTCGCCGCAAGCAACGCCGTGGGAAAGTCATAGTCAAATACTTAAACATACATATGCTGCGTCATAGTCGCTCAACTATCTTAATCGAAATATCTTGTCGCCACCCTTGAAATATATACCGTTTAGGAGTTCCGGTGGCCATCTGTGGTTTTCATCATCAGTTCCACTTTACCAAATAGTGTTTTCCAAGAGCAAATACACAAGTTACAATGAAAAATACCAAAATCGCTATAGGTGTGCCTATAAATTTTGAAGAGTTCCGTCGATTCCTCATAGATTCCATCATCAAATCTTCATTATGATAAGAATGGGACCAAATGGGAAGCACCAGCTTTCAAACAAAAAAAGAATCTTCAAAATCGGTTCACCCAGTCGAAAGTTCTGAGGTAACAAACATAAAAAAAAAAAAAAAAAAAAAAACATACAGTTGAATTGAGAACCTCCTCCTTTTTTGAAGTCGGTTAAAAAAGTTTGCATTCAAGTCTGATTTGGTTCGGCATCTTAAAATTAACGTAGAAGAACCTCACATTTGTAAAATTTGTGAAAAATTGTTTATTAATATTTGCTCATTACATGATCATAAGCGTGTTCATTCCACGTGCGATATCTGTTTGAAGGTTTTTCGATGTCGCAGGGATTTAAAACGGCACATGACTGTTCACTCAAAGCGGTACTCGTGCGAGATTTGTAACAAAAGTTTTAAGTGGCACAGGACTCTTTCTACACATTTGCTTTTTCACTCGGGAAACCATCGCTCCCAACGTGACAGACCCGCATGCGACATCTGCGACAAAACGTTTTCTGAAATTCAATATTTGGCCAACCATAAGCTGATTCACTCTGGAACGAAACCTTTTTCGTGTGATGTTTGTAAATCAGCGTTTAGGTGTCGCGCAGAGTTGATTCCGCATATGCGGCTTCACTCTGGGGACAAACCATACTCGTGTGATATCTGTAAGAAGAATTTTAGACGTAACTCCACTCTTACTAATCACAAGCTTACTCACTCTGGAGAAAAGCCGTTCGCATGCAAGATTTGTCACAAAGCTTATAGGCACCGCACGTCTCTCACTGATCATATGCCTATTCACTCTGGAGAAAAGCGGTTCGCATGCGAGATTTGTCACAAAGCTTTTAAGTTCCGCAAGTCTCGCTCTATTCATATGTCTATTCACTCTGAAGAAAAGCCGTTCGCATGCGAGATTTGTCACAAAGCTTTTTGGCACCGCTCGTCTCTCACTAAACATAAGATAGTTCACACAGAAGACAGACCTTACATGAGCGAAATTTGCGATACAAAATTCAAGTTCAAAGAAAAGTTACAGTGTCATAAATTAACACACAATGGACATAAATCGTATGTATGTGATACGTGCAGGAAACCGTTTAGTCAAAAAATTCACTTAGTGAGACATTTGGTAACTCACACGAAACATCTACCTTACTCCTGCGATATTTGTAACAAAACGTTTCGTTTTGTCAAACATTTTGATAGGCATAATATGTCCATTCACCTTGGAGCGAAACCTCCCACTTGTGATGTGTGTAAAAAAACGTTTATATGGCGCTCAAGTTTAAGTCGGCATAAGCGAATTGGGGATTGTAAGGCAGCTGCTCCACTGAGGCGGAGACGAGCGGAGCGGAAAGGAGACGTGTAGGAATTGACCAATCATATTGGTTGAAATCTACATCTCGTCTCCGCTCCGCTTCAGTGGAAACAGTCAAGCGGAGATGAGCGGAGCGGAGAGACCTGTAGCAATTGATTTTTAGTTCCCAAAGTGAAGTATTTTTTTCACAATCGACAGTTTTAGATCAAAAGACGGAAAATTTTAGTAATATTTAAAAAGTTAAATAACTCGAAAACCAGTGACATTAGACCCCCAGTTACCTGGGACAAAGTTATTGCAAATTAGCTCTGGTCCCTCTTTCAAGTAATAGGTCGTTACCTGTCACAGACACCATACTACATTGACCAAATGATTAGCTTGTTGTTACTAATGAAAAATAAGCATGGAAGAGTTTCCGAAATCAGAAAAAAGGTAGGTTTTGTCAGATACGTCATATAAAGTATCAAGAGCCTATGTTATACATATATTTATTTAGCATCTCCTGTGATTTTCTGTCTAACATATATGAGCGGAGATGTGCCAATATTAAACAATTATAGAGGGCGCATGCGGTCACGTCGAGCGCGCCTTGCGCACGTTAGTTTAGATTCTATTGGTTAATATTGGCACAGCTCCGCTCCGCTCCACTCGTCTCCGCCTCAGTGGAAAGGCAGCCAAACTTCCCTCTTTTCAGAGATCTGCTCAACTCAGCTCCGCTCATCTCCGCCTCAGTGGAGCCGCACCCTACTTCTTGATAGCTGAAATAGTATTTTTCACAATCGTGTTATAATAGAGAGCTTTTTAGTCGAGTACCGTGTTTAGGCTACGAAGCTTGCTGAGTGGCCTAAGTAAGGTACGAGACAATATTATGAACAACACTTTTCGTCCAAGTTAATTAAAATTAATAATTTAAGTCATTAATACGAGTATATAAGAAAACTAAATATCGTAAGTACTATATTGTCTTGTTCTACTATCTGACTTAACTTTACGCAAGATAATTGAAAAAATAATACGTGTGATATGAAATACTACTAGTTACATTGGTAACCTGCAGTGGGGTAGCCTAATGCAATAATGGTTCTACTAGTGAAAAAAAAAAAATAACACTCAATCTCAATCTTTTATTGTTCATACTCAATTCATACTGCAACATTATTAGGGCGCGGCCAATCACAAAGCGTAGTTTTTTAATTTTTCTTATGCCCTGGATACAGCAGCAAGTTTAAGTAGATTTTTGACAGATGACGCGATCGAGAGTAAAAGCGATAGCAATAGACGAAGTTCGAATACGGATTTCAAAGTAGAGCCGCAGTTATTTCGGTTGTTTCGGAAGTAACAGAGTATTCAACGATGAAAAGAGTGACGTTGCAGTATTCTCTACGAAATCTTAATACACAGATTTTAATCGACGAGTACAAAAAATATTCAAATATCGGTCCCATCTGCAAAGGGGAAATTTTTACTCATTAATTTTAAATTTTAATGTTTGTCTCAAAGCATGAAATTTGGCATACATTTTATACACTGTGGTTTTTTTATTTGGAGTAATTTTAAGGGATCATTCCTTAGATCAAATAAAGTAACTCCAAGAAAATAGTGTACTAACTCGTACCGTTTAGAAGATAATCAATTATTAAATTTAATCACTAATTTACGTTAAACCAATGTAAAAGGTTCATAATCGGCCGCGGTTCGGCGCTCTGTGTGAATACGACGACCCGCGCGGCTCCCGCGATGAAAACGACATGCTCGGCGCGCGACCCGCGCCCGCCCGCTGTGTGAATTGCGCTTTATCATAAAAACTCGAGATTAGAAGTATAGAATACTTTTATCAATACATTTTATGTGACTGTGTTCAGTGAATCTACCTTAGAAACAAGGGTCACGCAGGAAGTGCTGTATTCATTTAAGTTTAGGTAATAAAATAAGCAATGGCCGAATGCTTATATGTAATACTCTAAAATAATGAATATGTATATTGTAATGCGATTGTTTGTTTACATAATGTTTTAGTTTAGTTTAGTTTTACTTATTGCATAAAACAATTACATTATAAATTACATATAATTTACATGCATTGATCTATGTTCGTCAAAATAGGTACAATAATTAACACAAAATAAAAGTAGCAGTCATAACATACCTAAATATTTAAATTTGACAAATAACAGAAGACTAGGAAACTATACTAATAGTACTAAGTCAAGTAGGTACCTAATAAAAACAACGTTTGAATGACGTTCGTCTATTATGGATTAAGTATGACTTTAAAAACAGATCACAGATAATAAAAAAATAACTCCGCCATTTTTCCATTAGGCCAAGCCAATTGGAATTTTTCGAAGAATTAATTAATTCCCAGCAAACTGGAAACTCTAAATGCGTGTAACCCGAGTTTGCCCAATCCCAGGAGGTGTGCATAACTTTTGGGAGCCCAATAACCGCGAATGGGTCTATCAGGCTAAGCTAACAAGATTGGCCCCCACGAGGTAGTTGGTTATACTTATATTCTGATTTATTCACGAAAATGTAAAAAAAATAGGTATTAAATTAAATTTTATTTTAGCTAAACCAAGCATGCGAGTGAAACGAAATACGGACTTTCATACCATGCTTTAACTTAGATGAAAAAAAAATTGTTTATTAATTGAAGCGAAAACTTCATTTTATTGCTACATCTCGCGCAGGCACAACTACCAAAAAAAAATGTGACAAGTAACAATTTTCAACTGCGTACACATTTAAAAACATTTTCAAATATCATGGTGCGTCATGTCAAAAAAATGAAGCGAAAAATAAACTAGTATTTTACCTCTAAGTTTAAGGACCTACCTTTCTCGGTCAAAACATTCAAAACTAAACAGGGATCACCTTGGGATCACATAGAGTTTTGCCTTGGATAGGTATGTACAGTCACCACCAATAATATATTAGCCAACATTAGGCGCAAAAATATCTGACAGGCTCTTATACCTCTATAATAAAGACGTGTCAGATATTTTTGCGCCCAATGTTGGATAATAACACGCTATACAAAACAACAAAAGTGGACATTATATCTCTTTCACTTAATGAAAATAAGAATATCCTCTATAATAACAAGTGGTTTGTAATGTAATACTCTATACTTTATAAGGATTATATTTTAAGTTTTTTTTTAACTGTGTTTATTTGTCAGTGGCGTAGCTTGGGTTTTCGCCGCCCGGGGCCGACCAGAAAATCGCCGCCTCCTATTTTTAACAGACTCCATAAAAACCAGGAGGTTCTTAATTCGTCGCGTTTTTTTTAAATGTATATTCCCCGGTAATATAATATTTTCCGTATGCCGCCCCCTTTTGTCTGCCGCCCGGGGCCATGGCCCCCCCAGCCCCCACCCCACGCTACGCCACTGGTAGTTGTATCTTTTGAGCATTTAATAAGGTTTTAGTAACAATTGTTTCCTTTACAAAATTTTATAATGAAAGCAGTGTCCCACTCTACGGTTTTATTGTACACGCATTAATTGGATAAGCGCTCTGTCATTTATTATTAACTGTACGATTACTTTCTCAAGTGTAATAAATAAATAAATATATTCATATGGTTATGTTGTTAGAAACCAAGGCCTTGATTGTAAAAAAAACCGGTCAAGTGCGAGTCGGACTCGCGCACCGAGGGTTCAGTACGCAGCACAGTAGGTATTATTATATTCCAATTTGACCATATTTTAGTATTTGTTGTTTTCTTCGAGGTTTGTAATATAATCATACCAAATTTGGCGCTTGTATATGTTTTACCGTTCTTACTATACAGCAAAAATAAAAATATGTTAAAATTAAACGTTTCTTTTATTATTTTGATATATATTTTTTTTATAAATCCATCGTAATAAGACATTATTAGGGTCCCGTTGGTCTCCCTTCTGATACGGAACCCTTAAAAGGCAAAGTCTTTGATTTTTTAATTTCTCAGCTTTCTTGAATCTGTGTGTAAAAAAATGATCCAGAAACGAATTCCTCGTCCTCGAATTATAAGGAAAGGACACAAAACTTACTTGGTATACTTAGTAGCTAGATGTATGCAGATACCCCCCCCCCCCCCCTCAACTACCCACCTCCAGGTGGGGACCTCGTGACCTGGGAACCAGGCTAAATCAGCTCAGATCACCCCCAGGAACACGCTGTTCTAAGCGGTTTGCTTTATCTCCTAAATGCAAGGTGATGGACCTAACATCTCGCACTAAAAAGTGTCCAAAGGTTAAATTTACTATGCAATGTTTATGACATTAAATAAATAAATACAAACTGAGACAATGTCACACAAATTGATCTAGTCCCGAACTAAGCTCTAGGCTTGTACTACGGGTACTAGACAACGATAAACATACTTTTAGAGAAATACATACTTGAATACATAAAAAAAACATCCAAGACTCGGAATCAAATACTTGCCGCATTTACTAGACCCTTATCGTTGACCCTATCGGTTAGTAGGTACAAAAAAACGAGTTTTTGAAAATGTATCCCTTCAATGGCTTCAATCAACGTCATAAAAAATCACTATATTTTTTTTCACATCTTATGGGCCTGTGACACATAGTAAGACTTGGCAGTATTGGCACAGATCCTTTAGCCTTTGGGAAGAATCAAACAATAGAGAAAATGGGCCTGTGACAGATGTCATTTGGCAAATTTAGTGATGCTATGGTGATGCTACTAATTGACAGCGAACAACAATAGTATTCCGACTAAATTAAGTGACACTTTTTCTTAATTCATTATCCGACTAGCCGCTTATTCTATCCATTCGTCTTTAATTTAGTAGGGTTCACATGTCCGGCATTGACCAAATGAGCATTGGCTAAAAAGCTGTGTTGTATGTACACAGAACAATAAGGTGGTACGCTTGAAGGTTGGCTACACGGGGTCTATGTTACCTATCCTATATGTATGACGCTTTACCTCTATGGCAAATTTAATCACGCTGCTAATAAACTACATTGATTATAGATAGGTTTATGAAGAAAATTTAATCTATTTAGTATTTTGTTAATTTAATTGAATATACCTACCTACTTTCAAACAAGGTAAGTATCATAAATTGTCCAACATCACGCTGGAACTATTGCCATCGTCTGGTAATTTAATTATGGTAAAGGCTAGATAGGTGTTAATGCAGTAAAATAAAACGCCATGACATTAAATTATTAAAATCGTATCGGTGAATCGATTAGATTGAAGAACGAGGTTAATGTCAAACACTATACTAATGGTCCGTTTCGCATATAGGAAGTAAAAGTAGTTTAATTATTTGATTTTTAGTTCCATGAAATATGTGTTAAAATAAAAACATAACATTTATATAGAGGTTTACTCGACATTTTTTTATTTGACATTAGTGTTATTTTATACATCTCCATAGTAGCCGTCTAACTTTTCATAAACCATAATACCTAGAACTAAAGAGTTCATATTCTAACATCTTCTCTTTTTGATAAGTTAGTCTTTGCTGAGACCCATTCGATTACAAAGCATGATAAGCCTTGGTTTGAATAGTGGCTTAGTCATCATATCCGCCAGCTGGAACTCTGTTGCCACTTTATTGATCAGCAACGCACCTTCTGACACTGCTTCTCTAACAAAGAAGTTTCGTATCCTTATGTGTTTAGTCCTCTGGTGAAACTCGAACGGTGGGTTGTGTGCCAGTTTTATCGCTGATTCGTTGTCAACGTGCAGCACTGGTACCTCAATAGTTCCTTCAATGCTTTCTAGCAGTCTTTTCAACCAAATCATTTCTCTTGTAGTTTCACTGGCTGCAACTACTTCTGCCTCAGTGCTAGAAATTGATACTGAAGCCTGTCTTTGGCTTTTCCAGGATATTAGCCCACCAGCATATATGCAAATCATTCCTGTTGTAGAGCGTCCTGTTTCTAAATCTCCACCATGATCCGCATCGCTGTAGCATGACAATATTTTTCCATAGTTTCTCTTGTAGATTATACCCCAGTCCAAGGTACCTTGAAGATATCGTAAAATACGTTTCACCTTAAGAACATCTTCATTGCATGGGTTCTCTAGTTTTCTAGAAGCAACACCTACAGCAAAAGCGATGTCGGGTCTCGTCCCTACCATCAGGTATGCTAATGCTCCCACCACTTGCCTGTACGGATATTTGTGGGACACATTATCTTCTTTTATTTCCGTGCTATCTTTTAGTATCGGAGTGCCAACTGACTTGCATCCTTCCATACCGAACTTTTCTAGCAGTTTCTTGGTATATGCGGCTTGATTAAGCTTTATCGAACCATCTTCTCTTCTTTCTATCTCTAATCCTAGAAAGTAACTGGCTGGTTTTGTCTTAATCTTGAAGCGCCCCTTTAACTCTTTCAGAAAACATTCTGATTCTTCTTGATCATTAGAAGCTAATAAGCCATCATCTACATAAAGACATAGAATGAGCCTTCTCTCCCCCCTCTGTCTTATGAAGAGACATGGATCAGCTTCATTTTCTGTAAATCCAATCTTCAGAAGAAACTGTTTCATACAGTTGTTCCAACACCTTGGAGCCTGTTTAAGTCCGTATAGGCTTCTTTTTAATTTGCAGACTAAACTTGGATTTTCATTATACCCTTCTGGTGGTTTCATGTAAATCTCCTCATTCAGGCTGCCATAGAGAAAAGCGGTAGATACGTCAAACTGTGTTAGTATCATGTTATCTCGTGCAGCAATGCTCAATACGGCTCGAATTGTGCTCATTTTGGCTACTGGACTGAAAGTTTCATAAAAGTCTACTCCTTCCTTTTGAGAGTAACCTTTAATGACTAATCGGGCCTTAAATCGCTCGACACTTCCATCTGGATTAGTCTTTACTTTAAAAATCCATTTGCATGGTATGGCTCTTCTTTTTTCCGGTAAAGGCACCATTTCCCATGTCTGGTTTTCTTTCAATGATTTGATCTCATCATCCATAGCAAGTTTCCATTTATCACTCTCTTGACATTGAATTGCTTCTTTGAATGACTGAGGTTCCTTAATTTCATTCAACTCAGCTACTGTAGTCATCACAAAATCATCAAATCTTTGAGGAGGTTTAAGAGTAGCACGACTTCTTAGTGTCCTTCTTTGCTCAATTTCTAGTTCCTCTGATTGTTCAGGTTCTTCTCTACTATCTGACCTTTGTTCTACTACTTCGTCGCTGCAGTCTTCAAATTGATCATACTCTATGCAAGTCGGATTTTCTTCCGGAAGTGGAATTTCTATTGTATTTGGTGGAGAAGGGTCTTCAGAAGTACTTGGAATAACAGCAAAAGGTATTTTTACTTCTTTCTCTTTGTTAGTTTTCAATGTCTTCTCTTCAAATATAACATCTCTGGAGCGAATTAATTTGTTCTTCTCTAACGACCAAATTCTATAGCCTTCATCGTTGTCGTAGCCTACTAGGATACCTTTTATTGCTTTTTTGTCCAATTTCTTCCTAGTTATCTTTGGAACATGTGCATAACAAGTGCTACCAATTATCCGCAAATGCTTGATTCTTGGCTTCTTATCATACCAGATCTCATATGGTGACTTGTCCAAAGGAGTTGGGCCTGTTCTATTTAAAACATATACTGTAGCTCCAACTAGTTCTGCCCAAAGAGCCTGTGGTAGATCATTTGCATGCATAATTGTTCTCATGGCTTCAACTACTGTCCGGTTGTCTCTTTCAACGCATCCGTTTTGCATGGGTGTATGTGGCATAGTCAATCTTTGCCTAATTCCGTTCTTTTGTAAAGTTCTTCGTACGGCTTCATTGTCAAATTCTCCACCGTTATCACTTAAAAGCTCTTTTACTTTAAACCCTGATGCTCTTACTTCAGCAAGCATAAGTACAAGCTTATTGTGAACGTCCGATTTCCTTTTTAAAAAGTAAACGAAGCGGAATTTGCTGAAATCGTCCTTAAAGAGTAGGAAGTACTTGTTTCTTCCAAAAGAATCTATGAACGGCCCACATACGTCAGCATGTATGAGTTCTGCAGGTTCAGTCGCTCTTTTTCGCGTACCAAATTTTAGTCGATGTGCTTTCCCATATATACAACCTTCACATGTTTCATCATCTAACTTCAGCTTTATACCAAGTTCTCTATCAACTACTTTCTTCACATGAGCTTTATTCTGGTGTGCCAGTCTTTCATGGTATAACTGAAGCAAATTCTCATTAGAAATGCAATTTATTTCAATTGGCTTTACAGGCTTTACATTTATTAATCTGAGTTTGTAAAGACCTCCATGTTTCTGTCTGTCTCCAATGAGTATTACATCTCCATCTTTTACGATTTTGCATTCTGTTGTCGTTGACATGAAGAGACTGTTTGATAGTCGGTCCTGAGCTGATAAGACTGAAAACAGGTTCTTATTTATGGTAGGTACGTACCACACATCTGCCAACAATGTCGGAATCCTTTTACCATTTACAATAGCCTCTATAATAATACTTCCTTTACCAACAGCCTTGATAACTTCACCATTTGCTGTGGTTACAGTGTGTGGCGCCTTAAAATTCTCGAATGATTGGAATAAATCTTCTCTGTTTGTCACGTGACTAGTCGCTCCGTTATCCACAAACCAATTATTTCTATCGTCTGCATCATTCGTATTTTGTACTGCCAAGACATTCATGTTGTTCACACTTGTCGAAGCTTTTTCTTTAGGCTCCTTAGGTGGTCTTCCGTTTGAAATCCATTTCGAACATTGTTTGATTCTGTGCCCAATTATTCCACAGTAGTGACATCTATCTGACTTCTTCTTATTCTTCAATTTAGATGTTGAGCTCTGTCTTACTACGAGTGCTTCTACCTTCTCTCCAGTTCTATTGCTCAACGCTCTTTCGTATGAGCATAACTGACTCGTAATATTTTCCACAGTTCTTTCATTTTTAGCCATAAGCAACCAGCTAGACTTAAATGAGAAATATTCCTCTGGCAATGTTTCTAAAATCTTACAAATAAGAAATAGCTCGGGCAAATCATTCTTAGAGTGTTCCTTTTGAAGTTCTCTTGTTAATTCAACCCATATATTCTTTAATTTGCTGAGATGAGTTGCCATATTGTCACCTGTTTGCATGCTATAGCTGAAGAACTTCATACAAAGGTCGTAGGCTTTGTCTTCTGAAACACCATCAAACAAACGATGCAGCTCTAGCCATACCTCTCTTGCAGTGGAAAATCTTATTACTTTTTCTAAATTGTCTTCAGATAGATTAGTGGTAATAACCAGAAGGGCAGTACTGTCAGCAGTCGAGTAATTCTGCAACGTGGTCTTGTACTGTAAAAGCTGCTCTTTAGTTGCATTTGGAGGAGGTTGGTCAGGATCTTTGATCTTGCCTTCAACTATATCCAAAACTCTCAAACCTTTCAAAGCGATCATAATTTTATACTTCCATGTAATCCAATTTGAGTCCGTTAACATTCCAAGCTGCATTTTTGAAGCATCCAAAATGCACTTTTCCATGTTTTCAAAATACGGTTTAAAACCTTTACTTGAAGTTATAAATTATGTTATTAACTATTTTATGAACCACGTTATTACTTATTAACCACGTTATTACTTATTAACCACGTTATTACTTATTAACCACGCTCTGCTACCATGTTAAAATAAAAACATAACATTTATATAGAGGTTTACTCGACATTTTTTATTTGACATTAGTGTTATTTTATACATCTCCATAGTAGCCGTCTAACTTTTCATAAACCATAATACCTAGAACTAAAGAGTTCATATTCTAACAATATGTGCATAGTTGTTCATAATCTTTTTTTATAAAAATGCGCAAAACAATAATTATTATTTTTTGTAACAAATTCACTATGAATACGCATTGTTTAAGGTGAGTTGACTGCTCAATAGGTTGGAATTGGAACAAAGTTTGCGTGAAATGTAAAATTTCAATCTGTCACAGGCCGAATAGATAACATTTGCCGATTTGTTTGTTATTTATTTAACATTGCTTAAGTTTTTAATTATACATTGCTCGCGATTACCTTTCAATAGTTTCAATTGTAAAGGACATTGAATATCTGCGCTACGTAAAGTACGGCATCTCTGTCATCACCAGTGTCACCAGCGCAATGAGTGCTTCGGATGGCGGCGGCGCTTTGCCGGCAACGGTGCGCGTGAAGGAGGAGCAGCAGTGGGACGACGAGGCCGAGAGCGGCGCGGGCGCGGCGGCCGCGGACGACTTGTACGTCGAGCACGAGGTCAAGGACGAGCTCGTGCTGGGCCCGCAGCGGCTGCAGCCGCAGGACATCGCCTACGCGCTGCGTGGTGAGTAGGGCAGGCTCTGCTCCCTGAATATAATAACCTACTAGCTCCCGCCCGCGACTTCGTCCGTGTATATTTCTATTATCGTTATTCTCTCGGGAACTCTTAGATTGAAAACAAATGAAATTTTGTTGTTAACATTGTTACAGGTGGGGTTTTAGATTATTATTTTTTACTAATTTATCTGGATTGAAAAGTAGCCGATGTGTTAATCTAGGGCATTCCAAATTTCATCCAAATCCATCCAGCCATTGCACCGTGAAGGAGTAGCAAACTAACACATGGACAAACTTTGACATTTATAAATTTGTATTCTGCAGAGTTGTGAAACAATAGTTACATAAGTTAGGTTAGACTCGCAACTTCCTCAAATTGAGTGTGAAATGCCTGTTGCTGAAAGTAATGTGCTAATTGATAATTGTATGAGAGGGTTGATGTAAGAAGGGTTAGCTTGCGTATTAAAATGTTAAAGTGCTCAGTATCTCCAACTGTAGATACTTTGCAAGTGCGTGCGAAGTGATGACCATACGTGTGTTAATGATGGATATCATATCAAAGTACTAACTTACATCAATATCACAGGTAACTTGTTACGGATTTTCACCTTCATATGAAACAGTAATAAGGCGTTTTGTAGAAAGTTCGAGCCAAGAAAAGAGAACTGGCCAATTAAAGTCAGTTTTGAGCCCTTCATGTCTCTAGAACTATTTAACATAAACACATCAAATTTGGTTTATATTGCGACACCCTATCCCTAAGGTCTGATTTTTATTCCCACGGAAAAAATGTTAACAAAGTTACGTCACTGTCAAAGTGACATTTCAGGAGATCTCAAAGCACGGGCCAGCAAGAAAAATAATATTAGATATTATCATGTCGTTGGAACAGTGACATTAAAAATAAATTTGAGAAATAATTAAAATTAAAATCGCACAAATCTGTGAAATGAAACAGCAATATTCTTTTTACATTTATTAACAGACCATCCACCTACCGCATGTCCATCCTACCACACAACAATAACAAAAACACAACGGAAAACGTAACAACGAACAACGTAATAACAATAAAAAACGTAACAACAATCAAAATTTAACAGAACAATTTAACAAGAGTAACTGGAAAGCTAATACGACGGGAGCACTAACTGTGAAGCGAGTGAAGTGAATCAAGCCAAGCGGCCCTCGACTTTTTAAGACGGGTGTATCGAATCAGTGATACCAGTGCAATAAATAAATTATGCATATGAAAACAGTATTCTCGTTTTAAATTAATATAACAAAGAGTATATTTCAAAATAAAATTTGCCATCAACAAATTAAATTCTTTCATCTTGATTACAATATATAGTTTTGTTATAGTAAGTCGATTGCTTATAAAAGTGGGAAGTATAAATGTTTTGAATGCTGGGAATGTTTTTCGTTAGCGGCAACACCTTTGTTTAATTTTTTTCCGTGGGAATAAAAATCAGACCTTAGCCTAGGTAAACTAGTACCCTGAATTTTATAAATAAAAGAAAAATAAAGGATGAAAGAACATATGCAACTGCTATTTTTCCTTGTTAAGATAACTTCAATGTTGATATTATTATAATCAACACACTATTATAAGCATATTTTTTTATTATGCTGATAATAGTGTATTATGTATACTAGACAATGATAACAACAAATAGATACACGATTTGAAATTAAGAGATAACAAAGTATTTAATATACATACAATTACTTGATTTGAAAGCTCTAATTAATAGTCATTTCCCACTTAACAGCACATATATTTAATACTTCAAAGTAAAAAAATAAATAAAAAAAAATTGGTTGTATACTAGTTATATAGTTATATAGTTTGCCTTGCTGAAAGTGTTTCTACATCATTCACCTTTTTCCTATTAACTATAATCTAACCTAGCTGTGGCCTATTCCAAAGTTCTGTTGACTGTTTTGTTATGACCACGGACCTAACAAAAATACGGACGTAACCTTGTCTAACCTTTTGGCATGCTTTAAGTACACAATATGGTGTAAATTTTATTTTAGTGTCACTCGTACTGTGGCTCGGCGCGTAATGGCGGTAATTAGGGTTCTGTACCAAAATGAACCCTTATGGTGAGACTTCGTTGTCCGTCTGTCTGTGTGTCACAGCAGCACGGCTAGCACATGTTGTCCGCGACATGTTTGTCACTCAAATTAGTAGGTACTACCGCTGCCGAATGCGTGAGAGAAAGGGAAGCCAGACAGTCTGTCATTAATCGCGCGTTACGTAACGAAATGGTTTACCCTCCGTAAAGAAGTTGTCACTTAAAAAATGAGTATTTTCTTTTGCGGTTACCAAATATATTATCTTAAATACGGAACCCTCGGTGCGCGAGTCCGACTCGCACTTGATCGGTTTTTTTTTAGTACCGTGGTTTTGACCAACTGCAATTCAGTTGTCCTCCCCTCCGGGTAGAGTAGGGCTCCTGTTACCAGTGTAGCAGACACTATACGTGTTTGTCCTTCAGTTTCAGAGAGGGTGAATAAGACAAAAAATTATGTTACTGAAGAGCTGCTGGCAGCCGGCGCAGAGGACGGGCGCCCGGAGAAGGTGCCTGTGCAGAGCGGCGGGGCGGACTCGGCGCTCAGGCCTTGCACTGTCAAGCTAGAGTGCATTTCCATTGAGGAGCTCATGCATGCATGCACTATTTGTCATAAGACATTTCTCCAAGAGGCCAGTCTAGAAACTCACGTATGTGCTCAAGGTGATAGTGAAATTTCGGTTCTTTCAAATCATGCTATCGGCGATGAAACGTGTTCTAATACAAAAATGTATGTTTGTGATAACTGCAGAAAAAAGTTTGCATTCAAGTCTGATTTGGTTCGGCATCTTAAAATTAACGTAGAAGAACCTCACATTTGTAAAATTTGTGAAAAATTGTTTATTAATATTTGCTCATTACATGATCATAAGCGTGTTCATTCCACGTGCGATATCTGTTTGAAGGTTTTTCGATGTCGCTGGAATTTAAATCAGCACATGGCTGTTCACTCTGGAAAAAAGCGGTACTCATGCGAGATTTGTAACAAAAGTTTTAAGTGGCGCACGACTCTTTCTACACATTTGCTTCTTCACACGGGAGACTGTCGCTCCCGCCGTGACGGTAGACTCGCTTGCGAGATCTGCAACAAAACATTTTTTAATCTTCGATGTTTGGCTAACCATAAGCTGATTCATTCTAGAACGAAACCTTTTTCGTGTGATGTCTGTAAGAAGAATTTTAGACAATACGCCACTCTTACTAAACACATGCCTATTCACTCTGGAGAAAAGCCGTTCGCATGCGAGATTTGTCACAAAGCTTTTAGGCTTCGCTCGTCTCTCACTAAACACATGTCTATTCACTCTGAAGAAAAGCCGTTCGCATGCGAGATTTGTCACAAGACATGTAGTTACCGCACGTCTCTCACTATTCATAAGTCTATTCACTCTGAAGAAAAGCCGTTCGCATGCGAGATTTGTCACAAAGCTTTTAGGTACCGCACGTCTCTCACTAAACACATGTCTTCTCACTCTGGAGAAAAGCCGTTCGCATGCGAGATTTGTCACAAAGCTTTTAAGTACCGCTCGTCTCTCACTAAACACATGTCTACGCACTCTGGAGAAAAGCCGTTCGCATGCGAGATTTGTCACAAAGCTTTTAAGTACCGCTCGTCTCTCACTAAACATAAGTTAGTTCACACAGAAGACAGACCTTACATGTGCGAAATTTGCGATAAAAAATTCAAGGTAAAAGACAAGTTAGAGCGTCATAAATTAACACACAATGGACATAAATCGTATGTATGTGATACGTGCAGGAAACCGTTTAGGCAAAAAACACACTTAGTGAAACATTTGGTAACTCACACGAAACATCTACCTTACTCCTGCGATATTTGTAACAAAAGGTTTCGTTTTGTCAAACATTTCGATAGGCATATGTCCATTCACCCTGGAGCGAAACCTCCCACTTGTGATGTGTGTAAAAAAACGTTTATATGGCGCTCAAGTTTAAAGCGGCATAAGCGAATTGGGAATTGTAAGGCAGCTGCTCCACTGAGGCGGAGACGAGCGGAGCGGAAACGAGACGTGTAGGAATTGACCAATCATATTGGTTGAAATCTACATCTTGTCTCCGCTCCGCTTCAGTGGAAACAGTCAAGCGGAGATGAGCGGAGCGGATAGACCTGTAGGAATCGACCAATCACATTGGTGGAAATCCACATCTCGTCTCCGCTCCGCTTCAATAGCGCGGCGGGACAGAGGAGCGAGGCGTCAAGGGCATGAGCCGCACCGTCATTTCACAGATTAGGATATTCTAAAGACAGGTAGGAATCAAACTTGAAACTGACATAACGTTATGAATCGAGGAAGAGTGACGTACATTTTTTTGGAGTAATTCCTTTTGACAGAAACGAAATTTTCTAAAAATATACCTTGTGATTTACGAACCTTTTATTTCTGAGGTTTTTGGAATTTTCGTCAAGTGTTTATGTTTGAAGCATTTGTTTATTCATCAGCTATTAGAAAAAATTTTAGTTCCCATTGTAAAGTAGTTTTTCTCACAATCGACAGTTTTAGATCAAAAGATGGGATGGAAAATTTTAGTAATATTTAAAAAGTTAAATAACTCGAAAACCAGTGACATTAGACCCCCAGTTACCTGGGACAAAGTTATTGCAAATTAGTTCTGGTCCCTCTTTCAAGTAATAGGTCGTTACCTGTCACAGACACCATACTACATTGACCAAATGATTAGCTTGTTGTTACTAATGAAAAATAAGCATGGAAGAGTTTCCGAAATCAGAAAAAAGGTAGGTTTTGTCAGATACGTCATACAAAGTATCAAGAGCCTATGTTATACATATATTTATTTAGCATCTTCTGTGATTTTCTGTCTAACATATATGAGCGGAGATGTGCCAATATTAAACAATAGAGGGCGCATGCGGTCACGTCGAGCGCGCCTTGCGCACGTTAGTTTAGATTCTATTGGTTAATATTGGCACAGCTCCGCTCCGCTCCACTCGTCTCCGCCTCAGTGTTTCCACTGCAGACGCAGCCAAACTTCCCTCTTTTCAGAGATCTGCTCAACTCTCTCTGTCTCCGCCTCAGTGGAATCACTTACCTCTTTTCACAGCTCTGCTCCGCTCTACTCCGCTCATCTCCGCCTCAGTGGAGCCGCACCCTACTTCTTGATAGCTGAAATAGTATTTTTTGTACTCGTCGATTATAATCTGTGTATTAAGATTTCACAGAGAATACTGCAACGTCACTCTTTTCAACGTTGCATAGTCTATGTTACTTCCGAAACAACCGAAATAACCATTTCGATACGCTCCAGACGATCGAAAAAAATTTGAAAATAGAACTTCGTATTTCAATAGTATGTGTCCTTGTTTAAGGAGACTCGATCCGATACAAAATGGCTAATCTATGGCGTTTCGGAACGTAGCAACGTCGCGTCATCTGTCAACATCTACTTAAACATGCTCCTGTATCCAGGGCATAAAAAAAAACTACTCTTTGTGATTGTAGCCAATCACAGCACAGTACTGCAAAATTACGGACGCCGGTGGTGTTATAGTACTTACGATATTTCGTTTTCTTATATACTCGTATTTAGCTTAAATTATTTTTATTTATTTAATCGTATGGCATACATGTCGCATAAAAAATAAAAAATGTGAAACTATAATTTAACATCTAGCTCCTTCACCCATCGGGCTGCGTTTTTACTTGGAGAGAATAAATCCAGGGATTCCCCAGCGTATTTCCGATATGGGCAGTTGTAGATGATGTGGTGAATAGTCTGCACAGGAGCTCCGCTATCACATGCCGGTGAATTTCGCCACCCACATTTAAACATATAATCCCCACAGAGTCCGTGTTCGAAATGAACAACACTTTTCGTCCAAGTTAATTAAAATTAATAATTTAAGTCATGAATACGAGTATATAAGAAAACTAAATATCGTAAGTAAGTACTATATTGTCTTGTTCTACTATCTGACTTAACTTTACGCAAGATAATTGAAAAAATAATACGTGTGATATGAAATACTACTAGTTACATTGGTAACCTGCAGTGGGGTAGCCTAATGCAATACTGGTTCTACTAGTGAAAAAAATAATAAAACACTCAATCTCAATCTTTTATTGTTCATACTCAATTCATACTGCAACATTATTAGGGCGCGGCCAATCACAAAGCGTAGTTTTTTATTTTTTTTTATGCCCTGGATACAGCAGCAAGTTTAAGTAGATTTTTGACAGATGACGCGATCGAGAGTAAAAGCGATAGCAATAGACGAAGTTCGAATACGGATTTCAAAGTAGAGCCACAGTTATTTCGGTTGTTTCGGAAGTAACAGAGTATTCAACGATGAAAAGAGTGACGTTGCAGTATTCTCTACGAAATCTTAATACACAGATTTTAATCGACGAGTACAAAAAATATTCAAATATCGGTCCCATCTGCAAAGGGGAAATTTTTACTCATTAATTTTAAATTTTAATGATTGTTTCAAAGCATGAAATTTGGCATGCATTTTATACACCGTGTTTTTTTTCTCATTTGGAGTAATTTTAAGGGATTATTCCTCAGATCAAATAAAGTTACTCCAAGAAAATAGTGTACTAACTCGTACCGTTTAGAAGATAATCAATTTTATTATTAAATAACCACTAATTTACCACTAGTTCATAATCGGCCGCGGTTCGGCGCTCTGTGTAAATACGACGACCCGCGCGGCTCCCGCGATGAAAACGACATACGCGGCGCGCGACCCGCGCCCGCCCGCTTTATGAATTGCGCTTTATCATAAAAACTCGAGATTAGAAGTATAGAATACTTTTATCAATACATTTTATGTGACTGTGTTCAGTGAATCTACTCTACCTTAGAAACCAGGGTCACGCAGGAAGTGCTGTATTCATTTAAGTTTAGGTAATAAAATAAGCAATGGCCGAATGCTTACATGTAATACTCTGAAATAATGAATATATTGTAATGCGATTGTTTGTTTACATAATGTTTGAATGACGTTCGTCTATTCTGGATTAAGTATGACTTTAAAAACAGATCACAGATAATAAAAAAATCTTCTTTCTAAATTAACTCCGCCATTTTTCCACTAGGCCAAGCTAATTGGAATTTTTCGAAGAATTAATTCCCAGCAAACTGGAAACTCTAAATGCGTGTAACCCGAGTTTGCCCAATCCCAGGAGGTGTGCATAACTTTTGGGAGCCCAATAACCGCGAATGGGTCTATCAGGCTAAGCTAACAAGATTACGAGGTTTTTGGTTATACTTATTCTGATTTATTCACGAAAATGTAAAAAAAAATAGGTATTAAATTAAATTTTATTTTTCTAAACCAAGCATGCGAGTGAAACGAAATACGGACTTTCATACCATGCTTTAACTTAGATAAAAAAAAATTGTTTATTAATTGAAGCGAAAACTTAATTTTTTTGCCACTTCTCGCGCAGGCACAACTACCAAAAAAAAAATGTGACAAGTAACAATTGTCAACTGCGTACACATTTAAAAACATTTTCAAATATCATAGTGCGTCATGTCAAAAAAATGAAGCGAAAAATAAACTAGTTTTTTTTACCTCTAAGTTTAAGGACCTACCTTTCTCGGTCAAAACATTCAAAACTAAACAGGGATCACTATAAATAAATATTATCCAACATTAGGCGCAAAAATATCTGACAGGCTCTTATACCTTTATAATAAAGACGTGTCAGATTTTTTGCGCCCAATGTTGGATAATATTTATTGCTGGTGGCTGTACCGAGAATAACACGCTATACAAAACAATAAAAGTGGACATTATATCTCTTTCACTTAATGAAAATAAGAATATCCTCTATAATAACAAGTGGTTTGTAATGTAATACTCTATACTTTATTAGGATTATATTATAAGTTTTTTTTTAACTGTGTTTATTTGTCAGTGGCGTAGCTTGGGTTTTCGCCGCCCGGGGCCGACCAGAAAATCGCCGCCTCCTATTTTTAACAGACTCCATAAACAAAAACCAGGAGGTTCTTAATTCGTCGCGTTTTTTTTAAATGTATATTCCCCGGTAATATAATATTTTCCGTATGCCGCCCCCTTTTGTCTGCCGCCCGGGGCCTTGGCCCCCCCAGCCCCCCCCCCACGCTACGCCACTGGTAGTTGTATCTTTTGAGCATTTAATAAGGTTTTAGTAACAATTGTTTACTTTACAAAATGTTATAATTAAAGCAGTGTCCCACTCCACGGTTTTATTGTACACGCATTAATTGGATAAGCGCTCTGTCATTTATTATTAACTGTACGATTACTTTCTCAAGTGTAATAAATAAATAAATATATTAATATGGTTATGTTGTTAGAAACCAAGGCTTTGATTGTGAAAAAGCCGGTCAAGTGCGAGTCGGACTCGCGCACCGAGGGTTCCGTACGCAGCACAGTAGGTATTATTATATTCCAATTTGACCATATTTTAGTATTTGTTGTTTTTCTTCAAGGTTTGTAATATAATCATACCAAATTTGGCGCTTGTATATGTTTTACCGTTCTTACTATACAGCAAAAATAAAAATATGTTGAAATTAAACGTTTCTTTTATTTTAGGTTTTTTTGTTATAAATCCATCGCAATAAGACATTATTAGGGTCCCACTGGTCTCCCTTCGGATACGGAACCCTTAAAAGGCAAAATCTGTGATTTTTGAATTTCTCAGCTTTCTTGTATCGGTGTGTTAAAAAAAATGTTCCAGAAATGAATTACTCGTCCTCGAATTATAAGAAAAAGACACCAAACTTACTTGATATACTTAGTAGCTAGATGTATGCAGATATAAAATTTAGAGTGAGGCACGTCGGATGCTCTCCCCCCCCCCTTCAACTGTCCACCTGTGTCCTTTTTTACAAAACTACAAATTACAATTTACAGGTTACAAGTTTCTATTTGACACAACCTCGACCAGTGACGACCAGCCATTTGAGCAGTATTGCCAGTTTATACCTGTAAAATTGTAACTTGTAGCTGTTTATAAAACGTGCCGTACGTGAAGTTCGAATTACTGATTTCAAAGAAGAGCCCCAGATCACCTCCAGGAACACGCTGTTCCAAGAGGTTTGCTTTGTCTCCTAAATGCGAGGTGATGGACCTAACATCTCGCACTATAAAGTGTCCAAAGGTTAAATTTACTATGCAATGTTTATGAGATTAAATAAATAAATACAAACTGAGACAATGTCACACAAATTGATCTAGTCCCAAACTAAGCTCTAGGCTTGTACTACGGGTATAGATGAATTACCGAGAGCGTGGAATTGCATATGTAGTGGATGTACCGTTCGCATGAAAAGGAAAACCATTTAAATTTTCTTCTTAATTTATTACCCTAAACAAGTGGAATAAGTATGTCATTTTTTTGCTTTTAGTCGCTGTCATTTATTTAAATTTTCATCTTTAAGGTTGGAAATTGCTTATGGGACAGATGAAAATTATATAAGTATAGTTCTCCTGATGACTTCTTGATAACGAAT
Source organism: Acleris cristana (assembly GCA_948252455.1). NCBI lineage: Eukaryota > Metazoa > Arthropoda > Insecta > Lepidoptera > Tortricidae > Acleris > Acleris cristana. Next base: position 219,980 of record OX411798.1, on the reverse strand, counting down.
TGGGCAGCGGTGTAAGGTGAATTTAAATTTTTCATTAGTGCAAGTTCAAAATATTTATGACAGTTAAAATTATTTGTTTACTTTGACTCTCAATCGGACCAAAATTACTGTTACTTTCTGCCATATTTTTTGCAAACTGTGTAACTTACAGTCGCACGTGCCCAGTCAAAATAATTCTGAAAATTACGAGTATCCAATAAAATAGTTTTTAAAGTTGTGGGTAATTCTATAGCTCTACCTACCCCACTCTGGGATTACAGGCGATAAGATATGTATGTATGTACAATAAAATAAGACGTATATTTTAGTATTTTAGTGCATTGTATTCACGAAAATGTAAAAAAAAATATATGTTGTATTTAGAATTTGACACTGACATTATCTTTGCAGGTACTTACTTATTTAATACAAAACTCTTTTTATGCTGATGGTTAAGAAGTAGAAGAAATTTAAATATAGAATGCCTGTAAAGACATGTTACCACTACATATGCAATTCCACGCTCTCGGTAATACATCTATACTAGACAACGATAAACATACTTTTAGAGAAATACATACTTGAATACATAAAAAAAACATCCAAGACTCGGAATCAAATACTTGCCGCATTTACTAGACCCTTATCGTTGACCCTATCGGTTAGTAGGTACAAAAAAACGAGTTTTTGAAAATGTATCCCTTCAATGGCTTCAATCAACGTCATAAAAAATCACTATAATTTTTTTCACATCTTATGGGCCTGTGACACATAGTAAGACTTGGCAGTATTGGCACAGATCCATTAGCCTTTGGGAAGAATCAAACAATAGAGAAAATGGGCCTGTGACAGATGTCATTTGGCAAATTTAGTGATGCTATGGTGATGCTACTAATTGACAGCGAACAACAATAGTATTCCGACTAAATTAAGTGACACTTTTTCTTAATTCATTATCCGACTAGCCGCTTATTCTATCCATTCGTCTTTAATTTAGTAGGGTTCACATGTCCGGCATTGACCAAATGAGCATTGGCTACAAAGCTGTGTTGTATGTACACAGAACAATAAGGTGGTACGCTTGAAGGTTGGCTACACGGGGTCTATGTTACCTATCTTATATGTATGACGCTTTACCTCTATGGCAAATTTAATCACGCTGCTAATAAACTACATTGATTATAGATAGGTTTATGAAGAAAATTTAATCTATTTAGTATTTTGTTAATTTAATTGAATATACCTACCTACTTTCAAACAAGGTAAGTATCATAAATTGTCCAACATCACGCTGGAACTATTGCCATCGTCTGGTAATTTAATTATGGTAAAGGCTAGATAGGTGTTAATGCAGTAAAATAAAACGCCATGACATTAAATTATTAAAATCGTATCGGTGAATCGATTAGATTGAAGAACGAGGTTAATGTCAAACACTATACTAATGGTCCGTTTCGCATATAGGAAGTAAAAGTAGTTTAATTATTTGATTTTTAGTTCCATGAAATATGTGCATAGTTGTTCATAATCTTTTTTTATAAAAATGCGCAAAACAATTATTATTATTTTTTGTAACAAATTCACTATGAATACGCATTGTTTAAGGTGAGTTGACTGCTCAATAGGTTGGAATTGGAACAAAGTTTGCGTGAAATGTAAAATTTCAATCTGTCACAGGCCGAATAGATAACATTTGCCGATTTCTTTGTTATTTATTTAACGTTGCTTAAGTTTTTAATTGTGCATTGCTCGCGATTACCTTTCAATAGTTTCAATTGTAAAGGACATTGAATATCTGCGCGACGTAAAGTACGGCATCTCTGTCATCATCAGTGTCACCAGCGCAATGAGTGCTTCGGATGGCGGCGGCGCTTTGCCGGCAACGGTGCGCGTGAAGGAGGAGCAGCAGTGGGACGACGAGGCCGAGAGCGGCGCGGGCGCGGCGGCCGCGGACGACTTGTACGTCGAGCACGAGGTCAAGGACGAGCTCGTGCTGGGCCCGCAGCGGCTGCAGCCGCAGGACATCGCCTACGCGCTGCATGGTGAGTAGGGCAGGCTCTGCTCCCTGAGTATAATAACCTACTAGCTTCTGCCTGCGACTTCGTCCGGGTAGATTTCTATTATTGTTATTCTCTCAGGAACTATTAGATTGAAATGAAATGAATTTATTTTTGTTGACATTGTTACAGGTCGGGTTTTACATTATTATTTTTTACTTATTTATCTGAATTGAAAAGTAGCCGATGTGTTAATCCAGGGTTTAAGCTATCTCCATTCCAAATTCCATCCAAATCCATCCAGCTGTTGCACCATGAAGGAGTAGCAAACTATCACACACAAACTTTTGCATTTATAATATTTGTATTCAGCAGAGTTGTGAACAAAATTTTGATCACATAAGTTAGGTTCCTCACAACTACCTCAAAGCCTGATGGAAGTAATGTTGTACTAATTGGTAATTGTGGTAGCGTTCATGTAACAAGGGTTAGCTTGTGTATTAAAATGTTAAAGTGCTCAGTAACTCCAACTGCAGACTTTTTGCAAGTGCGTGCGAAGTGATAACCAACCATAGATCTGTTAGTAGTGGATATCAAAGTAATAACTTAATTAGAATATCCCGATACTTTGTAATGATAAAAGTAATGTTTCACATTTTAGGAACAAATTTATAATAATAGATGTCTGAAGGTTTTTTAGATTAAAAGGTTACTTACAGTATACTTACGGTAACCAACATGACATTACACCTTCAGTTAAATTATAATATATAGATAACAATCCAAACCAAAGGTTAAAATAGTGGAATTTGAGAATAACTATCTAACACCAAATTTAAATCTAGGTGATAAAAAAAAAACCTGGAAGTCTCGTAGAAATCGGGTGAATTTTAATTCTTTATCAAATCTTGATGAGGATGTATGTATTATGTATGTATGTAAACGCTTTATTGCACATAAACCGTTACATATTTTTTTTGCATCCATATAGATAATGCACATAGGATTTACAGTTCAAATCCTATAAACCATTAAAGATAAGATAAGATAAAAGATAAAAGTCATTTATTCAGTAAGTAGGCCGCACGGGCACCTTTACACGTCAGGAGTCTACCAGCGCTTCCCAAGAGGAGACCACTGCCGAGAAGAAACGCCGCAAGAAACTCAGCAGTCAGTCATTTTTTTAACCATATTTCCTATTACAATGATACAACTTAGTCTAGTATTATATAAAGCTATAAATATTAATTTAAATATAATATCAAATATCATGCGTAGATCAGCAGGAAAACATGGCAAAAATATTAGGAGAGATATAGACGGAGAAAAAGGCAAAAACAAAAAAAATTATAATAAACAAAGTTTCGACATGTTTTCCTACATCAACAGTGTCCCCTAGACAAGATAAAGGTTTTACATTTGAACAAATTATTATTGACTAATTTTCGAGTTTAGGCCATGCATTTTTGTCTGCTAGATAATCCTCGACCCTATAATACGCTTTAGACATTAACGACTTTTTCAAGTAATTTTTAAGTGCTGAAAAGGGTAACTTTAAAACTACGTCAGGTAATTTATTATAGAAATGAATGCATTGAGCAACAAATGATTTATATACTTTACGTACGCGAAATTTTCTAATAGCAATTTTATTTTTATTTCTTGTATTTAAATTGTGTATATCAGAATTTTTGGTGAAAGAATCTAAATTTTTAATAACATAAATAATATTCTCATAAATAAATTGAGATGCTACAGTTAAGATATTAATTTCTTTAAATAGTTCTCTTAAGGAGTCACGAGAATTTAAGTTATAAATAGAACGAATGGCCCTTTTTTGTAAAACAAATATAGTTTGTATTTCAGCTGCCTTACCCCAAACCAGAATACCGTACGACATGACACTATGGAAATAACTATAATAAACTAAGCGAGCTGTTTCAACATTAGTTAGCTGTCTAATTTTCCTAACGGCATAAGCTGCCGAACTTAGTTTACCTGCCAGTACAGCTATATGGGGACCCCATTGCAAATTTTTATCTATTGTTATGCCTAGAAAAACTGCCTTATCTACCATTTGCAGACACTCGTCATTTATAAAAATACTAGAATCTACCGGTTTAACATTAGGCAAAGCGAACCTAACACATTTAGTTTTCTTAGCATTTAGTAGTAAATTGTTACTAGTAAACCAATTAAGTACTTTAACTAGTATGGCGTTTATCATACTGTAGTCTACGGACTTTCTATCTACCTTGAAAATTAATGAAGTATCATCAGCAAAAAGCACAATATCACAAAGTTTATCTACTGTTGGTGGTAAGTCATTTATATAAACGAGAAATAGAAAAGGACCTAAAATGGAGCCTTGAGGCACACCTAGTTTCACTGTAGCTCCAATTGATTGCGTTTTGTTTACAACCACTGTTTGAGTTCTGTCACTTAGATAAGAAGACATAAGACTTAAAGCTTTATTGGACAATCCATAGTGTTTTAATTTTAAAATAAGGGTCGAATGATCCACGCAATCAAAAGCTTTGGAAAGATCACAAAATATTCCTACCGCATCACAAGATTTCGCCCAACTGTTATATATGTATTTAATGAGAACAGATGCCGCATCAATTGTTGATCGACCTCTGGTAAACCCAAACTGGTTACTATTAAGTAGTTTATTTCTATTAAAGTGACCTAACATATCATTCAGCATTAGTTTCTCAAAGACTTTACTTAAAACCGGTAGTATGGAAATGGGACGGAAGTTCGTTATATCACTCATGTCGCCCGATTTAAAAAGAGGTATGACTTTACTATATTTCATGAGATCTGGAAAGGTCCCCTCTGATATGCAGTTATTGTAAATTAATGCTAGGTGGGGTGCAATTACATCTATGATATGAAAAACTACTTTAACTGATGTGCCCCACAAATCCTCAGTCTTTTTTAAACTAAGCGATTTAAATACCTTGACTATTGAATCTGAATTTACAGGGCTGAATTCAAAGTTTATATTACATTTACTGACATTAGTGCAAAGTAATGATTTAGCTTCAACCGCGGATGATTTAAGACATTTTGTAGTAGTATTATGCAGGTGCAATATTAGGCAGGTACTAGAAATAGAAATAATTTGTTCAAAGCAAGCACACATTTGAAAAACAGATGACAAGCAGAACAAAACATACATTTTTTTTACAAGTAACACGTACACCCCTTTCAATTAGAGAGCGCAAACTAAGGGAGATTGCGCTCGCCGACCCTGCCGCCCGCTTCCCCGCGTACACCCCATCGTTGCCCCGCGCAAGTACATGAGTCGACTGACTGTTAGCAATAATACGACTGTGCTTTTATTGTGGGTACCGGACAGTGATAAACATTCTAACGTAGAGAAATAAATACTTAAACATGGAAAACATCCAAGACTCAGTGTCAGTTGTACTGACTGAAACTGAAATACTGACACTTTTTCGGTTTTATGCCTTTACTGTCGTTAAAGTGGCTTATTCCCAGTTGTCGGCACCCTTTTGTTCACACTGCGGACAACTGGGAATAAGCCGTTGAAGTTCATTCTAGTGCTAATCATGGTTCTGCAATATTGTAGAATGCAAAATTTGCTAAAACTTTTGGCTTTAAGGATTATTTCCAGGACCCCTGGGGACGAAGATATGGAATCGTCTATGGAGCTAGCATTGAAAATTGCTACTTTTTTCTAGTTTTTCTTCCATATTTATGTTACACATTGAGGTAGACATTACTCTTGCCGAAAGTGTTTCTACGTCGTTCACCTGTTTACTATTAACCTATAATGTAACCTAGCTATAGACTATTCCAAAGTTCTGGTTGAGTGATATGTTATGTTATGACCGGACCTAAAAAAATACGGAGGTAACCTCGTCTAATCATGAGTGAAGCATTCAAAATGGCCGTCCGTTTACGTGTGTGCGTGTGCTTTGAGGGTTGCAATATAAATCGTCTATTTGCCCATTTTAAGGCCCCCTAAATTTTAGCCATGGAGGAGTTTCTAATACCACTTTTCTCCATCATCATAACAGCTCGATAGTACCATATTATTGAATTGTCATCGCAAGAGTGCATACAATCCGAACTCATTCAAAGCTAGGGTGAATAGGCATGTTCTGGGGAACTCGCTTCATCGTCGACAAAATCTTTGCCCGCTAGGGGCAAGAGTTAGACAAGAGCAAAACAATTTTCTTTAAAAAAAAAACGTAAGTATGCAAAATTTCAGGATAATCTTTCAAATTAGAAGTACAGTCAAGGAATTAAATTTACCACCCACCTTAAGTCCAAAGTAATGACATTCTACAGCAAGTTTCCTATCAATTACAAATGACTTGGCATCTCTAATGACAATGACATCTTCAAGCAGATTTTCTTTGAAATGGGTAGTAAAATAACTTCCGTGACCGTACCTAAGTTAAAACAGATTTCCAAAATTTGATAGCCCTGCTAGTTTCTTTGATAAATCGATTTTGACTCGCACAAGCAGGGTTCAGTATCATAACTAGCGGCGTTATATTTTACTACAGATTTCCTCACTTTTAGGGAAATTTTCCCGTAAAAAGCAAAAGCATCGGTGTCATTTTCGTTTGAAATTTGCATCAAAAGAAATAAAACATATTAATGCAAAAGTGATAAACGTAAGCGTGTGAGTTTTTAAATTTACCTCGGTACTCCTGTAATTTTGGCATGCTTTAACTATACCAGAGGGCTTTTCTTCGGCGTAAAAATTACTGTCACTCGTACTGTGGCTCGGCGCGTAATGGCGGTGGGTTGTCAGACTTAGTGTATCTGTGTGACAGTAGTCTGTGTATAAAGAACAAATATCCCGACCTTGCATGCTTCACACCTTTTTTAGTGCAACGTTACGCCCGTATTTTTTTAGGTCAGTGGTTATGTTATGTTATGACCAACTGCAATTCATTTGTCCTCCCCTCCGGGTAGAGTAGGGCTCCTGTTACCAGTGTAGCAGACACTATACGTGTATGTCATTCAGTTTCAGAGAGGGTGGATAAGTCAAAAAATTATGTCACTGAAGAGCAACTGGCAGCCGGCGCAGAGGACGGGCGCCCGGAGAAGGAGCCTGTGCAGAGCGGCGGGGCGGACTCGGTGCTCAGGCCTTGCATCGTCAAGCTAGAGTGCATTTCCATTGAGGAGCTCATGCATGCATGCACTATTTGTCATAAGACATTTCTCCAAGAAGCCAGTCTAGAAACTCACGTGTGTGCTCAAGGTGACAGTGAAATTTCGGTTCATTCAAATCATGCTATCGGCGATGAAACGTGTTCTAATACAAAAATGTATGTTTGTGATAACTGCAGAAAAAAGTTTGCATTCAAGTCTGATTTGGTTCGGCATCTTAAAATTAACGTAGAAGAACCTCACATTTGTAAAATTTGTGAAAAATTGTTTAGTAATATTTGCTCATTACATGATCATGTTCGTGTTCATTTCACGTGCGATATCTGTTTGAAGGTTTTTCGATATATCGGCAATTTAAAACGGCACATGGCTAGTCACTCTGGAAAAAAGCGGTACTCGTGCGAGATTTGTAACGAAAGTTTCAAGTGGCACACGTCTCTTCCTAAACATTTGCTTCTTCACACGGGAGACCAACTTCACTCTTGCGAAATATGTCAAAAACGGTTTACATTTAAATTACAGTTAATAAAACATAAATTAACACATCTGAAAGTTAAAACGGATGGCAAACACATTCGTCAGTTCAAAATAGGGGGAAATGAAGAACGTAGTTATTTGGCAGAGAATGAACTGGATCGAGGTAAAATGGAAGATCGCTCCCGCCGTGACGGCAGACCCGCTTGCGACATCTGCAGCAAAACGTTTTCTGATCTTCGATGTTTGGCCAACCATAAGCTGATTCACTCTCAAACGAAACCTTTTTCGTGTGATGTTTGTAAATTAGCGTTTAGGTATCGCGCAGACTTGATTCCGCATATGCGGGTTCACTCTGGGGACAAACCATACTCGTGTGATATCTGTAAGAAGAATTTTAGACAATACTCCACTCTTACTGCTCACATGTCTATTCACTCTGGAGAAAAGCCGTTCGCATGCGAGATTTGTCACAAAGCTTTTAACTACCGCACGTCTCTCAATATTCATAAGTTAGTTCACACAGAAGATAGACCTTACATGTGCGAAATTTGCGATAAAAAGTTCAAGTCAAAACCAAAGTTAAAGGAACATAAATTACACACACACAGTAGACATATATCGTATGTATGTGATACGTGCAGGAAACCGTTTTTTAAAAGGTATCACTTAGTGAGACATTTGGTAACTCACACGAAACATCTACCTTACTCCTGCGATATTTGCAACAAAAGGTTTCGTTTGGTCGCATATTTGGATAGGCATATGTCCGTTCACCTTAGAGCAAAACCTTCCACTTGTGATGTACGTGTGTAAAAAAGCATTTATGTTGCGTTCAAGTTTATCGCGGCATATGCGAAATATTCACGGGCATTACGCAGAACGAGGAAATAAAGAACTCCCAGACTGACTGCAGGCCTCACGTTTGTAATGTATGTAAGAAAGCGTTTAGGTTACGATCCCAATTGGGATTGTTCATATTTTTACAATTACTCTAATTCGAAAACCATTTCGAGGAATGGGGTTTTAAAGCCGTTCTGCATTATTAAGTTTTTGAAATATTTATCTATTTTGGATATTTCGACAAAAGTATATTTAACCTTTGTTTGACTTTCGTTTTTGGCTTGAAGCCCTCCTAGGTGTATCTTACGGGTTAGGCGAAAACCGCTTGAAATAGTATGTTTTAATACATTATTATAATCACCTTTTATCATTAGATATCATTTAATTGTTGTAATATATTAGAAAACGCCAGCCCAAATTAAAAATAATCATGTCATCCATATAATGTCTGCTAAATAAATAAAAATATTTAAACAAAACTATTGGGTCAAATACAAAATTAATGAACTTGGTCTCTTAAAATTACCCATTCTTTCGAATTAGAATGTAAAAACAGTGAGTTAATTTTTTTGGTCTATCCCAATTACCGGGGCGTAAGAGAATTCACTCTGTTTAGTGTACTTGTGAGTTCTAAACGTCGATAGGTGGTAAACATGAACTAAATCACGATAAACCGGAAAACCAAGTAGATAACAAACTAGCGAATAAGCTGCACCGTTTTGTGTGGAGAAATGGGTAACCCATCATTTTATCGAATTTCACTTCATCGATTGTATCATTTCATCGAATTTAATTTTGTCGAACGGTAGTTTCGGCTGAAACCAAGATGTTTTCAGGATATCTTAAACATTAAATACGTAGGTTAGGTTTGGTTAGAATAGACAAAATTAAAAAAAAAAGCATGCGGTGAGGAATGCCTTTCGATGAAATGAAAATTCTGCGTAATGATACGTTCGTTGAAAAGTGTTTCGATAAAATAATAGGTACCCGGAGAAATGATGAGGCCCTGCTCTTGTAGAGTGTGAGTTATATCACGTTAACACGGAATCCAAGATAGCTCTTAGCTTGTTAACAATGAGCTGGATGACATTAAACACGCAGGTAAAGAAGAAAGCTACGTTATTGCACAACTTTTGTTTTATGTATTACTTACTTTTAGCAGGAAACTTTTTTTAAATAATGCGTCTATACCTCTTGCCAGAGCAGCTCTTAGATACCTACCATAAAAGGGCCAATTCATCTGTTCTCTAATTTAAAATATCTGTAAACGAAGTTCTAAAAAGAAAAGTTACCCGTTTACAATTTAAGGTTTACAGGGACACTATTCTAGCTTGTAATTTAATAATTTTTTTGAAAAATGATCTTTCATTCATATTAACCCTTAAACGCACATTTCTTTATTTATAATAATAAATGGAAAACTTTGATAGTACGCTTAGTACCTACAGATGATGTTTTTTTTTAGTGTTTTTGAGAAGGATATAACTTTTTTTTTCATACTTTACGAGTTATAAGACGGCAATGTAATTATCGGTCCGGTCTGTTAGGCACATCTGTGGAATTGGGAACAAACCTTTTTGATATTTGAACGTAAATTACTATGAAATTTACAATTCTGGTGGCTTAAAGGTGATTATCTAAAAATAATTGTATGCCATGTATACAATAAAATAATAGTACTAGCTATCAAACGATGTATAAAAAGATAACAAAATTCAAGTGCATTGCAAATTATAAAACAGTAATTCAAATAGGGTAGCAAAATGTCCTAGGAACTGATAAAAATTCCCAAATTGTCAGAAAACGCCAAAGACATTTATTTCAGAAGAATGTCATTTTCGGACACGGTGTCTCTTTTAATCTTGAACTTTGTGACGGCTGTAGCCGTCGTGGCGTCAGTGGCATGACTCCCAGTTGACGGCCAGAGCCGTCGAAGCCTCGTTAGGCCCAGCCACACCGGATGCGTGCGCGTAGACGTGACGTGCGTGTTCGCTTTCCACTGCGTTGTATAGTGGCATGTCGTATGAGAATTCATACTATACACCGCACGCATCCGGTGTGGCTGGGCTTTTATGGTGTTCAAAATGTTAAGGAATATAACTTTATATAACACTAGCTGTCCGCGTCCAGCGTCGCCCGGGTGGGTTTTTTTTTTTCATTCAAAATTTATGAAATATTACTTTACGTCCTATTCTCAGACCTACTGAATATACACACATAATTTCATAAGAATGGGTCAAGCCGTTTCGGAGGAGTTTTGTTACAAACACTGTGACACGATAATTTTATATACAGGGTGTCCCAAAAGTACCACGCCACAGTGACACCGGAGGTAGGTCAGCTCAAGAGGAACCTAACCAGCCTAACATGACCTCAGTAAAATATGACTTTATTTTTTTCAAATTGCTAGACCAATTGCAAATTAAAATTAAATTGGTCTAGCAATTTGAAAAAAATAAAGTCATATTTTACTGAGGTCATGTTAGGCTGGTTAGGTTCCTCTTGAGCTGACCTACCTCCGGTGTCACTGTGGCGTGGTACTTTTGGGACACCCTGTATTGGATTATAAAGGTACCCTCTTTATTACGAAATTAAAAATCAAACACATTAGTTTTGCGATTTTATTGTAAAACATCAATTAAATAAATGAATAATAAAATATGGTACTGTATAAAACGCTTAGAGTAGGGAATGTGTTTCAAGTGGGCGCGTGGCCGACGCGGTCGCGCGGGATCAGCCGCAGCTCGGAGCCGTGCTTGAGGAACACATTGCCTGGGGAAAAAACGGATCTTTATGACATAAAGATATAAAGTTTATATATCAATACATAGTATAAAACAAAGTCGCTTCCCGCTGTCTGTCTGTCTGTCCCTATGTATGCTTATATCTTAAAAACTACGCAACGGATCTTAATGCGGTTTTTTTTAATAGATAGAGTGATTCAAGAGGAAGGTTTTTATGTATAACTAGCTTCTGCCCGCGACTTCGTCCACGTAGATTTCGATTATAGTTATTCCCTCGGGAGATTTTAAATTTTCCGGGATGGAAAGTAGCCTATGTGTTATTCCAGGGTATAATCTATCTCCATTCCAAATTTCATCCAAATCCGTCCAGCCGTTGCAGCGTGAAGAAGTAACAAACACACACACACACACACAGACACACACACAAACTTTCGCATTTATAATATTAGTAGGATAAGATAAATGCTGGTTTACTGTACGGGTGTTACAGAAAACTCAAATAAACCGAAGCGAGGCGAGGGCGGGTCGCTAGTTATATAAATAAAGTTTATGAGACTGCTAGACGGTCGCCAACAAGCCCTTCCAACAGCGCAACGTTTGTCGCGGCCGACACTCTAGACAGTTGTTTCTACTTTCTAGGGTTGTGTATAGGGAATGCAATTAAACCGGTTATTAACCGTTTTTGTATGAGAATAACCGGTTAAAACAGCTTATAACCGGTTATTTGCATTCCCTAGTTGTGTAGTACATGTACTGACTCGAACTCGAAAAGAATGAATTCCCGTCACTGTACCAGAACGAACTATTCTGTAAAGTGTCTGCTCTTAGTTCATTTAGTACCTACACGCGGAGCAAGAACCGAACATACCTACTCTGTGTCAGGAAAACTGAAACTTGCAGGTAACCAGTGGCCTGGGAGGAAAAAAACAGATCACCGGTTAGTGGTTACCTAATCCCGGGCACCTACACGGAACAAGAGACATATCTAGTCCCTCGATGAACAATCTATATACAGGGTGTTAGGCAGAATGTATGGAACAGCTGTTTTTTTTTTCGCGATTTGTATGTTGGTCCCATAATAAAAGTTGATGAGTATGACCTACCGAGTTAGTCCCTGAAGTTTGTCCAACCTACTGCCTAAAACCCTGTATATAAAAGGCAAACCTGACTGACTTATTTAACAACGCACAGCCGTAACTACTGTACCTAGAAACTTGAAATTTGGTACAGGGGTTCCTTTCATGATGTAAGTGAGCACTAAGAAAAGATTTTCCGAAGATCGACCCCCAGCGGGAAGAAATAGGGGGAGTAGCGGGGAACTAATTCTACGCGCACGAAGTCGCGGTTGTCCTCTAGTCTACTATAACGCGTAACGTTGCGAGTGCGCGCGCGTACGTGTGTGTGTGTGCGTGTGTATGTGTGTATGTGTGTGTGTGTGTACCGGCCGTCTGCTGTGGATTGATGCCGATCCCGTCGTCGGTGATGATGGCGCTGGTGGCGGGCTCCACGCGGAACTCCTCCGCCGCGAACTTGAGCACCGCCGTGAACGGAGTCGCCTCGGGCACGCTCAACCTGCAACACGGTATATAATTAATACATCATATCAGGAGATATACATACATATACTATCACGCGTTCATCCCAGAGTGGGGTAGGCAGGCCTACATAATTACCAACAACTCTAACAACTTGTAGTTCATACTATAAACACATTGTGCACAAACAGGCTAACTAAGATGTTTACCATGTAGCGATTACAGATTCACAATTCTACAGATTCTCAGCTCTACAGATTCCCTATCCTATAGATTCCCAGGTCTAAAGATTCCCAATTCTACAGATTCATTCTACAGATGCCCAATTTTACAGATTCGCAATTCAACAGATTCACAATTCTACAGATTCTCAGCTCTACAGATTCCCAATCCTACAGATTCCCAATCCTACAGATTCCCAGGTCTAAAGATTCCCAATTTAACAGATTCCCAATTCAACAGATTCACAATTCTACAGATTCGCAATTCAACAGGTTCCCAACTTTACATATTCCTAACTGTACATACAGACACGTAAAACAAAAAATAAATTTCACAGTCGTAGGTAGGTTAGATTAGGTTCGTTCTTAAATGAGGCCCGGAGGGCCAAAACAACCCAGAAATAGGAGCTCCGCTCCGTCGACTCTGTCAAATTAGATTTTCATGTTTTCTAACTCTATGGACACAGAATGAGTTACCGCCAAGACCGACCAATCAAAGACGGGTGACTAGGCCTAGGCCTTCTGTAGAAATGGGAATCTGTAGAATTGGGAATCTGTTGAATTGCGTATCTGTAAAATTGGGAATCTGTAGAATTGGGTATCGATAGAATTGGGAATCTGTAGACCTGGGAATCTGTAGACCTGGTATTAATCGCCTGTTTGTTGGTCTATTACCCTTTCATTATGAATCTGATGAACCAATTTTAATGAAATTTGGTATAGAGATAGATTAGAATAGAATACTTAATATACCCGTGAAATAGGACAATTCAGGAAGGAATAGCGATAAACCAGTTCTACGCGGACAGAATCGCAGGCAGGAGATGGAGGAGTAATGGTAACTTTTAATACTAAATAGTTACAATAACCTCGATCGTTATGTGAATAGTTACAATAACCCCACCTGACCTTCATAATTTAATTTCTAAATCAAAATAGACAACAGAATTTTTATGTTAAAAAGAGCAAGATAAATTACAGTTGAAGTGATTTATTTATTAAAATATTAGGTTAGATGTAAAAAGTTACTTTATTCTCAATTAAATACATTTTTTAACCTATAATCATCTAACCCAACACGATTCAAACAAAAACCAAGAGAAAGTTCATAAAATATATATTTACACATTTCACACAAACAATATCATCATGATGTCAACATATTTTCCCAAAATTGCCATTCGACATTACCACTTCTGACAATATCTTCAAATTCAAGTCTCAAATGATCATCTTGACACACACACTGAACGACACTCACAAGCTCAGAGTAAGTGAGATTTATATAAAAGAACTCTGCCGACATATTCTCCTTTAACAACTTGGCATTATCTACTAAACCTTTTACGATCATCCTAAACAAATCTGCATGCTCTAAACACAATTTTATAAGAAGCTCGCCGTCCACTTTGAATATATGTTTCCAGAACTTTTGATAACCATGATTTCTTTTCAACATTACGGTTATAAGAGTGTTTACAATTTTATTTACTGCGTTGTGATACTTGAAGTCTTTATTCAATAAGCTGTTAACTAGCAAATTTACAGAGTCTTGGTTAGAATCTTCTATAATTGTAGAAATTGCTTCATTTGGATTGTCACAACGATTGATTTCATTTAAAAATAGATCGCTTTTAATCAACAATATTTTATCCTTTGGTATCTGTCCAGATAGATGCCTTAGCAGAGTCTCTTTTGAAGCTGCTTCCACCATTAAATCAGTTAAATATTTCTCTAATTTAATCTCGGAAAACAACTCAAGAAATATTTTAAAACATGTATCCATTTGTGTGATTTTAGTTTTAGAGTTGATAATCTTCTTTAAGATGTATCTAGGTGGGTCTGTGAAGCAGTTCTTGAGCATCGCATTGGACGCGTCACTTTCACCATTTGATACTGCTAAGAAATCATTTATTATGTTACGTCTTTGTAATTTATCGAGACATTTTTCTATGTGGTGTGCTATTAAGAAGGCGTTTTTGATTTCTAATGCAGGCGTGTCGTTATTTGGCCAGTCATCGAGTTGACAGAGCTGAAGGAAGTCTTGAAAAACGCTGAGAAACTGCCGCGCAACAGCACTGTCCATTGTAATTTCTTTGCGAAGTAACTTCACGATAGCGTCAGCATCTGTTGACACAAATTGAAATTAGCCTTTAGAAAACTTGAGAATATATTGTGAAGTTACTTCGCAATGAAACAAGCTTGGTTAACAACGAAAATTAAAGCTAAAACTTACACTTTGAAAGGCAACTTCGGGTCTGAAGTTAGCGTAATTTTAAACGTTACTTTCGACCTGAAAACAACAAAAACACTTCCGTAAAA
Source organism: Acleris cristana (assembly GCA_948252455.1). Taxonomy (NCBI): domain Eukaryota; kingdom Metazoa; phylum Arthropoda; class Insecta; order Lepidoptera; family Tortricidae; genus Acleris; species Acleris cristana. Next base: position 204,705 of record OX411798.1, on the reverse strand, counting down.
CGGTTGTTATATAAAGGTAAACGTATCAGGAATTGTTCAAAATACGTACATCTTTAAGAAACCGTTGATTTCAATTAAAGTAAGGCAAAAGAGATCTCGCAGAACACAAAGCGCAAGGTAGACAAGTGACGTGACTGACGGTGGACTGACGTTATCACGTTAACACAAAAATGTCAACGTCAATTACTCGTTTCAAGCTATTTGACAAACTGTTTTAAACTCATGAGTTTTACTGTATGTAAACATTTTATTGTACAAAATATAAAATCAATATACAGTATTTACAAAAAGATGAGTTCAATAAGTTAGTATTTAAATAATTTATGGTGTATTATTAGGTCATTTGTCTCTTTAGTTTTAAGTAATAAATAAATACGTTTGTTGTAACTACAAAATAGGGATGTTCAAAGGAGAACTCAATAAATTTAATGATCTGGATGAACGGGAATGAACATGCTTCTATTAACATGATGATGTAGCATTTGCAGATGAAGCGCTAAGCATTATAAAATAGACTTTCCATCTCAGGTGAAAATAATGATCTTCCTTTTATAGGTATATATGTTGCCGGCCTTACACTTAATTGGCTTAAAAACAATGCATCTATGCACTCCGACTCCCGACTCTCTAACCATAGACATACCAAATCACATACCTTATAATCTGTGTACCAAATCAGCTGTTGAATTGACAGTACATGGTGACGCAGAAGTGTTTCACAAAAATCAATAAACAAACCAGTTTAGTTTGTCCGCTCTACTTAACGTTACAAAATCTTTTAATAACTGAAAATGTTGCTGAAAAGGAATCTCCTAGAATGCGTGACAATTTTCTCCTGCAGTGGCTGTTTTATCTGCATATTTCTCAACTATGTCACGAATATTTCGCCTATAACCGGCATTTGGTTTCCGATGTATATTGTTTTAGTATTTTTCGTGTCCGTGTTATTCAGTTTTAAGTTCATACAGTGGTTGTTGCACGTGAATAAACCTATGCAGTTTGATTTAGAAGATTTCATAGCAGACTTTCCTAGGTTGTTCTTTTTAAAGGAATTAATTCCGATTGCTAAAAAGAAGGTGAGAAATGAGGCTGAAGAAGAAACAGAATACGATACGAATGAATTGAGCGTGATATCGACTGTGCTGCAGAGGAAGCTCGTCTCGTCGTGGTATGTGCCGTATATTTCGCTAGAAATCGGATTTCCGTGTGCTTGCAAGCAAATGTTGGATCAAATGATTGGGAAGACTTTTAAGGTATGCCTTTAGCCCTTGACGCAAACATTGTTATAAGTTAAGCGTCTGTATCTGTGTATCTTTGTGTGGCATTATGGCTTCCAAACAGATGGAAGGATAATTATTCATCTGTTATTATCACAATAATTATCATGATAATTACCACGATAATTATCATGATAATTATTCTGATTATAACAGATGAATAATTATCAATTGATAATAACAAAAAAATGCGCTTGTAAAAGAGAACTGTATTCGAAGTATTCGAACGTGTATTTCCCAACACACTGATTTTTACTCAATCTGACTTTAAAGAATGTTGATCTGTGTTGGATTAATATCAAAATAAAAAAAATATAAAATTTATTTGTATTTATTTGTTTTGTTAGAATTTGCTATGAAACAATATAACAAATGAATTTCTTACACTGGTGATAATTATCCAATAATTATCTGATTATTATCCGATAATTATCCAATAATTATCTGATTATTATCCGATAATTATCCAATAATTATCAAGAAGCGTAATTATCTTGATAGTTTCAAACCCTGTGGACCATGTTGTTTTTTTTACATAGGAATCTTGTTAGGGAAAGTCAACAGTGGTCAGCCAGAGACCTATTGTCAGCCTCTGCCTATAAATTTGTATTAGTGGGAAGAGTACAAAACATATATTTACACCACCACTGGTCACTTTACCCTATAGTACAGTCACGAAGCGGGATTGTTGAACAACTTGCCATGGTTCATAATTTAGCCGTGTATTCAATGTTTTTTCCAACATGTAAAAGAGACAATTTACTGAATGAACAATTTGAATTTAACAAATTTGAAACTATTTCAAACCTTAATATTTCAGATCTGCAACAAAATAGAGCCGAAAGAAGTATTTGTGGACACATGCACCATCCTAACAAGCCATATTAAAGAATACAGCAAAGCTTTGAAACGTCATGAAAAGTCACCGGCCAGCACTATAGAATCTCTCTACAAGAAAACTCACCCGATATACGATGAAAAAAACCAATTGGATTCCGCCGAGCACTGTACTAATATACTAAGGATTGTCCTTAAAGAGTTAGTGCCGTGGGAGCTTTGGGACACGCCGCACTCCGAGTTACTGGTCCGGATATTATCGAAGAAACTGGATCAATTTATTGATAATACGTTGTCGGATCCTGTATGGATCAATGATAAGTTGCTTAATATTTTGGGCGAGGAGGTGAGCGAAGAGGAAGTGAAAAAGGAGGAGGTGGAGAAAGTGGAGGTTCCGGTGGTGGAGGAGACTATGATTGAAACGGTGCTGTCTACCCTTGTTACAAATACTACAGCACCGATCATGCAAAGAGGTAATCACTTTTATTTGAGCAAAACTTGTATGTGTCTAACCCCATCATCATATTCATCATCCTTACTCATTTACTTCAGGGTTTACCTCAAAATAAACATCAAGACAATGATTAAGATTATAAACAGACATAGGAATCCAGGGGGCAAAATTTTATGACAAATAGGGAGTCCTATATCGATGAACTCAATTATTTATGCTTTTTCCATATACTAGTGATCGCCAATGTCCCAAAATTTTGAACAAAATCTGATCGTTTATTTTAACATTAGTACACACAGCAACACACCTAACTAACCATTGGAGGCAGAGCAGAGAGAAAATATCAATGCTTGACAGGGATGTAGATATTTTTTTCATATTAAATATATTTACATCCCTTTCAAGCATTGACACTTATTCTCAGCTCCGTCTTTAATGGTCAGTTAAGTGTGTGGGCGACTTTACATGGGACAGTAACAAAGAAAAAAATGATGATGATTAAAATTTCAAAAATCGGTTTTAAAAATGAAGAAGAGAATTATGTTATTATTTTGTTTAATTATTACAATTTTAATAAAATTATATTTAACTTGGAGTGATTACCAAGTAGTATATAGAACAAGCATCGATAATTGAGTTTATCGATATAGGAAGTCCCTACCTGTCATAAAATTTTGCCCCCTGGATTCCTATGTCTGATTATAAATAAATAATATGACCATGCTCATCCTTCAAAAGTACGCGAATATGGAGTAATAAATAATAATAATTGATTTGTTTAAGTATATGAGTGACGGAATGAAAAGGTCCCGACTACATTGTTTGGCAAGTGATACTTTGGGTTCTCTGTCGTTTGCCCGAAAGTCATTTGCCATAATTGTATCACTTGTCATAATATTAATTTGCCATAAAGGCTTTTCCTCTGAAACCATAAACTATTCAGAATTGTTATAAAAGTAACCTAACCTAACCTATTAGGCTCTATACGATGGCATGTAAAAAATACCTGAAAGGCTAACAGTTTCAGAAAAAATGCCTTTATGGCAAATGAAAATTATGGCAAGTGATACAATTATGGCAAATGACTTTCGGGCAAACGACATGCCCCCGATACTTTGCCGTACAATGTTCGCTGATTGATTGGTAAATCGATTAAATTCGTAGATATAACCGAGGAGGTTTCGCGGCCGCGCTCGCCGCCCGCGGAGGCGCCGGTGCTGCGCGGGCGGCGCGGGCGCGCGCGGGGCGAGGTCAAGATCCACGACCGGTTCCTCGAAGGTAACTATTAGCTTTCATTATACTACATTATTGCCTAGGTCTGGAAAGTAGGGAATTGACTGACGAGGTTGGCGGGACGAGCCTGGCCTGCTAAAATCAGAGTCAGGCTATCGCCGTTTCCGCCGAGGCATATGTAACGCTTTTCACAAACAATGCGAGGAAATGATACAAATACATAATTATAGTTATTTTTATAAAGCTTTCGATAAATTCAGAGATAATCTTTTTTTGAAAACTACAAGTATTATAATATTTTTCATTATATAATTATGCCTGTGACACATTGAAATGTTACATTTCACACGAATGTTGTTCCAACCAAACGAGCAGTCAACTATTTAAAAAAAAACGTATCTATAGTAATTTTTTACCAAAACCAGGTATAAAGTTCTTTTTATAACTAGATAAATTATTAGTAATTGTGAAAATAAATTTACCCAATAAGAATAATGTTTACAAAAAAAAAAGTAAACACATGAGACAAACCACCGTTTTAATTCAAAATCAACAACCGGTCCAATGTGTTTCCATTACCAGGTTATTAAATTCACTATATATCGATGTAGTAAATATTGCAATAAAAGCTTGTTTAGTTAAATTTTAAACTTAAACAAACACGTATAATTTTCATGATAAAAAAGTTAACTGACCCAATATACAATTGAATTAAATAAAGCAGATTTAACTGATTTTTCTACATTTATAAATCATTAGTCAATATTTCAAGTTATTTGAAACAACCGGTTTCACATGACGCGTGAGTGGCGTGACCCGCACGCTCTCCAGGTTTGTTTCTTTTTTCTTTAATGCCTTTGACTATAGGCAGCGTGAAGACCTGGGAGACGGACATGGACCTGCAATGCGTGAGCATGGGCCAGGACCTGCTGGAGGCGCTGGACGCGCCGGCCCTGAGCCGCCTGTGGGCCGAGCCGGAGCCCGAGGCGGCGTCCGAGGCGCCCGAGGCGGGGTCCGAGGCGGCGTCCGAGGCGATGCCCGCGGCGCCCGAGCTCGAGTCCGCGCCAGAGCCCGAGCCGCTGTGGTTCGGTGAGTGCCAACTTAACCCTGGAGTCTTTTACTGCTCTCATAACATAAGGCTATAAGGTCGCCGTCAATAGAACTTTTGAACTATGTAAACAAATTAGAACTGTTTGACACATAACCTCAAATATTCACCAAGCGTGTTTTTATTAAAAATAACGTGTAATGAATAGTTACATAACATAACATAAACTCACGCCTTCATTCCCAGAGTGGGGTAGGCAGAGCCACAGACTCACCAACAACTCCAAAAACTTGTTGATAATTTCTGTGACCACATTTTGCACAACCAGGCTAAGATGTTATCCAGTGTATTAGTGACAGGTTGCAAACCCATCGCCTAACAGCACTACACAGCCTTTAGTCCCTTAGTCGTCTCTTACGACATCCACGGGAAGACATGGAGTGGCAACATTCTAAACCCGGCACCACACGGTATAATGAATAGTTATTTCATCTTAAACTTAATATGAAAATAATGATTTAGTGTATAAATCGTTGCGAAGACCTCACTCGATCTTTAAAAGTTCGTGATTATCGAGTAATCATGGTGAATTGGTTCGTTTGGTTTTGTTTACATAGTTCGCAAATTCTATTGACGGCGACTTTAGGTAGTTTATCGAATTCAATAGCCAAACAGATTAATTCCTCTCGCGTTAGTAATAAGTAGGTTTTGGTTCTATTTGCGGTGTTTCGAAGTAATTATGCTAACGTCGTCTATGTAGGCGTCCCGATGTTCCAGATTTTTGTAAATATTTCTCACAGTTGCTTGAGGTTTTCCGCTACACAAAATCGTTGAAGAATTAAAAGGATATCGGATTATACAGGGTGTTAGGCAGAAGGTTGGACAAACTTCAGGAACTAACTCTGTAGGTCATACTCATGAACTTTTATTATGGGACCGACATCCAAATCGCAAAAATAAAACAGCTGTTCCATACAAACTTTGAGAGCTAAACAGCCGAAATGTATGGAACAGCTGTTTTGTTTTTGCGATTTGGATGTTGGTCCCATAATAAAAGTTCATGAGTATGAGCTACAGAGTTAGTCCTTGAAGTTTGTCCAACCTTCTGCCTAACACCCTTTACATTGCTTATTTTTATTGGTTTCTAGGTCAGTGTTCCTACATTTCTGCCCATTCTCCTTTCACTGCCGTGTGGTTGCCACTCCATGTCTTCCCGTGGAAGTCGTAAGAGGCGACTAAGGGAATTAAGGCTTGTAGTACTGTTAGGCGATGGGCTTGCAACCTGTCACTAATACACTGGTAAACATCTTAGCCTGATTGTGCAAAATGTGGTTACAGAATTGACAACATTTCATTTTGGTGACACCTGCAAATTACTATAGGAATCGAAAGGATTTTGCCTCCTGAACACGGCAAAATATTTATTTCAATTTATTTTTCTTTATTTAAAAATGTATAAGAAAGTTAAAAAAATATCGAATTTTACCAATACTACGCCCGAATAGATATAATACCATTGCCTTTTTCACGAGAAAAAAGCTGTCATAATTCTAAATTTGACATTGACACTATTGACAGACAGATAGATACTTAAATAATTATCGGTGGACCGCCATTATTAAAAAAAAAAGAACATTTTTTTAATACAGACTGGCCTAACGTAATATGTCCATTGTGTCGTAGAAATGAAGTTACGCCCTTTTAGAATAAGTACATCTTAATAAATGAATAATAAAATAATTATTCATCCTAGGGAAAAATTTAAACTATTAGCGTCTTCCTGCTTCCAAACATTAAATATCTATAGAACGAATAAAATTAAAGTCTTGAAAATATGAAATCTTGTCAATTAACACGTTTTTAGAGTTGTTGGTAATTCGGTAGCTCTGCCTACCCCACTCTGGGTGTGAAGGCATGAGTATATGTATGTATGTATGTATGTATGTATGTATGTATGTATGTATGTATGTAGGTATGTATGTATGTGTCCTTTGCCAGGCGAGGAAGAGGTTCTCGAGACGGAGTCGCCCCCTGCGAGCCCGCTGTGGCGCGCGCGCGAGCCGGGCAGCGAGCTGCTGCGCGAGCTGCAGACCAGCGTGAGCTCCGCCAAGCACCGGATCGGAGGCCTGCAGGTCCCCCCCCTAGCCCCCGACGTTAGTCCCGCACGATCTGTCGCCTCTACGCTTTTTTTCATCTATTTTTATTTTTTTACTAACGTTATCTTGCACCAAAAAGTTTTATTATGACTTAATTTCATATTCGTTACCAATACGTCTAGATGTCAAAAGGATTTTGAGTGTAAACAATTCTATAATGAGCGTTGCCATGGTAATTACAGTTGTATAATAATTAATATTACCAAGGTTACGCGCATGACATCTCAATTTTTATATTATACATAACAAAAAAAAATAGGTACTGTATAATAATATATACTGTAAAAATGACCATAACAGGTGTTTTAATAGTAGTTTATGTGACTGTTGCATAATAAAGGGCATTAAAATTCGAGTGAGTGTTTATGAAACGAGCCGAAGGCGAGTTTCATAATAGCATCTCACGAGTATTTTAATGCTTATTATATTATGTACAGTTACATACACTGCTTTATTTACACACATATCATCAAAGCTCTCTATGATGTATTCAGAAATCGCATGTAATGACCGGCATTGCAGCATTGATTAGAGCTATTAGTAAATTAATACAAAAAACAAATGGGATAACAGAGACAATTATTTATTGTAATAATTATTATTTACAGTTTTAATTGTGCGGTGGTTGAATTCCACTTTTCCAGTTTTGATAGTAGTGTGACGTTCGGACCCAGAATGTGGTTAATAAAGAAAAAACAATCGAAGTCATCAACATTAAATAAAATATTTATTAATAAATAAGGTCGGGGTACATAGAGCCCGTCTGATTGTGCCTCGTGAGTTTCGGTACTCCCCTGACGTGTGGACGGTGGCGGCGGCGAGGTGTTCGGCAAAATGGCCGCCGTGCGTGAGTGACCCTGGGTGGTCCGGGCGTCGCCGTGGCAGTTGGTGGTCGTCGTGCTCCTCAACCTCCAGCAATGACGTTGCAAGGCAGGTCGGATAATTAGTTAATTCGGCTTCCTAGCCGTAGCATAACACCCTGTGAATAAACGTCCACAGTGAGAGTTTTGACCAGAGTCGCCTCCGCTGATCGTGAACCCCATGAAGGTGTGATCCTAATTTATAGAGGAGAAGCCGAAAGCAGGTGGTGTGGGTGTTCACTTTCAGAACGGAGCATTACAATAAAGCGGGAAGAGCAAAGCAGAGTGACTTGCACTTTTCTTAATAAAGAAAAGACACAAATAAAATATGAGCATTACTAAAAGATGGTCTAGATGAATGGCTTATTATTTCCAAGCTAGGCATAAGACAAGTGGTTTAAACTATAATGTTACATAAATTACAAAAGTAACATTTATTAAAATTTAATTACATTTATACCGCCAAGAAATATATAGCCGTGGCTATGACTATATTATTATGATTAAGCGAAATTAGATTGCAAATGAAGATGTTTAAGCAGTTAAACATTACGCACACACATGATATAATTTTTATTAGCACTAACTTAAAACTAAGCACTACGGAATCAAATAATACTTGTTCAACACTTACCCTATTGGGGTGCGAAACGACACTTAAACTTAGTACTTATGTATTTGTGGACTCTTCCAAGAACGTTGGAAGTACCGACTATTTAATTGGAGCTTCAATAAGAATTCCTTTGTCTGCGCGGTAGCGTAAGACGACACGTAGCAGGGCTCGTGAACGCGACCGGCACAGGTTCGTCGCAGAAGAGGCGTCGGTGCAGTCTGGCGCTGGCGCAGCGGCGCAGGCCGCGGGCCGCGCAGGAAACTTATCGAGATGCGCGCGCATGTACAGTCGCGCCGATCAAGTGTTAACGTAGTGCAATAATATAATTAATTTACTTTTGTAATATTTGATTTTATAATTTATTTATTTCATAGTTTTAGTATTAAATTAGTATAAGTTAATAATGTTAATTTAGATTTAAAATATGTATAATAAATATAAGATTTTCTTTATAAATTATATTAACTTGCAATTAATTTAGTAATGTATTTTTAAAATAAAAACACATTTAAATAATTAAGATTTCATTTTAAAACATTCAGATTATATAAATAATTATAATTTAATAACTACATGTACGTGCAACGTTACATTACCCCGCGCGCCACGAAAGGATTTTATTGCACTATAGGAATAAAATCCGCACTTTTAAGTTACGCGCTCGTATTTAACTTTCATAACTCAATCTTCCATACTTCACGCATTCATAATAGCAGCAAGGGACATAATTATTACAAACCGATGTCGCGACCTATCATTAATTACGGTAACTAGTCCTATAGAATCTGGATCTAGGAACCCATACGATTGCAATGTAAGTGCAAAGGTGTCATATTTATGTGATCAGGACAGGGGTTAACGTTACATGAATTGAAAATAATTACTTATTATGGCCTAATAATTTTAAGTCTTTGATGTGCCAGGTTCCTAAGTTTTTCCCTGACATATCTGCCAAAACATAGACTAAAGGGGATTTCTTCTCAATAATACGACACTGTATAAACTTTGGTGCCAACTTCTTACTAAAATACTTATCCTTGTCGCTTAACATATAGGTACGTTTCATTACAACGTCGCCTACTTTAAATTCAGTAGACTTGCGACGTAGGTTGTAATGGGACGTATTCTTGACATGAGCGTGCCATAGCCTGGACTGAACGGTATTGAAAATCTCCGACAGACAACCCAAATTTTCAGCGTAAATGTCACGAGGCATAAAAAGAACCTCATCGCCTAAATCGGTATCTAAATAGTGAGAAGCACAAGAAACGAGCTCTCTGCCGAATACAAGGAACGAGGGTGTGTAACCAGTCGCCTCACTGACAGAATTGTTAATGGCGAACTGCACCTTCGGGATGTATAAATCCCATGAGCGGTGATCGTCATCCACAAACGTCGAGATACAAGTTATGATTGTCCTGTTGTAGCGTTCGACAGTGTTCACTTGGGGTGTATACTTCGGAGTAAAAAAAATGTTAGGGATATTGTAACGTTTAAAAAGGTTCTCTGTGATTTTACTTACGAACTGGCTGCCATTGTCCAAAAATACGGTCTGGGGAACTCCATGAACCAGGAACACTGAATCCTCTAATATTTTAGTGACCGTATTGGAGGTAGCAGTTCGCAAGGGAAAGACTAGGCAAAATTTAGAAAAACAGCAGGTCACGACAAAGATATAGCTATTTTGCTTACGAGTGGTGGGCAGAGGGCCCATAAGGTCGATAGAAACCATTTGAAAGGGTCTTGAACATTGTTTGGGGCGACCCATTTGACCCAATGTCTGGTGGTTTTGAGCCTTGTACGCCAGACATTTACTACAAGAGCTAACAAATTTTATGACATCCTGGTGCATCTTTGGCCAGTAATAGCGAAGCGTGAGACGGCGATAAGTTTTAAATACACCAAGATGTCCAGCCGTTGGTTCAGAGTGATTCTCCTTAATAATTTGCTCGCGTAATTCGCTCGGAACAACCTCTTTCCACGAAAATTCGGTAGTCAGTTGATTATTGTTATCTTTAGTAAGCCTATATAAAGAATCATTTTTGATAATAAAATTTGGTAAAAACTGTGGTTGTTGTCTACAAGAATTAAAAATATTTTTATACCACGAATCTGTAGACGTTAAATGGTACCCAGAGGTATTAATTGCGGAAACAGGTAGTGCTCTTGACAAGGCATCTGGGATAACGTTGTCTACGCCGCGTCGATGTTTAAATTCTAAGTTAAACGCGGACAACCGTACACCCCAGCGAGCTAACCTACCCGTAGGGTTCTTTAGAGAAAGGAACCACTTCAATGCACTGTGGTCGGTAAAGACAGTGAATGGCTTCCCATTCTCTAAATAACACCTCCAATGTTCTATGGCTATAACTACAGCTAAAGTTTCACGCTCAGTAATGCTGTAGTTTCTTTCCGCCGCTGACAACGATTTGCTCATGTAAGCGATTGGGTGCTCCTTACCGTCTACGACCTGGGTCAACATTGCGCCCACGCCGTAGTTACTGGCATCGGTGTGCACCTCAAATGGCTTATCGTAGTCAGGGCAGGAAAGGACAGGAGCAGAGACTAATCGTTCCTTGAGAGTCTGGAATGCAGTGTCGGCTTCGGGGGTCCAAACAAAAGGTGGGCCGCCTTTTTTGTTCGAAGTCAACTTATTTAAGGGACCGGCTATAGTGCTGAAGTTGGGGACGAAACGACGATACCATGTAGCTGTCCCGAGAAAGCGTTTTATATCCTTCCGACAAGTAGGTGTCGGGTAATTGAGGATTGCTTGAACCTTCTCCGGATCGGTTCGTAGTCCACAACTATCAACAACGTACCCTAAATACTTCAGTTGACTTCGAAAAAACCTACACTTTTCAAGGTTCACTGTTAAGTTGGCCTGCTTCAGCTTGTCCAACACCCGCAGTAAGAGGGAAACATGGGAGTCGAAATCATTCGAGATGATTATAATGTCATCTAAATATGCGAAGACTTTGAGGTCAAACTCCTGAAACAATAAGTCCACTAATCTCTGCTGTGTAGCTGGTGCGTTGGTCAACCCGAAAGCAGTGCGTTTAAAGCGAAACGTTCCTCGGCCTGGTACGTAGAAAGCTGTTTTGTCACGGTCTTCGGTTGCGATAGGAATTTGCCAGAATGCCTTGGATAAATCGATGCTAGATAAAAAACGAGCATCGCGAAGATTATCCAATATCTCCGAGACGTATGGCAGGTTGTACGCGTCACGTTTCGTAATGGAGTTTAATTTGCGGCTATCCAGACAAAACCGAGGCTGGCCATTTTTCTTAGTAACAATGAGGACTGGTGAAGACCAAGCGCTCTCGCACGGCTCCACAACATCGAGACCCAGCATTTCATCTACCTGCTCTGTTAAAATACGCTGTTTTTCGGGAGACATGCGGTAATATCGCTGACGTACTGGCTCGGCGTCTCCAGTATCAATTCGGTGAGTGAGTAAACGTGTCTCACCTAAGCCTTTGTATTCGGCAGAGATCTCCCTAAACTGAGACATTATGTTGTCTGCTATTGACTTTTGCGTTATATTAAGATGGTCATAAGCTTGAAGAAAAGATGTGTTGTTCATGTCCAGGCCAGCATTTGCGATCAGTGTATTAGAAAATGTAATACTTTTAAGGTGATCGGGGAAAATATGAAACTTACGCCAAAAATCTATCCCTAACACAAGGTCAATATTGACGTCAGGAACGACAAAAGTTCTCAATATGTGAAAACTGTTTTCAAAATTGATTGGTAAATTCATGTATCCAATACTAGACATTAATTGACCCCCAGCTGCTGTAACTGTAATATTATGGTCAGTGTATAATTCCAAACCCTCCTGTTCCAAATATTTGTATGTTGTATTCCCAATAATAGTTACGGCAGAACCTGAGTCCAAAAGACCAATTATTTTTAAATTATTTATTTGTACAGAAACATATGGTCTCGGATCATTTAATGGTTGGTTTTGCAGAATTGTGTTGATTTTATAGGTGTTAAAATATATATTAATTGTTTCAAGCCATTTCTGCCAATCGGAGCTATCGAACTTATTAACTGGCTGGTGGTCATCACAATTCTGCTGGCCAATTAGTTTTTTGAAGAAGTTGGTTTATTTTTCCTGCAGTTTGGACAATCAGGCGTTTTGACACCCTCATGACCACAGGCGAAACAAACTATCTTATCTTTATTAGCTTTGCATTGCCGCAAGTTATGTGTGTTATTACGACACCTTGGGCAATACAATAGTCTTTGATTCGAAGTCTGCATTGCATGTACATAGTTATTATTGTTAGTTTTATTATTTACTTGATTATTAGTATTATTGTATGAATTTGATTTATTTTTATTGTAATAATTGTTATATGATTTTTGTTGATTGCTATGATTATTAGTATAATAATTTGGTTTATTTGGTGTCTGGCCGACATACGCAAATTCCGGTGCTATAGTATCTGAAGTTTTCTTAGGCGGTTCACGAAAACCAGCAAGACGTGCCTGTATGTTTTCGTAGTTCCGACAAAGGGAACGCAAAGTATCTAAATCGCTGATATGAGGAACCGAAGCCAAGGTGCTAGCATAACAAGGTCGTATGTTATGGAGCAATATCTCTAACTTGTCTTCGTTTGATAAGCTCTTCGACAAACGTGAGAACAGCCCTGTCATGACGGAAACGTAAACGGTGATATTTTCCGCTTCACCCTGAGTTCTAGCTCGTATTTCGGATAACAGCCGGTAATCGTAGTCGGCTTGGTCAAAATCTGCCTTGAGTAAAGAGACTAGATCATTCCAATCCGACACTCTGTCCTGGTTACTACGATACCAGTGTAACGCATCGCCGGTAAAAATTTCGGTCGAATAGGACAATAGCTTTGCTCCCGAAATATTCCTTGCCTTGCTGAATTCAGTTATACGCTGAATGAACGCGCGGACGCACGATTTCCCGTCAAATTTCAACTTTGTCAGTTCACTAGCTATGCCGCGATCACATGTAACATTAATATTCAAGGGAGAATTCATTGACTGTTGTTCTGAAGAAGTTGTAGGGACAAGAAGGTCCGTACCTTTATCATTAATTGAATTTAAGCGTTCTAAAAGACCTTTAAATTCGGCAACGCATATATCAAATGCTTGTTGCGAAGAACTGTCACTAATTATCCGATTAAGTCGGTGGTAAAGGTGACTCAAAAGATTTTGAGCGCGCAGCAAGGTGTTCCTATCCAGCGGAGAATCTAAATATGATTTGAGTTTAGTTATGACGTCGCTAACTCCTTTCAAATCATCACTAACCGGCAATAAACTCTCGAGAATATCTTCCGACGGAAACAGCGGCCCTAATTTAGATATTTGCTCACGTAATTTCTGGACAGTTCCAGCGGGATTGGCGCCTCGTATCAAAACCTCGTACTCTAATTCTGTCTTTTGTAAAGATAAAAATTTTACGCGAAAATCCATATTTATTATTTTTTGAATTTATTAATTATTATTTTTTAAGTAAATACACAAAATCACAAAATAATAAACCACAATTTGGGGAAGTGTTGAACGTTCTCAGTAATTAAGTTACTCCATTCTGTTACATGATCAAATAACTACACAACGTTATGGTTGACTATTTCTATTAAATTAATAAGCGGCAACAAAAAAAAAACAGACACCAAAATGAAATGGTAAAAAGCACTAAAATGAAAACAAATTGCAACTAATGTGTACCAATGTCAATATTAAAAGAACAATTAATACATCTGAATATTTTTTTATAACACTTGTGTAACTTGACTGTACCGGTTTTCTTAGCAAGTAACAACTGCGAATACAGAGTGCTCTAAAATTTTACATTAGAATCGAGCAAATATATGTAAACATTAAAATATTTTAAAATTAATTTAATAATAATTATTATTACTAGAACACATAGAGTACACCTTAGTTGCGGCAACCAAAAATAAAAAAAGCGAAAATAACGTTTCACAAAAAAAAACAAAGATTACATCCAGCACCAACTACTACTACTGCGAAGCAAAATCAGACCTTTCATTTACCACGTTATAGGCGCCAGTGTGACGTTCGGACCCAGAATGTGGTTAATAAAGAAAAAACAATCGAAGTCATCAACATTAAATAAAATATTTATTAATAAATAAGGTCGGGGTACATAGAGCCCGTCTGATTGTGCCTCGTGAGTTTCGGTACTCCCCTGACGTGTGGACGGTGGCGGCGGCGAGGTGTTCGGCAAAATGGCCGCCGTGCGTGAGTGACCCTGGGTGGTCCGGGCGTCGCCGTGGCAGTTGGTGGTCGTCGTGCTCCTCAACCTCCAGCAATGACGTTGCAAGGCAGGTCGGATAATTAGTTAATTCGGCTTCCTAGCCGTAGCATAACACCCTGTGAATAAACGTCCACAGTGAGAGTTTTGACCAGAGTCGCCTCCGCTGATCGTGAACCCCATGAAGGTGTGATCCTAATTTATAGAGGAGAAGCCGAAAGCAGGTGGTGTGGGTGTTCACTTTCAGAACGGAGCATTACAATAAAGCGGGAAGAGCAAAGCAGAGTGACTTGCACTTTTCTTAATAAAGAAAAGACACAAATAAAATATGAGCATTACTAAAAGATGGTCTAGATGAATGGCTTATTATTTCCAAGCTAGGCATAAGACAAGTGGTTTAAACTATAATGTTACATAAATTACAAAAGTAACATTTATTAAAATTTAATTACATTTATACCGCCAAGAAATATATAGCCGTGGCTATGACTATATTATTATGATTAAGCGAAATTAGATTGCAAATGAAGATGTTTAAGCAGTTAAACATTACGCACACACATGATATAATTTTTATTAGCACTAACTTAAAACTAAGCACTACGGAATCAAATAATACTTGTTCAACACTTACCCTATTGGGGTGCGAAACGACACTTAAACTTAGTACTTATGTATTTGTGGACTCTTCCAAGAACGTTGGAAGTACCGACTATTTAATTGGAGCTTCAATAAGAATTCCTTTGTCTGCGCGGTAGCGTAAGACGACACGTAGCAGGGCTCGTGAACGCGACCGGCACAGGTTCGTCGCAGAAGAGGCGTCGGTGCAGTCTGGCGCTGGCGCAGCGGCGCAGGCCGCGGGCCGCGCAGGAAACTTATCGAGATGCGCGCGCATGTACAGTCGCGCCGATCAAGTGTTAACGTAGTGCAATAATATAATTAATTTACTTTTGTAATATTTGATTTTATAATTTATTTATTTCATAGTTTTAGTATTAAATTAGTATAAGTTAATAATGTTAATTTAGATTTAAAATATGTATAATAAATATAAGATTTTCTTTATAAATTATATTAACTTGCAATTAATTTAGTAATGTATTTTTAAAATAAAAACACATTTAAATAATTAAGATTTCATTTTAAAACATTCAGATTATATAAATAATTATAATTTAATAACTACATGTACGTGCAACGTTACAATCATGTTCGTGGATTTTGACGGCAACAACATATTTTCGACGCTCATTGCTTTATCCCTGATATCAGGTGGCGTCTCCGAAATATCGTGATCATGATCACTTTTTTAATAATTTGTCCGTTTGGACAAATGGCGGCAAATCAAAATTTGACTAGTTGTTTTTTTTTAATTCAGAGACAACTAGATTAAGCGTCAACTATCAAATCGTTCGATATCAAGTAACGTGCGAGATATGTCAAAGTTGTGTGAAATTGACATTTCATTTTCAATAAAATGTCATCTCGACTGATTTAGAATAGAGGTGTAATCAAAAATACTTCGTTTTTCAGAGATGTTCGAAATTTGAATGTCATAAGAACATCGAAATTGATGTTCTTATGAATTCATAAGAAAACTGCCACAGATAAAAAAATTGCTCTAAGAACAGAGTTGATTATTATGCTGGTCATAATTTGCGGTTTCTGAACGCATCATAGAGGGTTTATGATATGAGTGTAGATAAAAGAATTAATAATTAAGAACAGATTAATAAAATTAATTGCTTCGATTGTTTTGCAAAATTAGCACCCCCTGGGCACAAAATTTTTAAAGAACAAATAAATTTAAATGTTTGCTGTCCTTATCAAAAGACCAGCTGTTGCCAGCGACTCCGTCCGCGCAAAAGAATAAAACATGGCCTGTGTTACTCAAGGATAATGTAACATACTAATGGTGAAAAAAAAATTGAAATCAGTCCAGTAATTTTTGAGATTCGTTAAAACATATAAAAATATAATTTTTTCCCTTTTATAATATTACTGTAATGGTGTTAGGGATTATTTTAATGACATTTGAATTTGACTCTTTTTTTCAAGTTTTGGTAATTTTAATTAATCTTTTTTAATTATTCTAGCTCGCTAATTCCAAGTAATTTTCACGTTGTATTTTGCATGGACATTGCGTCTTGTGTATTGATGTTGTTCAGTAGAATGTAGTGTTTTCAAGCCAGGACGGTGCGCCCCACCACTCAGATTGACCTGGCACGATTTCGTTAATGTACCTAAAATAGGGAATAACATGGATTATTTTAAAATCGCATTTCTCAACAAAATATGAGAATACCGTAAAAGAGATCAATAAGTGAAATTAAAATTAAAATTGGCCAATAAATACGGATGATACAAGCATTTTAAATTGCTAAATTAGACCGCTATTAGACAGAGAGATCTGATATGCGACGTCATGTAACATGTCGGCCATATAAACTCCATGTTAAATTCTGTTTTGCTAGAAAGAGATAAGAACTAATCTTTGTTAACTTATATCTTGGTTATTTTTATAGCTATTCAAAAAATGATATTTTCAACTGTTTGTTACATAAATCAGCTTTTATTGAAGCTGTCAAAAAAATAAATATTCCCTATTAAGTAGTGGCCGCGCTGTCGTGGTTAGTGGAAATGGTTAGCCTATACTCTGATTATTCTAAGATGATGCCTGTGACAGCCGTATTTCGTTATTTCAATCACCTACTATACTCACAAGCGAGGTGTTTAAAAATAGGCGATTAATTATTAAAATTCCTGAACGGAGGTTTGTACCGATGTAGTATTTATGTAAAGTTAAATAAATAAGTGTAATAAGTGTTTATGTGAGCTGTCACAGGCATCATCTTAGAATAATCAGACTATAGTTCGATTTCCGATATGGGCAAATATTGGTTGTACATCGTCTGACATAATTATTTTTAGTCATAAATAGTCATAATGTATTTTAGGTCATATTTATCGCAAGTATTTTCATTAAAAATTATTACTTAACCTAAGCTAACCTAGCCTTGTTACGAGAGATGTTTAAAAAATTATGAAAAGTGTACGATTCCAGCGATATTAAAATTATAACTATCAACAATGACATTATGACCAAAAAAATTATGGGAACAACAACGAGCTCCTAGTGGGCATATATACTTAACATATATTATGTAATGAGCGTAAGTATTTGTTCCTGAGTCTTGGATGTTTTCTATGTATTTTAGTATGTATTTCTCTACATAAATATGTTTATCGTTGTCTAGCACCCATAGTACAACCCTAGAGCTTAGTTTGAGGCTAGCTCTTGCTGTTTTACTGTTCCTTGAAATGAAAAACTGCACAAATGATGTGTTAGGATAAACGTAGGGACTCCGAGGTACACCAGTATTTCTCTATAAAAGTATTATCCCGTAGTTGTCTAGTAGTATTAGTGTGAGATTGTCCCTAGATATTTATTTTATTTCTTGGTCTCTTGTATATTTATATATTTAAGTAAGTATATTTGTATTTAAGTATGTTTATTGTTATCTAGTACCCATAGTACAAGCCTAGAGCTTAGTTTGGGACTAGGTCAATAAGTGTGACATTGTCCCCTGATATTTATTTTATTACTTGGTCTCTTGTATATTTATATATTTAAGTAAGTATGTTTGTATTTAAGTATGTTTATCGTTGTCTAGTATCCATAGTACAAGCCTAGAGCTTAGTTTGAGACTAGATCAATTAGTGTAAGATTGTCCCCTGATATTTACTTTAATTATTGGTCTCTTGGATATTTATGTATTTAAGTAAGTATATTTCTGTGTAAATATGTTGATCGTGGACTAGTACCCATAGTACAAGTGTAGAGCTTAGTTTGAGACTAGGTCAATTAGCGTGAAATTGTCCCCTGATATTTATTTTATTTCTTGGTCTCTTGGATATTTATATATTTAAGTAATTATATTTGTATTTAAGTATGTTTATCGTTGTCTAGTACCCCTCGTACAAGCCTAGAGTTTAGTTTGGGATTATGTCAATTAGCGTGAGATTGTACCCTGATATTTAATTTAATTATTGGTCTCTTGGATATTTATATATTTAAGTAAGTATATTTGTATTTAAGTATGTTTATCGTTGTCTAGCACCCCTAGTACAAGCCTAGAGTTTAGTTCGGGACTAGGTGTTGGTAGATGGTCCCCCATGTTGACGCGAGTGTCCGGCGCAGGACGAGGCGTGCGGCATGATGGAGGGGCTGCTGGACCGCGGCATCGCGGGGCTGCGGCGCGGGCTGCGGCTCACCGGGCTCGGGGACGACCTGCAGGTATGTGCGTGTGGGGTGTGTAATCCTACTAATATTATAAATGCGAAAGTTTGTGTGTGTGTGTGTGTGTGTTTGTTACTTCTTCACGCAGCAACGGCTGGACGGATTCGGATGAAATTTGGAATGGAGATAGCTTATACCCTGGATTAACACATAGGCTACCTTGAATCCCGAAATAAATCAGTGTTCACGTGGGTTGACAAAATTACTAATTCTACGCGGATGAAGTCGCGGGCAGAAGCTAGTGTTTAGCATAAAAATAAATGGTCTAATGATCATTTTATATAACACTAATTGCATAATTTCAATCTGCATAATAAACCATCGATATAATAGACATGATGCATAAAACGAAATGCATAATTTCAAAAACTATAATGTTTATAAATTAAAATATAAATATTTCTATCTGCTTTCATTCCTATTAATGCGGTCACAGTACTAACCTAACCTAACCTAGTTAGAAGAAATTGACTTGAAATGCATAATAACAAGAAAATAGCAGTTATGCTAAATGAGTGTTATGTTATTCGATCGTATGCCAGATAAAATTATACAATTGGTTTTTATGCTAAACGTTCATTATGCTTTTCGTGGTTAGTTAAATGAAATTATACAAAATGTTTTTATACTGATTGAAGCGCACCCGTTCGTGCGTGTGCGCGCTTGCGTGCGTGTGTCGGTAACCCAACATTTCGTCGAATTTAATTTCATCTTAAGCTATTTTCTGCTGGAACCATTATGTTTTCAGGATATCTTAAACATTAAATTAGGTTAACACCCGTATTCACAAACAATACTTAAGGGATCCTTCACTGAGTAAACGCACTGCGTTCAATACAGCTTTGTGATTGGTCGTTTTGAACCACCCTGTGCGTTCATGAGCACTGTGAGACCTCATAGTGACGTTTGTGAATACGGGTGTAAGTTAGGTTAGACTTGTCACTGCAAAAAAAAACTCGAAATCCGTTACGATGAAATGAAAATGCTGCGTAATAATCTAACCATCAAATGGTCTCCGTGCTCTTTGCCTTCTTCACGCAATAAAAACAAGTGGTTTTAGGAGAAGTCGCCATCCCACAAGGACAAGAGTGGGAGGAGCTCCCCCCACGACGCCGGAGCGAGGGGCAGGCCGCTGGCCGCGGAGCCCCGGGAGCCCGGCGGGCCTCTTGTGCAGAGAGGTAGGTGGAGCTGTCATGCAAGATCCCTGGTACAGTAGAACACAATTTATAGATTAGATTAGGTTCGATTTATTTATTTCGTTTTGAAAATTTACATGTAATTTTTTTAATTAAAATACCATAATTTCACAAAAAGATCGTCAGAGTGTAAAAAATAACAATAAAATAAATAATAGTCAAATCAAAATACAGTGCAAAATTAAAATAAAAGAAATATGGATCAAATAATATTAAAATGGTATAATGTCAAATGAGTAAAATGTGTTTTAGTGTCAAATAATTTATAAAAGCTAGGGCATCCTAGATATAAATTGTGAGAAGTCAACTATATGGAGTGTCGTGAATCTTCGTTCGCGCAGACACGAACAACGATTCCGATGATTTCCGAAAGCACGATTAAAACCCACGATCAGACTTGTACGTAATAGTTATAAGGTGCAAATAAAATTGCATCTATTTTTTCCATCTCACTCCCGGCTGACTGAATGACACGCGGGCGCGTCAACATGGCGTCACTAGTAACCAATAATAATAGCACAGAATACAGACGCGCAACGCGTGGATCATGCTGATTGGTTCCCGCGCTTCGAAATTTTGTCATCTGCGCAGGTACATCGGTAAGCCACATCAGTTGTGTTTTACTGTACCGATAAGCCTAAAGCTACTCTGCCTGATAATGCCTAAATACCGAAATATGAGTCTTTTTTCCTCAAATTACAAGATACGTCTTAAATTAACATTCCGGTTAATTCTGACTTTTGTGACTATTGACACTTTTTTGTTCATTATTTACGGAGAGAATAAATAAAGAAATTGCTAAGTGGTCAACGAGAGAAAAAAGTTTGGGGACCTCTGCATGGTTTACATCTTTGCCAATTTCAATTGGCACAGACTATAGGTTAATTCGGTTGACATTGTCCCCTGATATATATATTTTTTTCCGTCGATCAGGTCGTATTTTTGGCGTGTTTCAGAAGAGAACGGCGCGAGCGCGCTGCCGACGCTCGTGAAGCAGCACCGCGTGGCGTCACAGGACAGCGTGGTGAGTGGATGAAATGAAATCATTCCGATGACGCGCTGGCCTAGTTGGTAGTGACCCTGCCTACGAAGCTAGAGGTCCTGGGTTCAAATCCTGTTAAGGGCAAATATTTGTGTGATGAGCGCGAATATTTGTTCCTGCGTCATGGATGTTTTCTATGTATTACATAGTACAAGACTAGAGCTAGGGACTAGGACAATTTGTGTGAGAATTTCCAAGTAAATATTTATGCAATATTTCGGATTTTTACACGCACGGGTTTGTACTTGTCTCTCACGCGCTCTCATACGATCTAATTAAGAGCGAGTGAGAGAGGTAAAAAACCGAAGCATCTTCTAAGTGCTCACAGATTGTAATATGGAGTGAATCTACTAGCGCTTCGGACTGTTGCCGAGAACAGTAAATTCAGAATATGACTTCGAGAACAACACGATAACTAACTGGAAAACAGGCAAGCGTGAACAGACCGGACCCCACAGATAGCACCCGTTCACGAGTATGACGCATATCCTTAATTTGTCCTGCGTAAAGATGTCTGAATGAATGGATGGTTTATTTTGCTAAACATCATGTAGGATGAGATGGATTATCAATTAAAAAGTCTCAACAAGTTACGAAACGTTAGTGGCGTAGGTATGCAAACAGATAACTTAAAAACTAGAGAGAAGATTGTTACAGACATTCCATCAAAATAATACATTATTTATAAATTAACATTTCCATAACACAACCCCTATAAGAAATAACAGTAAATACCAAATTATGATAAAAAATCGTCTATCGAATATTTGTTTCGTCTGAGAGCCACTGTAATAGGGCAGATTTAAATTTGTTCCGTGGCACGCTGTCACGCAGTGTTGATGGCAGGTAATTAAAAATTCTAACCGCCATGACTACGCCGAGCGCACAGTGGCGCCCTCATCACTATTATTGTGTTTTCTAATAAAATAAAGTATTTTCTTGAAATCGGACGATGCTTTTTTGTAGAGCAAGTAAAAACACAATTTATGGGATACGTAACAAACTTTGATAACAATTACCGTATGAGTAGTCAGCTTAACGGGAAAAGGTGGCCACTTTTTTCCGTTAAGTTGATAACTCAAAGGTCAATTGTTATTAAACTATGTGATATGTCCTATAAGTTGTGTTTTCATTTGTAGTACAAAAATGCACCGTCCGATTTCAAGAAAATACTTTATTTTATTAGAAAACACAATAATAGTGATGAGGGCGCCACTGTGCGCTCGGCGTAGTCTTAATTTTATTTCGATACAGTGCCAAGTTACTCTTAGGAATGACTAGGATAGGCCCGGTTCCCACTATGCCGGACCGGCAATTTTGCCGAATGCCGGTAAGGCTAGTGGCTTATGACGCTGTTCACGCATAATGTGAACAGCTTCATATAAATTGTACAGCCACTACCCTTACCGGCATCCGGCAAAATTGCCGGTCCGGCATAGTGGGAACCAGAGGGGCTAGACAAGATGCATTACGCTAACTAGTGTTTCTATTCGTTACGTTTTTAAACCAATCGCATCACTTGTAGATGACGTGATACGAAAAGTCACGTGATCTACCAGTGACGTGATTGGTTTAAAAATAGAGCGTAGTGCATCTTGTCTAGCCCCTCAGGCCTTATTCAGACGATTGTCGGTGACGTGTCCCTCAGCCGTCGCTGCCGCGCGCGATCCCGGCGGGCGCGCGCGCGGAGTCGCCCGAGCCGCAGTACGAGGAGGCGGCCGACCTGTCCGCCAGCATCGCCAAGCTGCGCTCGCTGCTCACCGCCCGGGCCGACGCCAGCCCCGACCGGTCAGTTAACACCGCCGCTGCCAGTGGGCTAAAGGGATTAGTCCCAGGCGTTCACATTCCCAGATGATTTAATATAACATTGCCATTTAACCACATTCCTAAATTATTACATTCCCAGGGGCCTGTTTTATAAAGCTACAAATTACAATTTACAGGTTACAAGTTTCCATTTGACACAACCTCGACCAATGACGACAAGCCATTTGAGCAGTGTTGCCAGCTTAGACCTGTAAAATTGTAAATTGTTGCTTTATAAAACGTGCCCCAGGTATTTTTATTTTTTAATTACTTATCACATTCCCATTTCACCACATTCCTAAATTGTGGTATTCTGCTAACATTTACGATAACCCAAATTAATGAAACTTAATAAAAAAAACCGGTCAAGTGCGAGTCGGACTCGCGCACCGAGGGTTCCGTATTGAAGATAATATGCTTGGTAACCGCAAAAGAAAATACTCATTTTGTTATAAGCTTTATTTTCCAGGTAATAAGGTCGATTTTGACTAGCCTAAATTTTAATACAGATTTTCTTAGTTTTTTTGTTATTTCTCAAAAACTGTAAATAATGAACACTTTATTTTATTTATCCCAGAAAATATAAGTAATTATCTATACGGCAGGATTTTTTTCAGAATTTTTGATTAATAAACTTCGGAGATAAAGGGTGGGTACGGTCATTTTTTGTACATTTTTGGCTATAAATCAAAAAGTACATCACAGAAAATTTAAAAAAAAATAGTTTTGTAATTTGCAGATTAAGACCTTTCATATGACACCCCATTTGCTATAATCGAACCACTTTCATTTTTGAACCCCCTATTCTAGACCCCTTTTCAATTATTAATAAAATTAATTTTTTTTTTTTACTACAAATAGATGCGGGCAAGCAAGTTGTACAACTATGCCAAATTACAAGTTGATAGCATTTGAAGTTGCTGAGAAAACCTGCTGTGACGTACAGACAGACAGACAACGAAGTCTCACCATAAGGGTTCCTTTTGTACCATTTTGGTACGGAACCCTAAAAACAATGTCAATTTCTTATAGTTATTTTGTCAATTTTCGTTCGCAGTACCTTACCTTTAACTATTCTAAAAATGTATTATTTTGTTGATATAGATGTTATTTGGGTCATTCGAATTTTCGTTGTACCTCTTTGCCATGCCGACGTCTCTTGGGTCACTCTTTAAAACCATGATTTCAAAGGATGTAAGACTACTAAAAACTGTTTTATTGGCAATTACAAACCCATTATTTTGTATCTTCTGAGTGTGCTAGAAGTATATATTATAACATTTTTTCTAAGAAACCACATCGCTATTGTCTCCTGGCTTACGGGACAGAAAAACAACAACAAAGTTGCCTGACTCATTGATTGTAATGTTGTGCAGCGCGGAGGACGTGTGGTGGGAGGGCGCGGAGGAGACGCGCGGGCGCGCGCAGCGCGGGCCCGGCCCGCCGCCCGACAGCGCCGCGCTCGCCGGTAACACACACACACACACACACACACACGCACACGCACACGCACATTCACACGCACACGCACACACACGCACACGCACACACACACACACACACACAGGTTTAGTGTGTTTAAAGTTAAAGTTTAAATTTCACCAAAAAATGTATGGAGATGTCCATTTCGTTACCGAAAAATGTATTGGATTTTTGGTAACAAAACGGACATCGCCATTTTTTTGTGACACGTCTGGAAGGTTGTTTTTATTGTACGGAATTAATTATTTAATTCGAAGACATGTTAGCCTAGTTGGTTGTGACCTTGCCTACGAAGCTAGCGGTCCCGGGTTCCCGGTAAGGGCAGATATTTTTAATTTTTAGAATTATAGTGACCTAATTAACAAATTGTGTATTTTGAGTTAGGTCTCTATAACAATAGATTTATGACTCGATGTTGAAAGCTGAAATGTTGTAGGTCATTATAATTCTAAGGGTGCGATTTTGTGAGATGAACACGAATATTTGTTTCTGAGTCTTGGATGTTTTCTATGTATTTCTCTAAGTATTTATATCGTCGTCTAGTACACATAGTGCAAGCCTAGAGCTTAGTTTGGGACTAAATCAATTGGTGTGACATTTTCCCCTAATATTTATTATATATTTTTAAGTTTGAACAGGTTTTAATAACAAAACGTATATCTCCATTTTTTGGGACATATCAAGAATGCTTTTTTTATTATTTCAAAATAATGGTGCCGACGTGTTTTTTTTTCTAAAGAGGAAGAAAAAACATTGCGTCTATATTTTTGAAACTCCCTTTACACCATTATTTTAATGTATCGTTACGCAGTACATTGCCAAGTATCAAAATGATGTAAGGCAATTTTTTGTACCTGGAAAATTTCAAGCCCTTAACTAGGATTCAGTTGTTTTAATGAGAATTCATTAATTCATTGTTTTTTTTCAGACGAGTACGACATGAACCTAGACCGGGGCGTGTCCCCCGGACAGACCTCCAATAACATGCAGCGGTTAGACAAGTGAGTTATATACCAGTTCCAGCTAGACGACTCGGTAGCCTATAACGATGCGAGCGATTTAGTACACTTTAGAGCACGTCCTACTAATAAACACGGTGCTCGGACTGTTTCAGCAAAAAACTACTCCACACATTACTAGCAAACTTATACGTAAACAATTTACATGCTTTAAAACACTTTAGAACATGACATGGTGCTCAGCCAGTTTCAGGGATAGACTACTCCACACCTACACTAGCAAACTTATACCAAAACCATTAACGTGCTCAACGTTTAGAGCACTTTGGAGCACGTTATACTAATGAGCACGGCGCTTAAAATGATTCAGCAAAAGATGACTACACCTACACTAGCAAACTTCTATCCTAACCATTAACGTGCTCAACGTTTAGAACACTTTAGAGTACGTTCTACAAATAAACACGGTGCTTTTACTGTTTCAGCGAAAGTCCATTCCACGCAAACACTAGTAAACCTATACCCTAACCATTAAAGTGCTCAACGTTTAGAGCACTATAGAGCACGTTATAGTAATGAGCACGGTGCGCAGATTGTTCCAGCGAACAGTGACGGGCGTGTTCAACTCGCTGAAGACGGCGGTGGGCGCGGAGGGCGAGGCGGCGCCGCAAGCCCTGCAGCACTGGACCTACGTGTGCACCTCTATTGAACACAGCGTGAGTAACGTAATGGAACCAGTGATCGACAAGGACCAATGATCGACACTGATTCTTATTTTACAGAAGATAAGGGTTATTCATTTGTTTTGTAACACTCAATTTATGACCGTATGATCTTTGAATTGAGAGTTAAGTGTCGATTATTGGTGCATGTCAGCTTAAAGTGTCGAACACTGGTGCCATTGCACCTCTATTGAACACAGCGTGAGTAACTACTCCGAGGAGCACGGTTCATTACATATCAATACATTAAATCAAGCGGGTCGGCATAAACCACTTCTTTCCACATGCTACGATCCTGACAAATCTCTTTAGCACGGTTTTCTTTTCAAATTTATTGTGTCAAAAACATTAAAAAAGGGCAAGGGACAACAGGGAATAAAAACGAATTTAGGTGTGGACAACTCGGAATAAAAATTCCCTACTAGGTGCGGACAACTGGGAATAAACTTCCCAGTTGTCCACAGTGTGGACAAAGGGGTGCGGACAACTGGGTTTTTTTTTCACAGTTGTCCGCATCTAGTAGGGAATTTTTATTCCCAGTTATGTCGATGCTTAAATTTGTTTTTATTCCCAGTTGTCAACACTGCGGTTATATTGAATGCAATTTCATAACTACCACTGAGTTGGGACCGTTTCGCAACAATTTGTCTGTGTCTTGCTCTGTTTGTATCTATGTAATATAATCTTGTATTGTTGTGAATAAATGTCTCTTTATCTTTAACCTAATCTACAGGTTCTGGAGGTATTTCTCTTTAAACATTTAAGTTAATGGGTTCAGAGAAAAAATATTTTCGGACAAGTGAAAATTTCGGACAAAAGTTTTTACCGAATTAAGTGTGTACAGGTGGGATGCGCAGTGGCGCGGCTGGTGGGGTCGCGGCGCGCCTGGACGCACGTCGACGCCGCGCTCGACTCGCTCGAGCAGCTCGCGCCGCCGCCCGCCGCGCCGCCGCAGCCCGAGGACTTCGGTGAGTCACACGGAACACACAATATAGTATACTAGAGGGCGCCCGCGACTTCGTACGCGTAGAATTAGTTTCCCGCTACTCCCCCCATTTTTTCCCGTTGAGGGTCGATTTTCGGAAAATCCTTTCTTAGTGCTCACTTACATCATGAAAGGAACCCCTGTACCAAATTTCAAGTTTCTACGTACAGTAGTTTCGGCTGTGCGTTGATATGTCAGTCAGTCAGTTTAGCCTTTTATATATATAGAAGATTAGAGGACGCGTTACGTAACACTAATTGTGACGTAGAAAAGACTATGGGACGTCTAAGCTCTTTAGCCATTAGTAGAAATTTGTTTATTTAATTAGATGTTAATGGTAAATAAACAGAGTGGATGCAGGTGTGTACAATGTTATATTCTGCAAAAGCAGTTCACAAGTGACAGCATAAAAACACAATAAAACCAAACAATACCGTTGCTAGGTCCTTATTCAAAACATGTAAAAGGATTATGCCAGTATTAACTAACTAATACATTCAGCCTCCAACATAATTTCTCAATAAAAAATGGAAAAAAATGCTTTTGACACAAAGTATGTATTTTTCTCAGAACACATTTGAAATAGTTCCGGTTGTCAGTGAATATCATGCCAGATTTTGTTGCAATAGGGTGGATTCCACGGGCGTTCCCACCGCTATCAGTCCCTAGTATTAGTATATTCAAGAAAACTGCCATAATATGGTTAAAATTCGATCAATTGTGACAAGAAATACGGTTACAGTACATCGTAAAATTCAAAATTGAAAATGTTTATTCAGTAAATTGGCCACATGAGGGCTCTTTTACATGTCGGTAATATGGAGTGAATCTACTACCGCTTCGGACGAAAGCGCCGCAAGAAACTCCAGCAGAAAGTAATTTTTTCCAATCATGAAATACAATAATACTTAAAAGTAACATTACAAGGTAATAAAGTAATTAATAATTATTTTTAAAACTAACACAAATAAAATCATTACAAATGTACGTTCGATAAAATAAAATTATAAATTATGACTAGGAGAACAACATGACGAGGTCTCTACGTTATGTCAGTATGCAAGTCTGCCGCTTGGTGTAGTTTATTATTTCAATATTTATATCTACTGATTGACGACGGTCGAAACGCTGGATCACCCAATAGTGTTGTTTGTGCAGAGGAGTGGTGCGCGGTGTACGGCGGCGCGACGGCGCTCGCGCAGCTGCTGGCGGCGGCCGGCCTGGCGCGCAGCCACGCCGCGCAGCGCCTCGCCGCGTTACTGCTCGCCGGTAAGAAGCGGCTATTCCCAGTTGTCCGCACCCTCAGGGGATTTTATTCCCATTTGTCCACACCTAATTTCTAAGGTGCGGACAACTGGGAATAAAAAATCCTAGTTGTCCGCACCCTCGAAGGAATTTTTATTCCCATTTGTCCACACCTAATTTCCAGGGCGCGGACAACTGGGATTTTTTCCCTAAAATTCTTAGTTGTACGCACCATCGAAGGATTTTTATTCCCAGTTGTCCACACCTAATCTCAAGGGTGCGGACAACTGGGATTAAAAATTCCTAGTTGTCCGCACACTCGGATGCATGTAGAAGGGTGGATCACTCAATGTATGGAAAAATGTTTGTTTATTTTTATAGTATATTATGAATTTAAGGTAGATGTAACAGCTTTATCATAGTAGCCAAAAAGGATTGAAGCAAATTTCTTTTTCATACATTGATTGATCCACTCTAGCGTGTAGTATCAGCGTTGTCTTCGATCCCTTACGCTCGGCATAAGCCCCAAGAGTGCCAGTGACAGAGTCCGATAACATGGTTATTGCCCCGACGCTCAGTTGGTAATGGGCCGACAATAGAAGTAGCCTCCCAACTCCCCAGACCTGGTGGAGCCGCTGCTGGAGGCGCGGCTGGCGGCGCTGGGCGGCCGGCTGCGGCGCGGCGTGTTCGCCGCCTTCGGCAAGCTGGCCGCCGCCGCGCCGCCGCGCGCCGCCCGCCCGCGCGACCCCGAGCGCACCTGCCGGCTCATCGTCGACAAGATACCAGGTACGTAATAGTTGTGTGATCATCATCATCATCGTCGTCGTTGTCGTCGTCGTCGTCGTCGTCGTCGTCGTCGTCGTCGTCGTCGTCGTCGTCGTCGTCGTCGTCGTCGTCGTCGTCATCATCATCATCATCATCATCATCATCGTCATCATCATCACCATCATCATCATCATCATCATCATCACCGCCATCATCATCATCATCAGCATCATCATCATCGTCACCATCATCATCGTCATCATCATCGTCGTCATCATCATCGTCATCATCATCATCATCATCATCATCATCACCACCATCATCATCACCATCATCATCATCATCGTCATCATCATCATCACCATCATCACCATCATCATCATCATCATCGTCGTCATCATCATCGTCATCATCATCATCATCATCATCATCATCGTCATCATCAGCATCGTCATCATCTTGGATGGGCAAATAAATAAAAAAAAACTAGTCAAGTTTGCAACAAAATGTCCTTGAACAGAAAAGTGCCACTTTGCTCCCTCCTGGCAGGGCAAGGCTCCCTATTAGCGAGGCAAGAACGACACGGAGGTGGTTATCGGAATCGAAGTCGGAATAGGAGTTTTTAATTTTGAAAAATAATAATTTGCTAATTAATAATTTCCTAAATTATGCCATAGGTACTAGAGGACGCCCGCGATTTCGTACGCGTAGAATTAGTTTCCCGCTACTCCCCCCATTTTTTCCCGTTGGGGGATTTTCGGAAAATCCTTTCTTAGTGCTCACTTACATCATGAAAGGAACCCCTGTACCAAATTTCAAGTTTCTAGGTACAGTAGTTTCGGCTGTGCGTACATCAGTCAGTCAGTTTAGCCTTTTATTATATATAGATAGAAGATAGATGTTATGCGAAAAAACCATTATGGATTCCGATATTGACCCATTTGGCAAACATATTTCGCCGAAATAAAGGTAACCCGAATAAAACGTTTATTTTTGCAGATTTCACATTTTAAGGGCCTGTTTCACAATCGACAAGTAAATTTATGTGCCAGTTAAAGTTAGTTCTGTCCTTGTCTAAGTTCAAGTGTAAGAAATGGAAAGGGCTAAATTTATGTCAGACATGCTTTACTTGACGATTGTGAAACAGGCCCTAAATGTCAAAGGTATGTTTTCCAGCGCTCCACGTGTTTGGCGAAGAGGCACTGTCGCAGGCCGTCCGTCTCTGTCTCTCCAGCCTCGGCCACCGCGAGTTGAACAAGGACGTCGTGTTCCGCCTATTGGACCTGTTCGCTGTGCATTTCAAAAAGTCCGCCGCGTTGAGGAATCCCTCGTTCGATGCGAATTAATCAAAATAAATAAATACCAGGGGACAATCTCACATACTTACATTGACCTAGTCCCAAACTAAGCACTAGGCTTGTACTATGAGTACTAGACAACGATAAACACTCATAATTAGACCCCGTTATCTTGTCGCATTTACGTCGCTCTGTTGTAGTGATTGAATGTTTATTTTATCGACCCTCTCTATATCGATGTTTGTAGTTTATATTATAACGCAACAATGTGACTGATTTTTAAAAATTAGAAGATAACCTCATTATTCTAACAAGATGCGATAAACATATAAAAAAATGTACCTATTTGCTATATTTACCTATTATTTGTTTATTATTGATCCCATTCTTTTTTATCACATTTTTAGTAATGATTGTCTTTGACTCATTGTTAGTGACAAGTCATACCTCTAAGTACAATACCATCGATATTTAAATAGTCGATAAAATAAACATTCAATCCCTATAAAAAAGTGATGTCAGTGCGACAAGATAACGGGGTCTACTGATAATAGAGAAAAGGGTATTTCGGCTCTATATCGGAATCCATAATATCGTTTGTCCTAATCGTCATTTGTCCTAATTCATCGTTTGTCCTAAAAGCCATTTCCGCCTGATGTTTAAAACTTTTTAGTGTTGTTATAACACAACTCTAACCTAACCTAAGCGCAGGTATTTTTGGAAAACTTGAAAAGTTGTCTGAAAACCAGTTTAGGACAAACGATAAATTAGGACAAATGATGATTAGGGGAAACGATATTATGGATCGCGAATGACACCGATACAATAGAAAACATCTAAGACTTATTATATTAAAGTTGTTTATTTCATAAATCAATTTCAATTTGTACTTACTTTGTGTATTGTGCAATAAAGTTTCAAGTTTATTTAATTAAGTAATTGTAAAATAGAATTATAGATGATAATTCATTCTCAATACTCAATATGTTTATTACGGGTGGGTCACTGGAATTCCTAATAAAGTTTGTCCTAATTATTGTTTTTCCTAAACAGGTTTTCAAACGAGTTAAACTTTTCAAGTTTTACAAAAATCTGCGGGTAGTTAGATTAGGTTAGGGTTGTACAAGACTCGAATTAACGAAATTAATCGTAAATTAGGACAAACGAAGATTAGAGATTCCATTATAGACTCTTTTATTGCATTCCGCAATTCTGGAGAACTTTTTCTTTAAACTTTTAAATTATATGGTAATAATTTTTGTCTAATTTAATTATTTAATATTTACCAATTATGTTTAATTTGTGCTTTAATTACGTTAAGTATTTAAAATCAATATCGTTTTAAGAAGGGCTATGATCAACGATGGGAATATTTTTTGTATCCCATTCATCCAACTAATAATATAAATGGGAAAATTTGTTTGTGTTTGTTCGTAAGTAATTTACTTTACGCAAAAATGGCTGAAATTGTATGAAAATTGTTTTTTTATATAGATTATATCCTTGCTTAATGACACATTAACCCAGTTGGTAGTACTATACGAAACTAGCGATCCTGATATTAATTTATAAACAAATAAGCTGCCAAAAGAAAAACAAATAAAAAACCTGTTCTCGCGGCATGTCGCGTGTGTTGTATTACGTATAATGACGCTCTCTACAAGAATTACAAAGTATAGTAAACCAAAGATATCCCATTTTGGGAATATAATTAAAATCATATTTTTTTTACGAAGTATTGTATAATGGATCTGAGTTGAATGTTTATATATATTTTATTTTAGTCAAGTAAGTAAATGTAATAATGTTAAAGTTAATATATAAAAATAATAATTGTATTTAATAAACGAATGTAATAAAAAAATTGTTTTCCTTAAACCTTTCCTCAAATATTTATTTTATAAAACACATTTAAAATATCACAATTCATATTAAGTAACACAATAGGAAAATGGTCACAATACGTTACTTAATTATTTACATACTTTCTTATTTGTAAACATACATTTAAATACTATAGTCACAACGGAATCCACTTTTATATTGGTAACAACAGCTGTAAAATGGAGATGAATGGACGGGCAAATCGGTCTATTCCCACTAGTTCTTCTGACAGTTCTATTGATAGAACTAGTGGGAATTTTCATCCCACTAGTTCTATTATTAAAAGGGGTCTATTCCCACTAGTTCTATCAATAGAACTGTCAGTAGAACTAGTGGGAATAGATCGGCAAATCAGCCTATACCAATAACGACAAGCAATATATCACCGGATAAGTTATTTTAAGATTAAGTGTAAAGCTTTTACCATGGCGGGTAGTCCCAAATCTTTATGTTAAAAATGTTATCGCTACGTAACTGTTTTACACTTTCACAAAAAAAATCGTAGTTATGTCTATAACTATGATTTTTTTTGTGAAAGTCTGATTCGGTCATTAAAATTGCTCACAGCGATTTGACATTTCCCGCCATAAAAAAGATGTGGAATTATGACATTACATGCCTGTAAGAATATTTTTCCGTTAAGATATCGCTTATTTCTATTGTTTCCTAGTCCGGGGTCGATATATTTCTGCCCATTCTCCTTTCACATTTGAGTGTTATAATAAACACGCGAATTTAATTCTTATATAAACGCACTATCGCTCGGCGCGCCATCCAATGAATAGGGATAAATTCCCACCTCTTACTACTGGTAACTTCTGGGAATTTATGTTCCCAACTGTTACCATTAAAATGAATATATAAAATCATTCCCAGTAGTTACCACTACTTTTTATTTAATAATCTCAATAAATAAAATAACAAATATAGGGTAGGTTAAGAATTTTTAGCGGGCGGCTCCACTGAGGCGGAGACGAGCGGAGCGGAGCAGAGCGGAGCGGAGCTGTGCCAATATTAACCAATAGAAGGCGCTTGCGGTCACGTCGAGCGGCCCTTACGCACGTTATTTTAGATTATATTGGTTAATATTGGCACAGCTCCGCTCCACTCCGCTCATCTCCGCCTCAGTGGAGCCGCGGCCTTAATGTCTCGACCGGTCTTTCAGTAGTTCAGTACAGGTGGGAATTTCCCATCCAACATGGCGACGGTTATTTTTAACTGAAAATATAATAAAAACTACTATTTATATAATTTATTTACATCAAACTAAATAAACAAGACCCCAAATATTTAAACTAGTAATTCCCCTTAGTATTATTTTTCTATAATTTAAACTAGGTACTTGCTACATTAGAATTCACAATTCGAAGGACAGTTTGACAAATCCAAATGTACAAATGTTACCACAGTATATCCACCGCATAGATCGGAATCGCTTACTCTACATATGTCACTCGTTCCAGGCGAAATTTATTTTTTATTCAATAAAACAAATATAACAAATAATATATAAATAAAAAACATGTAATTAATCGTGCTTTGCTCCGAGCACAATAAAAATTCATACAAATCTGGCAATACTTGTACTTCTGGCTTCACTTCTGTCAAAATGATCCGTCGAATTATGGATCCTAAAACACTTTTATATATAATGTCATTTATTTAGTAACTTTAGTTTATATATCACAAAATTATAAGGCATTTTGAAATACCTATTGCATTTTGGCGTCAACCTAAACAATATACACCTCAATTTTTAACTTAAATAAAATAGAACGAATGTCAAAATAAAATATCACTCTAAACTGGTAACATTGCATTGAAAAATCGCATAAAATTATACAAAACCATTGTCTTAAAAAAGCAAGCAGAATACTTCCTTTTATATTATCATTAATACTTTTGAACTACATGATTTTAAGTACATTTTCGTCATACTTTATGCGTAAGTTGTTTTTTAGAAAAAGGTTAAAAAGCGGGATGAAAAGTATCCTTAATTACTTTTAATTATTTCTGAGCAAATATCAAGGCAGGATTTTTTTATCACGTTCTAAAACAGCTAATTCAACTGTCACGGTATCCCAATGCCACATTGTAGCATTGACATGGCGGTGACGGTTTTATAATGAGCGTTGGCATGGTAATAACAAATCTAAAATGACCATTATCGCATTGTTATAACAATGCTAATTTTATACATATACGTGATAATAATACAGAGTTATAGCATATTCTATTATGTAATTGTAACTTTTAGCTACTTTTTATTTAAATTATAATATTTTTCTGGCTCACATGGCAACTGTAAGGCACGTTAAGACATTAACTACAATATTAAGGCACTGACGGCCACTTTAAGGCACTGACAACGGCCACTTTAATTTACTAACATTTACGGACGGTTTAGTTGTAGGTATACAAATATTCTCGGTGGAGGTAGGTACCGAAGCGGTTAAGTGTCGACGAGGGCTCTGGCTGCAGCGTAACTTGACGCCTGTCCGTTTTAACTATGCCGGTCGCACATTACGAGGAAACCAATAGGAAAATACTCGCACGCACCGGAATACATCCCGTGCATACATTTTGTGCTTACACACTAAGAAATTAGCCGTAGCGACCGCTTGCGCGCCGGATGGCACGCTCACCGAGCGCGAGAGTTTCTTGAGAGGCAACACTAGATCGAAAATAACTGCCCTTCTAAATAGACAGGGGCTCTACTTTGAAATCCGTAACTCGAACTTCGTCTATTGCTATCCTTTTTGATCTCGACGCGTAACTAATTTGCAAGAAAGTTATGGGGCGATCTGAAGTTCGAATTACTGAGTTCAAAGTAGAGCCCCAGGACGCAATTTTATAGTCACTGAAAATTTAACCTCCTGTTTTAAGAAATAAGGTCACTAATACATTCGCAATTCTATGAGACATACGCCCTTTTTTCTAACGAGGGCGGAATATCAGTTTGGAAGACGCCGCCGTCAGAGGCTCTACTTTGAAATCCGTAATTCGAACTTCGTCTATTGCTATCCCTTTTGCTCTCGACGCATCACTAACTCGCAAGAAAGTGACGGGGCGATCCGAAGTCCGAATTACTGATTTCAAAGTAGAGCCTCAGACACGACACATCACCATAGTAAGAGTGGTGTGTCGTCTGCGAGAATTAAAAATGGCCTCTGGATTAAGATAGTGATTGCTCTTCTACAATCGCTACCGGCGAATGTTGTTTATAGAGAAGCATCGTTAGGTATCGAACCGGTGTAAAGTCTAGAGTGAAGTGACACTGTCCAGTTGGTCGCTGCCGCGCCGGGGCGAGGGCGGCGGCTCGAGCGGGGCGGGGGGCTGGTCGGAGAAGCTCAGGAACATCTAAGGAAGATACATGCTTGAAAGTTATTTCAGGTGTTTTATCACACGATAGCGGGTTGGCCATATACTTGTAAAGTATATTAAAGCGAAAAAAAATCGTCGGTCTTAGGCAGGAATCAAACCTACATCTCCTCTGGCTCTCCGGGCCACCACTTATACCACCAAGACCCTTTAAGATCCACGAAATTAGTAATCGCTTGCTTTTCATACTCGGAGGGTGAGGTGACGCCATCTATCGTTGTTTATTAACAAACGACACTCATGTTTCAAGTTACATTGAAATTAAAATGAGTACAATGGGCCACTTCATTCTAAAAAATTTCGACGAAATTTTTTCACTTTAATATACCTAGTTTATAATTTCGTAAACAGACGTTTCTGTTAAATAAAAAAATCACATACTTGTAGTTGTAACACGTATCGACAGAAGAATAATGCAGTAGATATTATAGTCTGTGTCAATTTAAATTGCCAGTTGTAAACAAATTAGTATTGTTTGACACATAACCTCAAATATTAATCGAGCGTGTTTTTATTTGAAATAATGTTAAATTAATAGTTATTTAATCTTAAACTTAAAGAAAGTAAATATCAAGTGTTTAAATCATTGCTAAGACCTTATTTTTAAAAGCACGTGATTATCGAGTAATAATGGTAAATTGGTTCGTTTGGTTGTGGTTACATCTGTAGCAACCTAGCGACATCTAACGGCAACTTGTATCAACCAACTCGCTACCTCGCTAGCGCCACCAGCTTCAGACAGCGCAACTAAAGTGTTCTACATCGCGCTAACGAAGTTTCTCGAGTCAGTTGATATATATTATACAACTTCCAACTTCATCCCAATGGACTTCGGTCCCCAGGCATAACACCCGCCTGGAGAGAGATCTCTCTATTGTCCTCTCTTCCTACACATTTTTGCCAATTTCAATTGGCACAGACTATATAAATATACTAGAGGAGACGCCCGCGACTTCGTACGCGTAGAATTAGTTTCCCGCTACTCCCCCCATTTTTTCCCGTCAGGGGTCGATTTTTGGAAAATCCTTTCTTAGTGCTCACTTACATCATGAAAGGAACCCCTGTACCAAATTTCAAGTTTCTAGGTACAGTAGTTTCGGCTGTGCGTTGATATGTCAGTCAGTCAGTTTTGCGTTTTATATATAAAATATATTGTTATGCAACTGACCTCTTCCAGCGAGCTCTGGTTAATGGTGAAGTCATCGACCTCGCACTCGGTCTGCAGTTCCGCCATCAGCCGGAAGAGTGCGCTCAGCCGCATCGCCCCTCCCTTGTCATCTTTAAAAAATTCTCAAGTCAATGTCAAGTTTCATTGATCTATCCTCATCAGCTAATAGGCGGTATGTCAAATTCAATAGCCAATGCAGATTCAATCTTCTCTTGTTAGAAGTAAGGTTACATTTGCTACAGGAGTTTTGTACGAGATACCGCCATTTGTTTGAGAAGGGCAGTGATGACGACGATGGTGATGGTTTGTTCGACGTATGCTGTGAAATGCTTGAATAAGTTGGCTAGATTGTGTTTAAATAATATCACTATCGCAAAAAAGTTTTGCACCCGTCGTCGCAATATAACTTAACATATTTAACAGCATTAAGATTTAGGGGGCGACCACACTAGAGCGTAACGGTGTGTAAATTACGGTCCGTCAAAATTGATGCCATGTAATTACTATGACCCATTCTTTCATTTAAGCAACGTGATCGTATTTTACGCGTCGGTGTGGTCGATCCTTTATATCAGAAATCCGAAATAACGTAAATCAATACTTTTACCCGGTTGGAGCCACTGTATATTTTAACCTCTAGCGAACTTAAGAT
Organism: Acleris cristana; assembly: GCA_948252455.1. Lineage (NCBI taxonomy): Eukaryota > Metazoa > Arthropoda > Insecta > Lepidoptera > Tortricidae > Acleris > Acleris cristana. The sequence continues at coordinate 167,080 of OX411798.1, read as the reverse complement.
TAAAATTTAAAAAGACAACCTAACAACTGCGGTTCCACGAGGAAAACCTGCCCTGCTCGGTTATTTTGATGATGGTAATGACGGTGATAATAATAATGATAATGATGGCGACGATCTCGATTAAGACTATAACATTCCTACATCTATACAGCGGCACTGTGAACTGCAGCCTGCCCGCGCGCAGGTTCCACAGCATGGCTTGCATCACGCGCGTTCATCTTTGTTTTTTTATGATAATGTTGATGATGATGACGATAATTATGATTGTGATGGCGATAGTGATTATACTAATAATGATGACTGTAATGCTGACGGTAATGATGACGTTTATGACGGTGTCGGTGATTGTGATGATCGTAATGACAGTGATGATCCTGACGATGTTTATAATGATAATGATGGAGAAGACGACATCGACAAAGGCAGTATTAATATTGCTACACGCACCTGCTTGGGCGGGCACGATGAACTGCAGCCGGCCGGCGCGCAGGTCCCGCAGCGTGGCGCGCGGCGCGGCCGCCAGCACGCGGCGCCACGCCTCGCGCGCGCCCGTCTCCCCGGCGGCCGCGCCACGCCGCCCCACGCGGCAGCAGACGCAGTAGCCGCCGCCGAAACTAACACACCACATACAGTTACACATACATATATAAACTCACGCCTTCATTCCCAGAGTGGGGTAGGCAGAGCCACAAACTCACCACCAACTCCAAAAACTTGTTGATAATTCTGTGACCACATTTTGCACAACCAGGCTAAGATGTTTACCAGTGTATTAGTGACAGGTTGCAAGCCCATCGCCTAACAGCACTACACAGCCTTTAGTCCCTTAGTCGTCTCTTACGACATCCAATGGAAGACATGGAGTGGCAACATTCTAAACCCGGCACCACACGGTAAACACAACATTACAGTTAACTCTGCTTAATAAGGTTTTTTTATGACTTTTTCACAGCTTCAATAAAAGCTGATTCATGTAACAAACAGTTGAGAAAAAACATATAAGCCAGCAAAGATTTTTTCTTACATACATACATTAAGTCACGCGTTCATTCCCAGAGTGGGGTAGGCAGAGCTACAGAATTACCAACATCTCTAAAAATTTGTTGATAATTCTGTAACCACATTTTGCACAATCAGGCTAAGATGTTTACCAGTGTATTAGTGACAGGTTGCAAGCCCATCACCTAACAGTACTACAAGCCTTTATTCCTTTAGTCACCTGTCACGATATGCACGGGAAGACGGGATGTTCCTGTTTTTCTAGCAAAACAGAATTTAGACATGGAGTTTATATGGCCGATGTGTTACATGATGTTACACGGCGTATCGTATCTAAACGCTGTCTAATTAGCAGTTTAAAATGATTTTATCATTCATAGGTATTCGCCGATTTAAATTTAATTAGTTAACAACTGATTTTACAGGAAATTAATTTATAGCATCTAATTTTATGACACTTAATTTTATAGGCAATATGGTAAACCCTCGCTATCCACTCAAAAATTCAAATTCAAAATTCAAAATATTCATTCAGTAAATTGGCCACATGAGGGCTCTTTTACACGTCGGTAATATGTAGTGACTCTACTAGCGCTTCGGACAAGACCATCATCGCGGAGAAGAAGCGCCGCAAGAAACTCGCAGAAGGTAATTTTTTCCAATCATAAAATACAATGATGAAATAGAAACTTCACGTGAAAAATCCATCACTCTTTACCGCCTTTTTGTTTATGACAAGGAGAAACGCAAGTATTGTTTTAAAAAAAACATAAGCTATTCCAGCACAGATAAAAAAGTTATGTTTCGAATAAAATATGGATGTTTAAGACTTGCGCCCTCATTTTATTATGGCACTTTTCACTTTTTAAAAAGTTACAAGCTAGATATTAATGGAATGTGTATGCAACATTACAGGCTTGTGTAGCGAGCACGCATTTTTTTTTTGAGATTTGTCAGTAAACTATGTACTTCGCGTCTCAATATGTAGATAGTAATGTCGACATTTCCAGACATTTTTGAGAAATAGTACATTACTGCACAGACCGGGAAATAGGCCGTTGCGGGACGAGTAGAGTTAGCGTGGCCGAGACGCAGTCGAGGCCGCGCTATATACGAGTCCAGCAACCGCCCTTCCCGGTCGAGGCTTGTATAGTGCTTTTCTCCAACAATGCGAGAAAATATAACACAAATTGTTAAAATATTAAACAGGTCAAAATTTCCTTGAAAAAAAAGAACAGAATCACTTATGATTAAAAGTACTGAAACAAAGCATTAAATAAAATCACACAAGCAAACGTAATAAATTCAATTTGAATAAAATATGGTTTAAATTATAACATTTATTACGCGTTTATGTTATTTCGGCAATTCATTTTGTTTACGAACACAATTTCTATTAAAAAATAACGTCAAACTATTTGATACACTTTTAAATACGCTGTAAACGCTGTTTGAAAATGTTTAATTTTTAAGTCTATGACATTTAAAAAGTAAAATATACATGGAAGAATTTTGATTGCACGAGTGTTTGGCTGTTTGGAGTTAGTTATCCTAGTCCAAACAGGGTTTTAAAAAGTAAAACACCAGGTACGTAATGAAATTTGTATACATTTTCGCGGCCGCTGCCGCTGGTAAATAATAACTTTTTTTTTTTAAATTTTGCCTAACAATACGGTTGACATTTTCGAGCATGTGGGAGAAAAAAATATTCTCACCTCGTGATGCACTCGTCGACGGAGTGCAGCGCGACCAGCTGGCCGGCCCGCATGAGCGCGACGCGCGCGGCCAGACGGCGCGCGTCGCGCAGCGCGTGCGTGGACAGCAGCACGCCGCGCCGCGCCGCCCGCGCCGCGCGCACGCCGCGCCACACGCAGCCGCGCGCCCACGGGTCCATGCCGCTGGGAACAAACATTATTCATATGATAACCTAACCAACAAAAAGTTGGAAAACCCCCAACACTGACATTTCAAAGTTCAATACTTCAAAAACGGCTGAACCGATTTCGATATAAAATGTCTAAGAACCACCGCTAGAAAACCTGCTTTCAAATAAAAAAAACGCATCCAAATCGGTTCATCCGTTTAAGAGCTACGATGCCACAGACAGAGACACACACACACACACACTTACACGTCAAACTTATAACACCCCTCTTTTTTGCGTCGGGGTTAAAAAGAGAAGGGACAATATATGTGTTGACCTGCTCCTAAACCACAGCTAAGCTCAAGAATCTTCTACTTCTTATTAATATTATTTTTCATCTCTCCTGTTCGGAAAGCTTAAAAGGGTAGATAGCCGGGTGGAAAATTGCGTTTTCATCTCTAGGGTGGAAAGTTTTTTTTTTTAATAGTTACGATTGGCCACGGAGAATAGATAATTGAGCTACGTCATATTTTTAAAATAAAAGTTTTCATATATCTAAACTCGGCTATACGTTAAACGACGTATTTATTAAGATCTATAGGTTCATATTATCATTTTACGACTGGTATTGCTGCCATTTTTTTCCAATGACAGAAAATCAACGTTTAAAATTATTCCTCTATTCTGCTGTCCGCCATAATATGCCATTGATAGCATAGCATGACACTTTCCCCTCGAACTATTGGCGCTCTCACTTCGTTCGAGCACCAGAAATATCTCGGGTGAAATGGGTCATTTTCAACCCTCGGTTATCAATCTACTATTGTTTTTACTTCGGCCGCATCTATTTAAGAAAAACAATATCCAAAGCTGGCACCACGCAGTGAAATAAGATTACATACAAGCTCTTTCAAACTACAATTTATTTGACTAAGTACCGATTTCACCAAATGATGTTAACCACTTATCAGACGATTAGAGCGTTAACAGCTGTCAAAATGTATGAACTAACAGTCAATTAACATTGATTAAATTTAACATCGTATGGTGAAATCGGTACTAAGTGCCTGTTGTTTGATCAGGAGTTAAACTAACTAATCGTTAAAAACCGTAACTAATAATGGTTAAATCAAAAAATGGAAATGTGTAAAATTTTCGATTCTTTTAGAATTTTAACAATTAGTTGAGTTAACTACTCAAACAACGGACCCTAAATCACAACACAACACAACAGACACAGTTCTCAGCACAAGACCGGTGGATGCGGGCTGGAATGATGATAGTACCTGGTGGGCTCGTCGAGCAAGACGAGCGGCGCGCGGCCCATGAAGGCGACGCCGGCGCACAGCTTGCGCTGGTTGCCGCCGCTGAGCGCGCCGGCGCGCACGCCGCTGTAGCGCACCAGGTCGAACATGTCCAGCGTCCGCTTTATCACCTGACACATTAACACATTCTGTCCTCTATTCTTGGCGGTAAAACCATATCGTCTTTGATCTGTTATCGTATTGTTTTAACTCGGTCGCCATTACAATACGATTACAGGTCAAAGATTGTATGGTTTTTTTCGCTTAGAATTTCGGCTCAGGAGGAATACTATCCATTACTCCGCAACATTAATTTAAGTGAATCATTAATTTAATTAATAACAAAAAAAAAACTTGGTTGGTTTTTGACGTTACCTTTTGTATGAGTCTTTTCTCATGAGTCATGACCTTTTATTGTGTAAACGTCAGAATAAATTTATTATAACACTGACGTTGACATAAACCGTATTAAGATTGAGTGTTCAAAACTGCGAGGTCACAAAATTAATGCAGTGTATTGAATCAGCACCTCTGGTGTACCGCAGGGCGGCGTGCTTGGACCACTATTATTAATGTATTTTGCAGATGACATTTCGCTTCTAATTACTTAAGAATAATGTCCCGAGAAAGATAATGATTACTAAGAAATTAATAATAGGATTCAATTAATAATGAAATAGCTCCAAAGTATGGCAACTTGTACATTTGAATGATATAAATACCTCGTCTTCTTGGTCGATGCTCCGGAGTCGGCAGTAGAAGCTGAGCGTCTCGCGCACCGTGAGCAGGGGGTCCAGGGCGTTGTTCTGCGGGCAGTAGCCTGCGACAAACACACAAACAATATACGACAGTGTAAATGAATTGAATCACTTGTAAAATAGCTTTACTAGAACATTAAAAACTAGTAACTTGCGCCGATTTGTCGAAGGAAATGAATAAAATATAGCCCATATTAGTAACGGATAATGCAGCTTCCTAAAAGTAAAAGAATTTTTAAAACCGTTTCAGTATCTTCAGAGATTACCACCAACAAAGGCAGCCTTGTGAATAGCTGCACACTACTTTTGTACCATGTCGCATTAATACCTTTGACAGATTAGTCCAGCAGTTTAAACATGACGTTAAAATGACAAAGCTTTTAAGTGTGCAACTACTTGTATGGTCGATCGTACGGTCAGGGACATTCGCGGTCGTCCATATAAGAAAATTTAAGCTTGTTCGTTGCAAATAGCTAATCCTAGAGCGCTCAGGTCATTACGCGTCGAACGAGCAAACGAATATCACCATTATTTTTTCGATTGCAGATGATAACCGCCCAAGGAAGGCCAGCGATTGTGTAAAGCTTACTGATAAGGCCGCTGCAGAGCTGGCGCGCATTGACTGGCTCGTCGTTGAGGTAGATCTGCCCAGCGCTGGGCCGCACCTCGCCCGTCAGCATGGCGAACGTCGTCGACTTGCCCGCGCCGTTCTCTCCCAGCAGCGCGGTGCACTGGAACCAAACATATACAACTGTCATGTCTGTTTAGCATGCATCTTTGATTGTTTGTGGCGACCTAGCGACATCTAGCGACAACTCGTAATAACAATCTCAACAGCGCCACCAGCGTCAGACAGCGAAACTAAATCTGACAGTGCGCTACATCGCGCTAACGAAGTTTCCCCAGTCAGTTGACTTATATACCACTTTCAACTTAATTTCAATGGTCTTCGGTCCCCAGGCATTACACCCACCTGGGGGGTTATTATGACATAAATAAATAATAAATAAATATCAGGGGACAATGTCACACCAATCGACCTCGTCCCAAACTAAGCTCTAGGCTTGTACTATGACTACGATATAAATACTTATATAGATAAATATATACTTCAATACATAGAAAACATCCATGACTCAGGAACAAATATTCGTGCTCATGACACAAATATCTGCCCTTATAAACCCAGGACCGCTAGCTTCGTAAGCAGGGTAACTACCAACTAGGCCAGCGCGTTGTCTTATGCCCGGTTTTTATATTCAAGAAAAGAATGCTTTTCCTGACGTCTCGTTAAAATTTGACATTTGCTACGTACAAAATGTCAAATTTTAACGAGACGTGAGGAAAACGATTCGTTTTTTTTTATTGGCCATGCGGTAAAGTTTACGCTGAGAGAAAATGACAGAGGTATATAACTGCTATAGCTCTGTCGTTTACGCTCACCGTAAAATGAACTGCATGGCAGTCATAATTACCCCCCTGGAGATATATATAAAAGAAGTATACTAGACTTCAGAGGGGCTAGACAAGATGCATTACGCTATTATTACTCGTATATTACAGCGTTTCTATTCGTTACCTTTTTAAACCAATCGCATCACTTATAGATGACGTGATACGAAAAGTCACGTGATCTACCAGTGACGTGATTGGTTTAAAAACGAAGCGATTAGAAACGATAGTTAGCGTACCTAGTGCATCTTGTCTAGCCCCTCAGGAGTCTTATAGCCTATTTCACTAGGACCCCTAACGTGGTACTGACCTGTCCCGGCGGTATCCCCAACGTGAGTGACCTGACGGCCGCGCGCTCCCCGCCCGCGCCGCAGTACAGCTTCCCGAGCGCCGCGCACTGCGCCACGTCCGCCGCGCCGCCCACCATCCTCTTCACGGAGTCCTTCTTGCCCTCCGTGTCTATGAAACCTGTACAACACCAAAACCGTTTTAATTATTTTCACTACTGTATAAATATTTGCACGCTTGCTTGCAAGCTAACGTAATCTATGTAACCGATGCTTATGATAAATAAGGTTAAGCAGAAATTAGCTTTCGACGAAATGAAATTCGATGAAATGAATGAGCCGTGCCTGCGTTGATGTTGCCGATGGTGGGCAGGCGGTGGCGGGCGCGGGCTTCGCTGACGCGGCGCCGCTCCGCCGCTACGCCCTCGGGCTCCGGCTCGCGGCACGGCTCCATGGACACTCGCCGGAACCTGCCAGGAACACACAGCACAAGTATTGTTAACTATTCAAACCTGACTAACTAGGTACATAAAAATACAAAATACAAAATGATTTATTAGACAAAAAACAACATCTATCTATATATATAAAAGGCAAAACTGACTGACTGACATATCAACGCACAGCCGAAACTACTGTACCTAGAAACTTGAAATTTGGTACAGGGGTTCCTTTCATGATGTAAGTGAGCACTAAGAAAGGATTTTCCGAAAATCAACTCCCAACGGGAAGAAATGGGGGGAGAAGCGGGAAACTAATTCTACGCGTACGAAGTCGCGGGCGTCCTCTAGTGTTACATATACGTAGATGTCCGTCAGAGACCAAACTAGGCTGAGCCTGTATCTTGGCCGTCTTCGAGTGCGGTTTACAAAATAGTTCAAGCAACAAATTGTATGATTGGTCATAGACCTTAAGATATCACAAAACACATCCAATCGCTCCAGCACTAAATAAAAAGAGAACATAAAGAAAGAAAGAAATAGAAGAGTTTGTATGACGCTTTCTTAGTAAGTGTATAATTAATTCCGTAATAAAAGGCGTGAAAGCCGTTCATTAACCTTCTCAAAAATCTGGGTAGCTAGTTATATTGAATGGAATTTCATAACGGCAGTTTTTTTTTAGACTAATAATAGTGTTCCAATGCTGGGCAAAGGCCTCCTCTCTTTTCCTGCATTCCTCCCTATTAGGTGTATGCTCCCACCATTTGTCTCGAAGGGTATCTAAGTCATCCCTCCATCTCTTTGGTCTGCCATCTAGCGGGGTCCATTGAGTGACAACTTTGGCCCACCCTTCCGTATGCATTTGGCAGACGTGTGTTAGAAACAAATCGTTTTTGACCAGCCTCTATTTTACACGGTTAAAACAATATCGTGTTTGATCTGTTATAGTATTGTCAACGTTTTGATGGTTCTTATTTACTTGACAGTAATGGCGGCCGAGTTAAAAACCGGAACAGGTCAAATACTATTTGGATTTACTGCCTAGAAGAGAGGCGCTGAAGTCACCATAATATCAGGGGTTTTTGTCTATTTAATAATTTTACCAGAAGGCGAACGCGACTAGGTGGAGCGACGATCTTCGCAAGTTGGCTGGCAAGAGCTGGATGAGAGTGCCCACGAATCGTGCTCGTTGGCGTGCAATAGGAGAGGCCTATGTCCAGCAGTGGACTAATATAGGCTGATGATGATGATGATGATGATGAACGCGACTTTTACATGAATAGATTATAGTTTTAACAATATGCCGGAGACTCACCTCGCCAGCAAGACCTCGAAGCAGTCGTACTCCACGGCCAGGTTGAGCAGCATGAGCACCGTCCCCACCAGCAGCGACGCCAGGTAGTGGTGCACCAGCAGGTCGCTCGTCAGGGGGTCCTTGTAGGTGTCCATGCCGAAACGTTCCAGCACCTGCAATACCTCATATTTAACCGGCTTCAAAAAAGGAGGAGGTTCTAGTTCCACTGTTTTTTTTTTAAATGTATGTTCACTGATTTCTCCGTCAATTGTGGACCGATTTGAAAAATCTTTTTTGGTTAGATAGAACATTTTTGAGGTAGTTCCAAATTTGAATCTGATGAGGGGTCCGTGAGGAATTGAGGGAACTCCTCAAATATTATAGGCATACATATAGCGATTTTAGTATTTTTAGTAACAAATCCAGCATTTTTATTCAGAAAGTATCATTTGGTGAAGTGGAACTGATGATGAAGACCACAGATGGCCAACGGAACTCCTCAACGATACCTATTTCAAGGGAGGTGATAAGATATCTCGATTTAACTAGTTGAGCGACTATAACGAAGAAAATTTTATTGTTTAAATATTACTGACTTTCCCGCGGCGTTGCTTACGGCGAGCTTGAAATGTCTAAAAGTTTAATATCAACTAAGAAGTGGGACTACGAGTACATAACAGTTTATTCTGATTACTACATTGTATAAAAATAATAGTTCTATTTAAAAAACGAAAAACCTTTTCCCTTCTTCCTCAATAGAAATCATTGGTAGTGTGGCTTAGTAGTGCCGTGGGAAAGGGGGGGCTGTTTGTAGTCCACAAAGTAAAAAGAAACATACCTGAGCTTGTATCGTGTTCTTGGCGATCTCAAGCAGCCCGTCCCCGAGCACGAACTGCGGAGACAGCATGAAGATCTTGTGGAGCACCCAGCGCGCGTCGTCCGTCGCCTGCGGGAGACACACTTCAGTTTCCAAGTATATTTGTTACAAAGAAAACAAAATAAAATAACATTACTGAGTGCTTAATATCTAAATAAAATTATGGATGAATGATGAAGGATGATGTCCAGTATGAACAACACGGTGATGATAGCCAGGCCGCAGAACACGTTGGAGCAGAACAGCACCATGTTGGCGAGGCTGGCGTCCGTGAACAGCTCCTGGCTAGCTCCTGGCTGATGGGTGGCTGACCTGTGACTCGGAGATGATGTCCAGTATGAGCAGCACGGTGATGCCGGCCAGGCCGCAGAACACGTTGAAGCAGAACAGCACCATATTATCGAGGCTGGCGTCTGTGAATAGCTCCTGACTGGTGGGTGGCTGACCTGCGACTCGGAGATGATGTCCAGTATGAGCAGCACGGTGATGCCGGCCAGCCCGCAGAACACGTTGGAGCAGAACAGCACCATGTTAGCGAGGCTGGCGTCCGTGAACAGCTTCTCTGCGAGGTGCACCAGGCTGCCGCAGGAGTAGCTGGAAGAAAGCGATTGGTAAGCGTTTAATAATAATATAGTGAATTTTGAACCAGGTTCGATAATAATGTTTTCCATAAAATCCCACCATATAATACCCCTGTGGGAGGTGATATCTCCTAACTAAACCATCCCAATTAAACTAGTTTGGAAACCCATGGAGGGCTTCCATCCGCATGTACATAGTCGAATTTGCAATGGTTCGGACGCAGCGGTTTGCTGCGTTATTCCTCATTTGCACTGCCAAGGAGTGGGACGCTCTCCCTGCGTCTAATATATTCCCGGAATCTTATAACCTTGGTGTTTTCAAGGCAAGAGTGACTAAACTTTTTTCTGGGTAAGCGTGTACCACCCTCGACCTCGTCGTCACTTAAAAATACATCAGGTGAGACTGAGGTCAAAAGCAAACCCATTTTTGATTAAAAAAAAACTCCAGTAGCGCGATGCAGCGCACTGTCAGATAGTTGCATTGGACACTGGTTGCGCTGCCGTAGCTCGTTGTCTCTTACGTGCAACGAGTTGTCACTAGATCGCTACAACAGTCATAGTCATAGTCATATATTTTATTTTAATACATGTGTCAAGAGATTTGAAGTGGTCTGCCTCACCCGAACAGCAGCAGCAGCAGGCAGATGGCGGCCAGGTTGTTCCGCGACACGAACACCGGGAACCCGAACGCTTCCAGCACTCCCGCCGAGATCGCGATGTTGATCACGATGACCTGGAACAACACTTGTCTTCACTTCGCTGCAACATCAGGGCTCAGAGCCCGTTATGGTCGAATTTATTGAGGTGGATAAAGCATTTATCACTCTCACACTTACATGTTGGTCAGAAAGTGACAGAAATAAAAGGCCCGCAGGAATGAGACTTTACGTAGGCCAGTGGAATCATAGGCGTAAAAGTAAACCACCTCGAATTATAATAACAAAACTGCAAGCGCTTCTGCTGGCTGCTACGCGCCTGCACCAGGCTGAACGACACCAGTCAGTGCCATGACGACAGCGAGCCTTACCGCCATGTCCGCGGCTAGCGCAGCGGCCCAGTACAGCGCGGGGCTGACCCCGCTCAGCAGCTGCAGGCGCTTCTGCTGGCTGCTGCGCGCCTGCACCAGGCTGAACGACACCAGTCAGTGCCATGACGACAGCGAGCCTTACCGCCATGTCCGCGGCTAGCGCAGCGGCCCAGTACAGCGCGGGGCTGACCCCGCTCAGCAGCTGCAGGCGCTTCTGCTGGCTGCTACGCGCCTGCACCAGGCTGAACGACACCAGTCAGTGCCATGACGACAGCGAGCCTTACCGCCATGTCCGCGGCTAGCGCAGCGGCCCAGTACAGCGCGGGGCTGACCCCGCTCAGCAGCTGCAGGCGCTTCTGCTGGCTGCTACGCGCCTGCACCAGGCTGAACGACACCAGTCAGTGCCATGACGACAGCGAGCCTTACCGCCATGTCCGCGGCTAGCGCAGCGGCCCAGTACAGCGCGGGGCTGACCCCGCTCAGCAGCTGCAGGCGCTTCTGCTGGCTGCTACGCGCCTGCACCAGGCTGAACGACACCAGTCAGTGCCATGACGACAGCGAGCCTTACCGCCATGTCCGCGGCTAGCGCAGCGGCCCAGTACAGCGCGGGGCTGACCCCGCTCAGCAGCTGCAGGCGCTTCTGCTGGCTGCTACGCGCCTGCACCAGGCTGAACGACACCAGTCAGTGCCATGACGACAGCGAGCCTTACCGCCATGTCCGCGGCTAGCGCAGCGGCCCAGTACAGCGCGGGGCTGACCCCGCTCAGCAGCTGCAGGCGCTTCTGCTGGCTGCTACGCGCCTGCACCAGGCTGAACGACACCAGTCAGTGCCATGACGACAGCGAGCCTTACCGCCATGTCCGCGGCTAGCGCAGCGGCCCAGTACAGCGCGGGGCTGACCCCGCTCAGCAGCTGCAGGCGCTTCTGCTGGCTGCTACGCGCCTGCACCAGGCTGAACGACACCAGTCAGTGCCATGACGACAGCGAGCCTTACCGCCATGTCCGCGGCTAGCGCAGCGGCCCAGTACAGCGCGGGGCTGACCCCGCTCAGCAGCTGCAGGCGCTTCTGCTGGCTGCTGCGCGCCTGCACCAGGCTGAACGACACCAGTCAGTGCCATGACGACAGCGAGCCTTACCGCCATGTCCGCGGCTAGCGCAGCGGCCCAGTACAGCGCGGGGCTGACCCCGCTCAGCAGCTGCAGGCGCTTCTGCTGGCTGCTGCGCGCCTGCACCAGGCTGAACGACACCAGTCAGTGCCATGACGACAGCGAGCCTTACCGCCATGTCCGCGGCTAGCGCAGCGGCCCAGTACAGCGCGGGGCTGACCCCGCTCAGCAGCTGCAGGCGCTTCTGCTGGCTGCTGCGCGCCTGCACCAGGCTGAACGACACCAGTCAGTGCCATGACGACAGCGAGCCTTACCGCCATGTCCGCGGCTAGCGCAGCGGCCCAGTACAGCGCGGGGCTGACCCCGCTCAGCAGCTGCAGGCGCTTCTGCTGGCTGCTGCGCGCCTGCACCAGGCTGAACGACACCAGTCAGTGCCATGACGACAGCAAGCCTTACCGCCATGTCCGCGGCTAGCGCAGCGGCCCAGTACAGCGCGGGGCTGACCCCGCTCAGCAGCTGCAGGCGCTTCTGCTGGCTGCTACGCGCCTGCACCAGGCTGAACGACACCAGTCAGTGCCATGACGACAGCGAGCCTTACCGCCATGTCCGCGGCTAGCGCAGCGGCCCAGTACAGCGCGGGGCTGACCCCGCTCAGCTGCTGCAGGCGCTTCTGCTGGCTGCTGCGCGCCTGCACCAGGCTGAACGACACCAGTCAGTGCCATGACGACAGCGAGCCTTACCGCCATGTCCGCGGCTAGCGCAGCGGCCCAGTACAGCGCGGGGCTGACCCCGCTCAGCAGCTGCAGGCGCTTCTGCTGGCTGCTACGCGCCTGCACCAGGCTGAACGACACCAGTCAGTGCCATGACGACAGCGAGCCTTACCGCCATGTCCGCGGCTAGCGCAGCGGCCCAGTACAGCGCGGGGCTGACCCCGCTCAGCAGCTGCAGGCGCTTCTGCTGGCTGCTACGCGCCTGCACCAGGCTGAACGACACCAGTCAGTGCCATGACGACAGCGAGCCTTACCGCCATGTCCGCGGCTAGCGCAGCGGCCCAGTACAGCGCGGGGCTGACCCCGCACAGCAGCTGCAGGCGCTTCTGCTGGCTGCTACGCGCCTGCACCAGGCTGAACGACACCAGTCAGTGCCATGACGACAGCGAGCCTTACCGCCATGTCCGCGGCTAGCGCAGCGGCCCAGTACAGCGCGGGGCTGACCCCGCTCAGCAGCTGCAGGCGCTTCTGCTGGCTGCTACGCGCCTGCACCAGGCTGAACGACACCAGTCAGTGCCATGACGACAGCGAGCCTTACCGCCATGTCCGCGGCTAGCGCAGCGGCCCAGTACAGCGCGGGGCTGACCCCGCTCAGCAGCTGCAGGCGCTTCTGCTGGCTGCTACGCGCCTGCACCAGGCTGAACGACACCAGTCAGTGCCATGACGACAGCGAGCCTTACCGCCATGTCCGCGGCTAGCGCAGCGGCCCAGTACAGCGCGGGGCTGACCCCGCTCAGCAGCTGCAGGCGCTTCTGCTGGCTGCTACGCGCCTGCACCAGGCTGAACGACACCAGTCAGTGCCATGACGACAGCGAGCCTTACCGCCATGTCCGCGGCTAGCGCAGCGGCCCAGTACAGCGCGGGGCTGACCCCGCTCAGCAGCTGCAGGCGCTTCTGCTGGCTGCTACGCGCCTGCACCAGGCTGAACGACACCAGTCAGTGCCATGACGACAGCGAGCCTTACCGCCATGTCCGCGGCTAGCGCAGCGGCCCAGTACAGCGCGGGGCTGACCCCGCTCAGCAGCTGCAGGCGCTTCTGCTGGCTGCTGCGCGCCTGCACCAGGCTGAACGACACCAGTCAGTGCCATGACGACAGCGAGCCTTACCGCCATGTCCGCGGCTAGCGCAGCGGCCCAGTACAGCGCGGGGCTGACCCCGCTCAGCAGCTGCAGGCGCTTCTGCTGGCTGCTACGCGCCTGCACCAGGCTGAACGACACCAGTCAGTGCCATGACGACAGCGAGCCTTACCGCCATGTCCGCGGCTAGCGCAGCGGCCCAGTACAGCGCGGGGCTGACCCCGCTCAGCAGCTGCAGGCGCTTCTGCTGGCTGCTACGCGCCTGCACCAGGCTGAACGACACCAGTCAGTGCCATGACGACAGCGAGCCTTACCGCCATGTCCGCGGCTAGCGCAGCGGCCCAGTACAGCGCGGGGCTGACCCCGCTCAGCAGCTGCAGGCGCTTCTGCTGGCTGCTACGCGCCTGCACCAGGCTGAACGACACCAGTCAGTGCCATGACGACAGCGAGCCTTACCGCCATGTCCGCGGCTAGCGCAGCGGCCCAGTACAGCGCGGGGCTGACCCCGCTCAGCAGCTGCAGGCGCTTCTGCTGGCTGCTACGCGCCTGCACCAGGCTGAACGACACCAGTCAGTGCCATGACGACAGCGAGCCTTACCGCCATGTCCGCGGCTAGCGCAGCGGCCCAGTACAGCGCGGGGCTGACCCCGCTCAGCAGCTGCAGGCGCTTCTGCTGGCTGCTACGCGCCTGCACCAGGCTGAACGACACCAGTCAGTGCCATGACGACAGCGAGCCTTACCGCCATGTCCGCGGCTAGCGCAGCGGCCCAGTACAGCGCGGGGCTGACCCCGCTCAGCAGCTGCAGGCGCTTCTGCTGGCTGCTACGCGCCTGCACCAGGTACAGCGCAGCCCCGGCGCTCACCAGACTGTATGATATCAGTATCATGCCTGATATACCAGCGTCGGCCACGTGTTGTAACCTGCAAGACGAATATAATCAGAAGCTAGCTTTAAAAGTCGAAGACCAAAGCGGCGCTTCTTCTCAACAGTGGTCTCTTTGGAAGCGCTGGTAGACTCAGACTTGTAAAAGTGCCTAAAGGGCCTACTTACAGAATAAATGATTTTAATTATTTTTTTAAAAGGAGTCGCCGGTTTACCATAACTGCAGATATCCTACTAAACCTATCTTAGTTTCTGCTAACCCTACTACATACTATACCTTCCCGCTTGTCTCCCAATGGGGTAGGTAGAAATAGAAACTATGGAACCCCAGGTGAACCGATTCAAAAATACCTCTTCAGTCCGAGTTGCATGTTTCATATTTCAAAAATCAATTTCACAGTCCACGGAGCTTCGCAACCTATTTCTGGGTGCTACTGAAAAATTACCTAAACTTGCCTGCCTAATTGGACCTAATTACAATATTTTCCCATTGTACATTGTACGACGTAAAATATGCGAAGAATGGGTAAAAATTAAAAGATGAGATGAGAAGAAATGCGACTGGAGTTTTTTCTAACGACTCATTCCTCATTAGAAAACCTGATAAGCTACTTACAGTGTGCTCTTGCTCAGCTGTTCCTTGGAGATCTTCAGCGGGTGGGTGTAGGTGGTGATGTTGGCCGCGCGGCCGGCCACGCTGCGCAGGGTGGCGGCGTTCAGCCCGTTGAGGAAGGCCGGCAGCGCGTGGTGCCCCTTGTTGTTGTACCAGGCCACCAGCGCCGTGCGGTTGTGCTTCAGGGCCGACGAGAAGCCGCCGTAACTGGCACATGAAAATAGATAAATATCAAGTAATGCAAATTAAACTAGTCTCAAACTGAGCTCTTGCTTCTGGGGTACTAAACAAAGTTGAATTCAAATTCAAATTGAAAATATTTATTCAGTATATTGGCTACATGAGAGCTCTTTTACACGTCGGTAATATGGAGTGAATCTACTAGTTGAACATACTAATATAAACATACCTACATGGAGACATACAAACAAAACATCAAAGACTCAGCAACAAATAATCGCGGTAATCACACAAATATTTGCCCAAACCGGGAATCGAACCCGGGACCGCTAGTTCCTTAGGCAGGGTCACTACCACAGAACAGAAAATACAGTAGAAGTGTCAAGTGGGCGTGTAACGTGTGGCACAGTTATGCGGAGTTCCGCATAACCGTGCATACTTTTGCCGCGATAGCTTATTTCGATATTTCAATATTTCGGTATTTCTAAAATAGGAAATAAATCCAGAAGCATGCCTTATTGTGTTATTTTGGAATTTAAAAACGATAGCCGCACCAAAAACATTTTCCATGGTGGCGTGTTGTTTTTATGATAGTTTGAGTATTGGCAACAACAGGTCTGATACTAAGCGAAGCTCATGCCACTTCCACTGTTTTTTCTATTCCGTGGTCACTACCAACTAAACATTCAATGAAATTAGACAGCAACGAAAACGCCTCGTTGCGGTTGCATCTTGGCTTGCCTTGGGGAGTTATTATGAAATAGCTATGCAGTTTATGATACGGCGAGTTATATAACTCTGTCTTTTTCTATCAGCGTACACTGAACTGCTGTGGACGGACTGCTGTTGAGTATGTACGAGTTAAGACTGGAGTACCCTAAGAGTCGAGTGGTTTAAGCCCCGCCACAAAGTAGATTTTAAATCATTTGTGGTATTTACAGGTACAGGACAAAAGAACTGTCGACCTTTTTAAAGGAGGAATTCTAGTCGAGGAGTGTGATATTTCGGCGATTCCGTGGCCGCCGGCTAGTATGTTTGCCTGAGTACGGGTGGTATTCCGTCTGTCCAATATCTTTGTCCAATTTCTATATCCAATATTTGAACAAATTTCTTTGAAGGAGGCCCATTCCATTTATCCAATATTTGGTTCAGGATTTTATACTATTTGCGTAGCCATTTTGAATTAAGTGTCATGTCATTCGTAATATTTCATCAAATGTCGATGTTTGTAGTAATGATAAAGTCACCCAATTTCTTGTATCAAATGCACATTGGTCAAAGGTATTGAACAGGTGGAATATACCACCCAAAGGTACTGGTAAATATGGGCCTTGTTGCCTGAAATAAAGGTTTTGTATTTGTTTGTACTTGCATAGCTGCCATAATAAGCTTTCTGAAGTGGTTACTTTACGGAATAAATGAGTTGAATTGGTCGTAACCGTTGTAAAAACTATCAGAAAACTCACCGCTTCTCGATGTACGCCTCCTGAGACGATATGAGCCAGTCGTTGAGCGTGTCGGCGTCGGGCAGGAGCATCATTTTCGGTGCAGCCGGGACTTCCGTCATGTTGCATATTTGATTGATCTCGCATATGCATTCTGGCGAGTCCTAAAGAATCATGGTTTTGGTTATCTATTCATCATATTATAGAAATATTATTTCTAGTTTATTGATAAAGTTTGTAGATAAAGTTTATTTATAAAAATTTATCTGTTATATCAAAATGCAAGTTATGAAATTTTGTAAATGAAATAATGGGCAAATAGAACTTTGGCCTTACAAAAGGTTACTAGCTTAAAAAGATAGGAGCGGCCATGCTGGTGGTTAGTCAAATTGAGAATTAGCCATGTGAGAAATTCAACAATTTGGGAATTAGTCATTTCGGAAATTGGTCAATTTAGGAATTGGTCATGTAGGTTATTGGTTACTTTGGGGATCACTTCGTTTGCCCGAAAGTCATTTGCCATAATTGTATCACTTGCCATAATTTTCATTTGCCATAAAGGCATTTTTTTCTGAAACTGTTAGCCTTTCAGGTATTTTTTACATGCCATCGTATAGAGCCTAATAGGTTAGGTTAGGTTACTTTTATAACAATTCTGAATAGTTTATGGTTTCAGAGAAAAAGCCTTTATGGCAAATGAATATTATGACAAGTGATACAATTATGGCAAATGACTTTCGGGCAAACGACAGAGAACCGTTACTTTGGCAATTGTGCGTTCGAAATTGGACATTGTGAGAATTTAGACGTTTTTGGTACGAGATATTTTTAATTTATTTCCCGCATTATTGCAAATTGTAAATATTAAAATGACTACCTGTCTCGTCCAATTCCTGACCCCCTCTTGCTCTTGTCGTATGGTGTCCATGACGCCTTGCGCGAACAACGGGTCCATGTTTTCTGAATATATGGTTGGTTTCGGTCTAAAAAAAGTTAAAACAGGTCAGTAGATGCATGCGCTGCTAACGTTTGTCCATCGAGTCGAAATGTATAGGTATAGAGACATAAGCGGTGGAAGCGATCTGTCATCACGTCAATTTTGTCGATTTTCGTAAATCACTTCAAAATTTGAAATCAAATCAAACCATGATTCATTTAGTAACTTAACGTTGTTTTATTGTAGCTGAGGGGGGGGTGGGGGGGTGGCTACGTCTAATAGGTGAAAATGTGAATATACAAAATCCTACGAAAAACAGTTGTAAAAGTGTCGGCCGAGTTCTGGTTTTTTAAAAGGCGTTAGGGTTGATAGCATTGGTAGGTATGGCAGTGTGAAATAATGAAATAAGACTATGTACCTTATAAAAACAAACATGTATGCCGTTATCAAATGTCATAGCAGCGTGCAGACAAAGTTTTCGGAGTAGACTATTTATACACTACTATGGCGTATTTTGCTGCTGTTCCATGAGCTGGTCGTACTTACATGAGGAACTGCGTGGCCGCGGCGTACAGGCCGGGGTGCAGCCGCAGCGGCAGCTCGTTGTCGGCCGGCGGCCGCACCAGCGAGAAGCCCATCGCCACGCACACGAACAGCGCGGGCAGCACCAGCAGGATGAACAGCAGCCATCTGGGGCCAGGGCTCAAATTAAAGCTAACACCGCATTAAGTAGAACCGCACTTGGCGTAACTGCGCGGCAGCGGGGGGTTAGATTGGTTCCCCAAACTGATTAATTTCGCGTTTCTCCACACTTTTCATTTTTACCAATTGCATATTTTCTATTTTGGATTTTCCTTAATCGCAAAATATTCCATTGTAATTTAGTCGAAATAGATCGAAATAGGTAGGTAGGTTTTGGTTATGTTAGTTTTGTAGAAGGCCCACAGGGCCATAGCACCTACCAATAGGAGCTCCGTCGACTCAGTGAAGTTGATTTTGAATTGGAAAAACATGCAAGTAGGGACAATCCAAAATGGTAAATAATATGCAATTGCAAAAAAAATATGGGGAAAATGCGGCGGGAGAAAAAATAAAATGGGGAAAAATGTGAATGGGAAGTTTGCTACGCGGAATTAATCTGTTTGGGGAACCGATCTATGTTATTGCACTAGCGGAGCGACGCGACACAACTTGGCTCTATTTGGTATATCGCGCTGTAACAGCAGCGGCTTGATATTTTGCAGTAAAAATTTCGTTTAGCGACTTTTGAGCAACATGAAAGAAACTGCTATGGATCTTCGTCGTTCAAGTCAACTTGCCTGTTCCTCACGTAGTGCAGATACCGCGCGCGCAGTAACGCCAGGAACTGCTGGGTCCTGGTGCCGGTCAGGGCTCCGTCGGCGTCCACCAGCGGAGCCCGCTCCGTCTTGATGCTGGCCGTGGACACGCTCTTGGATGGCGCTTCTGAAAGAACACGGAAAACCAATAACTTAGGGATTAAACAAAGCTTTTTGCTGTTATCCTCCAGTCGTTGTCTGCAACCCTCCGTATATCTTCGCTCCATCTGATTACAAAGTGCTTTACGCTTCATTTAATGTTTGGCGGTCTACTCAACTACTCGTCTGCCCCAGCGGTGGGCAGTCCTATCTCAATAGAATCAGCCTACCTTAGTTTGCTGGAAGAGAACAGCCGAAGATGCTGAATAGCATGCAACGGGAGAAATCTGTTCAAAATTAGACGAGGGATTTACACCAGCAGCCTGATAATAAAAGGCATAAGACAGTTTATGTGGAAGCTAGAATACCACAAATTGGAACAGTCCTCACCTCCGGAGTCGCTGGAGCCAGCCCCGTAAGCTGGTGCTGCTGTGATGCTGTGGAACACCTGCTCCAGCGAGCTGCAGTCCAGCGCGAACGAGCTGAACCCGAGCTGCTGCTGCCGCTCCTCGAGCACCACGCAGGCCTGCTGGAAGCTGGAATACCAACAGATTATTTGAACACTGAGTGGTAGAATAACAGGCAAATAATGTCACGCTTTATTGGTTCCTATTTTCGCCATTGTTTCAACAGATTCTGCTTTGGCCATGGTAGGTATTGTATGAATCTATGTATATCACGGTACGGTAAAAATATACAGAAACACATAAGGTCCCTTAAAGAAATCTCTTTGTGTTGAATGTATTCCATTTTAGACAGAAATATGTGAATGTGGCCAAAACCAAGTCCAGCCAAACGAGAATACAATAAAAAGAATACATCAATGACAAAAATAAGGTTCAACGAAAATGGATCGCTTGGAAAAAACCCAGTGAGGCTAGATAAGTTGCTTAGCGCTAAATGTATAAACGATTTTCGAAAACTGTCAAAATGTATGTAAGAACATAAGCGTTCGACACGAGCGTCTGACAGCTTACGATGCTTTTTGTCTAGGGACACTGGTTAGACACCGGCACAGTCCACTCACTTGTTGTGTAGTCCATCAGCATCAAAGAAGGGCAACGTGATCTCCACGTCCCCGCCGTCGGCGTCGGCGAGCTGCGCGTTGGCGACGGCGCCGCGCACCGCGCCCAGCAGCGCCTTGCTGCGCTCCTCGTCCGCCTCGCCCCACTCGCCCCACTCCTCGCGCTGGGGGTAGCACACCGTCAGCTTGTACCCGTTGCCCAGGGTGCGCTTGATCTCGATGGGGGAGCCCATTGTGTGCACCTGGCCCTGTGAAAGGTAGACTGGTCATGCTCTGAGTTCTAGTTTAATGTTGCAAATGTCCTGCCGACCCTGAGGTTATATAGAAGCATAAGCTAGGCATGTCACTAGCGTAAAATACTGTAAAATAAAAATGTGCAAGTTCTTAATTAATATAAAAATTCGACAATAATTTAATGCCGCGGCATATCCGTGAAAGGGCGCTGGCTCAGCAAGAGCTACAGCCTTGATACTCTGCCGGACGGATATTAAAAATAAAAATAAACTTTAACTAATACTAAGACAACACCTCTAAGCTTAAGTGGGACTGGGCTGGACACGTCTGCCAAATGCATCCGGAACGGTGGGCCAAGGTTGCCACCGAATGGATTCCGCAAGATGGCCACCGGAGCAGAGGCAGACCAGAAAGGAGATGACAGGATGACTTAGACGTGTTTCAAAGCGAATGGCGGGAGCATGCACTCAACCGGGACGAATGGTGGAAAAGAGGGGAGGCCTTTGCCCAGCAGTGGGACACACAAATAGGCAAAAAAAAAAACTAATTCTAAAATACAACCTAATTATAAAGTTTCTAAATATTTTCCTACTGAAACAATTAGGTATTGGCCTGAAGTTTCTGCTGATTCAGCAAATATTACGCACGCAAAGGAACCGACCTTGTGCAGGATGACGAGCTGGTCGCTCAGGAACTCCGCCTCGTCGAGGTGGTGCGTGGTGAGCAGCACCGTGCGCTCTTCCTTCAGCCGCAGGATCATGGCCCAGATGTCCCTGCATGAACCATTATTTTCACTCATCTGAGGCCGTAAGTTCTTGACTAGTTCCAGTTAGTGAGGATAGTGCTATAGGAGTATCTCTGTCCTTGGTCAGGTTTTGTCAGCTCATACGGCCTCTGATAAATCAGCTGGGGAATCAGTGAAGAGTCATGTTATAAGCCGTGAAGTTGCACATTGCTCTGCCAAATTTTATCGTGTCATCAGTGAATTTTTTGGATATTCGACGACCTGACTTCTGTTCAAATATAAGTTAAGAGCCGGTATAGTTCCTATCCTAATGTCAAATTGCAGATATATATAGACTCAATGCATACTGTATGGTAAATGATAAATTACCTGAACACTTGAAGAGTCCTACTGTCTACAAGACTGCTTATCAAAATGAATTTCTGACTCAGTTGCGTAGAATTTTAGTTAATTAAGTGTATGTATGCCTTCATAAAGGGGTGATCCATTTACGAGCAAAACCGCCGGTACGCCAACGGACTCGCGAGCCAAAAGTCTGAACCGCCAATGGAGCACTTAAAAGTCTGCGGACTAAACACCGTCGGATTTGCTCGCATGTGTTTGTGCATGCTTGAAATTCCAAGTCCGCGGTCGAGAGTCGACTGTTTTGCTCGCCAATGGATCACTACGAGAGTCGGCGAGCCAACGAGCCAAGGATTTAAGTTACGCCCACACCGGTGCTTAAAATACGGTGACGGTACGGAATCGCAGTGACGCGTCGTATCAGCACCGTTTTTGACGCATGCTCCACACACCAATGCTTAAAAAACGGTGACGGTACGGAATCGCAGTGACGCGTCGTATCAGCACCGTTTTTGACGCACGCTCCCCACACCGCTGCTTAAAAAACGGTGTCGTTGCTTAAACAAACGACGGGGTCATAGTAACAACATGGCGCCGTTTTTGACGTACCGTAATATACGCACCGTTAAGCATTGGTGTGGAGGGCATGCGTCAAAAACGTTACGGATACGACGCGTCACTGCGATTCCGTACCGTCATCGTATTTTAAGCACCGGTGTGGTCGCAGCTTTTTACTGTTGGCTCGCCGACTATCAAATGGATCACCTTTCCCTTGAGGTAGAATGTAACGGATCAAACATAGATTCTTACCGATAAATATTCTTATTATAATTATTAACCCCCGACGCAAAAAGAGGGGTGTTACAACTTTGCCCGCCATCTGTGTATATATGCCTGTCTCTTAAACGAGTAAACCGATTTCGATGCATTTTTATTTGAAAGCAGGTTTTCTAGCGGTCGTTTTTAGCTAACTTTCATGAAAATCGGTCGGGCCTTGAAAGGGTGGGTTTAGACCAAGCGAACGAACAAGAATTCTATGGCATTATCTCTTACGTTTACGTTGTAAAAATAAAGACAAAACATGTTCTAGAGCATTCTCTCGTTTGGTCTAAACCCGCCCTAATGGCTGATTTACATTGGTCCGGCAAAAGCATGCCAGTAGAAGTACATTGACGAGTTGGTTTTCACGTTTGAGGCGAGAGCTATTGTAACGACGCAATGTATTTCTACTGGCATGCTTTTGCTGGACCAATGTAAATCAGCCATAAGAGATTTCACCTCTAAGAAGGGGTCACCAATATATCAGGTGTTTTTATCTTATGGTTATATAGTTACCTCCTAGCGGCGGGGTCTACGCCGGCCGCGGGCTCGTCCAGGGTGACGAGGTCCGGCTGCCCCACGAAGGCGAGCGCCACGCAGAGGCGGCGCCGCGTGCCGCCCGACAGCTGGCAGGCCGGCAGCTCGGCGTGGGGACCCAGGGACAGCACGTCGAGCATGCTGTGTAGAAACGACAGGTTAGTTTACTTACTTAGTGACTCATATTTCGTGTTTAGTGACCCGTGACTCGTATTCTGTGTCCTGTGACCTGTGTATCGTATTCCGTGTCTTGTTTCATGTGACTCGTATTCCGTGTTTTGTGACCCGAGACCGGTAATCCGTGTCCAGTGACCTCTGAATCGTATCCCATGTTCTGTGACCCGTGACTCGTGTACCCTATTTTGCGACTTGTGACTCGTATTCCATGTTTTGTGACCCGTGACTCGTATGTCGTGTTTTGTGACCTGTGACTCGTATGATCCATGTTTTGTGACCTGTGACTCGTATTCCATGTTTTGTGACCTGTGACTCGTATTCCATGTTTTGTGACCTGTAACTCGTATCCCATGTTTTGCGACCCGTGTTTTCGTATTCCGTGTTTTATGACCCGCGTATTCGTATCCCGTGTTTGATGGCCTGCTACTCATATCCCGTATTTGTAACCGTGACTCGTATTCCGTGTTTAGTGACCAGTGATTCAAATTCCGTGTGTAGTGACCGTGTCTCTTACCCCGTGTTTTGTGACCCGTTACTCAAATTCACAGTTTAGTGACCCGTGACCCATGACTTATTCCTCGCGACGTACGAACCTCTGCACCTCGGCCGGCGGGCGGCCCGCGAGGGCCGCGTACAGCGCGACGTGCTCGCGCGCGCTCAGCGCCGGCAGCAGTACGTCGCGCTGCGGGCACACGCCGAGCCGCGCACGCCGCGCGGTGGGCGAGCGGACCGTCACGTGCCCGCTCGTCGGCTTCAGCATGCCTGTCAGGATGTTGCTGGGAAACAAGAGATCCAATCAGTTTTCTTCTATATACTCGCCACTGCACTAAATAAAACAGTAGATACCCAAAGAAAACAGTACACAATAAACAAGTAATATCAAATTACTCACATGAGCGTGGTTTTTCCCGCGCCATTGTGTCCCAGCAGCGTTGTGATCTGTCCTTTATGCAGTTCTATGGACACGTTGTCTAACGCCACCTTTACATTTAAAAAAAAATGGGTCAACTTAGACGTAAATTGACCTAGTCCCGAACTAAGCTCTAAGCTTGTACTATGGGTACTAGACAACTATAAACATACTTGTATACAGAAATACATGTATACTTAAATACATAGAAAACGTCCAAGACTCTCTAAAAGGGACCAGGGACTGAACCCGGGACCGATTGCTTCTTAGGGAGAGTCTTACCATATCTTATCTTATCTTACAGATCGGCCCTTTCGGATACGTTTCAATCCCTTTGGGATCTTGTGTGCAATTACCTACCCTTTTACACGATCAGCTGTTTGAATGTGCAGGTTTCCTCACGATGTTTTTCCTTCACCGTAAGATCATCGGGTAATGCACGTACTTAAGTTAGAAAAGCTCATTGGTACGTGGTGACCGCGGGGGCTCGAGCTCGGTACCTTGCGATTTGTACGCACTACCTTGACCTACTACGAAAAAAATGCACATCTACTATATTAATTGTATTGCACTTCCAACCTTATTATAACCCTCGAGAGTTTAATATGATTCTATGAATTAATTGCACTTGTACTATTTCTCCGTACGAGGGCAGTACCAACTAGGTTCAAGGTCGCAGTGTTACCTTGGGCCGGCGCGAGCGCACGCCGTAGGTCTTGCACACGTCGAGCACGCTGACGCCGGCCGCCTCGTCCGCGCTGTGCGTGTGGCTGATGTTGCTGCACACCGCCTTGATGCCTGCAGGGAGAGTTTAAGAGATATTTTGTTCTATTCGCGTACTATAAACCACTAATATTGATATCGAAAATGGTATAAGAATACCACATGTAGCGTAAGCGTAACCGAAGCGTGAAAACAATTCTATAATGAGCGTTGCCATGGTAACAACAGTTCTACAATAATTATTATGATATGGACAAGGCAAACGAGCACACAGACCACCTGGGGCCCGTTTCTCAAAAAGTATTAGTCTAATTATATTAGTGTTTTGTCTCGTAAATAAAACAATATAAAATAAATATATAATTTTCGAGAAATGGGCCCCTGATTGAAAATGGGACCTGGGACCCTTGTTACCCGACTGCCGAAGGAGGAGAATAATGTGTTTATCAGCCTATATATGTATGTTTGTTCCTGGCGCTCTAGAAACTAAACGCGTGGACCGATTTTGATGATACTTATGGCAATCGATTTGTCTGAAATCTCGTGAGTGTCACTAAAGATATGACAGTAATCAAAATTCAATAAGGCGGCAACCAGACTCCATATTAAAAAGAAAAATAAATAAGTAGACGAACTATGCCAAGTGGGGTATCATTTAATAGGTATTTAAAAATCATCTTTAGGTTTCTTTCATCATTTTTCATTTTGAATGATCATTTAGGATTTATAACGATTTAAAGTTGGTTAGCAACAGTCGGGTTTTTTAATGCTTGCTTTTTGTTTATTAGTAGTGTAATTTTCGCTAGAGCTACGTATCCTGTGTCTGTGTGTGTGTATGTGTTTGTGTGTGTGTGTGTGTATGTGTGAAGGTATATGTATATTATGTTTGTGCATCTGTTTCTAAATACAAACTCACCGAAGAACCTCTCGATGACGCTCCCGACCGCCAGGTAGAGCGCGGCGTCGAGCAGCATCATGAGCATGGTGAGCCCGATGCTCATGACGTCGCCCTCGTCCGCGGCCCACAGGCTCGCCCAGCGCGCGCCCGCGCCCACCGCCTCGTAGCGCGCCACGAACAGCAGCGAGTACGAGAACGCCGTCGACATGGAGAGGCACTGCGAGGAAGAAAAGACATCTATTGCTGCACTAGTTTTAGTATAAATACATAGTATATTTAGCACATCACTGCGATTCCGTACCGTCACCGTATTTTGAGCAGCGGTGTGGTCGCTCCTTAAACACTTCTGTCTAGTGAGCTATTATTTTCAATAATATGTGGCGACGAAGCTACATCTAGCGACAACTCTTATCAACTAACTCGTCAGCGCCACCAGCGTCAGACAGCGCAACTAAAGTGTACTACATCGCGCTAAGGGGCCCCATATACGGTACGATCCGTCGTTACGATCCGTCGGTTCGGACTGAAATCGAGCGATGGATTGTACGTGTGTGGCAATATCGCATCTCAATTTCAATACAAATATCGTCACGATATCGTTTCAGATCGATCGTAACGACGGATCGTTCCGTATATGGCGGCCTTAACCCTAAAAGTTATTTTGTATAGTATACCATACATTTCTTAAGGTGCACTTTTTGTATCTTTTATTTAAGTAAAATTGTGTAAATGAGTGAAATACAAAGAGGCTAGATATCAGTTTCTTTTTTAATTTTGCGACTTTAAGGTTTAAATAAGTTTCTCCAGTTCGGTTGACATATATACCACACCAGTGGACTTCGATCCCCAGGCATAACACTGGCGTTCTTCCTA
Organism: Acleris cristana; assembly: GCA_948252455.1. Taxonomy (NCBI): domain Eukaryota; kingdom Metazoa; phylum Arthropoda; class Insecta; order Lepidoptera; family Tortricidae; genus Acleris; species Acleris cristana. The sequence goes on along the minus strand of OX411798.1, from coordinate 140,469 downwards.
CATTGATGACTCCGACGTGATAGTCATCTACAAATATATTAAGTTATAACTTAATTTGAAGCTCCTCCTCCCAGTAACAAAAGTTAGTCTACATAATAAATGTCTGTCTAAAGCTGCCCCAGGTTGTTTTTTCTCTGTGGTGAGGGCTAAAGACTATTGTATTGTTGGTACTCACAGCCAGGATCCTGCTGGCGGGGGACAGGAGCGCCTCCAGCGACACGATGAGCACGTAGGGCATGAAGGTGACCAGGTAGGCCAGCGCCGCCGACACCGCCGCCGAGCTCGCCGACGAGAACAGCTTCGACACCATGTTGCTGCGGAAATAATGGACATTAAGGAAGTTCTTGTTAAGTTAAGCAAGTGTAGTTGAGACAAGTTCAAGACATTCATCAGCTGCGTATTATAAATTAAGATCAACTTTACTGCAGTATAAAGAAGTTTTTTCAGGGCAGGAGTTGAATTAGTTTTCCTTTACGCTTGCAAACATGTTAGGTCTTCGTTAAATACAGTGAAGATCCTGTATGCCTTCCGACTTTATCGCACCAAGCTCTTAGACACCAGTATGAGTTATCGGGATTACATATGTATTCCTAATAATGGGGACTGGAGGTAACAATATAAGTTGTTTAATCCTGCTAAGTTCTTGTCAGTAAAAAGCAGACTAGCTCACGAGAACGCTAGCACCAAGAACCCATGAACGCAGTTGAGCGGGAACAGTAGTGAGACGTCCGTCCGCGGCAGCACCGCCGTCAGAACTAAGGAAAGATGACATGAGCCAAGACAGCTGGAGTAGCTCACCAGAACGAGAGCGTCGCGAGCCCGAACACGGCGACGAGCGCGAACAGCAGCGACGCGTCCGTCCGCGGCAGCACGCCGGCCGCGAGCACCGCCGTCATGCACGCGGCCGTCAGCAGCAGCTCCACGAACGACGCGAGGAACCAGGACAGCGTGTGGCAGGACAGGTTCACCCCCATCACTGACATTAGCTGCGAAAATAAAATGACAGGTTAGTTTTTTAACCCTTTAACTATACTTACGTGTTCATCGTAAAATATACTGATCCATTTTATTTTTTAACATCTATTTGCATGATTACGGTTCTGAAGTCACGACCCCCGTTCTTCATTATTATGTAGGTACATTAACACGGCTGTAAAACATCAATTTGACTGGCGAGACGGTAAAACCATGTCAATTTCGACATGCTATGGTATTGTTTTTAATTCAGCTTTCTTTACTATGAAGTAAATAAGAGTAGAAGCAATATTTCATTACCAAGTAGAATAGAGTCCCTGTAGTAAGTTACAAGGTGTAGAATATACACTGTATGTATATCATAACCCAACTGACTGGGGAAACTTCGATAGCGCGATAGCACTGTCAGATGTAGTTGCGCCAACGAACATAGATGGCGCTGCCGTAGGTGGTTGTCTCCTACTTGTCACCAGTTGCAGCTAGATGTCGGTAGTGTCGTTGCCGTATATACTTGTCAGCAGTTGTAGATAGACGTCGCTAGTGTCGTTGCCGTATTTTTGTTGTCTCCTACTTGTCAGCAGTTGTAGCTAGATGTCGCTAGTGTCGTTGCCGTCTATTGGTTTTCTCCTAGTTGTCATCAGTCGTAGCTAGATGTCGCTAGTGTTACAATTACCATGGTGTTCCCGGACTCCTTCTCGGCGACCAGGAACCGCACGGCTGAAGCCACGGTGTAGAGCAGCGCGAAGAAGAACGCCACGACCAGCGCCTGCGACTCGTACAGCGACGCCTGGAAGCTACAACATGAGGACGTTAATCGCTGAGCCAACAATATCCTGCAATACTGAATTAAGGGTGTTCCGGTGTGGGGATATACAAATGAGGGTGCTATTATTAGTGAAATTGGCAATATGACCCAATTTTGATTGTCAATCTTCTGATTACTGCAAAGGTTGTCAATACCAATTAGTTACCAGGTCTTCAACGTTTGGAGTACTTACTAATCATTCCTATAGCAAGGATACGGCGTCTGCTGCGTGTACACCGCCCACTTATCCTGCTTCCGGGACTCCACATCCCTCCTGGAGCGGCTGGAGCTGGAACTGCTGGACCTGTTGGAGCCAGCCAGCGCAATGATGGCACCGTCCACCAGGTCCTGCAGCTGTACGAAGCCGCGGAAGTAGCGCATGTTCTCCAGGAAGCTGTCTTCGGGACCAGGAGTCCAGAATCTAGGAAAGGGTATTATTTTTACAGAAACGGTAAGGAATCCGCTCATGGTCTAAGCAACTATGAAACACTTGTGATCTAGGTTAGATCAGTACTTCATATAAAATACGTTAATTTAAATGGTGGGGCGCGCCGTCGTGGTTTGAAAACACTATATTTTTTGACACTAAAGAGTAGCTGATTTTACTTGTCAGCCTCAAACAGTCTGAGATCGAAGGCAGTGCGGTGCGGCCCGTTCTCATACTAAACAGCGTGCCCAAAGCGTGGCGGGGGCGTTCTTAAGGTTGTCGCAGACATAACCGCTCGGCACCGGATCGGCTGAAAGTGAGACATTGAAAAGAGAGCTTTGATTTGTATTACTTAGTACGAACGAACGTTAATTTGTCACCCCTTTAAAAAAAAATAGGCTTGAATGTCAATAGAGATGCCAAATCATTTTTAACTTATAGGAAACTCAACCTTATTGTTGTAGAATGTCAGATTAACTTGAACTAAGGTGGTTCCAAATTTAGTTCTTGACTGCACGATACATTTTTTAAAGTGAAAACAATATACGAGCGCAAGTGCCGCGTCGTCCACTGAAAAATGTACCGTACTAGCACTAATCAAAGCTCACTTATCAATGTCTCACTTCGAGCTGATCCGGGGCCGAGCGGTTATGCCTGCGCCAACCTAAAGTATGGAAATGCGGCGCACCGCGCTGCCTCCACTCTCGTTGCATCTATTATAAGATGGCCCTGGGCCACCCGCGCCTCTGCCACTCGTGTCCATCCACTCACTGGTTCCGTATCCGGGTGGTGGTGGGCACACTCTCGATGTCCATGCGGATGGCGTACTCCACGTCCAGCGGGCTGCCGTCTCGCTCCTCCAACTTCTTGAACACCAGGCCTGGACATGACAACTTTATAAACTACTGATATATCTAAAGGGGTTGTCAAGAAACATAAAACATGTGACTGACCTCCCAACTCTCAGTTCCCTCAGATTTTTTTGGCAGTCACAAGTCTAACCCAACCTATGTACTTAATTAGTGTTTGAGGTATCCAAAAAATATCATGGTTTCAGTGGTAAATACTTAGCGTTCGATGAAATGAAATTCGATTAAATCATACATTCGATGAAATATAATTCGATAAAATGATGGGTATCCCTTCTCAGCGGGGCTATTATCGTCGTGTTTATCGACGTGGATAAGCGTGGATAAAACATCTGTCACTTTCTGACAGTATGTAAGTGCGAGAGTGACGTGTGTTTTATCCACCGCGTTAAAGGCGACCATAATACGGGCCCGGGTCAGGTCCAGGGCTTGGGAACGGTTCGAACAATACCGGTTAGTTATGGGTCTTTGGTAAACGCTCGCTCGGAGCAGAATCGATTTGCGAGCGTTATGATCGCTGGGATTAACCTGTTTTAGGGTTATACCTAGTTTGGATGGATTGGCTTGGTGAGTGGTGACTATGGTATTTTAAAATGATAAGGCCTGCTCGAGCTGAGAAAGTGAAAAAACAACTTACGAGCTGGCTATTGAGGTAGGAAACACGAGAGAGGGGGTGGTGGTGGGGGGTGCGATCAAATTAGAGAGCGAAAGGAACAGTTTCATTTTGCTCTTTGATCAGGACCGATATTACATCGATTTTGTTCGAGCGGAATCGAAATGAAAATCCTCTTTTTGAAATGCATTTTGTTTCTGACGTGGTGGTTAAAGAAATAACCAGGTTTCCGAGCCCTCGTGTGGTCTCGTTTTCTTTCCCAGCTTCTGATCAGTCACTGACCTGCAGAGAACTCGTTGACCCTGGTCAGCCGCACAGCCTCGTGGGCGAGCTGGTACTCGCTGCTCATGGCGTGGAAGCGGTCCATGTTCAGGCAGCGAAGAAGGTCCGAGCCCTTCTTCAGCAAGCTGCCAATATTCTGGAAGAGAACAGCATGGGATTGCAAAATAGGTGGGTATGCTTGTAATTAAGGAGTCCTGAACCTTAGCTCTGCCTACCCCACGCTGGGAATGAAGGCGTGAAGGTTGATTTATGTGTAAAAATAGTACATTACTACAGAGGCCGGGAAGTAGGGGGTTACCGGATAGTTACGAGGCTGGCAACCCCTTTTCACGGCGAGGTATGTATAGTACTTTTCTCAAACATATAATTCATTAAAAAAATTAAAACAAAAATTACAACGTCAAATACTAGGAGTGCATAAACATTAGAAGTACCTACCTAACCTACAGTCATCTGCGCCTTGTCGGGCGCGCCCGCCCGCCCGCCTGCGCCGCACCGTGCTAGCCTCCTGATAACCTCTGCGCTCCTGGTACCTATTCCCTTTATTTAAACATGCAAACGGTTGGATGCACAGCTTAGAATATAAAAAAATAACAGCTATTTAGCCTGTTCATAAACACAGCCGCCATGTTTAAATTAAAATTAAAAAATATATACTTCCCGGCCTAGGCCTTCAATTTTGTATGAAATTACTTTACAGCTCTCTCGAGTTGTTCCGCCCGAAACGTGATACTTTGAAGCTTATTATGAGGAACACAATGTCAACATTCCATAGCCCGTTTGAGAAAAAATATCTATTACCTTCAAGTCTCCGAAGTCGTCGAACAGCTGGTCGTCGACGGCGGGCAGGTCGCCGCCGCCGGCCAGCGCGCGCAGCGCCGGCGCCGCCGCCAGCCGCCGCAGCGCGCGCAGCCCCGCGCGGTGCGCCGACAGCCGGTCCACGGCCGAGAACGACGCCGCGAACGAGTGCACCAGCTCGGCCAGCCGGCCCAGGTGGGCGTACGTCACGTTCGCCTGGTGTATACAATAAATATACAAAAAACGAACGCCACATGGACGGCAACTACCTTAAATATTGGAAATAGCAAATTATACGCAAAGGATTCTATTTATGAAAACAATTATTAATGCATTTATGGATTTTTGAAAATTTGCGTGCCTTAACCGGGAATCGAACTGGTCGAATATGACAAAATAATGAAGAAGGGTTTTTCACGATCTTTCTTTAATTTAAAGGTCACATAAATGATCATATTCCTGACCTTTCCGATCTGTAGTATTAAACACGAGTTAATGTTTGGTCATATACGACCAGTTCGATTCCCGGTTAAGGAAGATTTTTTTTTTCAAAAATCCAGTAATGCAGATTTGTTTGTTTTCAAAAATAAAAGTAAGTCCCTTTTGCCAATAATTCGGACGGTCATTTTTTATTCTCGTGGAATGCTCTCCCTGCGTATGTATTCCCGGAGTCGTATATCACTGGTGTTTTCATGACACTCTTGATAAACCTCAACCTCAGGTTCTACTCTACCTGCTGGACGATCCTCTCCACCGCCGGGCTGGAGGGCGTGTACAGTATCTTCCCCATGAGCAGCGGCTTGACGTAGCTCCACACGATCTTCCCACCGTACATGTTGATGATGTCCGTGTACAGCGAACGACAGAAGTCCGCTGGAATGCAATATTCAATGTTAAACCCCTTATTACATTTGCTCGTAAACGTTTCATTTAATTAGTTGTTTTAACGAATCAATTTTATTGTTGACTTAGTAATAAGACATGGCAAGTAATAACTAACCAAAAATATGATTGAAAAAAAAACATACATTTATAATAATGTTAATGTGTATGTACAAATTAATTAACATTAAAAGTAAAGTCTACCTAGGTATTAGTAGGTTGTGGTTGTGGATGCGGATACTCAAATGTATGCGTAAGCTCCGCGGATGTGGATGCGGATACTCAAATGTATGCGTAAGTTCCACTGTTGTGGATGCGGGTACTCAAATGTATGCGTAAGTTCCGCTGTTGTGGATGCGGGTACTCAAATGTATGCGTAAGTTCCGCTGTTGTGGATGCGGGTACTCAAATGTATGCGTAAGTTCCGCTGTTGTGGATGCGGGTACTCAAATGTATGCAGAAGTTCCGCGGTTGTGGATGCGGGTACTCAAATGTATGCGTAAGTTCCGCTGTTGTGGATGACCATTGAAATATCGGCAACATCCCGGGTTTGCAGTGACACGATGTTGTGCTACTAACTTGGCAGTGCCTCCAGCTGCAAGGGGTCCGGCTGCGTGGTGAAGTCCGAGGCCTGCGAGATGACCTTCAGGTAGCGCGCGTCCACGCCGCGCATGGGCGTCCCGCACAGCATGCGGCCGGCCGACGACATGAAGCTATTCGCTGAGATAAAGATTTAAATATAATTGAGTTGCTTAACTTCAAACTCGGATATTATGTCCTTGAAAGGCGGGTGGGCTAATTGGCCTATATAACCGAGTAAGTAAGTTGTAAAACCATTACTATAGCAGATAGTTGGAAATCTTTGTGTGAAAAAAGTTTCAAAGTAATTATGCTAACGTCGTCTATGTAGACGTCTCGATGTTCCAGATTTTTAAATATGTCTCACAGTTATTTGAGGTTTCCCGCTACACAAAATCGTTTTAGAATTAATAAGGCTGTCCGATGATATAGTGCTTATTGTTATTGGTTTCTAGGTCAGTGTTTATATATTTCTGCCCATTCTCCTTTGGTATACGAATTTAAAACTTAATTGGTTTGAAAAAAGACGCAAATTCCGTTATCCTTTAGCATGGACTGGAATTTGAAGTAAAGCGACTCAACTATTCAATTAAATTCATTATCTTAAAGATCATTAAATTGTACAGAGACAACTAAAACGATAATAGATTATGAATGAGAATTAATCGGTATTTTTGTGACGGGTCATTACTGTGTAAGGTCATTACCAACATGGCCAGTCCGTCGTCTATAATTACAGACATCGAAGTAAAAAGGTAAATCCCTAATGGACCTCTTTCATTTAAATTGTTTTCATTAGAATAATGAATTTGGCCTCCTTCCTAAATAAGTACTCACAAGCGAACAAGTCCCCCACGTTGGTGAAGTTAGCCAAGTCCCGGAAGAGCGGCTCAGCGGCGACTGTCTCGCTCAGGTCGCCGACGTTCTCCTGTATGAGCGGCAGCAGCGCCGCCATCTTGGGGTAGCTTTCCAGCACAGTGGTGCCCTCTGCCTCCGTCAGGTTCGACGCGGAGTACAGTTGGGAGAGCAGGACGGACGAGATCTGGGAACGAGTCGTAGGTAAAATAAATAAAATAAATAAACAGGGGGATAATCTTATACAAATTGACCTAGTCCCAAATTAAGCTTTAGGCTTGTGCTATGGGTACTAGACAATGATAAACATACTTATATAGAGAAATATATACTTAAATACATAGAAAACATCAAAGAGTTTGAAAAAAATACTCGCGCTCATCACACAAATGCTTGCCCATATCGGGAATCGAACTTGGGACGGGTAGCTTTGTAGGAGGGTCACGACCAACTAACAACTAGGTCAACGCCTCGTCAAATTTTCAGCTTGACTATTGTCTTAAGCAGACTGACGAAGTCGCATGGCTTCATCTATTAATACGAGGCGAGTGTGCCCAGAAATTACATGCCTTCATCCCACCCTCCGATTTCTCCCATCGGTCTTCCAGACGCCGTGCGGGCTTCCATCCTCATTTAATCGAATTTCCAATGGTTCGGACGCAGCGGTTTGCTGCGTCATTCCTTATTCGCGCTGCCCAGGAGTGGAATGCCCGGAATCATATGATTTTAGTGTTTTCAAGGCAAGAGTGAATAGGCTGGGTAAGGTCTTCTAACCTTGACCTCGTCGCCACTTAACATCGTGAGATTGAGGTCACACGCAAATCTATTTTGAAAAAAAAACAACTCACCCGTTTCACGACGTAAGTGAAGTTAACATTTTCCACAAGCACGGGCAGCACACGCTCGGCGTGCGCGCCCTCCTGCCCCTCGCAGAACTGCTCGGCGACGGCGGCCCACACGTCCTCCCGCGTCACCCCCGCCGCGCCCGCGTCGCCCGGCAGCAGCACCAGGGACATCTCCTCGGGCTGGCACACGAAGCGGCTGATGCGGTAGTCAGGAGTTGAGGTGAGGAGCTGGCAATTTGATTCATTTAATTAAGGATCAACAGGATGTAATGCTTACAGTTAAGAGGTTACTTTAAGAAACTATAGAAATAATTGATCTCCCTCTTAAAGGTGATCACAACATGGACTTAAACATACCTTAACCTTACTCAAAAAGAAAATCAAGGAAATATAAACAATAAAATACAACAAAACTATATGTGACGTTTATCAGATTTATATCCAACATATTAAACGATAGACATTATACAACAAAATTTAAATATCTTAGAAACTGAAGGTCACCAATACATACAAGTTTATTTTCGTATTTTGAAGCTGAGTCGTGGTAAATGTCAATTTTGTAGAGATATCTATATCTTGAATAGTTGAGAAAGAGGCTGCAATAGTGGTTTCGGCTTGGACGATCTCTTGCCACACAAGATCGTGAGCATTGGAAATCCCTTACGATCCGTATTTTCCTGATGAGGAAAGACTGGCTCCACGCGCTTCAGAGAGAACAGCTCTGATACTTCCACTTACTGGCTTCAGGTCGATGGAGCCCGCGTGGATCCGGGGCGCCGCGATGGACCAGAAGTTGGTGTTGTTGATGCCGAGAGCGCTCAGCCCTGACTCCACGCGCTTCAGAGAGAACAGCTCGGATACTTCCACTTACTGGCTTCAGGTCGATGGAGCCCGCGTGAATCCGGGCGCCGCGATGTACCAGAAGTTGGTGTTGTTGATGCCGAGGGCGCTCAGCCCTGACTCCACGCGCTTCAGAGAGAACAGCTCGGATACTTCCACTTACTGGCTTCAGGTCGATGGAGCCCGCGTGGATGCGTGGCGCCGCGATGGACCAGAAGTTGGTGTTGTTGATGCCGAGGGCGCTCAGCCCTGACTCCACGCGCTTCAGAGAGAACAGCTCGGATACTTCCACTTACTGGCTTCAGGTCGATGGAGCCCGCGTGAATCCGGGCGCCGCGATGTACCAGAAGTTGGTGTTGTTGATGCCGAGGGCGCTCAGCCCTGACTCCACGCGCTTCAGAGAGAACAGCTCGGATACTTCCACTTACTGGCTTCAGGTCGATGGAGCCCGCGTGAATCCGGGCGCCGCGATGTACCAGAAGTTGGTGTTGTTGATGCCGAGGGCGCTCAGCCCTGACTCCACGCGCTTCAGAGAGAACAGCTCGGATACTTCCACTTACTGGCTTCAGGTCGATGGAGCCCGCGTGGATGCGTGGCGCCGCGATGGACCAGAAGTTGGTGTTGTTGATGCCGAGGGCGCTCAGCCCTGACTCCACGCGCTCCGGGGACGAAAACAGCTCGGACACTTGCACTAAAAAACATATTACACTAAGTTGAAAACCACACAATAACAATCAACAAAGAAAGACAAAAACATGGAATCCAACTTACCATGCTTTAACATAAAAACATTAATGTTTCAGCAGAAATTAGCTTCCGATCAAATGAAATTCGGTGAAATTATACATTCGATCAAATCAGTGTCAGTAAAATAAGGGGATCCCCAAGATAGCAAACTGGGGCATCTTGCGTAAGGGTGGGAGTTAGAGTAATACAACACTCAACTGTCAAGTTTCATTGCCAGCCTAATCTGCGGTTTAAAATGCTCTTACCTTTTAAATCTTCTTGATCAAGAAGATAGTTCTTGAATTTCTGCAACACTTTTAGCCCCTTGGCGAGGAACTCTACATCTTCTTCGAATGGAGACTCCTTCAGCACTGGTCGGAGCTCAATGATTATACTTCGTAAACTGAAAAACAAAACCAATAAAACATAGCATTAACAGTACTGTTCTACTACATCAAAAGATATAGATCCCGTGTCAATAAAGAAGACACATTTCGACAGTTCTGTGACTCGACCTCGTATATTGAATTATGTCGAGTATGAACTGACACGCACTAAGTATGCACTCGCGTACTTAGTTAGTGTCAGTTTATACTGGACAATTTTCTATATACGCGGTTGAGTCACAGAATCGTCGATATAGTAGTTGATCGCTGGCTTTACTGGCTCATCGTCAGCGGTGGGACAAGCAACTCTTCTTGAACTGCTGATGTTTATGGGCGGTGATGATTACTGCCCATCAGGTAACCTACATGCTCGTTTGCCTCCTACTATTATAAAAAAAACAGGACAAGGCGAATCGGACTTGCCCACCGAGGGTTCCGCACATGACACGGTTAACTCAATTCAAAATTTGCACCGCCGCCGTTCCTTGCATAAAGACCCTGTTGTTTTGTGATTTAACTAAAAATGTACAGATTTCAGATTTTTTCCTATACTTGTAGTAAAAGACGGTGTTACTTGCCAAATTTCATAGTTCTAGGTCAGTGGGAAATACCCATACATTTTGATTCCCTCGAGACTGTCGAAATACACGTTTTTGGCGACATAAACGGCCGTATCTTTTTTTTACGAAAATGTAGAAGTTTGATTTTATCACAGCTTCAAGGGACTGTATATAGTTTTAATTTCAATTCGATACCTTCACGCGTTCCCGAGATAAAGGGTCTTGACATACAGACAGACGGACAGACGGACAACAAAGTGATCCTATAAGTAAGGGTTCCGTTTTTCCCTTTTGAGGTACGGAACCCTAAAAACGCCTTAACAACCCCTACCCAGCATCTCCACCGCAGCATCAGAATTTGAGGAAGTAACCTGTAAACGACGCTGTCCAAGTTGTCCTCCGCCAGTATCCTCATGAGGAAGTCCAGCACCGCTGCCAGCCTCCCCTGCAGCAGTTCCTCCACATCCATGTGGCTGCCCACGCCCAGGAGACGCGCCACGTTCTCCAGGAGCTGTTCCACGTGGTACACTATGTTCGTGAGGAACGAGAAGCGCCAGAATTCTTCGGCTTGCAGTTTTGGCAGCTAAAAGATTAATTATTTAAGTAAGCTGTTATAGCAGGATAAAATGTTTAACATGCATAAATAATTGAATATCGGGGGGCAATTTCACACAAATTAACATATACTTACTAAAAAATCAGAATACGCCAATTGATCTAGTGGAAGGGAAATACATAAGTAGCTACATAATGATAGGGTTTCATAGTGGCTCAACAATTAAAGTCCTTGACTGTACAAGCCTAAAACTAGTTTGGGACTAGGTCAATTTATGTGAGATTGTCTCCTGATATTTATTATTTTCTTACTAGCAATACTTTACCGTCAACACACGTCTCATTCTATTACACCAAATTAAAGTAAGACAGCTTTTGTTGACAGGTAATTGATATTCAAGATGGCCGTTTAAACGCACCTTTAGAAACCACGTGTCACTTACCTCAATATTAATCCAGGTTTTGTTCAAGTTATCATCGATTACTTCGATTATTTTACTGCAATCGGAATCATTACAAAATTCTTTCTTAGTTAACTTCACACACTGTTCCACGTTCTTGCACTGGGTGATCTGGAATATGTTTAAATTTATTAATAACATCATCATTATGGTCGCGTCCTTATTATGTGGATAAATGTGGATAATACGTCTGTCACTTTCTAATGAATAAGTGCCAGAGATGACGGATGCTTTATCCACATTAATCCACTGCGATAAACGCAACCATAGCTAGTTCAAGTTATTTATTACTTATCAAAGTTCAAAAAATAATAGAGATTGTGGACGGCATCCTGCCTTTTGGCCGAAACATGTTTGGCAAAACTTATCGTTTCCCAACCGCTTCATTTGCCAAACCAATTTTTTTCCAGTGTTCATTAGCCAATCACGTGCAACTGCATTTTTCTAGTACTAGGTCGGTAAATTAAATGAAGTAGCTATAGCTTACGTCAATTCTATACATTTTCGATAACCATAACTTTCGCCGAATGCATATTGTCGAAAACTACTGTTTGTTCACTTACCGTTCGTAAATTAATTAAAATATCATCGACATCAATTTCAGCGATCTTCTTCATTTCCTTACTGAATTCCTTTTCATTATTCAGATACTTCTTCAGCGGTTCCTCCACGTCGAGCCTGTGGGCCACCTCCGCCAGCAGTTTCTTGATGAACGGCGTTTCACTGACTCCTTCTATTTCTCTTAGATGTGGTAATTGTGATCTGAGCAGTTTTAAGGTCTGCGATAGGACTTTTACGAATCTGGAAAAATTGTGTAATTTCAATAAATAAATATTATTAGAGTATAACGTTACTTCTTTTTTTTTATTCTCAGGAATAGTAACCGTACTCAGGCTGATATCATGCTAGTGACCAGGACAGAATCTGATGATAATGTCCTCGTTGAAGCTGGCGCTTACATGGTAGCGTTCCCCAGAGCGTTGCGGCTGGCGTTGCTTGCGAGGCAGTCGGCCAGCTTGGTCGAGGGGCTGTGCAGGTCCTCCAGCAGGTGTAGCTGCACGTGCTCCAGGAAGTCCGTGACTGCCTTGTTCAGCTCGTACTTGGTGTAGTTGCGCGTAGACATCAGCTGGAAGAAATTGAAATGAGTTCTAAAAACTTATTTGGATTAATTTTTCTTTGACGTCTGACAGCAATGTTTCCCATTAGTTTGAAAAAGGAAGGTAAGTTTAGGTTAAATAAGTTTTGCATCCCAAAAAAAATCCTCTGTCGAAATTGCCTTTCTAAGTAATTTCTGGAATGAGTAAGATGCGACAGGAAAAACGCGTCAGACTACCAATAAACAATAATTGTAATAAAACGATCTAACAAATTAAAACTGTAATTTCTATCGAGTCTTGAGATGTATCTTAGCTTACTAATGCAGCCCAGAGACTATTTTTTTTAATTTCACTTAAATAATCAAGAAATACGAAAAAATGCAATGTTGCCAGCATGTCTTTTATCTCAAATCAGCGTCAATGACTTACCTCCTGGAAGGCCATGTCCCAGTGGAAGTCATTCCTCAGGGTCTGGTAGATGTCCCCTTCAGTCATCTCGGGCAGGTGGCACAGCAGGTTGTCGTACTCCTGCTTCTTGAACAGCTGCAGGTTCAGCTGCTTGAACCAGGTGGTTAGGGGAGAGCAGATGGTGCACTGGCTAGATAGAAAATAATAATTATAAAAGATAGGAAAAATCCCGTGGCATATAAGCGTGGACTTTTAAATCAAATTCTGAAAAAGAAGAATAAAAAGATATAGAACTGTATCTGTGAGTGTAAATCATGGTAGGTATACCAGAATTACTGGTCTTTGTACGCTTAAATTAAAATATCAGGGGAATTGACCAAACTAAGCTCTAGACTTAATTGTACAATGGGTATTAGACAACTATAATCATACTTATAAAGAGAAACATAACATTAAAAAGGTGCATAGAAAACAACCAAGTTTAAGAACCACATACTCGCTGTTATTCCATTTTCATGTCATTGTCAAATAAGCAAATAAAATTACCAAAGAAAATTTAAAAAGTAAGTATCTAAAAAAGTACCTGCTATTTAAAAACAGCGTGCTAGCATCAACCACATTGGTGAGGACACCGAAAACCACTTTCGTGACGGTCTCCGCGGAGAACAGGCCCGTGGCGACCAGCTTCAGCCTGGCCAGCTTGTCGTCCGTGATCCACGGGGGTCGGAGAGGGGCGCGGGGGCCGCTCTTCACCGAGTCCAGTTTGGTCTCGACGCTGGATATATCGGTGTATAATTCGGTGTAGTTGATATCGTTGGAGAGTTTTAATTCTGCGTTGTAGCCCTGAAATAGAAGAATTAAGGTGGTATTGTGGTGGTAGAAGTTTGTGCAAGGTCTACCCGGATCGCTATCATCATCATACCGCTCCAGCTCCTTGACCAGCTCCATCTGGTCCTCCGCACACCGCTGGCTCCTCAGCTCAGAGAAGGCGAAGGTGTGGTCGGGAGGTCTACCAGTATGATCAACGGTACAGCATGAGCTTACCTGAGACGCGAGCACCAGCAGTGGCAGCTCCTTGACTAGCTCCGTCTTGTCCTCCGCACACAGCTGGCTCCTCAACTCGGAGAAGGCGCCTGTGTGGTCGGGGATATAGTCCGCCAGGGAGATGTTGGGGCGGCAGAGGGCGGCGGTGTGGTTCAGATTTATGTCGCGGAGGAGACGCACCAACTGGAACATGGACACTATCGATCAAACAGGAAGGAACAGGAAGGAGAAGAAAAAGAAACACAGGTGTGAAGAGAAAAGTCTTTACAGAATCGTCACAATTTCGCCGGAATGATGTAAATTTGATTTTTATTTACTGCCAAATTTTTGGGGGAATTGCAGGGACCATCTGGAACGCTACCATCATCTTATCATTTTACCTACCGCCAAACAGCTGTGTTCACATTGTTGTGTTCCAGTGTGGGGATACGATCACCAGTAAAATAACTAGGATCAAGGCATTCCATCTTAGGGTTGGCAACACATTTGCTGTCATGGAATTGCAGTGTTAAGATTGTATTCTAGAGAATGCAAATGTTTATATCACAGATCCCACTTTACCATCGGGTCCACCATACCATACGCTAGTCTGACTTCTCCAAGGCGTAAAAGAAAAAGTTTTGATTATGAATACAAAGATTTTTGCTCCGGAAGTTTCCGAACAAAGTCAAGAGCAAGATCTAGCAACACAATGAAATGAAAATAATCAAAATGCCTCACATGAATTTGATCAAGATTGGTAAAAACATCCGTAGCGATTTCGAAGCTGTTCTCCAAAGAGTCGAAGAACTTCGTAGCAATGGGGCCATCGTAGAGGGTCCTCAGGTCGCGCCACCAGTCGTCTCCGGAGACGAAGCTGAGGATGACGCGGTGGTGCTGCAGGCTGGACTGGAGGTAGCGGAGGTACAGCGGGAGCCCGAGGTCGTACGCGTATTTGATGCTGTGCTTCAAGTAGTTCACTATTTGTAACCTGAAATTCCTCGGATGGTCAATGCAGCTTTAAAGCCTAATATAATTTTCTACCATCAAGTATAATTATGGTCAACAGAATATAAACTTATTTGATCACATTATCATTTTAAAACCAAAATATTTAATTACCTGTCTCGAAGAAACTCAGAAATATCTGTAACATTATTCAACACGTCGCTTTGTAAAATATTCATAAAATTGTTTAAACTCTGCCGCGTGCCTTCGAAGTCTTCTTCATATGAGCTTCCAATGGCTCCATATATTGCTTGATAATTTTTGGCACACAGAAGAACTTTAGTCCTTCCAGTGTCAACTAAAATATCTACTTTGGTATCATTATTTTTTAAATCATCGCACATGGCTGCGATTCCTCCTGTCAATGAAAAAGCATCTTCATTCTGCCATATGTTATTAGTTATAACATCAAAATGCAACGCTATAGTTTCAGTAGGTCTTTTTTTAAACATTTTCTGTATTATAACTAAGTCGGCTTCCAAATTTTTCGCTTCATCGTCAGCCAACCCAAAATCGGCAACATTTAAATTATCTATAGCTTCACGTATTTTATTTATAATAGCTACAATTCTAGCTAAATACGTAGTAGCAGCAAATTGCTTTGAATTTATATCATTAAAAAGTTTATAGGCGACATCTGTTGAGTTTAAATTGTAAGTCGAAATTGTTGATAAAACGTTTTCTAGTTTGGTTCTTATTGTGTTTATGTTAAGGTCGCCATCGGTGACCACAGTGCCGTTCTTGCTCGAGATGTTCTTTAGTAACGCTGTGATATTGGTAACGCTGTCGAAAGCTTTCTGGAAGCTGCTCGACAGGTCACTGACGTTGGAGGCGAAGAACAAGTATTGCTGGAAAATAACATTATTATTAACATTAAGTTTCTTACAAAAGGCACGCTAGCAACGTCGCAGTTTCTAGCTCAATAAAATTTATCTTCACTTGTTTTAACTCCAATAATTGAGTCGCTTTACATCAACCTCGGATATATCCTTAAAGGTATACGAATTTAAAACTTAACTTGTTAGAAAAAATACGCGAATTCTGTTGTCGAGTTTGAAGTTGTGTTGTTGAGAGAATTCGAGTTTGAAGTTAAGCGACTCAATTATTAGTTAACTAAATGACGCCCGCGTAGAATTCGTTTCCCGCTACTCCCTATTTAACCCCTTAATGATGAACACGGCTAGAGATGATCGGAGTTGGCTAGTTAGTGACTGAGTGCGTCTCACTTCGCCGGGTCCCGGCAGAATATCAGCGCTGTCACAGCGCTCGAAGGGTTGTTATTTTCTTAAAAATGGCGCTCGGTCGGTCGAACGAGGGAACGCGCCACACCGGCGAGTTTAAGTAGTCCCGTCAGAGCGCACAAAGCGATTTTAGCGCGTGCATTCTCAATTTGGCAGCAGGGCTTCTGTCGATAAGATGGAAAGTACAAGGCTGCCTAATTGAGAATGCAAGCGCTAAAATCGCTTTGTGCGCTCTGATGGGACTACTTAAACTTGCCGGTGTGGCGCATTCACTCGTTCACACATTCGACCGACCGCTCGCCGTTTTTAAGAGAATAACACTCCAGCACATGCTGAGTCGGCACCCGTTCATAACCGTGACTCTGAATCACGCATCTTAATTTTAGTTTTAGTATTAATTATAGTTTAATCTTGCAAGCCAGTGTTTAAACAACCCTCTTTATCCGCAGCGTTTAAAAAATACTCACGGGGTTAGCGAATATGTCGAGCAGCGTGTTGTCCCCGCGCGGCAGCGAGACCCAGTGCAGTAGAGAGGGACACAGGTACGGCTGCACGCGTCGCACGCGCGCGGCGTCCACCGCGCTGCCCGGCGGCGGCGCCAGCGCACCCACCAGCGCCTCGCAGTCCCAGAACTGGGATTGGGACGCGCGGCGAACCTAAAAGATATTTTCGTTTTATTTCCGCGTAAAATATAAATAATTACTTATTTATAAATCAGGATTTTTTCAGATTATTTGGCGGTAATTTTTTGTACATTTTTGGATATAAATCAAAGGCTACCACGTAAAATTTATAAAAAATAGTTGTGATAATCAATTTCATTTTTCAAGTCTCCATTCAAGACCTTGGAAAGGGGAGGCGCTATGTAATGTTAAAAAATAGAATCATTATTATTGGAAAACAAAGCCTACGCGGACTAACCTGAAGTACAAAATAGATACCTGATTCATAAAGCCCAAGTCCCAGTAGGAGTTGAGGAGCACTGCGAGGAACTCCTCGATTTTGTCGTATAACATGTAAAGTCCAGTGCTTTTGGTGAACCCCAACATTTGCAGGAGGTTGGCGTTTGGTTCTGGATCAAACAATATAAATAAGTACGTAGTAAAAGTCTATTAGACAAAAAAATGCTGCCATTCGATTCTATTTTTTGCAAGGATCAAATGTATATATGGGACCAACACAATCCGAGCACTGCAAACGTTAGGAATGGGAGTCAATTCCTACTGACTCAATATCCCTGTTGGCATTTGTTAATATTTTTTTCTCAAAAACAATTAATAACTTACCATTGACCTCAGAGAAATACGTGTACATATCCCCCGTCATATTGCCAACTAGTACGGAAAAGAATCGCAGCGTGTTCTTCCAAGCCGCTCTCGACAGTTTCTTACAATCGTCGGTGTCAGGACCGTCATCTGTGTAGGAGCCGCTTGAGCACCTCATTAGTTCCTCCCACAGGGAGTGAAGGGTGCGGCTGTCGTAGACTTCGGGGGTGGAGATGGAGTTTAGAACGATGTCCAGTTTGGTGAAGAAGTTTCTGGAAAGAATATTATGGTTTTTTTAAAGCACTAAGCTATGTACTTGATGGTAAATAAGTTCTGAGGAGGATAGACATTTTCAATTCCAAGTCTGGAAATGTTTTTTGTTTATTATTTTCTGAGAATATAAATAAACGAATTTCTGCTAATGGCTAAAGTGCTTAAACGCCGTGTGGTCTTTTCTACGTCACAGCACGTCAATGCGGATTTTTTACCGTCAAAACGAAACCACAATGCATCTTTTTCCTCGCTTCACATACCTGATAATATGTTCCTTCCCCTCCAGCGTGTGCTGCGCGTACCTCCACGCCGACACGAAGGTCACCGGCCTCTCAGAGATCGCTGACGACTCGTCGGCGATCTCTTCTAGAACCTTCTTGAGAGTCGCCACGGCCTTGATGACCGAGTCGAAGGTCGACGAGAACTTCAGGAAAACGTGGGCGGAGGTGTTCCTAGTTTGCCAATCCTAGAAGAACATAGTGTTTATTAAATACTTGCTACTTTTTATGGGAAAAAAGAGGCAGATGAGCAAGCGAGTCACCTGATGTTAAGTGAGACCCATAAACACCAGATGAATCGCAAGTGCGCTGCCGGCCTTTGAGAAAAGAGTAGGGGTTGTAATGCTGGCTAACGTCTAACCTCTCATTGTGAAACTTACAAGGCTGGTCAAGTTCCTCTCTCCCAGGTACTCCACCCACTCCTGCCTGAAGCCTGGCTCCAGGCACAGAGCCGTCTCCAGCGCCCCGAGCGCCGCCTGCGAGCTGGCCGTCAGGTCCAGCACGGTGGTCAAAGATGAGCACGGCCATGGCGGGGAGCCGTTCATCAGCTCTATTACTGAGGGTATCTGTCGAACGAAAAGAGCTGTATTGCTAGCCATGCTGCTTTATACGAAAGCTAAGGATGTGGGCTAGACTGGCAAACATAATTTCTAGCTAGAAAATTATTAATTCACAAAACAATCTATTTATAAAAACATTCAAAGAAAAAAAAACTGATAACTAAAACATATCAAAACCCTGCAAATCTCCCGCTCGGAGCAGCGTCCCTAAAATGCTTGCAGCATTACCCCGCTGCACGGCCAGGCTAAGCCGTTGGGCGAAAAAAGACCCGGCCCTGGGATCGCCAGAGACGCCAACCAGTTTACCCGAAACTTCGTGTATAACTTTTTGGTGTCGGACGACCACGGCCCTAAGGTTTCTATTGCAACTGCCGCAAATACGTAATCGTTTGTTAAGAAAGCGTATTTGCGGCACTTTACAGTCTGAGCGTGGTCAGCGGCAGTCCCTGGCTTTCGTGCAGAGCCCTGGACGCAGGACGGTGCCAGCGTATCGGTGCAGGTTAGAAAAAGATAACAAATTTTGGCTTCTAACTCTAGCACAGAAAACATTCGTTTTTTTACTCACGTCGGTATCGTCGCTGGCGAGGATGTTGACTGCATCGGCGATGAGGTACGGCAGGTTGGGGAGCAGGCTGCGAATGACCTGCACGGTGGAGGGGGGCAGGTCCGGCGTGTACGACTCGTTGCGGGACAGAGCTGGAGAGCAAGAGGGCTATTATTATTATTGGGGGGTTGAGATGGGCCTTGTGTGTCGCTTCGTCCAAGCTGATCTTTTGTTGCCCTTTGTTCAGAGCTCACCGCAAAGGTCCGATTGCGATAAGCATCTTGTCAAAGGCCTTTGTGACCACTTACCAGCGATGACCTTTACGAACTCCTCAGCGATGGCGAGCGGGGGGGCGGCGAGGTCGAGGGAGCTGCGAGCGCGTCGCCAGCCCTCGCCCGTCAGGTTGAAGAGCTCGCGGTCCAGGAGGTCCAGTGCTCGGAACCCTAGCTTCACGCTGGAATGGAGGGGCAGGGTGAGAAAAAAACACAAATAAAATATTCAGTGAATTGGCCACATGAGACCTCTTTTACACGTCGGTAATATGGAATGAATCTGCTAGCACTTCAGGCAAGACCATCATTGCGAAGAAGAAGCGCGGTAGAAACTCCAGCAGAAGGTCATTTCAATCATAATAATACAATAATAATTAAGTATAACAAAAAGCAAACTTTAAAAAACCCGACTGTTGCTAACCAACTTTAAATCGTTATAAATACTAAATGATCATTCAAAATTAATAATTATGAAAGAAACCCTAAGATTATTTTTTACCTATTCAACGATACCCCACTAGTCATAGTTCGTCGATTTTTTTTTTTACAATATGTCGTCTGGTTGCAGCCATATTGAATTTTGATAACTGTCATATCTTTAGTGACACACAAGATTAAGACAAATCACATGAGACATCCAAATCGGTCCACGCATTGAGTTTCTAGAGCGCCACAAAGGAACAAACAAACATACAAACAAACATAGGCTGATAAACACATAACCCTCCTCTTCCGGCAGTCGAGTAAAAACTAAGTTACATTACAAGTGTTTTCACCAAATGATCACAACGGAAGACAAGCGCTGGCTCTGCCGGCATCACGCTGAGCTGCATTTGTGACCAAATTATATTTCTTGTTAAATAAGTATGTTTGTCACGAATAAACTTTTTTTATTTTTTCTGTTAGTTACAAATGACTTGGCATCTCTAATGACATTGACGATTTTAAGCCTATTTTTTTTTAAATAAATATATAAATATATATCACGGGACAATGTCACACCAATTGACCTAGTCCCAAACTAAGCAGTAGGCTTGTACTATGGGTACTAGACAACAAATACATAAAAAAATATAATACTTAAATACATAGAAACCTCCATGACTCAGGAACAAATCTTCGCGCTCATCACACAAATCTGCCCTTACCGGGATTTGAACCTAGGACCGCTAGCTTCGTAGGCAGAGTCACTACCAACTATGCCAGCGCGTCCACAAATTTTCAGCTTTACTATTGTCTTTGGCAGACTGGCGAAGTGGCATGGCTTGGGTCACAAATTAACGTTTACTAATAGTGACTGTACCTAGATATAAGTACCTACCTTAAATGCAGACTCCTCTGCCAGCTCTCCCTTCCAAACCAGAACTCCTTAGCCGCCTCGAACAGGTCCGCCGCCTGCCGCTGTGCGCCCGCGTCCATCCCGAAGCTCCGGAACTCGAACAAGTAGGTATAGTCGGCCTCGAGCGTCGTGTACAGTCGCTTCACACCGCCGATGAGCAGCGTCCAGTCCACGTCGTCCAGCGGGCCGTGGGTCGAGTTCTTTATTGTTTCTATCTGAAACAATACGGATAGAGTTCATTCTATAGAAACAATTATTTTGTAAAGATATTATGTTAAGAAAAGAGAAGGCTTTAGGTGGTGTTAGGACTTTGTGCAGGCTTTGTCTGGATCGCTACCACCATCTTATCCTTTAAAGCAGCAGTGTTCGCATCGTAGTGTCTTCACTAAGCGGTCCCAACGGAATGCTGAGTTGGGACTGTTTCGCAAAGTTTTCTCTGTGTCTTGTTCTTCTTGTATCTATGTAATGTACTTTTGTATTGTTGCGAAAAATGTATCTTTATCTTTAAATAAATGTTGCTTCTTCTTTTTATAAAAAAATGCATAGAAAGAAAAATTAAAAGCAACAAAAGAGGAAAAGGGCGAGCCAGACAAAGTTACTTTGAACAAGTGAAAGAGAAAGTTAAGGTCGTGTCGTATCAAGATGTCATGAACCTAGCGAAGAATTGAGAGGAATGGCGGCACTCTACCGACAAGAGCGTAGCGCATTGTAAATTCAAGTAAAAAAAAAGTAAATATTAACCAGCATTGACCGCGACTCCGTTCGTATAAAATAGCTGTGCTATTTTATAAGATTAAAAGTACCCCGTCTCTTTCTGGCAGGAAAACAGAGAAAACACAGCAAGCCAATAAACACACTTTCGCATTTATAATTGTTACCTAGTAGAAGTGGAAGGATTGAAGTTACTTACAGCTTTTCCAATAAAGGATTTCCTGCGCAACCCTGCTTCGATAGCCACCGACATGTTGCACAGAGTGGTGAGAAACTGCTCCGCATCCACGGCTGGAGGCATCGCTATGAACGAGGATGCTGCCTCGACGCCATGGCAGAACATGTCTTCACTGTGAGTCGACAGCGCTTTGTACGTCTGTGCATAAAATTAATAGATGAGTAATAATCATTTGAACATCTATAGCCATCATCGTAATATCGGCAGAAACACGTCCTCTGCTAGACGAGAAAGATGTCCAAATCTAAAAGACTTCTAAATGTAAACAGACTGATTCAACTTAACGAAGACACGTGAATTTTTCAAAATTAAAAGTAAACTTTCGGCTGAGCCTCATGGTAAAATTAACTCCCATCTATTGGCGCAAAATTTCAATTCACAAATTTGATATTGCATTTTTCTCCGAAAAATGTAGTAGGTATCTATGAAACAATGGTTGACTTTGAAATGTGGAAATGATGAATTAAAGGCATCCATAAAGCTAATATTCTTACAGCATCAACTAGCCTTAATTTAAGTCCCGAGTATGACCCCATACCTCCCCTCCCGAAGCCGCCACTGCTATACTAAACCCTATACTGACCTTCTCCTCGTCCAAGGCCGTCATCAGCAGCGTCCTCACGACCTCAGGATACAGCTCCTTCATCCCCTCCGTGACGTTCCTCGGCGTGGCCGCGAGCTGCTGGTTCACCGCCAGCACCATGGTGGTGGCGTCCAGAAGGATCGGCGTCATCTTGTACTCCAGGATGGTGTTCTGCTTTATGATCTCCTTGGCTAGAGCTCCGTGAAGAGTTATTCTAGAAGGAGATATTGATTGATTTTCAACCAAGCGAAGAGCAGTCTTACGTCGCACTTAGAGTCATTACACAGATTTAGGTTAGCGTCTTTCCTATGGACATACCAGAAGTTAACATTATTAAAGCCGAATTTTCCGACTGAACCCATATCCGCATAAACGGCGTCAGGTCTACTTTAGTCCGATCAGTTAAAAACATAACTTGTATGCACCCCAGCCTTTAACTATTGACCAAAGGAAAAACAACTTTTTTTTTTCGAGTGTGTATTCTGGCATTGTTGAGTAACTCACATACCTATCCCGGAGCGAAGCGAGGGCGGGTCGCTAGTAGTTACATATTTTGACGACACGTTGGCCTAGTTGGTAGTGACACTGCCTACGAAGCTTGCGACCCCGGTTGCGGCAGATATTTGTGGGATGAGTGCGAGTATTTTGTTCCTGAGTCTTAGATGTTCTCTATGTATTTAAGTATGTATTTCTCTAAATAAGTATGTTTATCGTGGTCTAGTATCCATAGTATAGGTACAAGCCTAGAGCGTAGTTTAGGACTAGGTCAATTTGTGTGAGACGGTCCCCTGGGGCCTGTTTTATAAAGCTACAAATTACAATTGTTACAAGTTTCCATTTGACACAGCCTCGACCAATGACAAGCATTTGAGCAGTGTTGCCAGTTTAGACCTGTAAAATTGTAACTTGTAGCTTTATAAAACGTGCCCCTGATATTTATTTCCTTTAATTATGTTTTCCTTGGCAGTATTGCTTTAGGATATGTTCCATAAGGGTCTCCCCAAACCTATCGACGCGGAATCGTCTTGAGCCGGTAAGAAAAAGTTGTATGTCCATGCAATAAGAGCCCCTGATATTTATTTCCTTTAATTATGTTTTCCTTGGCAGTATTGCTTTAGGATATGTTCCATAAGGGTCTCCCCAAACCTATCGACGCGGAATCGTCTTGAGCCGGTAAGAAAAAGTTGTATGTCCATGCAATAAGAGCGAAATCGACGTCGTTCCGTTCGCAACGCCGAAGCGAGCCGAGCCGAGTCGATTGACGTTTGTTTCGCCCTTATTGCGTAGACATAAAGAGTTTTTTGATCAGCTAACGTCGATACCGCGTCGATAGGTGTGGGGAGACCCTAAGAGGACGATAGATTTACATCAAAATTTAACATTCTTACCCATATACTTACAATATCTGTTTGCTGAATGAAATTTTCTTCTCAAACATTTTCATGAACTCTGAATCTTCACTAACGTTGAGCAATTTCTTCCAGTCAACTTCGGGGCGATCCGTTGAGTTCATATTCACCAGCGTGTTATAGAAGTCTTTAAGAATCTGGAAATCCTTGTCTATGGTATAAAGCTGGCTGGTTGTGTCTTTGCCAAGAGTTTCTTGAATCAAAAGCGATGCCATGTCATTTATCTGAAATAAACAAAACATTTACTTATTCTAGATTTGCATTCTG
Source organism: Acleris cristana (assembly GCA_948252455.1). Taxonomy (NCBI): domain Eukaryota; kingdom Metazoa; phylum Arthropoda; class Insecta; order Lepidoptera; family Tortricidae; genus Acleris; species Acleris cristana. The sequence goes on along the minus strand of OX411798.1, from coordinate 116,492 downwards.
AGAGTATTTTGTATTTTTCTCCGAATAAATTAGTGCTTAAACATTAAACTAACAAAGGAAAAATTACATACTGCCAACCACCACTAAACTCTGTAACCATATTCTGAGAGTTAAATGTCCAAATTAGAGGTTTTCGAAAGGGCCTCGATGCGCAGTATAAGAGGCATCATACTTAACTATACATATACGAGTATATCTTAGTATAGTGGTGGTTAGGACCTTATGCAAGATCCGTCCGGATGGCTAACATCATCTTATCCGTTAACCTACCCTCAAGCAGCAATATTCGCATTGTTGTGTTCCCGTGTGGACAACCGGTGACATTAGTAGCATAGAGGCACTCCATTTTGGTCCTCAGGCTTGGCAAACGCATTTTCGGTCTTAGGATTGCAGTTTTAAGATTGTAATCTTGACAATGCAAATGTTTGCCAAAGTCCCCATTTACCTTCAGATGGCCTGTGTTTTTTTGTCTAACCCATACTATGAAAAAAAACTCGGAGGCAGTTTGATCACTTTCATGCAAGGCTGTACGGCCAAACTATGCTGGGACCCTTGGGCACACAAGAAATTGGGGCCGTTTTAGAAAGTAAAGAAAGCGAACTATACAAACATTTTTTTACTCTGATCTCGTGAGAAAAATTAAAAGTTTTGCGTATACATGTGGATGGCTATAAGAGTAGGGAAAACCAAAGAAACGATGGATAGACTGTGTGAACGATGACATGGCTAGAAAGGGAGTGACTTGACTACCAAGATGACGACTAATAGAGAAATAAGGAAGAAAAAGACATGTTGCGCCGGCCCCAAATAAGTTGATATAAGGGCAGGAGAATGATGATGACCTCGTGAGAGAATTTGTCGGTCGTTCAGGGCTCGTTGGGTATAGGGGCCCTCGGTGCCCTGATGGTAAAGACGGTTTTGCTTTCATCCCTTGGTTATCTTTTATTTGTCACTCACATTTTTTTTAACGTCGTTATATCCGAAGGAGCGGATGATGTCATGGAAGTAGTTCTTCCAGCTGTCGATGCAGAGCCAGGTCCTCAGCAGGTCGGCCTCGGCGCCGGACGCCACGAAGAACCGCTGCAGCTTACCCTTGTCGCAGAACAGCTGGCCGGGGAATTGGATCTTGGAAGTGAAGATCTGCAAAGGTATAATACATTTTTAACTGGCGACCTTGTCCGCGTAGAACTCGGTTATCATGTTTCCCTGGGGAACTATAAAAAATCCCTAAGAGCTGCCGCACATTACACCAATAGTAGCGATCACAGCGAAGGCACTAACAAATTAGTACTGTTTGACACACAACCTCAAATATTCATCCAGCGTGTTTTTATTTCAAAATAACGTATAATTAATAGTTATTAAATCTTAAACTTAATGTGAAAGTAAATATGAAATATAAATGATTGCTAAGACCTCATTGGATCTTTAAAAACACGTGATTATCGAGTAATAAATGGTAAATTGGTTCGTTTGGTTGTATTTACATCTTTGCGAATTTCAATTGGCACAGACTATACCTGTTACGGTTTAGTAGACACAGCCCGCTGACACGCAGACGGACAGACGGACGGACGGATTGGATGAACGAAGGCATAGTAATATGGTCCTGTTGGTACTCTTTAGGTACGGAACCGTTAAAACAATAAAATATCAAAATTGTGTATTTCTTGTTGTTGCTTTTAGTTGTTTACCTGAGCTCTTTCCGCATCGGCCAAGCCATCCAACCCTCTACCCACAATAGCCACTGGAATCTTCAACAATATCTTGAAACCTTCCGGGTTCCTCAGGGAAGCGTTATAGGCCACCTCTTCTAAATGCCTGTTAGTAATAACGACCTTGTGAGCGCCTTCGATCAGTTTAGCCAATAGAGTGGAGTACAACAGAACTGTGTGTTTGTCATCCTCAGGCAACCACTTGTGCACCAATGCGGCAAGTTTTGAGAATCTGAAACGGAGAAATCAATGCATATTATATTTCTGTCACTTATAAGCATTTTCCCGCGACTCCGTCCACGTAGAAGTGATTTATCGCAGGAACAAAGTACCCTATTTTCTTTCTCGAGGTTTAAGATATATGTTCACTAAATTTGATCGAAATTGGTTCAGTGGTTTAGCCGGGAAAGCGTAACAGACAGAGAGGCAAAGTTACTTTCGCATTTTTAATATTAGTATGGATTGTAATTAACGGAATATTATCCGTAAGACCGAAAACATATCAATAGAAGGCTTTAAAAGCATCTAAAGAAGAACTTCTCCAAGCAGCAGCGCTTGCATTGTTGTGTTCCGGTGTGGGGATAAGACAACCAGTGAAATTACTAGCAAAGAGGCATTCCATCTTAGTACTTAGAGTTGGCAACGTATTTGCGCATTGTGGTCTTGACAATGCATATGTCTATGGATCATGGATATCACTTACCATCCTCCGCCCCCATATCATATAAAAGACGAACAATTGAGATGCAAAACAAATAACACTTACACATTAAACACATCGATGCCTTCGGTCGCTCCTTCAAACACCTTCATAGCATTATCGAGTTCTTTAGAAACTGCCATATGTTCCTGCCCACCATGTTTGCTACCAACATGAGCCAACACCGAACTCGACACGTCTTCAACAGCGTCCGATTGGTTGGTCAATAGTTTGTTCAAATATTGGACGCCAACGACGACAGCGTCTATTATTTCTCGAAGCGTTTTGTACGATTGAGTGTCGCCTAGCGTTGGATTGAATTGGTCCATTATTTTTTGGAGGCTGAAACAGAATATCAATTAAAGTAAGGTATGAGGAATATTCAAAAGTAAAAAAAGATGTTACGGAGGCGGCTTTACCGGAGCCGGAGCCGGATCCGAAGTAATTTTTTTTCACTTAACGGATTCGTATCCGGAGCCGGAGGCGAAATTGGAGCCGTATCCGAAGCCGGATCCGGAGGTTTACCGGAGGCGGAACCGGAGCTGAGTACCTTTTATTTAAGACAAACACTTCGGAACCCTACACTGAGCATGTTCCGAAATGCTCTAGCCCGGCTTTTTTTAAATTGAGTCAGTAATTAAATACTGTGGAGGACATTCTCTTTTTCTGCTAACTTAACAAACCGCTAAGCAAATTTAAACTAAATAAAAAAGGTCAACTGCGAGTCGGTGTCGCGCACGAAGGGTTCCGTACCATTACCTATACAATATTAGCAAAAAACGGCAAAAAAATCACGTTGGTGTATAATTTTATTCTGTTTTTAGTATTTTTTGTTATACCGGCAACAGAAATACATCTTCTGTGAAAATTTCAACTATCTAGCTATCACGGTTCATGAGATACAGCCTGGTGACAGACAGACAGACGGACAGCGGAGTCTTAGTAATAGGGTCCCGTTTTTACCCTTTGGGTACGGAACCCTAAAAAGATAAAAAATGCATTTCCTATGGCCTATATACCCATTAATACTTCTTACTTCACCATTTACTTCTTTGCCCCATCAGCTATCCATGTACTGAACACTTACAAGGCGAGGTGGAAGTAGCGGAACCCCCCCCGGCCCGCCGGCCCCGCCCCCCCCAGCAGCGCGGCGAGCTCGCGCGGCACGAAGCTGGCGGGGCTGCTCGCGCGCATGGCCGCCGACAGCATGCGGCCCACCGTCACCACGCTATCGTCGCCGCTCAACTTCTTGTACATCACGCCTATCTGTTGGATATAACTTATAATAATAATAGATGTTGAACACGTGTGTGAGGCTATTGAACCAATGGGGCCTATTACCATCTGCCCCGAAGACGTAAGTTTCTGACGGTATAGGGTAGTATCGCTGAGACCCACACAGAGGAGTAGTATTGTAGTTGATAATAAATGAATTACTTTTTAATAATTTATGTGTTTTAATATTTATTTCCGAAAATATAGTTACAAGAATATAACTGAATAATAATATAAGTAATAAATTATTTTAATGAAGGTAAGGTACTCAGACACGAGATCCCGTGTCTGGTTCTATTGAAATTTTCTAGAGAATGAGCTTAAGGATCGATATCCGAATAGATCATCAACAATTTTGAATTTGGAAAGATTTAGATCGAAATGTAAGAGTGGCCAGGTACGTAAAAAGGAGGTTCTAACAAGCTCGTTACAAGTTGTGCAAATTCGAATGGGTCAGAACTGGAAAGCCCTGGGCCAGACGGATTGCACAACTTCTGGATTAAATGGTTCAAAGCATCACATGAGTGTTTAGCAGCGCAATTCCAAAATACTTCGTTTGAGTTACTAGATAGGTTAGGTTCATTAAGTGACTTCAAATGCCCGAAGGGAAAATTGTTCTGGAATAGGAGCCCCGCCATGAGGGGCTCCGTCGACATTGCTAAGACAGACATAAGATGAAAAATCCAATCTGGCCATTAAGCGACTCGAACTTTTTGATATTTGGCCGCAAATCGATCTGAGGGCTTATTGTCTAACGCACTCCCAATCACGATCGTTTTCATTTTGAAAATCGAATGCTTGTCTGCATACAAAATGAAAACAATTGCTCCACTTTGAAGCTGGTTGCGATTACGAGTGCGTTAGACAATAAGCTCTCTGGTCGTATAGCGATCTAGGCACAAAGCTATGTAGTCAGATCGAGACGTAACCGCAAAGCGGTCTGGACGTATTTGCTACCTAGTCTTTTCGAGATTAAGACCTAAAACTAGCTGCTAGACTTGTGTTACTGTTACTTACCATATTCAAATATTTATCGAAGTTAACTTCAGCTATCAGACCGAACAGTATCTCCCGGATGTCCGCCGCCGACATCGAGCACAGTTTCACCACGAACATGTTCAGATGTTCGCTGCTCTCTATCTTCAACGACTGCTCTATCGAACTTGCGCTGCATCTGTCGATTTCGCCTTTGAGTATCTGAAAGAGAACGTTATTATGATATACTTAATCTCTTTTTGATCGCAAGGAGAAAGCCAATGAACACACAGGACCTCTATTCTAGGCGGAGAAAACCATATAGTATAAAGTGGTTTTTTCCATACGAAGTGAAAAACAAACACTGGGACATGGGAGAAACAAACTTTATGTAATTACTTAGAAAGTTGATTAAAAAAACAAGGAACAGGGTTTAAAAACTTCGCTGATTCGTAATGATTCTAATAATGTAAGATACCGCTGTAAAAATAAAAAATAAAATAATAAATTAAGGATTTTTCGTGACATGGTAATAAAGGAAAACTAAAAAAAAACTGATTAAAATGATCAATATCTCCGAAACTAGTAAAAATCACTGAATATAGGGGTTAAATCGATAGCTTTTTAGCTGCTCTATCTGCCCTAGACGGATTGACGTTCATTTTTGAGACACCCTGCATGAAGTATTGGTAAGCATGACTTACTCCTTGAAAGTTGAGCTCGGCCATCATGACGCTGTCAGCCACGTCCCGCGTGACGTTGAACTCGTCGGAGATGTAGCGCCTCACTCTCGCTGGATACGTGAACAGGTCCCTCACTTTTAAGCCATTTTCTGGAACAAATCGAACAGTTTCAGTAGTACAGTCATTTCAGCCCGTCGGGCACGGAGGCGGCGACGCACAGGACCAACTCGTTGTACAGCAGCGGCGGGAACTTACTCCGCAGCTTCTATGTGAAGGTGTACTCACTGGTGATGGAGACGAAGGTGGGCTCGTCCACCACGTCCGCCAGCGTGGCGAGGAGCCGCAGGCCGTCGGGCACGGAGGCGGCGACGCCCAGGACCGACTCGTTGTACAGCAGCGGCGGGAACTTACTCCGCGGCTTCTATGTGAAGGTGTACTCACTGGTGATGGAGACGAAGGTGGGCTCGTCCACCACGTCCGCCAGCGTGGCGAGGAGCCGCAGCCCGTCGGGCACGGAGGCGGCGACGCCCAGGACCGACTCATTGTACAGCAGCGGGGTGAACTTCCTCTGCAGTTTCGTCAACCTGGAATGTGAATGTATGGTGTGATGTTTCCGTCAAGCAAGATTGGAGCGCTTTGTTTTACATAATTATGTATAGTCCGAATATATCGCTATTCATAATCATCGAAATCATATTATGAAATTTTAATAGGTAGGTAGTAGTAGCGTAATAAGAAAACGTGGTTTAAAAGATTTAGTGACAAGGATTCATAAAGGAATGCTGAAGTGGTAGAGAACGGATGAAGTGAGATTAACGAAACAGATATATGAGGCGAGGAAGGAGATTGGAATGGGAGGCCCTGGAGAACGTTTCACGATCAGATTGGGGACGTATTAAGAAAGGGCCAGGTCAAGAGATCCTGCAGTATCCAAAAGAGCCCATCGACTAAGGGTCAAATCACACCGAGACGCGACGCGACGCGATGCGGCGCGCACATTTTTAGTAGAGCCACTCAAAATATACTTTTATTTACTACACAAAAAGGTACACATTTCATTGTGAGAATTAAGAATACGGTATACCACGCAGCGCAGCGGTGCATCGTCGGCACGCGCGGTTTGCGAGAGCGGCGCAGCCTGAGGCCGCCTACGCGATTTGTCTCTTCTCTCTCTTGCAAATGGTAAACTGCAGGGGACGCGGCGAGTAGACACGTTCCGCTGCACCGCGCGGCGTCTCGCTGCTCAGCGAGGTATCTTGCTGCCGACGATTTTACGATGCGCGTCGCGGCGTCGCGCGGCGCCGCGCGAATTCACTGGCCTCTTCCGGTATCGTCGCGTCGCGTCTCGGTGTGAACTGACCCTAAGATGAGACGCTTTCCGGGTGAGACTATGGTTGGTGGCGGGAGCTACTCACGTGGAGTTCTCGTAGGAGGGTATCTCCTCGTAGCGCTCCAGCGGGAGGCACTCGTTGTTCACGGAGCAGATGAACGACTGCAGGAAGCTGACGACGCCGGCGCTGGGCAGCGCGCGCGCAGCGTACTGGCCTGCGTCACATAATGTAGATTATAGTACCGTCGGAATAGGGTACAACCGGGTAAAATGACGAATTTGTTTTTATTTAATTCTGAATAATCCGGATTATAATTTTATATTTTATTTCTAGCGAAAGTGTTTAAGTAGTCATATGTATACCTACTTTAGGACTTCTTCCAGCAAAATAAGGTTTTAGAGAAAAGTTTTTAAATTAAAGATAAATAATTTAAATCATGTATCAAAACCCTTTTGACAAAAGAAATGAGTTAAAGATCCCAATGCAGTTACCACAAACTAACATAAAATATCCCATACTGTAAGTAAACATGCTGAGTTGGGTCCGTTTTCGCAACAATAATCACTACATGACGTTTCTTTTCCTTTTTTTATCTGTGTGTTACACCCGTATTCACAAACGTCACTATGAGGTCTCACAGTGCTCACGAACGCAGAAGGAGGTTTAAATCGTCTCATTAACAAAAGGTCGGTCAAAAAGGCCCAATCACAAAGATGTATCGAACGCAGTGCGTTTACTCAGTGAAGGATCCCTTAAGTATTGTTTGTGAATACGGGTGTTAGTGTTGTGAATAAATGTTTTTGTGTCTTCCCTCTCACTCACACGTGGGATGGTCCGCATTCCCGACGTTCCTCCGGACGACGAGCAAGCTGAGCACGACCGCCGTGGCCCACACTATGCCGCCCAACGTTATCTACAACACACCACAATAAGGTTCAATATGTATTTACACTTCCCATATTTAATATAATAAAATTAAAAGTTAAAACTAAACTTATTTAAATTAAAATAAAAACTAAGCTACTCAAATATTAAAGACGTAAATAATAATCACCACTATAAAAAGAACACCCCCTCTAGCAGGTCCGCTCGCGGCATGGTCCCTATGACACTGGCTGCGTTACCTCTCTGGATAGCTAGCCCAATCCTTTGGGAGAGGTAAGCACCAGCTCTAGGATCTCCGGAGGTGTCTATGAGCCGGGATGACAGGGCCTTAATAAAGCTTTTCATATCAGCTGACCAAGGTCCCATGGTCTCCACTGCAAGCGCCACAAATTCATAATTATTTAATAATGATGAATATTTGCGGCGCTTGATGGTTTGGGCCTGATCAGATGCTGCACCGGCCCGATTGTTTTAAAGAATATACTTAACGGCTTTTTGAAAGCTAAAGGCGCCTACAGCCAGACGCGAAAAATTCTTTATAAAAAAACCTAATTTCAATAAAGTTAAAGTTTAAGGTTGTCTGAGATCACTGTTTAGCGAGCACTATGTTTTTTTTTTTGTATATCCGTTCCTTGGATATCCCTTCTGTGATTTTTGTAATTAAAATTAAAATCAAATAATGGGTCAGTAATTTAAGGAACGTTTTTTTATGGCATGCTGAAGGTGACCGAGCATGCCACCTGATTATAGTGGGATCTGTGACCCATAGACATTTGCATTTTCAAGAGTACGTCCGGGTGCGGCTCCATTTAGGCGGAGACGAGCAGAGCGGAGAGGAGCCGTGTAGGGATTGACGAATCATATAAGTTGAAATCCACATCTCGTCTCCGCTCCGCTTCAGTGGAAACAGTCAAGCGGATACGAGCGGAGCGGAGAGGAGACGTAACTGCATTACTACATTGTAATCACTCCACTCAGCTTTGCTCGTCTCCTCCTCAGTGGAATCACTTAGCTCTTTTCACAGCTCTGCTCCACTCAGCTCCGCTCGTCTCCGCCTCAGTGGAGCCGCAGCCAAGACGCAAGCCTATAAGACCACAAATGTGTTGCCAACCCTGAGGCCCAAGAACAGATGCCTGTATATGCTAGTAATAACATTATGATATGATCATACAACACTACGGCCAGTGGCTCACCAGGTTCCTCTTCCGGATGAGGAAGTCCTTCCACAGCAGCAGGCGCAGCTGCCGGGCCGGCGGCATGGCGCCGCGCCGCGCGACATCACTGCAACAATAACATCCATTAAATCTTATGTGTGTAGAGAACATCGGACTCCATCGTCACATGATCACGCCTTTAACACCATAAATGTGGCGACCTAGCGACATCCAGCGACAACTTGTATCAACCAACTCGCCAGTGCCTAGTATACAGGTTATTAATCTGTGGTGCCACCAGCGTCAGACAGCGGAACTAAATCTGACAGTGCGCTACATCGCGCTAACGAAGTCTCTCCAGTCGGTTGACTTATATACTTACATCCTCCAACTTCATCCCAATCACAGAACAGAAAAAACAGTAGAAGTGTCAAGTGGGCGTGTAACGTGTGGCATAGTTATGCGGAGTCCCGCATAACCTACCATACATTTGGCGCGATCGCTTATTTCGATATTTCGATATTTCGATATTTATAAAATAGGAAATAAATCCAGAAGCATGCCTTATTGTGCTATTTTGGAGTGTAAAAACGATAGCCGCACCAAAAACATTTTCCATGGTGGCGTGTTGTTTTTATGATAGTTTAAGTATTGGCGACAACAGGTCTGACACTAAGGGAAGCTCATGCCACTTCCACTGTTTTTTCTATTCCGTGATCCCAATGGACTTCGGTCCCAAGGAATAACACCCTCCTGAGAGAAATGTAGGTATCTATTATCATCTCTATCTACCATAATATTGCGTCATCACCGACTTCATCCATTTCTGGATCCGAAAAATCTCCTTTTCCGTTATTTTCATTGTCTTTCTGTTTTTTTGGTATAACATACTAGCGAGCCGCCCTCACTTCGATTAGGTTTAAGTGAGTTTCCTAACACCCTTAAGGGGCTTCTAAACGGGCCATATTTTCACTGCAATATGTGGCCGGCAACTATTGGTGTCCCTCTCTTACTCGTATGTTAGAGAAAGACACCAATAGTTGCCGGCCACATATTGCAGTGAAAATATGGCCCGTTTAGAAGCCCCTGTACACAAAGCTTCCGTGAAAAATATTTAACAGATAGTTATAACTGCATATAATGGACATACAACAGGGAGACGCGGAAAGCATTGCAACCCTTTGAAGTCGCCGATATCGCTTTTTGCGCGCCGCGGCGGCTTCTTTGTACCCATTGTAGCGGCACATCAAAGCATGCAAACCATTTGAACGAACGAACTATAACTTAATTTGGCTCGCGAGATGACCGCCATGTGGGATGGTGACTCGACTATCATTGTCCCGATAGTTGTATCGGCGAATGGTCTCATAGCGAAGAGTTTCGACCAACACCTCAAGAGACTCTCGCTAGATGGCTGGATCAAGGGCCAGATACAGAAGGCAGTACTCCTCGACACGGCACGTATTGTGAGGAGGTTCTCTCTGCAGCCCTAACCACCGGACCGGTAGCTTGAGCTCTGCCCCGCTGCCGGCGGCACTCGTAGGTTAGGTTTTTTATGTTTATTTTTTGTGTTAGTATTGTTATTTTACTTATAAATTTTATATAAAGAAAAGCTTACGTAACGTAAAGGAAAGTAAGTATGAAGTACAGGAAAAACTTTCCTGTACGACTAGGGTTGAGAGGTCAACCGACGGTTGTACCTGCGCTGCGCCTGCGTTCACACGATACAAGTATTAGAAGTATGCTTCCACGGACAACTACCGGCTAAGCGTAGAACTATTGTAGAAAGAGAAAACCACTAATTCTTTACGATGCGGCTAGCTCAGTTGGTAGTGACCCTGGCTATGAAGCTAGCGGTCCCGGGTTCAATTCCTGGTAAAGGCAGATATTTCCTACTTCTCTATTTCTGTCCGCGACTCCGTCCGCGTAGATCGTAATTTAATTTTCGGGATTAAATGTAGCCTATGTGCTAATCCAGACCAAATTCTATCTCTGTGCCAAAATTCATCCAGATCCGTTTAGTCGTTCTGGGGTGATTGAATAACAAACATTATCATTTCAGATTCATTACTAGATTATTTCTTCTGCCCCCCGCCCCTGACCATGTAAGCCCCTGACTGATTTAATATAATTAAAATGTACTGTATCGTGTTTTTTTGTTTTCAATAAACAGTATTTGTATTGTATTGTATTTCTACCTAATACCAGAGAAGTCCGCTAGCTGCAATTTATTAGTCGAGCCGTTCTATATTCTATTGGCAACCACATTAAATTTAAAATGGTCATGTATTACTACGCACTTGGCCCCTTCTTTAATATTTCGCAGATGTTTGCCTTATAAATATAGGCCGATTAATACACCACACAGTGAATTTTTTGAAATCTAGATATATAAAAATGAACCCCTATTTCTCCTGGCCACGCTATAACTTGAAAACGGCTGAACCGATTTGGCTGATTTCTTTTTTGTTGTGCTCGTCATTTGGACAAGGTTTGTCTGAAAGAAAATAATTGAAAAATCCACCGGGAAAGTCAGAAATTTGCAGCGGGGTGAAGCCGCTGGCGGGCCGCTAGTAATAGATAAAAACCTTGATATGACGGCGACCGCTTGTATCTGAGCTGACATTTCTAAAACGGTCCAACCGATTTCTATGAAAAAGCTAAGAACTAACCCATAGCACTAGCTTTCTTAAAAAAAACCGGACAAATGCGCGTCGGACTCGCGCACCTAGGGCTCCGTATTTAAATCATATCGGTGGAAAACGCAAAGGAAGATACTCATTTGTTGTGATTTTTATTTTCTATACAATAGTTCCATTTTGACTAGCCTCAATTTTAGTACAGATTTTTAAAGTTATTTGCAATTTTTTTCTAAAATTGTTAAACATAACAACTTCTGTTTCGTATAAAATATAAATACTTAAAGTCGCCGTCCATAGAACTTGTGAACGATGTAAACAAATTAGTACTGTTTGGTTTTGTTTACATCTTTTGCAAGTTCTTTTGACGGCGACTTTAGTTATCTTTAAGTCAGGTTTATTTTTTTATTTTTTAGTTTATCTGTTAGGAAGCTATGGTATCCAGACTATCACACAGATACACACATCAAACTTATTCCCTTCTTTTTTTCTGAGGGTTAAAACTGTAAGGGATTGTATTTCCCTCAGAATTTAAACCCATTTCCATAACAAACACACAAATCGCTGTTATTTTATTATAAGTACAGTAGCGTACACCCGGACAATGCGGCAGAGAGAAATAAAAACACACACACCTGACACTTGCCGTAATGTTTCATTGTAGTCTACAAAGTTATGAACGTGGTTACAGATATTGATGCTTCATAATATTTGGTTCGGGCGCGAGCCGCGGGGGTGGGCGAGGAAGGTCGGAAGGTTGTTATGCTGTCAATGGACAAAAGGTGTTTGACTCTGATTGTTGATGATTTATGATTCAGATGTTAGTGCAAGCTTGTCAAAATGTTGCTTGACGCAGGGGCGATTTATTTATTTTATTAAGTAATTAAATCTTGTCTATTGTCTCTTGCCTCAATAAATGTGCCGGCCCTTTTAGAGCCGACCGGCATTTGTAGAAACGATGGCAACAGACCTGGCGGAATGTCCTTGGTACCGTGGAATATGGGAAGGGTGCTAGACACACACGTCTGTTCGATTTTTTTTCCGTTTCGGAATTCTGAAACGGAATTCCGAATGTATGTGGCGGCACTTAGCTGCCTTCTGAATTACGAAACGGAAATCCGTATGTATGTGGCCGCCCGTAATCTTAGGCGATGGGCGTGCAACCTGTCACTCATTTACACTGGAAAACATCTTAGCCTAATTGTGCAAGATGTGGCTACAGAATAATCAACAACTCCAAAAGTCGTTGATAGTTCTGTAGCTCTGCCTAGCCCACTCTGGGGAAAAAAGCGTGAGTTTATGAATGTATGTATGGTAAAAACGCAAGGATCCCTAATTATGTATGTGACCACCACTGTATACAACTTTCCAACTTCATCCCAATGGACTCCGGTCCCCAGGCATAACACCCGCCTGGAGAGAGACAGAGAGCTCTCTCTATTGTCCTCTCTTCCTACATTGGTGACCCCGACGTAATACTCATCCTACACTGGTGACACCGACGTGATATTTCGACGTGGTATGGGATCGTATTGACAATAACACGGGTCCCTGCGGACGTCAAGGTGAAAGATAATCGCGGTCACAATTCGGAAGCGGATGTGACTTGCGTAAATTGATCGGGAAATCTAATTGGAGCAAATTACAGTTTGTGCTCCCAAACCATGAAATATATAAACATACCATGACCAATAAAAAGAAAAATGAGAGCGCTGTTCGGAACTAAATGATTACTTATCATGATCCAATTGAAAATAAAACCGGGAAAGAGCATGTCGGACCATGCTCAGTGTAGGGTTTCGAAGCCGATACTACGACCACAAAAAAACCGGTCAAGTGCGAGTCGGACTAGCGCACCGAGGGTTCCGTATTTAACATAATAAGCTTGGTAACCGCAAAAGAAAATTATCCCTTTGTTATGAACTTTATTTTCTATGCAATAAGGCCTATTTTGGCTAGCCTAAACTTAAAAAAAGATCAAAGTTTTTTGTTATTTCTCAAAAACTGTAAATAATTAACACTTAATTTTCTTTCTCCCATAAAATATAAATAATGTATATGCCAGGATTTTTTCTGATTTTTATAAACTAAGCAGATATAAAGGGAACGGTCATTTTTTGTACATACTACTTAGATTATAAAAAAATATGATTTGAAATTTGCAGATATGACACCCCATTTGCTATAATCAAACCACTTTCAGTTTTAACCCCCAATCAAGACCCCTTTTCAATTATTTATAAAATTAATTTCATATCTTTTTTACCAAAAACAGATCGAAAGGCATTTCACCCCACATGACTTTCTTTTTTGATAGTCTAACCTAACCTAACCTAGGGTGACGGCACCAATGCTGGACACTTTTAGCTGAAGGCACCAATAATGGACACTTAACTCTTAATTCAAAGGCCATAAGGCTATAAATTGAATGTCTCAAAATAAATGAATAACGCTTATCTTCTGTACCGTAAGAATCAAGTGTCCATTATTGGTCCTTGTTCATTACTGGTGCCATCACCCTACGTACCCTGAAAGCATCATGGTTTCAGCAGAAACTAACGTTCGATGAAGTGGGGGACACGCGTAACAATTTTAAATTCCTCCTGGACCTGGGTGGCATGCGTAAACGCATTTCCCCAGCGAAGAAAAAAAAAAGGGTTGATGAGGTTAGAAAGTTGTTTCCTATATTAGACAAGTAAGAATGAACATTGAATAGTTATGATTTAGCATTATTTCTCATCTGCCCTTGAAGGAGTTCCACGGATAATGATACAGTGTCGTCTAATGTCCGTAATGACAGCCTGTCACACTGTTGGGTCACTTCCCGTCGCCTGTCAAGTTTCGCGCGACGGTGCGTGAAGACACGAGCCGAGCAATCATTATTGCACGATGCACTCGGCTGTGGTTTCATGACTAGCTGCTGCTGCGCGACTTCGCTCGAGTTCTTTCTGGGGCTAGATGCAACATGTTATCGTATTGTCAACGTTTTGATAGCTCTTATTTACTTGACAGTAATGGCAGCCGAGTTAAAAACAATGCCATAACAGGTCGAATACAATTTAGATTTCACCGTCTATACCTAATAGAGGCGCTGGATTTTAAATGGCTGTCATTTAAGATTGTTAATAAGGTTTTGTCAAAAAAAATAGGACAAGCTTTTATTGCCGACTGTACTTTTTTAAAGTGCTTATCAATACCAATGAGGGATATGTCACCCGATAGTTAAATTCTGAGTTGTAAAACTATTACTATGGTAGGTACTTCAAAATCTTTGTGTGAAAAAAGTTATCGCCATGCAGACAGCGTAGTTTCAAAGTAATTATGCTAACGTCGTCTATGTAGGCGTCCTGATTTTCCTGATTTTTTAAATATTTCTCACAGTTATTTAAGGTTTCCCGCTACACACAATCGTTGTAGAATTAAAAAGGATATCCGATGATATAGTGCTTATTGTTATTGGTTTTTAGGCCAGTGTTCATACATTTCTGCCCATTCTCCTTTCAGGCCATTCAATTAACGGCAACTAGTCCAAAATTTACTTGCAAGTTTTGACCCTTTTGGGGTTCCGAAGCCAAACTAGGAACCCTTATAGTTTCGGCCAAAGTCGCCACGGAGTGCTCAACTGCTCAAGATGGAAACGCGGCAAACCTCTTCGGCGATGGCGGGATTACTTGTAGTTATTGCTTTTTGAAGGACTAGCCAGAGATTGCTAAGAATAAAATTCAAAAAATTCAAAATACAAAATATTAGACTTGACATTGTAGACTTGAGAATGCCAGTGTCCGGGTCTCTACGTTCCCCGTGTCATAAAAAACCGGCCAAGTGCGAGTCGGACTCGCGCTCGAAGGGTTCCGTACCATTTATCTATACAACATTAGCAAAAAACGGCAAAAAATCACGTTTTTTGTATGATGGCCTTAAATATTTATTTTATTTTAATTTAATTATTTATTTTTAATGTGAATATACAACTAAATATTCTGTGAATATTTCAAGAGTCTATCTGTTGCCGTTATTAATATCCAGCAAAAAATGGCAAAAAAAAAACAAGTTCCTTGTATTAGAGCCTATTATTTGTATTAATTTTATTCTATTTTAGTATTTGTTGTTATAGCGACAACAGAAATACATCTTCTGTGAAAATTTCAACTGTCTAGCTATGACGGTTCATGAGATACAGCCTGACGGACAGCGGAGTCTTAGTAATAGGGTCCCGTTTTTACGCTTTGGGTACGGAACCCTAAAAATCAGGGTCACGTTGTAAAAATATTTTCGTAGTTCTTTCAATTTTCCCACAGAAGCCGGTGGCAAAAACAACTGTTGTCGAACAAAGGCGGTAAGCAAGGGTTCTCCCACGTGCACAATCGCATTGTGTTCGCCGCGGAATGCCCCTCTCCCTCTCGCCGACGTGTTGTTGCTCGGCGAGGACGGTACTAGAATTACTGCATTAGGAATTAATAACCTAACCAACAAAAAGTTGGAAAACCCCCGACATTGACATTTCAAAGTTCAATACTTCAAAAACGGCTGAATCGATATAAAATGTCTAAGAACCACCGCTAGAAAACCTGCTTTCAAATGAAAAAAACCGCATCCAATTCGGTTCATCCGTTTAAGAGCTACGGTGCCACAGACAGACACACACACACACACTTACACGTCAAACTTATAACACCCCTCTTTTTTGCGTCGGGGGTTAAAAAAGACTGCGTTTTTGTATCGAAGTAGCCTAGTCGGGAGTGACCTTGCCTACGAAGCTAGCGGTGCTGGGTTGGATTCCCGGTATGGACAAATATTTGTGTGATGAGCGCGAATATTATTTTTTATGTGAAAAAGGAGGCAGACGAGCAAGCGAGCCACCTGGGGCCTGTTTTATAAAACTACAAATTACAATTTACAGGTTACAAGTTTCCATTTGACACAACGTCGACCAATGACGACCAGAGGGCTTATTGTCTAACACACTCGCAATCACGATCGTTTTTATTTTAAAAATGGAAGGCTTGTCTGCATACAAAATGAAAACAATTGCTCCACTTTGAAGCCGGTTGCGATTGCGAGTGCGTTAGACAATAAGCCCCCGGGGGCCTGTTTTATAAAGCTACAAATTGCAATTTACAGGTTACAAGTTTCCATTTGACACAACCTCGACCAATGATGGCTAGGGGCCTGTTTTATACCTACCGTGACATACAGACAGACAGACAACGAAGTCTCCTTTTGGATATGGAACCCTAAAAAATAACCTAACCAACTGTACTTACTCCCAGTACATTACAAATATTATCATAGCTCATAGCTATTAGTTTATTTAACTTCGATACATAGATACGTTTCCTCGTCTCAGCTACGTGTTTTCCGAATAATTAACTAATCTATCGGGTCGTTACACACGGACGTGTCATTACGGATCAAAGATGGCGGACGTGGCGTCTGCTGTTATTAATGGTCTTCTTAAGACGACGGTAGGAGACAACGGCCTTGACCTCCTTATCTGTTCAGCACACAGAACAGAAAAAACAGTAGAAGTGTCAAGTGGGCGTGTAACGTGTGGCATAGTTATGCGGAGTTCCGCATAACCTACCATACATTTGCCGCGATCGCTTATTTCAATATTTCGATATTTCGATATTTCTAAAATAGGAAATAAATCCAGAAGCATGCCTTATTGTGCTATTTTGGAGTGTAAAAACGATAGCCGCACCAAAAACATTTTCCATGGTGGCGTGTTGTTTTTATGATAGGAGTATTGGCGACAACAGGTCTGATACTAAGCGAAGCTCATGCCACTTCCACTGTTTTTTCTATTCCGTGGTTCAGCTCGGCTAGCACAAGTTGTATTTTTTCGCTTGTCGCTCAGTGCGTCTCTATCGTCATAGACTATATAGAGAGGGAGATCGGAGCGACAAACAAGTCGCGGACAACATGTGCTAGCCGTGCAGTATGGTTGCGTTTATCGCGCGCGTGACAAAATGTGGATGAAGCATCCGTCACTCTCGTGCTTATATACGTGTCAGAAAGTGACGGATGTTTTATCCACATTTTGTCACGCGATGAACGCAACTACACTAGGCCCGCAGGTGACGTCATATAAGTTAACTAACGACACGCCCTCGCTACGTTGTGGTTTATGTGAGTTTTCTATAACATTCGTATTTAAACCAGAATTTATCTTCTATATATATATAAAAGGCAAACCTGACTGACTTATATATCAACGCACAGCCGAAATTTTTATAGCAAATGGGCTGTCATAAGAAATGGCTTTGATCAGCCCTTTCAAAACCATTTTTTTTGTGATGTACCTACTTTTTGATTTATAGCCATAAAAGTACAAAAAATGACCGTTCCCTCCCCTTATCTCCGAAGTTTATTAATCAAAAAATCTGAAAAAATATTTCATTAAAATTGAAATGAAAAATAATAATAAATTCTTCATTCAAAAATGTATTCATATATTTACTTATATTTTATGGGAAAAATAAGACGAAGTGTTCATTATATACAGTTTTTGAGAAAAAACAAAAGAACTTTGAAAATCTTTATTAAAATTTAGGCTAGTCAAATAGACCTTATGGCATAAAAAAAAGTTCATAACAAAATGAGTATTTTCTTTTGCGGTTACCAAGCATATTATCTTAAATACGGAACCCTCGGTGCACGAGTCCGACTCGCACTTGACCGGTTATTTTACTTTTTTTATATATAAAATGAGGTACGTTTCTTTGGATAGCTCTTAAAAATCATTGCTACATTATACATTTTTAGATTGAATGCATCAAAAGGTTAATATAATGTTGAGGAATGTTCGAAGGTATTTATGTAAATACCTATACGTGTATTAATTATTCCGACTATAAATTAACTGAATAAGGTCTTTCAGTGTGCTTGCGCCTTAACACAAGATGCCTGCTTTTTGCGCTCGTCTTTTTGTATAGTTCGAGGAAAACCTAAATAATTATAAAAATATATAAGAAGGAATCCATTCAATGCCGTTATCTTACTGGGAGATCTTTTAATGCCGTCGGAATATTTTATACGGCACAATACAATTACCTACTAAAAGCATATATTTGTTCGGGATCTGTTAAACCGAGGGGTACTAAAAGAAACGCTGGGATGCTTTAAGGCCAAGTTACATTGGTCAACGACAGTGGCAAGTGAATCTATACAAAATAAAAATAAAACACTAATAATTACATTTCCAAAAAAAAAACACAAATTACGGTTGAATCTGACCCCCACATCTAGGCATTGCCTGTCCCGTTGGGGAGATGGTAAGGTTAACAAACAAGATTAACGGCTAACCACAACATTTTTAACTATTTAAGTGGATTATTTTATTTTATATCCGAGCATTTCTCTTTTTTTTTGCCGGGTGAATCAACTTTTAAGGTACTCCTTTTCTTATGCGGTATTAAAACTTTCCTGGTGACTTATGGTTAATAATAATGTATGAATATTAAAATCAGACCACCAAATTTACAGACCTTACATGTTAAACACCTCAAATATTTTTTAATCCTCGAAAAAACCTGGTAACTCAGGGGAAAATGCACATTTTCCATACAAAACCTAGAGACAACAATGTCTGCTGCTTTACCTACTGTATTATTATTTAAAACTGTACTATTTTAAATCAAATCATTTCAAATGTTAGCCTATTTGTCTGATTTAATAAGCATGTAAGCCAGGCCATTAACAAATACAGTATGTAAACTAACTAAAACCATCTCTTTAAACCAGTTGATAGCCAAGTCGAGTTA
Organism: Acleris cristana; assembly: GCA_948252455.1. Classification (NCBI taxonomy): domain Eukaryota; kingdom Metazoa; phylum Arthropoda; class Insecta; order Lepidoptera; family Tortricidae; genus Acleris; species Acleris cristana. The sequence goes on along the minus strand of OX411798.1, from coordinate 97,369 downwards.
AGTGTTTTAACACATGTTTTGCTAGTACGGGTCGAATATTTTTAATTTTATCATTGTTTAAAAATTATAAACACTTACCTTTTTCAAAGTCGGTTAACCCTAAAAGTATCACCCTATGTGTAATGTTTACGTCGTGACAGATTTATGTCATTCAAATTTCACTGGTGTCACTTTATTGTCAATTATAAGGGCGATTACCAGACTGCGTGACAATGAAAGAGCGGTTCCGCTCAGTACCGGATAGTAGTAGTAGTAGTGGTGGGCCTCGTCCTCGTATTGACGTCAGAACGGAAAAAGGATCTACAACCATTTTACAGAAAATCTTGGCTTCAGCACTAGAAAAGCGGGGAGTTGTATGATATGGTACGTTTGCTGAATCCCACACCTCTAGACTATTTCTTCTGGGGATGGGTGAAACAGTTAGTATTTAAAAAAAGTGTCGGGAACGGAGGAAGAAATGAGGCTGCGGATTGTACAAGCTTCGAACATAATCAAGCGACGTGCCCGGCAAAATCCAGATTTGATGCGTAGCGTTCACTTGAAACAACCATCGTCGCTTGGTTCAAATAACGGCCACATTTGGTCTAATCTACGTCGTATTTAATCGGAAGTGTGCACATAGCCTTACTTTAACTGACATTGAAAATGTTGAACTTGGCCTTGACCTAACAACCAGATGACAAATGTTACAATTGGAAACAAATAATACAGGATGTTATTGAATCATGAATAACTAAAATTATATTTTTTGTATTACAATTATAAATTCTAAAAAACGTTAAAATTTCAATAATTTATATACGAAGACCTTATTTATCGCCTATACATGCCCGGATTCAAACAAATGGTTTTAGTAAGTTTACATACTGTATATAGTTTTTCTAAAAAACATATAACTTGTGAAACTTGTCGAAATATTGGGAGTACCTTAAAAGTTGATTCACCAGACATCTCCAGAATTTAATTTAATTTTCCAATGTGTCCCAAAATATTTGTATGGAAAGTTCCTTTTGTGTTACCGATGTGTCCAATTTTGGGACACAATAGAATATTATTTAATTATTGCATAGTTTGATGTTCTCTACCTACCTGCCATTTTTTTTTAAATTCTGGTGTTGTCAATCATAGTGGCAAAAAAATAGAGAAATGCTCAACTATAACTGTGTGTGTGTGTGTGTTTGTGTGTGTGTGTTTGTGTGAGGGAGAAATAGAGATTATTGCACTTTTAGGAAAGATTGTATTTGGATCCACTGGCAAGGCAACTTGACTCGCCACTGTCCGATCGGTTTACACTACTGTACTGTCCACTGTCCACTGTCCTTGAACAATGTAAATCAAGCTTTAAACACAATGTTGTTGCGATTTCCACGCGGACGAAGTCACGGCCACAGCGAATAATACATAAAGTGCAAAATAAATAATATGTCATAATATATAATGCTCATTATATTTCTATTAGTTTTATTCGCGGTGTAAAAACCAGATGAACGTATCTACATTTTTTTTTGTCAAAACGTCGTTTTGGCATTTCATGCAGAAGCACATTCTGAACCTTTTCATGCAAAAAAGACGATTTTTGATTTTTTTGTAGTTACGTTCACCTGGCTTTTACACCGCGTATTTCTGAAACCTTTTCAGGATTTTTAAATTATATAGAGTGATTCGAGAGGAAGGTTTTATCTACATTACAGTACATATTAGCAAAGCGGGACGCTAGTAAATAAAGTATAACCAGCTGTGTGTGTGTCCTGCCTAAATCATGGAATTTGTTAATTCATCATTGCTTTGCAAAAACCTCGTATCTCATATTTCGTCACGTACCATTTTAAACTTAAACAAGAAATGAATTAAGTTCAAACTCGTACATCTCGAAATATCAGATACGAGTGTTCTATAGTAGTAACGATTTGTTTTTTCGACGTAAGTAACTTTGATAAAAAACAAAAAAACCGCCTTCAAAAACGCAAAAAATAACTTCTACTACTAGGTACTTAGTAGTAGGTACCTATCCTATTAGGTTAGTCCAACTGAAGTAGAAGAAGTAGAAGTTATTTTTTGCGTTTTTGAAGGCGGTTTTTTTGGTTTTTAAAACATTTATTTTATTTTACACTTTTTAGTGATCATAATGAGCTTATGTAGTCCCACTTCTTGGTTGATATATGAAACTTTAAGACATTTCAAGCTCGCCGCAAGCAACGCCGCGGGAAAATCATAGTCATTTTAAAACAATTAAATGTGCTTTGTTGTAGTCGCTCAACTATCTTAATCGAGATATCTTATCGCCACCCTTGAAATCGGTACCGTTGAGGAGTTCCGGTGGCCATCTGTGGTCTTCATCATCAGTTCCGCTTCACCAAGTGACACTTTCTGAATGCAAATGCTACACTTGTTACTAAAAATACTAAAATCGCTATATGTTTGCATACAATATTTGAGGAGTTCCCTCAATTCCTCACTGATTCCTTCATCAGATTCAGATTTGCTGACAATGGGACCACCTCGGAAGTATACTCTATCAAACCAAAAAAGAATTTTTAAAATCGGTCCACAATTGACGGAGTAATCGGTGAAAAGACATAAAAAAAAAAAAAAAAAAATACATACAGTGGAACGTATAACCTCCTCCTTTTTTGAAGTCGGTTAAAAAACCACACAGACTCTTTTGTCAATAGGTTTTTGCAATTAGGCGAACGAGATATTCTTACATCCTGTCAAACACAATGCAAATGCATAAAACTTGTACTCGTTTTTAGGATTCCGTCCTAACTTTAAAGAGCTGTATCTTTTGAACCGTAAAAGATAGCGCGTTTTTTTTTCGGAATATGATATTAAAGAATTTAGTAACAAAAAAACCGGACAAGTGCGAGTCGGACTTAAAAAAATTAGTTAGTTTTAATGAATTTTTGTTTTTGTTTTATCGTAAAAACGGTAGATAAACATACAAGCGTCAAATTTAGTATGATTATAGTAAAAACCCTGAAGAAAAACAATTAATTAATAAATTGTCGAGTCTGAGTTGGGCTCGAATTAATTCGATTCTAAATCAATATAATACGTATTATGCTGCGACTCGCACTTCACCGGTTTTTAGGCATCTTACCTTTAAATGTTATTCATTAAAACGTGTCAACAAAAGATTTTTTACGCAATCTTCTTGGAAATATTCTGATGCAAGCGACCATTAAATTTAATGATTTTATTAACAAAACAATAAGTGACTAAAACAACTTGCACCTCAACGCAATTAATCACTTACGTGAGGCCTCCGTGTGCGCACGCGCCGCGCCGCCGAAATACATACATCAATTACTAAATGAAAAGCAAGCTTTGAAAACACGACTGCACTTTTAGGGTTCCGTACCTCAAAAGGAAAAAAAGGAACCCTTATAGGATCACTTTGTTGTCCGTCTGTCCGTCTGTCTGTCTGTCGATCACGAGAACGCGTGGAGAGTTGAAATTTAAACCATATACTTAATCAAATCTACAGTCCCTTGAAGCTGTGAAAAAATATAATTTCTAAGTTAAAGTAAAAAAAAAACGGCCGTTTATGCCGCAAAAAACGTATATTTCGACACTGTCCAAGGAATCAAAATTTATAGGGTATTTTCCGTTGACCTAGAGCTATGAAATTTGGCAAGTAATAACGTCTTATACCTACTACAAACATATGAAAAATGTGAAACCGAACATTTTTCATTAAATCACAAAAAAATAGAAATATTATTTTACAACTTAGTCGGCTTAATTTAAATGTAGGTCGGTACCTACAATGCCAAATTACAGCTTTGTAGTACCAAGACTAAATTGACTCGATGTATGAATGTGGAAGAAGCGAAAGAGATTTGTCAAGATCGTAGCAGGTGGAAAGAAGTGGTCTCTGCCTACCCCTCTGGGAAACAGGCGTGATTTAATGTATGTATTTATATATGTATGTATGTATGTATGTATGTATGTATGTAGTACCAAGAGTCTTTGACCAAGACCGGCGGACAGATGGACAGACGGACATGGCGAAACTAGGGTTCCTTGTATGATTTCGGAATCCTAAAAATATCCCTACATTATTTTGATATTAGACAATGTAGGGATTTATTATCTATATATATAAAAGGCTAAACTGACTGACTGACATATCAACGCACAGCCGAAACTACTGTATCTAGAAACTTGAAATTTGGTACAGGGGTTCCTTTCATGATGTAAGTGAGCACTAAGAAAGGATTTTCCGAAAATCGACCCCCAACGGGAAGAAATGGGGGGAGTAGCGGGAAACTAATTCTACGCGTACGAAGTCGCGGGCGTCCTCTAGTTCTTGATAATTTTTACACGAGTGCCCGCAAAACGGCCCAACGGGAACGGTCACTACCGTTAATTCGTGACCCATTTAAAAAAAACCGGACAAGGCGAGTCGGACTCGCCCGCCGAGGGTTCCGCACATGACACGGTTAACTCAATTCATAATTTGCACCGCCGCCGTGCCTTGCATAAAGACCCTGATTTTTTGTGATTTAAATTAAAATATTGGGTTTTCAGATTTTTCCCTATATTTGTAGTATGAGACGGTATTACTTGCAAACTTCATAGTTTTAGGTCAACGGAAAATACCATTGCCGTGTGGTGCCGGGTTTAGAATGTTGCCACTCCATGTCTTCCCGTGGATGTCGCAAGAGACGACTAAGGGACTAAAGGCTGTGTAGTGCTGTTAGGCGATGGGTTTGCAACCTGTCACTAATACACTGGATAACATCTTAGCCTGGTTGTGCAAAATGTGGTCTCAGAATTATCAACAAGTTTTTGGAGTTGTTGGTGAGTCTGTGGCTCTGCCTACCCCACTCTGGGAATGAAGGCGTGAGTTTATGATGATGATGAGGTACGGAACCCTAAAAATGGTCAAGTGCGAGTCGGACTAGCGCACCGAGGGTTCTGTATTTAAGATAATATGCTTGGTAACCACAAAAGAAAATACTCATTTTGTTACGAGCTTTATTTTCTACGCAATAACGTCCATTTTGACTAGCCTAAATTTTAATACAGATGTTCTTAGTTTTTTTGTTATTTCTCAAATACTGTAAATAATAATGAACACTTCCTTTTTATTTTTCCCATAAAATACATATAAGTAATTATTTATACGTTGGGATTTTTTCTGATTTTTTGATGAAGTAATAAACTTCGGAGATTAGGAGGGGAACGGTTTTATTTTGTATATTTTTAAAAACAAAAATGGTGGTATACTTTACCACAAAAAATCAAAAATAAAATATTTTTAAATGCGCAGATTAAGACCTTTTAAATGACACCCCATTTGCTATAATCGAACCACTTTCATTTTTCAACCTCCTATTCTAGACCATCACTTTTTAGATATGGGGGACCATTTAGGAAATATTGAACTAATGTAAATAAAGGACAGACGGACATGGCGAAACTACAAGGGTTCCCAATTTGACTTCGGAACCGTAAACATTACGCACACGCGGCACGTGCTTATGTAATTGTAACAATATCTCATGTTATTGTATCTGCTCACTCACTCGCAGAACAAACCAATTCAACTGTTTCAACCTTTACCTGTCACAAATGAAAAGAATGACACATGCCTATACTTTGTAAAAACAAACAACTTCCTACCTGTCTCAAACTTGAACTCAATAGGGAATCGTGACGGCAGCAGTTTAAGCAGAATGCGCTCTAGCATCGAGGTCGGACGTGTGAGGAGCCTCAAGCGAAATGAAAGTGAAATTGCTACGTAATGGGTGGTAATCGTAACGTGATCGCCGCGTCGTTGGAACGCTGACACAGTTTTATACTTTACAGTCAAGTTATGTACATGTTTAGTACCTTGTCACGTTAATCGCTGTGACAATTCTAATTAGTCTGTTAGATTTTTGAGATATCGCGATTTGAAAGTTAGGAACCATGACATTTTGTACGTAATTTTCGTGTAGAGGTTTTTTTAAGAGTGAAAAAATACAAGAAATATGAAGATTTATATCTAAAACTGAATGGTAGGTAATGGTTCATTTCGTCCTCTACATTTTGAGATTCAAAAATCATTTTCAAAAAAAAGTGACTAGACATGTTCTTTCCGTGGACCCTTAATTTTATTATGGCCTTTTTCTTTTTAAAAAGTTTCCAGCTCGATAGTACTGGAATTTGTATGCAACATTGCGGGCTTGGGTAGCGAGCACGCAATGTTTTTTTTTTAATTTGAGAACAGTCAGTAAACTATGTAGGTACTTCGCGTCTCAATATGTAGATAGTAATGTCAACATTTCCGGACGTTTTTGAGAAAAGTACATTACATAGGATAGACGTTTGATGTCTCTAGACCTATTCTTAAGTCTAAGATAGAATGCCTCGTGTCTCCATCGTAGTAATTTCCTCGGAGCTATCTCTGCAGTATAATCCACTGCAAGTACCAACCTCGTGGCACACACGACGACCGCGGTGCCATTACGCCGGCCAGCCGACCGTGGGCTCCTAAATTGTTACGTTTGTTATGCCAACGAGGAATTAAGAGTAATTTACCACATCGATAACCAGGATGAGTGTCCGTGCGCCGTCCGGTCACGGAGATGACTGTACAGAAGGTGCACTTTGATTACTATGTATCGCTAGGCAACATGTTGTTCAAAAGAGAGACCTAAAAACTAACTAAATATGACAACGTTCTATGGCGATCAACATTTAAAGCCTTTGATGGTAGGTACGTCGGTTTCGAGTGCTTTTGATTTGGCCCTTATTCAGTACATCGCGAATCTGATCATGATCACTGTATGTGCGTCTAGGGCGTCCCCTGTCGACATCTCCACTTAGGTACTCTCGCACACAAATAAAACACGGAACAGAATTTAAAAAAAAATGATTAGACGGCGCCAGGTGACTGGTTTGGCCGTTCGAGGTCATCAGCTGTAAAAGTAAGTATCGCAATTTTCTATTTATGATTTTGCTACAGATTGTGTCTTCTGTTTAGAGTATAAATATCTATCTATATTTTTTTATACCAGCTTTTGCCGAAGGCTTCGTTCGCGGTGTTCATAAAAAAAAGTCTGCGCAGGAAGTAGAATAACGCTACACGTTGTTTAAACAGCGACATCTAGAGGATATTAGAGTAAACGACAGCGCCATCTGTCGTCGCGTAGTATTTCTCATATGTATATCCAGTATTTACACGAACATTAAGTTAAAATTCCGGACATTATAGGCACCCTTCATTTTATACCTACTGGAATTCGTTAAGCCGTCTCGGAGCCTATTTAAGACCAATTTTTAGACAGATAAAAAGACAATAAAATCTAAAGAGAGACTTTTATGATATTGGCTTCTTATGAAAGACAGTTTTTACTTAAATTCTAGACTTAAATTTTCTATACACTCACGCCTTCATTCCCAGAGAAGGGTAGACAGAGCTACAGATTACCAACAACTCTAAAAACTTGTTGATAATTCTGTTACCACATTTTGCACAAACAGGCTAGGCAGCATGTTTACCAAGTGTATTTATTTATTGTTAAATAAAGTCAATGACCATTGAAATGGTACGTATCCGAACGTAGTACATTGCAAAATGTCAAAGGAGACCATTCATTTTGGGCCAAACTCAAAAGTGCCGGCCAACGAACAAAAGTGTTTTTAATCTGATCAGATTATCGCTCTGAGCATTTCATTATATCACATCACAACTCTAGAACCATCATTTGTTGGTGTTATAGATGTTCAAAAATCCTGACTTTTCATACAAAATCCAAAGTTGTGATGTCATATAATGAAATGCTCAGAGCGATAATCTGATCAGATTAAAAACACTTTTATTCGTTAGTCGACACTTTTGATTGTGTATGAAAAGTCAGGTTTTTCGAACATCTATAACACCAACAAATGATGGTTCTAGAGTTGTGATGTCGTCATAATAAAATGCTCAGAGCGATGTTCTGATCAAATTAAAAACACTTTTATCCGTCGGCCGGCGCTTTTGATTTTGGGCCCAAACTTGTATGAAACGTGAATGGTCCTTTATTTTAGGGATGTTTTTGATCCTTGGATATTTTTGATGTGTGTATTTCATTGAACCTATATCATGATTTATATAAATACTACTTCATACTAGGCCCAAGACTTCAAACGAGTTCTTACGTAACTCAAAGTAGTTTTTAGGGCAGACTCTGTCCGATCGAATCTATTGCGAACCATCACGCCCTCCTGCTCCTTCCCAGCGGTTGTGAGCAAGACGGGTCTATCTAGATTAAGTCATGTGAGATTATTGCAGTGGCTTGCCTTGGTTCACTAGGTTCTGGTTTTAGCTATGGGAGCCAAATTAGGCGCGAAATTTTAGAATTGATACAGCGAGTTTAGTGTTATGTCAGAGGAATTCCTAGTTAAGTCGGTGTTCATTGAAATGGACAAAGATGTCAACAAATTTACATGATGTAGGCTCAGAAACATGTTTTTTTTTTAACCAGATGGTCATAAACTCCATACATTTCAAATAGAGCATTTTCATTTCCATTCCGCTCGAACAGAAGCGATATTATAACGCACAGTAAGTAGATTAATGTGAATAAAAGGTAAAATTAATGTGTAAGCTGGTTTTGTATGTCTTTGATCGATTTTCTTCACATTTAGTATGCATAGCTCTGTTTAGTTTTAGATTAACCCCCTTATTCATAAACGCACTATAAACCTATTTCACTTAGAGTATTCATTGTCCCCTTCTGTCCAACTCAATTGTCATGATGACAGATAAGGACGACACATATTTTCAAGCACACTTTAGCTATAGCGCGTGGTACGTTTATGAATGGGAGGGAGTCTTCCAGCGCCAATATTTAATCAAAGACTGAGATGCTGAGGCAACTGTTTCTGTTTCATTTCCCTCTTCTGTTCAGAGTGTTATAAAATGTATTTTCCTGTTGCAAAAGTTGCCTTTCAAGATTTACGAAGTTACTTATCTCTAAGTTCCAGAATAAGTTAGTTAATAGTTCATACGTTAGTTAGCTGGTTATAAAAAGGTTCCCGAATTCTTGTTTTTCAATCAGTCAAACACATTATTAATTTCAACTCCATAATTAGCCATAGTTTTAACTCACTTTTTTAAATGACTGTTTCAGTTAAATTTTTTTAAGTTTAATTTCGTTCGCTGATTTGTTCGCACCGCCTTCGTTCTCTCTTTCTCTCCCCTATAAGCTAGCTCTTTAGTTGCATTTTCACTTCCTCAGCTTGAAGTCAAGCCGGCCTTATCATTTTGGTCGCGACACCATCCAACTGCAGGAAGAATTAGCGATCAAAACGCTTGCGAATCGATTTCGCTCCGAGCGAGCGTTAACGAAAAACTTAATTAATCGGTATTTTGCGAACCTTTCCCAAGGCCTGCGCGTACGAAGTACTCAATATTTATAACAAAAAACGTGTTTTATATCACACGGTGGTACTACAAGATTATAGCGAATAGCTTCTTGTTTTTATTCACCATAATTATACCTGTGATCGATGTCGCAAGCCGCAAGGACATTTAATTAGATTACGAAATAACCTCTGTTGCGTTAAGTTAAGGTTGAAGTTGTAACAGTTACAGTTCTAGAGCAAAATTTGTTATTTTAATCAGATTTTATTAATTCTCGTATTCGCGGCGGTGTCGGCGCTTTCTGCAAACTGCTCGATCACATAATTCCCTTGGCAACATATTGTGAGGACTGTGAGGATGATTTACATTACAAATTCGATAACGTTTCTCTTCCCTTAAAACTAGTCCGATTTTTTCGATATTTGAATTCGTTGTGGTTATTTTGAAATTATAATTCGCCTGCTCTGCGAAGCCAAATAAATAGCAGAATCTCAGTTAGCAGCCATGTTAATTTTATGTTACATATATTGTTATGTATGTTAAGAGGATTGTGACTGTGTATTGTGTCGCTAAAATCGCGAAGCTGTCAAAAAAAATTCATATCAATTTATCTCCGGATGATAACGTTTTTCACCCCCTAAATCAAGTCCGATTTCCAAGATTTATTTCATATAGTTAAAGCTATAGAAAAATCAGCCCCAAACGTTAAGACTCTTATGGATCCAGAGTCTGAAATAAATATGTAATATATTGAATTAGTATTGAATTGAATCTGCGGCGCCGACGTGGGCGCAGGCGGAAGCGCCGGCGCATCTCGTAACAGTTTGTAATTCCACTTAGCACAATGATTATGCGCTTCTCGCAACCGTACTGCACGCAAGGACTAGTCTGCTACGCGACGGTAAAGGTGGATTCGTAATGTGGAATTACACGTGATAAAGGCTGCTATACCTAGATTCATTTAAGATGGCCCGCGTTATATTTTTAACAGTGACTCACACCCGTTATCACAAACAATACTTAAGGGATCCTTCACTGTGTAAACGCACTGCGTTCAATACAGCTTTATGATTGGTCCGTTTTGACCGACCTTTTGTTTATGAGACGATTTGAACCACCCTGTGCGTTCGTGAGCACTGTGAGACCTCATAGTGACGTTTGTGAATACGGGTGTAAGGGTGCGGCTCTACTGAGGCGGAGACGAGCGGAGCGGAGCGGAGCTGTGCCAATATTAACTAATAGAAGGCGCATGCGGCACGTCGAGCGCGCCTTGTGCACGTTACTTTAGATTCTATTGGTTAATATTGGCACAGCTTCGCTCCACTCTGCTCATCTCCGCCTCAGTGGAGCCGCACCCTTAATCAAATAACCGCACATCGGACTTTTGGTAGAAAAATTTAATGACCTATCGATACTTTTCCCTTATACTACTTAGTGATCGCTCCAAGCCAAGCCTCGTTTGTAAGTGGTACTTTTTTGTAAATAATATTTTGGAGACAAGGACAAAGTCGGTTACTCAAAGCATACTTTACACAGTTTACTCATGCTAAACATGATTGCCTGTATGCAAAATTGTAAAATGTGTTTATAGAACTAACAACAAGTTTTTAGAGTTGTTGGTAATTCTGTAGCTCTGCCTACCCCACTCTGGGAATGAAGGCGTAAAGATATGTATTTATGTACACATAAAAAAATGTTTCAACACGTTCTCACGCATAAACCGTGTCGGCTAACCCAGATTCAAATCTTATTGTGACTAAGTTATTATGACCAGGTTTCTGGTTTCTGTTAATACTCATATTATGTTATTCAATGATAAACTACTGATACCGAATTTAATGAATCATAAATATGCGTACACTTAAGTACCTTGTCTATTTAATGTCATGTTTAAACTGCCATATCGATGGTCTAGAAGACAAATGTGCTAAGTGCATTTATTTTAACATTTTAAAACAAACGCTAGATGCATGCTATTACAGATGGCAATTTAAATGTGTGCATTTAAATGAATTGTCACAGCGATTAAAGTGACAAGGTACAAAAGTGTAAACATATTTATGAACTTGACTGTACGTTACAACTCTAATAATAACAAAAAGCAAGCTTTAAAAACCCGATTGATGCTAACCAGCTTCAAATCTTTATACATCCTAAATGCTGCTCATTTTAAATGAAAAATTATAAAAGAAACCTGAAGATTATTTCGAAATCCCTATTCAATTATACCGCAATTGTCATAGTTCGTCTACTTTATTTCGTTCTTAAAATATAGTGTCTGGTTGCCGCCATATTGAATTTTGATTAGGGCCTGTTTCACAATCGTCAAGTAAAGCATATCTGTCACATAAATTTAGCCCTTTCCTTTTCTTACATTCGAACATAGACAAGGAGAGAGCTAACATTAACTGGCATATAATTTTACTTGTCGATTGTGAAACAGGCCCTTACTGTGATATCTTTAGCACAGTCTTTAGTGACACTCACGAGATTAAGACAAATCGATTGACATAAGAATTATCAAAATCGGTCCCCGCGTTTAGTTTCTAGAGCGCCACAAAGGAACAAACATTCATACAAACATATATAGGCTGATAAACACATGACCCTCCTCCTTCTGCAGTCGGGTAAAAAAAGGATAGCTAATTAGCTACCGAGGGAACAACAATAAACGAGTTACAGGCGCACGGATGAAGCGGCGAGTAAACATCACTTGTAGCATCTTCACCAGAGTAATTGCCCTCGTGTCGTGAGATCACAGTTTTTTCCAGTCTGACGTCCGTCGCAACGAGATACTACTTAAACCACTTAAGACAAGATTAATTTTTCTTAGCTATAATTTGTTCTTACATACATAAATAGATACATACATACATACCTTCACGCCAGTAATCCCAGAGTGGGGCAGGCAGAGCTACAGAATTACCTACAACTTTAAAAACTTGTTGATAATTTCAGTATCCGCATTTTGCACAAATAGGCTAAGATGTTTACCAGCTTATTAGTGACAGGTTGCAATCCCATCGCCTAACAGTAGTGCAAGCTGCTCACGAACGCACAGGGTGGTTCAAATGGTCTCATAAACAAAAGGTCGGTCAAAAAGGACCAATCACAAAGCTGTATTGAAAGCAGTGCGTTTACTCAGTGGAGGATCCCTTAAGTATTGTTTGTGAATACGGGTGTTAGGATCACAGTTCAGTGTCAAGTAAAGTCTGTTCCTATTCAGACCATTTTTTTTCCTGATTTTTACGTTTTTACGTTTTCATACCTAGCTCAAAAGGAAAAACAGAACCCTTGCCAGGCTCTTTAAACTCTATTACTCAAATAAAATAATAAGCGCTGGTTTTTAACGCCAGCATAAGTCATAAGGCTGCGGCTCCAATGAGGTGGAGATGAACGGAGTGGAGCGGAGCTGTGCCAATATTAACCAATAGAATCTAAACTAACGTGCTCAACGCGCTCGACGTGACCGCATGCGCCTTCTATTGGTTAATATTGGCACAGCTCCGCTCCGCTCGTCTCCGCCTCAGTGGAGCCGCACCCGCGCTGAGTTGGAACCATATCGTGACAACAGGTATTTTGTCTAGGTGTCAGTATTTTGTTGAGTTTTGTTTGTTTGTTTGTCACGAATAAATGTTTTTTCTTTCTTTCTGTCAAATCATGTTTTTTTTGTAATCATACCAAATTAAACATCAGCAACTACAAAAAGTGTCGAAGCACGATTAAACAATAATTTCTGTAATGACGCTGTTCAGGCACGCCTGCTGTTTCATCATCACTGCTGCTGACGTCCACCGCGCTCTCTGTTGACTTTTCCCTCGGGAATGGAGACGAGAGCCACTCGGCCGAAAATAGCAGTTTATGTGACTGGTGATCGGGGTGAAGGAGTGCCACTAATACACGAGGGTTTTATGAAACCAGCCGAAAGGCGAGTTTCATAATAAGATCACAAGAGTGTTTTAATGCCTAATTGGATAGGTAATGCATTTTACTCTGTAAGTGAATTTATTGACGCTAAATTTTGACTTTATAATACCTATACTTTTGAGATTGTTTATTCTTCTACCATTTGTTTAATTATGTTTGTGACTTCTTTTATTATTGTTTGTGTGTTATGTGTTATCCATTAATTTTTCACATTGGCTTTTGCTACATTATTTTTTGTTTTACTTCTTTGACATACATAATATTAATTCTGTATAATTGACATGTGTGCGTGCAATATAACTGTACTAACTTATATTATGAATTAAATCAATCTAAATCTAAATCTAATTATGTGTACAGTCGCATACCTACATAACTTTATGTACATGCATATCATAAGTTATCTATAATATTGTAACCTGTTTCTTTGATTGCCCTGTATCTTAATATTTATATTAAGTATCGGTCATCGATACTTTAATGTGAACATTAAGATGCAACCAACTTTAATGACGGCTGCACAAAGTCCTACCTGCACCTCTTTTTCTGTGGTTAATATGACGTAGTTATAGTTATGCCTAAGCTAGCAAACCGGTATTGCCTTCACTGGAACGAGTGATTCTTGGATCACATTCTTAAATAACTCGATCGGCCATTGTTCAGATTTCTACGAATGTTCTCGGTGAGCTGCGGGAGCCAGAAGATCATTCCGTTCGTCTGTCATTATTAAAATTTATATTTCAATTATTTAAGGCTGTGGAATTTTTTTTTTAACTAGAGACAACCCTCATTTCGCATCGGATATGTGAGTTTTCTGTAGCACCCGTACATAAATCAGAATTTATTATACATAAAAACCTTCCTCTTGAATTACTCTATCTATTTACGAAAACCGCATTAAAATCCGTTGCGTAGTTTGAAAGATCTAAGCGTACATACAGTACACCTGGTTTTATAAGTACTATGTAACGATTATTTTCCGCGACTCCTTCCGCTTAGAAGTGGTTTATCGTTATGCCCTTAACTGTTAAATTTTTCGGGATAACAAGTATTCTATGTCATTTCTCGGGAGTCATCTGTACTAAATACTAGCTGTACTAAATTTAATCGAAATTGGTTCAACCGTGAAAGCATAACAAACAGTTAGTTACTTTCACATTCGTAATATTGGTATGGATTTTTCAAACCTTTCGCTTAATATAATCGGACATAATTTGATAATAAATAAAAATTAAGGGACAGCGATAAACATATAAAATTATACTTACCTACTAAAATAGAGAAACACATACTGTTAATTAAGTTTGTCAAAAAAAATATTTTTGTGACAAGCTTTTGTTGCCGACTGTACTTTTTCTTATAAGTACAGTCGTCATCTTCTTATTATACAATTGTAACGAGCCCTAACACGACGGGTTTGTCATGTGTAATTTAGGAGTTCCTATGGCCACCCTGAGTCTTCATCATCAGGTCAGCTCGATGGTGCTAAATATATTATTGTATTGTCGTCAGAACGGTGTATGCAAATTTTCAGCTTCATCGGAAACCGGGAAGTGGGTCAAATTTAACTTGCAAGACATGACCCGTAAATACATACATACATAAATTAGGGTACGTATCACAACGCCTAAAATTAATAAAAGTTCATAATACCTAATGGTTGTTTTTTCTGAAACCGTAAACTTTTCAGGATTGTTACAAAACAAACCTAACCTAACCAAATGAGTAATGAGTTCTATACAATGGCGTTTTAAAAAATCCTGAAATGTTTACAGTTTCAGAAATAAGCCGTTAGTAGGTATTATGAACTTTTAGGGATTATGATACATTAGACTTATTAATTTTAGGCGTAACCATAAATTAATTGCAAGTTAAATAAAAGCTTGTAAAAACTCGAAACAAATACTTACTCGCGCTCATCACACAAATATTAATCCAAACTGGGAATCGAACACAGGACCGCTAGCTTCGTAGGCAGGGTCACTAGCAACTAGGCCAGCGCGTCGCCATCGGAAATATATATTTGTCATTGAAAATTAGTAGCTCGATTAAATAAAAAAAAAACCTAAGATCAACATAATTTTAACAGTTCTTTCAATAAGCGATTGTTACATTGGCCTTTACAAAAAGGCCAAAGTAGGGTATCAAAACGTCTTTAAGATTGTTTACTCAGATGGCCGCTGCTTGCGCCGTTCGGAGACTCTAATTACAACCGTATAAGGTCCATTATTGACTGAAGATGAGGCTCTTAAAGGCTAGTTACGTAGTGCTGACGCTTTCGTGTTTACCATCGTATTGTAAATATTATTAAATTTGCATTTGGTTCGGGTCACAGCTCGCTAGTTTTTGAACCATTTCCGGTATTTTTATTCTGTACCTCAAAATAAAAAAAAATCAAGTCAGTAATCCCTGAAGCTGTGAAAAAATAGAGGTTCTAAATCAACGCAATCAAAAGAAACCCATCTCGATCTGACTACATCGCTTTGTGCCTAATGTGCCTAGTAGAGATCGCTATACGACTGCACTAAGCTATCTGGCGTTCCTATTCGTTTCGTTTTTAAACCAATCGTGTCACTGGTAGATGACCTGTCCAGATCATTTTGAGCATGACATTCAGCTTAGTTACTGAGTGATGCTGACTGTACCTCGTAATATCATATCGAGATGTGGACGGAAAGTTTCTATTCCAATTTATATATAAATTTTTGACAGCAATGCGATAGCTTCACTTCACAATCCTCTTAAGAAACGACTTATTCATCAGAATAACATGACTGCAGCAGAACAGAAAAAACAGTAGAAGTGTCAAGTGGGCGTGTAACGTGTGGCATGGTTGGTTATGCGGAGTTCCGCTTAACCTACCATACTTTTGGCGCGATCGCTTATTTCGATATTTCGATATTTCTAAAATAGGAAATAAATCCAAAAGCATGCCTTATTGTGCTATTTTTGGAATGTAAAACGATAGCCGCACCAAAAACATTTCCCATGGTGGCGTGGCGTGTCGTGTTTTTATGATAGTTTGAGTTTGAGTATTGGCGACAACAGACAAAAGGTACTAAGCGAAGCTCATGCCACTTCCACTGTTTTTTCTATTCCGTGATAACTGCGATTGGAACAATGTCCAAGCTTGTTATATTATTGTCTGAAGCAATTATACGTTATCTAGATTATCACAATACTTACAACCGAGACATAATGATTCCGCTCATCAGCAGTTATTAACTATGAGGATAACGAAGACGCGAGCGCAGTAACACGACCTCGAGGCACATGAGGCTATAAATTAGAAAGGGTATGCAAAAATGCTGGCCTTTACCCTTACAATTACCGTAGCTAGCGAGTGGAATATTCTGTCCGTCACAGTGTTGTATAAAGTCGCCGTCAATAGAACTTGCGAACTATGTAAACAAAACCAAACGAACCAATTCACCATGATTACTCGATAATCACGTACTTTTGAAGATCAAGTGAGGTTGCAACGATTTATACACTAAATCATTATTTTCATATTAAGTTTAAGATGAAATAATTATTCATTATACGTTATTTTAAATAAAAACACGCTTGGTGAATATTTGAGGTTATGTGTCAAAAAGTACTAATTGTTTACATAGTTCGCAAATTCTATTGACGGCGACCTTAGAGTGCGAGGGATAGAGCATTCGACCCGCCAGCGAGGGTAATTGTAATATGGTAAGGGTACTTATCTTTACATAACTAGTATAAAACAAAGTCGCTTCCCGCCGCGCGCCGTCTGTCCCTCTGTATGTACGGTTTTAGATGTTTCAAACGCAACGAATTTTAATGCGGATTTCATCAATAGGTAGAGTGATTCAAGAGGAGAGGCGCGTCACTAGGAAGTTATAATAAAATACTGGGGTCCTAGTGGAAAAGGGTACAAGTCGATTTAACTCGTAATAAAAAAGGGTGTATACATGAACGGAGTATACTAGACTTAAACCCTTTTTCACTTGATCTTCAGAAGACTTGTACCCTTTTTCACTAGGACCCCAGTAATATAAGCACGTACAGGGGCTGTATCTATGCTACTGGTCAAAACCATATTGCTTTTGTCATGATATCGTATCGTTAACGTTTTGATAGCTCTTATTTACTTGACAGTTATATGGCGGCCGAGTTAACCCTTAAATTAGCAGAGTATCCAATAATACCATACTACTTATAGGCTCTGTCATTCCAGCTCATAGACACTTCCGGAGATCTTAGAGCTGGTGCTTACCTCTCCCAAAGGATTGGGCTAGCCACAAACAACAGTAGAAGCATCTTGTGGTTCCGCAAAGATTTAACACGATTAAAAAGTGAGCGTGCCGAAGTGATGGCATAAGTTTTAAATAAAGCTACGTAAGTAGAAGACGTACAAGATAAAAACAGGTTTTACTGTCGCCCGAATACTTATTAAGAAGTTGCAAATAATACACTCCCATTTTGGGACGAAAACAAACACTTTCGATTTTTTTAAGTACTTAAGTAACCGTACAACTTTTAGAGAAAATTAACTCTTTCCTTTTTCAGCCTTGTTTGTGGAAAATTATCTCTAGGAACGAGTTAATCGTCATTAACATCTGAGTGCGGCGGATAGTTTAAATATAACGTAAGGAAACGAGATTTTAAGCAACAAAATGTTATAATTACACTCAGGGGCAAAAATAACGGGTCAGAGTGCGTTTTTCATACAAACGAGGCTATTTCGAAGCCTTGGTTCCTTGCCAGGGGTTGTTTTGAGTGAGGTTTAGGTAATGGTGGATACTGCGAGAATCAATACAGGACTTCCAGAGACCAGCCATTTGAGCTGTGTTGCCAGTTTAGACCTGTAAAATTGTAACTTGTAGCTTTATAAAACCCAGGTGACTCGCTTGCTCGCCTCCTTGTTCACATAAAATTGTCCCTACCGACTGGAGTGTGTGTGTGTCTGTCATCAACCCATTAACAGTGAGGCCGGCGAGCCACACTCTCGCCAGAATACTAATCATGTACCGACGTATACCGAGAACGCTGCATCCGTGTGCTATGGGGAAACACGGGGGGCGTTTTTGATAATGTCATTGCGGTACAAAACTTGGCAGTCAGTTTTGTAGTTCCCGTTATAACACGCTGAATATTGGAACACTTGAGGGTATTATGGCATCTAGCAGTGTTCGCATTGTTGTTCCAGTGTGGGGATCAGACAATCGGTGTAACTAGCATAGAGGCATCCCATCTTAGTTCTCAGGGTTGGTAACGCATTTGTTCAAATGCAATTCGTTCTCTAGTTGGTAGGTAGGTACTGGTACAATAAGGTTATAGTGTGTAAAATAGACCTTATTGCACTGTACTTTTTGTAGCATGTCATAAGCGCTCAATAATAAAACCAAGAAGATTAAATAATAGTTATTTATGTAACTGGTATATAATGTAGGTTCTTAAGGTACGAGCGCCGAGGTTAGAGCGCGAGCTTGTGATATCCGGAATGACCGTAACCATCGTAATACAATGCTATGATAATTATTATAGAACTGTTATTACCATGGCAACGCTTATTATAGAATTGTTTCACGCTTCGGTTACGCTATAGGTGGTATTTTGATACCATTAACGATATCAATATTAGCGGTTTATAGTACGCGAGTAGAAAAAAGTATATTTAAAATAGCATTATCAGTGTTTCTGTCCACCCTTCTCCACAGTACGATGTAGTGAATAATGTTTTCCCATCGTTTTTTGTCGGGCAAGTTCGTATTGATCTTGCTTTCTCAATTAGCTTATCGGTGGGTATTAAAGTTGACTGAAACAGCAAGATAAAAACGAACTGTTCCGATAAAAAACGATGGCAAAACACACTACATCTGTACCCACAGTATAGCTCAAGCAACGAAGCAAACTCAGGGGAAATAATTCGTGTATAAGCGAATTTTGGCATAGTTGTATGGAATGGTGTTTTAAACTACATACTAAAAGTACTGACGGGTGGGGGTGGAGCGTTCGGGTGGGGGGGGGGGGTCTAAAGGTCCCTTTTTTTAGTTTTTCGTAAATAACTCGTAAACGGTGGCCCATAGCAAAAATTTTTCCATTACATGATTAATCTGCATAAAATTCTCTACAAAAAAGTTTTAGACATTGTTTCTCTGGGATCAATATTTAATGAGATATGGAGGGAAGAATGATTCCCGAAAGGCCATAATCGGGTTTCCATTGTAAGTCGGACCTTATATCAAATGGGCTCGGGCTTTTTTTGTGGGTGTCTCTTATAGTGAAGATTATTTATGCTGAGTATCAACATCTTAATTGTGACAGTTCTCGACTTGTAATTTTTTTAAGATTTTTTTTAAATTTCCTGTTTTTCGGGGTGTATTCAAGCGATTTGGTTCAAACTTTGGGATGATGTTCTTTTTATAGATTTGCATCGCCTCCCAAAAAACAAATACTAGTTATCATATAAAAAAAAGAAAATGAAGACCAAATAAAAAATAAACATTATTTTTTATGTGGTTGTGAAATAGTGACACCTCTAGATTTTTTTCTCAGAATAGACCATACATTGGCACTACTACTTGCCAAAATAACAAAATTTTCCAGGCGGTACTTCCTATCAAAAATCAGCAATATGTGTGGCCAATACCCTAAGCAATAAAGCAAAATCAGGGGAAAAAACTCGTTTATAAGCGAATTTTAGCATAGTTTTAGAGGACGCCGGTGCTTTAAACGGGACTCCTTTGACACGCATAATTTTTTTACGCATAATGTATCATTACGCATAGAATCGTTTGTCATAACACTCTTTTAGGCTGACATTGCCGAAGTTAATAAACGTCCGTTGTGTAGATTAAGTTAAATTAGGTAAGGTTAGGTTATAATAATAATTAAAACAAAACCCTTTCTATTGTAAAAACCGTTTTATGACAAAAGGTTTTATGCGTAATGATACATTATGCGTAAAAACCATTATGCACTTGACCGGTTTTCAGTTTTTTTTGTTTTTTTAGTGTTAGTACTATGTACATAATAATCATGCCAAATTTGTCGCTTGTGTGTTTTACCATCGTTTGTAATGAAATGTTTTTTTTATCTTAATTTTGTATTGAATAATACAAACTGACAATGTCCTAAACAAAGCAAGAAGGACGAAGGTCTTCGATCATTGAGTGCGAGCGGGCTTTGCCGCTCCTATTTACACTCCCTGCAAAGTACTTTGTCGCAGTATATTATACTTCCATGTATAAACTAAAGTCGCACAATTTCACACTGAACGAATTTTACGATTTAGATGTTAGTGCGTAAAGTATAGTAGGTACTTACTAGGTAGATGTAAGTGTCCAATTAGTTTTTACTTCTAAAGTTGAATAGGTAATTAAGAATAGTTAGTGTACATCGGTATTTAATTTTTTACATGATTAATTTTTAGTACTGGGTGGTCGAAAAATAATTATTGTACCTGTTTAATTTTTACATGGTTAATTTTCGGTACTGGGTGGTTAAAAAATAACTTAACCTAACCAAGCCTATTTGGATTCTGGATGGTCAAGAAAAACACTCCCTTTCGCATTTATAATATTACTAGGATTAGGATTTTTATTTTTATTTATATACCTGCCATACTTAAAGAAATGTAAGTTTGTTTTTTATTGTCCATCTTCTTCCTTCCATATCTCATTAAATGTTGATCCCAGTAAAAAAGTGTAAATATCTTTTTTGTAGAAAATTTTATGCAGATTATTTATGTGATGGAACATTTTTTGCTATGGGCCACCGTTTACGAGTTATTTAAGAAAAACTAAAAAAAGGGACCTTTACACCCCCCCTACCCGTTAGCTTCTACCCCACCCATCAGTACTTTTAGTATGTAGCTTAAAACACCATCCCCTACAACTATGCCAAAATTCGCTTATTCACGAGTTTATTGAATACAGAAAAAAAAATGCATCTTTTTTATTTGGTCTTTATTTTCTTTATAAGAGGCACTCACAAAAAAAACCCGAGCTCATTTGATATAAGGTCCGACTTACAAAGGAAACCCGATTATGGCCTTTCGGGAATCATTCTTCCCTCCATATCTCATTAAATATTGATCCCAGAGAAACAATGTCTAAAACTTTTTTGTAGAGAATTTTATGCAGATTAATCATGTAATGGAAAACTTTTTGCTATGGGCCACCGTTTACGAGTTATTTACGAAAAACTAAAAAAAGGGACCTTTAGACCCCCCCCCACACGAACGCTCCACCCCCACCCGTCAGTACTTTTAGTATGTGGTTTAAAACACCATTCCCTACAACTATGCCAAAATTCGCTTATACACGAATTATTTCCCCCGAGAGGCAGTATTTGGTCTTCGTTGCTCGAACTAGTAGCTACAGGCTTCGAGCTTCTTCTGGGGCTACGTCGATGTGTTAGATTGTTCCAAAGTCATTCAAATAATTATTCATAATTAATTATCCATTTTCAGAATTCATGATGACGTACTAAATTTTTTAGGTGAGGTTGGTGTAGCGCACGGTGGTACCTGGTTGGTTTAATGCGTTTGACAGATTAGTCCAGGGGTATTATTCTCTTAAAAACGGCGGTCGGTCGGTCGGTCGAACGAGTGAACGCCGCGCAGCTTATATAAACCGGCGAGTTTAAGTAGTCCCGTCAGAGCGTACAAAACACCTTTTAGCGCGTGCATTCTCAATTAGGCAACCTTATACGTGCGATCGTTCGACAGAAGCCCTGCTGACTAATTGAGAAATGCACGCGCTAAAATGTGTTTTGCACGCTCTGACACCCTAAAGCACTAAAGGCTGCAGCTATATGTACCTATATATTAGGCCGACCGTAGTACTATAGAAAATGTATATCTATCAACAAATGAAGTCACATTTAACTTATACAAACAACACTATAGCTTATACATGCGACTCCGTTCGGAGGCATTTATTATTATTCCCTCAGAAACTGACCAATTCCAATTCCAAAAACTACACGAAAATTTAACGCTCTGATTATTAATTCTTCTAATCACCCGTATCACATGTACACCTAATTAACGGTTTAAATTTCTGCCATTCCGACAGAAAAAAAACATAACTACAACCGTTTTCGCTGAATGAATGGATACCTAGATTACAACCGGAGTTCGACGAAAGAGGCTTAACTCGTTTGTAATTTTACATTTTGCATTTTTTTATTTGGTAGGGGGAAGCGGGGCAGATTGGTACGGAAAAATTTAACCTTATGTTTTGGGCAGTAAAAATTATTAAAATTATACCATTTTTGCTTATATCATAGTTAAACTAATTGGGATTGATATGGCATTTAAATTAATCTTAAAAAAATAATCGTTATAAAAATAAAGTAAAAACCGTGAAAAACGGAATTTGTTTAATTGTGCCCCACCCATGGGGCACCTTGATACACATGTTTAAATATGTAAAAAAGTTTTAAAAATGCCAACATTCAACAAAATGTTGTTTCGTTTCTTTTAAGGAGGGTATAGGCAACCTATTGTGTTTCATAAAGATTTTAAATATCTTTTTTTTTTTCAATATATTATACTCATAGACATTATGACCGGTTTCAATTGTTTTTGTTTTGTATTAATTTAAATGAACTTTAACATGTATGATAAAATAGGCTAAACAAACCCTAAAACACTTTTAAACACTTAAACAACATAGTCAAAAATTACTTACTCAAACATTGATAGCACCAATGTGCCCCGTACCTTTGTGTATCGAAGTGCCCCAACGGTCATATTCGAAAAATATTTGAATATTAATAAAACCAGTGTACTTTAGAAAAGTTAAACATGCAATCCTGACAACGAAATAAAATAACTTAATATAGGGAATTTCAAATATCCAATAAACAGATAAACAGTGCAACAATTAACAATTACTTATGGAGAATATTTTTAGTAAGCAACACTAAAAATACTTTTTTACTTGTAAAATGCTAAAGAACAACAACCTAGCGATGCGTTTACAGCTGTCAAGCCCGCATATGTATAGTCATTTTTTAGTGATATTTCGATATTACAACCATTTGTTTTTAACGAAATAGTGCTGGTGTATTATTGTGCCCCGTGCATCAACCTGCCCCGCTTCCCCCTACTGTGAACGACGATCGATATTTGCCATGCTACCGTAAAGGCTATCTTTTGTTCTTTAAACTTAAAAGTACTCAATGTAAACTGCTTATAGCGCACACAGATAGAAACAACGTAAACAATAAAAAGAATCACAAAATCCAGTTAACCTTTGAGTGATTGTGAAATGAATAAAAAACGATGGATGTCTAAACGTAGATATACTTAACAGAAAACTGAATCTAGATAGGAAGTTTTGAGCCACATCAATGTCCCCTCTTTAATAATCAAAACACGTAACACGTGGGTTGCTTAATCTGGGGGTACCATTGGCTCATTGCCCCCCCAAAACCCTCTTAGGTAAATATGTATAAATATATGCCTTTAAATGTCACAAAAAAACTAAGCTACTCATATTATCTAAACAATTTAAGACGATTATACCACTACCCCGTAACTAATATTTTAAAGGCTGGACAATGTTAATAATGGTACCCCTAGGGCTCTTGTAAGTTGTAACCCGTGGTTGTGGTTAAGTAGGTTAATTAGGTTCAAGTATAATGTTTTTACGTTTTTGTGCTTATTGTACGAAAGCATGTTTTTTATATTCTCGAGCGGCATTTTTAACCTTTAATAAGTAAAACAAAAAACTGACCTACGCATTCCAGTTCCGCTTTTAATAGCGTCGTAAAACTCGTAATTAACACAATTAAATCAACAACAACAACAATTATAAAACAATTAAAAAGCCAAAATATACTCACACCAACAAACCTAAGTTTGAAAATCACTGTCACTGTTTTGGAAAACACGTTCACTTTGAAAAAACACTTAAATCACTTGAAGTTTGCGGTTTTTTTGTGTAGTAGCAAAATAACAATGATTTAGTATAATATTGCCGCACACACGTCAAAACTTGAATGATTTTAATGTCAGTTGCGATTATCAACTAACATGCTGACAGAGCCGCGAGGGTACTGGCCGGAGAGAGCGCGGGCGACTCTTGCGCAAGCTGAGCGGGTACTGG
Source organism: Acleris cristana (assembly GCA_948252455.1). Lineage (NCBI taxonomy): Eukaryota > Metazoa > Arthropoda > Insecta > Lepidoptera > Tortricidae > Acleris > Acleris cristana. Next base: position 73,009 of record OX411798.1, on the reverse strand, counting down.
CGGTGGGTCACCGTCGAACGGCGATCCCATCCAAAACAGTGGGTTATTGTAGTTACGTATGTACGGTCACGGACGTTAATTGATGAACCACTATAGAACTTGTCGCATAAAAACAAAGATCAATTCCTATGTAATTTCTATCTCGTCACTTGACGCTGTCATTATGACAAGGTTCTAGGATCAACGTTTGAAGTCCTTCATGGACCAACTGTAGTACTTAGTAGTGCTTTTAATGGTTAAATAGTTACTTACTTAAATTTTCGATTTCCAGTAGTTTCATTTCGATTTTGACATGTTAGAAAACTTAGAAAAGCATTTAAATTATTTATCGAAAAACGACATAAAAAACAATGCATGAAGTATAAAAAATATCTGAAAATTCAAACTAAAAATAAGCTTAAATAAGAAAGTGACTTTGTTTTATGTTATTATCTTCTTTATCTTCTATATATATAAAAGGCAAAACTGACTGACTTATATATCAACGCACAGCCCAAACTACTGTACCTAGAAACATGAAATTTGGTACAGGGGTTCCTTTCATGATGTAAGTGAGCACTAAGGAAGGATTTTCCGAAAATCGACCCCCAACGGGAAGAAATGGGGGGAGTAGCGGGAAACTAATTCTACGCGTACGAAGTCGCGGGCTTCCTCTAGTCTATATATATAAAACACACTCGAGTCTTCTCACATACCGCCTCGCGAAGCGAGGGGGGGTGTGGGGGGGACTTATCAGGGCTCTATGTCCCTCTTAAGTCGGCGGCTGTTATATATATATATAAAAAGCAAACCTGACTGACTTATATATCATCGCACAGCCGAAACTACTGTACCTACCTAGAAACTTGAAATTTGGTACAGGGGTTCCTTTCATGATGTAAATGAGCACTAAGAAAGGATTTTCCGAAAATCGTCCCCCAACGGGAAGAAATGGGGGATTAGCGGGAAACTAATTCTACGAGTACGAAGTCGCGGGCGTCCTCTAGTAAATTATAATAATGATAAGGAAAGTTGTCAATTCAATATGCACAAATGTTGCCGCAGTATGGGGGCGCGGTTCCTTTTGATTAATTTATAAGTCAAAACCCCCCATATAAGGCAGACGACCCGACCTGTGTCTCCGGTTCGATTCCCGGTAAGGGCAATACCCATTTGTGAAGAGAACGAGTATATGGTGGCCTAGTAGCCTAGATCTTAATTTAGGAGTAGGTAATTTTGTGTGAGATAGACCCTATTCCGTTTGTGAACTTCGTACATAGTAGGTATGAGTAATGTATAACTCCGGCTTGACAGACCTAACACATGCCAAATTAGTCCGTCGAATTAAGGACTCTACTAGGTAATTGTCCGTTTGTTTAACCATCGAGAGTCTCTAGCTTAATATAAATTAATTTAATTCGCTTAATTTCAATTTGTTGTTAAGGCTTACCGGCCATCTAGAGTTGAAATCTGCAAGTTGAAGTTTTATCTTTATTTTGGTAGTTCCGCTACTGACCGCAAGATGGCGGTACAGATTAAACACAATGTAACCGAAATTATAATGAATACCTAAAATTATTAAATTCAAGGATAACTTACTAAAAAAAGATGGTTATAATATAATTAAAGAGGAAGTAAAGAATGTATGTGTAAAAAATATCTCGCCGCAGACTGCGGTTACTATAGGAATTGACTTTGACTACTCGACAATAGATGGCGCTATTTATATTTTATTAATGTTTTGTTCGTGTGTCAGTTAGTTTGTTTAAGTCTATTCTCGAAAGTACATTTTGAACCTGTTTAAATGGAGTATAATACTGTATAGTATAGATAATTAACGAATTTATTTTGTTTCAATCTATTTTTTTCGCATGTCTACTTAACACAGTCAATTTGCAACCTGTGAATGCCTGTGATCTGATGATGGATGGATCATTGGATGATAGAACAAAAGAAATAGTGGCATCTCTCGGTAAAAAAAGATGATTGTTTTATCAATCCGTAGATAAAAAAATACAATACGATGTCGTACTTAAGAAAAAAATGCTCCTTTTTTTATTTAATACGGTATTAAATGTCATGTGCGATTTAACTTTTAAACAGGGTTACATATCCGAGACTCTACTTTGAAATCCGTAATTCGAACTTCGTCTATTGCTATTACTTTTGCTCTCGACGCGTCACTAATTCGCAAGAAAGTGATGGGACGAAGTTCGAATTACTGATTTCAAAGTATGCAATGCAATGTATACAATCTGTGGCAGTTCCTAAGTGACACATGCGCCCTTATAATCTGTGCTTAGTGATAATAGTGATTTCATTTCGTTTCGCTTGGCCAATGTCAAGAGAGTGAGAGTAAAATCAGTAAATAAAAAAATCAAAAGCAAAAGTGTTACATTTTTCAATCAGTCATCTTGCCTCCCTCTGCTAATACTAAGCATATGTGCCACGTGCCCCGTATTATTATCACGTGACGTGGAGCGGAGGAGGCTCGTGTTAATAGTGACCGACTGCCGCTAAAACAAAAATTGGATTGGGTTGAATTTTCATCTTCATTCCTTTATTCACTTCAAGCCGAGCGTTTAAATTAATTTAATATACCCAAATGTTAGTCAGAAATAACAACGTAATGCTTGAGTCTTATGTTATTAAGTACGTAAATTAGTTAAAACAACACGCGATTCTGTTATTGTCTGGAAGTTTTTTGTTATTTTTCGTGGCGTAAAGAACAGAGGGACAATGAGTGCTTCAGATGAGGGCGGCGCGTCGCCGGCGACAGTGCGTGTGAAGGTCGAGCCTGAGTGGGACCTATCAGAGGAGCGCAGCGGCGCGACGGAAGCATGCGACTTGTACGTCAAGAGTGAAGTGAAGTGGGAGCTAGAAATCGCCCCGGAGCCGCTGCAGCCGCTACAGCCGCAGGAGATCGCCCTCGACGTCAAACGTGAGTTATAATAATTAAGCTCTACTACTATTTGAGGGGGTTACTCATGCTTGATTTTGCATGTTCAACTTCACTGTGAACTACACACATCAAAAAAGTCTTGGGATACACAGTATCCCTAGACAAATTTGATGTTTTGATTCAGTAGTAATATGCCTATAATGAAATGTCCAAAACTGTCTAGGGATAAAAATATCCCTAGGCACTTTTGATGTGTGTATTATGAAAAGAGCATTAGCTGTAGACGCCGACGACATTTTGAACGACACACAATAGACGCGCGTCGCGTGAGACGCTGTTGACAGCAATGGGCAATGGATGATAATTTTAAAAGTGCTTGAATATTTTTATATCAGTTGGAATAACGTTCCTTATTAACAGGAAAAAATTACAGATTTTTAGGTATCGTTTATCATTAATAAATAAATAATTCGTTTGAACTCGACCAACTTGTCTCCTATACGTAAGTATGGTTTAAACTGTGGTCCAATAATAATTAAAAAAAAATACATTGACACTTGACAGTTTTGACAGTATAACAACGGCAGCTCTTTTTTTTAATTATTATTGGACCACAGTTTAAACCATACTTACGTATAGGAGACAAATTGGTCGAGATCAAACGAATTATTTATTTATTAATGATATACGATACCTAAAAATCTGTAATTTTTTCCTGTTAATAAGGAACGTTATTCCTACTAATATAAAAATATTCAAGCACTTTTAAAATTATCATCCATTGCCCATTGCAACATGTGCGCAACAGCAGCCTGTCTGTGTACGGCTGAGCTATTCAAATTCGTACGAACCTTTTATTCAGTGACTGACTAACTCACTGACTGACATATGCAAACCCTAAACCCCTATAATGCCCTCATAAGAGATTCAACTTTCTTCTTTTTGTATTAAGGTTGCACTTGCTACTGGAGTTTTGTCTGAGATACTGCCATTTGTCTTATGAAGGCAGTACAACTACGGAGCTAAGGATGTTAGTATATTTCTGTATTTCGTGTTGTTGGGAACCCTCAACAGTAATAACTTACCAAATTGTATAAAACTTTCTGACATGCCTGAATTTAAAACCAAAATACGCAAATTCCTTTTAGAAAAATGTTATTATAGTGTTAATGACTATCTAAACTCTACAACAACACAACAACATAAACTCACGCCTTCATTCCCAGAGTGGGGTAGGCAGAGCCACAGACTCACCAACAACTCCAAAAACTTGTTGATAATTCTGTGACCACATTTTGCACAACCAGGTTAAGAAGTTATCCAGTGTATTAAATAAACTCTAATATTGAATAATTTTATATAATGTCTAAATAAGTAAGTTTCGATAATCTAATTTAAAATAATGTACTTTTCAAACATATTTAGCTATAAGATACAAATTTTGCATGCTTTTTTAAGTAGAATGTACGCACATCTAATGTTTTCCACCTGTATCATTTCACTACATTCCTGCAAATAAACATTCTTATTCTTGTTCTTATTCTTATTCTTATTGTACAACAAATTAAAAGATTGATCGTTGGTTGTATGTATTTTTTGCTCTTATTGTCTTTGTGTGTGTGTGTATGTATGTTTATTGCACAAAAACATAAATATTACAATATTGTTACTGAACTAATGTACAAAGGCGAACTTATCCCTTTAAGGGACCTCTTCTAGCTAACCCTTGAGAGATTGAGAAAAGTGAAAGGTTGTGCATCGAGTAAGCACGTGTACAAATTTTTACAAGTACAAGTTTTTGATACAAGTATTTATTTAACAGTTTTTTTTTTAATTTGCTCTCCCTTTAGGCCCGCAACCACAGCCAAAATTAGAGGATGATAAGCCCCGCGCGCTCACCACCAAGTACTGCTTCGTGAAGGGCTGCCCCAACAACTCCAAGCGGGCGCCGGAGAAGCACTTCTTCTCGGTGCCGAGCGGGAACGCGGCCGAGTGGTGCCGCGCCGCCGGCCGCGAGACCATCCCCAAGAAGCGGCAGTTGATTTGTGATGATCATTTAAACGTAAGAAAACTATAATTAAACTTAATTACTGGGCTTACTCTGTTTTTTCAGATTCTTTATTTATTAGAATAATCACTCGGCAAAACACTACAGCATTGTGAATGATAAAGTTCAAATGAAAGACCTTAAAAAACACATATAGTTATTTCAGGAATAGTGCATTGTTGCCTAAACCCTAAAGTTATAATTTGGCATTGTTGTACATTTAAATTACGCCAACAGCCTTGTAAAATAAACATAAAACATGTTTTTTTGTGCATGTAAAGCGTTGTCGACGACAAGATCAAAAAATGTAGTCGGGTTTTTTTTAAAGTTTGCTTCTAGTTTTTTGCGTGTTTATGTAATAGTTACCTGGCGTTGTTTGTGTGAACGTCTGAGATTACCATTCCCAGTAGTTTCTCACTAAGTTGTACGTACGTACAGACAAGGACTCTAATTGTTATGCCACTAGGAACCCTGTCGCATAAAGTTAATCATTAATCATTATTTCATGTGGTTTGACGCTGTCACTATGACAGGGTTCCATAGTGGCATAACAATTAAAGTCCTTGACTGTACCATCTTAAGGCTGCGGCTCCACTGAGGCGGAGATGAGCGGAGTGGAGCGGAGCTATGCCAATATTAACTTTAAGATCTGGTGCAATAGTAATTGCACAAAATATCCCAAAGGGTCTAAGTGTAACCGAAAAGGGCCCATCTAAGATATGATGTGATAAGGATGCGACACTCTCTTCACCGTATTTTATTTGTTCATTACAGTTGGAGGACGACATAGAGAACTACACGTTCTGGCGGATGATGGCCGACAAAGGCAACGTGAGGGTGCGGCTGAAGTCGCGCCTGCCCGCCTCCATGAGGAACTACACCTGAACTACGAGCTCCTTTGAAATGGCAGCTAGAGCTACAAGAGGAAAAGGTGACACAAAACCTCAATATTTCTGCAAACCCGATTTGATAAAAAAAAACGTATAGTTAATAGTTATTTAATCTTAAACAGAATATAAAAGTAACAATCAAGCGTGTACACCATTAAATATACCTCACGCAATGTCCAAAAGTACGTGATTATGGTGTAATAAAATTTCTAATAATGGTAAATAGGTCCGTTTGGTTTTGTTTAACATCTTTTGTCATTTCTTTTGACCCCGACTTTAGATATAAATGGACCTTTAGTCACGCCAACAAAGCGGTAAAACCTTGAAAAAAAAATGGTTGACTTTATCATAAATGAAAATTCGGACTAATGAAATGATGCATTAGTAGGACAAATAACAATTAGGATTTTGAATACCCGATAAACTTATAACAGACCTTTTTTGCTTCGTAAGTTAGAAATAAAGTTAGAAACTGTCTGTTTTCAGAGTCCCTGCATCAGGGAAGAGATTGGCGCCACGAGCCGGAGGCGCCAGCAGCAGCGAGGCCACGAGCCCGCGACGGACACATGTTGTTTGGACACATGTTCTTAATGTATTCTTAAGGACTCTTCCAATTTTTGGACACATGTTCTTAATGTGTTCTTAAGGACTCTTCCAATAAGCATAGACAGCTATGTTATACGTTGTTCGGGCTGAGGTTAACATTTGTAGACAGCTATGTTATACGTGGTCGGGTTGGGGGGGCTGAGGTTGACATATTTTGTCACTTCATACAACTTAATGATTTCTTTAGGATTCTTTCAAAAAAGCGTAAACAGCTATGTTATACGTCGTCGGGTTGGGGGGGGCTGAGGTTGACATGTCTTGTCACTTCATACATCTTAATGATTTATTTAGGATTCTTTCGAAAAAGCGTAGACAGCTATGTTATACGTCGTCGGGTTGGGGGGGACTGAGGTTGACATGTCTTGTCACTTCATACAACTTAATGATTTCTTTAGGATTCTTTCAAAAAAGCGTAAACAGCTATGTTATACGTCGTCGGGTTGGGGGGGGCTGAGGTTGACATGTCTTGTCACTTCATACATCTTAATGATTTATTTAGGATTCTTTCGAAAAAGCGTAGACAGCTATGTTATACGTCGTCGGGTTGGGGGGGACTGAGGTTGACATGTCTTGTCACTTCATACATCTTAATGATTTCTTTAGGATTCTTTCAAAAAAGCGTAGACATCTATGTTATACGTCGTCGGGTTGGGGGGGCTGAGGGTGACATGTCTTGTCACTTCATACATCTTAATGATTTCTTTAGGATTCTTTCAAAAAAGCGTAGACATCTATGTTATACGTCGTCGGGTTGGGGGGGACTGAGGTTGACATGTCTTGTCACTTCATACATCTTAATGATTTCTTTAGGATTCTTTCAAAAAAGCGTAGACATCTATGTTATACGTCGTCGGGTTGGGGGGGCTGAGTGTGACATGTCTTGTCACTTCATACATCTTAATGATTTCTTTAGGATTCTTTCAAAAAAGCGTAGACATCTATGTTATACGTCGTCGGGTTGGGGGGGCTGAGGGTGACATGTCTTGTCACTTCATACATCTTAATGATTTCTTTAGGATTCTTTCAAAAAAGCGTAGACATCTATGTTATACGTCGTCGGGTTGGGGGGGCTGAGGGTGACATGTCTTGTCACTTCATACATCTTAATGATTTCTTTAGGATTCTTTCAAAAAAGCGTAGACATCTATGTTATACGTCGTCGGGTTGGGGGGGCTGAGGGTGACATGTCTTGTCACTTCATACATCTTAATGATGATTTCTTTACGATTCTTTCAAAAAAGCTTAGACAGCTATGTTATACGTCGTCGGGTTGGGGGGGGCTGAGGGTGACATATTTTGTCACTTCATGCAACTTAATGATTTCTTTAGGATTCTTTCAAAAAAGCGTAAACAGCTATGTTATACGTCGTCGGGTTGGGGGGGGCTGAGGTTGACATGTCTTGTCACTTCATACATCTTAATGATTTCTTTAGGATTCTTTCAAAAAAGCGTAAGCAGCTATGTTATACGTTGTCGGGTTGGGGGGGGGCTGAGGTTGACATTTTTTGTCACTTCATATCTTCTTCATGTTTTCTTTAGGACTCTTCCAATAAGAGTAGACAGCTATGTTATACGTTGTCGGGTTGGGGGGGGGGGCTAAGGTTGACATATTTTGTCACTTCATACAACTTAATGATTTCTTTAGGATTCTTTCAAAAAAGCGTAAACAGCTATGTTATACGGTGTCGGGTTGGGGGGGGCTGAGGTTGACATGACATGTCTTGTCACTTCATACATCTTAATGATGATTTCTTTAGGTTTCTTTCAAAAAAGCGTAGACAGCTATGTTATACGTCGTCGGGTTGGGGGGAGCTGAGGTTGACATTTTTTGTCACTTCATACATCTTAATGATGATTTCTTTAGGATTCTTTCAAAAAAGCGTAAACAGCTATGTTATACGGTGTCGGGTTGGGGGGGGCTGAGGTTGACATGACATGTCTTGTCACTTCATACATCTTAATGATGATTTCTTTAGGTTTCTTTCAAAAAAGCGTAGACAGCTATGTTATACGTCGTCGGGTTGGGGGGAGCTGAGGTTGACATTTTTTGTCACTTCATACATCTTAATGATGATTTCTTTAGGATTCTTTCAAAAAAGCGTAAACAGCTATGTTATACGTCGTCGGGTTGGGGGGGGCTGAGGTTGACATGTCTTGTCACTTCATACATCTTAATGATGATTTCTTTACGATTCTTTCAAAAAAGCGTAGACAGCTATGTTATACGTCGTCGGGTTGGGGGGGGGGGCTGAGGTTGACATGTCTTGTCACTTCATACATCTTAATGATGATTTCTTTAGGATTCTTTCAAAAAAGCGTAGACAGCTATGTTATACGTCGTCGGGTTGGGGGGGGCTGAGGTTGACATATTTTGTCACTTCATACAACTTAATGATTTCTTTAGGATTCTTTCAAAAAAGCGTAAACAGCTATGTTATACGGTGTCGGGTTGGGGGGGGCTGAGGTTGACATGACATGTCTTGTCACTTCATACATCTTAATGATGATTTCTTTAGGTTTCTTTCAAAAAAGCGTAGACAGCTATGTTATACGTCGTCGGGTTGGGGGGAGCTGAGGTTGACATTTTTTGTCATTTCATACATCTTAATGATGATTTCTTTAGGATTCTTTCAAAAAAGCGTAAACAGCTATGTTATACGTCGTCGGGTTGGGGGGGGCTGAGGTTGACATGTCTTGTCACTTCATACATCTTAATGATGATTTCTTTAGGATTCTTTCAAAAAAGCTTAGACAGCTATGTTATACGTCGTCGGGTTGGGGGGGCTGAGGTTGACATATTTTGTCACTTCATACAACTTAATGATTTCTTTAGGATTCTTTCAAAAAAGCGTAAACAGCTATGTTATACGTCGTCGGGTTGGGGGGGGCTGAGGTTGACATGTCTTGTCACTTCATACATCTTAATGATGATTTCTTTAGGATTCTTTCAAAAAAGCTTAGACAGCTATGTTATACGTCGTCGGGTTGGGGGGGCTGAGGTTGACATATTTTGTCACTTCATACAACTTAATGATTTCTTTAGGATTCTTTCAAAAAAGCGTAAACAGCTATGTTATACGTCGTCGGGTTGGGGGGGGCTGAGGGTGACATATTTTGTCACTTCATACAACTTAATGATTTCTTTAGGATTCTTTCAAAAAAGCGTAAACAGCTATGTTATACGTCGTCGGGTTGGGGGGCTGAGGTTGACATGACATGTCTTGTCACTTCATACATCTTAATGATGATTTCTTTAGGATTCTTTCAAAAAAGCGTAGACAGCTATGTTATACGTCGTCGGGTTGGGGGGGCTGAGGTTGACATATTTTGTCACTTCATACAACTTAATGATTTCTTTAGGATTCTTTCAAAAAAGCGTAAACAGCTATGTTATACGTCGTCGGGTTGGGGGGGCTGAGGTTGACATGACATGTCTTGTCACTTCATACATCTTAATGATGATTTCTTTAGGATTCTTTCAAAAAAGCGTAGACAGCTATGTTATACGTCGTCGGGTTGGGGGGGGCTGAGGTTGACATATTTTGTCACTTCATACAACTTAATGATTTCTTTAGGATTTTTTCAAAAAAGCGTAGACAGCTATGTTATACGTCGTCGGGTTGGGGGGGCTGAGGTTGACATTTTTTGTCACTTCATACAACTTAATTATTTATTTAGGATTCTTTCAAAAAAGCGTAGACAGCTATGTTATACGTCGTCGTGTTGGGGGGGCTGAGGTTGACATATTTTGTCACTTCATACATCTTAATGTTTTCTTTAGGATTCTTTCAAAAAAGCGTAGACATCTATGTTATACGTTGTTGAGTTCTTAGGTAGGCGCGGGTTTCGGTGCCGACGTGGGTTCGATCGCGGAGTCTCTCCGGGACTTCACGGTGGGCATCTGTTGCGCTCTCTCTTCTTCTCGCGGGAGCGGGAGAGAGTGCTTTTTCTTAAGTGCAATCAGGATTTCGGTCCGGTCTGTGGTTGGTGACAGACCACGGATGGTGACTTTCCGAGTCCTCTCTGTCCGCGATGAGTAGGGGAACGAATCGGTCTTCTTGGTGGCTTCTTTTTCGTCAAGCGTCTTGGCCAATGGGGCTAGTTGGGCGCTACCAGTGGCGGGAAGTAGGCTCTCTTATTCTTCGCGGTGGCAGCGAGGGGAGGGGGGGGGGGTCGCGCCTCTCCGCGGCGTCCCCCCCCCCTGCGCGGCTTCTGGCGCTGTCGGTTACTGCGTTGTGTAAGGCCGTGTTCCTCGAACAGCACGGATTCTTCGTGGGCGAGGGCGCTTCTATCGCCTAGGTTGAACGTCGCGATGCGGCTTCGCCAGCTGGCTTCTTCTTGCCTACCTTCCTTATTAACAAGGATGCGCTCAAGTGTCCCGGTCTCTCGACTAGCTTTCGGGATTTACTCTTAATACAAGTTGAGCTACATATCACTGCTTTACATATTTTATATGAAACAATGGGCTAGATTCTAGCTTCCTTATTAATCCTGCGCTCGAGTTTGATGAGCGCCGATTGACTTGCTGTCGAGGAAGCATGTGTTTACTTTTCGCTTCAAACCGTTTCTTGTAGGAACCGGAGTAACATAATAATGTATTTCTCTTTCGATTTTGTTTCTGTGTTTCATTACTCTTACGAGCATAGCTACATTTCTCTGCTCTACAAATTTCAAGATGAACCATAAGGCTACATTTTAGCTTCCTTATTGACAAAACGCATCCTTAAACCACTATTATATTTTCTCAGGCAGGAAGGTGAGAGAAACGGTCTGGGTTGGAATCCAGGACACTTTATTTTCAGAAAATGATTTCTTATTAAACCGGCGGGCCTTGGTTACCTTACAGTCAGACCGAGAGCATTCCACGGACTCCACTAATTCCTCAATTATCCAATCCACGGGAATGTTCCTGATTAAGCCCATTCGGGTAACGTTAAATGTCGGGACAGATGCCGAAAGACCACGTCGTAGAAGCAATGGGTTTTCCAAAAACGAGTTGACACAATCTGCGTCAACAAACTCCACAGTTACGCGATTACGTCCACTAGACTTATTGCCTCCTTTTGTGATTCCACAAATTGCGTGCATATGCACGAGTTGAGCAAACTTCAGCACTCTAATAGAAAATGGCAGAAGAAGGACCCTCAATTGTTTTCGAGACATGGATGATAAATGGGGCTTTGTCTCCAGGTCCATATTGTATCCAGGAGCGAACTCGGGCACGGTCTATGTATGCTGTATAGATGCGGAGGCTGGCGTGCTGGAAACGCGTTTGCTTGCATTTTCTTTAGATTCTTCATTCGACAAATCGTTAGGACTATGATTAGGTCGTTTTCGCTATTTCGTGGGTGGGTTGCGTCGGCAATGTGCAGCCAACTTCCTTTTGAGACATGGTACACACTAGAAGTGCTTCGCCATCCTGTTCATTTATTGTCGTAATCGAAACTACACCAGTCCCTTCACAGTTCAACTTGTCGTTGTTCGCCACTGACACTGAAGATGCTGTAGCAGGCTGAAGCGAAGTGAAGAAATCTTTTCTGTTGCACATGTGGGCTGTGCAGCCCGAATCCACATACCTTCTTCTTGTTCGACTAAAAATGCCACAGCCATGCATTTATCAGGTTTATTTTTCTGCCTTTCGTCCCTCTGCAATTTGAAACACCTAGCTTTTAGCTGCCCTTCTTTATTTTATAACAGTAGTTGCAAACAACTTTCTTTTTAGTCTTGGAGATAAAAGCTGTTTCAGTTGCACAAGCAGCCTTTCTAGAATCTTCTTGCATAAGACGTGCTCCAACAAACTCGCTGGAGATTGTAGAGGTGAGGCAGGCCGTAGACAGGTTCGATACTAACGAGTCGAATTCTTGAGATAGATCGCTAAGCCGAAGTTCGGCCACTTCACTATCATCTGTCACCTTTCCAATATCGGCGAATTGTTGCACAATCTTCATAGTGTATTTGATGTATGAAACCATATTATTATGGTGTATATATTTAGTAATATACGACGGTAAAACCCCTTGTCTTCAAATATATCGGAGAGTGACTATAGTAGGAAACGTTTATTATTACTGTATCACTCATGTACCTATAGTCATGCAATAAATAATATGTGACTTGATTTGTTTTGTTTTCATTTAAAAAAACCTCTAAATTGGAATATTGTACGAAAATGGCTATAAATTTAAAATAAATTTGCATATTTACTGTGTACTTACTTGTTTCATTTTTTCAAACATCCCAGGATTAAAATCTGACTAATATTAGGTCCTTACCTATGAAATTGGCGTTTTATATGGAGAACTTTATGAAAACGGTGGTTTTCATACATTTAATTTTGCGGATTATTTAGTAACGTCAAATGCAAACCAAACAAAATTCTGTCAGGAATATTGGACACTTCTAAGCTATATTATACATATCTTAATTATTTAAAAATAGTTAGCTTCATAAAACTGCGTAATTGAAACACTTGAACTCACAGCACATGAAAAGAGTTGATTTCACTTTAATTTTAAACACTAAGTAAGAAATTGAATCATATTATATGTTAGATACATATAATATGATTCAATTTCTTACTTAGTGTTCAAAAACAAACCTTTGTAAAATACTGTATTAATGAAATTTAAAAATAATTTGGAAGTTAAAATTGAAATGAATAAATTCCGTACGAATCAAAACACGTAAAAATAACGCCAATTTCATAGCCCCTGTATATCTCAGCCAATTTTGATTTTAGAGAAAACTTTCAAGTAAAACATGCTTATTTTAACGTGTTCTATACGTTCTATAGGATATAATCATTTAAATTAGGTGTCATAATGACGTCAATTCCCTTTTCCTTTTCCCTAACTTGACCCTAAGTAACTGATTAAACGAGAACTTGAGTCAAATATGTATCAACATCAACGTGCTTGGTGCTTGTTGCATGACCCTCTGACCCTCTCCGACGTGTAGTTTCGGAGCAAATCGGCTGTGACAGACAGACGCACGAGTGATCCTATAAGGGTTTCGTTTTTTAATTTTTTTTCACGGAACCCTAAAAAGAACTCGGTGCTGGCGCTTCGCCGGCCGCTGCCGTGAGTACGCTCGCTTCGGTAGCTCGGCTCGCGCGCTGTAGGGTCGCAGTTCTTCCTAACACTCCCGCTTCGCTCGCCGTCGTACCTAACGGAGACGTGCCTTAACGCAGAATAGGTACTATAGGTAGGTTATTATTATAATAGTAGTACTCCCAGATTATACCAGTACTACATTACACCCACTGAGCGTTATATCGAACACAGTTATATCGCATAAACGTTACTCATATCATAAGTACCATATTACTTTTAGGGCCTGTTTCACAATCGACAAGTAAATTTTTCTGCCATTTAAAGTTGTCTCTCTCCTTGTCTATTTTCAAGTGCAAGAAAGAGAAAGGGCTAAATTTATGTGTCAAATATGGTTTACTTGTCGATTGTGAAACAGGCGGTTAGATTAATAGTTGTTATGTTACAAGTTCATTATACCTGCGGCCCGTTTCACGAAGCTACAAGTTACAAATTACAAGCGGAAGTCTCTTTCTAACTCCTTTTGCCAGAAAGAGAGTCCCGCTTGTAACTTGTAGCTTCGTGAAACGGGCCAGAGGCTCTACTTTGAAATTCGTAATGCGAACTTCGTCTATTGCTATCCCGTTTACTCTCGACGCGTCACTAATTCGCAAGAAAGTGATAGAGCGATCCGAAGTTCGAATTACTGAGTAGTAGTAAGTAGAGCTCCAGAGATCGAACAACACGACGAGGTCTCTACGTCAAAAGCCATAATACTCACCCACAGACTGCCGAAAGAAAATCGTGGGTCGTTACTTCGCTTCGCTAGTCGAGCATTTCTCTTTTTTTTTGCCACTATGAGTGACATTCCAGAATTTAAAAAAAATTGGCAGGTAGGTAGAGAACATCAAACTATGCAATATTTTAATAATATTCTAATGTGTCCCAAAATATTTGTATGGAAAGTTCCTTTTGTGTTACCAAAAACGTATGAATATCTGTAACACAAAAGGAACTTTCCATACAAATATTTTGGGACACATTAGAATATTATTAAAATATTGCATAGTTTGATGTTCTCTACCTACCTGCCATTTTTTTTAAATTCTGGAGATATCACTCGTAGTGGCAAAAAAAAAGAGAAATGCTCAGCTCGCTACTCGTGGCGATGACAGACGTATGAGCCAAGACGGGTTACGTACTTGTTACGTACGAGCAAAATTCAAACATGTTGGATCGCCGCCGCCGAACTCACTTGGCGGTTTTTAAGTACGCGTAGGTACTTCGGGTGACACAGACGCGAGTAAGATCACCGAGACTCAAGTACGCGGACTTACTCGACCGTCTATCAGCCTTTTAAGAGATAAAAGTAAACAACAACGTTAAATTAATTCCACAAGGTATACGGTATACCAGACAGACGTTCCAATTTTGGTGTACCTATGCTATGCCTACAAGTCCTACTGCCTTCGAAAGCCGACCACTACTAGAATTCTAAATCGGAATGTGTGTATGTACCGCATAATTAGTATTGAATTACTAATTATGAAATCAAATCGTTTATTGCTGGAAAGTGAGTACAAAAGGTATTACATAAAATGTATTGATCTGTCACAATCTGCATGCAATATCGTAAAGTTAATTACGTCAAAGGCAATATGGTTTTACAAGTTGTACCCAGTAGGTAGAATATAGGGCTTGCGGCCTTAAATGGACGAACAGCACCATGGGCCAAGAATAAAGGCCTTAACGACTTTAAAAAGCGAAATAAAGGGAATCGAAAAATTCTTGATAGTGCTTGCGTCAAGCACCCAAATGCATGACTATTGCTTGGCTCAAACCAGTTAATCATTCGGCGTCATGAATAGTTAGCAAGGCTTAGAGAAAACGAATAGCTGTTTGGCTGTCTGAAATAAACAATAATTAAACTGCTTTTAACCTCTAATTGGAGTTAAAATAGTTAGATGGCTTTACAAATATGACCATTGACGTTGGTTCTCTACTATCTGTATCTGTTCTGTCTGTAACACAAATTCATTCACAGTCTTTAGACATACCCTATAATCTGTGCTGTGGGTGGTATGTTATCAAGTGCAAGTTTGTTTGGTGCGAGTTTGGTGTCTTACTACTAAGTTCGGTAATAATTTATCCCTGCGACTAATACTATTTACCACTAGTAAATGTATTTTTA
The DNA here is from genome assembly GCA_948252455.1 of Acleris cristana. Lineage (NCBI taxonomy): Eukaryota > Metazoa > Arthropoda > Insecta > Lepidoptera > Tortricidae > Acleris > Acleris cristana. The sequence goes on along the minus strand of OX411798.1, from coordinate 57,366 downwards.
TATAAGCTTTTTTTTTGAGGTTCTCAATGTGGTATATGGTAACCGTTTCAAAAAGTATTGTGGTAAAAATCGCTGCTTGAGATTTCTTCGAAATCACATAATGACTGCTTTATACATAAACGGCTTGTGGGTCGGGGCACTCGCGAAGGAAGAGCCGGAGCCTAGCCTGGACCAGGCCACGAGCGAGGCGGCCAGTGTCGCGGTCGCCGAGCAAGAGATCAAGCAAGAGCCGCTGCCGGGAGTGCCGGGGGAGGCCTTGACCGTGGCGCAGGCAGCCAGCGACGTGGGCGCCGAGCACGAGTTTAAGCAAGAGCCGCTGCCGGGCGAGGCCTTGACCGTGGCGCAGGCGGCCAGCGATGTGTGCGCCGAGCACGAGATCAAGCAAGAGCCGCCGCCGGGCCCGGAGGAGCTGGGAGTCCCCGCCTGCCCACGTGAGTTATGTATGCTGAACTATTACCACAATACAAGCTGATAAGGCAGCCAAGTTAAAGGTAGCGAGCAGGACAGTGCTGCATAAAAGCTGCAACTCAGTCTCTTTCACTGCCTGGAACTTGGCAGGCTCTGGCACTTCATAATATACCCCCTAGGCATGTGACATGATCCTTGATACTATAATTCGGTCAGTGTAGGATGTTCCCTGTGATAACCACGTTTGTACTTCAAAGCAAGAAATATATAAAATACTATATAATTCATTGCAACATTTGTATTAATGTAGTATTTATGATAAGTCAAAGAAAGTGTGAATTTGAGCTATCAGATGGTTGTCATGATTTGCATAACAATCAATATACTTATTTTTATTTTACATAAAGCAATTGCATAATAAAATTCTGATCTGTATAATAAAACTATGATGTAACAATTATAATACATTATAAGAAAATGTATAATTCCTTAAAACATAATGGTCTATAGGTTAAAGACAAGACAATTCTAACACCATCCACTAATTTTGTCAAAGTTTTAACCTAACCTAACCTAGTAAAAAGAAATTGTCCTGGAATTCATTATTACTTTGTTTTTTTTATTTATTATTAGCATATCGAAGTATTTAATCGGTAGCACATGACAGGTTAATGTGAGGGTTGATGATTCGTACTTTATTGTACATAATATTATTATGCCCGTGTGGTGCCGGGTTTAGAATATTGCCACTCCATATCTTCCATTGGATGTCGTAAGAGACGACTAAGGGACTAAAGGCTGTGTAGTGCTGTTAGGCGATGGGTTTGCAACCTGTCACTTATACACTGGATAACATCTTAGCCTGGTTGTGCAAAATGTGGTCACAGAATTATCAACAAGTTTTTGGAGTTGTTGGTGAGTCTGTGGCTCTGCCTACCCCACTCTGGGAATGAAGGCGTGAGTTTATGTAGGTATGTAATATTATTATAATGATAACCTTACTGACCCTATATTGAAATAAACTTTGTTTAATTTTCTATCAAAGAAAATAAATTAACACATCAATGTCAATATTAAATGTGTTTCAATGTGTCTGTCATTTTATTCATAAAATAATGTATTTCATTCAAATATTGATATGTAATCATATTGCTTCAACATATTGGTGTGCTTGAAAAGAATGAATAAAATATTTTTTCTACTTTATGTGCAGTGAATGTAAAATCAAAAAAATACAATGTGTGTAGTGTGTATAGTTTGTTTTTAAATGATGTTGAAGTGAATTTTAAATAATAAATTGGATAATTTAAATAACATTGTATTTTTAATTGTTCGTAGTACTTAGTGACAACCCTGACGCACAACTGCTACCGATTTACTACTTCGATTGCGGGGTATGATTATTAGGCTCGCAAACTGGATGTTACAGCATTATGTTATAACTTATAATATAAAACAACAAACAAGGTTGGCTGCATGACCTTCTAGGTGCGAACACAACATGCACACGAGTAATCCCAATCAATACTTAGTGATAACTGATAATTAATAAGAAAATTCAAGAATTTAAAAAATAGCATTATGGTTTGAGTTGGTTACTGACAATTTAGAAAAGAGAAAATTGTTTAAAGTTTTTGACTGATGCACCGAAGATGTCTAGGTCCTGACTATGCTCGTTGTAGGTTGCACAACTAAAAATAAAATGATTGTTATGAAAAATGGGTGTTAAGTTATTTGACCATATGCTTGATAGAATTATACAATTAGTTTTTATGCTAAACCTTGATTTTTTATTTCGTACAATTCTGACAGCTGTCAAATTATGTTTCAGGAGTAACAAACAATTTTTTTATCATTGAGGGTACTGATAGACCAACTGTAGTTATTGGCCTTCTTTTGAATTTGCTATTCTACATACATAAGGCTGAGTAATCGTATCTGTTATATATGTGCAATGTGGGTAGATTTTGTGATAGTGAACTAAGAAGGTACCTGGGGAATCCAGTCTGTCATCGACGTTCTACAGCTTATGCATGTGGAACAAAACTCTAAATTATTGGTTTATTTTATTATTTAAGCCTTTATTTGTATGACTTATTGATATAAAAAACAAAATATTGAATGTACAATTTTTAACTTATGGCCCTACAGGTGTAGGTCTCCTCCAACTTTCTGCATCCTTTTCTATATCTTGCTGTTATCACCCAGTTTTGGCAGCAATTTTTAGGATTCCAACTCTGAATTAGTAAGTTATAATAGGCTATTTAACAACATTGACAATATACTACAAATTGTGGCTATCCTAACAGATAATAGCGTAAAACAGCATAGGTCTACTACTAAATTATTATGTGTAGTTTTTTGGAAATTACATGAAAATGGCTGTAATATTTTTTGATTTTTTATCGGTGGCAAAATTCCTATGGTATTGGTTTGCAGCTGTGGTTACTTGCTGGTGACGTCACATGCAAGTAACCACAGATCATAAGGTATATCTATTTAAATGATTGTTTATTGTTTATTTGCATGTGATGTCACACTTGACATATGGCCAGTGCCATGATAGAAACAGCGTATATAGCGCGATGTTGAAAATTTAAATTTGAGTGGAGATTTAAACTCGTTAGCTGGAAGAGATCCCTTAAAGGAATAAGTTCGCCTTTGTACATATTTTTATATTAATTATATTGTTCTGGTTTTTCTTTTGTACAATAAATTGTTTACATACATACATACACTGCGAGTTGACACTCGCAAACAAATCGCATGAGCATCGCATGATGATAAAAGCGAGTTAAGCAGCGTCAGCGCTCGCGTGGTCGGGGGATGTGTGCGGGACACGGAGCGTTGGTCAGGAGCTGCTGGGAGACGGAAGTCCGCGCTCCGAGAAGGTCCTAAGGCACAGAACCGAACAATCCGTATCACCGCGCAGTTCGCTGCAGGCCGCAGTCTTATTAAATTACCTAACTGTCGTTTAGTATTATGTATATTTAACCTAAATAAGCATACTGATCATTTAATCCTGATTCGTTTAGCCCAATTGGCGTCTTGCATTACCATTATTTACACTAATAAACATATATCTAAAGATCATGTCGTTTAATAAGGTGTACGTAAATGAGAGTATTCCCTTCTTTTACCGACGGCATTTTTGTACTTAATGTACATGTCATAATGTTTTCCTTTTAAGGTAATTTCTTATTAAGTCTAATATTTTTTATTTCATTGATTATTTATTAGTGCAATTTATGTCAATATTTTTAATAATTTAATATATTGATATGTGGGAGTATATTATTATACAATCTCTGCTTTGCCTAGAGGTTAACTGGTAGAGACTGCCTTACGGCATTAAGTTCGCATTTTGTATATTAAGATTATTCTTTTGTGCACTAAAGATTAAATAAATTATAAACCGATTGTGTTTAGGTTGAATACTATTTCAGAACCGACTTCAGGGCACCCCATATCCACGTGGTCTTATGTGCCCTACCCCGAGAGTGTTTTTGCAAAAAGTGGAGCCAGAAGCTCGCGAGGAGGGCCCGCGGAGCGAGCATGCGGAGGCTGGAGCGTAGCCGAGCGAAGCTCGCGAAGCGAAGGTCTCCCATGCGAGTGTAGGGTTGGTCACTCGAGCGAGAGTTCTGGCGAGAGCCCACTAATTTTCAATATCTGTCCCGTTGTCCCGTGTGTCTGTGTATTCGATTATTTGTGTACAATAATTTAATTTCTATTTAAAGTCAATTTGTGAATTGACTATTAGGAAATATGATGATTATAATATACTGATGTACTGCTATGAATAAAAGACAAACGAAATTATATCAAACTAGAGGACGCCCGCGACTTCGTACGCGTAGAATTAGTTTTCCGCTACTCCCCCCATTTCTTCCCGTTGGGGGTCGATTTTCGGAAAATCCTTTCTTAGTGCTCACTTACGTCATGAAAGGAACCCCTGTACAGTCACGAGATTTAATTTCGTACCCACCTTAGGTCCAAAGTCAATCTGACATTCTACAATAATAAGGTTGAGTTTCCTAAAAGTTACAAATGACTTGACATTTCTAATGACATTGACGACATCAAGCATATTTTTATTGAAATGGGTCCCAAATTAACGCTCGTGACCGTACCAAATTTCAAGTTTCTAGGTACAGTAGTTTCGGCTGTGCGTTGATACATCAGTCAGTCAGATTAGCCTTTTATATATATTATTTGACCAAGTGATTATTAGGCAATAAGAGTATTAGGTATGCACTACAAAAATTATACAAACCGAAATTTTATAGTTTGATTGTTTATGAAAGATAATATTATATTAATCGATTATAAGGTGATATTAATGTTTATGATAGGTGATTTTAGACAAACTGGCATTATGCCAATGGCAAATAGGTAAGAAGTTGTTGTACCAATCATTTCGTTGATCGGGTCGCCACCTTCCCGAACACATGGTTGAGGGAGGCGATGGCTGAGATACGCGTCATACTCGTGAACGGGTGCTGTCTGTGGGGTCCGGTCTGTTCACGCTTGCAAGGACCTGTTTTCCATTTAGTTATTTTAATGACTGTTCCTGACGTAGAGACCTCGTTATGTTGTTCTCCTTGTAAATATTTTTACTTTAATGTTATTGAGCTTACATTTGTAATGATTTATTTGTGTTAGGTTTTGTTTTTAAATAATTATTTATTACTTTATTACCTTGTAATGTTACTTTTAAGTATTATTGTATTTTATGATTGGAAAAAATGACCTTCTGCTGGAGTTTCTTGCGGCGCTTCTTCCCCGCAATGATGGTCTTGTCCGAAGCGCTAGTAGATTCACTACATATTATCGACGTGTAAAAGAGCCCTCATGTGGCCAATTTACTGAATAAATATTTTTAATTTTAATTAGACAACCTTATTCTGACCTTAGTTGAGCGTTATGTTATGACCACCTGAAATCAATATGCCAATTGGGATCGTCCTCGGGGGTTAGTCCAGAGCCCTACCCGGGTAGATAGGGCAGGGCTCCTGTTACCAGTTTACCTGACATTTAACGTGTATATTTCGTTCATCTTATTACTTGTTTTTATTTTTTATTGCCAGAGTTATGCATTTATTTATTTTTATCCTTGTACAATGTATACATATGTATACATAAAAAAATATATTGTTCAGTTTCAGAGACGGTGGATGAAACAAAATTTGATGGCACCCGAGAGCAGCTGGCAGCCGGCGCAGAGGACGGGCGCCCGGAGAAGGAATCTGTGCAGAGCGGCGGGGCGGACTCAGTGCTCAGGCCTTGCACTGTTAAGCTAGAGTGCATTTCCATTGAGGGGCTCCTGCATTCATGCACTATTTGTCATAAGGCATTTCTGCATGAAGCCAGTCTAGAAACTCACGTGTGTACAGTCTGTACTGACTGTACTCACGTGACTGTACTCAGGGTGATAGTGAAATTTCGGAACTTTATAATCGCGCTATCAGAGATCCAACTTGCTCTAATACAAACATATATATTTGTGATAACTGCGGTGAAAAGTTTGTATTCAAGTCTGCTTTGGTTCGGCATCTTAAAATAAACATAGAGGAACCTCACATTTGTAAAATTTGTGAAAAGTTGTATATTAATATTTGCTCATTACATAATCATTTTCGTGTTCATTTGACGTGCGATATTTGTCATATTGTGTTTAAATATGCGTCTCATTTTAACACACATAAAAAAACACACTTAAAGGAAAACATGCATTTAAATTCGCATAAAATAATTCACACAGGAAAAAAGCCCACTTGCGACGTTTGTAAGAAACGTTTTTCAAGCAAATCTAATTTAGCTAGGCATCAGAGACTTCATACAGGAGAGAAGCGTTTTTCTTGCAATGTTTGTATAAAACAGTATGCACACAAATCTGATTTAGCTCGTCATCACAGACTCCATACAGGGGAGAAGCCTTTTTCTTGCGTTGTTTGTAAAAAACAGTTTTCACAGAAGTCTCATTTAGCTAGTCATCAGAGACTCCATACAGGGGAGAAACCTTTTTCTTGCGATGTTTGTAAAAAACAGTTTACAGAGAGATCTAATTTAACTGCGCATCTGACTCTCCACTTAGTAGAGAAGCCTTTTTCTTGCAATGTTTGTAAAAAACAGTATGCACGCAAATCTAGTTTAGCTAGTCATCACAGACTCCATACAGGGGAGGAACCTTTTTCTTGCGATGTTTGTAAAAAACAGTTTTCACAGAAGTCTCATTTAGCTAGTCATCTGAGACTCCATACAGGGGAGAAGCATTTTACTTGCGATGTTTGTAATAAACAGTTTGCATACAAATCTGGTTTAGCTAGGCATCTGAGACTCCATACAGGGCAGAAGCCTTTTACTTGCGATGTTTGTAAAAAACAGTTTGCACGGAGATCTTATTTAGCTGCGCATCAGAGACTCCATACCGGGTATAAGCCTTTTACTTGCGATGTTTGTAAAAAACAGTTTGCACGCAAATCTGATTTAGCTCGTCATCACAGACTCCATACAGGGGAGAAGCCTTTTTCTTGCGTTGTTTGTAAAAAACAGTTTTCACAGAAGTCTCATTTAGCTAGTCATCTGAGACTCCATACAGGGTAGAAGTCTTTTTCTTGCGATGTTTGCAAAAAAACAGTTTTCACGGAAATTTTATTTAGCTAGTCATCAGAGACTATACAGGGGAGAAGCCTTTTTCTGGCGATACTTACAGTTTTCACAAGATGTCAGTTATCTAAGCTTCTGTTGATCCACAGAGGGGAGAAGCGTCCCACTTGCGATGTTTGTAAAAAACAGTTTTCACACAAATCCGTTTTAGCGAGGCTCTTGAGAATCCGCACAGGAGAGAAGCCTTTTACTTGCAATACTTGTTATTTATCTTCACATCTGTTAATACAACACAGGGCAATAAAGTATATGACTACACACCCGGAAGAAACCTTAACTTGCGATTTTTGCAATAAACAGTTTTCGCTAAAATATAATCCCACCAAAAACATTTTCATGTAAAATGTTGCCAAGACGACCATATAGCTCGCACTGTCCAAAAGTAATCAGATTTCATGTAGAGCCAAGCTTCTAACTCTACACGCCCTAACTCTACAAGCTCTTACTTCACAAACTCTACACCTTAGTCAAAATATGTGGCTTGGCCGTTTCGGTACCGTCGCATGGGCTTTTCTGTTAAACACTAGTTCTAGTAGTAACGAAACGGCCTAGCCACATATTTTGACTAAGGTGTAAACTTAGTGAAGTTAGAGCTTGTAGAGTTAGGGCGTGTAGAGTTAGAAGCTTGGCTCTACAAGACATCTGATAACTTTTTGACAGTGCGAGCTATATGGTCGTCCTGGCAACATTTTACATGAAAATGTTTTTGTGAAAATGCCAGTTAAGGAAAAAAATAACTCTTGGCTTTATTTCCTCTTATATACAGTCGAGGAAATTGATTCCTAGACCACTTTGGACTAAGTCTCTTACATTTTGATTGATTACGACTGCATTTAATAGGTAATCTAAAAAAGTAAAAATATAGCTGGTGCAAATTTCATTTTACTTATAGCCAAGTTTCTATGCTATACAGGGTGGAAAGTTGAGATGGGGCAGTAAGGGCAGCTACTAGATCCCTTGCTGCTACGCGAAAATGCTCTGTTTGAGACCTTTACTAACTTTTTAAGTAATTAAAATCGACATTCACAGATTTTTGATAAAATGTACAGTCGGCGAGAAAATCGTCAGATTTTAGTAAAAAAAAATTAATGCCAATCGATCCCATTTCTTTCAAGAATTAAAACACTCTTCGGAACCAATTAAGGTTAGAGTACCAGAAAAACCACAAATCAAAAAAAACTTTTTCCATACAATTCGTAGGGTAATTACAAAGTGTACATTTTGCATGTTGTTTTTTACGCTTATGAGTCTTTTATGCTTAAAGAAAATTTAACAGTATGTGAAAAACTAAAGGTCACTTGGACCAAAAATTTGATACTGGGTTAGTAAACGTCAGATTTAAACAAAAACTGTCATTTTAACCCTCTAAAGGTACGTTATTTGATCAGTAGTTAACTCAACTAATTGTCAAAATTCGAAAAAGAAATCGAAAATTTGACACATTTCCTTGAGATTTACCCATTAGTTACGGTTTTTACGAATAGTTAGTTTAACTGCTGCTCATATCAGGCCCTAAACAGAACGTTTCAGAGAAAAACGAAAATTCAAAATAAAGCATTAGATCATCATCGTTCTAATTTTAAAATTTTAGTTCAGTAGGTATCTACATTCTTTTTAATTTTTAACCTGTTTCATACATGACGGCCAGCTTTATCAGTGTAGCAAGATGTTCGTATTTAGAGTTCTCTTTCCGCACACTCTATTATTATTTTTTACAATAATACTGCTTTTTCTCATTTCTAATATCATAATTGCAGTTGTCTCCATATTTAATGATCTTAAAGCTAAAGAAATTTTCACTTTGTAACCAATTACTTACCCTATGAACTGTATGGGAAAGGTTTTCTTTCATTTGTGGGTTTTCTAGTACTCTAACCTTAGTTGGTCTCAAAGTGTTTTAATCCTTGATAGAAATGGGGTAGACGGGCACTAAAAAAAAATTTACTCAAATCTGACGATTTTCTCGCTGACTGTACATTTTATAAAAAATCTGTGAATGTTGATTTTCATTAGTTAAAAAGTTAGTAAAGGTCTCCTAAGAGCATTTTCGCGTAGCAGCAAGGGATCTAGTAGCTGCCCTTACTGCCCCATCTCAACTTTCCACCCTGTATATAATAAGTCAGACACCTAGTCTCAAGAAATCTCATACAAACTTCCAGACTTCAGAAAATACCCTAACAATTTCACATCATATCCCGAGAATGTTTATCTGGTATAATCCAAACCCAAGTTCAGAAAAACGACGAACCGCTTCGAGAAAAGGTAGGTAGTGTCCATTGCGCTTCTTTCGCTTGGCTCGTCTTGGCGGGGGCACTGCCGTGCCCCCAGATTCAAGCTTAATATCGATTAAATAAATTCGATTAAAAGTGCATTAGGAAATGCATCTTTAGGAATTTCGTACTTACTTATGAAATTAGATTTTTCATATTATGCTACGGACCCCAAAAAATAATAGTTGTTTAGTGATATGTTGTTTTATGGATTAACTAGTAATTTGACGACGCGCTGGCCTAGTTGGTAGTGACCCTGCCTACGAAGCTAGCGGTCCTGGGTTCAAATCCCGGTAAGGGCAGATATTTGTGTGATGAGCGCGAATATTTGTTTCTGAGTCATGGATGTTTTCTATGTATTTAATTATATATTTCTCTATCTATATAAGTATGTTTATCGTTGTCTAGTACCCATAGTACAAGCCTAGAGCTTAGTTTGGGACTAGGTCAATTGGTGTCACATTGTCCCTGATATTTATTATTTATTATTTATTTATTTACTTACTAGGTATTGTAACAAAATGTCCAAAATATGTGTGTTGTGTTGTGATCCAATTTGTAAAATACATTTAAAAAAAAAAGAACTGTAAATGTGCTTTTTTTTAAATATTGTGTCGCAAAACTTTTGATAATTTTAATATAGTGAAGTAAGTACCTACCCAGCAAATTATTGGTATAAAATGTATTTAATGTTAAAGTTTGTAAAACTTTATACTTACACTTACTTAAAAACAAGCAACGATAAACGATTCCGCGCCACAAAAGCAAAACTTCAATGTAAATTAAATAAAGAAAACTAGACGTTGCAAGATGTGGTTTTAATAAATGTACGTCTTCAAACTCGTGGTATTTTTTTTACATGTGACAAACATTATTTTCAATATTTTAATTTGTTGAGTTTTAAAGATAATATTAGCAAAAATACATGTATTCATGATTATTTTCATATTTTTAGAACATTTTTTTGTAATATAAACCAGATTTTAAGTAAACATTTGTTAGGTACTCTTAAATTACTCTTTGTATTTTCCTGAACCTGGGTATAATATATAAATACGAATATATCTACTTAAGTACATTAATAAGAACTAACACAGTTGAGTCAAATTTAAGAGTGTGGGCAACTGGGAATAAAAATTCCCAGTTATACACACTGTGGACAACTGGGAATCTGGGAATAGGCCCTTGTACCGGGGGGAACTGGCCTATCCAGGTTACCCCGGTCCACAGGTACATGATCATCGGCTTCTGGCCGGTACAGTTTACCTTGACCTTACTTGACCGCCGGACGTGAGGGCTTCCGCCATCGCCATTCCCATAGTCCTGCCTCGTTTGCTCCAACATAAGTCGACCGTTAACCTGAGCGAGTAAACGATTTCGTCTTCTTTCATGAATAAAATCAAAACTTTTTATTTCACATTAATAACAAAAATATATTTGAGATCCTCATAACGAGCTCTTTCGTTTGATATATGACACAGTAAGGTTTGCAAAACTTTTTTTTAAAATCTATCTTGTCCCACGAAAATGACCCTTATTTAAAAAAAAATGTTTATTTATGTACATTGCACATCTGTGTTTAGGTCATCAATTTACATGTGTGTACCAAATTCCAACTCAATCGTTCCAGTAGTTTCGGAGCAAATCGGCTGCGACAGACAGACGCACGAGTGATCCTATAAGGGTTCCGTTTTTTAATTTTTTGTACGGAACCCTATAAAGAACTCGGTGCTGGCGCTTCGCCGGCCGCTGCCGTGAGTACGCTCGCTTCGGTAGCTCGGCTCGCGCGCTGTAGGGTCGCAGTTCTTCCTAACACTCCCGCTTCGCTCGCCGTCGTAGTTACCTAACGGAGACGTGCCTTAACGCAGAATAGGTAGGTTATTATTATAATAGTAGTACTTCCAGATTATACCAGTACTACATTACACCCACTGAGCGTTATATCGAACACAGTTATATCGCATAAACGTTACTTATAAGTACCATATTACTTTTAGGGCCTGTTTCACAATCGACAAGTAAATTTATCTGCCATTTAAAGTTGTCTCTCTCCTTGTCTATTTTCAAGTGCAAGAAAGAGAAAGGGCTATTTATGTGTCAAATATGGTTTACTTGTCGATTGTGAAACAGGCGGTTAGATTAATAGTTGTTATGTTACAAGTTCATTATACCTGCGGCCCGTTTCACGAAGCTACAAGTTACAAATTACAAGCGGAAGTCTCTTTCTAACTCCTTTTGCTAGAAAGAGAGTTCCGCTTGTAATTGTAACTTGTAGCTTCGTGAAACGGGCCTCTGATGAGAGTTTGATCCATAGGTTAGATCATATCAGAATATGCCAAATATTGTTATGTGCACTATATATCCCTTAATCGTTATATCGACCAATAATATATCAAAAGTTGTTATAGGGGTTGGCGTCCGACGACGCACCCGGTGTTTGACATTTGTGTTGTGTTGTTTGTTTATCTTAAAGATCGCGAACTTCCTCGGCTCGTGTCAGTGACAGACGCACGAGCTATAAAATCGCGATTTTAAGGCCCCACTCCACGATGGCCCACATGGGCCAAGATAGGGATGGAGTTATGCGTAAGAGTGAGGTACAAGAATACCTATGTTGTATATGTTGCTCGCTCTAAGGTGTAAATACGTCTCTTGAAGCGCCTTCGCCCATGAAGGACCATCAGGAAACTTAATTTTAGGTATTAACTAGAATTTCTGAACCAATTATGGAAAAACCCTATATTCAAACCGCGGATAGATAGGATTACTTCGGATTAAAATTTGACACATTTTGTATGGGCAAATGTCAAATTTTAATCCGAAGTAAGCCTTATCTATCTGCGGTTTGAATATAGGGTTCGGCCGTTAAACAACACAACACAAATGTCATCAAACAACTCACCCACAGACTGCCGAAATAAAATCGTGGCTCGTTACTTCACTAGTGTCGCTACTCGTGGCGATGACAGACGCACGAGCCAAGACGAACAAATTCAAACATGTTGGATCGCCGCCGCCCACCTCGCTCGGCGGTTTTTAAGTACCTACGCGTACTTCGGGTGACACAGGCGAGTAAGATCACCGAGCCTCAAGTACGCGGACTTACTCGACCGTCGATCAGCCTTTTAAGAGATAAAAGTAAACTACAACATGCTCTAAGACTACAACGTTAAATTAATTCCTCAAGGTATACCAAACAGAGGCCCTACTTTGGTAATCGAAATTCGAAGTTACGTTAGCTCCATCCCTTTCTCTCGTTTTAGTTTCGAATGACGAGTGACAGAGGCTCTACTTTGAAATCCGTAATTCGAACTTCGTCTATTGCTATCCCTGTTGCTCTCGACGCGTCACTAATTCGCAAGAAAGTGACGGGGCGATACGAAGTTCGAATTACGGATTTCAAAGTAAAGCCTCAGGGCTGGAGCTAACGACACTTCGAACTTCGATTTTTAAAGTAGGGCCTCAGACGTTCCAATTTTGGCGTATGCCTACAAATCCTACTACCGTCGAAAGCCGACCACTACTAAATCGGAATGTGTGTATGTATAGCATAATTAGTATTGAATTACTAATTATGCCAACTCAAATCTCTTTAATTCTCCAAATCAAATCAAATCGTTTATTGCTGGAAAGTGAGTAAAAAAGGTATTATATAAAATGTATTGATCTGTCACAATCTGCTAGTATTTAGCATGCAATATCTCCCTCTTCGTATCGTAAAGTTAATTACGTCAAAGCTGCGTCAAAGGCAATATGGTTTTACAAGTTGTACCCAGGGGCACGTTTTATAAAGCTACAAGTTACAATTTTACAGGAACTGGCAACACTGCTCAAATGGCTGGTCGTCATTGGTCGAGGTTGTGTCAAATGGAAACTTGTAACCTGTAAATTGTAATTTGTAGCTTTATAAAACAGGGGCTCTACTTTGAAATCCGTAATTCGAACTTCGGATCGCCCCGTTACTTTCTCGCGAATTAGTTACGCGTCGAGAGCGAAAGGGATAGCAATAGACGAAGTTCTAATTACGGATTTCAAAGTAGAGCCTCAGGCCCCAGTAGGTAGAATATAGGGCTTGCGGCCTTAAATGGACGAACAGCACGATGGGCCAAGAATAAAGGCCTTAACGACTTTAAAAAGCGAAATAAAGGGAATCGTTCTTGTTAGTGCTTGCGTCAAGCACACAAATGCATGACTATTGCTTGGCTCAAACCAGTTAATCATTCATCAAGCGTCATTAATACTTAGCAAGGCTTAGAGAAAACAAATAGCTATTTGGCTGTCTGAAATAAACAATAACTAAACTGCTTTTAACCTCTAAATGGAGTTAAAATAGTTAAAACTATCGACTGAGTAGATGGCTTTACTTCTATGACCATTGACGCTGGTTCTCTATAAAACGTAGTGATTATATTTATCTGCACAAATTCATTCACAGTCTGTGGGTGTTATCAAGTGCAAGTTTGTTTGTGCGTGTTTGGTGTCTTACTAGGTACTAAGTTCGGTAATAATTTATCCCTGCGACTAATACTATTTACCACGAGTAAATGTATTTTTATTAAAGCATTTTTTTATGAGGTTTTCAATGTGGTATATGGTAACCGTGTCAAAAAGTATTGTGGTAAAAATCGCCGCTTGACATTTCTTCGATATCACATCATGACTGCTTTATACATAAACGGCTTGTGGGTCGGGGCACTCGCGAAGGAAGAGCCGGAGCCTAGCCTGGACCAGGCCACGAGCGAGGCGGCCAGTGTCGCGGTCGCCGAGCAAGAGATCAAGCAAGAGCCGCTGCCGGGAGTGCCGGGGGAGGCCTTGACCGTGGCGCAGGCAGCCAGCGACGTGGGCACCGAGCACGAGTTTAAGCAAGAGCCGCTGCCGGGCGAGGCCTTGACCGTGGCGCAGGCGGCCAGCGATGTGTGCGCCGAGCACGAGATCAAGCAAGAGCCGCCGCCGGGCCCGGGGGAGCTGGGAGCCCCCGCCTGCCAACGTGAGTTATGCTGAACTATTACCACATTATAAGCTGATAAAGGCAGCCAAGTTAAAGGTAGCGAGCAGGACAGTGCTGCATAAAAGCTGCAACTCGTGTCTCTTTCACTGCCTGGAACTTGGCAGGCTCTGGCACTTCATAATATACACCCTAGGCAATGCTATGATCCTTGAGACTATAATTTGGTCAGTGTAGGATGTTCCCTGTGATAACTATACTTAGGACACACTGTACTTCAAAGCAAGAAATATAAAAATTACTTCATATTTCATTGCAACATTTGTATTAATGTAGTATTTATGAAAAGTCAATGAAAGTGTTTATTTGAGCTATCAGATGGTTGTCATGATTTGCATACCAATTAATATACTTATTTTTATTTTACATAAAGCAATTGCATAATTCTGATCTGTATAATAAAACTATGATGTAACAAGTAACAATTGTATAATTCCTTAAAACATAATGGTCTATAGGTTAAAGTCAAGACAATTCTAACACCATCCACTAATTTTGTCAAAGTTTTAACCTAACTTAACCTAGTAAAAAGAAATTGTCCTGGAATTCATAATTACTTTGTTTATTTTATTTATTATTAGCATATCGAAGTAGTTAATCGGTAGCACATGACAGGTTAATGTGAGAGTTGATGATTATGATGATTCATACTTTATTGTACATAATATTATTATAATGATAACCTTACTGACCCTATATTGAAATAAACTTTGTTTAATTTTCTATCAAAGAAAATAAATTAACACATCAATGTCAATATTAAATGTGTTTCAATGTGTCTGTCATTTTATTCGTAAAATAATGTATTTCATTCAAATATTGATATGTAATCATATTGCTTCAACATATTGGTGTGCTTGAAAAGAACGAATAAAATATTTTTTGTACTTTATGTGCAGTGAATGTAAAATCAAAAAAACACTACGTGTTCCAGCATTTAGAGAGTAAGGGCCACAATAGTTTATAGTTTGTTTTTAAATGATGTTGAAGTGAATTTTAAATAATAAATTGGATAATTTCAATAACATTGTATTTTTAATTTTTCGTAGTACTTAGTGACAACCCTGACGTACAACTGCTACCGATTCACTACTTCAATTGCGGGGTATGATTATTAGGCTCGCAAACTGGATGTTATAGTATTATGTTATCTATATATATAAAAGGCAAAACTGACTGACTGACATATCAACGCACAGCCGAAACTACTGTACCTAGAAACTTGAAATTTGGTACAGGGGTTCCTTTCATGATGTGAGCACTAAGAAAGGATTTTCCGAAAATCGACCCCCAACGGGAAGAAATGGGGGGGGAGTAGCGGGAAACTAATTCTACGCGTACGAAGTCGCGGGCGTCCTCTAGTGACTTATAATATAAAACAACAAACAAGGTTGGCTGCATGACCTTCTAGGTGCGAACACAACGTGCACACGAGTAATCCCAATCAATACTTAGTGATAACTGATAATTAATAAGAAAATTCAAGAATTTAAAAAATAGCATTATGGTTTGAGTTGATTACTGACAATTTAGAAAAGAGAAAATTGTTTAAAGTTTTTGACTGATGCACCGAAGATGTCTAGGTCCTGACAATCCTTATTGTACAACTAAAAATAAAATGATTGTTATGAAAAATGAGCGTTAAGTTATTTGACCATATGCCTGATAAAATTATACAATTTGTTTTTATGCTAAACCTTGATTTTTTATTCTGTAGAATTCTGACAGCTGTCAAATTCTGTTTCAGGAGTAACAAACAATTTCTTTATCATTGATGGTATTGACAGAACAACTGTAGTTATTGGCCTTCTTTTGAATTTGCTATTCTACATACATAAGGCAGAATAATCATATCTGTTATATATGTGCAATGTGGGTAGATTTAGTGATAGTGAACAAAGAAGGTAGCTGTCCAGTCTGTCATCGAGGTTCTACAGCTTATGCATGTGGAACACAACTCTAAATTATTGGTTTATTTTATTATTTAAGCCTTTATTTGTATGACTTATTGATATAAAAAACAAAATATTGAATGTACAATTTAACTCATGGCCCCACTACAGGTGTAGGTCTCCTCCAACTTTCGTTGCCTCCAAGTTTTGCCAGCAATTTTTAGGATTTCAACTCTGAATTAGTAAGTTATAATAGGCTATTTAACAACATTGACAATATACTACAAATTGTGGCCATCCTAACAGTTCATAGCGTACAACAGCATAGGTCACTTTATTTTAAATGAAATTATTATGTGTAATTTTTTGGAAATTACACTAAAAAAGTTGTAATATTTTTTGAAATTTTATTGGTGGCAGAAACGCTTTGCGATTGGTTTGCAGCTGTGGTTACTTGCTGGTGATGTCACATGCAAGTAACCACAGATCATAAGGTATATCTCTTCAAATGATTGTTTATTGTTTATTTGCTTTTTTAGCCTGATGTTAAAAAATTGTTATGTAATAAAGAATAATTTAAAAAGGTGTTCTAAAATTAGTCAAATAGCCTATAGTGGCGACGACGTAAACGGGACTAAAGTGTGCATGACATTGTTAAAAGTGTGTGTTTGCAGTGGTAAAAACCACGACCCTACTTAAGAATCTTAAGATCCACGAAATTAGTAATCGGTTGCTTTTTCATACTTGGAGCGTATGGTGACGCCATCTATCGTTGTTTATTATCAAACGACACGCATGTTTCAAGTTACATTAAAATTAGCATGAGTGCAACGGGCCACTTCATACTAAAGCTTTTTTCAAATTTAACTGAAACGTCTTTTTACGAAATTCTAAACTATATTAAAGCGAAGTTGGTCTATAGTGCCAATGGAAGTAAATAAAGGACATGAAATGGAAAAATTAAACACTCACTTCAGATTCTCAGACTCTCACGACATACATGTTTTAATCCTCGTTCTCCCTTCTACCTTTCTGAGCGATTTAGCTTCATGGCCACCGGCTCCCGAAACCGGTTGCGCTCAAAGGCCAATCTCACCCTCGCTTTCCCGTCCCACAAATCCAAATCCTCTAAATATCAACTGTCCTCTGGATACTATCAGCCCTGACCCACCATAGAACTGTGTCACAGTGACGTTATGATTCTATTCGGAAGAAGTGTCAATCAAATTATTTTATGATGTCACTGTAACACAGTTCTATGGTGGGTCAGGGTTCCAATGGGCTGATAGTACATAAAATGTAAGTTATGTATGTATATTGAAGTATTAATATATATCCCTGAATCTATTTATTTAGGTATTTGAATGTAATATTTTATTTATACAGGGTTATTTGTAAAATACTAATAACCTTGTCGCTACATCATAGACAATCCTAAAAGAAAGCAATTGATATTATCATTTTGTAACATTAAAGATACTTCTAGATGCCTGAGTATATAGAGATATAACGACAAGATATTCTATATATATGATTCTGGTTAATCATAATGAGTTAAGAGAGAGTAATACAGCCTTAAACAATTTCTGATTCTGGCGGGGATTCTTTTCCCCTAACAAGCCTCCTTCTACCACCCCTTACAGCTTGCCCGTACCACCAAACTCGTCTCTAAAGCACCTTCGACCCATCCATTGGATTGATCGAAGGCCCATTCTATTCTTACACGAGCTTTAGTTCTATCATCCCTCGGACTACCCCATTGGGATATCCGAGGCTTCTTACAAGTTCTATTCTAACCAAATTACTCTCTCTTTCTCGATCTCCTATGCCATCTTCTTATGTAATTTGGGATGGACTCACCTGTTCACGTTCTGCGTAGTTCCCTTTGTCCCTGTTCCTTGAGACCAATCCTCCGTTACTCACGATTTTCATCTCCAGGTAGTCACGACCCCCAATGGCTTCTCCTCGCTGTCAAAATCAAGTCCTTTTTACCGCTCCATCTTTTACAAGGCAAAGTTGCCAACATAAAAGGAAAAATGTGCGTTCAGAAACTTACCGGTTTCATCGAAGCTCGCGTTCGTCGCGACACTCCCAGCGACGAGGAAAGTTTAAAGTAAATTAACTAATTGACTGGTCCATAGAGCAATCTTTTCCTTTGCTCTCAAGGCCGCTTCTCTCGGGACTCTTCCTGGATCAAAGACTTGAACAGAAGCTTCTTCAGTGTCTTGTTCCTTTTCACTTACTGTAGTGTCTCCACTTCTTTCAACCTCTTCTGATGGTTGCACATCTTCTATTTGCTCTAACAGAGGCAGAGTTTCTTCTTGGTGGACAATTTCCTCCTCTAAACATTGTGGTACTTCTACAGATGCAGTCAGTTCTAATGGAAATGCTTCTTGTTCTGAAGCTTGCTCATTGTAACTACATTCTTCTGGTGTCGATTTACTATCTTCTTCAACTTCAAGTGGGTATAAATGGCCAATTGAACGAATAAATTCTTTGCCTTCAACTAATACCTTAGCAACACGACATAAGCCGTCTGCTCCCTGTGAGAGTGATATTATCTTCCCTACTCGCCAATTTTCTCTATTCTTAGCTTCTCCTTTGATTTGTACTACATCTCCAACGTTTGGTGGGATACGGGCTTTTATTCGTGGTTGTTTGTGAGAATGTTGATATCGTTCACGAAGACTACACAAATACTGTCCCATGAACATTTTCTTAAATTCTTCTAGAATTATTTGACCCTTTTTCCACCCTTCTATCAGTCCTTGCTTCGTCACCGTACCGCCTGGTGACGACTGTTGCGTTGATGGCACAATGGAGATACATTTTCCGTACGTTAAAAAATCAGCTGGCTTTAGAACATATTCTATATCGGTACCTACACACGTCAAGGGGCGGGTGTTGGCTACCGCTTCGACTTCTTTGATGATGGTGCTCAACTGCGTATCAGAAATTACACGTTTTCCTAGAGTTCTTTTAAGGCAGTTTTTAACCAATCCTATTAGCCTTTCATAGAAGCCTCCATGCCATGGGCTTAACTGTGGGATAAATTTCCATCTTATTTTACTCTCTACACAATATGTGCTTGATAATACTTCTGCAGACAATTTAAATTGCAGGGCATTGTCGGATACAATAAGTTCTGGTCTTCCTCTGGTCGACACAAACCTTCTAAGTGCTAGCAAGCATTCTTCAGCTGTGAGGTTGTTTACTACTTCCATATGAACTGCTCTCACAGCCAGACAGGTGTATAGACAGACCCATTTCTTTGTCTGTGTATAGGGAGCATTGACAATTATTGGTTCAAAGTAGTCAATACCGGTGAAAGTAAAAGGTGCACTGTAGTTTGCACGTTCTGGTGGTAGAGCAGGTGTGGGGGGTAGTTGGTAAGGACCTCCGCCGTGTTTCGTACATTGCGTGCATCTTCTTATTATTTTCTGAACTTTTGCCTTTCCTTGTGGTACCCAATATTTTTGGCGTAAAATACTTAAGGTGTGAGCTGCTCCTACATGGTGATTTCTGTTATGTATATTTTCTATTAGATTATTGGTAAATTCAGAATCCTTGGGAATAAGAATGGGGTACTTTGTGTCATATGGGCACATAGTGTTCATCATACGACCCTTGCATCTTAATATACCTTCTACATCCACGAACAGGCCTAGATTTCGTGAGAGATTAGTTTCTTTTCCTGACAGCTCTTCTGGAAAATGCAATTCTTGTAATTTCTTTACCTCCAGCTCATTACTCTCACCAACTTTTTTATTGTTGTATTCATGATTTGTCACCATTTCTTTGTCCTTTCCTATGTCCATTTGTTTAACAGGTTCAACACACGGAACTGTTTCTAGTTCTTCTTCTTCCATTTGCGAGTTCTCTGTAACGCTGCTGTCCAGACCCTCCGGGACGACAAATGAGGTTGAACATTCGCTAGCTGGGAATGTTGGCCACTGATTCTCTCCTTCTAAAAGAAACTTAGGTCCATTGAACCATAATTCCTTCTTATTAATCCATAATTCTGGACGAGTAGCAAGATCAGCTGGATTTACTTCTGTGTTAACATAGTGTGTTTCAATCGTTTTGTCTCCTTTAATTTCGGATATTCTCCTAGCAACAAATGGCGGCAGAAGTTTATCTGATTTCATCCAATAAAGGACTATTCCACTATCTGTCCAGAGACATTGTCTGGTTATTGGTATGTCAAGGGCATTCTTTACATAAGTGAGAAGTCTTTTACCAATCACATACCCCAGGAGTTCTAATTTTGGGATCTTGAGGTCTTCCTTTTGATTGATTGGAGTTACTCGTGACTTGGCCATAATAAATGCCGTTCTTACCGTCTGGTCTTTTTTATCCAGTATCCGAAGGTATGTTACTGCAGCAAAGGAAACTTTAGATGCGTCAGTAAAACAGTGCAATTCATATTCAGTTTCTGCTAGATTTTTTACTCCTGTAAAACGTGGTATCTCAATGTCTTCAGCAGTCAGTATTGAGTTTATAGCCAAATTCCATTGTTCATCTAAATCATTTGATAAAGGAGAGTCCCACTTGATCTTTCTCTTCCATAGTTCTTGCAGAAGGAGCTTCAATGGGAGAACTAAAGGTGCCCCAAAACCACATGGATCATATACAGAAGCTAGTGTTCGCAAGACTCCACGCTTCGTTTTGTTTTTCCTTAAATTTTCTGGCTCTAGAATACTTTTATTCATTTTTAATTTTAATATGTCTGTTTTTGTGTCCCATACCAAGCCTAGTACTTTTACTTTTCCTTCCTTGCCTCTATACTTTTTCGGAACGCTACTCATTAATTGTTTAGAGTTTGATGTCCATTCCCTTATATTCATAGACAGTTCATTAAAGCTTGATCTTGTTTTATTAACCAAGTCTCGTGCATTAGTTAATGTATCAGCACCGGTGACAAGGTTGTCTACATAGCATTTGTCAGCTATATTACTCAGTAGTGAATCTGAGCCGTTGGACAGGTGGTAGCGGATTGTGGCAGTCAGTAAAAATGGGCTAGATATGATACCGAAAGGTACTCTGCAAAAGCGTAGATGTATTATGTTCTCTTCTGTAACACTTTTACTAGGATCCTTTAACCATAAAAACCTTGTGACATCTCTGTCTTCTGGCTGTAGACCGACTTGGAGAAATGCCTTCTCCACATCCGCAGTTATACCAATCGGGTTCATTCTGAATTTCAATAGAAGTGCTGTAAGGTCTTCAAGCATAGATGGTCCTCTGTACATACATTCATTGAGGCTTTTGCTATCTCTTAATCTTGCTGAAGCGTCATACACTATGCGACCCCTTTTTCCTTCTTGTTTGACTATGTGATGAGGCAGATAATGTACCGTGTTAGTCTCTTGATGACTTTCCGGCTCAATCACTTCTATAATATTTGCTGCTAGCTGTTCTCGTAGAATGTTATCATATTCTTTTAGAGTTTCTTGGTCAAGTCTCTTTATTAACCCAGTAAGTCTGCCATAAGCTAGTCCATAATTTGTAGGTAGATCAGGAGGATAAACTATCCATGGCCATTTAACTTGATACCTTTGGTCTTCATATTTTACTGTGTCATTAAATTGTCTCACAGCCTCTTCTTCACGAGTTACCTTTGGGGAATCTACAATACCAATACTTTCAAGAGCCCACAAAAATTTGACATCTGGTTCCTGAAGGGGTAAATCTGGTGGAGCAAAGTAGGGAAAATCTCCTTGTTGGGACTGGCAGTACGTAATCACTGATAATATGTTCTCTGCCTTTTGTTCTATCATTCTCCCAGTGATCATCCACCCAAATTCCGTGTTAATAAGGTAAAGATGGTCGTCTAATTTCTTACTCTGATTTTTTAATAATGAAAAATAATAATCATTACCAATTAATAGTCTGATACTGTCTCCAGCTGTTCCATCGTCAGCTATAATATCAACATCTTCTTCAATCCTTTTGGGAGGTAGGATTCTATTAGTTATGTGTGGTACAATATTGGCATGCATTTTAATCTTTGTGCCTCTTTTAGTTTCTATTTGAATTTCTACTGATGGACTTACGGTTTCAACTGGAGTATCAGCACCAAACACATAAATCATTAATAAATCTTCTCTGACAGCCGGCAACCCAAGTTCCTTTGCAAGATCTGATGTTATATAGCTCCGTTGGCTGCCGCTGTCTAGGAGCACTCTACACTTCTTAGTTTTGTTTGTTGACATTGGATGATGGACCTCCACCACCGCCGTCTGTAAATAAGATGGGGAGATATCACCTTGATCAATTTGGGAGTATGAACCAGATACTGTAAAATTATTACCTGTCATGTTTACAGGGCACAAAGCCTGATTGTGTTTTCCTTTGCAGAAATAACAGGTCTTCTTATATGTGCACGTGGTTGTTTGGTGACCATTTCTAAAGCACAAGTAGCATCGAGAACCTAGTTTTCTTTTTCTTTCTTTAAGAGTCTTAATATTATCACAAGATGCATTGTAGTGATCTCCATTACAAAATATGCAAGCAAGTTTTCTTTTCTTCATTGGTAAGTTCTTTTGGTTGTCAACTTTAAACTTTCTTTTTAAATTATTCTGTAATTTAAATTCAGGTTGCTTACTTCTCCAACTCCCAGCGCCTCTTGTTTTGGAATTTTTGGGAAAGATCGTAGTGCATCCTTGATCCACTCTCACATGTAAAGCTTCTGTGCTAAATCCAGTAGTTGGAGGGCTTGGTACTGTTTCCACCATTTTTGAAGATTCCATTGCTGTGATGATCTTCTCGAGCCCGGTTCTGATCTCTAAGATCCCCCTGTCATGGGATAGTAGATGTAATTCATAAATTATTTTTTCTGGAAATTTACTTTCTATTGTTGCCCGGAACTGGTTTCCTCCTACTGGTTCCCCCAGTGATTCTAGTATGCGCAGGTGTTTCTCGATACTGTTAAAAGTAATACGGCACTCTGAAGTCTTTAAAGACGCCTGTGGAAGGTTATGTAGTGCTTTATAGTGCGCATCAATCACTAACTGTTTCTTCCCATACCTATTTTTTAGTGTATCTATAGCTATGTTATAGTTCTCATGGGTTACTCCTAATCCTTCAAGGCACTGCAATGCTTCATCTTGGAGACACCCTAAAAGGTAGGCGAGCTTGTCCGCATTTGGAATAGATCTGGAATCAATACTCGTTTGGAAACGATCCCAAAACTCACTCCATCGCAGGATTTCGCCGCTGAACTTAGGAAGCTCAAGTTTTGGCAGCTTGACATTATTATTAGATTCTGTGGTTTCACTCATAACAGGGGGTAATGATGTTTGCAGCTCGATCTTTAGTTCTTCTGCCCTGAGCTGAGCTCTAGTATAAGTTTGAATTTTTTCTAAAGGTATGCTACTGCCTCTTTGCAAAAATGCTAGTGTTTCTTTTTCAAGTCGGTTGTATGAAACCTCTAGTATTTGGCATGTACTCTTTAATTCATCCACTGACACCGAATGTAGTTGTTCAACTTTCCGAATTAACTCTTGGAGCTGTTCGTACAAAGCGTCCAGTCGTGCAACCATGGCTTCATCCATTGTGGCGTCCGTGAGGCAACACGCCTCAACACGACGCGCCTACACCGTTCAACTATTACAATAGCTCTCACCACAATATTCACTCGCGTATTTTCTTTACAATAAGTTAGAACACTAGACTCACTGACTCACTTACAATAAAACTTTATTTGCAAGTTTACAACAACACTGTGATACTAACGCAAGGTGCTTCGACATGGGAAACGGAAGTCATGTTTTAGTTTTCCTTTAAATAAATCCTTACTTCCTTTATGAATTTCTTTCCGTCCATGTCCTAAGTACATAGGTACAACTTTCTTGTAAGTTTCAAGTTAAAGAACCAATCGCGAAATAGCTTCTCAATAATACCAAAACAATAACAAAATAAATAGTGAGTTTTCTGTTTGTGTTAAAGTCTAACTAGAACAGATTCATTTCATTCGTACATATTGGCCAATCACAAGGCTCGCTTATATCTAAATCAACCAATCGAAGTGTTTTCTATTCTCCCTCCAACGATATTGTACGATGAGAATGATTTGTTTTTACTTATTACCAACTTCACGATCCGATCCATAAAGGCAGGACTCTACTCAAACCGCCACTGACCATAGAGAAAAGTGCGATTAATGAAAATCATTATTATATTTATCTCTTTTATTAGATTTTCAAACCAACTAAACCTGTAGAACATAAATTTTATTTTTAGACTTTTACCTTAATCGCCAAGGTTTAGTGAGACTATCAGGCCTGAGGCGAGAGTGAGACACACTTCCGTTTCTCACTCTCCCGTCCCTAATTTAAGTTGTACATTCACGGTCCGACGCATCATTGATACATCGGCTCGTGAATGCCCCTACTTATTTGTTTATGTTGTACTTACCATGCAAGTTCTGTGACCAGCCGAGCGGGCCGATTATGGTTTATGGTAGTGTAGTGTTCATCGATGTGGACACAACATCCGTCACCCTCTGTTCCGTATAAGTGGGAGCGTGACAGATATCATATCCACCATGATAAAGGCGTCCACAATATGGGCCCAGAGTAGTTGTATAACAGGTTTTATTAAATTAAAATACATTTACAAAACAAGTAAAAAAGGAAATCTTTATTATACTTATATTAATATTAAATTTTTAATGAGTTTCTAGGTCTACACCGTTATGCAAGTTTCTTGGTCTCCACCGTTCTGCGAGTTTCTAGGTCTCCACCGTTCTGCGAGTTTCTAGGTCTCCACCGTCCTGTGAGTTTCTAGGTCTCCACCGTCCTGTGAGTTTCTTGGTCTCCACCGTCCTGTGAGTTTCTAGGTCTCCACCGTCCTGTGAGTTTCTAGGTCTCCACCGTCCTATGAGTTTCTAGGTCTCCACCGTCCTGTGAGTTTCTAGGTCTCCACCGTACTGTGAGTTTCTAGGTCTCCACCTTCCTGACAGTTTCTAGGTCTCCACCGTCCTGTGAGTCCACTCCCTTGGGAGCCTCCCAAATCAAGAGAAAAAATAAATGTTTTTGAGCTGATTTTATTCTTACAGCATCTCCACCAATTTGTCGCTACATCATAGACAATCCTAAAAGAAAGCAATTGATATTATCATTTTGTAACATTAAAGATACTTCTAGATGCCTGAGTATATAGAGATATAACGACAAGATATTCTATATATATGATTCTGGTTAATCATAATGAGTTAAGAGAGAGTAATACAGCCTTAAACAATTTCTGATTCTGGCGGGGATTCTTTTCCCCTAACAAGCCTCCTTCTACCACCCCTTACAGCTTGCCCGTACCACCAAACTCGTCTCTAAAGCACCTTCGACCCATCCATTGGATTGATCGAAGGCCCATTCTATTCTTACACGAGCTTTAGTTCTATCATCCCTCGGACTACCCCATTGGGATATCCGAGGCTTCTTACAAGTTCTATTCTAACCAAATTACTCTCTCTTTCTCGATCTCCTATGCCATCTTCTTATGTAATTTGGGATGGACTCACCTGTTCACGTTCTGCGTAGTTCCCTTTGTCCCTGTTCCTTGAGACCAATCCTCCGTTACTCACGATTTTCATCTCCAGGTAGTCACGACCCCCAATGGCTTCTCCTCGCTGTCAAAATCAAGTCCTTTTTACCGCTCCATCTTTTACAAGGCAAAGTTGCCAACATAAAAGGAAAAATGTGCGTTCAGAAACTTACCGGTTTCATCGAAGCTCGCGTTCGTCGCGACAAACCTCTCAGGGTTAAATCATTAACATCATAAACAACAAATTTTGTTCGAAGACTTTTTACTAAACCTAATAGATTTCCCAAAATAATCTTTTAAATTATTGTTGTACCTACTATCTGACAGTTTTTACATCTGGGGTCTGTTTTATAAAACTACAAATTACAATTTACAGGTTACAAGTTTCCATTTGACACAACCTCGACCAATGACGACCAGCCATTTGAGCAGTGTTGCCAGTTTAGACCTGTAAAATTGTAACTTGTAGCTTTATAAAACGTGCCTCTATCGATTTAACCCCTATGTATATTCAGCGATTTTTGCTAGTTTCGGAGATATTGATCATTTAAATCAGATTTTTTGTAATTTTCCCTTATGTCCATGTCACGAAAAATCATTAATTTCATGTTTTATTTCATTACTTTTTCAGTGGTATCTTACATAATTAGAATCATTACGAATCAGCGAAGTTTTTAAACCTGTTTTAAAGCCCGTTTTTTTGTTCAGTATTTTTTTTAAGTTAAAAGTACACACTGGGGACACAAACTATATGTGATTACTTAAAAAAAAAACCGGTCAAGTGCGAGTTGGACTCGCGCACCGAGGGTTCCGTATTGAAGATAATATGCTTGGTAACCGCAAAAGAAAATACTCATTTTGTCATGAGCTTTATTTTCCAGGCAATAAGGTCGATTTTGAATAGCCTACATTTTAATACAGATTTTCTTAGTTTTTTTGTTATTTCTCAAAAACTGTAAATAATGAACACTTTATTTTATTTTTCCCAGAAAATATTAGTAATTATCTATACGTCAGGATTTTTTTCAGAATTTTTGATTAATAAACTTCGGAGATAAAGGGGGGGGAACGGTCATTTTTTGTACATTTTTGGCAATAAATCAAAAAGTACAACAAAGAAATTTTTCAAAAAAAAAAGTTTTGAAATGTGCAGATTAAGCCCTTTCATATGACACCCCATTTGCTATAATCGAACCACTTTCATTTTTGAACCCCCCATTCTAGACCCCTTTTCAATTATTAATAAAATAAATTTCATTTTTTTTTTACTACAAATAGATGCGGGCAAGCAAGTTGTACAACTATGCCAAATTTCAAGTTGATAGCATTTGTATTTGCTGAGAAAACCTGCTGTGACATACAGACAGACAGACAGACAGACAGACAGACAGACAGACAGACAGACAACGAAGTCTCACCATAAGGGTTCCTTTTGTACCATTTTGGTACGGAACCCTAATATACCAAAAAAAACGGGCAAATATGTTTGAAAACTTCGCTGATTCGTAATGACTCTAATTATGTAAGATACCACTGAAAAAGTAATGAAATAAAACATGAAATTAATGATTTTTCGTGACATGGACATAAGGGAAAATTACAAAAATTCAGATTTAAATGATCAATATCTCCGAAACTAGCAAAAATCGCTGAATATACATAGGGGTTAAATAGATACCTTTTAAATGCTCTATCAGCCCTAGACAGGTTGACGTCGGTTTCTGGGACACCCTGTATACATACATATATTGTCCAGTTTCAGAGACGGTGGATGAAACAAAATTTGATGTAGCTCAAGAGCAACTGGCAGCCGGCGCAGAGGACGGGCGCCCAGAGAAGGAGCCTGTGCAGAGCGGCGGGGCGGACTCAGTGCTCAGGCCTTGCACTGTCAAGCTAGAGTGCATTTCCATTGCGGGGCTCCTGCATGCATGCACTATTTGTCATAAGACATTTCTCCAAGAAGTCAGTCTAGAAACTCACGTGTGTACTCAGGGTGGTAGTAAAATTTCGAATCTTTATAATAGCGCTATCAGAGATGCAACTTGCTCTAATACAAAAGTATATATTTGTGATAACTGCGGAGAAAATTTTGCATTCAAGTCTACTTTGGTTCGGCATCTTAAAATAAACGTAGTAGAACCTTACTTTTGTAAAATTTGTGAAAAATTGTTTATTAATATTTGCTCATTACATGATCATGTTCGTGTTCATTTGACGTGCGATATTTGTCATATTGTGTTTAAATATGCTTCTACTTTAAACACACATAAAAAAGCACACTCAACAGAAGAGATGGTTCACACAGGAGAACAGCCCACTTGCGACGTTTGCAAGAAACGTTTTTCATGCAAATCTTCTTTAGCTTCGCATTTGAAACTCCACATAGGAGTGAAGCCCGTTACTTGCGATACTTCTAACAAAGAGTTTTCAGACAAATCTGCTTTAGATAGACATCAGAGACTCCATACAGGGGAGAAGCCTTTTTCTTGCGATGTGTGTAAAAAACAGTTTGTACACAAATCTAGTTTAGATATTCATCAGAGACTCCATACAGGGGAGAAGCCTTTTTCTTGCGATACTTGTAGGAAACAGTTTTTTTGGAGATCGGGTTTAGCTAGTCATCAGAGACTCCACACAGGGGAGAAGCCTTTTACTTGCAATGTTTGTAAAAAACAGTTTGCATACATATCTAGTTTAGCTAAGCATCGGAGACTCCATACAGGGCAGAAGCCTTTTTCTTGCGATGTTTGTAAACAACAGTTTACACAGAGATCGGCTTTAGCTAGGCATCTGACACGCCACACAGGAGAGAAGCGTTTTACTTGCGATGTTTGTAAAAAACAGTTTGCACGGAGATCTCATTTAGGTAATCATCAGAAACTCCATACAGGGGAGAAGCCTTTTTCTTGCGATGTTTGTAAAAAACAGTTTGCACGGAGATCGGTTTTAGGTAGGCATCAGAGAATCCATACAGGGGAGAAGCCTTTTTCTTGTGATGTTTGTAAAAAACAGTTTGCACACAAATCTAGTTTCGCTAGTCATCAGATACTCCACACAGGAGAGAAGCCTTTTATTTGCGATGTTTGTAAAAAACAGTTTTCACACAAAAGTAGTTTAGCTAGGCATCAGAGAGTCCACACAGGCGAGAAGCCTTTATTTGAGATGTTTGTAAAAAAACGTTTGGACCGAAATCTGCTTTAGCTAGTCATCAGAGACTCCATACAACTTGCGATGTTTGTAAAAAATCAGTTTTCAAACAAATCAGTTTTAGCGATGTATCTGACAAACCACATAGGAGAGAAGGAGCCTTTTACTTGCTATACTTGTTATTTAGCTTCACATCTGTTAACCCACACCCGGAAGAAACCTTAACTTGCGTTGCGATATTTGCAATAAACAGTTTTCTCTAAGATATAATTTTAGCTAAACATCGGTTGATCCACAAAAGAGAGACGCCTCAAACTTGCCCATAGTGCCCCGCTACATTTAGAACTGATATCTTTAAGCGGCCCAACCTAAGAACCATTGCGATATAACCAGATGTTTTTCTAAATAACCTCGTCTGAGCAGGTCCATCCATTTGGGAGCTACGATGCCGCTGACAGACAGATGCACATGTTTAACTTATAACATTCCCTTCTTTTACGTTGGGGATTAACCTTTTGAGCGCCAAAGCCGGCAAATCACGTCATCGGAAACTCGTGGCACTGACGTCAATCTTTGGCAATTGCCGACATACTTCATTTGTCACAAGACTGTGGCGTCTGAGACACGCCATGTTACATATACTTAGATTAATATTTCTAAATGCAATTATTAATTAAATAATGCTGGTTTGGAAGTTCCTATAGTATTTATACTTGTGTCGTATACAAATGTTTTTTAACCCTTGGAACACCAAGCAGCGAAGTAGGTAGGTACAGTGTTTTTTAAAGTATTTTTTGTATGTGATTTTAAGGATTATTATTATTTTGTTTATTTTTCAATACGTATCTTTAATAATTACCGCAGAATTACTAGATAGTATATTTTGTAATTTGCATTGGTTTTTGATATAATTTTACAGTGTCTGTCTTTAATACGAACATAAAACGGTTTATAATAAAAATATAGAGTAAACATTTTTAAAAATTTCTAGAGCAACAACGTAATGCAAAGTTTAATTTACACTTCCGAGGAGCAGTGTTTCATTTAAATTTTAATGCTTACCTTACTCAGCGTTTGTTATGTTTGTTTTTTTAAAAAGAAGATGGTTTGTTCAAAAAAAGATATAAAATAATTTTTATTAGGGTTTATACTTTCATCTCTTAAAATATATGTTTGTTTGGTAAACACCCTGTGTACAAACTATATTTCTATTTAATAAATAACAGTGCATGTTAAATCAAATTTTAATGCAGATAAATAAATCTTTCTAAACTTTACTCCTGTTTTTTTAAATGCTTATATCATTAGCGCTCCCAAATATAAATCCTAAAAAGTTTCAACCTATAACTGACACAAACAAAAAAGTGCTTGGCTGCCGCATTTAATTTCAAAAAGTACTATCTCGAATACATTGGCATTACAATTTGAAACTTCTACTTTAGGCGGTAAAGTTGCTTTTCATATGAAGTCTTTTGTTATTTATGCGTTTAATATTGGCACTTAAAAAAATTGGTGATACGTAAGTTTAAGCCAAGATAGGATATGCAGTCACCTCGGCCTCGTTTCGCACGAGAACCGTGGATGTAACCCTCTGAAGTGGTTGTAGGTAGAGAAGCAAAAGTATCAAGAACCGATCTTGAGTGATCGGATTAGGTAGAACCGTTTGGGGTGAATGACCTTCAACATTATATTTATATGGATATGCCCCAGGATTTTTGGAGTTCGTGTAATCTCAAAATAAATTTGCTTGTCCCAACCGGGAATTGAACTGGTCGAATAGGTGTGACAAAATAATAAATAAGTGTTTCTTTACGCTCTTTATTTAATTTAAAGGTGTTATAGAATTAAATTATCACTATCAATGACCCTTTCGATCTTTATCATAAAACACGGCTTTATTGTTTTGTCATATTCGACCAGTTCGATTCCCGGTTAAGGAAGAGGATTTTTTCAAAAATCCATCAATGCTGTATTTTTTGTTTTCAAAAATAAAAGTAGATTTCCTTCCTTTCGTCCTTTCCTTCGTCCATGTAGCGTTCGTTTTTTCCACCCTGTATAATATAGGTATAAGTAAACACTATTTAAAAAATTAAAGTTACTAGGATATTGCTTCGCTTGTGCATCACAGTGCAACTTTACTCGCATTTTTAGCCTATTCCCGTCGTCCGCACCCTAGAAATTAGGTACTTACTTAAAATCTATTTTATAGTAAAATAAAAATTTGCTATACAAATATGAAAATAGTCACGAATGAATGTATTTTTGCTCATATTAACTTTAAAACTCAGCATAATGAAAATATTGAAAATAATGTTTAAGTAACGCAAAAAATCCCATGAGTGCCGAGTGGAGACCACGAGTTTCAGGATATTTTTTTTACTTTAAAACAGATTTTAAGTAAACTTTTGTTAGGTACCTACTCTTAAATGACTTTTATGTATTTTCCAGAACCTAGGTATAATATATAACTACGAATATATCTACCTAAGAACCTACATGAATAAAAAGTAACACGGTTGAGTCAAATTAAAGAGTGCGAACAACTGGGTGAACAAAGGGGTGCGGACGACTAGGAACAGCCGGCATTTTTGTGGTTAGACAAGAGAAGCTCTTGATATCTACTATAGTCCATTCTGGTGCCTCGAGTGCTCTATAGTGGGACATCGTACATTCATCCCAAACCAACAGATATGGAAGGTATAAGGTAAACATAAGACCCCTCTTGTATGTAGTGGTAACACCCGTTTAAATAGATATTACCCACCTGCATATTTAAAATGTGTAAAAGAAACAAAACATAATATGCCTTTTCGAACCGTCTCTAAGGTCTGTTCATTCTTATAATACATATAATGCCATACAAAAGCACCCTGCGCTCAAACATTGAGAGAACTTTTGGCATTTAATAAGTTTTAAATGCTAAATGCATGTACTTACTTTTTTATAGCAAGAAGGCAGACAAGCACTCAGCCCTCCTGATGGTAAATAAATGGTATCTGAGACGATATATTGGAATAGTCCTCATACAATTTGTTATAGTTTTACGTCTTGCTTTTTCTTCTATATTTGTATTAAAGGGCCATTTGGATTTCATCTATACTTATATTTTCAAGAGAGAGTGGAATTGTAATTTTGTTTAGAAGTGGAAGGTAACCACTCCGACTATTTGTAAATTTCTCTCACTATTTGTACAGTACGTTACATTATTCCAGATGGATATAGGCTATTATTAGGTTATTATTTATGTTTTGTTATTATGTTGAAACCTGATTAAAGCTAGGGCCTGACGCTAGTTCTATTAATGAGACTATCTCTCATGGTTGCTAGTAGGTAATGCTCAACTTAAAAGAGAGTTGTAATGATTTTCAGCTAGTACTGTAGAAGTAGCAGTACTTACCTAGTAGGAGGGTAATTCAATTTTGTGTTATGTAATAAAATAACTTTTAATCTTTTTCGACTTTGATTTTTGTTGGAGTCATGAGCACCGCTTTTCTTGATTTTGTTAGTTCTGTGCAAATGGTTATCTTGGTGATTTTGGAATCTTCCATCTCCAGCAGCCGCCCTTGCTGACTAGCCTCTTTGAGCGGCAAAAACCACCACCGTCTGGTGCCTCATGTGAACAAATAATTACGATATTATAAAAAATGTAATGGGTTCAATTTACCTAGAAATAAACACAGCACACAAAAAAAAGACAGTTTAAAGGGATAATTTCACCTTTGTACATATTTTTATATTAATTGTATTGTTCTGGATTTTCTTTTGTACAATAGTGTTTACATACATACATACATACAGTCAATTAATCCATGAAAAAGTATAATGTACCTAAAATGATAAATAAACCCCCTTGCAAAGGCAACGGGCACTTTCGATTTCTGCAAGTAGTTTAAACATACTGTAACTAAATGAAATTTTATGCTACATTTTAAACTAATACTAATTGTTATCATTATTTTTCTTTGTTAACAATATTTTCTTTATTTTGTAGCATAAAATCTTATTTAGTTATAGTATATTCAAAGTAATTAAAAAATAAGGTGCCTATTTTCTTTGCAAGGGGGTGTATATTTATAACAAATGACACAAATAGCCTAACAAATGTCCTAAATAGTAAAATTGCTTCATAAAATAATATTTTAACCAGATGCCATAATTATGCCAGTTCTTACTGTGGTTGTGTACAAAGGTTTTTTTCCCTAATCAATAGCTATCATTCCTTATTTTAACATTTTAATTTAACAAGGTGTATTTCACCAACATCATGTTTTAGACAATTACCATAAACATGAACTTAAAAAGAACAAAACAAATCTATGTATCACACACATGGACAAACACAGGTGGACTAAACAGAACCACATGGGCTAGCCCCATGCACTCTGCCAAGTCGTAAAAAGGTATGCTTACTTGATGGGTGCTGAAATGACAGGAGCTGGAAGGTTCCTAGGGTATGGATGATTGGTCACGGTCCAAGAGTGAAACTTATACTTCCTCATCCATTCTTACAGGGCAAGTTTTCCTGTTGACCTCTTTTGGCTATTGGGGTCCGCATCATCACCCTGGAAATGAGACAATGTTGTATTATATTTTGAATTCACATAAGTGAGAATGCACTGGCACAGGAAAGTAGAAAATAAAACCATGTCGTGATGTTTTGCCTTCTACCATTGCCTTGCGGCGACTGGGCTGCACCACCGAGACTGTTTAACGTAACAGTAATTTGCTCCCACAGGGTGCGGGAGAGTACTCTTTCCAACACGCTCCCGACAAAACCACGAGCAAAATCAGCATTTCAAATCGCTCGTGGGTAACAGTGGATGAAAATGATGGTTGCTGCAATACATAAGTACAATGTTTTCATTCAAATCTTTCGGTAAACTATTAAAGTAAGTAGGTAAGCAAGAGAACCAACAAATATATCAGTTAACAAAACAATATACAATACAAATTTAAAACCACCAAGTCTTGACTTGAATTTAACTGTTTTATAATATTAAATTGGGATGTTATCATTTATCATATTAAAAGTTATTTTAAAAATGGAAAGAAAACTTACAGAACAAATTTCAACGCTTGACTTGACACATAGATATGACAGATAGATTATTTTTTTAAAGTTGTCCATATGGACCAGCTCCGAAACGTAAATCAACTATTCGAAGTTACCTACCTACTTCATGGTAGCATTCACCTTCAACGTTCGATCGATATGCGTTGCGGTCTCCGTTGCGATCTTCGAATTTCAAAGTAGTGCCCCGGTGGCCCGCTATCTAGTGTTATCATATATCAATGAGGATTTGGCTTCGGCCATTTTTTAACTTGTAATAAAAGTTATATCATATATGATAAAACATGGCAGTATGGGCACAGATCCCTTAGCCTTTCCATTTGGAAAGGAATCTAACCTAAAAAAAAGGTAGGTATATTTATGGTACCTACCTATTTTGTTTGTTTTGAATGATTTGACGTTTTTGTTTTTTTTCGTGTTATTTACCACGCGAATTAAAATCCCAAACAAAAAAGTCTTCGCTAAACGTATAAGTTCTCCATCGCCAATACCTTTAATTAGAGGACATAGTAATATTTGTTGGGCGAAGCACGTCATCTCTGTCACCAGTGCATTGTCACTAGTGCAAGTGCAATGAGTGCTTCGGATGGCGGCGGCGGTACTTCGCCGGCGACAGTGTGCGTTAAAGTGGAGCGGTTGAGGGACGACCAGGGCCAGGGCGC
Source organism: Acleris cristana (assembly GCA_948252455.1). Taxonomy (NCBI): domain Eukaryota; kingdom Metazoa; phylum Arthropoda; class Insecta; order Lepidoptera; family Tortricidae; genus Acleris; species Acleris cristana. The sequence continues at coordinate 22,699 of OX411798.1, read as the reverse complement.
CGAGAGCTGCGCGGGCGCAGCGGCCGCGGACGGCTTGTACGCCGAGCACGAGGTCAAGGACGATTTGTTAGGCGAAGCATGTCATCTCCGTCACCAGTGCAATGTCACCAGCGCAATGAGTGCTTCGGATGGGGGCGGCACTTCGCTGGCGACGGTGTGCGTTAAGGTGGAGCGGTTGTGGGACGACCGGGACGAGAGCGGCGCGGGCGCGGCGGCCGCGGACGGCTTGTACGTCGAGCACGAGGTCAAGGACGAGCTCGTGCTGGGCCCGCCGCGGCTGCAGCCGCAGGACATCGCCTACGCACTATATGGTGAGTAAAGCAGGCTCTTCTCCTGGAAGCTCATGGTATCAAAAGTGCTGGCAGATCAAAATGTATATAGCTATAAATATAACCCATAACATATAAAACGCCAGGGACAGACAAATGTTTCATAGAGTGTATCATTTCACTGAAATCTATTCTTTTGAAGTTGTGAAACATTAGGTTAGGTAAGACTACCACAAAATTAAGTAGGAAAGGCGGAATTAATTTTGTACTATACATATTGATCAATGTAAAAAGTATTAACTTATAAATTATAATTATTACTGATATTGTATTATAATATAACTAGCTTCTGCCCGCGACTTCGTCCGCGTAGAATTAGTAATTTTGCCATCCCACGGGAACACTGATTTATTTCGGGATTCAAGGCAGCCTATAAGCAGTGTATAGGGTGACGGCACCAATGATGGACACTTTCAGCTGACCGACACCAGTAATGGACACTTCACTCTTAATTCAAATTCCATACGGTCCTAAATCGATTGTTGCAAAACAAATGAATAACCCTTATCTTCTGTACAATAAGAATCAAGTGTCCATCATTGGTCCTTTTGCATTACTGGTTCCGTCACCCTAAGCAAACTCTATTTTAAATTATATCCAACCAAATTCGGCCATCCGTTTTAGCGAAGAAGTAACAAACTCACGCACGCATAACCTTTCGCATTGATATTATATGTAGGATAGGATGTAAATAGGTACATCCAGCACACACAATCGCTCCGGCCGAAATCATAGTCGATAAAAATACCCTCGGTGCGTGAGTCCGACTTGCACTTGACCGGTTTTCAGTATTTGACGCTTGCGTATTTTACCGTTATAACAATACAATAAAAAAAATGGTTCGCAGTTTTTTTTAAAATCTTAATTTCGTATAGAATAATACAAACGGACAATATCCCAAACAAAGAAAGGAGGACGAAGTTCTTCGATCAATGAGCGCGAGCGGGCTTTGCCGCTCCTATTTACACCTCCGGCGTCCGCGACACGCTGCGAAGAACTTTGTCACTGTATACGCGAAAAATAACTTTGACGCTGTATTCTGCCCTCCTAAATAAAAAGGACGTATACGCAATTTGATAGTCAAAGTAAATTTTATCCCCTACCTTAAGAAATAAGGTCATTAATACATACACGGTTCTATGAGACATACGCCCTTTTTTCAAAGGAGGGCAGTATTATACTTTCATGTATAAACTAAAGTCGGACAATTTCACACTGAACAAATTTTACGATTTAGATGTTAATGCGTAATGTATATTATAGTAGATGTAAGTGCCCAATTAGTTTTTAATTCTAAAGTTGAATAGGTAATAAAGAAAAGTTAGGGTATTTAATTTTTTACATGTTTAATTTTCGGTACTGAGTGGTCAAGAAATAAGTTAACCTTACTAAGCCTATTCGGATTCTGGATGGTCATAAAAAAACTTTACCCTAACCTAACCAACTGTACTTACTCCCAGTACATTATAGCTATTATCTCTACCTCTATCCCCCATTTCAACTACTTAGGTATATTTTTTGAAAATCGCCAATTGTATTTTTTTTTAATAACACCAATTTTAACGTTTATGACGAACTCTCATATAAAATTCTACATCCCTTTTATCCCTTAGGGGTAGTTTTTCCAAAATCGCTGTAAGCTATAAATTTTATTTTTATTAGTATAAGAAGATGTAGTGACTAAGATTGAAAAGGGCATGCTTCGATGGTTCGGTCATTTGGAAAGGATGGATGAAAGAAGATTGACGAAAGAGATATACAGAGCGAAAGTGAGTGGAAGGGTCGGAAGGGGCCGCCCTAGGCGTACTTTTTCGAATCAAATCGGAGAAATACTGGAAAAGGGCCGAATTTTAAGTACCCGAAACCGACGTGCGTGCATGACTCGATGTATGAATGTGGAAGAAGCGAAAGAGATTTGTCAAGATCGTAGCAGGTGGAAAGAAGTGGTCTCTGCCTACCCCCCTGGGAAACAGGCGTGATTTAATGTATGTATGTATGTAGTATATACCAATTTTCACGTATCTAACTTCACAAAATAAATGCGTTTTTGAAGGCAGTTTTTTGTTTTTTTAAAACATTTATTTTATTTTTGACTTTTTAGAGATCATAATAAGCTTATGTTCCTAGTCCCACTTCTTAGTTGATATGAAACTTTAAGACATTTCACGATCGCCGCCAGCAACGCCGCGGGGAAGTCATAGTCATATTTAAACAATTAAATGTCCTTCGTTGTAGTCGCTCAACTATCTTAATCGAGATATCTTATCACCACCCTTGAAAAAAGTATCGTTGAGGAGTTCCGGTGGCCATCTGTGGTCTCCATCATCAGTGCCATTTCACCAAATGATACTTTCTGAATGCAAATGCTAGATTTGTTACTAAAAATACAAAAATCGCTATATGTTTGCCTACAATATTTGAAGAGTTCCCTCAATTCCTCACGGATCCCCTTAAAAATTGACCCTTTAGGGTTAATAATATGAGCAGGATTAGTAGGATACTCGTATTAGTAGGATTAGTGGATAATAGCTTCTAGTCTTCGTCCGCTGAGATTTCGATTATAGTTATTCCCTCGGGAACTTTTAAATTTTCCGGGATGAAAAGTAGCCTATGTGTTATTCCAGGGTATAAGCTATCTCCATTCCAAATTTCATCCAAATCCGTCCAGCCGTTGCAGCGTGAAGAGGTAACAAACACACACACACACACACACACAAACTTTCGCATTTATAATATTAGTAGGATTAATAACGTAAATATGTCACTAACAAGTGGAAAATATGTTGCCTATAATATTTATCATATCTTATTGTGCCTGTGACAGATGTCATTTGGCAAATTTGGTGATGCTGCTGCTTAAAACAGGTTTAATTTCTTTTGATTATTGATAAGGTTTAAAATGGAAATGTAATCGATTTGAATTCTGTTTTAAACTTGTTTACGTAATTTAATTTACCTACCTACAATGAAATAAGGTGTCATAAATCATCTAACATCACATGGTAAAGTCTAGATATGTCTTTTAACACCTTCACAACGGCAAAATATTTAACTGTAATTAACCATAGTTACATCGGGCTGATTCGACCCGATGCCGAAGGGAACGTGTTAATGTGTTAAAAAAAACCGCGAAGACATTAAATTATTAAAATCACATTGGCAAATCGATTTGGTTGAAGAATGACGTTATTGTCAAACACTAATAATGGTCTGTTTCTCATATAGAAGAAAAAGTTGTTTAATTATTTTGATTTAGTTCCTTAAAATATGTCCATAGTTATTCATCATTTATTTAAAAAAATGCATAATACAATAATTATTGTGTTGAAAATGTTTACAGTCAACGGTCATGTTTCGGTTGAAACAATTTTCGCATGAAATATAAAATTTCAATCTGTCATAGGCACAATAAGATATGGAAAATATATAAAAGACACTACTGTGTTGTTTTTAGGTGCAGTTACTGAAACAAGCAGATGACATGCACATTGTGACAGTTCCCACAAGCTGCCTTAAATACCAGCGCCTCTATTCCCGACGGTAAAAACGATATCGTAGTTGACGTCAGACGCCATTACTGTCAAGTAAATAAGAGCTATCAAAACAATTCGATAACAGATCAAAAACGATATTGTTTTTACCGTGTTGAATAGAGGCCCTGGTTAAGACCCACCTCTCACCGGGACACCATGGCGGAGCAACCAGTCGCCGCCACCCACGAAATGTATACAGCCCTATGGATGGTATCCCACCTGGTGGCAGCTTGGTTGTGCATCGTGTCATACATTTTGTTGGTTCAATTATATTTAGACGTATTTTGGAGTGTTTTTGTAAGTTACTGGCTAGCCGGTTTGCATTCCCTACTTGTACACTTCATTTTTATTATATATATTTTTTGTATTAATTTTTCGTTTCCATGTTAAAGTATAGTGTTTGCTCCAAATATGGATTTTTGTTAGCTGAAATAAATTAATTTTAATTGAATTTTTTAAAACACATTTGTTCTAATATTAAAAAAAAAATTGAAATTTTGTACTAAAAATAAATCTATAAAATTGTTAGATATACAAGACATCCCGTATACGCCATATTCCTACAATTAATATATTTTAGCACAGAAATTATTACTCTTCTCTCTTAAAAACTAAAAAAATGGCTTAATTATAAAAGAGAAACAAAAAGATTTATTCTTAATATTTCACCTTGAAAACTAAAACTAACTCCATGTTGCAATGCAAAGCTGGCTGAGGCCTTTAACAGCACAGGCCTTTAATAAGAAAATAAGTGGACAAAGTAAATTATTTAAGAAAAGTTGTCTCGTTGTGTCACTCTATAATTTTGTTTCAGCCTGCCCAGAGACTGTCCAGCAGGACCCGGCCGAGGCAGCGGGCGCCGAGAGTAGGAGCCCTGGGGAGGCGCCGCACTCTGGGGAGGAGCCGCGTCTCGGCAATAGCTGCAGGGAGCATGCCGTGCTCAGGACATGCTTCGTCAGACTTGAGCGCTGCCTTTTCAATAAGAAACTGCATCCTTGCGTGAATTGTTTTAAAACATTTCTGCGGAAATCTAGCCTTATGACTCACATTTGTGTTTTTAGAGCACGGAAACGTAGCATAAATAGAGTCAAGAGTACAGTGATACTAAATGAGGGGGACATTATAAGACATACTCACTTAAAAAATCCCTGCTCTGATAAAGATTTCAGATCTGTTGGAGCTGAGGGTCACGTAATCCACGCAGAAGAGAAACCCTTCACTTGCGATATCTGCAACAAAAAGTTTTCACGAGAATCACATGTATCTAGGCATCTATTAACCCATATAGGAGACAAGCCTTTCACCTGCGATATTTGCAATAAACAGTTGACACGAGAATCTTATTTAGCTGATCATCTATTAATTCACACCGGGGAGAAGTCATTCACTTGCGAAATTTGCGATAAACCGTTTTCGCGAGCATCTTATTTAGCTAATCATCGGTTAATACACACAGGAAAGAAACCTTTCACTTGCGATGTCTGCAAGAAACATTTTGTAGATAGATCTACTTTGGCCCGTCATCGGTTAACCCACTCAGGAAAGAAGTCTTTCACTTGCGATGTCTGCAAGAAACATTTTGTAGATAGATCTACTTTGGCCCGTCATCGGTTAACCCACTCAGGAAAGAAGTCTTTCACTTGCGATGTCTGCAAGAAACATTTTGTAGATAGATCTACTTTGGCCCGTCATCGGTTAACCCACTCAGGAAAGAAGTCTTTCACTTGCGATGTCTGCAAGAAACATTTTGTAGATAGATCTACTTTGGCCCGTCATCGGTTAACCCACTCAGGAAAGAAGTCTTTCACTTGCGATGTCTGCCAGAGACAGTTTGCACAAAGATATACTTTAGCTCGGCATCGATCTACCCACGCTGTGAGTAAGCCTTACAGTTGTGACCTCTGCAAGAAACAGTTTATTCGAGAGTCTAGTTTAGCTGTCCATCGATTAATCCACATAGGAAAAAATCCAGCGTGGCGCAGGCGTGAGCGAGTGAGGGTTGCGCGCAAGCAGCGATAATGCAGCAGTAACAAGAAACGCTGCGGTTGTTGGCTCAAGCTGGGGTTCGACTTGTTGGTTCGGTGGTTTACGTTTGTGAAATCGCCACCCACTATTTATGTCCTATAAATCTTGCCAAAAGGAAGCCACGCAAGGTACGCCTCCGTCTCCTTCTCGCGCGTTTATTGGCTATAGGTTTCCTATAACCCAAGCATGACAGACAAAAGGCGGAAAGATTTAGTTCACTCACAACTCCTAGGAACCAAACATGCGTTTTCAACTGGATTTTTTGGGTTTCTAGGTCCTCGTCTATACAATAGTGAGTATCACATCTTATCGGGAAGAGAACTCGAGGAGAAGACTGACGCCCTGAAGCGACCACATCCGTCAATGGTGGTGTCCATCGATTATGTCTACCTGGAGGAATTCAACCAGCAGCAACTGCATCACTCGGTGTATCCTGCCCATCTTGTACAGCTGAAGCTATGTTGTTCTGTGGATTGAAGTTACTTACACAATCTAACACAAAAACACCTTCCCTATCAGAAGCAGTGGCTAAACATTCTTGAGATTTGTTAAAGATATGACATTTCTCATCTTTAAATACAATTGTGTGGACACATAGTACTCAAATACCGGTTTTTATACCAAAATTTTAATATTGTCGTTCAGAGATCCAAATCTTTATATTATAATAGCATGTTACATCTAACCCAAGCAAGGCTCGCTGGTTCGTTTTATAAAAAAGATTTCGATTTTTTTTATTTCGAACCGAAATATAGTTGTGGATCGAATCTCCCATAGAACCCGCCAACAAATTTCTCCAGTTTTGTCCCTTTACCTACTTGTATTTTAAGCACAGCACCCTCGTATTTTCCACGTAGTTTTATAGTAGATTCAACACAGTAATATAAACAACATCTGCCAAAAACAAAAATACATTAAAATGATATCGAAATTTTCATTTTGCTGTGGTGTGGACACGTCGAGGCGACGGCGGAGAAATTATTGAGGCACGTGGAGGAAATGTGTTATCGCCCGGACCTATCGTCAAAATCGGCAATAGAAAGAGTTTTCGGGATCGGACCCAGGTCCACTTGACTTTCTTATATAGTTATGTTATCAATATTAAATATTATTTTGTAATTTCTAGTAAGTAAGTGTAAATAAATGACGTACATATCTTTCATTTTTTTTTGTTTAATCTTAAGTAGTTAGTTATAAGTGAATTTAACGTTTAAGTAAGTTAACTTAAAAGTTACTATGTAAGTTTATGAATGCCTGAAGGCACGTGTGTAATTATTTAAGATCTATGTAAACGTAAGCTATGTGTAAACAATATTAAGTATTTATTAATAAAGTTATTATTATTATTTTAGTTTTTTTTTATGTCAATTAAATTCAGTTTTTTAGCTGTTTGTGTTTACACGATTTCTAAACCCTTTGAACGTCGAATTAAAAATGTGCCACTGTAGCTTGGTACATGAATGCTGAAAGGTTCCGGTGCGTTACAAAACTTACAAATAAAGTTGGTTTACTTGTCTAATATCTCCGTAATTTGACTCAGATTTATTTTTTATTAATGCGTAGCACATCGTTAGAAAGGTCATTAGATAGAGAAGTTTAAAAAAAAATGAACTGCAAAATTGTATCGTTTTTTAATAATTGAAGTTCAAAGTTTGATTTTTCTCACACACGGTAATTTTGTGAAGCATGTATTAACAAGTATTAAATACAAAAAGATTTTTTTTACATGCATTAAAAAAAAAGTTACGAAGGCGGAATTTCGGAAAATTTGAGAAACAACATTTCAAAAACCATATCTCCAAAACCGTGACCCTTATGACCCAATGCCCAAGGGCGAAAAGATAACAAATAACCCCAATAATATCCCAAAAAAAATTAACGGTCCATGTGCCGAACACCCTGTATTTAAATCAATTTGACGACAGGTGGCGTAAGTTGTACTAATTTTCGCTATGAAACTAAAGTTTTACGGGAAAGAGTGCAACTAGCGCCCTCTTAATAACGAATTAAAGTAAATTTTAATTCTGGCACGATACATGAAGAGATTTTTCATATCAAAACAACATGACTGTTATTAAACTATTTGCGATATTACTCATTTTCGCTATAAAATTAAAGTATTTTAATAACGGAATGAGTGCGGCTAGCGTCATCTACTATATCAATAAAAAAAAAACTGACACGGCTGCTTGGCTATTTTTTTACAGGCAATCAAAACAACATGATTCTTAACGAATGATATTTAAATCCTTGACGACAGATGGCGCCAGCTGTACTCCTTTTCGCTAAAAAATTAAATGATTTTATAAAAGGAATGAGGGCGGCAAAACATCATCTACGTACCTTTTTTTTTTAATTCTGCACGATACTTGGAAATTTTTCCAAATCAATAAAAAGCAACATGATTCTTAACGAATGTAATTTATGATGACAGATGGCGCCAGCTGTACTCCTTTTCGCTATAAAATTAAATGATTTTATAAAAGGAATAAGGGCGGCTTGCGTCATCTACGTACTTAGGTACATTTTTTTTTCATTTTTTTCCGTCACGATACTTGGCTAATTTTTACAGTCAATCAAAACAACATGATTCTTAACGAATGTAATTTAACTACTTGACGACAGATGGCGCCAGTTGTACTCCTTTTTGCTATGAAATTCAATACAGTAAAGATAAACACTTACCACAAAGTGGGTTTTATATAGATCTATATCGTTAGGCTAGTTGAGACCGGCATACGCACGGTGTCTCCATATAACGTGGCACTGGCTGAAAGAAAATGTAGCTTATTAGAATTAGGTTATGACAGTTGTGCTTGTCGATAGCAACGTGGCTTCTCACGATTCTCACCTTAATCAGGCACGTATATTGCCTGATGACCCTGTTTTACAAGGCAGGAGTCAGCACTTGGGATTCGGTAGGCTGCATCAATCTATAACAAAAGAGTTGGTACGTGAATCGACAAGTTAAGGAACAAGGCACCTTTAACAGGGTGGGACGCGAGAATTACTTACGGGTCAATATCCTGTTAGTATAAAGGACGTTTATGTCCCATTTGTTTAATGGCACGCAGATATTTAGTACTGCCACGATGCATTAAATTGTCATCGTATAACTTGCCTGAAACAAAATGTAAATGGACATAAAAACAAATCCCAGTTGGGCACGATGGAAATATGCATCGAATTAACACCGCAACTCACCGCTAAGTATCCATTTGTAAAGGTTATTAAATGTAATATAAATAAGGCAATGCTGCTCTTTCCACAAGTGAAATCCAAATCAGAGAGAATAGAGCGAACCTAGATGATGCGGCAATAGACACGGGACTCGTTTCACTCTTAAATGCCGGCATTGCTCGTTCACTGTTTAAACAATTTAGAAATCAAAACTAATCTAAAACAATCCAACGTACGTACCTTTTTTTTTTTAAATTCTGGCATGGTACTTGGAAATTTGTCCAAATCAATAAAAAGCAACATGATTCTTAACGAATGTAATTTATGATGACAGATGGCGCCAGCTGTACTCCTTTTCGCTATAAAATTAAATGATTTAATAAAAGGAATAAGGGCGGCTTGCGTCATCTACGTACATTTTTTTTTTCTCTTCATTTTTTTTTTATTTCCGTCACGATACTTGGCTAATTTTCGCGGCCACTAAAAACAACATGATTCTTAACGAATGTAATTTAACTACTTGATGACAGATGGCGCCAGTTGTACTCTTTTAAGCTATAAAATTCAATGATTTAATTTTAAATTAAATTAAATTCTGGAACGATAAACGGCGTATACTTCAAAAAAAAAAAAAAAAAGGTAATAAAGGTAATCGAATGTAATTTTACTATTTGACGACAGATCGCCAGACGTACAAATGTTTGCTAAAAATAAATTAATAAATAAAAATATTTACTAACGGAAACGAGTTCTGCTAGCGCCATCTTCCCATAAATTAACAACAATTAACTATTAAATATTTCATAATATTAAAAACGAATATCAAAAACTAAATTGCGAGCAGTTATCGTTTTTACCCGTTCCTCTAGTGTTTTGATTATTTAAGAATAGATGGCGTGACCTGTCGATTACATCGCGCAAGTGTTTGTTCCCCTTAATTATCATAAGACATCGTCGTAAACATCTACTGACCTCCGGTTAGGTTAGGTTAGGTTAGGTTAGGTTAGGTTAGGTTAGGTTAGGTTAGGTTAGGTTAGGTTAGGTTAGGTTAGGTTAGGTTAGGTTAGGTTAGGTTAGGTTAGGTTAGGTTAGGTTAGGTTAGGTTAGGTTAGGTTAGGTTAGGTTAGGTTAGGTTAGGTTAGGTTAGGTTAGGTTAGGTTAGGTTAGGTTAGGTTAGGTTAGGTTAGGTTAGGTTAGGTTAGGTTAGGTTAGGTTAGGTTAGGTTAGGTTAGGTTAGGTTAGGTTAGGTTAGGTTAGGTTAGGTTAGGTTAGGTTAGGTTAGGTTAGGTTAGGTTAGGTTAGGTTAGGTTAGGTTAGGTTAGGTTAGGTTAGGTTAGGTTAGGTTAGGTTAGGTTAGGTTAGGTTAGGTTAGGTTAGGTTAGGTTAGGTTAGGTTAGGTTAGGTTAGGTTAGGTTAGGTTAGGTTAGGTTAGGTTAGGTTAGGTTAGGTTAGGTTAGGTTAGGTTAGGTTAGGTTAGGTTAGGTTAGGTTAGGTTAGGTTAGGTTAGGTTAGGTTAGGTTAGGTTAGGTTAGGTTAGGTTAGGTTAGGTTAGGTTAGGTTAGGTTAGGTTAGGTTAGGTTAGGTTAGGTTAGGTTAGGTTAGGTTAGGTTAGGTTAGGTTAGGTTGGGGTGCGGGCCGGATTCCTCCACGTTGGCCTGGGTGCTGCAGTCTCTCTTGATCTCGATCCGGAGAGAACGCAGCATCTGGGCTGGTGCACCCTGGGCATCGGCTGAGACTTTCTCCTTATGGGGGATTCTTTCAGTCCATGGCGAATATCCGGCACGGGGGTGGTGACAGGGGTTTCTTGAAGGGTTGCGGTTGTGTGGAGACCACTTCCGCCCCGGAAAGTTTCCTTCTGTCACCTGGGGAGGGATGGTGTGACGAGCGGCTTTTCTTCGGAGAAGCTGCTTCGTCCACCAGTTGTGGGCGGCGACAGAGGTCGTTTGAAGGGGCGGTTGCGTGTGCCTACGAGGCCGTTTCCGCCCTGGACAGCTTCCATCTGTTGCCTTTTGAGGATTGGTGACTGGGGTAGTTTGAAGGGTCAGTTGCGTGTGCCTACGAGGCCGTTTCTGTTCCCGGATAGCTTAACCAGTCGCCTGGAGGGGGCAGTGACTGAGGTTGTTGAAAGGGGCGGTTGCGTGTGCCTTCGAGGCCGTTTCCGCCCTGGACAGCTTCCTTCCGTCACATTTGCGGTTGGTGTCCTTCTACGTGTCTTCTGGAATACCGGGGGGCACTGTAGTTATTGGTGGGACAGCTGTGGTGGGGTGTGTTTGAAGGGTATGGGACCAACCCAATGCGGTTGGGTATCCGGAAAGCACCATCCACCACAGGCAGACCGTTGAAGTGAAGGCGAACTCAGCGGACTTCGGTTCGCTGCTCGCCCGAACTTCTTGTTGAGCCAGTGGGTTGGGGGCCCACATTGCACGGCTTTACCGGTCTGGGGAGACGGTCGCGGGCTGTTCACAGCCGTCTCCTCCTTTGGCGGAGAAGGGGGGGCTCTTCGGAGCAGGCCGGGAGGCGCGTCAGTGGAGAATGCTTTTTAGCGGTTCCGCGGCGCCTCACTACTGGCCAGGGAGGTTAAACGCCGGAGTGGTTTTAGACGGTAGTTCTTTTGAGAGTCCGTCATACCTCCCATTGCACAGCCATCCCCAGGCTGGGAGGATGCGTAAATTGCATTTCCACTCCGTCAACAAAAAAAAAAAAAAAAAAAAAAAAAAAAAAAAAAAAAAAAAAAAAAAAAAAAAGGTTAGGTTAGGTTAGGTTAGGTTAGGTTAGGTTAGGTTAGGTTAGGTTAGGTTAGGTTAGGTTAGGTTAGGTTAGGTTAGGTTAGGTTAGGTTAGGTTAGGTTAGGTTAGGTTAGGTTAGGTTAGGTTAGGTTAGGTTAGGTTAGGTTAGGTTAGGTTAGGTTAGGTTAGGTTAGGTTAGGTTAGGTTAGGTTAGGTTAGGTTAGGTTAGGTTAGGTTAGGTTAGGTTAGGTTAGGTTAGGTTAGGTTAGGTTTTTTTTTTTTTTTTTTTTTATTGTTTGTCGTGCTGATATTACCTCTGACATGGGCCAGAGACTTTGTGCAGCTGACATGGCATTTTTATCTTTTGTTTTTATTGCCTTGCTCTGGGTTTTATGAGGGGGTTTTTATTGTTTCAATTAAGATATTTTACACAATTTTTACATATCTTTGCCTTATTCTAATTATGCTTTATCTACATATATATGTCTTAATCTAATAATTTTAACATTTTACATTATATCTTGCTGTGCTATGTTCTTAATTTATTGTTGCCTTTTTACACATTTTTTACTATTTTTATTACATTTTGTTATATGTCAACGGATAGTATATATTTTATATATATACGATAGTTTTACATGTTATACCTATTTATTTTTATTTATTGCTTTTGTTGCAACTGATTTACAATATTTTACAAATTTATTTCTAAACTTCTTATTACTAATTAGTTCATTTAGATTATCTTTTTTCAAATCTTTACCTAGTTCCACTTGTATATCGTTTCTTTCGTGACCAAAGATAGGACAGTTAAGTATTACATGGAGTGCGCTTTCGCTTTCTTCGGGATCGCAGCTGCACGCTGGGCTATCCTTGCACTTGAACCTGTTCAAGTACTCAGAGAACCCCCCGTGCCCTGTCATTACCTGTATCATTATAGGGTCCAGCTCCATTTTCTTAACAGTACTGTACGCGTCAATTGCATCCGGGAAAAAGGATTTTGTTGTTGAAGCCGTTTCACCATGTTTATAGCGTTGGTTCCATTCATCTATCGACTCTAATCTAATTTGTCGCTTGACATACGATATCGGGCATCGGTCATAATTCGGTTTGGTTTTGCTATTTAGAGCCGCGTCTTTAGCAAGCACGTCTGCTCTTTCATTACCCTCCAGCCCCGCGTGAGCTTTAATCCAATATAAATTAATAATTTTGCCTCTTTCCAACAGTCGTTTAATATTTGCTCTTGTTTTAATCGCGAGGGGGTGGAGGGAAACGCCATTAACGATAGTCTCAAGAGCAGCCCTTGAGTCGCTATATATGTTGCAGCTGCTTGCAGCAATTTTGTGAGCGTGTTCGGAGGCCTCGGCCAGAGCCAGCATTTCGGCCTGATAAACAGTGCAAAAGTTGTAGAGCTTTAGCTTACGCGTTTTGATTTCTACGTCATTGTCCCAGATGGACAATGCGGCTCCCACTTTTCCCTGAATTTTACTACCATCTGTAAAAATTTTAAGGCCAAAATTGTCACATTGGTTCACTTGTGCACTGTCTACCAGGCATTTGAATTGCAAACCCAATTGCTCTGCCGGATGTGGCATGTCCGTGTAGGGTGTAGGTGTCTCCATTTCCCGTTCTCCTATCATTCGCCGAGAGATACCTTTTTTTACTTCGTAAAGCAGGGCTGCTTCCCGGACTCTTATGTCCAACGGAAGCATCCCGGCGAGTAATAGGGCTGAGTTTAGGGAGACAGTCCTGTATGCCCTTATTATTTTTTGGGCAAAACCTCGCTGCACCGTTTCAAGCTGTTTCTTGATTCCTAGCTTGTTTGACGCAGGTGCCCACGCACTTGCCGCGTACAAGATTACCGGCTCCACCACGGCCGTGTATATGGTCCTGATCACTTCTGGTCCCAGTCCCCAGTGGATTTTTGCTGCTCTTGCTAACTGTTTGTACAAGTTAAGCGCTTTGCGGCACACATGAGACACATGAGTATTAAAAGTGAGCTTATCGTCCACGGTGAGGCCGAGGATTTTTATTTCTCGCGACATTTTAATGCGCTCCCCGCCCATGCTCAGAAGTGGCGTGTCATATTTAAGCTTGTTTGTTAAAACCATTGCCTTGGTTTTTTGCGGTGCAAATTTTAATTTGTAACGGACTCCCCACCTCCAAACAAGCCCGAGAGCAGCATTGGCCTGACGTTGGATTTCTTGTGCTGTCATTCCCGAGAAGATCAAGACCACATCGTCGGCGAACGCTTGACAGTACGTGCCTCCACTCTCAAGTTCCTTTAGCAATGAGTCCAATAGCAGATTCCAAAAGGTTGGCCCCCCTATTGATCCCTGCACGCAGCCTTTTGAGGTCCTTCTTATGGATTCCGCTCCAGCGTACCTAACCCGTACCCTTCTTTCAGACAAATAGTCATCCACCAGACTCCTAAGATTTACTGGGCATTCTGTTTCGGCCAATGCACATTGTATAGCGGGCCACCAGGCGCTATCAAAAGCTCCCTCTATGTCGAGCGAAACTAACGTTATTATTTTCTTTGCTTTGAGCTCTTCTCTAATTTTTTGCATCATAACATATAGGGAGTCCTCAGTACCGCGCTGTGGTGTGAAGCCAAACTGGCATTGGCTCATGCTCGGTGATATGTGCCATCTTATTCTTCTTATTAGCATCTTTTCGAGGATTTTTCCAAAAACAGGCAATAGTCCAATTGGCCTGTATGACTTTGGGTGCATGTAGTCGGTCTTCCCTGGTTTCCGTAAGACCACCACCACCGCTTCCTTCCAGGCTGCGGGAAAGCAGTGGAGGCTCAGGCATTTATTTGTTATTGCCAGGAAGATGTCAGGGTCCATGGCGATGACTTCACTGCAAATGTCCGGAGTGAGACCATCCAGACCCGGCGCCTTTTTTGGATTAAAGCTCGACGCAGCCCATTTTAACTCCTCGATTGTAAATGGAGGGTCACATGGTTTACCATGTGCCCACTCATTTGCTCTGATGGCAGTTTGTCGTACTTTTGTATGTTCCGCATTGTCATTTTCAACCTTGTCTTCCGGATAAAAGGTTTGCGCCAGTAGATTCGCTGATTGATCACTATCTAGTACATTATTATTTTGGACCAGTGGAACATCTTCCTCTCTTTTCGCAGTGCGGCCAATCACTCTATATATGCCATCCCACATGCTCTCGCGGTCCTGTTTTTCGCAGAAACTCTTCCAACTTGCGGTTTGAGCCTTTTTTGCCTCCAGCTGGTAAGCTTCTTTAGCTTCAAGGTACTGCTCCACAACCCATGCTCGTCGAACTGGTGCTGCGCACCTTATTCTGCGTTTTTTTGTGGCTACCTCCTTTTTCCTTTGTTCGAGCTCCTCAGTCCACCAAGGCAATCCTATTCGCCTTATGTTTTTTGTTTTGGGTATTGACTCTTCACAAGCGTGTTTTATAGAGGTAATGAACTTTTTTAATAGTATTTCTAAATTTTCGGTGTTTATTATTTTATCTATTTCAATTTTGTTTATATTTTCCTGCGACAAAATCAGAGACAGTTTCTCACGAAACTGGCTCCAATTTGCTTTTTTTGTGTTGTAGATTCTGGTGGTTCTTTTTATGTCAATACCCTCTGCTTTCTCCAAATTTATATCGAAAAGGATTGCCTTGTGGTCCGAGATAGTCATGTTGCCGTCTACTCTCCAGTTTTCAATCCGTCCGAGCATGTCCGCGGAGCACACAGTAATGTCAACACAACTCGAGAAGTGTTTCCCCCCCCTTATTGTGTCAAATGTAGGCTCAGAGCCCTAGGTTAGGTTAGGTTAGGTTAGGTTAGGTTAGGTTAGGTTAGGTTAGGTTAGGTTAGGTTAGGTTAGGTTAGGTTAGGTTAGGTTAGGTTAGGTTAGGTTAGGTTAGGTTAGGTTAGGTTAGGTTAGGTTAGGTTAGGTTAGGTTAGGTTAGGTTAGGTTAGGTTAGGTTAGGTTAGGTTAGGTTAGGTTAGGTTAGGTTAGGTTAGGTTAGGTTGGGGTGCGGGCCGGATTCCTCCACGTTGGCCTGGGTGCTGCAGTCTCTCTTGATCTCGATCCGGAGAGAACGCAGCATCTGGGCTGGTGCACCCTGGGCATCGGCTGAGACTTTCTCCTTATGGGGGATTCTTTCAGTCCATGGCGAATATCCGGCACGGGGGTGGTGACAGGGGTTTCTTGAAGGGTTGCGGTTGTGTGGAGACCACTTCCGCCCCGGAAAGTTTCCTTCTGTCACCTGGGGAGGGATGGTGTGACGAGCGGCTTTTCTTCGGAGAAGCTGCTTCGTCCACCAGTTGTGGGCGGCGACAGAGGTCGTTTGAAGGGGCGGTTGCGTGTGCCTACGAGGCCGTTTCCGCCCTGGACAGCTTCCATCTGTTGCCTTTTGAGGATTGGTGACTGGGGTAGTTTGAAGGGTCAGTTGCGTGTGCCTACGAGGCCGTTTCTGTTCCCGGAAAGCTTAACCAGTCGCCTGGAGGGGGCAGTGACTGAGGTTGTTGAAAGGGGCGGTTGCGTGTGCCTTCGAGGCCGTTTCCGCCCTGGACAGCTTCCTTCCGTCACATTTGCGGTTGGTGTCCTTCTACGTGTCTTCTGGAATACCGGGGGGCACTGTAGTTATTGGTGGGACAGCTGTGGTGGGGTGTGTTTGAAGGGTATGGGACCAACCCAATGCGGTTGGGTATCCGGAAAGCACCATCCACCACAGGCAAACCGTTGAAGGGAAGGCGAACTCAGCGGACTTCGGTTCGCTGCTCGCCCGAACTTCTTGTAGAGCCAGTGGGTTGGGGGCCCACATTGCACGGCTTTACCGGTCTGGGGAGACGGTCGCGGGCTGTTCACAGCCGTCTCCTCCTTTGGCGGAGAAGGGGGGGCTCTTCGGAGCAGGCCGGGAGGCGCGTCAGTGGAGAATGCTTTTTAGCGGTTCCGCGGCGCCTCACTACTGGCCAGGGAGGTTAAACGCCGGAGTGGTTTTAGACGGTAGTTCTTTTGAGAGTCCGTCATACCTCCCATTGCACAGCCATCCCCAGGCTGGGAGGATGCGTAAATTGCATTTCCACTCCGTCAACAAAAAAAAAAAAAAAAAAAAAAAAAAAAGGTTAGGTTAGGTTAGGTTAGGTTAGGTTAGGTTAGGTTAGGTTCATCTTTGGTGGCAGGGGATGGCGTCCGCGCAGCGAGACAACTATCCAGATTGCGGGTGAAGCAGTTCCAGTCAGGGCCAATATAAAATACCTTGGCCTTATTTTGGACCGCAAATGGGATTTTGGGGAGCATTTTCGACAACTTGCTCCCCGGGTGGTGGGTGCCGCATCGGCCCTTAGCCGATTGCTACCGAACGTAGGGGGACCAAGAGCGTCATGCCGACGCCTATTTGCTGGTGTTATTCGCAGCATGGCGCTGTATGGGGCCCCAGTCTGGGCCGACAAAATGTCGTCCAAAAATGTAGCCCTCCTTCGGAGGCCCCAGAGGGTGGTGGCCCTCCGCATCGTGAGGGCCTATCTCACAGTGGCGCATGCTGCGGCGTGTGTCTTGGCCTGCACCCCGCCGTGGGAGCTGGATGCTCAGGTGCAGGCTGAGACATACCAACAGAGAGCAGAGTTAAGGGCCAGAGGAGAGCGCCCAGACTCAGAGGTCATTGACAGGACTCGGCGAATGGCTGAAAAAAGGATGAGGGACCGGTGGAAAAGTGACCTGGAGGACTCCCCCTATGGAACTTACACTATAGGGGCACTCCTCCCGTCACTTGACCACTGGATCGAGAGGGAGCATGGTGCGCTTACGTACCGGCTTGTGCAGGTATTGACCGGACATGGGTGCTTCGGCCACTACCTGCACAACATAAAGAGGGAGCCGAGTCCGATTTGCCACGAGTGCGGCGATCCGGACGACACGGCCCGGCACACCCTCGAGGTGTGCGCACGCTGGGGTCCGGAGCGCCGCGCTATGGCCGCGGAAATCGGTGTCTCCGATCTCTCGCTGCACAGCGTGGTCTCGGCCATGCTGGGCAGTGACAGATCGTGGAAGGCGGTATCCTCCTTCTGTGAGAGTGTCATCTCGCAGAAGGAGGTGGCGGAGCGGGAACGTGAAGACGATGTCGACGCGCACCCGCTCCGGCGCAGACGAAGGGGGCGAAGGCGATTGCAGTTCGCTGCTAGCCTGAACCCCTTGTAGGACCAGTGGGTTAGGGGCCCACATTGCACGGTCCTACACACGTCTGGGGGAGGGGTCGCAGCGGTTACCGACCTCTCCCTCCTTCGGCGGAGGTACCCCGGCATTAGGCTGGGAAGGCTGGGGGGCGCCCAATGGTTGCATCCTAGGCAGCCCATTGTGCCCCTGAAAACAGCAGCGAAGGTAAACGCCGGAGTGGTTTTAGACGGTAGGCTGCTCCCTCTACTCTCGTGCGAGAGTGGGGGGAGGAGAGAGTCCGTCATACCCCCCCTATAGCATGGCCAACCCTAGGCCGGGGGATGATGCGTAACGCATTTCCACTCCGAAAAAAAAAAAAAAAAAAAAAAAAAAAAAAAAAAAAGGTTAGGTTAGGTTAGGTTAGGTTAGGTTAGGTTAGGTTAGGTTAGGTTAGGTTAGGTTAGGTTAGGTTAGGTTAGGTTAGGTTAGGTTAGGTTAGGTTAGGTTAGGTTAGGTTAGGTTAGGTTAGGTTAGGTTAGGTTAGGTTAGGTTAGGTTAGGTTAGGTTAGGTTAGGTTAGGTTAGGTTAGGTTAGGTTAGGTTAGGTTAGGTTAGGTTAGGTTAGGTTAGGTTAGGTTAGGTTAGGTTAGGTTAGGTTAGGTTAGGTTAGGTTAGGTTAGGTTAGGTTAGGTTAGGTTAGGTTAGGTTAGGTTAGGTTAGGTTGAGGTAAAATCTCAGCTGTGGATAAGTGGTTTCATGCGATTTTCGGAGACAAAACACTACATTTTTTGCTCTTTCGTTTAATGGTATCGATTCTGCTCTCACTTGTGACTTGGCCTTATTTTTTGGATTCTCCTTTTTGCGGTTGGTTTTTTGTTGTACGGATTTTCTCTTTTTTCGTTGATTTGTTTTTCGTTTGTCCGTCATCTTACCGAGCCCTTTTCAGGGCTAGGAGATAGCGGAGACTCGTTACTTTTGGTTTGTTGAGGTTTTATAATTTTCGTCACGCAAGTTTCGAAATTATAAGCCTTGGAAATTTGTAAATATTCACTTTAATTTTTTGTTAGATTTAGGGTTTGTTTACATTTTTTCGTAGTAATTTTGTCGGTGTTGCCTGTGTCCCACCTTGCCCAGTTTTTGGGTGGGGGTACCGGCAACGGTCCCGCTAATTACTGCGTTGTGTTTGTCGTGTTTTCTTTATTATAGTTGTAAAATTTTTATTTTTGAAAGCTTCGAGTTTTTACTCGAAGTTTTCAGGAAAAGTTTTCAACTTTTTTGTGTTTGGCATAGTTTTTTAATTAGTTGTAGTGCTTTTAATATTATTTAACTTTAAGTTTAGGATAGAACATTTATTTCTTTAAATATTTTGTATGAACTTTATAACCTTTTGACCCCCGGGTCAAAAGTTATTAGCGTTTAACTTAGGGCAGGTAGGTTGGAGTTTTCGTTTTACAAACTTAAGGTTTGCACCTGAGTTTGTAAAATCAATAACTTTTAACCCTTTAACCTTTTATAGGTTTTTATATTTTTGTTAACGAGGCGCAAGCAAGGGCTATTTTATAGTCTTTGTTTGACTCGCGTGCAACCCCGGGAAGTGGGTCAAATTTGGGGACAAAGTTTTCCCAGATTGCTCTGAGGAAAATTTCAGGCGCCAAACCCACTTTTGTATGAGAAAGTCGAAATCCGAGTCACGCTTGACCATTTTAAGTTAGGTTAAGTCCTAACTTTGGTCGTAGTGGTCGGATTTCGACCGTTCTCAGGAGTGGGGTAGGGGGGGCCGTAATGGCCTCACCTACTGAAAGGGGTAGGACTCCAATGGAGGGGAGGGGTGCAGAGTCGGACTCTGACTCTGAGGACCCCGACCTCATTGAAGTCGAGGAGGGGATATATCCTCTGGCCCCTAAGAGGGCGCATGAGGATGAGGTGGATGACCCCAGGCCTCCGCAGGGGCCCAAGGTCAATTCGGCAGCGAGGGGGAAGCCCAAGGGGGCTTACGCCGGGCTGGCCGCAGCCAGGTTGAGGGCCAAGCTTTACCAGCTAGAGCCTCACTTTGAGGAGGGAGCTGGCCCTGACCCTGCGGCCATATATAGGAAGGATTTCCCTGAACTCCGCCGAAAGGGGGCAAAGGGGGGGAAAAAAGGGAGGGAGGAGGAAGCCGTGCGCTCCCGCTCGAGGTCGCGCTCTCGCTCGGCATCGCGCTCTCGGTCGGTCTCGCGCTCGCCCGACCTTATGGGTGGCGTACAGGGTCAACAGGAGGTTGACCCGATAGACGCCACCCGTATAGCGGCGAGGGACATCCTCGAGGCGGCCCGGGTATCCGGGAACCTAAAGGGGGAGGTGTGGGGCCGGATGAACCGGGCCTGCCGCACCATCTTGGCGTTAATGGACGAGGTCGAGGCTGCCAAGACTGAGAGTGAGGAGATCCGCATCCTTAAAGCGGACAACAAAAGGATGCGGGAGCAACTCGCTCTCAACTGGGCGGAACTGAAGGCGCTCCGCACCGCCTTCAGTGAGCGGGAGGCTCCGGCCGCTCCTGCTGCTGCTGCTGCGTTGCAGTTCGGAACCGCCGAACTGACGGAGGCCATCGAGACGATGAAGAGGGACCTGTTCCTCAGCATAGGGAGGATGGTAAACGACCGAATTGAGGAGGTCAGTAGGCGCCTCCCAGCGGAACCCATCCTCCGCCCACCATTGGCGCATGATAAGCGGGCTGTTAGGCCTACAGTAACAGCCCCCCCTCAGGGGAAAGTCGCAGGGCCTGCCCCGTCGCGCCTGACCCCGGTGGAAGCTCTCGAGCCGAGAGCCAGGGCCAGGCTTGGTGACGGGCAGCCAAAGGCTAAGGCGATTAAGAAGGCGGTGGCCTCGCCTCCTCCTGCTCCTGTTCCGGCCCCAAGGAAGGCCGCCAAGGCAGCAAAGGCTGCCCCGGCCCCGAGAGCAGTCCGGCCCTCCGAGGGAGAACCCGGCCCTTCGGGCCAAATGCCGCCTCCGCCCGCGAAGATGTCGTGGTCGGAGGTGGTACGGAAGAAGGGGACGGGGAAGGCTAAAACCTCCCCCCCTCCCCCCAGTAAGAAGACCGGCAAGGCGGCGCACGGGCCCAAACCGGCCAAACTGTCCGTCCCTAAGACGGCGGCGGTGGTGGTCTCCCTCAAGAAGGGGGCCACCACCACCCTGCAGGCCACCATGGCTAAGGCCATCAATGGCCTTAGCCTTAGTGAGGTCGGACTGCAGCATGTCCGAGTGAGAACCTCGATGACGGGGTCCCGGGTCATCGAGGTTCCCGGGGTGGACGGGCACAAAACCGCGGACACCCTCGCAGCCAAGCTGCAAGGGCTAGTGGGCGACGTTGCCGAGGTGAGCCGGCCCGTCAAAATGGCCGGCATTCAGATCGCCGGCCTGGACGAGTCGGCTACGAAGGAATCGGTGGCACAGGCCGTCGCCGCGGCGGGAGCGTGCCTGCCGGGGCAGGTGAAGGTGGGGGCCGTCCGCGCCCTTTATGATGGCACTGGATCAGTGCTGATCCAGTGCCCCGTACAGGCTGCGGTGACCCTAACAAGGGCAGGCAGGATCCTGGTGGGTTGGGCTTCCGCCAGGGTCACGACAGTGGGGCCGACACCGATGCGGTGCTTCCGCTGCTACGGTGTCGGCCATTCGCGGGAGTTATGCCCCTCAAAGGTGGACCGGAGCAATCGTTGCTTCCGGTGCAGCCAGGAGGGGCACAAAATGGGCGAGTGCTGGGAGAAGGCGTGGTGTGACGTGTGCCACCATGCCAAACTCCCGGCCGCCCACATGCTGGGGGGGAAGAATTGCTTCCCCCCAGTAACCAAGGGAAGGGACGTGAGGCCGCAGCGCCCCCGCCCCCCCGTTCCGAGCAGAGACGCCCCCGCGGAAACCGCCGCCGGCCAGGCCATCGAGGAGACCCGCATGGAGCTCTAAATGCCAGCGCACCATTTAGAGCTCCTGCAGGTCAACGTCAACCACTCCGCCAGAGCACAAGACTTGCTCATGCAAGTTGTGGCGGAGTGGTCGATTGACGTTGCCGTGGTTGCGGAGCCCTACTTCGTCCCTCCCCTACCCAACTGGGTAGGGTCGACGGACGAGTGGGTTGCCGTGGTGGTGCCGGCGGTCGGCAACGGCCCCCCCCCTGGAGAAGATAGAGAGCGGCCCCGGATTTGTTGCGGCCAAATGGGGGAGTGACACCGTACTGATTGCGGTGTACTTCTCCCCCAATAGGCCGCTGGCCGCTTTCGAGGTTTTTCTGGGGGTCCTGGGGGGGGTCGTGAGGAGGGTGGCCCCGCGCCAAATAATGGTCCTGGGGGACCTCAACGCCAAAAGCGCGGCGTGGGGTTCCCCCGTAACGGACGCGCGCGGGGGTGTGCTCAGGGATTGGGTGGCGGCAACAGGGCTAGTAGTCCTTAACCAGGGCAGCGTCAACACATGCGTGCGGCGGCAGGGGGGGTCCATCGTGGACGTTACGTTCGCGACCCCTGCCATTGCCGCACGCCTCACAGATTGGCGCGTCCTGGAGGACGTGGAGACCCTCTCTGATCATCTGTATATCAGATTGAGGGTCTCCACAGGAGGGGGCCAGCCGCCACCCATCCCAGGGGGGGGGCGTAGAGGGGGAGGGGAGGAGTTCCCCAAATGGTCCCTGGCCCACCTTGACAGGGCCAGGGCGGACGAGGCGGCGATGGTGGAGGCCTGGTGTGCTGCCCCACCCGCCGCCTTGGGTGTGGAGGAGAGGGCGCGCCGGTTCCGCTCCGTGCTCCAGGCCGTGTG